>OX419694.1:6252500-7502500 GCA_948474745.1 Oligia latruncula
AATTTCATTATTGATCTTCGCGTTGAAGAAGTTACACTAAATGTCACAGGTCTACATTTCGGAGGGCAGAAAAGTAAGAAACACTAAGTTATTTCATACAACAGTTATTGTCTGTAGTTTCACTCGCTTCATTGGGAACTACTTCATGAACTCAGTTTAAAACCATATCCTTCTCTAGTTCATCAATTTATGTAGAAAACGTTGGAGGCACCGTTTGTGATGTGGCTCCACAGTCGCAATGTAGTTTGTCGGAGTACCCCCATCTGACTAAGTTAGTTGTACCTGCACTATGGAAGACCTTTGCGAGGCCAACGCTAATGCTGTCGAAGTGGCTGAATTCTAGTTGCAGCATAAATAACATTACTAAAAGGGTATCATCAATACGACGAAGAAGAAGAATAATGACATCGGATTTTTTTCTAAATTTACTTTTGTCACTGTATGGTCAATGATAATATGATTCATTTATATTATCTTGTAGATCATCTTAGAAATACTTCTGATTAATAATTCTCCTTTTTTTTAAGCGTGACGCTGTCAATCTAAATTGCGCCGGCCTAAAATTAAATTATTATGACAATTAATAATTTTGCTTTTTACATATTTTCAGGTACAGATGGTGCGTCTGAAGAAAAACTAAAACAGTTGGAGATTCACGTTCGAAAACCCATCATGTACAAGTTTCTACAAAAATACATCAAGAACCTTAATTCTTTCTTGAAAATAGTTCCTATTAAGGATATCCATTATCAATTAGTGGCAAAATAAAGAACAAATGCCACTCATGATTATAGTTATCTTCATTCATGTTTTTTTTAACCGGCCTTCTGGTATTTTATTCAGTATATTATAAATCTTTGTCTTTCTTTCTTCTTTTCTTTTAAAAACGTTGCCACACTAGGAATTTCTCCTGTATTGTGGGGTTACTATCATAATGATAATATTATGAACCATTGTCACTAGCAAGACTATTTTTTTACCAATTTGATTTCAGACATGACTACCGTGATTTACCAACACTCTTCCTAGTCAATGAACATTTGTAGAGGTCATTTTTAACCAGACAGTTACCTATATGTATTAACCTATAGGTACCTAAGTATGTATATGTTAAGGAGAACGTTACAATGAACAGTTGTAAAATATAAAATTGATAATGATAAAAATAAGCTTCGTTTGTTTTTTCCTGTTGACGTTTTTACGTGTTTATACTATTTTAACCCCTCAAGCATCAACGGTACACCAAGTGTACACAACTATTGGAAGAAAGAAAGAAAGAAGAATTAGGTAAACCTTGCTAGTCATCGTAGTTGGACTATAAGCATAAGCATAGCATAATCGGCCTATAATATTCCCACTGCTGGGACACTGGCCTCCTGGCCTCCTCTCGGTGAGATGGAGTGGGCCATATTCCACCACGCGGGCCCAGTGCGGGTTGGTGGTGGTTTAATTTTTTTGGTTCTAAGATATGCCAGTTTCCGTGTAATGGATATAGCCAACAGGGAAAAACTGCAAATAGAAACTACAAAAGCGAGATCATCATGCAGGATAACATGGTCAAAGGGCACTCAGAAATCTCAATTGGATCACATTATAACGCCACATGCAATAGAGAAACTCTTCGAACTAATTAAAGGCGAATGGGCCGCTAGGGGCACTTCCGACCATAAAATAATCTGGGGTCGGCTAAGAACAAACCGAACTTCAAACAAAAAAGAAAACACCAAACACATTAATGCACAAGGACAACAGCAAGCCGCGAAGGAAACAACAATTGCGGCCAAGGACTTCAACTATAAACAGTGCTATTATCAATCCCTCAATAGTAAATTCACGAAAACAAAATACCAAGATTGTATAACAAAAAAACTTAAAGATATAGGAATCAACTCAACGGACAAAAACATCGAAATACCCTGGAATACCATAACGGAAGTATTAAAAGCGGCTGCCCAGGAAACTCTGATTCTTCAGCCAGTTCTCTCCAGGGAGCATCGACTAGCTCTTGCTAAACTACAAAAAGCCAAATTCCTACAAAGAAGGCAACCTGATAACCCAAATAGGCACAACCTAGTAAAAGAATGTCAGGCAACACTTCAAAAGGTCAAATATCAGGAAGAGCAAAAAGCACGCAGGGCCTGTCTAAGTGGACTGGGGAAAAACCACCCTGCAAAACGCATGCAGATGCTATACTTTTTTTACAGTAGAAACAAACTTCAAGCAAAACGTCAAAAAAGATCCACTTATATACCGATGACCAAATGGGAGAAAATACTAAAAAATCCGAAGGCCATCTTATACCAACAGTTAATATAAAAAATCCGATAACCGAAGTACAGTGTGACGGTCCCATTGCGGATGACATAATGGGAATCATTAATAAAATGCGGAACGGGACAGCCCCCGGAACTGACCAAGTGGTAATCGAACTGTACAAAGCAATGCCAGAAATATTACAAGAAGCCGTCACCAAACACATGAACAAAGCTTGGACACAGAACGAAGCACCCGACGCGTGGCTGGAGACCGTACAAATACCAATTCCAAAAAATAATAACCCTAATAATGCGAATGAATATCGCCGCATATCGGTTTGCAACACGGGTTACAGGATTTACGCCTCCTACGTACTTAAAAAACTAGACGAGACAATATCGGAACTGGAAAGCTATCAAGCGGCCTTTTTAAACAATAGATCAACAGACGACCATATGTTTACACTTAAAAGGGTCTTAGACGAAGAATGGCGGGCAGGTAAAAGAACTTATGTGCTTGCCCTCGACATAGAAAAGGCCTTTGACAATGTCGACTTTAATGCACTGAGGGATATCCTATTACAACGAACCAACAAATCGCTAACCAACAGGATAATCAAGGTATGCTTGAATGAACGAACATGCATCAAATGGTGTGGACAGCAAAGCAGTTGGATTATCAAAGGCAAGGGAGTCAAACAAGGTTGCCCTCGGTCCCCTCGCCTGTTTACACTGGTCATCGACGAAGTCCTTAGAACCCTCGAAGAGGAAACCCAATTAATAAAACTCGACCAGGATCGCGAAATCTCACTCCCCCTAGTACTATCATTTGCGGACGACCTTATCTTCATTTCAGATGACCTAGAAAGGTTAGAAGGTATCCTATACCATATTAAACCCCTACTAGACAGTGTAGGCCTCCAAATAAATGAAACAAAAACAAAAATACTAATTACTGACCCCATAACTACACAGATAACGACACACGTGACCCTTAATGGAATAAGTATACCGACATGTGACGAAATTAAATATCTACACACACATACATAACATCTACAATAACCAGAAAAAGCACTATAAAAAACGTTGCGAACAGGCCATGAAAAACGCCAAATCAGTACTACCATTCATAAATAACTCAAATAAGGACTGGAAATTAGCCAGACTCATGTACCGAATGGTGATCGTACCGTGTATGATACATGGTCTGAAAGTATCGGCACTTACCAAAGCTAACAGGTCAAGACTCAGAAGATATGAGCGAGTTATCATGAGAGACTTGATTAACCACTCTAGGAATAAACCAAGACAAAAGAAAATGCATGAAATCTTAGACGGAAAAACAGTAACCAAACGCATCAAGAACCACCGGATGTGCTACCTCGCACATGTCTACAGGCGCCGCAAACCACATCTACTGCACGCAGCAATGCAGTACAAGGCCAAATCCAAGAAGGTTGGCCAACCTATTTACACATGGAACGACAATTTAAAACAGGACATGAAGTACTTCGACAAGGGAACCAATTTGTGGATGGATACAGCGGAAGATAGAAGTAAAATCAAGATCGCTGCTACCGAGATTTACAAAAAACTGGAAACGGATAGTAGCGAAACTTCCGACGAAGACATTGAAAACAGCAACATTTAACACAACACAGCTGAGCAATGACATACAAAGGAACCGAGAAAGCAGAAGAAGCTCGCCAAAAGACGCACCGAGGAAGCTCGACCTGAACCAACCAAGCGGCAAGGTCGATAAAAGATGCCCATCCATAGATAATAATTACCCATCTCTCCACTAGTCCAATGCTTACTCTAGGATGCATATCCGGTAGGCTCTTAAATCCTTACCTATCCTACGGGCACGTCTTCCCTACCATTAACGCGCCCCCCGGTCTATTCCTTGATATGCAATGGTCGCTGTAGCACCATGAACATGAGGCTACAGGAGCTAGTGCGAATCTTGGGGTTCATTCGATTAATCGAGTCTGGTTTAACCACGCTGGGACCGGTGCAATTCATTCATTCATTCATTCATTCATTCTAAGATATGCCAGTTTCCGTTTTGAGAGCAGTGGTGATGAAATAATTTACGCAAGGAAAGCGCCTGTCTGGGTTCGAACCAACGACCTACAACTCGTAAGTCTCGACCGTTACCACTTGGCAACCACCGGTTCCGCGGGCGTTACCATTTGGCCACCACTGCTCCGGACTATACTTGTTAACAAATATGTTTGTAAAATAAAAAATACTCATCAATATAGGCCCAAGTATCGAACCTTGCGGTACATAATAACTCCACTAGGGGAAGTTATTCTTTGTCATTTCAACTGTCGCCATTTTACTGTAAATTTTGCTGGTTCAAACGCTGCTAGTTTTATACATGAAACTTTCTCTCAAGGACTTAAAGAAGGCCACGGCAACAGGTACACACAGGATTGGTCATTGTGGGCCTCCTTGACAGGAGTCACTTCTGGTACAAGACACATAAGTGTTTTGTGACATAGAAGTGTCTTACGTTCAGCATTGGATACTTTGTGGCCAATAAACATAAAAAAACTTAACTAGCTATGTAGCTTAGGTATATAGGTTTGAAAAATAAGCAGATTCATAACGTTCTTTTTTAATGCTTAATAAATGCAAAAAGCTAAAAAACGCTTTGATTTTAATCACTTGTTCTGCAAAAGTGGTTTTGACTCTAATCTAAATATAAATTCGGTTTTTTCCTATGGCTACTGGCTCTAATATTTATCAAGTAATAGGTACAATTAAGAGAATAAACAAGTTTGACTTTAATTTGATTCGTATGAAAAGATCACAAATAAAAAAGAACTACCAACAAAATTCAAAGTCCTGACTGACTGATATATCAATGCACAGCCTTTTTTTTTTTTTTTGCGGATGGGAAATCAAATGACCCTTCCCGCTCTGGGTGGAGCGGAAGGGAGTATCAGACTCTTACTGACTAAAACCCACCCGTGTTCCTTCCTTAGCCCTTTATGTTCCGGGCCAGCGGTAACCCTTTCGGACAATCCCGCTGACCCGGCAGGCTTCGGCCCTGTGGGGCCCCTCCTCGATGCTGACATCTCTTTGAGGCGCGCGTGGAACACGTACGCGCCGTCCGGCACGGGCCTGGTCCTGATCGGACGGTGAGCTACCCATTACTCTCCGCCCGCAGGCCCGCGCCTGGTGGCCGGGAGTCGTCGCGCGGCTCCCGACGCCCGGAGCGTCTCCCGCGGCGGCTGAGACGGGAGGCTCTCTCCCTGAGCAGTCCCGCCACCTCCTTCGCTAGCATGACTGCTTCGCAGAAGGAGGTGACTGCCTCCCATTCCCTCTCGCCCCGGACCATGGCTTGCACCAGGGCAATTAAGAGAATAAACAAGTTTGACTTTAATTTGATTCGTATGAAAAGATCACAAATAAAAAGAACTACTTACAACAAAATTCAAAGTCCTGACTGACTGATATATCAATGCACAGCCTAAACCGCTGTTTCAAGAGACATAAAATTCGGAGGGTGAGGGAATTTGTGAAGAGTAGGTCTAAGAAAGGGTTTTTCAAAATTCCACCCCTAAGAGGGTGAAATGGGGGGTTGAATTTTCTGTGAATAATTTCCGACCTACGCGCGGGCGAAGCCGCGGGCAAAAGCTAGTAATATTATACTATAATATTATATTTATATGGTGTACATAATAAAAAGTATTCTATTCTACGCTATATTATGATAATTAAAATGCATCCATTTGCTTATCATATATTAATAATTTATCTTCTGGGTCTTGGTCTCAAGTTATTGTTGTAGAATTCGGCGTAAAGTTATATATATTATATAGCAATTTTATATTAAAAAAGTATAACCCGGTATCCAAACAAAAGAGGTACCCAAACCTTTTTTTTTACTAAAGAGTTAGGAACTGCCTCTGCTGACCCAAAAATATTGTTAATCAATCAAAAATCTTTTCTCAGGATAGTTGCTCAAAGTTTTACTGCGCCATGTACCTTTCCTGAAGTGCATTAGAAGAAAAAACTCAGTAATTAATTCGAAAGTGTCAAAACCCTCATTAATTAGTTTTTTAGCACATCAATGCCATCGACGTTTATTAATATTTTTTGCAGCAGTATTAAATTATGTTTAAAATCGTTAGAACTTTTTTAAGAAGCTCCGAGGTATAAATTCGCTTCGAGCTAAGACAAACTAGCATTATATAATCGGTGCTTATCGAAAATGTTCGCGACACGATCGTTATTGGTTATTGCCATATTCTGCATTAGCAGTGTTATAAGTAAGTGT
The DNA here is from genome assembly GCA_948474745.1 of Oligia latruncula. Lineage (NCBI taxonomy): Eukaryota > Metazoa > Arthropoda > Insecta > Lepidoptera > Noctuidae > Oligia > Oligia latruncula. Next base: position 6,259,053 of record OX419694.1, read on the forward strand.
GTCCTAATTTTAATCAATTGCTCGTATTTCTATCTTTTTTTTAAATAATTCTGCCAGGAACAAAATCCCATTGCGTCATCATAGTTTAAAAAAACCTGCAACCTCCTTTTGAAATAAATGTGTCGCAGTCATTAACAATTCGAATTATTGTTTTCACCTTCGTGATAATTCGATAGCCAAAGTCTTATAGATCAGAAGTAGGTTCTACCAAATTCCTATTACTAGTACCTATCTAACCAACAAATTCTATTCCAGGTGAAAACGTAGTATGTGAAGTCGAAGACAGCAACTGTCTGACGAAGACAGCAGGACTGAAGTTTGAGCAGGTCATATCTGGCATCCCAGGCGTTGAATCTTCCGAGCCTTTATACGCGAAATTGATTGAAGGTAAACATCCTACGTTGTCGTATAAATATATTGACGGCAAACTCTCTGGAATGAAGAAGTGTAAAGTGGAACTAGTGAAGTAAGTTATTTGTCTGTTTTTTTTTTTTGTAACATTGTTTGACATGAAACGCAGCCAAGTTGTGTTGTATTTGTTTTGTTCAATGAATTTCTTTCATACCAACACAGTGGACATACTGGCTAATATAACATTTGTTTGTACAAAATTTATCTTAATACAAAATATTTTCTTATATCAAGGAATCATTATTTTACTATTCAATTCCAGAATCTCTTCAAAGGATCTAAAATACGACTACCACATTGGTTGCCCTCATCTCACTCTTGATGCAGGATATGAAATAAATGGTGAAATAGAGAAACTACATGTTGAAGGAAAGGGCGATGCCAAAGTTGATTTTTGTAAGTATAGTCAGAATAGTAAATCATAATGCAGACAGGTTATCGCCACTGCTTAGTATGGGTTCAATCCCTTGGTAGCACATTCTCAGAACGGTACGCAATTCATACACCTCGACCTCTGTCTAGCACTTTAGAAAATACACGCATCTTATTAAATGTAATTACAACAAAAAAAAAACAGTGGCACTCCGGGAGTGCCGACAGAAGTGAAAACAAAACACAAACAGAATACTTTGCCATCACTCACTGATGTATCGGATATACATTAAAACCGAGTACATCCCGAGGACAATGCAAAGCAGGTATTTTTTTAATCGTCTTTTAAACAAAACACGCGCGGTGTCGCGTACGGTAACAGTGGCGCGAGTTCAATGGTTTTTTCCCATCTGATAAAATGCCCAACGCACCGCCTAAAGAAATTTTCACTTTAATAATGTCTCACAAGAAAGTGAAAGTTCATTAGGAGATCGGAATAATTATTGACTTCAGAAAAGTTGATCTGATCGTATTCTTCGATTCTCTCTTTCTGCTTTACTATATCCTATTTTTATTTGGTGGCGGCTCTTTTCGTCATTCTTCGCTAGACGCGTCTGTTCTAGATCGTCGCTACACCTACATAAGCTTTCTTCAGGTAGGTCTTAATGATTTAGACTGGTCAATCATATTGTGATTTCGAGGTTTCCGATTAATTTATTTTATTTTTAAATCATACATTTACTTGTTTTAGATGACATCCACTTCCTTTTCCATGGTGATTACGCCAATAAGGCTGGCACAGGAGGAAACAGTCACATCAATTTGAAAACTCACGAACTGGACGTACAAGTTAAAGGAAAGGTGCACTTTGACTTCAAGAACCTCTTCGATGGCGATAAGGAAAAATGTGAGAATTTGGAGATTTCTATTTTTTTGTTGCCCCAAGCTAAGGGCATCCTATAGGTTCTAACGCAGTTTGCATTGGCGTGGCAGCTTAAATACAGAACATGTATCCGACGAAGTTCGTAACATCTACACACACATATACCTTTTATATACATTACCATACATTTTATATACCTACCTAAGGCGTGCTATATTCTTGTTCGGGTCGGCATGAAGGCCAGAGCACACGTATCAAACCGGAAAGGGATCGGCACCGTATCAACTCGAGCCGTTCAGTATTCTTTGTATGAAACTCCTTACTGCAATGCATACTAATCGGAATCGTAAAGTAATCGCCTCGCGCTTACGTCTCTCCGTACCCGAGCTTACGTCTCTTCGTCCACCTTTGCCCCTCCGGCTTGCCTGCTGCACCATCAACCAACGGTCGGCGAGCCGTAAGCGCGGCGTCGTCGCCTAGCCGTAGCTGAGTCGACGTATCGGAGCTTCTGATCCGCTTTGGTTACGTGCTTACGTTAGGTTGACCCCTGTTTGACGGCGACGCGAAAAGCGATACGGTGCCGATCCCTTTCCGATTTGATACGTATGCTATGACCTTTATTCGGTAGAGCCGGGTGGCAACAATATTGATTATATTTTGGCCGACTAAGTGTGTAGCACCCCTAAGATCCCATTGCTGAGTTCTTTTAGGTAAAGGTATATCAATAAATACATATATGAATTTATTGATATATAAATGCAAAATAATCGCCCCCCGACGTAACTGGCAAAATAAATTTTTGCACCACTGTCAGACCATTTAAAAAAAAATCACTTATGAAACGCCAGAAGCTAGGTGCACGGTTACCATTTGTCGTTTCCTATAAAGAAGAATAAGACCCTGTACGAAACTGCACAGTTCATCATTCCAGCCGAAAGACGTCCACTGCTGGACATAGGCCTTCCGCAAGCACCTCCACTTCGACCGGTTCTGAGCTTCTCGCATCCAACGGGTTCCTGTGGCCTTTACAAGGTCGTCGGTCCACCTTGTGGGAGGCCTTCCAACGCTACGTCTTCCGGCACATTACTGTTCTTATTGCACAGTTACTCTTTTAAAATTCGCTTTTTTAGATACCTACGTGTAATGCTGTGACAATTTGAATGCATTATTTATATTTTCAGCTGACGCTGCGCATAAAGCCGTAAATGACAACTGGGAACCTGTGGCCAAGGCGTATTGCAAGGAGACTATGGCCCCGCTTATGGACAAATACTTAACCAATGTCAACGCTTACTTAGATGTTAAAAGTTTCCAAGAGACGTTTTCTTATGAAAAGTGAGAAAGCAGAAGTCTAATAAAGCAAACAATCTTTCCGAATAAAAGAACATCTTGCAATATTTATGATTCGTTTTACTACAATCGCTATATCTACAACTATCATGTAAATAACATCACAAAAGTTCACAGCATTTTCGTATCACACTGAACATGATGGTAAGACGAGTGTTTTTATGACTGTTATTAATAGTGAGACAGTAAAGTCAAAATACATAGCAAACGTACCTAAGTTAAGCAGTAAGCATCTAAATAGTGTAATACGTGCAGGGGGCGGCCTCATTAACCTGTTCATGAACTGACTGAGCGGTAAGCTCAGCAACACTAATACTGGGTGTTCCCATAGATAGGTTGTGTATAAAACACATCAGCTACACGGATGATGTTGCGGAGCCCATCGATCGATCATTATCATCATCATTTCAGCCAAAAGACGTCCACTGCTGCCCATAGGCTTCCCCCAAGCACCGGTTCATCGACTCCACTTCGACCGGTTCTGTGCTTCTCGCATCCTACGGGTTCCTGCTGCGGCCTTCACAAGGTCGTCGTCGGTCCGCCGATCGATCAATGCGTTACGTAAACTTCTGAGTTTTGCTCCCAAAACTCGACACTATCCTAACAATCGTAAAATAACTTCTGAAGTACAGAGGACCTATCTATTTTTAATATCTATCTAGCAGTGGCACTGTTACTATGTTGACTAGAAACTATTTTGAGAATTAAGTTAAAGTTCATGGTTGACCACAGTTCTCGCAGCGAGTGCACTCGCACTGGCTGCACCAAAGCTGCCCGTTGTAAGTGTCTGCTCGGTTTCGCTCGATGTATGGAATCGACCTCATGAACAGCCTATCTATTCTGTGATGTAGGATTCAACTCACTAAACATTGCACATTGTCCCTTACCTCCACAACCGCCACACTCATTGCTAATGTATTTAGCCTTTTGACCGCCACAGTCATGTATAGATGACAAACCACGGTTCGACTACATGACAGACTTTGATGCCGATGGCACGTTTTTAATTTTTTGACCTGTGGCGGTCAAAAGGTTAAAGATAGTTTATTAATATTCTAGTTTTCTTTTTCTGTGTCTTTTCTCATTGCTGTTAGTTTGTTTTCTCCTTTAGTAGTTGGTTCAAGCCACTTTACTGAAGTAAATATCAGTAGAAAAATCTTTTATCTGCATCCCAATTGTAACACACTTTCTTTCACAATCCGGAAGTTTTTGAAGCAAATTGCTAATCGATTGCTTCGTATATTTGAAAAATTCGTCTGCTCGACAACGTACATAATGCAATGAATGTTGTCGAATTTTCAAAATGAAAGACATTGCAATTGTTGTGTGTTACGCAATCGTTGAGTTTAAGTTGACTCAACTACCAAGACAGGTCCACTTAGATCTGTATAGTTCTTTCCACGAGAGACCATCTCAGATATTTACAAGCAAGGTCTGATCTGGCCCACAGAATTTGTCTGACTTTGGAAATTCAGAGACCTCGATGAAAATAAAAGTGATCTTATTTCTTCTCAGTTGTAGTAGAAAAGGAAACACCGAATTCATCTGGCTTTCAAAAATATTATTATACTAGCTGCGCTCCGCGGTTTTACCCGCGTAAATCTCGATCCCGTAGGAATATCGGGCTTAAAAACCTATATGTTAATCCAGGGTGTCAGCTACCTCCATACAAAATTTTATTAAAATTGGTCCAGCCGTTTGAGCTTGAAGAAGTAACAAACATATAAGCACACACACATATACTCTCACACACTCACAAACTTTCGCCTTTATAATATAAGTGTGATGTGATTTGACGTGTTATTAACAAATAATTTGGAAAGTAAAAGTGTAAAACTTCATGAATTATTTCTAGCTCATCAATGCCATTGACATTGAGTAATATTTCTAGCTATATGGCCAATCTAAGATTTTAGGATTCTGTACCTTAATGGTGCATGCAAAAATGGAACCAATTACCCCACTACCACCACCACCACCATTATTATTCTTCACCCAGCTGTCTGTCCATCTGTCAAGGCCCTTATTTCAACTACTAGGACTATGCATTTTTAATTGCGAGTTTTAAATTTAGCTTGTTCACCTTTATTGCAGAAAAAAATCAGTATAACCGTCAAAGGTACGGAACCCTCTGTGTCTAAGTCCAATATGCCCTTGGCTGGTTTTAGTAGTTGGTCTTGAGCTATATATTCGCTTCAACTATGAGAGACCAGCATTACATAAACAGTGCTTATCGAAAATGTTCGCACTACGATCTCTGCTGATTATAGGTGCATTCTGCATCTGCATTGTTGTAAGTGTATACAACGTGCCGCTACAATGGCGACATTAATTTAACACACGGGCAGGGCTAGTAGCCAGTCATCATAAAAAATATATAACAACAAAAATAGTCCAGTCAACGAATGACCCAAAAGGAGGTGTAGAGTGCGTGAGCTAGGCCATATGCGATTTCTTCAGAAAGTTGTTCAGGGCGTTCAGGGAGTAAACATACTAAAAGTCCCCGCGTCTAGGAGGTACGCCGGAGTGGGGGGTGGGGGATAAAAGTACCCACTTTTGAGTTTTTGGCTAATATCTTTAAAACGGTGCGTCGTAGAGAAAAAATATATTCTACGTAATGAAAGCTAATACAATTTTCTACAACTTTTATCTTAGATACTTTTTCGAATTCCTACCCATTTCCGGAAAAGTGAAAATTTTCGAATAAACGACTTTTATCAAAAGCTAGCTGTTGCCTGCTACTTCGGCGTTATTTCGGGTAAAGAGTAGCCTATATGTTAATTCAGGTCCTAATCTATGCTGAAATGTTAATGATGATGATGATCGATCGATGGGCTCAGCAACAACATCCGTGTAGCTGATGTTTTTATACACATCCCATCTATGGGAACACCGAGTATTAGTGTTGCTAAGCTAAACGCTCAGTCAGTTCGTGTACAGGTTAATGAGGGCGCCCCCTGCTCATCTTACACTATTTAGGTGCTTACTGCTTAACTTAATGTCGTTTGTTAAGTATTTTGACTTTACTGTCTCGCTATTCATAACAGTCATAATAAAAACACTCATCTTACCATCATGTTCAGTGTGATACGAAAATTCTGTGAACTTTTTGATGTTATTTACATGATAGTTGTAGACATAGCGATTACTAAATATTTTTTAAGTTAAATATTGCTCATCATTAAAGTCAAGAAAACGAATCATAAATATTGCAAGATGTTCTTTTATTTGGAAAGATTGTTTGCTTTATTAATCATTCTTCGGTTTTTTCACTTTTCATAAGAAAACAGATCTTGAAAACTTTCAATGTCTAAGTAAGCGTTGACGTTGTCTAAGTATTTGTCCATAAGCGGGTCCATACTCTCCTTGCAATACGCCTTGGCCACAGGTTCCCAGTTGTCATTTAGGGCTTTATGCACAGCGTCAGCTGAAAATATAAATAATGCATTCAAATTGTGTCACACGTAGGTATCTAAAAAAGCGAATTTTAAAAGAGTAACTGTGCAGTAGAAACAGTAATGTGCCGGAAGACGTAGCGTGGGAAGGCCTCCCACAAGGTGGACCGACAACCTTCTAAAGGCCGCAGAAACCTGTTGGATGCGAGAAGCTCTGAACCGATCGAAGTGGAGGTGCTTGGGGAAGGCCTATGAATAGAATAGAATAATAATTTATTTGTAAAACTAATTAATTATAAGAATTTATTTCAATGTCCAGCAGTGAACCTCTTTCGGCTGGAATGATGAACTGTGCAGTTTCTTGCAGGGTCTTCTTCATAGGAAACGACAAATGGTAACCGTGCACCTAGCTTTTGGAGTTTCTAAGGGTTTTTTTTAATGGTCTGACGATGGTGCACAAATTTATTTTGCCTGTTACGTCAGGGGGCGATTATTTTGCACCTAACCGAATACAAATTCATATATCTATTGATATACCTTTACCCAAAAAGAACTCAGCAAGGGGATCTTAGGGGTACAAGTTTTGTATTTAAGCTGCCAGGCCAATGCAAACCGCGTTAGAACCTATAGGATGCCCTTAGCTTGGGGCAACAAAAATATAGAAATCTATAAATTCTTACATTTTTCCTTATCGCCATCGAAGAGGTTCTTGAAGTCAAAGTGGACCTTTTCTTTAACTTGTACGTCCAGTTCGTGAGTTTTCAAATTGATGTGACTCTTTCCTCCCGTGCCAGCCTTATTGGCGTAATCACCATGGAAAAAGAAGTGGATGTCATCTAAAACAAGTAAATGTATGATTTAAAAATAAAATAAATTAATCGGATACCTCGAAATCACAATATGATTGACCCAGAACAGATACGCCTGGCAAAGAATGACGAAAAGAGCCGCCACCAAATAAAAATGGGATATAGTAAAGCAGAAAGAGAGAATCGAAGAATACGATCAGATCAACTTTTCTGAAGTCAATAATTATTCCGATCTCCTAATGAACTTTCACTTTCTTGTGAGACATTATTGAAGTGAAAACTTCTTTAGGCGCGTTGGTCATTTTTTGAGATGGGGAAAAAACCATTGAACTCGCGTCACTGTTACCGTAAGCGACACGGCGCGTGTTTTGTTTATAAGACGATTAAAAAAAATGCCCCCTACGGATGTGTTCGGCTGTCCTCGGGATGTACTCGGTTTTAATATCCGATACGTCAGTGAGTGATGGCAAAGTATTCTGTTTGTGTTTGGTTTTCACTTCTGTCGGCACTCCCGGAGTGCCACTGTTTATTTTTTTTGTTGTAATTACATTTAACATGATGCGTGTATTTTCTGAAGTGCTAGACAGAGGTCGAGGTGTATGAATTACGTACAGTTCTGAGAATGTGCTACCAAGGAATCGAACCCATACTAAGCAGTGGCGATAACCTGTCTGCATTATGATTTACTATTCTGACTATACTTACAAAAATCAACTTTGGCGTCGCCCTTTCCTTCAACATGCAGTGTGTCTATGTCACCATTTATTTCATATCCTGCATCAAGAGTGAGATGAGGGCAACCAACGTGGTAGTCGTATTTTAAATCCTTTGCAGAGATTCTGGAATTGAATAGTAAAATAATGATTCCTTGATATAAGAAAAGATTTTGTATTAAGATAAATTTTGTACAAACAAATGTTATATTAGCCAGTATGTCCACTCTGTTGGTATGAAAGAAATTCATCGAACAAAACAAATACACTCGACACAACAACACAACTCGGCTGCGTTTCCTACTACCAAACAATGTTGCAAAAAAACACAAATTACTTACTTCACTAGTTCCACTTTACACTTCTTCATTCCAGAGAGTTTGCCGTCAATATATTTATACGACAACGTAGGATGTTTAGCTTCAATCAATTTCGCGTATAGAGGCTCGGAAGATTCCACGCCTGGGACGCCAGATATGACCTGCTCAAACTTCAGTCCTGCTGTCTTCGTCAAACAGTTGCTGTCTTCGAAGTCACATACTACCTTTTCACCTGGAATAGAATTTGTTGGTTAGATACTAGAAATAGAAATTTGGAAGAACCTACTACAGATCTACAAGGCTTTGGTCAACGAATTATCACGAAGGTGAAAACAGTAATTCGAATTGTTAATGACTGCGATACCCATTTATTTCAAAAAGTGGTTGCAGATTTTTTTAACCTATGATGACGCAGTAGGTATTTGTTCCTGACAGAATTATTAAAAAAAAGATAAAAAATACGAGGAATTGATTAAAATTAGGACACACTTACTTATAACACTGCTAATGCAGAATATACCAATAATCAATAACGATCGTGTCGCGAACATTTCCGATAAGCACTGATTTATATAATGCTAGTTTGGCTAAGCTCGAAGCGAATTTATACCTCGGAGCTTCTTAAAAAAGTTCTAACGATTTTAAACATAATTTAATACTACTGCAAAAAATATTAGTAAACGTCGATGGCATTGATGCACTAAAAACTAATTAAGGAAGGTTTTTACACTTACGAATTAATTACTGAGTTTTTTCTGCTAATGCACTTCAGGGAAGTTACGTGGAGCAGTAAAACTTTGAGCAACTATCCTGAGAAAAGATTTTTGATTGATTGACAATATTTTGGGTTCGCAGAGGCAGTCCTTACTCTTTAGTAAAAAACCGGGCAAGAACGAGTCGGACTCGCGCACCGAGGGTTCCGTACCATCATATGTTTTTAAATTTTCATAGGCGAGGGATTCATCAGAGAATTTTAACACTGTGCACTGCGGTGTAGAATATTGCAGTTCTTGACCGATAGTGGAACTAATTTAACTTTTGTTGATGATTACTGAAAAAGTGTGCTATTTAGAGACTTCATTTTATTTTCCCTGTAATCTAATAAACTTCTATTACATAGAATAATTTCAGATTTTTCTCTTTGCAAACTTCGGAGATAAGGGGGGGGGACGGTATTTTTTTTACATTTTTCATCAAAAGTCGAAAACTGTGCTGCCTAAAAAAAAGAAAAACTGTTCGAGAATGTGCAAACTGCGCTCTTTCATATGATACCCCACATGCCCTAGTAGCCTTACTTCGAATTTTTCAGGCCCCTTTCAGTCCCTGTTGCAAAAAATATACATATATTTTTATTTCTTTCTTATTTGCAAAATAGTTGGGCAAACGTCATCTACAACTGTTCTAAATTTCAAGTTGATACCATTAGTAATTCTTGAGATATTCAGCTGTGACATACAGACAGACAGACTTAGTCTCACCATAAGGGTTCCGTTTTTACCATTTTGGCACGGAACCCTAAAAAAAAGGTTTGGGTACCTTTTTTGTTTGGATATCGCGTTATATTTTTTTATTATAAAAATGCTACATAATATATACATTATAACTTTACGCCGAAGTCTGCAACAATAACTTGAGACCAAGACCCACAAGATAAAACATTAATATTATGATAAGCAAATGGATGCATTTTAATTATCATATTATAGCGTAGAATAGAATACTCTTTATTATGTACACCATTTACATATAATATTATAGTATAATATTACCAGCTTTTGCCCGCGGCTTCGCCCACGCGGAGTATGCATCCCAGAGTAGATAGGCGGTGAACAGCCTATCTACTCTGTGATGTAGGATTTCACCTAGTTCTGTGGCCAGGGTCAACTCACTATAGTGTGCAATATATTATATTGCACACTGTCCCTTACCTACACAACTACACTCATTGATAATGTATTTAGAGATACTTTATTAATATTCTAATAAACTGACTGAGCTAAGGCATTTTTTATGTCACAAAATTAATAAACAATGAAACACTCATTATTTTTTTTAACATTGTCATTTTGAAGTCACCGCATTAATTGGCTCATTGTTCAATTGAGACGTAATTTGACTAATTTTTCTATTTAATTTTGTTTTTTGATCGTCGTTTCAAAAACAGTGAAACAACTTGTAAATGAGTGTAATTTTTGTAGGTAAGAACCTACAAACATTACACTCACGTTCGTACGTTTTACGTAAGTTTTGCGTAAGTACGTCGTTTTGCCGTGAGTACGCCAAAACGTTCAATGTCAAAATTACATAAGTCAGTCACCCAAAACGTCCGCCCTTCAACACTTTCTAGTGCTGTAGCTGGCAAGAAGAAGTTTCGCAACAAACTCCCCAGCAGCAGGAATGCTCATCCTGCATATCTAAGCCTAATTGCAAGATTGTGGAAACTGATTTTAATGATGACAGGCATTTTGTAACAAAGTAATTTGATGTAAAAGAGTGTCCATCGAGTTTCTTTCACGTTCATCTCTATAAGAACCTACCACGCCTACCGACAACGCCGTGGAAGTGTCAAAGTTCTGGGCCAACAAGATGTAAAATACAGTCGAGCCAGCGAAGAAGCAGAAAAACGGTGTACATATAAAGAGTATTCTATCTAAAGTCTATTAAAATGATTGAAGTCTATTAAATGTTTCAAATTGATGTTATTTTAAGTTAAATAAATATCAACTTTATTTAAAAGGCAATTAAGTTGATTTCAGAGTGACTATAGAACTATTGAAAAAGTTATAAAAATGTTTGAAGTTGTAGCGTAAACTGAACTTTATTGTGTAGGAATTAAAGTAATTTCCATAAAATCGTATTTTTTTACATTTTTTGCAAATAAATTGCGAATACAGATTTTATCTATCATGTCCAGCCAACTGTTAGGGTTATTATAGCATCTTTCATCCAGAGAACCTAGACAAGAGGCTATCGTTTCCAAAGCGCTTCGTATAACTACGACATCTTTCAACAGGACTGACATAAGCCTTTCGGTAGTTTACGTTAATCATTTTTGACTTTTCCATGATCGTTATCGATTTGCCGATCTTTGACTTACATAATATAATTAGTGTAGCATAGTTAGCCTATAATGTTCCCACTGCTGGGACACAGGCCTCCTCACGGAAATAATTATTGCCAGGGATGTAGTACTCCAATCGGACCAAAATGATGGTGACACCCAGAATTACATAATGAATATTAAATGCATTTAATTTCATTTCTGTTTTATGACCCTGTCTCTGAAACGATAAAAGATAAGATAGAGACCCAAGTTTGAATTATCTGTATTATAGCTTTTTTGTTTGGTCTACGATTTTTGATCATCTGTACCTACCTGATCACCATCATAATCACCTGATTATGATAATTGTTTGTTTTAGTCGCCACAGGTTATCAGGTACGCCACATTAGTCAGATGCCAAGTACTCACTCAGAATTAGTCCAAACTATTGCATTGAGTCGTGAAGGACAGATTGAAGGCAGTGGCGTATTCGTATTATTTTGGGCCTGCGAGTCTGTCCCAGTGCAGAGTAAATCCTTCCGTCTTTCCATTTTTCTTTCTCTTTTGCACTTAGAACCCAATCCTTTAAGTAGCAGGAGTCTAAGTCGTCTTGACATCTCCTAAGCCTACCGCGTCGCCGGTTCAATCTGTTGCTACTTTCGCCCAATACGGATGCCACGTGCGGCAGATGTGGCCTGCCAAGTTCCATTTTAATTTGTAATTTTTGGAACGCGTGGCTTGTGGCTGCTAAAATTTTCAAATTTTTCATCGTGGGTATCGTTTTCATGGTTTTCGAGAGTGCTAAAGCCGATAGTGAGATCAAAACGAAAATCCAAGATAGCGGTCGCGACTACTTAAATTTTTTTTTGGTTTTTGAGGGTGCCGGTCGAAGTGGAGGTGCTTGGGGGAGACTTATGTCCAGCAGTGGACGTCTTTCGGCTAAAATGATGATAATGAGGGTGCTAAAGGCGATAGCGACGTCAAAATGAAAATCCAAGGCGGCGACCACTTTAAGATAGCTTATCTAGATTGCTTTGTAAAAAATGCGTATTAATTCACACTTTTTTTCTCTCTTGCTATTACATACACGAGTGTGTGTGCGTGCGAGTATTGCGTAAATAAAAAAATGTTTATTGAAGAAAAGCCTAAGTACATTCCAAAGCAATGTTATGAACTTCGGTCCTGACAGGGTCCCCTGACCAAACACGTTTTTTTATTTTATTTATTCAATAACACAAGAACGTGGTAACCAGCCTACACATAACAATGGATTATTGCGATTAATTTTATTAATAATATTCGTATGGTAATTAGCATGGTTGGAAAATCTCATGCCTATGTACGTACTTCACTGATTGTGTGATAAGTCTTGGGTTATATATTGACCTGAAGTTATAATATTAACATTACAATACGTGTATCAGGACAGAGAAAATGTTCCCAACACGATTATTATTTTTTGCGTTATTCTGTATCAGTAGTGTTTTAAGTAAGTGCTCCGTGTGTGCTTTTGATAATTCTTATGAAATCTTTTAGAAATAATCATTCAATCTTGCTCCCAACTTGTCTAGAATTTATTAACTCTTCTGCTTTAGGGACTTTACCCATATGTGTGTACCCATATCATCAATCATAGTCTGTAGTTCCCCAAAAAAAAAGTGACACCTATAGAATAGGTCAAATTCGGTGATAGTCAATACGTGCGCCCGTGGATTGTTTCAGTACGCACTGCAAGATTTCGTTAATACAGCAATAACACAGCCATCTACCTAAACCCACTGAATAAAAGGCACCGGTGATCTTGTGGATTTAATCACTAACTAACCAATTTTTTTAAATTTAATTCCAGGTGAGAAGAAACCATGTAACTTCGACGACGATAAATGTCTAACAGAGGGAGCTAAACGAACGTATAAACAGTTCATAGCTGGTATACCAGGAGCAAAATCGTCTGATCCCTTATCTCTGGATTTGGTCGAAGCGAACCTGCCTACACTGAAGTACAAATTAATCAACGGTTCGTTAATTGGAATGCTGAACTGTACTGTGGATCTTGTTCAGTAAGTTGAGTTTAGATATAATCTTATTACCCGACTGCGCGACGCAAAGGAGTGGTATGGTAATGTGTTCATCAGCCTATGTATATATGTATGTATGTTTGTATGTTCCTTGAAGCACTATACAGACCAAACGCCTAGGCCGATTTTTATGATTCACACGTCAATCGATTCCTCTTAGTCCGGCGAGTGTCACTAAAGACATGACGTTAGTGAAAATTCAATATGGCGACTACTATGTATGTATGTATGTATGTCTTCAAAAAAATTTTTTTTTCTCAAAACCTATCGATGGGGTATCAAAATAAAGGGCTTTAAAAGATGATTACAAAAATATAAACAACTTATATGGTTAAAAGTAATTCGAAGTGACAAATTATAAAAAACACGTACCAAGAACTAAATCGTCAGCGAAATCTTTCACATTTGTAAACTAAAAAGCTGGAAATAAAAAAAGTTATTAAAAAAAACAAGCCCATTTTAAATTAAATAAAGTTGGAAGCAGGCGGGACCCATTTGAATTTGAAAATATAATAAAAATGGTATGGGTCCCGCCTGCTTCCAACTTTTATTTAATTTAAAATGGGCTTGTTTTTAGCTTTTCAGTGCTTTTAACTTACGTTTTTTACCGCAGTCGCGTTTTTTATTGCATTAGAATTTGATCTATACTTACAGTACCTACACTTACGTGTTCGTACATCAGTGCCAGTGGTATCAAAACACTGACCTGTATTATACAGTACTTGTTTAATAGAGGTCAGTGTACCAAAACCACTATAATAAGCTGGCCTCTTATTTTATTAACCGATTTCAAAAAAGGAGGTTTTATATTTGAAACTCCGTATTATACTAGGCCAGCTCAAGGTCTTACCCACAGATTTAGATACACCTAGATAACGCAAGAGCAACTGCTTCACGTACCAAAAATCGCACCAGCTTACGTTCAAAAATCGTAAGCCGCCACTTTCGCGCTCAGTCCTGTGTACTGCTGGCAGGGTAAGCGTGACCGAGAGCGCGAGCTTGTGACGTCACAGTAGGCAGTCAAAAAATGGCACGCTTGGTTTTCATACAGATCGTGATACTTGCGTTATCTAGGTCTATCTATATCTGTGGTCTTACCACTGTTGGGTGGCCTATAGTATTGTACAGCATCGATCGATGTCGTAGACTTACTTGGCTTAGGGCTGATTTTTCAATCGACATCATTTTATTCGTGAAATAAAATTGACGTCTGACAGATTTTGTATGGAAGAACTGTCAAAAATTCAAAATTATTCCTCGGAAAAAAATATCTGGCGTTGGAAACTCAGCCCTTAAAAATTAAAAAAACTTGAGCTAAGAAAATCGGTCGTTAAAATGTGATTGAAAGGGTCTTTGAAAGTCATGTAGGTTGTTTGGGAGGAAAAATAAGCAACTTTATCTGATCCTTCAGATACTAAGGGGACCCAATTTATTTTGGAATTATAGTTGCTTTCATTAATTATCTATACTTTTATTGAATTCCAGAATTCTAGTGAAAGAAATGAAGTATAACTATCACATTGGATGCCCTCATCTCATTTTGGAATCAGGCTATGAAGTAAAAGGCAAATTAGGACCTGAATTCATTGAAGGAACAGGCACATGCAAATTAGATATCTGTGAGTAACACGCTTTATTTTCTTTTATTAACCTAATTCTTGAGACAAAGCCAAAATGCCACCGAGATATAAGTAAGATGAATCGATATGGACAACTTTTAAAATAATTCTACCTATTCATTTAGCCCGTAATTTTCCACTGCTGGGCAAAGTTCTCCCTGTGTTTTCCCCACACTTCTGTCCACCACCGTTGTGGGCCAGTATTTTCGGTAGAAGTCAAGTTCCCTTCTACCTTCGTCTTGGTCTGCCGCGATGCCTAGCATTTAATAGGACCCCATTCGATGTTTCTTTAGCCCACAGCTCATCTGCCATAAAAGAAAACACACCAAAAACAAAATAGCTATCGATTAGTATAATATTTCAGACTAGCAACCCGCCCAACTTCGCACAGGAGAAATGGAGACATTTCAAATCATCGAGATTTCTGTGATAGATCTAAGTTAGATATCAATGTTTTATACACATACACCTTCCGGAATAAATCAAAATCCACTTATTCAAATTGGGCTGAGAATTTTCAAATGTTAAAATTACGTAAGACAGTCCCCCAAAACGCCCGCTCTTCACCACTCCTTAATGCTTTATCTGGGAAAGAAAAATTGGTGCAACAAACTCCCCAGCAGCGAAGCCGTCTGTTCAGTTATAACCAGCGTCAGACAGCATCTGTCTGGCATTAATGCTGAAATGAACCTTTTTGGCGCAGCCGTGAGGCACACACTATTGTTGTTAAAACATTATTTTTATTTTGTTAATTTTGTGTTTCACAAACAGTGTCCAAATAAACTTTTTTCTTTCTTTCTTTCTATAAAAACTTGATTCTATATAATAGTATAATAAATACCCAAAATGATGGTGCAAACCACATCAAAATTCATTGTGAAGTTGAAAAAATCTAAGCGGTCACACAGACTACACGAAAATCGACTTTTTTATACCACGGGAAACTAAATAATGTTTTTCTGTTTCAGATGACTATCATTTTCTATTCAACGGTGACTATGAAAAATATTTAGACACAAATGGAAAAGTGCACATCCAAATAAAAAATCACTTACTAGAATATGAGGCCAAAGCAAAAGTTAACTATGACTGCAAGAATCTTTTCAATGGGGACAAAGAAAAATGTAAATATTAAGCAATTTTTTTTCTTCCACACACGCCTCAATGTTCCACGCGCGCCTCAAAGAGATGTCAGCAATAGTGAAGCCCGTCAGGGCCGAAGCCTGCCGGGTCAGCGGGATTGTCCGAAAGGGTTACCGCTACCCCGGAACATAAAGGGCTAAGGATGGAACACGGGTGGGTTTTAGTCAGTAACAGTCTGACACTCCCTTCTGCTCCACCCAGAAGAGCGGGAGGGGTCATTTGATTATTTCCCACCATTAAAAAAAACCTATTTTTTTTGTAGACACAACTTTTTCTTCTTATCGACACGCAAATGCGTCTACACAAGCACGAGACCTAGGTAAAATTTATGGATGTCTAAAAGTTTTATTAACATAAGTCATAGGTCTGAATAGGACTTAAGACATGTTTATAAAGTTTTGATGAACTATATATCTATAAATTAACGTCTTGGATACCATGATCGATTACCATGAAGAATAATATGGTCATCAGTAATCATCATCATCATCTGCCTAGCCTTTTCCCAACTATGTTGGGGTCGGCTTCCAGTCTAATCGGATGCAACTGAGCATCAGTATTTCTGATGGAGCGACTGCCATGGTCATCAGTAATATCTACAGAAAATACAAGGCTGATGTTGGATTTTGGTGCATCTAGTTCAAGCAATTATATGATTCCCGCACGAATGATAACTATGTTACAATGTAGGTAGCTGGTTATACGAGTATATCCCTCTAAATCATTTGTGTACGGGTTCGCGAGAGGTTTGTAGCTATTTAGTAGTACTGTTACAGGCTACTGCCCCGTTGGTCTCGTGGTCGCAAGCGTGACTGCTGAGCATGGGGGTCTTGGGTTCAACCCCGGGTCGGACAAAGTGTTATTGAGTTTTTCCATCAGGAATTTCTTAGTCACAGCCCGGAATTTGGAAGTTGGCAGTGTTAAACCCTCGTGCCTCGGAAAGAACATTCTAGCCCATTGGCCCTGGCGCCTAATCTCTCTCCGATCGTGCCGGATTACATTCTCATCGAACTATGAGGGAAGAGAGTGTGCACTTGTGTCTGCGCACACGCTTGTGCACAATAATATCTCCCACGCCGAAGGCTGGTCTTTTTTTTTTTTTATCTCCGCTGAGATTGGTCGATTGGTTGCCATGACCGAAATTCGATCTGGAGGGCTGTTACAGTCTACGTCTCTAAGTCTCTCTAAGTCCTCAATAGGAAAATGACTTAATAGATATTAACTGTGTGTTTATTTATTTTCAGCGGACGTCTTGCACAAATATGCAAATGAAAACTGGCAGGCTGTACACAAGCTTACTCGTAAACCAACTATGGAAGCGTTTATGAATAAATTAATAGACAACTGCAACGCTTACTTGAAAATTCAAGCCCTTGAAGATATTTTTTACAGTGAATAGACTGAAAATAAACTTGGAATTAAAAAGTATATATAACCAAATGTATACGATATCATATACCTACCTATTTCATTTTAACCCTATAAATTGATTTCAAACATCTGACGATCAAGGTAATAGTCAACTGGGCCCTATTTAATTATAATACTGAACCATATGTACAATTTTTGTAAACTTATTATTTCAATAAATTTTATTACTTTATTTTATTACTTATTTAAATCAACTAATTGTCTGTGAAATTTTGTCGGTTTTACTAGATTAGCCCTTGGAGGTCTTCTCATAAAAATGCGGTATTTTGTTCTACGGCAATTACCCCAAGACAAACGCGTGGTGTAAAGCATTTTACATATATAATAGGTACACAAAGTGTTTGTGGGTTTTCCATGATGGTTGGAAACTAGTTACAGGTTCACTCCCTATTGGAACATAAACAGAGGCACTGTAGTACCTACCGCGGCGCAGCCCCATTGCAGCATCCTGAACGCATTGTTATACCTACTGTAATTGCAGGCCACTGTATGCCCTCTGCAAATAGCCAACCCACAAGCTGTAATAAACATCCAAATTCCTAAGAATAGGTACCTCACACATAAAATGAACAACACCGGAAAATATCAGCTGTAGACCATGCCCTGTCTCTATCGTTCCGTGCGTAAATTAAACCCCTTCGAGGATCGAAAAATCAAAATGTAGGTTGGTACTTAACGAAACATAAAAAGGACAGTCCTAGTCACAAGGTTACAGTTACACAAGGTACACAGGTTTACCATTTTATTTAGTTAAGGCAACAAGGCTAATGGTCGTTTTCATTTGCGGTAGGCGACACCTAAATGAATCGCTATTGGATTTTCAACTTTCGGCGCTAAGCCGAGCGTTGAAAATCCAACAGCGCACTTTTATTTAAGCATTCACTTAGGTGTCACAAAACGGGTTATAAAGTTTTTTGACTGTTATGATGATAATAACGAACGAAATTAATATTTAGCCATCCATCACAAATATTTTTGCAGTAGTATCCTTCTCAACTGTAATAGCAAATTACTACGATTATGAGTTTTTTTGCTAGTCATGGATTTTTTTACAAAATCCTGCTGGCCCGGTTTTTGTTTATATCTTTAATAAGGTAACCTATCAGCAAACCTACAAAGGTCTGCGGGTAACACATATTCATATTCATTTATAGCATTCCCTATACCTGTAAAACAGATGTTACAAAAGGCAGAAGTCAAAAATAAATAGAGTTCATTTATTTTTGTACTTCTGCCTTTTTTAACATCATCAAAGGAATAAAATAAAAATTACAAAAAACAAAATTTAAATTATCAGTCAAAGAAAAAGAAAAATTAGGTATTTAAATAAATTCAACAATAAAATAAGGACATAAATAGTTTCTAACAGGGGGCCAAGTCTGCTACGTTCAATGATTGGACATTATGACAACCATACTAAGGGAACCCCATTACCATTTGTAATCTCCTAAATTTATGATGGTTAAAGTGATCTTCGAAAAACTACTATTAAGAACCAGCCAGAAAGGACTACACAATAACATGCGGAGGTGAACAGAAATGTCAAAATAATAGAAGATGACCGAACAATCATACCTACGCCAGACCATTGACTTGTCATTACAATCAATGGTCTGGCGAGAGAAAGGAAAATCAACATACGACTACAGGAACTTGGTTTTTGGTGAATCAGGAAGGTGTAAATGTATGGAACCAATATGCTCACAATAACATTACGCAGAGGCGGAGGTGTACTTTAGTACCCACATTTCGCCAGTTACTTTTCAGTCTCATTTAATATGGGGCGATCCTATTGCCATTCAGCGGGATTGTCCGAAAGGGTTACCGCTGGCTCGGAACATACAGGGCTAAGGAAGGAACACGGGTGGGTTTTAGTCAGTAAGAGTCTGACACTCCCTTCCACTCCACCCTGAGCGGAAGGGTCATTTGATGATTACCCATCTGCAAAAAAAAAATCCTATTGCCATCATCCGGCACATATCCAGAGTCCGGGCTGCTACTGAGATATTCCAGAGAGAAAAACTCAATAAAACTTTGGCCGACCTGGGAACCGAACCCTGGATCTCATGCTTAGCAGTAGCGTGTAGCAAGCGCTAGACCAACAAGGCAGTCAATATACTGAGTATTTACATTCCTAATTAATTTTAAGGTTTTGGTTCTGGTAGGTGAATTTGCAACCGTAATTTTGGTTCCTTCATACCTACAGGATGTTTATGCCAATAAAATTAGAATAAATACAAATATACTCAGAAAAGAATGAAGATGACCTCAACAGACATACTTGCCCGCCAGACATACTGGAAAAAGGGAGGATCCTCCGACCAGACGGGTGTTGTGCGATTCTGCCAAAGTGGCCTTTTTAGGCCGCCAGGTCTAAAATGCGGGAGTCGCAGCTTGTTCGCGTGATCTACCGCCATTTCATCAATCTAGTGTTAATTCTGTGTTTGTAACCGGCCCTCTGAAAGATAAATTAGAATAAAATAAATGACTATAATTATATACAAATATTTCCATATAAGAGGTGTTTCCCATGATAAATCTTAGTATAATGGACCGTAAATCAGTCTGATTTATTTGACGTCAAGAGGTGATTTGGAGGTTCTGCGATATTAGGGTTCATCAGAAAACTACTACTACTTTAATGACGTTTCAGTTCGTATTTTTAGGCAAGCCTATTGCATATGTTAGTGTGTTCACCACTACGAGCTTGTGGCTAACTAATAACAGCCGCACGGGTCGATGATCGATCAGTTTAAGCTACGCTTACCGCGGTTGGTCCGTGAATGGGTGACCATCTTCTGTACGTAACAAGACCCCTCCGTGCCTCGGAAAGCACCTAAAGCCGTTGGTCCCGGCTGTCTTTCGTGGATCTTTGACAGTCGTTACGGGTCGTCAGAAGCCCGAAAGTCTCACAACCAGTCTTACTAAAGGGTATCATATTACCCAGTAACTGGGTTGTGGAGGTCAGATAGGCAGTCGCTCCATGTAAAATACTGGTATTCAGCTACACCCGATTAGACTGGAAGCCGACCCTAATATAGTTGGGAAAAGGCTAGGCAGATAATGAGCGTGTTCACCACATTAGTACCTATACCTACCGGCGGGGAACGAACTCACAACTTCTTGCTTAGCAGTAGGTACCCAATAGGAATTCTACCTAAATAAATAGATTATATAATATATATAATTTTCTACTCTTGTTTTAAAATAGGCCCCACTAGTGATACCTACTAAAATGCGCTCTCTGTACAGTCAGCCCCGTTGTCTTTCTGATCCTGTAATATTTTGTAACTATCTTCTGCCCGCGACTTCGTCCGCGTGAAATTTCACCCTCCCCTATTCACCCTCTTAGGGGTTGAATTTCGAAAAATCCTTCCTTATTCCTTGTCTACATTATAAAGGGAACCTCTGTGCAAAATTTCAGCGTTCTAGGTCCAAGGGTTTGGGCTGGGCGTTGATGAGTCAGTCAATCAGTCAGTCAGGACTTCTCTTTTTATTTATATAGATGAGAGAAGAAAAACAATCTTCCAATGTTTCATTATTTATGTATCTTTGTTAGTAACTATAGGTATATGTAAACTGTTAAAGAATCTTCTCAAGCGTGTCAAATGATATTATCCACAGGGGTATACCTACAGGTTAAATTAATGCTGATTTGAATAAGTCTCCAATCAAAACATTTAAAATAAAAACAAAATTTTAAAACAATTAATAACCAAGACTGCTTTTCTTTATAAATAACTTAATCCATCAGCTTTTGTCATTTACATTTGATCCTTCGACGATGTGGTCCGTCCAATTTGTGTTAGTTTTTCTGTGTTTAACAAATGTGTTTTGTAAGTAAACACGTATACTTTTTATAATGAGCCATTCGTTGCGGTTGTATGGTCTTTCTTGTATTTCCTATAGATCACTTCTGAACTTTGCACATTATAATTGTGTTACTAGCTATTAATAGTGTCCCCCTCGTATTTTATCAATTACCAAATATTATGAACGTTAATTTATTTATTTATTTATTTTCACACCACCTGCTCGCTGACGTCTAAATTATGTCATGCAAACCTAACCTAAAGCAAGTCATTTAAGCCCTAGGCTCTAGCCGGGCCTTATTAATATTGTACTGAATTTCATTATGACCCGCTGGTCATTAATGTGATTTGAATTTGGAACGTCAACTGAGAAAAACATATGGAAACATTAAAAAAAAACTATGAATGTACCTACAGGTCGACCAAAGAGTTTTTACTTCATAGGTTTTAGTCGCCGTTGACGAACAAAATGATCGGTTGCTGTGGCGCGTGTACGCCCGCGTTAGAATGTCGGATTTGAGCTGACACTCCATTGAAGATATTGTGTTTTTGATAAAAATTCATGACGTAGATTGAAAAATTTAAAAAAAACCCGGCTGGCAGTAGGTATGTTACTTTAGTTCAATCTCAGATTTGACGCCACCAACTGCATCAGACTGGCCCTTTATTTTAATACCCCACATAGTAATGGATTTTTTTTTCAAGACCTTCCTTTGTCATCGTCTAAAATCCACCATTTTGATTTTACTTAACTCCCTCACTTCGCTCAAGAGTTAACTCAGAGCTCCCTCGTTGCGCTCAGAAGCCCTGGTATCCATAGTTGAGGTCAGGATTCAAAATAGCGCCCGCGAAAATAAAAAAGTAAGACACTATTCTATCCCCTTATTGAATAATCTACTATTATTATACTCTTATTTAGGCGAATTAATCATAATTTATTCAGGCATATTACACATTACCCATAATATTAGTTTACTGAAAAAGCTTTCGACACCAGAAAAGCTATTCTCATTCGATAGGTAGTCGAATCGAAAATGACACTTTTTCAGTGACTAATTATTTGCCTTGCCCCAGTCTTTAGTAAAGTCACAATGTGAACAAATCAAGTTATGTTTGTTTCTTGATTTTCAGCGCTTAAGAAAGAATTTTGCAAACCCACGGACAATGAATGCTTGACAAAGGCAGTAAGAGAGCATATTTACCAGAAGGTTATGAAGGGGTTGCCCGGGGTAGCATCCTCAGACCCATTGCATTTGGACAAAATTGTAGTTGATCTACCTAATTTAAAGTATACACTCGACCATCCTACGCTGCTCGGGTTGAAGAATTGCGATTTTCTCAAGTTAAAGCAAGTATTTTATTTACCAAATTTTATTATATCGTAGAATTATCCAGTATCTAGCTTCTGCCCGCAACATTGTCCGCGTGAAATTTCTCGTTTAAATATAAAGTATCCTATGACGCCGCCATACTGTACGTAGCATTAGTGAAAAAACTTTCCGAGACGAATCTGTAGTTCCAAAGATTACCCCTACATACATACTCACTAATTTTACCTCTTTGTAATCTTAATAAAGAAGTATAGGTGCATGTATTAATAATTTTGCAATCTATTGCATAGTTATAAGTAAAATACTGGTATTCAGCTGCATCCGGTTAGACTGGAAGCCGACCCCAACATAGTTGGGAAAAGGCTAGGCAGATGATATTGCATAGTTATCTATATTTAGTTATAACTAATATTATAAATGCAAAAGAGAGTTGTGTGTATGTTTGTTACGCTCTTATGTTAAAACGACTTGATGAAAGGCACACAGATAGACCAAGTCCTGGGTAAGAACATTGACTACTTTTCATCCTGGATCGCAGACGAAGTCACGGGCAACAGCTAGTTTACGATATTTAGTCCTACTTAGATGTAATGTAAAATTATTTTTATTTATCTGTGAAAAATATAATTGGTAGTGGCATTTAAAAAACTCACAAATAATGTTATGACTTTCAGACTTACTCCAGAAAGTGGTTCTGTAGCGTATGAACTTCTGTGTCCACATTTGATCATAAAATCTAAATATGAAATTAAAGGAGAAATAGACAAAGTAACTGCAGAAGGAAAGGACAACTGTGAAATTACTTATGGTAAGTTTTGCACAAAAGCTAAAGCTATTGATAACCGTAGATGTGAGCAGCTGTGAGCTATTTTTTATTCATTTATGCCATAAACTAAGGTAATGCGAGAGTATTTTTAGGGTTCCGTACCCAAAGGGTAAAAACGGGACCCTATTACTAAGAATTCGCTGTCTGTCCGTCCGTCCGTCTGTCTGTCACAGTGTCACCAGGCTATATCTCAAGAACCGCGATAGCTAGACAGTTTAAATTTTCACAAATTATGTATTCCTGTTGCCGCTATAACAACAAATACTAAAAATAAAATAAATATTTAAGGGGGGCTCCCATACAACAAACGTATTTTTTCGGCGTTTTTGCCTTGTGGTACGGAACCCTTCGTGTGCGAGTCCGACTCACACTTTTTTAAAGTAGTTAAGTATGGGCTTTGGGAGAGACTGGATTTGTGTCCGGTTGTTGGCAATAGGCTCGAACCCTATTACATGGAATTTAAACATAACTGACGAAATGTGGGTGTAATAAAGGTGCACATCTGCCTAAGCCTTTGGGGATTACAGGCGTGATATTTGTCATGTTATTTTATCAAGAGACTGTAGAAATTTATTTCGGTTTGATTGTAAATTAACTATATCTATATTTCTATCTTCCAGATAACTACTTCATAAATATAACCGGGAGCTATGAGAGAATAAAGAGAGAGGATGGTAAACTATACTTCCATCTTATTGACTTCTGTGTTAACCTGGATAACCAGGCACATACTACATCCCAGTTTCAAAATCTGTCTATTCGTGGCGAAGGAGATGGTAAATCAATTTTGTGTATCTGTACTAATTAATATTATAAATTCGAAAGTAACTTTTTCTGTATGGTAACTTTTCACGCCTAAACCACTCAACGGATTTCGATAAAAGGAGACTGTTTAAAATCGTATGGGAAGTGGTGAATGAACCTATAGCGATACTGTGGTGGTATTTCTGTGGGGATACCTCAACTATATCCTTGTGCAAAGGGGACCATGACCTGGTGACAATGGGAACATTTGGGAAGATTTCTAACCCTCACAAAAATAATTTTCTAAATCGGTCCAGCCATCTTCGAGTAATCGGTGAACATAAATATTAAAAAGATTCCGATGAACAGAAAACCTCCTCCTTTTTTTGAAGTCGGTTTAAAACGAAAAAAATACTGAAATTCAGTACTGCTGAGGTGGCAAGTGACCTTGTCTAGCAGAGAAACACATTAATGAAGTATTATAAAAACTAGTATTATAAACAGAAATATCCGATATAACGTTTTTAAAATAAAAATGAAGCATAAAATCGTATTCTAATATATTATATTTCTCAAAACTTGTTCAGATTTTGATGCCACTTTGCACAAGAGTATAGTAGAGGTATCCTCACAGAAATACCACAACAGTATCGCTATTGGTTCATAGAACACTTTTGATCAGTCTCCTTTGTTAGGGAAATAGATGGCATCCTGTGTATGTCCTTCCCGGACATATTTTTTATCATAATTTTATGAATAATTTCCGACATCTACTTGGCCGCGGGCATAAGAAGGAATAATTTGTATTGGAAGAATTTGTATTTACAGGGGTTTATTTATAAACTCGTTAATCACTACTTAACTTTAAGCAATGTTTATGAATAAAGGAGTTAATATCCGACGTATGACCGCTAAGTTCGAGTCTAGACAGGGTGGCCTTTATGCAATTTGTTTATTCATCACTGCTTTAAAAGGACTAAAAGAAAACAGTGCGGAAAAAGGCATGTTCTAGAATCATTGAACCCTTAAGAAAAGAGTGTTACATCTAAATGTCTGCTTAGATAGTTGGGAAAACACTTTTTGGAACGAAGTTCTTTAACGATAGTTTTTATGATTTTTGAGGGTGCTGAAGCTGATAGTGAGGTCCAAATGAAAATCCAAGATGACGGCTGCGAAATCTTCCTATTTTTTTTTATTATGGCTGTCGTTTTCATGGTTTTCGAGGATGCTAAAACCGACAGTGAGTTTAAAAAGATAATCTAAGATGACGGCTGCGAAAACTTTCAACTTTTTCGTCATCAGTGTCGTTTTCGTGGTTTTTGAGGATGCTTAAGCCAATATTTTTCCTGAATGTGTTTAATTTTCTATTACTTATTTACATTTTAAATTGAAATAATGTTTTTTTTTTTCAGCTGACCATTACGCGATAAAGTTGGAGGAGAAAACACGTGATATCGTAATGAAAACCATTTTGAACAGGTACATAAACAACCTTCAAGATTTCCAAAGAACAGTGCCAATTGAAGAATTGCACTTTATACACGTTTGAATGTTACGTGCAATGCATGTAGCATTACATGTAGCATTAAGTACAAACCTTAGTGGTTTAAAAATGCTATTCTGCTGAAACAAATGTATTAATTTTTTAAATGGTAAATAAGAAAAATAAAAAAAACATAGTTTTATATCTACTTTAGAAACAAGTTCTTTACAATGAATTGGTCATAATATAATGGTAGGTACACAAATGTAAAACGTAAAATTAAGTGTAACATACATTGAAAAGAACATGTCGAGTTTAAAACAACAGTTCCTGGATTTAGAAAACCGAATTGATTGTCTGAATCGAACTGACATTACTCACGATTACCTATTACTTTTGAGTTTTCATCGTTCGGTGAAATAAATAATTCCCCTTGGGTAGAAATCCCAAGGGGAATTATTTTGAAAAGTTCATACTTTTATATGTAGGATGGGGGTTGTAGAATCCTGTTGATTCCGTATTTATGTTGAATATATCACTTCACTGGCTCACTACGGACTGTACGTCAGCTTTTTGTTCTACAAACAGCCTTAAAACAGCATGGACTCCTTGGCTTCAACTCCTCGCTTTTACGAAGTAAAAGACGTTTTGACCCAGTAGACCGCCATCGTAAGCCACTTGCTACAATGTTCTCTAAACGCTTCTTTTGTTCCCTTGGTCGCTTCCTCTACAATAAAATAAATAGAACGCTCTCCATTTATCATCTTACCAAAACTCAGTGTAAAAATTCCAGGACTTAAGTTATGTACCTACGGAAAACCTTCTAGCTGCCCAGCATAACTTGCTTGTTTGAATACAAATATATGCCATGTGTTTATATTATGTAAATATCACCATTCTGTGCATTCAGCTCTTCACCTTCGCACGCAGGCACACACCACACACACACTCACCACACAAACACACACATAAATACTAACACTAGAATAAGTATTAATCAATAGTGTAATCTGTATTTTTTTCATTGCTTTTATAACTTACCGCATTTGTGTACGAGTGCATAATCCGATTTGAATGTAACTGCTTCTGAAGCGATGGAGACCTGGTATACTGAAATACAGGCCTTTTTTTTTTTTTTTTTTTTGCGGATGGGAAATCATCAAATGACCCCTCCCGCTCTGGGTGGAGCGGAAGGGAGTGTCAGACTCTTACTGACTAAAACCCACCCGTGTTCCTTCCTTAGCCCTTTATGTTCCGGGCCAGCGGTAACCCTTTCGGACAATCCCGCTGACCCGGCAGGCTTCGGCCCTATGGGGCCCCTCCTCGATGCTGACATCTCTTTGAGGCGCGCGTGGAACACGTACGCGCCGTCCGGCACGGGCCTGGTCCTGATCGGACGGTGAGCTACCCATTACTCTCCGCCCGCAGGCCCGCGCCTACGGTGGCCGGGAGTCGTCGCGCGGCTCCCGACGCCCGGAGCGTCTCCCGCGGCGGCTGGGACGGGAGGCTCTCTCCCTGAGCCGTCCCGCCACCTCCTTCGCTAGCATGACTGCTTCGCAGAAGGAGGTGACTGCCTCCCACTCCCTCTCGCCCCGGACCATGGCTTGCACCAGGGCCGGGCGCGAGAGGTCGCCGCCGATGCCGATCGCCTCTACGAGGACACGGCGGTGCTCCGCCCAAGCGGGGCAGACCTCCACCGTGTGCTCCACCGTGTCCTCTGGGCGATCCTGGCAATGGTGACACCCGGGCGTTTCCTCCCGCCTGATGATGTGCAGGAACACACACACACACACACACACAGGATGTGTGTGTGTGTGTGTGTGTGATGGAGACCTGGTATACTGAAATACAGGCCTTACGCCTAGCTTAGGCAACAGTCTCCTACAGTATAATTTAAACTATTATGTATTGTTCTTGATCTTTTGATGTACTTAAAATAAGAAATAAAAAATAAATCAATATATAAGAAATAAATCATTATCTTATCTTATTTTTCTTTAATAAGCCTGTTCTACGTCGTGTGGAATGGGATTCAATCCTTTCCTCTCTACCTAAGCCATATCACCTTGCATGACTCCCAAATCTGTACCTATTCTTTTCCGATATCCGTTTCCCTTTCATTAAAGTCCTCAATTCGTCTGTTTTAGGGTTCCGTAGCTTACATGTGCTACGGAACCCTAAAACAGATGAATTGGCCCAAGAACTTTTATAATTTCGTCCTGTCCGACCGTATGTCACACTATTTTTTGTTTGAAAGAGTTTTCGACCGAGATGGTCGCATTTAGTGAAGATCTGTCAATAGAACTCTTCAGTAACAAACAGTACACGTATATTGTACAGAAATCCAAGAAAGTTGCTAAGTATCAATATAAAGTAGTACTTACACGAATTTATCTATACTAATATTATAAAGTTTGTAAGTTTGTATGTAGGGGATAAATCTCTGGAACTACCAGTTGGGTTTGAAAAATTATTTTTGCATTTAATAGCCCAATTCTTGAGGAAGGTAATATTATAGGCTATTTAACTTCACGCTACGACACTTAGGAACCGAGTAAAAGAAAAAAACAAACAGAAACAACGCTAAACGAAAACGGAGTAGTAGCACGCGGGTGAGCGATGGGATGCGAAGCGATGGGTCGGCAAAAAATCACGCGGATGAAGTCGCCGGCAGAAGCTAGTGGGAAATAAAATAAAATACAACCGACAAGGTCCGTAAAAAGTCTAAATCAAAATCATGTGTAAAGTTTTCTTCATGGGTGTCATTCGTAGTTTTCGAGAGTGGTGAGAGCTGGTGTCGAATATAACCAGAGTAAATGCGTTGCTTTTCACACGGACAACTTTATATAGGAGCTCTTTCGAGGGGCAAGCAACCTCTCTAACATCGTTTACAGAGAAGCATTTTCATAGTTACATAATTTTCAACGAAGGGGTGGTAATTACACCTTTCCTAAACGACACATTATTGTTTTCCAATATCCACGCGAACGAAGTCGCGGGCACAGCTAGTATAAAATAAAACACTAATAACTGAGAATATAATAGCCATTTACGTTTGAGACCCGGAGCCAAAATGTTCTCAGTTCTATTAATTGCTGTATTGTTTTGTTTTAAACACGCATCATGTAAGTAGTTATTTTATAACAATTTTATGATTTAAAAGAGTGTCCGTAGATTTTCTTGCCAGTTCATGTGCAGAGGTACAGACGCCAGCACATCAAGCTATCCGAAACTGTCAAATGTTTCCAATCAACTTTGAACCTTATGCTTTAACCAAAAAGTTGTAAATCTATTAAAGAAATTTGACAGATTATAGCAGCTTGATTTGTTGGCGTCTGTACCTACTACGCTTTGGAATGGGCAACTAGCTTCATCTTTCTGACTGACCGACCCCTTGCCAATCAAAACGACGTTCTGACGATTTGACGCTCAAAAGTGCCTTTTATGAGCTTATTGGAAATAAATTGTTTGACCTTGACAATTCAAACGTGGCTGTAATTGGTTTATAATAAATGCTTGGATTTTGAATTTTAATATTAAGTTAATTTTAGATTAAAATAATATTGTTTGGTTACGTGCCGTGTGTTTTCATTTAAAGTTTAGTGTACAATAAAATAATAACATTAAAAATTCATCATGTTGGGTTTATAAGAAAACCCAACATTGTAACAACATTAATGTTTTATTGATTTGTTCACTTACATAACTTTTACGATATTTAGCACATTAACTCACTATTTACAATAGGCACCAAATTAAATATCTAACTAATTAACTACACAAATAATTGCACAAACAAAAGGACACTTAGGCGTCGAAGTAGTCTTCCGCATCGCTATCATCCGATAACATGCCTAGAAGACTGGCAGCATTGCCACATTGAATGGCAATGCTAATTCTTTAGCCAAAATACAACTCAGTCCTCTGGTCACGTGAAAAGTCATCTTTTTGTGAACAAGAACAATTTTTGCTTGAAGAAACATTTTCTCTCTCCTTAAACATCAATATTAATTGTCTTTGCTCCCGTTTCATGATTTTTATTATATAATATATAGGTATTTAAATAGATTAGTATATAAAATATGCTTTTATGTATTTATTGTATTATGCAAATGGTATACCACATATTACCTACAGTATTGTCTTTCCTTCCCCTTTTTAATACATTCAAAGGTTGTCTTTAAAGAATTGCCCTAAGCGATAAGACCGCCTATTGTGTCACCGTTTGTAAAATTTCTACATTTACCTTTTCTATATTTCTCTATATAATAAAGAGTATTCTATTCTATTCTATCAATCACCCTGTGATTTTCATACTTCTCAGGTTTGCAAAGACAGCCCTGTGAGACAGATGACGAATGCCTGATAAATGCAGTGATCGACCGTGTTTACCCAAGGTTTGTAGCTGGTATGCCCGGTGTTGAGACCTCAGATCCTCTCCACATTGACGCCATTGTTGCTGACCTGCCGAGTATCAGATACGAGCTTTCCAATGTCACGTTGACTGGTTTGAAGAACTGTGAGTTCGTGAAATTAAAGTAAGTAGATATACTTAACTATTTTAAAATTTCCACTCAAACTCAAAGGATTTATTTCAATTAAACCATTTACAGGCACTTTTTAACTGTCAAGAAGTTGGTCAGTCAGAAAATATGAAGCCAGTTGCCTATTCCAAAGCGTAGGTACCTTTGGAGAAGAACGGGCAAGATACTCCATGGACACTCTTTTAAATTATATTTTTTTTACAAAAAAAAAATAGTTACATCATTAATGTTGAATTTACAATTATATGTGAGAACGATGTAAAAAAGACGTACGCGTTAAAAGCGTGATATTCTATAGTCCACTCATGATATTCTATGGTTCTGGCCCGCGTAAATCCCCAATTACTTTACACATAATTAATCCTTCATATAATCGCAATCAGCATATTCCTAATTTTCTCATGGGACATAATATATGCCTCCTCCCAGTGGGAGGTAGGGGATAAAATCCACTATGCGACCCCATTTTGGGTAGATTGCATCTTCATGGAATTTGTTAAGTACAGTGGCAAAACGGAAACTGATTCTAGGACAAGCCTGTTTCTTCAAAATGCGGTGAATTCGGTACAGATGCTATGCGGCTACATTATCGCGATAACGAGAACTACACTTCTTACTCTCTCTCGTACACCGCTCGATGTCTCGCTGTACAAAAGAGAGCGCGCAAAATGTAGTTCGCGTTATCGTGATAATGTAGCCATAGCATAAGTAAAGTGCCAGTCGATGGCTTTTGGCCACAGGGCTATTGCTGCTCCTGCTCTACTGTACATATATTTCTCAAGTTTATTAGCTCCACTTGAGTTCTTACCCCACTGTGGTGTATAGCTATTTAATAAATAGAGGGTATGACACTTACTGTCGAGATACCGCGCTGAGCCAGCGAGCGAAACGGGCGTGATCCATACGCAATATACAATGTGTACTATCAGATGTGTGGTCATATTTAAGGATGTGTAGGTTTGATAGTCTAGAACCATACATATACACGCTGTATAAAAGAAAGTAGAAATTGTATTTTATTGAAGTACCCACACTTGTGAGGTCTGACTCCCACTAATAAGTAAATTGATATTTCAGCAACAAACGTGTCAGTGGGTATACGTTATTTGACTACGCAATATCCTGCCCAATTCTCACGTTGCAAGCTCAGTATAATCTGAATGGGATTATAGATGCTGTACCAGTAGAGGGAAAAGGAGAATGTCAAATTATATATGGTTAGTATTGATCTGCTAATGAGGTGCTCGTGGCTAAATGATAACAGCTGCAAGGGTCAATCGAATTAAGGTTTAGCTATGCTTGCCGCGGTCGTTTCGTGGGTGACTATCCATTACATATCAAGACCCCTCCGTGCTTCGGAAAGTACGCTAAGGGGCTTACATGACCTAAAGCGCGGTCATTCTCGGACTACATAGAAAAGAAAGAGAAGCGCGAGGACACAATGCTGGTAATTTATTGAAAAATATAAAGCTATTATCTATTTACAAAAAATCTATTGTTTGGACTAAAAAAATAATACACTGTGCTTTAGTATGTTGCTTGTAGAATAATCTGACAAAAAATCAGAATGATTGTATGTACCTATAGTATGGTTTTTATTGTAAAAAGAAAGTTTTTAGAGGTATCTTCATGATTTTTTTCTATCGTGTCAAATTAGGTGTATTATGTTTTCAACACACTATCTACCTAGCATATATCCTGAAGAATATCATATATTTTTTCTGATTTTGTTTACTGTAGTCGATCATATACTTTTGTTGCATCTAAAACTTGCGTTTTTTGCGTTAAGGTCCTGTATTCCCCTTAAGCCGTTGGTCCCTGCTGAAATTCATAAATCTTTGACATTCGTTACGGGTAGTCAGAAGCCCAAAAGTCTCACAAACAGTCTTACCAAGGGATATCGTGTTACTCAGTAACTGGGGTTTGAAAGTCAGATAGGCAGTCGGTCCAAGTAAAACACTCATATTCAGCTAGACTGGATGCCGACGCTAAAATAGTTGGGAAAAGGCTATATTGAGTGAATAATCTTCTAATGAATACGGTTTTTCAGCCAGTTAAAGTTAAAAAATATGTATATATTTGGATTTGTAACACGTTTTCCCTCATCTAAAATGGATACTGAATAATTGCGAAATGTTATGCAACTGAATCTGGAATAGGAAAAATGTTTAGCGTTATTTAACCATTCGTATCGTGAACGTGGATCCACGCGAGACACAATGGCTTTTATATTGATAATGTAATTACGACCTTCTACCGGTTATTACACACATCAAAAGTGTCTAGGGATCAAGCATTTTTATGCGGATTTCTTGAGATTGAGATGTGGCTTTGTAATAAATTTATGATTTTATAAATTTATATGGATCCTTTTTGGTGCATTTCATAATTTGAATCAGGAACTGTGAATCAAATTCGAGTAAAAGATGAAAATCAGCTGTCAATATTTTCCCTATAAAAATATACAACGCATTGAAGACATTATTAGTGCTACTGTTTCCCTACTACTGATTAAAACCAACGTTATTATGGAGCGGCGACGTCATTTAAGCAGGGAAGAAATGCTCAGAGCCGTGGGAATGATAGAAGCTGGTTCCCGGCAACGTACTGTGGCTTTAGCTCTGAATACTCACTGGGGCATTACGTAGACTTTCTGGTTGTATCCCACATAAAATCAAACCCATGATATACAATGCACTCGTGAAACCTCACCTGGAGTATTTAGTAGAAATCTGGGGATGTGCTGCTAAAACCTACATAAATGACATTCAAGTAATACAAAACAAACTTATTAAAACTCTGTACAATTACCACTACCTAACATCAACTAAACAAATATACAACGACACTAAGATATTCAACATACAACAACAATATATATTCAAAACATGCATTTTAATAAAAAAAATTATATCACAGGAAACCCACTCTCAACTTACTTTCAAAAAAGGAAATCACGGATACCACACCCGAAATCGCAACAAGTTAGAACTCAGGCCACCCAGAACCAATTACGGGAGGAAAAACATTTTGTATGAAGGAGCAGTGCTATTTAATAAATTGCCAGATGATATGATTAATGTAAAAAGTACAAATATCTTTAAAAAAATGTTAAAAACTTATGTATTTAAAATTTTGTAATTAACCATGTGTAATTTCTCTAGAACCCTTTAAATATATTTTGTTATCGCTTCCAGTTTATATATCTTCGACCCACGGAGTCATGATGTAATAGTATAAGTGAATGATCTTTTTATAATCTCATATTTTAAGTGAACTATTTGTGTTCTTTGTGAGAATAAATATCTTTAAACCGAATACAAGTCAGAGTGTTATCAGTCGACTTTGGACACGTTACCGAAGCACTGGTACCGTGGCTGAGCGCCATGGAGGACGGTATCGCTGCACCACACGGAGACAAGACCGATACATTCAAATCTTAACTCGAAGAGCTCCAACAATAACCGCCATGATGTTAGCCGTGAGGCTTCATCACTCTTCAGGGAACTTAATTAGCGACCAAACAGTCAGAAACCGCTTGCATGAAGTGAACCTTCATTCCCGAAGACCGCTACGGGTACCACCTATAGCAATGCACAATCGTAGGATTCGATATCAATGGGCTCTTGAACACAGAAATTGGGCAGAAGAACAATGGCGTTTCGTGTGCTTTTCTGATGAGTCTCGTTTTGGTATGAGACCGGATACAAGACGTATACGACACTGGAGAACCCCTGGACGCCAACAGCGATTAAAATCCTGCCAGGAAGTCCATCCTTATAGTGGTGGAACCATCATGGTATGGGCGGGTATTTGGATCGGCGGAAGAACTGAGTTGATTTGGATCAGAGGCAACCTCAACGCTCAAATTTATGCTGAGACGATTGTATCAGACGTCATCGTTCCTCTACAAGTGCAAATCGGTCCCTTATTTCAGTTAATGCATAATAATGCACGACCGCACACCGCAAGAGTTGTAAGACACACTCTCGCCGCAGCTAACATCAATGTCCTGCCCTGGCCTGCTCAGTCGCCAGACTTGAACCCGATTGAGCATGCATGGGATATGCTACAGAGAAGAGCTCTGCCGAATATGGAGGGTATCCAGTCGCAAGAAGACCTTTTTTTTGTTGTTGCAACGAACATGGGCGGCCATTCCACAGCGTGATTTGGATGAACTCATTTTGAGTATGCCAAACCGATGTTCTTGTGTTGTTAGTGTTCGCGGTAGAAACACGGATTATTAATTGTTTAAGTTACCCAATAAAATTTTAAAGAAAACTGTTATTTCAGTCTTTTTTTCGAACTTTTGTGTTAGTGGTTCAAATGTCAAAAATCCCTTTATTAGGAAAATGGCAAATTTCTTTATTAATGCAAAGGTGACTTGGTTTATCGTTACTGTGACAAACGAAAACACTTTATTTGATGAATCCTTAAAGAAAATTTTAATTAATATCAATCAGGAGAAAAGTTATTGCAAAAATATATGTTGATCCCTAGACACTTTTGATGTGTGTACATTGATTCTACCTTCTATTATCTATTACATCATGAAATCTATGTAAATATCACAAAGCAACTGATACAATGACAGAAAAATTGTTTTATTGTCGCAAAAACACGAAAGACGAATTATCTCGAATCAAACTCAAACTCAAAGCATTTATTTCAATTAAACCATGTACAGGCACTTTTGAATTGTCGAAATTAAATAGTCGGTCAGTTAGTCAGAAAGTTGAAGCTAGTTGCCCATTCCAAAACGTAGGTAGATCTCTATGGAGAAGAACGGGCAAGAAACTCCATGGACACTCTTTTTTAACAAGATATTACAAAATTCTGGCTACATTAATCTTGTTGCTTCTTTATGTGAGAACAATGTAAAAAAAACATAAATGATGAAACAATTCAACATTATATAAGATTAAATATAAGCCTTGGCAGAGAATAAATCGTAAATCAGTGGTTTTTTGCTATTTGTGTAGATTTTTACAATGAGATTAGATATTGTGCGACGTAAACGTGTGTGAAATCTGCGTTATCATAATAGTTTGATAATAGAGTTATATTTTCTTATTTGAATTATGTTAACTTAACCGAAAACATTCCTGAAACAAGACACAAACCTAACATCATGCTTGTTTTCCACGACGTTTAGGTAGACGTGTACCTATTGTAGTCACATTTCGTCAGTCATGTTAAGTCCCATGTAATAGGGGGCGAGCCTGTTCAAATCTAAACTCTAGGCTGCTGCACTACTGAGAAATTCCTGATGAAAAGAAAAGAAAAAAGGGAAGGGAGAGGAGGGGGTGGGGGAGGGGCGGAGAGGGGGGATGTTGGGAAGGAAAGATTTTTTTAAAGTATATTTGTTTTTTTTTTGGGTTACACGTTGACTGCCAGACCACAGACAATAGAAAATCTATTGTTCGCGGTCACCGGTGACCGCGATGGCAGTCAATGCATTAATAAAGAGTATTCTATTCTATTCTATTCTAAGGAAGAAACACGGGTGGGTTTTAGTCAGCAAGAGTCTGACACTCCCTTCCGCTCCACCCAGAGTGGGAGGGGAGTGTGACAACACTAGATGATATAATATACTGTTACAATAGATTTTTATAACTAACTTATTACAATAATTTAATATTTTACAGAGGACTACCACATATCAATTAGTGGGAAGCATGAGAAAGTGAAGGATGACAAAGGAAGGCAACACGTTAATATACTGGACTACACAGTTATCCCGGATTTGAAGGAAGGACAAGTTAAAGATCCTGTGTATACTAACTTGGTTTTCAGCAGCCATGGTTCCTGTAAGTGAACATTACTTTTTAGTTTTTACACCTCATGACATTTCAGTGGTGTTGAAAAAAAATTAAGATTATAATCACACTATCACACTAATATTATAAAGGCGAAAGTTTGTGAGTGTGCGTGTGTGTGTTTATATGTTTGTTACTTCTTCACGCTCAAACGGCTTTACCAATTTTGATAAATTTTTGTATGGAGGTAGCCGACACCCTGGATTAACTTAAAGGCTACTTTTATCCCGATATTCCCACGGGATCGACATTTACGCGGGTAAAACCACGGGGCGCAGCTAGTCTTGAATAAAAATGCAAGATATTTAAATTATTAATGGCTTATTGTCTCAGCCTGTACGTAGGCATAGTAGAGATACTTAAGTAATTTTATTTTTCTAAATATTAAACGTACCTAAGTAATAATTTGGTGTAGTTTGAAACAGCGACATCTGTTACTTGTATTGGGAACTAACAAGTCGGAGTAGACTGAACGAAAACATTGTATACCTACCATGCGAAAAAATCTGTTGGGTTGGTATGTTTGCCAACAATGGTGTGTACTATTAGGTACTACGTGAGTAGCCATTTTTAATGAAAAAAATAGAAGGCCTTTGCGGAGCACACGAGTCTAGGTATTGTTTTTTACCTACCTACTACTTACTTAATAATAATGTGGTAATTATTTCCTTCTAGCTGATAATCGTGTGAGAATTATAGAAGAAATGACTCGAGATATTGTGATGGATGTCTTCATGAATAAATACATTAAAAACCTGAAGAATTTTCACAATCAAGTTCCTGTTGAAGATTTGCTTTTTAAATATGTGCATTAAGTGATTTTAAAACTTTTGGGTTTTATAAAAGTTTGTACTTAAAGGATTTACGCATGAAAATATTAATTGTTTTATTTATTCCAAAATCTGCTTTGTAGGTGAATAGAACTGGTGTAAAAAACAACCAAATTGTAACACAGGTCATAATTATTACCACCAAATCATATCTAAGGTAACCCGCGAAATTCAAATTTTCTTACTGACACTGACCTGCAAATTGCAAAAAAAATGCAATTTGCAGGTCTGTGTCAGGAGGTATGTTGATTAAAATATCATTCGCGACCGTAACAAATATGGATTTACAGAATTATAATTAGCAATTAAATACAACTCCTAGTTAGAATTGGCCTCAAATATCATGATTTAATGAAATAGATTTTTGAAATAGGGTAATATGAACTTAGAGAGATGTATTGATGATTTTCATGATTATCATTCTATTAATTAATAGTCATGAAAATCATCAATACATCTCTCTAGGTTCATATTACCCTATTGAATGTCTATTTCATTAAATCATGGTATGTGGCTAAATAATAACAGCCGCACAGGTGACCCCTTCGTGCTTCGGAAAGCACGCTAAGCCGTTGGTCCCGGCTGTCATTCGTGGATCTTTGACAGTCGTTACGGGTAGTCAGAAGCCCGAAAGTCTGACAACCAGTCTTACCAAGGGGTATCGTATTACCTACCCAGTAACTGGGTTGTGGAGGTGAGAGAGGCAGTCGCTTCATGTAAAATACTGTTATTCAGCTGCATCCAGTTAGACTGGAAGCCGACCCCAACATAGTTGGGAAAAGGCAGATGATGAATTCTATTAATTGATATTTTTTATATAAGCATTTAGATCAACATACAATCTGTACAGACCTGCAAATTAAAAAACAATGATAATAATAAACAATAATAATAATAATCGTTTATTTCTAAATTCAAAATTACAATATGGAGGTATGGTTGGTCCCAAACTAGGCACGGCCTGTGTCTTGGGCACCAAAACGTAAGAACATTTGAATTTCGCGGGCTACCCTGACCTTTACTGGGAAAAAGCATAAAACCAATATTTATTTATTAAAACTTTCTGCACAAGTAAAAAAACTGTACAAAGGCGGAATTAATGCTTTGGGCATTTTCTACCAGTCTACTTTAGGGTGATGCAGAGACAATACACAATAGGTGCAATAACAATATGATGTGGCCCTATCTATTCTATTCACGATTCCAAAAACAAACAAAACCAAACGCTTAGTTTTAAACTTACGAGTAAGTACACGTACTTTAAATAAATGCATCATGTAGGCTGCCCATATAAAACTATAACAACAAAAAAATAATGAAAATGCTAATGAACTCACAGCGGTTTCCTAGCAGTTCATGTACCTGTATATCGTCAGGTGCTTTTAAGAAAAGAAATACAAAAACGAATGTAGGGCTCACACAAACGGGGTTCCGTAAAAACTCTGAAACTTTGTGCAAATATGTAGCATAAGTATGATATTTTAAGTTTTAACATCTAAGGGTAGTCCGTGTGTTCAGCGGGATTGTCCGAAAGGGTTACCGCTGGCCCGGAACATAAAGGGCAAAGGAAGGAACACGGATGGATTTTAGTCAGTAAGAGTCTGACACTCCCTTCCACTCTACCTAGTGCGAGAGGGGTCATTTAATGATTTCCCATCCGCAAAAAAAAAAAGGGTAGTCCGTGTTTTTGAGAACGTTCTCGTTCAAATCTAAGCCGCAATCTCCTCTTCAAAACACCTCTAAATTCCCTACACTCTTGACATCGATTGCCACTGAGAAGAGATTGCAACTCGATTTTAACCGTCTTTAACACTGCGGTATACTAAACGCCCCCAGACATAACAACAATAAAACTTCTATTGAGGCTCGTTCAGTGTTCTTCAACCGATTAACATAATCAGCCTATAATATTCCCACTGCTGGGACACAGGCCTCATCTTGGTGAGAGGGAGTGGGCCGTCATCCAACACGCGGGCCCCGTGTGGGTTGGTAGATGTCACATGTCTTCGAAGCTTTGGTTCTAGGACATGCCGGTGTCATCACGATGTTTTTCTTTACCGTTTTTACCGTTTTGAGAGCAGCGGTGCTTAAATAATTTACACAAAGTAAAGCGCCTGTCTGGGTTCGAACCTGCGACCTACAACTCGTAAGTTTGTTCGTTCGTTTTTGGGATGCGTGAAGAAGCCTCCTCGTGTAGCGCAGTTTGTTCCAACAGTTACTCAACTGAACCGAGCGCTCGGCGCATCCTGGACAGTCACACCCAACACCTTATTTGACTGGTCAATTCCTCCCTTGCGGTGGTAGGGCTAACTCCCGCCTGGTTTGCGACCACCCGTCCACCGGAGCAGCCTGCTGTGTTTCGTCGGTGCGTGGAAGTTCCAGTACCTTAGGCATCTTCTGGGTACGTGCATTCCATCATAGACCTCATCCATCGCTTTCTATCAGGCGTGATCGAGGTCAAGAGCGGGTACATTCAACAATAAAAAAGAAGAAAAAAAATAAAAAGTCGCAGCCGTTACCACTGGGCCACCACTGCTCTTAACCAATTTATCATCTGCCTGCCTTTTCCAAAGTATGTTGGGGTCGGCTTCCAGTCTAACCGGATGCAGCTGAATATCAGTATTTTTACATGGAGCGACTGCCTACCTGACCTCCACAACCCAGTTACTGGGTAATACGATACCCCTTGGTAAGACTGGTTGTCAGACATTCGGGCTTCTGACTACCCGCAACGACTGTCAAAGATCCACGAATGCTCTCAACCGATTAATTATGGAAATTGGCGCTAGTCATTCGAAGGAATAAAATCATGTGTTAATATTTTAGAGTTCTAGGTATCATAATAACGGATCGGTTACCTATATCTTAGCTATTTTTCACCTGGAACAGTACCTGCGTAAGGAGACATACCTAAACTTGTTTGTCAATTTTCTTAAAAGTTTACACGTTTGTCAGTCTTTGACGTCTAAGTTTTTCTTCTGGACGTTTTTATTCCCAAGGACTAAGGTACAGTCGATTCACAGTTACTTTATCTCAACCCAATAGCAACCCTATTGTAACAACTGTAAGGATCACTGTGGTTTTGACAGTGATGCAATATCAGAGGTAAAGTACTGTGAATGGACTTCTTCTCTTCTTCACTTCTTTGCTCCATTTTATGAAGGCACATGAGAATCCTGAACTTTCATGAATAATACGATACGGAACACGTACCGGACAGTATATTGATTTTGTTTTGTTTTTAAACCTTTTGAAACTCGTTTAGTACCTAGATATATGTAGTTTCGTTTTTAGGTTTAACCTACCTATATAAAGCATATAAAATGACGGTGTAGGAAATAAAACCTATTTCTTCTGGAGCGTCTTAAGAAGGAGTCGTGAAGATGTCAGGAAGAATATTTTTATTGTTTGGTGTTATAATTGGAGTACAATCCAGTCCAGGTTAGTGTTAAAAAAAAGATAAATATATTTTAGCTTTTTAGTTTATTGGCACTTTTTTATATGTTTCAAAATGTTAAAAAAATATTTCGAAAAGGTCTTCTAAGGCTTTTATGAAAGGGAGTGCTCTGCCAAGAGACTGTGTAAGTGTATGCAGGTCTGTGGCAGCTACCTCTCCAAAAATACGACATCCATGAGAAATTCTACAAGCAATGTTGTTTTTGCTACCGTAATGTTTTATGTCTTATTATTTCAGCACCAAAACTAACACTTTGTAAAGAAACAGACTCCGCTTGTCTGACAAAAACTGCAAACGTTATATACCATCTAGCCATACCAGGAGTCCCGGAACTGAATATTGAGAACTTGGATCCCATGTATCATGATGTAATACAAGGAGACCTTACTGGCATAAATTATAAGCTTTCCAACAGTACTATTGAAGGATCCAAAAAATGCGATGCGGTTAATATGAAGTAAGATTAGAATAATTTAATTTTAGTAGCGCTTTATAGCGCGTTTGCGCACTGCTTCCGATAAGAAACTAAGTCATTACGATGGGAAGTAGCCGTACCTACTACTATTTTTATCAGGGGGCACTAGATCCAAATTCCACCCAGCCGAATTTAAAACATTTCCAATTAGAACAGAATTGTTCGTTGCAAGTCAATGTTCTATCATGCTGCACCTACTATGATTTGTATCTGCATTACCCTAAGGCAGACTGGTAAAAATTCCTAAGCCATTAAATCCGCCTCTGTACGGTTATTATTATATACTAGCTTCTGCCCGCGACTTCGTCCGCGTGAAATTTCACCCTCTTAGGGGTGGAATTTCGAAAAACCCTTTCTTAGTGGATACCTACTCTTCACAAAGAACACACCCTCCAAATTTCATGTCTCTAGGAGCAGCGGTTTAGACTGTGCGTTGATATATCAACAATCAGTCAGTTTACCATTTTATATATATAGATACTATAAATACCTACTATAAACTCGGATCCCTAGTTCGTATTCAGATCGGATTCATACTGTTTTTCGTCGTCCATAACAAAGAAAAAAGGGAAACATAGAAATCTGCTGGACATAGGCCTCCCACTCTCTTTCCACTTCTCTTTGTTCAAAGCTGCTAAGGACCAGTTCTTGTTGAAGGAGTCCAGCTGTTCCGTCTGGGCCTGCCACGATGTCGTTTGCCATTAAGAGGGACCCATTGGGTCGTAAGTTTGACCCATTGTTCGTCTTACATGCGGCAGATGTGTCCAGCCCAGTTCCATTTTAGCGTGGCAGCTTTCCAAGTGACATCAGTTATCTTTGTGATGGAACGGATGAAAATAGTACAAAACTAATGCAATTCCTTGTATTTCAGACTTGACTTACAAAAGTCAAAGCTTCTTTTAGATATGAATTGTCCACTTCTCGCTATGCACGGAGTCTACGAGGTTTCTGGACAGATCCTATCAATACCCATTGCAGGAAACGGAGACTACAAAATTAAATGCAGTAAGTTATAACTTTTTTATTAGTTTTTAACGGTATGCATTTAGGCATAAGGGTACGGACTATTTTCTTTAATGCATTATTTTATTACATTTATTGAGTATTTTCTTCAATGCATTCCATAACAAGCAGTGGTGGTTGCCGCGGTGAAACTGTGGATGCGTGACCATCTTTACATACCAAGACCCCTCCGTGCCTCGGATAGCACGTTAAGCCGTTGGTCCCGGCTGTCATTCGTGGATCTTTGACAGTCGTTACGGGTAGTCAGGAGCCTGAAAGTCTGACAACCAGTCTTATCAAGGGGTATCGTATTACCCAATAACTGGGTTGTGGAGGTCAGACAGGCAGTCGCTCCATGTAAAATACTGGTATTCAGCTGCATCCGGTTACACTGGAAGCCGACCCCAACATAGTTGGGAAAAGGCTAGGCAGATGATGATATTTTTATATTCATTACAGAAGACTACTCTATACAAATCGATACTTCCATAAAGATCAGTCAAAGGAAGGATGGAAAAAAATATATTTCGTTCAAGAGCTATCAAATAAATAGTGAATTGAAAGGAGGGATGGTTACTGACCTTACCAACTTGTTCAATGGAAAACAAAAGGAATTGGGTAAGAATTAAGATTGTTTTTTTTTTTTTCGAATTTTGTTCTTAAGTGCTTCAGTAAATATAACAAAAAAAAAATAGATAGGTGCGTACGAGATGCATCTGGAATCCTTTTAAGTGGTGCTATTTTATTAATAAGGAAAATTATCAATAATTTAATTGATTTTAAACACTGGACACCTGCAAAATGTTATCCGGATTCGTAAGCTGAATGGTATTGCAGCAATAGGGTTTCTTTTTTTTTACTCCTAGCTATATTATAAACTAGCAGCGCCAAGTCTCGATCCCGTAGGAATATCGATATAAAACATAGGATCAATGTCCTAATCCATGTCATGGTTTACCCATGTGGTAAACATCCAAATCCAATAAACAAACATACAAATGACAAATGCGTGCACTGACTGGACAGGTCCACTCAATCTGTGTGGTTCTTTCCTCAAAAGACCATTTCAGACACTAATCTACATGGTCTTCAAAGATTATGTCCGGATTTTTTTTTATATACACATTGACATTGATGAATTCTATTTAGACAATGACATGAATATAAGAAATTTTTTTTTTTTTTTTTTAATTAATTATTGTGAATGTGAGGACTATGTGGGTCATTTCTTTTTTTCCTTCTTAGTTTTAATCATGATCTGGCAGTTTGAGTAGTTTATGCGGCCTACCCAAATGTCCTTTCTTTGGTATTGTTCGTCGAATCGTTGAGCTCCTTAAGTCTTGAGTTGAGCTGCACGATTTTTGACAAATGCGTGCACTGACTGGACAGGTCCTCTCAATCTGTGTGGTTCTTTCCTCAAAAGACCACCTCAGACATCGATCTACATGGTATTCATATAACCTGACCAAGATTATGTCTGGACTTTAAAAGAGACTGTGACCTCTGAGTTTGTTTCGGCCTTTCTTCTCAGAGTAGTCAGATAGGAAACGCCGACTTCATCTAGTTTAAAAAAAACATGATTGACGTGTAAAAGTGTTTGTACAAACCTACTTACAAAAAAATAAAATCATTTCATTTCAAATCATTTCATTTCATTTACAAACAATCAAATATTTTCTTTTTATGACAAACGTGATGCGATTCCAACTTAAAAAAATAAATATTATCTTGATTCTCTTTTTTCGAGTCACTCAGCGTTTTCGTTTTTTTTCCAGTTTGCACTTTATCTACATTTAGTTTGGCAAAGGCAGTAAATACTTAATACAAAAATATAAACTGCTTTCTAAAATAATATAATTGTAATGAGTATAGTGTAGAATATTGTGTTTGGCATTAAAATGATAAAACGTTATAATTACTGCCTTTATTCCAAGCGAACGTGTTTACACGAACGCGCCTATACTAACACTGGTTTTCGAAACAAAAACCTAATACAAATTATTTGAAAACTCATTCTAAATTCGCTTGATTGTTTGAATGCAACTAGAGTTATTTTTCTGCCAGCCTGCTATAAGGTCGACTTTTGCAGACAACCTTTATAGTTTTAGCGCGTGCAGATAACTTCAAACACCTCGGCTCCGTCATTGGTCATGTTGATACATGACCAATGCCAAACCTAACCAAACCTGACCAAACCTGACCAAACCTAATTCTCACCACAAAACTGTTTGCAAATCTCGTGCTCCCATTTATTTTGCTTAGCTTTCTCCTAAAGTAAATATCCCAAGTGATGTAGCCCCCTAATCATCTATCATTTGGTGATTAGCAAAGCATTTTGTTGCCCTCAGTTAATTGCCACTCAACTGAGCCTCAATATTATTCGGGTCAACGATTTTCGGCTTCGGTAACTGGGCCAAGGGAAGGATCCTGTGGCTTTTCTAATGATATACCTACTATAGGTGAGTGGGAGGAGCTTGTGGCTAAGTAAGAACAGCCACACGG
The DNA here is from genome assembly GCA_948474745.1 of Oligia latruncula. Classification (NCBI taxonomy): domain Eukaryota; kingdom Metazoa; phylum Arthropoda; class Insecta; order Lepidoptera; family Noctuidae; genus Oligia; species Oligia latruncula. Next base: position 6,303,445 of record OX419694.1, read on the forward strand.
GTCTATCGATCAGGATAAGCTACGCTTGCCGCGGTTGGTCCGTGGATTGGTGACCATCTTTACATACCAAGACCCCTCCGTGCCTCGGAAAGCACGTTAAGCCGTTGGTCCCGGCTGTCGTTCGTTGATCTTTGACAGTCGTTACGGGTCGTCAGAAGCCCGAAAATCTGACAACCAGTCTTACTAAGGGGTAGGTAGGTATCGTATTACCCACTGGGTTGTGGAGGTCAGATAGGCAATCGCTCCATGTAAAATACTGGTATTCAGCTGCATCCGATTAGACTGGAAGCTGACCCCAACATAGTTGAGAAAGGGCTAGGCAGATGATGATACCTACTGTGGGTAGGCTAGTCGTAGTAGGTATATTAGATTAACTAGATTAGGGCTACCTCAGCGCATCCCCCATACGCTGAGGTAGCCCGCGAATTTCAGACTTAGCCAGTGTTATGTTGTAGGTATGTTGATTAAAATATGATTCGCGACCGTAACGAATATAGCATTCTAAAATTGTAATCATTAGAATCAGCAATACATCTCCCTTAAGTTAGAATAGGCCTCAAATGTCATGATTTCATGAAATAGTCATTCAATGGGATAACATCAATTTAGAGATGTAGGTACTAGTGATTGATGATTTATGATTATAATTCTATAAATAAATATTTATACAATTATTTGTATAATATTTTAACAAATATTTAATATCAGTCGGTCAGAATACTGACCTGCAAATTGCATAAAATGTAAGAAAATTTTAACTTCGCGGCCTTCCTTGACACGTATTCGGCTTTCATTCGGCTCGATCCGATCGGGAAACACCTTTCGGCATCTACCTTTGCTGAATCAATTTCGGGTTGGCTCGGCATAATTCGAGCTAAGCCGAGCTGCTTTTCCCGAACATAATCTTTCTCTACATAAAATATTCGATTTTGCCGCCCAGCTATGAATCATGCTGAGCCGAAAATGAGTGTAGCACCTCCTAAAATTAGTTCCAAGCAATGATAGTATATTAAAAAGGTAGATATGACACTAGCGCGCCCAAATTGTTGCAGACAAATTCAGACAATTGTTGTAGTTTCATTTAGTCCGCTAAGAGCAGCGAGCAACACACTACAGAGAGCTAGGTATCTCTTTCTGTGTCATACATTCCGTATTATCTATCGCATTATGTTCTTTGTAATAACAACGCAACAATACAGAACGTCGTTCAGTACGTAGCGTATCTTTCCTGAATAATATCATTGGTTCCAAGACACAGTTTTGCTACGAGTAAAAGCAATGTGATACGATAAGAATATTAAAAATTGCACAAGGTATTATTAAAACCTTGCATTCAAAGAATATCAGAGTATAATTTAGCCCATTTAATTTTGCTTTTAACAGAATTTTTGACGCAAGTTTTAACGATGGAAAAAGGACAAATCCATAACTTTTTCAAGTAGAAAAATTTTAGTGCCTTTATTAAACTTTGCAAACTTTCATACTGCCTTTACTTTTTCAATTTCCTTACTTTTGGCCATAAATCAAAGGCACGGACTCACTGTCTCAGCATACATAAATAATTCTTTTGCTTAATGGACCTTAAGAATGTTTATGACTGAAGTTTCCCTGGCCGTATCCGACCGTGAAGTAAAGGCAGTTGTTGTTATTGTGTTCCTGCCTTAACGGTTTGGTAAAACTGCAATAATGTTGGCAAACTAATAGAAATGAAGATATGCTATCATGGACTGTTAATAAACTTCCTATTAAAAATATAAAATCACTAATAGGCGCAGTGGACCGCACGTCAGTGGAGCAGTGCGGTGCGGGAGGGGTGTGGTGACGTGATACGAGAGCTCAGTGATTCGTCAACTTGTGACAACTATCACCCCCGCACCGCGCAGCTACCTCAGGCAGCGTCTCAGTTAAGCGGTTGGCCTACAAACCTTAGTGCCTCTGTATGGTATAAGCTGACCTCTCATTCTATTGAAACTCCGTACTACACAAAGCCAACTCAAGGTCAAAGCGTTACTACAGACGAGTGGCCTAATATATACTAACTATGAAAAACAATTGAAGCTGAAAGTCTTACTGCAGCCCAATGATTCCTATAATGTCCGTCCCATATATCCGTGGTCCGTCCAGAATGGGGCGCGGGGCGGGCTGCCTGTCCGCACTGGAGCGCGGCTGCATGTTGTCGTGTCCAGTGTTTGTCAAAATATAATATGGATGAAGAAGACTTATTTTTACTAGAAAAAAGCTCGAACTAGTTTTAATTCTCAAACTAGTTTTAGTTTTTATTTTTTTTTCGGTTTACAGCTGAAAGCAAGCTAACTAGTTTGAGAACCGCGGACCCCGCGCGGGTGACCCGCGCGGGGTCCGGGGTTCTCAAACTAGTTTTATTTTTATATTTTTTTATGTTTACAGCTGAAAGCGTTCTTCATTTTATGAACAAGAACTGGAAGCCTGTTGTAACGGAGCTTCAAGCACCAGTTTTCAACGCTAACGTTAAGAGGCTCGTCAAGAACTTCAACAAATATCTGAAGAGTATCCCACTGGAGAATATTCTTCTGAATTTTTAATTTATTAAGGTTTAAATAAATTACAGGATGTACTTATATCTATGAATTGTTTATTTATTTCCTCCCGTGTGTCATGTTCTTGCGGATAGTTTTTCACCTTAAATAAGTAAAACTTAATTCTTATCCATGTGAGAAACCTATGTGGTGTGATGGAGCCTAATATTTGGTGCTTTGCATAGCATATTCAGGTTATAGTGTTCCTATTGCTGGATACTGGTGCTTACCTATGTAATATTAAACAGAAATTCTGAAATTATTATGACGCTATGATACTTATGGAAGCATCATAGCGAACTTAAAATTTAAAATAGACACAATAAACTGTACTAATAGACTAGTTGGCGAATGACTGCACAAATTGGAAGGCACTGGTTCTTTATTAAAACCCATGACACACAGATTCTAAGTAGGTATTAAAACTAAAAGTGGCAAAATTAAACCCATACCCATTATAAGAAGTTATTATCTTGTCTATCCACTTACATTAACACGTAACTTTAATAACACACAATTTGAATAAAACGCTACTAATACCACTAATGACACCTTTTAATAATAAATATGTCATCTGCCTAAGCAACTAAGGGCTAGTGCAAACAACACAGCAGGGGGGCTAAAAAGGCCACTTTGGCAGAATCGTAAAAGCATAACATAATGGACAGTTAACCGATAAGTTAATCGTATCAAATACCATTGGTGAAGCATTTTTCAGTTATTTTTTTGTCTGTGCTAAAATACCAATCAATCCGATCCAAATCAAGTCCTAATCTCTTTGATTATACCTACGTAGTGCAGCGAAAAAAAGAAAAACACGGACTGTCTTCGCCATATTATAATTCAATATTATCCTTTTATGATTCTCCAAAGTGGCCTTTTTAGGCCCCCAGATATATATTGTGTTTAAAAAAAACACACTCCACAAATCCCTTAATCAATTTAGCGTTACACGAATTTAAAACATAATTCTGTTTTATTTCTACACATGTACCGGTGTCAAACGCTTTCTAGGAAAACGGACCAACTTACTTTTATTAATAACGATTCAGTGACGTCAATCGCCCGGTAAATTGCGGACGCTATGTGGTGGCCACCGCTCTTCTAGGAAACCGTAGCTTTAGACACATTGTTGATATAAAATTGTAAGAGAGTGTGAGAAAAATGTAAGAGAAAGCTACAAGGATATTTTGACAATAATTAATGACATTGTTTTGACAAAACAAGATGGCGGCATCAAAAGAACGTAGCGTTGTACATACATAGTGCCATAGACGCATCATAAGACCGGACTCCACCAAAGCGGAGAGGAAATGTGTTAAACAGAACTAACAGAAATTCGTTATTTACATAAATGAATGCATGCATGAATTGAGCAGAGAGGAGAAGAGTTATCTCATATTTGCTTAGCGAGAAAAAAACAGAGATGTGAGCTGTGCGTCACAAGCTGGCGACTGCGCGTAGCCGCCGCGTCCGAGGCTCATCCAACACTCGCCCCACGCAGCTCAGCTCCGCTCTAGCCAGTATACATCTCTGCTCAGATCTAGCCAATAGGCATCTCCGCACAGCTTCGGTGGATACAGCATCTCCTCTCCTCTCCGCTTCGCACATCTCCGCCCATCTACGCTTTGGTGAAGTCCGGGCTTAAACAGCTCATCGTAAGCACACATGTGTACGAGCAACAGCAACTGGTCATTATAAACGGTGACTTTTAAAGTAAGAGGCTAATAAGAGTATTTAGCATATTATTATAAATGGTACAATTATAGTACCTATTTATCTAGTTCACAGGTGTCTCATTAGAATTTTGCACCATAACTTTCCTCCACGTAAATCAAATACACTCAATGCTATACACATACACGCATAAACTCACGCCTTCTTCCCATGGGGTTAGGCAGAAACTACAGAACCTGCTACGATCCTTACATACACTCCTTTTGCTTCGCGGATATACACGCACACCGCCCCGCCGCGCCGGAACCGCTCGAAGTGGTGGTGCTTGGGAAGGCTTATGTCCAGCAGTGCACATCTTTCAGCTGAAATTATGAACTAAATGAAAGTTACGCTGCCGCGCCGGTTGCGAGTTCTACGTAATACACACACACACACACCCCCCATACACACACCCCATCACACACAATCACACATCATTCACATCTTGTAAATTGGGGATCGCTGTATAGTTTATGGGAATACAAGAAAAATTTTGCTTTGTAATAATAACACTTTCCATTTACTGTTTAACACGATACCCCTTGGTAAAACTTTCGTCGATTTAGTTACATACATGTTACTTTTTAAATTGCTACGGCTTTCACTGTTTTCTGATTTTGCATAACTGTCAAAGTCACAGTGATCCTTATTTTTCTTGAAATAAGGTTCCTGTTGGGTTGCAGCCACTTAGCAGCCAATTAAGCGTTCAAAATTCCATAGATATTTGAAGCTTTCAAGGTGCATATTATTAATTCGGAAAAGTATTTAATGCTATTCATCAGCTACTTTATCTTGATAAGAATACAAATAAAACCGGGCAAGAGCGAGTCGGACTCGTGCACCGAGGGTTCCGTACCATGATATGTTTTAAAATTTTCACTGGCGAGCCACTTACTAGATCTCGTTCAAACCAATTTTGCGGTGGAAGTTTACATGGTAATGTAGGTACATCATATATTTTTTTTAGTTTTATCATTCTCTTATTTTAGAAGTTACAGGGGACACACACACATTTTACCACTTTGGAAGTGTCTCTCGCGCAAACTATTCAGTTTACAAAAAAATGATATTAGAAACCTCAATATCATTTTTACCCCACACGTATGGGTTTGATGAAAAAAATTTTTTGAGTATCAGTTAGTATGGGGAACCCCCAAAATTTATTATTTTTTTCTATTTTTGTGTGAAAATCTTAATATCTACTTACCAAGTTTCAACAGTATAGTTCTTATAGTTTCGGAACAAAGTGGCTGTGACATACGGACGGACGGACAGACATTACGAATCCATAAGGGTTCCGTTTTTTGCCATTTGGCTACGGAACCCTCAAAAATTACAAAACAAAATTGACGCAGGTTCACAATCACTGCGATCAAAACTTTTGGCTCTTAATATAAGCAGGGCCATATCTTGAGATGAGGCATTCAGCCACGGGTGACGGATGTCGTCGGAAGTGAAATCTATGTTCGCTATGTTTTCCTTGCTGCTGTTTTTTTTTTGCGCAATAGTCAATGTGTTCTCAAATCCAGGTGAGTAAATTTTGTGTTCCTATGATTGGGAACATAAAAAATATGTAAGTTTTGTTATCATTCTTTTTTAGCCTATAAGGCTTTTTGGCCTCTCCCAATATACAGGGTTATTGGTAAAACATTTACAACCTCTTAAGAGGTCATTGCACTCATCATTATGAACAACTTTTACTATGGGACCAAAACTGAAATCGCGAAAAAAAATCAGCTGTTCCCTACATTTTGACGAGTTATACAAACATAACTGTAGGGGAACAGCTGATTTTTTTTCGCGATTTCAGGTTTGGTCCCATAATAAAAGTTGTTCATAATGTTGAGTACAATGACCTCTTACGAGGTTGTTAATGTTTTACCAATAACCCTGTATATTGTTTTGTTGTCTTTAAAAACTGTGTTGATAGTTTAAAAATTTTATATTTAACAAAATACTGAAACTAAAAAAAAAAAGACATAGGTACCTGACTTTCTGACATAATTTTATTTTGTTTCTTTTAGCTCTAACTTTATACCAATGCAAGTCCAACGATGACGCATGCGTCACCCGCGCGGCGAACCACGCCTTTCCACAGATTCTGGAAGCTAATCCAGAAATAGGTGCTGAAGTCATGGATCCTATGTTCCAATCAGAAATTGAAGGGAATCTTTCAATCCTGAAGTTTAAGCTATTCAATACAACTATTACCGGATTCAAATCTTGTGTTATTGAGGGAGCAAAGTGAGTCATTTTCTAATTAGATACTTTTTATTATATACTAGCTGCGCCCCGCAGTTTCACCCGCGTAAATGTCGATCCCGTGGGAATATCGGGATAAGTAGCCTATATGTTAATCCAGGGTATCAGCTACCGCCATACAAAATTTTATCGAAATTGGTCTAGCCGTTTGAGCGTAAAGAAGTAACAAACATATAAACACACCGCTTCCCGTTCTACTGTGATTGTGGGCCAGTCCTTTAAGAAGGAGTCCAGCTCTCCCGCCATCTCTTTCTGGGCCTGTCTATTTGGGTTCCAGTGAGTGGTGGTTTTTGCGTATTGCTGCTCCGACATAAGACAGATGGGGCCAGCCCAGTTCCACTTTAGTCCAGCAGTTATGCGGCCAGTGTCCGCTATTTTTGTTTCGGAACGAAATATTGATCGCTTTTAAAATATTTTTTTTACACGTTGAAATAGTCTGCCTGTCTTCGATCAAGTTCATCGGAGCCTCCTATTTATTCCCTATGTATTTGCCCATACGTCCATTACTGATGAAATGAGGGTGTAGATACCATAATTATGTACACCTCTATCTGCCTTTATTCGGGGAATCCGGGAGCGACGTCATGTGTCAGATATTAGTACGCACGAAATTGATATAATTATGTGATTAAAGAGAAAATATTGCTATAAATATTTTATTGGTACATCTATCACAAGTGGCCTAGTTATGCCCTTAAGTGAAAGCGTTAGTTTTTAACACTCAATACAACTTTCGTTTATTTAAATTGTATCAATACATATTTATGTCGCATCCGGCAATTAACGTTTACAACAAAACAAGACACGCCACCTAGCGGCAACTATCAAGACTAGAGTTCGCGCGCTTTAACAGAGTCGGGGCATTTCCGCTTGGTTACGAGGTGAAGAGAACGCGCCAAGTCCTTATAAGTCATTCCTTATCCTGGTGATCGAGCAGTGAAGCCGCTTCGGAACTGTCCTACGTTTTGTTGAAACCATCATCATCATACCTGCCTGTTATTGTCTAATAGTAGTTGAGTTGTGTACCTACAGTGTGTGATTCGCTAGTGTGACTAATTTGTTCGTAAAATTATTATCTGATTTGAACTGAAAATGGTTTTTCTGTTGCGCAACAACCAACACTACCCATAGTACGCCCACAGTAATTAGAATATGGCTGATTATAACCAAAGACACATACCTTCTCCGTCATATACTTATTCATTCATGCTCTATTTCCGAAATTTCAGGTTTAACGAAGATCAACAAACTCTAAAACTCGATACTCTTTGCGGTGGCTTTAATTTAACCGGGTTATATGACATCAACGGCCGGCTTATCGTGCTCCCAGTTGAAGGAAATGGAGACTACAGCATTGTCACAAGTAAGTTAGAGTTAATTTTTGCTCGGCAATATTAAGATAATAAAAATAGCAACGTTTTAAAAAGTTATTTGACCCTGCAGCTATAATTCATGCAATGTACATCTTATTCAACTTGAAGATATTTTTGTTTAGGTGGTTTTTCGTAAAAACGCTTTTTATTTATAAAGGGTTAACTTATTAAAAAATTATTCACAATGTATTTACTGAAAGGGTACAGTAAACCAAACGATGCTGATAACACGCTAGCTAGCAGGTCACCAGAACTCTTTAGGTACTATAGAACACACAATTGAGCGCCTAAATCAGTCTTAAAATGTTACGAGCAGTGGTGGCCAATTGGTAACGCACTTACTAAGTCGCGGCACTTACGAATTGTAGGTCGTAGGTTCAAACCCAGAGAGGCGCTTTACTTTTTGTAAATTATTTCATCACCACTGCTCTCAAAACGGTGAAGGAAAACATCGTGAGGAAACCGGCATGTCCTAGAACCAAAAATTCGAAAACATGTGACATCTGCCAACCCGCACTGGGCCCGCGTGGTGGATTACCACTCCCTCTCACCGAGAGGAGGCCTGTGTCCCAGCAGTGGGAACATTATATGCTGATTATGTGTAAGTTTTTAATAACGTATAAACTTGCATGGAGTAGTGTCAGGCGCTGATTAATTTGACAGGACTAAATTGAAAATTATCTTCTGTCCTTCTCTTCATGACAAAAAAAGAAAAAGATGCACTGAACTTAAATTTAGTTTAGTTTGTTAACAAGGGAATCGGAACCACTGTCTTTTTTTGAAGAGGTGCGATGCATTCTGTTGGATTCTCAGTGCTCGGATCAAGACCGAGAGCTGAAAATCCAGACCACGATAAAAAATCGTCGTGTTAAAAAATCGGCCGTGCGTATCTGGGCTTATTGAAAGAAAGCATATAAAAATATTCTAACTTACAGAAAGAAAAAAAATTTTTTGATCAGATAATTTGTATTTTTCAGAAAAATTCCGCCTCATACTGGATATGGAGTTAAAAACATTCACCGGTAAAGATGGCAAAGCTTACAGAAGTATCAAGAACTTCAAATTGGACGCAGAACCTTTGGAGCCTATGGTGTTCGACTTCAGAAACTTGTTCAATGGACAGCAAGCCCTCGGTAATCTACGTTTTTACATTTAGGTCACTTAGTTATAGCCAGGGAAATCAATTGTTTATCAATTTCCACCAACCGGGGGAGCAGTGGTGTCCCAGTGGTTAACGGATGTGACTAATGAGTTGCAGGTCGTAAGTTCGAACCCAGTCAGGCGCATTCATTTGTGTAAATTATTTCATCAACTCTGCTTTCAAAACGGTGAAGGAAAGCATAGTGAGGAAACCGGCATGTCCTAGAACCAAAAATTCGAAGACATATGACTTCTACCAAGCCTTACTAGGCCCGCATGGTGCACTACGGCACTCCTCACAGAGAGGATCCCTGTGTCCCAGCAGTGGGAACATTAAAATGTAAGGAACTGCTTATTTTTTGTAATAACGGACGAAAATTTTCAACTTAGGGGGGCTTAGAATCATGTAGGTACTGCAGGGCAATTGCGTAACACACTATCGGTAGCAATGGGTTTCATTTTGACAGTTCAACAGTATTCATTGCGTAATTTACGATGTTGAGAAGACACATTTTTCGAACATGTGAAGCAATGGATTAGCTATATCCTTCAAAATTATTCAGATTGAGATTCATAGTCTGTTACGCAATTAAGGTGCTGTATCCATTGTTACCATTGCGGTTGCGTGTCGATGTAGCTACCCTGTATTGCTCGTGCTGATATAGGAACAGGAAAAAATAATCAGCCATCCCAGACATTTGCGTCGAGTAGATCAGATATTGAAGTTTGACGGCCGATGCGGCCGAAAGGTTCCGGAGTGGTGACCGCATACCGGAAGACTAGTGCTGGAAGGCCTTCCACAAGGTGAACCGGTGATCTTGTGAAGGCCATAAGAACCCGCTGGATGCGGGAAGCACAGAACCGGTCGAAGTGGAGGTGCTTGGGGGAGGCCTATGTCCAGCAGTGGACGTCTTTCGGCTGAGATGATGATGGTGATAAAGATATTGAAGTTTTGTATGGGACAGTCGATAATTTTTCGCGATTACGATACTGTCCCATGGAGAAAGTTGTTCAGTTTGATTATCTGCACCACACTCTTACATTTGACCGCACCTTTCTGGTACATGGTGTATAATATTTTGTTGAACATAATATTATTATAATTATATCATTCAATCCATCAAAGAATTGCAAAATATTTCTCAAATCCAGTACCTACATGTAGATACGTAGGTATTCAGCTAGTTAAATTTTATTATAAGGTAAAAGATTCTCGTTGGTTCATCTCGACGGAAATACCTATAATATTATTCTGATTTTCCTTATTTTGTGTTTTGTGTCGTGAAATAATTATGTTATAATATATAAAATAATTAATATATAATATTTATGTTAAATCATTCCTAAAAATTATACTTTTTAACAATTTTTTTTACAGAAGTGAGTATAGTTGTCAATAATGACTATAGTTTTGCATTGGCGGTCATTGCCCTTTCCTTAATATCACTCCGTAGGAACCCAAACAATAACTATGTATGGCTTTATGTTATTGGAACGTGTTAAAAATCACGATAGATATTGATTTAAGCCGTTAACGGACTTTATGTCCGTTTTGGAAATAAAAAGTACTAGAAAATGTAAATGGGGTCAATGACCGCTATTGCTATGCTAAAACGCGACAACTATAGTAGATAGAAAGAATTATCACTTGTGTGACCATTGAGCTTATATTGTCAACAGTCTAAATAACTGTACGCACTGGGCTTCACAGCTTAGTACGGCCGTTATCCCAATTGCGTACAGTGTGGCTAAGTTTAAAACAATGGAGCCTGGTACCTATGATCACCTAAAACCCTACTGAATAGAAACCTAGCCCTACAGCAACTACCTAGCACTCTAACGCCCTACCCTATCATACAAACCACACCAAACGTGAGTTACGTTGGTTTACATGAGGGAAGTCTGTTACCAAGAGACCTACGGGCACAGACGGAATTTGGGTAGGAAATAGGGTTTGTGTACGTCGTGCAATGTACACAGGAAATGGTTTTCTCACTGCCGATCCCACAGACTCATAGGACCGATGATGGCTAAAGGTGTCTTGGCCACAGTGAGAGGAGTTATGGAAGGTGAATCAAACTCGACTCCAGCTTGATGACTGATTTATTACAATAATTAACTTAATTATATACAATTTTAGTGCTCAATACACATTGATACCTATATACATGTGTGTTGTGTGTGTATTGAGCCGATGAAGCGAAGATCTCAGTAGGTCACTTCTTAGCGCTGACGGTGTGCTTGCATGTGAAACGAATTTTGCTCTGATGCTGACGCTGCTGCGATGCTGTTGCTGGCGCGTGTAACTTCTGTTTGTTCATGGTTGAATAATAACTTTTTCATTGATTTCAGCTGACGTAGTACTGAAATTCGCCAATCAAAACTGGAGAGAGGTTGCACATGCAGTCCAAATGCCAGTGTTCATGGCAAATATCAAGAAACTTGTGCAAAACGCCAATAAGTATCTGAAGACCACACCAATGGACGAATATATTGTTCAGTAAAATGAAATATTTAAGGCTTTATATATTATAAAAGAAAATACCAAAGGAAGCCACGTAGTTTCGGCAAATGTTTAGAATTATTATGTTAGTTGTTATATTAAATTTAAATTATTTTTTGCCGGCTTCATAAATGGAGGAGGTTATCCATTTAATGACTTTTTTTTCTAACGTGCGTTATAAAAGCGGCTCTGCGAATTAAAGCCTTCTTTTTTATGTCTACATAATTTTATATGGTTGAATGCAAACCGATTTGCAGGAACAGACATTATAAGAATGGAAAAATTTGTGACGCGAGCTAAATAGAGTAGAATATTTTTTTAAAAGAGACTATAATAGTTTTATCATATTATTATCTGACCAAGATTTTGTCTGGACTTTAAAAGAGACTGTGACTTCTGAGTTTGTTTCGGCCTTTCTTCTCAGAATAGTCAGTTGGGTCATTGTCATAACCCTAAAATAAACTGTTCGTAGGAATAATATATGACATTTTTAATAATGCGTCTTCATTTTACATCATAATAATAAAGTAAACGAAACGTACTAGACCAAGTGTAACAAATTTACTATAAATTTATTTATTTTTTACTATAAACCACCACCATGTAACCAAATTGTCCACTTCGGTGGACTGTTCGGATTCTATCTGTCAATAGAATGTAGCCTAAAATAAATACGTGCTTTTTATTATTTTACAAAAATGATATATTTTCCTAATCTACGTATGTTTTCCCTTTAACGTTAAAAGTATTAAAAAAATTGATAGAAATAAAACACACTTTTTGCATCATTTAATCTTGTCACAACATTTTTTGTCTTTCCGGTGGGCATTACTTTCCATATTGACTAAAATTAAGTAAATGTCAAATGATGGAACGGAACGTAAAATTGAACGCAGCCAATATCGTACTATCCCTGTCAGAGGTCATTTTGCCGCGACTCGTACGCAGAAAACGTTGTTGATGTACTTAGTAAAATATTTAGTGGTGTCAAAGTTGAGTTGTCTTTCCGGTTACTGCTGTATTTTTGTAAGTAAATCACTATAAATTCATCAAACATTCTTAATAACTAGTTAAACAATTAAACTTTATGAATATACCTTGAATATTGACATAACCTATAAACGGCGCAAGGTATGAATGGTTTTGCGAAAAAAGTCCATTCGGTGGACATCTTTTTGGTGGAACTTTTGTCCACCGAAACGACAGATGTCCACCGGGTGAATTGTTTTTGACTTGAATGTGGGTTATTTAGTTATTATAACTTATAAAACTGCTTTTGATTACTGTTGTTTTTATCAGTTAAAGACTAATGACCTATTTTTGTTTCATTTTCGCTTTATTTTTATGAGTAAATATGTTTTAAACCACCACTCCTTTCTACACCATGTCGACTTGTAGTTAATGTAGTTATCCATAGCTTCATACTCTAAGTTAACAATGTTTGGTACCTGTAATGCATTTCTAAAGGCATGGGAAATTATATTTTTTCATAAGCACGGTCGTTTTGCAATTTTTTTTTATTTTTTTACTAACAAAATCTCCTACTCTTCCTTTTCACAGCTTTACTGTCTTTTCGTTTGTGTGCATTGCTTGTTGTGATTTTCCGGGCGATGGCGAAAACAATAAGTAAACTTACCGATAACCAGAAAAAAAAAACGATGCCGTGAGCAAAAAACACTGAGTATGAGGAAGGCGCGTGAAAAACTTAAACAGGATCGAGAAGCCTTGGAAGAAAAAGGGGAGAGAATATTACAATCGGAAGAAAGCCAAAAGGAAAAAAAAACTGTACTTATAAGACTTACCAGACGTGCAAAAAAAAATTTTTGTGGACGAAATGGAGAGAGGATGCAAGAAGACGCAGAGAAGAAGCTGAAAAGTACATTGCACGCGAAACGCCGCCCTCGAGTCCTGTAACTTCAGTATCATCAAGAGCTGAAATGGACACGCACAATACTCCACTGAAGGACTAAGTGCGGAAACCAAACCCCTAACATAGAGCTGAAATGGATGCACGTATTGCAGTGAGAAACAGAAGAAGGTTGAAAGTAGAAAATGTTTTACTGAAAGAGAAGTTGATGAGTTTAGAATGTAAACTTGCTAAGTACAGAATGCGATTACACAGATTACGGAACAAGAAACGAAAGGATGCAAATGAAGCACAAAAAAAGAAAAGGAATGAAGGTTCTAAGAAGGACAAGGAATTGAGAGAGCAATACAGCAATATTTGCTTAACGATGAATCAAGTCATCTTACATCTGGCAAAAAAGAGACGATAACACGTAGGTAGCAAAAACTTGACATAGCACTATGTCCCAGACCAATCCAAAATAATTTCCCAACTCTATCAAGTCCTGACGACTCCTCTGCAAAGTCCTACTCGAAATGACACACCAGCTCCCGCCGAGAGGATGAATTCACTGAGTCCAACCTTGACTCCTATGCACAGTCCAGTGGAAAGCCGATGGTCCAATCCAATTGCAAGTGGCTCGATGCAGCAATCATTGAAAATTGGCGAGCCCAGTCCATCACTGCTGCAGCTCAGATACGTCAACGTCAAAACCAGAGAAGCCACCAATCCCCCTTTCTCTGGCTGAACGGATTGAACGCTTCTGGTCTTCTGACGACGAAGACATATTTTGACCACCGAAAGGAATTGTCTTTTCGGTAGACAGACACAAAACATTTTTTATTTACTTTTTGAATGCTTTTATGTGACCGATTTATTTGTGATTATGTGAAGATAGCATTAACGTTATTTTTGTTCAAGATGTTAATCACTTTTTGTTTTGTTTTTTGTCAATAATTAATATTTTAGTCCACTCGATGGACATATTAGTCTTTTCGGTGGAACCGAAATATTGTTATTTCCTTATAAATCGCCTTTTTCGAATTATTGATCTCAGACTGATACTCACTTTTGTTGTAATGTAAAGTAAGAGTTATAATATACATTTGATTTTTATAAATCACGTGTTTCGTTTTTTCGCAAAAAAAAAACCTAAGCTTGACAATGACCCAGTTAGGAAACGCCGACCTCATCTAGTTTAAAAAAAAATATGATTGACGTGTAAAAGTGTTTGTACAAACCTACTTACAGAAATAAAAATCATTTAATCATTTATTCGTCACCTCATCACCCAGTCTTCCCAAACCAAACCATCACATTTGACATTAAGAAAATAGATTACCTTAGACTTTAGACTGTAGACCTTGATGTTACATCATAAATAATGTATTAACTAAAAAAAGGTAGAAGGAGATAGAAAATTGATTTTCTGATGATTGCAAATGGTGCAGCATGATTAGTTAACATGTCACGTGCGTTGGCAGGTTTTTTTTCGAAGTCGATCTTCTAGACCTGCTTCTCAACGTGGGCGACAATGCTCCTTCGTAGACGTTGGAGACTTTCAGAGGGGCACTCATGGGGCAGTAAAAGATCCAGAGAAAATTATTGTATCCTATCGTACGACTTTAAAATATTACAGGTTTAAATATTACACGTGGGAATACCTATTCGCGATAGATGTTGTAAAACAAGTGCGTGTCGGGCAACGCACAGTGTAGGGTTCCGTAGTAGCCCGTTATCACAATATAGTACGATTCTGTTGTTCTTTAATCTGAATATAAGTAATGATAAAGTTATTAGGAGTTAATGGTTAAGTATATAATAAAAAAATCGACTTTAAATTTGAATGATCATTTCTAAGACGTTCGGGGATGACGATCACTCGAATATATTCGAATGAAAACGTAACCCGTTGGTACAGCGCCATCTAGCGGCAGTATTGTGAAACTTATTATTTTAGCAACCCCCAAGTCATTTTAGAAGACCTATTCAACGATATCCCACATGATGGGGTAGACGACGAAAAGAATTTTCATCCGCACTTCACATGTAGGGGAGCTACCTTAAAAAAAAAAACAAAATTTTATTTTACCAATTTGTCGGCGTAATTGATATACACACTCCTACAAAATTACAGCTTTCTAGTACTAACGGTCTCTTAGCAAAACCTCGGACAGACTGACATGACGAAACTATAAGGGTTCCTTGTGAGAACTACGGAACCCTAAAAAATCTAGGAAAAAAAATCTCAAAGTAGGCGATGGGCAAAATAAGGTTGAAAACCTATGTTCTAGCTAGTCCATCGATATGTAAGTCCTGGCTTGGTGAAGAGATTTAAAGCTCCCCCAGACAGGTGCGACGCAACGCTGCGATGCGATTCTAGTAGAACTATTTTCATGACGTTTTCATAGAAATAATAAAGCCCACTGTAAAAGACATCTTTTGATCTTTTTTTTCTGTCTCTTGAACATTCTGGTTATTTATTATTTGCTAATAATAAAAACTCGAGAAGGGTAACAACTAAACAGGAAATATCAAAATCATTATCAATCTTGCGTTTTTTGCTGTCCGACTTATTTACAAACTGGCATATAAAGAGAATCTACACCTACCTATTAGAACAACTACTTTAGCCAGTTGTTTTTCTTAGGACAGGGTTCCGTAGGTCAGCATGAAAACTGGTAATATTACATTAAATTATGACGTTCATCTACAAACACAAGCCCTTTTGCCGGAAAATAGTAATATTTCTTTTAATTTTTTAAATTTTGATTTAAATCTAGATTCTAAGGGGCCGGCGGCGGAGCATGCGTGAGTTCATACAAACGTAATACCAAAATAATTTGTAAATCAAAGATATTCTAAATGTAGTGTGTATTTATTCCGCTTGGATTACAAAACATCTAGGTTACTAAATATATGTTTTGAATATACACTGATTTAAAGATGAGTTACGAGAAAAATAAGTTTTCTATAGAAATTTTAAATTCTTTATATCAGAGTCCTTTCAAAATATATATATTTGGAAACCTAGATATTTAATCCAATCGAAATAAATACACACGACCTTATGAATATGTTTGTTTTACAAATTATTTTGGTGTTACGTTTGTATTATTAGTTTATTTAACTTACACGTTACTCATATTTTATGAACTAGATGAGCACGGCGTTTCCTCTCTGAGGAAACAAACTCAGAAGTCACAGTCTCTCTTAAAGTCCAGAATTTAATCTTGGTCAGATCATAATTTAGCATCATGTAGATTCGTGTCTGAAATGGTCTTCTCCTCGCCACCACTCAGGTTACAAGTTTAACATTATTTAATCCTTCCGAACCATCATACGTTTCTATTTTCTGAGCTAACAAATAAAACATTTTCTTATGACTATTATATGAAATAAAGTCGGATAGAAAAAATATAATACCAAGAGAAGAAAAAAAACCAAGGTCAAGAGCGAGTCGGACTCGCGCATCGAGGGTTCCGTATTGTGAAACATTTTTAAATTTTCATCGGCGAAGCCTTTTAATTCGTCAGATAATTTGAACACTGCGGTGAAGAATATTGTAGTTTTAGGTCAGCGCCATCTCTTGACCGATAGTGGAGCTAATGTAATTTTTGTTGATTTCTGAAAAAGTGTGCTGTTTAGAGACATCCTTTTAATTTTCCTGTAATCTTTACATAAACTTCTATCACATGGAATAATTTCAGATTTTTCTCTATGCAAACTTCGGAGAAAAATACCGCCCCCCCCCCCTTGGGGGGGGCGGTATTTTTTCAAAAGTCGAAAACTGTCTGGTCTAAAAAAAAATTGTTTGAGAATGTGCAAACAGCGCTCATATGATAACCCCACATGCCCTAGTAGCCCCACTTTGAATTTTTAAGACCACCTTTCAGTCCCTGTTGCAAAAAAAATATGTACTTAGATTTTTATTTCTTTCTTATTTGCAAAATAGTTGGGCAAACTTCATCTAAGACTATACTACATTTCAAAGTGATAGCATTAGTAGTTCTTGAGATATCCAGCTGTGACAGACGGACAGACTGGAGTCTCACCAAGGGTTCCTTATTACTATTTTGGTACGGAACCCGAATATAAAACAAATAATATGACTACCGACCTGTTTAACGACTTGATTATAATCTTAAAGACTATTTTAAAGTAGATATTTGTTTTTATTCAACTTTTTGTAGCCAAAAAATACAAACCAGATATTTTAATGCGATAATCAAGGAAGAAACTATATGTATAAAACTCAAGTTCATCTAGGGCGGAGCAGCAGTTAGATGTAGCATTCGTATCGCTTTACATTCCTAAACTGATATACATTTCTAAGAATCTGTATATAAAAGTGAACATTTTATGATAGAGGATAATAGAGGCGGTTTATCCTATTGTGTAGTCGTGTCTTTTAATACAGTCAGACTATAAAATAATTAATTAATATGAGCAATAAAGTTTTTATTTTAGTCTTTCTTACGTATATTTCTTTAGTGACTTCCAGCTTAGGTAATGTATTTTCTTGTATATTGACTTTCAGTTTATCTTCTTTTATTTAATTGTAAATTCATTTTATTTTCATTTCCATTGCTTTTGGTTTTCGTGTGTGCACTCATTTTAAATATTGGCCAAGTATATACTTCTATAAAATATAAAAATAAAATATTTTCATGTTTGACGGTCAGCAACGAAATAAAAGTGCAACACCTAAATTGATAAAAAACTATTCGATTTACTGCTTTTCAGCATTTCATATAATTGTAAGAGTTTGAGTTGTTTTAATGTTAATTCCTTTTATTATTATTTAAATTTTATCCAATAATAGTTTAAAATCCGATTTTAATTGCCGTCTTTATCTTTATTTGCAAATAATTAAAATTCCCCAAAAGCCCTGAAAACTAACAACAAATGCAAAATCCTAGAAGAATTTTCATTTGTTTTACACAAAATCGAAAAGGCTAGGACACAAAACAAACTAATTCAATTACTCTTTCCATCTGTTTCTAGCACCTTTCATCACAAAATGTAAATCGGACGACTCGAAATGTCTGAAGGAATCGACTCAGAAGGCGATACCATTGTTCGCCGACGGTATTCCTGAGCTGAATGTGGAAAAGCTTGACCCCCTCGTGATTAAAAACGTAGATGCCAGCTCATCGAACTTGAAACTTACCGTCACCGATATCAAGGTCACAGGACTGAAGAACTGTGAGGCTAAGAAGGTTACGTAAGTGTAATTTTCTTTTGTTGAAATATTATTAAGTGCTCACCTATGACATTGCAGTGGATCCGCAATTATTGCTGCCGTAAGCGTAAGGGGCACCTGCAGCAAAAAATAATAAAAATAAGCCTTATTAAACTAAAAAAACCTAGCCAAGTGCGAGTCGGACTCGCACACGAAGGGTTCCGTACCACAAGGCAAAAACGCCGAAAAAAACACGTTTGTTGTATGGGAGCCCCCCTTAAATATTTACTGTATTCTGGTTTTAGTATTTGCTGTTATAGCGGCTACAGAAATGCATCATCTGTGAAAATTTCAACTGTCTAGCTATCACGGTTCATGAGATACAGCCTGGTGACAGATGGACAGGCGGACAGTGGAGCCTTACCCTTTGGGTACGGAACCCTAAAAACAACATCTAGTAAAGCTCATTTTTACCCATTCCATTTCCGCTGACGCGCCAATGTTAATTATGCGGCAGATAAAAAAAAAAAAAAGGAAAAAAAACAAAAAAAAGGAACGAATGAAAATGAACGATGAATGAATGAATGTTTGTAAACGCACCCACGATACAGGAGAAATTCCTAGTGTGGGGCAACGTTTTTTTTTAAAAAAAGAAGAAAAAGATTAGTAGAGAGCAGTGGTGGGCCACTGGTAACGACCTAACTTACTAGTTGTAGGTTAGGGTTTACTTTATATAAATAATTTCATGACCACTGCTCTCAAAACGGTGAAGGAAAACATCGTGAGGAAACCGACATGTCCTAGAACCAAAAATTCTAAGACATGTGACATCTACCAAACCATACGGCCCGTGTGTTCTAATGTGTGGCCCCCGCCTGCGTTCCAGCAGTAGGAACGTTATAGGGTGATTTTGTCGTAGTTAGCCCCGGCAACCCTTGCCGCGGTCAGTCCGGAGCAGAACATTCATATCAATACCCCTCCGTGCTTTGGAAAGCACGTTAAGCCTTTGGTATTGACTGTCATTCGTAGATCTGTGACACTCGTTACGGGTAGTCAGAAGTTAGTCTTACCAAAGGGTACATAAGGTATCTAGGTTTTTGAAGTCAGAGGCAGTCACTCCAAGTAAAAAAATACTGGTATTTAGCTACATCCGGTTAGACTGAAAATCTATGAAAAAACTGGTATATGTATTTTTTTTTATAATTATTTTAAGTTTTTGTCGGGATCAACTATAGTCACGTAGAAATGTAAATTGCTAAAAAAACTGGCTCGGTTTCTAGTGCACATAAAAACCTGTTTTTTTTACATTGTTAGTTCTAAGAACAAGAAAATACAACAAATACTTCGTTGTATGTCTGTGGGTTCGTCTGATAACCGAAAGCGCGTGTCGAAAAACAGTGTTGCAGCCAAATTAGACTGGTTTTAATTTTCCTTATAAACAGATTTCCAGTTATTATTATTATTAGCCTGTGATGTCCCACTGCAGGGCAAAGGCCTCCCTACTCTCTTTCCACTTCTCTCTGTTCAAAGCTGTTAAGGACCAGTTCTTGTTGAAGGAGTCCAGCTCATCCCGCCATCTCCGTCTGGGCCTGCCACGATGTCGTTTGCCATTAAGTGGGACCCATTGGGTCGTAAGTTTGGCCCAAGAGATATCCAGTTATCTTTTTTTAAATAAAACATTTCGAAAATGTTCTTTACTAACTTTTTAGACCCTTGTATCCTGTTTATGCGTATGAAGTTTCATTAAAATCGGTTCATTCATTTCGAAAAACAAGGGCTTGAAACTTTGTATGAAATGCCGTAGTACGTCGTAAACGCTCTTAAACTGATTATAGGAACTACATAAACCGGTTTTTAAATTACTACTAATGATATTATAATTGTGAGGCAACGAGAAAATATCCTTTAATTATGTTGATAACTTAGACTGACCAATTATATCGTTTGACATGTAGCTATTACAGGCAACCGTGCGTGTCTACTTACATTACTATAGTTAATGTTTTTAATAAGATTTTCCTCGTGTCGACATCGAATTAAAATCAATTAAGCCCCACTTGATCTTTCTTTAATCCTTGATTGAGTCGCACGTAAGTAGTTATTATAGGAGTTAGTAACTCTGTACGGTAGTAGCGTCCTTGTTTAGTTAGCTTAAGGCTGATTTTACCAAAGTCAGATAGATATCTTGACTTCTGACAGTTCTAGTATGGAAAAACTGTCAAAATGTCAAAATTTTGTTCCCAGTATAAGACTTATTCTATGTACTTATAAAAGGTTGGTGTAATGCGCCCTTAGTAACAATATATATTATATATAAATAAATAAATATACAATATCATGTATCAGAAACTTGTGATATTTAAAAGTGCGTGGTACAGACAAACACTCTGAACAATTTTCCATAGACAAAGTGGTTCAATTATAGGTACTCTTATTAATTTCCAATGTATGGTGATTTAAGCTCTAATGTTATGTTTATGTAACAGTAGCCGATTATAATATACTAGCTTCTGCCTGCGACTTCGTCTGCGAGAAATTTCACCCTCCCCCCATTCACCCTCTTAGGGGTGGAATTTCGAAAAACCCTTTCTTAGTGTATATCTACTCTTTACAAAGAACATACCCTCCAAATTTCATGTCTCTAGGACCAGCGGTTTAGGCTGTGCGTTGATATATCAGTCAGTCAGGACTTTGAATTTTGTATAAATATAGATATTATATCTAATATAATTATGTATATTATTATGACAAACCATATTACTGGTGAGCATAAGTCATAAGAGTCTTGTTGCTCGAAAGGAAATTATTTATTTATATTATATGTTTAAAATATATTTTAAAAATTATATAAAATTATTATTATTATATACGGTCCTGGGTTCGAATCCCAAGTCAGACAAAGTGTTGTTGGAATTTTCCAACAGGAATTTCTAAAGGGACTCTTGATTTGTGCCTGGTTGATGGTAATAGGCTGGACACCTAATACATGGTATTTAAACATTACTGGCGAAATGTGGGTGTTACATTACACGTAATCTACGAAACTGTAGGTGCAGCTCAGCCTAACCCTTCGGGGATTACAGGGCTTAACTATCACACCAATCTATACTAATATCCATGCTAATATTATAAATGCGAAAGTGTGTCTGTCTGTCCTGTCTGTTACCTCTTCACGCTTAAACCGCTGAACCGATTTGGTACTTATAGAGATAGTTTCAGTCCCGGGAAATTACATAGGATAGTTTTATCCCGGTATTCCCACGGGATCGACACTTATGCGGGTGAAACCGCGGGGTGCTGCTAGCCACACTATCACACTAATCACAGTAATATTATAATCACACTAATATTATAAAAGCGAAAGATTGTGAGTGTGTGTGTGTGTTTATATGTTTGTTACTTCTTCACGCTAAAACTCCTAAACGGATTTAGATGAAATTTGGCACACAGATAGTTTATAACCAGGATTAATACATAGGATGCTTTTTATCCCGATATTCAAACGGAATCGAAACTTATGCGGGTGAAACCGCGGGGCGCTGCTAGTGATTAAATAAAGGCCTAATACAGAATGCAAGAATACAAAAACCGACTTCATCTAGTTTAAAAAAAAAACATTATTGACGTGTAAAAATTTTTGTACAAACCTACTTACAAAATAAAATCATTTATCAAGATGTCGACGAAAGAAAAATAAATACAATAACAATTCACACACTTCACCATAAACAATGCCTAGGTCAAAACATCCTGCAGGCTAGACCTCGATACTCGTTTATCTGGTTTATACCTCGTGCATTTATTGAATACCACATTAATAGACATTATAAATGTACCTGTTCGATTGATATTTCATCGGTCAAGGCTATCATCTGATCTCAAGGTTTTGATACTTATTGATCAAAGGGTTTTTAAAACCAATCAATATCTTTTATAACTTTTAACATTGATAATGATGTTAACGTTGATAATCTTGTATAAAAGTGTGTTTGTATGTAGGGGGTAATCTTCGAAACTTCTTATCCCATTCCGAAAATTCTTTCATTAATGAGAATTTTATGGTGAAACAAGAAATTTTGAAACGCGGACGAAGTCGCGGACAGGCGCTAGTATAATAAACGGGTGAACTTTATTATTTTCAAAATGTAAACTTCTAAATGTCACGGACATTGTGGTTATCTGTTCTTTACGTTAGTTCCATGATTTCCAAAATTAGAAAAAAAATAGGTACTCTTATAAAAACAAATCACGCATTTCATGTTAGGTTTTAAACTCAAAACTAGTTCATGACTGGTTCTAATAGTTTACCTACTAGTAAAGAGTATAATAATAATTACGGGAGAAGAGAGCCCTCTTGTGCCATTTCGAAGCATACACATTCGAAACGCCATCTACATATCTTAACGGGAACTAATGCTCTATGACAGTATGTATTGCAACTACCAGCTGTGTTTACGTCGTATATATCGATTAAAATGCGATTTGCGAATATAATGATGATACATTTATTAAATTACAATCATTAAATTATTCATTGTATATTAGCGAATTTTCATTTTGATCATTAGACGATGTGAACACAGCTTCTATTTGCAAAAAAAAACATAAGAAAACTTGAATTTCGCTCGCTACATTTATATTTGAATAGAATTGGCAGTTACAGTAATTAACCATTTTGTTTTAACACTAATAATTAAACACAAAATGGGCATACGAAACTTAAAGAAGCGCAGACGCAAGTTGCGGCAACCATATTGAGTGATGTTGCCAGAATATGTCACACAATAATTATGGATTTCTGTGACAAGATTGCCATAATTAATAATGCTGGACAGGTATGAAATACAATATTGTGATAATTTTGATGAAATTTATTACAATTATTCTCTAGAAAAATACTTTATATATTAAATTAGAGAACTTGTTATTTGATTTTCTTATTTTCGTTGAAGTTGGGATTACATAGACATCTATCGATAATTATGAAACTAATAGTTTCTCGGTTAAATAAACTAGATGGCAGCTCTTTCTTTACTGAAGTGGTGCATGTTCTAACTGTCTTCCCGTCGCCTACTAGTTTTACAACAAAGCATAAAATATGAGATTTAAAGTCAGTATTTAAATATTCAACCTATATTAACATATACTTAGTTGAAAAAATCGCTCATACGGCAAGTCATATTGTGTTGTTTTCTATAATTTGTGATGACAAAAAGCCACTCCGGTAAAAGTCGATGGCCTTGGCAAACAAGTGGAACGACTAGAGACAACTTATTAACCTGCATACAAATATTTTTATAAGCTTAAAGTTAAATTCACAGCGAGCAACTTTACGTTGCGCAACAGTGCGCAGTGTACTTATGTTTTTCTTGTTTCGAAAAAAATTTAGCATCGATCAATAAATAATAAAAACATGATTCAGAGAAGTAATAAGAATTTTAACAAAATAAAAATTTAAATATTATTTAGCATTTTAAATATTATCAAATTACTTAGATAAAAAACTTCTGAATCAAACTTCAACTCCGGACATTAGACCAACCCGTTAGCTTGCGAGTCGGCGGGGTAATTACGTAACACACTTTTTTTTTTTGAGTGGGAAATCTTCAAATGACCTCTCCCGCTCTGGGTGGAGCGGAGGGAGTGTTAGACTCTTAGGTACTGACTAAAACCGACCCGTGTTCCTTCCTTAGCCCTTTATGTTCCGGGCCAGCGGTAACCCTTTCGGACAATCCCGCTGATACGTAACACACTCACAATAGCAATGGCTTTCATTTGGACAGTTCAACAACATTCGTTGCGTTATTTACGTTGTTGAGCAGACAAATTTTTCGAACATAAGATTAGCACAAAATTATTTAGTTAGAGATTGATAATGAATTTCACAATTCGGGGCAGTTCAGTCCCTGGCTTTTCAATGGCCTAGTAAATGAAAACATACATATAAATCGGTCAGTACAGTTCGCGTCAAATAACTTTGCCGCTCTGAAGTAGGCAACAAGTCACTGCGCAGTAGTCGATCCTATGAATACAACAGCAGCGCGCATGGCGCGGATTGGCGCGGCTAGGAAAGAGCCTAGCTTCAGAGCGGCAAAGTTATTTCACGCGAACTGTAACACGGTCGATAATGTATTCGGCTTCATGTAACTAACTACGCGTCAGTTGTGGCACAAACCGCTGACTTTCAAACTACTTTCGTCTCCAAAGACCATTAGGTACCTACGACCTTAATTCAAATCTCTAAAAACGTATTTAATTTAATTTTTTCAGGAGAGACAACAAAAATGGTAAACTGATCGTCAAACTTTCATGTGCAGTAGACTTCAATGGACAGTATGACATGAAAGGACAACTCTTCGTTCTACCTATTGAAGGCAAAGGGGGTCTGATGGCTAAAGTCCGTAAGTACCTACATATTTTTAACCTAGAGTCTGTCTATTGAAAGCTGAGAGAGGAAAAATCATATTTGATACTTGAATATCTTAAAATTTCTTGAATATCTTAAAATATATTAAAATTTCTATCAAATATGTTTTTTCCTAGTTGATCCGAGGATACACGACCTATTTTTTTTTAATTTTCCACTCATTTTCACTCTCAGCTTTCAATAGACAGACTCTATTAACCTAATTTTGTTACTTGCTGGGGACTTTGGAGTCCGTTGCGCATATAGTTCTCAACAGATGAAGTTTATTTAGAGGCAAAAGTATTTCGATTTAAAGGTTTTCTTGAGGTTTTTCTGATTCTTAAACAATTTAATAATTTAAGATGGGCTTATCAACACTATAATTATATATCGTCACCGGAAAGGCAAAAGTACTAAAGCGCCATTTTAGCTAAAATGAGTTTTATATATGGTTGGATTCGGTTTTTTTTTCTCTACACACTGGTCTTGGTCTCCTATCAATTTGAGCAATACTTAAAAAGTTACTGGCGCTTTAGCAGTGACATTTTTGTTTTTTTTCGGTACGTCTTTTTTACTTACCTAAAGGAATTTATATGACTTTTATTGATAATGTTGGTTAGTTTTTTTTTCTTATTGCCATCTGCCTGTCGACCCTTGTTGAGAAACTTAAAATGCGTAATTTGTAACTAATGGGGTCGCTTAGTAAATTTGCCTTACGTAAAAATTTATGGACTTAACGCTTTAGTACTTTTGCCCTTCGACATTTTTAAATGAAAATCTTTTTAGTACCTTTGCTACAATTATCTACATTGTGTGGTGATTATTAGGCGTATTTGACGTTTTACTTTCTTGATGAAAAAGTATTTTAGCTATAAAAATTTTACTCCAAGAAAACTGTGGTGGTACATTAGTATTGAAACCAGTAAAAATCATCATCATCATCATCAGCCTATAATGTTCCCACTACTGGGACACTGGCCTCCTCTCAATGAGAGGGAGTTGGGCCGTAATCCACCACGCGGGCCCAGTGCGGGTTGGTGGATGTCACAGGTCTTCGAATTTTTGGTTCTAGGACATGCCGGTTTCCTCCAGTAAAAATATTAATGATAAATTGACAGTTATTGCAGCTGTATTTTTCTGGATTTTGTTATGGTATGTAACATTTAAGGATCATACGTTTGAAGCGTTGCGCATAGTCATTGGCGCTTCAGTCGATTTCCAAATTAAAATTACCAAAAAACGTAAACAAAAAAAAAAGAATAAAAATAGAAAAAAAATATCAGCAAAAATTGTGTTAGATGACACTAAAGAGAACACAGAGCTAGAAAAAAGAGAGCGAAAAATTAGCAAGAGGAAAGTTAGGAGCAATCAAATGAACAGTGGAAAACAATACACAACTAAAAAGTTATAGAAGACAAAAAAGTGAAGACTTCTACATGTACACCAGAAAATTGTCATAATAATGATAATAATTTGTCAAAAGCTTCAATAAAAGTTGATTTTCCGTGTAGAACATAAGTTTATTTTCCTTGTTTTTGCTGCAATCGCTGCAATTGTTCAGTAAGTATACAATCACTAGCTGACCCGGTGAACTTCGTACCGCCTCGAATATAAATTACTACACTACCCTAACCTGCACTACGTACGTTACACTACGCTTCCCTACTCTACGCTACTCTTGGCTACGCTGCTCTACTGTACGCTAAGCTAAGCTACCCTACCCTACACAACACTGTAACACTAGTACTACTACAATCATTACAACAACAAAAAAAACTATTATTCGGGTCGGAGACAAATTCAACAAATCAAAGATCATCAAAATCAGTCCAGTCGTTATTAGCCGTTATAAATAGTGTAACTATTATTATTATTGACTTTGTTTTATTTATTGAGATTTAGATTGTTAGAGTTGATACACGTCAACAAGTAACCCCGTTATGAATCTGGCAAACGACCCGAGAGCTAGATTTACCCGGCACTATACTGAAGACATCCCGGACGTCAGCCTGTACGAGATTAGGATGGCTCTGAAGCAGCTCAAAAACAACAGGGCGCCGGGTGATGACGGAATTACGGCCGAGTTGCTGAAGGCCGTCGGAAAATCCGTTCTTAAGGCCCTTCAGAAGCTGTTTGGTTCCGTCATACTCGAGGGCAAAACACCACAGGCATGGAGCAGAGGTGTGGTGATACTTTTCTTTACGAAGGGCGACAATGCCCTTCTTAAGAATTATAGGCCCATTTCACTCCTGAGCCATGTCTACAAGCTGTTTTCGAGAGTCATCACGAACCGTCTAGCGCGCAGGTTTGACGACTTCCAGCCTCCCGAACAAGCCGGATTCCGTAAAGGCTTTAGCACCGTAGACCACATACATACGCTGCGACAGGTTATACAGAAGACCGAAGAATATAACCTGCCTCTCTGCTTAGCGTTCGTGGACTACGAGAAAGCCTTTGATTCGATCGAGACATGGGCTGTGCTGCAGTCTCTTCAACAGTGCCAGATCGACTATCAGTACATTGAGGTGCTGAAGTGTTTGTACGAAAACGCCAATATGTCAGTCCGACTCCAGGATCAGACCTCGAAACCTATCCTTCTGCAGCGAGGTGTAAGACAGGGAGACGTTATCTCTCCGAAACTGTTCACCGCTGCACTGGAAAGGGGCTGGCATCAACATCAACGGCGAGTACATAACTCACCTTCGGTTTGCCGACGATATCGTAGTCATGGCTGAGACTATACACCTCAGTACAATGCTCGATGACCTCAGTAGAGCCTCCGAAAAAGTGGGTCTTAAAATGAACATGGACAAAACGAAGGTCATGTCAAATGCCCATGTAACACCCACTCCCATAAAGATCGGAGACGCTACACTCGAAGTCGTGGACGAGTATGTTTACCTAGGACAAACTGTCAAGTTACGTAGGTCTAACTTCGAGAAAGAGGTCAATCGTCGAATCCGACTCGGCTGGGCAGCGTTCGGGAAGCTACGCAATATCTTCTCGTCCCACATACCGCAGTGTCTCAAGACGAAAGTCTTTGACCAGTGCATGTTGCCAGTGATGACTTATGGCACTGAAACGTGGTCGCTCACAATGGGCCTTATAAGAAGGTTAAAAGTCACCCAAAGAGGGCTATGCTTGGAGTTACCCTGCGTGATCCAATCAGGAATGAGAAGATCTGCAGGAGAACCAAGGTAACCGACATAGCCCGAAGAATTGCCAAACATAAGTGGCAGTGGGCAGGGCACATTGCTCGCAGAACAGATGGCCGATGGGGCCGAAAGGTTCTGGAGTGGCGACCACGTACCGGAAGACCTAGCGTTGGAAGGCCTCCCACAAGGTGGACCGACGACCTTGTGAAGGCCGCAGGAACCCGTTGGATGCGAGAAGCACAGAACCGGTCGAAGTGGAAGTGCTTGGGGGAGGCCTATGTCCAGCAGTGGACGTCTTTCGGCTGAAATGATGATGATGATGAGAGTTGATAGAAGTAGGTAAGTAGCAAATATACGACTAAAAGGCAATAAGTCAAATTGTTTTAGATCTTTACACTTAATTATTACGTATAAGTAATAATGACTAAGAATGTATTAGTCTGGAATGCATGTTAGTTGTTTTTGCGTTCTTAAATTTCAATGGATTTATTGAATAGTGTTTATGCTTTACTGTACCTGAATATTTTTATGAAGATAAGTATTATTGCCTTACGAAGTGGACAGAGCATTTATACTAAAGCGACACTATCTTCGGAAATACAGTAATAATAGGCAATATGTCAACTTTAACACATAGATAATAATATAACAATGATTTTTTGCCTTCAGCATATTTAAATTGGAATGCTAGAAAAAAAGATATGCCAGATTTAGTATTTAAAAAAAGTTTAAACCGCTCTCCTGTAAAATGCCCTTTTTGCAGTTTAGTACTTTTGCCTTTCTAGTGACGATATGTATTATGTAAGGTCCAAACAAAATACCTAGACAATATTAGACTGTGACTCCTTTTACAAGCAACTCTGATATACAGCTAGGTTCATTTGCAAGGGTCCTAGCAAAAAGATTTATGAAGCCATAAAAGCCTTATCTAAATAATGATGTATCATGTGTGTGTCAAAAATATTAAGTAGTTGACCTACCTACATGTTTGCTGGGTGCTTTTTTAAGATCAGATCATCTAGATTTGATGCACGATAGCAGTAGGAGTAAAAAGTATTTATTTATTTAAATCACAATTATAATAGGCTATTATTAATAACATTATGCAGAGGATTAAATATGTTAGTTACCATAGTGAAGTAAAAATGAAAAATCTCTGAGGTGACAAATATGACTACTAAGCAAGCAAATAATTTTAGACGGGACACACAAAGATAACTAAGAAAATAACGAAACAAACAAAATAATCTTATACTAAATCAGGTACGATCAGACGTCTTATCAGAAACAAACAAAATAATCTTATACTAAATCAGGTACGATCAGACGTCTAATCAGACAAACGACAGAGCATTTAATGCGCAGTTACGCATAAATATTGAATTATTGCTTGCGTACAATCGCCTGAATAATGATACACTAAGTACTTATCGGTACTAGATTTTATCAGGCATTGGGTCCGATAATTTTTCTTGAAGTTCTTATTTCGAACCCATCGGAAAAATAGTAATCTCGCCACGATCCTCCGTCGCTACGGGCCTGGCAACCTTTTCGGGAAAACGGCGTTCAAGGTGAAATTCTAATGTTCATCATTAGAATTTCACCTTGAATGGGGCCATTGGGCAGTGGGTCCAGTCGACGTATTCAAGATGTGATTATGCCAACTGGACCCGCGGGTCCAGTTCGAGTGGGTCCAGTTGACCAAAGGCTGACGAGTCTTTGATTTCAAAAACAGTTAAAAATCACTTTTAATATTTGCCTTCATACTTATACGAGAATAAACTAGGCTTTAAGTACTAGTATCAAATGTTTTATTTAGAATTCTAATCGTAGTACCTAATTTATTATTCCCAGATTCGATGAAACAAAAATGTTGCTTCGTATTGCTGAGTGTGAAGTGTGAACACGATATTACCAATGTGCTTAATATGATCTTATTAACATCTTCACACAACGAATTTAGTTTCAATTTTACTTACACTATTACAAAGCATGGTGGTTCAGAATCATGTATTGAATTTATGGTTACAGTTTGCGCGTCGATGTTTAAGTGAATTGTCACATTTCAAATTTTTTGTCCAAAAATTGTTTTCACCTTGATCGAACTTCCAGTTATGAAACTTCCGTATAGTTACCGGTACGTAAGTTGGCTAAAGATTTTCGTAGTGGATGTGGTTTGCGCATGTAAAAATGTATGAAATTGTGCGTGTGCGAACTTCCCCCACTACACAATCTTTGGCGAACTTACGTGCCGGTAACTATAACGGTCCTAGTAAGGTCATAAAATAAAAGGAAATACCATTATTTCAGAAAGAAAAAAAATACTAGGCTGTTTGAATTAAAACATACCATAAAATTAAATGTTTTTCCTAAGTGTTATTTTAATGCACGTTACAATATTTAAATATAAACTTTAATAAACATAATTATCTTGTATCTTATGACAGTTCCTGACTGACTGACAGCTTAACATGACGTGTCAGGACACGTAACGTCAAGGTCATCGTTGCTAGCGATCACAAGTTACCAGCACCGCCACCACAAATGATGCTGGCAGAATAGCCGTCATAGGCTCATTTGCCAAAGAAGGAAAAATAAAGTTACCAGCAGTGACTAATTCCTGCTGAGCAAACTAGATGGCGCTTTTTAGTAGTGGTTTTATTATCATAACATTACGTCTGTTTTAGCTGACCTATAGTAGGTACACCCACATTTCGCCAGTTATTTTTTTAATTTAAGTCTCATGTAATAAGGGGCGAGCCAATTGCCATCAACCGGCCACAAATCCTGAGTCCGGGCTTTTACTGAGAAATTCCTACCCAGGAGAGAGGTCATGCGCAACAGTAGCGACCACTACACCAATCATCATCATCAGCCTATAGCATGAATATAATATTTATTTGAATTTGAATTTATAGCTGTTCACTGCTGGACATAGGCCTCTCCTATTGCACACCATTCAACTCGATTTCGGCAACTCTCATCCAGCTGCTACCAGCCATCCGGCAAAGATCGTCGCTCCACCTAGCCTGAGGGCGTCCCACCTTACGTTTTCGTTTTCCGATTCGCGGTCTCCACTCAAAAACACGTCTACTCCAACGGTCATCGGTTCTACGGCTAATATGGCCGGCCCATTACCACTTCAGCTTGCATAGACCTATGTCGACAACTTTAGTTCTCTGCTGGATCACCTCGTTGCGGATTCAATCCCTCAGAGAGACTCCAAGCATAGCCATAACTACACCAATGAATGAGTTTTTCTGTTAATGGAACAATATTTTTTATAATTTCAGCAAGGATTATAATAAATGTAGAAGTAGATATTTCGGAAAAAACAGGCAAAGATGGAAAGAAGCATTGGGGTATCAAGTCATGGAAACACACTTTTGAATTAAAGGAAAAGTCTAATGTGAAGTTCGAAAACCTATT
Source organism: Oligia latruncula (assembly GCA_948474745.1). NCBI lineage: Eukaryota > Metazoa > Arthropoda > Insecta > Lepidoptera > Noctuidae > Oligia > Oligia latruncula. The sequence goes on from OX419694.1 coordinate 6,335,015, forward strand.
TCCTAATAACGAATTTTTACGTAAGTATACATCGTGTCTGTCTGTGTGACCGCGCTTAGTTCTTCTAAACTTCTTCAATAGATTTTGAAGCGGTTTGCAACCCTCACCTTCAAGAGAATTCCAGAAGGTTTATGTGTACACTTTTTATTAATATTTAACTTAGATGAAGCACTTAAAAATGTCGATGTTTTGACATGTCAACCGTGCGAGTTAGAATTATTTAAAATTGGTTAATAAAAAAAAACTATTCCAAATAACTAAGCAATGGGAAAGCTAGTTAAAATAATCCAAATTAAAGAAGTAGTACAGTAAGTGATACAATTTTAATAAGTATTCTATTTTTTCCAATTACAGGCAAGTCCACCGAAGAGTTGATATCTTCAAACGGCAATGATGTTATCACAGAAATTGGTCAAACACTCATCAAAGCGATAGTCGCCAAAGTCGTTGAAAACATACACCATTTCTATGTAGCAGTACCATTAGAAGACCTCGCTTTAGATTGAAGATTATCTACCAACATTAGAACTAATGCAACTAATGTAATAATTTAGACCAAATATACATGAACCATTAAAAGAATAAATATATTGTTGAAAAAAAAAAAAATATTTAGTGCAAAACTATACGTAGGTGGGTACCTAAAACTTATTTAAGATGAAAAAATGGTAATGCTGATAGTAGCACTACACTGAATACACACCTGACGCACAAAAAATTATACAAGCTTCTGTGGCAAGCCTAAAAAAATTATCCTCTACTGCAAGGCAAAGCAGCTATGTCCAATCTGCAGGACCTAGTTGTTTAAATACTACTACTGAAATAGGTACCATTTTTAGTTCATGTGACAAAATTAAGTAACAGCAAGATGTTTTTAGAGCAGGTTATGCTCTCAAAATAGTAAAGAAAAACATTGTAAGGAAACCGGCATGTCCTAGAACCAAAAATTCGACGACATGTAACATCTACCAACCAGCACTGGGCCCGCGTGGTAGATTTAAGCCCACTCCCTCTCGAGGAGAGGAGGCCTGTGTACTAGCAGTGGCCACATTTTAGGATGATTATGTATGTTAAATAACCTTTGAGAGAGCTAAAGTCTATACTAGGTTCAGAACCTCCTTTATGACAGATATACAAGATCACACCCTCTTAAATTACAAAGGCACTTCAATCAATTCAGCCTATCATAGTCCACTGCTGGACGTGACTCTCCCAGGCAGCACCACAACTCCTCCCCTCCGCCTTGCGCATGTAGTCTGTCCTAGCCACCTTTATAAGGTCGTCAGTCAAATATTAAAAGTTATATTCAAACTAGGCTAAGAATCAGCACTTTTTGAACGTCAAAATTACGTAAGACAAAAGACAGTCCCCCAAAACGCCCGCCCTTCACCACTTCCTAGTACCTTAGCTGGGAAGAAGAAGTGACGAAACAATATTCCCAGCAGCACAGCTGTCTGTTCAGTTAACTTCAGTTAGAATAACTTAATTCTATACAATAGCAAGTAATTAACATTACGAAACACAAAACCTTAAATTAAATTATTTGCCATATGTCAGCTAGCACACGCCAATATACCAATAATCCAACGACCCATCTAGCTGGGGGGCATCCCACACTACGCAAACGCAACGTACTAAGAAACAGGACAAGAACTGACAGTATTTTTTTTTAATACAAAAAATATAGCTAAAAGAAAGGTACTATTTAGCAACAAACTATGGAACAGAAAAGCCTTGGCCCTGGCTTGGGACAATTCAGGCTAAACCAATTCATAGATGAATACCTACACTCATCTAAACATTCTATGACACTCTAGTGCATGAATTTTGGAGTAAATACTTATTCATCCTCAAACATTGATCAAAGTTTACAATAATTTAGTAAAGGTTTTTGCATTCTGAATTAGTATTGAATAATGTAGACATTACACTTATGGCTCCACTCACTTGTTTTCTCTCACGATTCGTTCAAATAACAACTAACATAATATTTATTGATCACTTTAAAATTTTACGACTGAGTTTGATATCATAGATATTTAAAGATTTACAGAATTTTCCATAAGCACCCAAAGATTAAATGAATCGTTCATCGTTTTGCACTGTACGTCATCCAATAAACCAGCAACTGATAAACGCCGCATACCTACTTACAACACAATTCTCTAAAAGTTTTAGACACGTAGGCTGAACATCGTTGTAGTTGGCGAATAGTAGAAATTTATATTTTTCAGGAATTTCAACAACAGTTGCCTTGCCAAATCTAACTTTTTTGCACCAATACATTGATTCCTTTTTTTATACAGCCTTTTCTGTACGTTTCTAAAGACAGGTAGATTCTTTACCAGATTCGTGCCTTTGTCTTTGTGTCTCGACTGTATCCACGGGTAGCTTTAAACAATAGGTGTTTCTTTAAGTTTGAATGTGGGTCCAGTTAACCAATAAAATACACAAAAAAAAATGTAGTCAACTGGACCCGCGTGTCCAGAAGCGACCGGGTCCAGCTGATCGAAGACTCCACGTAGGATAATAACCCGTTTCTGGTTTTCTGGCCACTGGGCCACCACTGCTCACGTTCAGATAGATAGTAGTAGATAGTATTTTCCGCTTATTTTTTAATTTTTACATTGCTAAATGGGTCAGCTCTTGACCTCGATTAAGCCTGATGGAAAGCGATGGATGAGGTCTATTGTGGAACGAGCGTGCCCAGAACATTCCTAAGGAACTGGAACTCCCACACGCATCAACGAAACACAACAGGCTGCTTGACGCCGGACTCCGGTAGGAGGCTTCTTCATGCATCCCGAAAAAAACATGGAGTCATTTGCATTTTAAGAGACCATCGGAAAGTTAACATACGGAAACTTACATAAATAATAATAATTTCCTTCCGAACAAACGGCCAATCTCAACGGAGAATAGCCATGTACGCAGGAGATATTATAATGCACAATTGTGTACGTAAACACAGGTGCACTCTCTGTTCCTTTTTCTCTCATAGTCCGATGGGACGGCAATCTGACACAACCGGATAGAGATCAGGCACAGGACCAATGGCTTTAAGTGCTTACCGAGCCACGGGGGTATCACACCACCAACTTCCAAACTCCGTGCTGCTACTGAGAAATTCCTTCTGGAAAAAATGCAATAGCACTTTCTCGACCCGAAATAGAACTCAGGACTCGGTCCAGTCCCCAGGCAGTAACGCTTGCGACCACGAGACCAGCGAAGCAGTTGGAAAGTTACATAGGTAATTAATAAATAAAGTACGTACATGGTGGCAGTCAGCAAGTTACTATAAATAAATAATAATCGCAGGACACTGCTACAAAAAACAACAAGGACTTTACCCGGTTTCAAGTTCAAGTAGTTTCTCGTTTGCAAAATTGGTTATAATATAACTTACTAGTCCGTGACTTCGTCTCTCGAGCCACTGCGTAGCATCCCATCACCCGCCCGAGCTATTACTTCTTTTTCATATAGCGTTCTTTCTGAGTTTGCTCGGCTCCTAGCGTGATGTTAAATAACCACAAAAAACAACCTATAATATTATTATATATATACAGTCTTCATCAGTGAGTCTTCATAATGTGCACATAACGAAATGAGGGAAACATAGCTTAATTTTATCGACGGAAAAAATATTTTAAAAAATAAAAAATATTTAAAAGGATCTTTACCTGCTAAAGTATGGTGATTGCAAGGCCTTTCTTTAACAGTCGATAGGAAATGTTATGATTGAGTTATAAACATGGTATTTTACGTTTAGAAATCTGATACGATGGAGAATAATTTAAAGTAATAAAAAAGAGTAGGTAATCGGGGCTTTTATTGAGTAATTTTACAACTATTGTGAAAATTGATGAAAAAATATCAGATTTTTGTAAGAAAAAAACCATAATTCTCAATTGAGGGCGATTGTTTACACAGGGGTCACAGCAGCGAACAAGAATTTTAATAAAAATTCTACAATTTATTTTTTTTAGATTTTTTTAAATATTTTTTCCGTCGATAAAATTAAGCTTAGTTTAACATTTCGATATGTGCACATTATGAAGACTCACACTGTTTATTCAACCTTTATTAAGAATTGGGCTATGGAATGCAAAAATAATTTATCGAATCCGACTGGTAGTTCCAGGGATTAGCGCGTTGAAACAAACCAGTGCGTGTTACCAGTGATGACCTATGGCAGTGAAACGTGGTCGCTCATTATGGGCCTCATCAGAATGGTGAAATTCAGGAGCTTCCCTACGTTATCGAAACAGAAATGAAGAGATCCTTAGGACAACTAAAGTAATCGACATACCCCGAAGGAACAGATGGCCGATGGGGCCGGAGGTTCTGGTGTGGTGACTGCGTACCGGAAGAATTAGCGTTGGAATCGAACCTACGACCTACAACTCGTAAGTCGCGGCCGATGCCACTGGGCCACCACTGCTCTCTCAGAGTCAGGTTATTTGCAGAGAATATAGCAAGATGATGCTCCTTCCAAAACTCCAGTAAAACTTGGACAATTGTAGGTACCACTTGCGGTACTGATTTTGACATCCACGAAACATTGTTAAATTTAAATCTAGTATATTTGGAATGGGAGTAAAAATTTATAATTAAATAACAAACTGTATTAAAAGTATTTCAGCCATCAATATCTTTAAACTTAAGCTCAAGGAATTCTTGATAGGTAAAGCGTACTACACAATAAACGATTTTTATAATGACAAAAACTTGGATTATCGTCATTGACTTATATATTACTAGTATTTTGTTTAGTTGATCATGGCGCCGATTCCCTTGTTCACAAACTAAACTACATTTAAGTTCAGTGCATCTTTTTCTTTCTATTTCATTAAGAAAAGGACATAAGATAAATATTAGTTTAGTCCTGTCAAATTAAGATACTCCATAGACAAGTTGAGACATGATTAAAAACATGGCTACTAAAAATACGTCAATTTACGTTAGGCTCTGTCTAATGACATTACATGTAACAAACAATAAACGTATTTGAATTTGAATCGTCCAGTTGAAAACCAGTCAGGTACTAGTAATTATTGGTCTTGTATTTATGCTGAACTAGGACTAATTTATTTATTTATTTTCTTTGTTTCTTTCTTACACCTCGTCTGTTCAGAATATGTCTTATTATAATAATATAACAACATCATGATATTTGGCTAAGGTCTGTGAGAAAAAAAAATTGACATCAATGCAAAAAGTAGGTACCTACTTACCCGTTTTGACCTAGGATTTTAATTAGAATCAAAAAACTTGTATGTTCACTGAGCACATGACTATAATGTTCTCTCAGACGTTTGGAATAAGTATGAAAATTCCTTGTAGTTACATTTAAAGGTTGCAAATTAAATGGATGTTAAAATTGAGATCAAAAACCCAAATAAAATAATATTAGGGATATAAATAGGCCAAAGATATATTTTATAAGCTCAGTGTTGTTCAGGTTGTGGTTGATTTGCAGTTTGCATACATTTAATAAAAAATGGTGGCTACAACATTGCTATTCATAAGTGCTGTTTGTGTTTTCAATAAAGCGAACGGTTTACCAGGTAAGTCATCAATATAATCAACAGAATTTTTTTCCTAAACATATTGCTTAAGAAAATACACGTGTCTGGCATAGTTTTAATTGTTGACTAAATTAACGAAAAATATATTATTGAATCAACTAGAGAGAGAAAATTAATCGTGAAAAATGAGCCAGTTCGTACATTCGATTTTAGTAGGGGATTTTAGTAGAACGAGCGCTCACAGTCACCTGATGCAAACCTGATCAAAAGTGTATGGGCGTTGATGAAGCCAAATGTGTAAAAAAATTGCTGAACTACGCCGAAACGTAAAATAAAATTGAAATGGACGTTTTTTGTTGTTCATACGAGTACTATAGTGGAAAATGCCTCAAAGATGGCAGGTGATTACAAAATGAAGGAGTCTGGATAGCAAATTAATAATAAAGCATGCAAGTGTGAATTCTGAACCACTATTATTATTATTTAAAAAAATAAAAAATTGCCGGACACGCTCATGTCGTCCAGATTGTAAATTATTTATTTAAACATTGCCTATTTTACGATATATGCTGTACAGCATATTTTATTTCAATAAGACTTCTCTTCTGTCAGAGGTGTAAAAAAAAGTCTTAAAATCTCAACTAATGTTACTGTAAGATGGTGCCTGTGAAAACATACAAATTGTAAAAATACAGCTTATCGATTCGATAAATTATAGCTGTACAACATTATTGACTTCCGTATAACGATTATAATAAATATAAATATATAAAATACTTTATTATATTGCATTTTTTACTTTATTAATGCTTTTATTATATTGGACGGCACTGTTAAGCGCCAAGTAGTTGTTCTGAGTCTGGCTGTTTGTGTATGTGAGTTTAAATGTTTGTAAACGCACCCACAATACAGGACAAATTCCTAGTGTGGGGCAACGTTTTTTATAAAGAATAAAAAAATATATATATATCTGTATAGGATGATTTTTTCACATAATGCTTTTGGTAACATTTCAGAATTATTTCCTGGTTTCCATCCATGCAAAACAAGCGATGGAGATTGTTTATTAGACAATACTATAAAAGGAGTAGAAACCTTTGCTAATGGCAACGCAGCACTAAATGTAAAAACTTTAGACCCGGTTACCATTCCGAAAATTGACGCCAGTTCACAAAATTTGAAATTCATGCTACATGACACTGTGTTAACAGGTTTAAAAACTTGTAAACCACTCGAAGCAAAGTGAGTATTATTACCTTCTTTTTTTAGTGTTCCGTAAGTCCGAATGAAAAAACGGAACTCTTATAGGATCACTTGTGTGTTTGTCTGTCCGTCTGTCACAGCCAATCTTGCTCCGAATCTAATAAAGTAATTGTGTTGTTTAGTACCTACACATATGAATTTCTGTGACCCAAACATGGACGTGTAACGTAAATAAATGAATTTAGAACATAGACGTCTCTTTTGGGAGACAAACAAGAAAATTAACAAAAAGTTTTACAAACTCTAACATTATAATCATTATTATTATTGATATTAAAGCGTCTACTACGTCGACCTAAGCAGCGCTGTGCCGCGCGGCGCATCTCACTGAATTGTGTACCTTTTTGTGAAGTAGATAAGGTCTATAATTGTCTTGCTATCTTGAAAACTGCGCGTCGCGTCGCGTCTCGGTGTGAGCTGACTCTTACTGATGCAGGCGCCCGGCCCTAGGTTTCTTCTGCACACTTCTTGGAGTATTCTCTGAAGTACAGGCGTGAATTTATTGTATTAAAAATGTGCATGTACTTTATTTTTCAGGAATGACGTAGCAAATTCTCAGTTGACCTTTGTATTTCAATGCGATTTGAAAATTGAGGGACAATATGAATTAGATGGACAGTTGCTCGTTTTACAATTTACAGGAAATGGAAAAATCAATGCTTTACTCTGTAAGTATGGCTAATTTTTATCTAAGTGATCAGTAAATGGCCAAATGAAGTTTTTCTTAGGGCTTTCATAAACAGGGTGTAGAATGAGCCCATTAAAACCCACTAAATTAGACATTGAATCGTTAGTATTTTTTTTAAAGTAGGTACAGTTTAAATGAGTTTAAAGTCTGGGCGCTAAATCGAACCAACTCAAATACGCACGCGTTGCTGGGCAAACTAACTTCAGCGTCATTTCAACTGTTTTCTTTCTTTTACAATTATAAATACTTCGGATTAGACTTTAATCTAACTTCTAAAACTGCATTTACATCCACTTGAGCAGCATTAGGACGAGCGCCTCGAGTCGATCCATCTGCGACATATATCTTTATATAACACTAATAAATACTCTTACTTAGTCTTTTTCTGTATCTATTTTGAATATGGGTTCGGCTTGAATTTTTTTTTTTTTTTGTTATAGCAAAAATGCAAAGTAAAGTTATATTAAACTACATTATAAAAGAGGGAAAAGACGGGAAGAAATACTTTCGTGTCAAGAATTTCAAAAACACTTACGAGCTGAAAGAAAAATCCCATATTTCATTTGAAGGCTTGTTCCCGGACAATGATGTATTACGTAAGTACCTATAAACAAAGTGGCCATACCTTTGCGCAACTTTGTTTTCCGGAACATTAAATGATACTGGCAACATTTATGAAAAACTTTTAATTAAAGTTTCATTATTGGTGTGAAATGAAACAATTTATTCTTTTAATTAAAGTTTCATTATTGGTGTGAAATGAAACAATTTATTCTGTAAATAGGATATCAAAATGACTTTAAACGGTCATGTTTTTTTTAAAAGCTAGATGACTTTGACATTAATTCCTATCTGACCAGTGAAGGAATGAGGGTTTTCGTGAAAATTTTCGACACCAGTTGGCACCACTGTGACAAGAGGTCTAATGCGTGGACGTAATATAATAGTCTATTATATTACGTCCATGGTCTAATGTATGTAAAATATATGATGACGTTCATCATTCGATTCATTCATTCGTTCATCATTCAGTCATGACTAAAGAAAATATAGGCTCTTTGACAGATGCCTGGACCTGACGTGCCAGTGCTGCCACCTAGCGAACATCATTTCAGAAAACCCTCATTGCGTTACAAACTCAGAGTTTCTTTTTTACGAAAGTAGAATTTTTTTACAAGTTGCCAGCAACATTGCAACATCCTCTTTTGCCAGCAGAAAGAGCTGGTAGAAGATGGATGAGGCTGGCCCAGGAGCATAGGTATTGGCTCAAGAGGACTGTGCCCAGCAGTGGATTGATTTCGGGCTCTGGATGATGATGATGAAGAGCTGGTTCCAATTAGACATAGAATAAAATAAGGTCCTGTCTTTCCCGTGGCTGCAGCTAAAGATTTCATGAAAGCTCTTCTTGTCCTATTTACCCGATGCAAGTTTCTTACCTGTGGCATATAATAAAACTAGCTTCTGCCTGCGACTTCGTCCGTGTGATCTCCCACCCTCCCCCATTCACCCTCTTAGGGGTGTAATTTCGAAAAACCTTTTCTTAGTTGGATTCTCAGTCAGTCAGGACATTGAATTTTAAGTAAATATATTGAAACAATGAATGACTTACATGGCCGAAAGTCTGAACACTGCTCTGCGCTCCAACTTTGATTATTGCTTCATCGTATGTAACAGACAATAACATTGAACCGTTTAGATCTTCTGTCTCTATATTTTTCATACATACAGCTAATATTGTAATTATTTAATACCAGGTAAAGCTGCAGATGAAGCTATCCAGAACAATCCAAATGAAGTTATTCACGAGATTGGAGGGCCGGTGATTACAGTCTGTACAAAAGAGATCGTCGAAAACATAAACAGTTTCTTAGCAACTTTCCCTATTGATGAAATAACGCTTGATTCAGCATGAAATTAATAATAACATGATTGTGCATTGAAAATATTACCTATATGTTTGGCTTGATATTCAATTGTTTTAATTTTCCTGTTCATCTGTAGATCTTGGCGAGATAATCTTATCTGCCAAGTTGTAATTTTAACCGACTTATTTAGGGTTTTTTTTTCACTACCTAGACTGGACTCGGTTGCACTGCCTCATTGGTCTAGTGGTCACAAGCAGTACTACGGAGCATGAGGTCCTTCACCCTAATAGGCTATTTGACTGGTTTCTGATAAACATCTCAGATTATTTAATGGTGTCTAACGAGCCCACATAAACCAATAGGTTTTTGTGGGCTCGTTAGACACCATTAAATAATCTGAGATGTTTATCAATTTGAAGTAATAACTTCAAATTGCATAATGTATTTCTTTTAGAAAATAGTAAATAAAAATGTACTGTTTAAATAAGCCGCCAAAACGCTATCTTTAACAATATAGCGTCGTGACGTCACAATACACGTAAACAAACGTTGAAACGGTCGAGATACTAGACAAAAGTCATCTGTTCTGTCAACGATAGACAGAAATTGACTATATCATGACGTCGTCATAAGTTCAGCCAATCCAGACCGTTTTCGATTACGTGGCGCCAGATTTAAAAAGATGAAGTTTTTTCGGGATTTTTTTAATAAAAATACATTGTTTTGTAGTAAAATTAATGCAAATCGATTTTAAAAGCGATAATCTATACGAGTGTCAATAATTATGACCTTATTTTTTACATTGTCAAATAGCCTATTGCGTAACAAACTATCGATCTCCATCTGCATCATTTTGAAGGATATTGCTAAACCATTGCTTGATATGTTCGAAAATGTTTCTCTCAACAACGTAAATAACGCAATGAATGTTGTTAAACTGTCAAAAAGAAACCCATTGCTACTGATAGTGTGTTACGCAATTACCCCGCTGGGTTCAATTCCCAGGTCGTGCAAAGTGTTATTGGGTTTTTACATTAGGAATTTCTTAGTATGCCCACCCGGAGTCTGGATTTGTGTCCGGTTGATGACAATAGGCTCGCCCCCTATTACATGGGACTTAAAAACATAACTGGCCACATGTAAGTGTACTAAAAGTACACTTACAATCAGTTCTGTTATCATCTACTAAGTAGGTACAGTCACGAGCACTAATATGTCAACACTTGGCAACTTTCAATTGCGATTTTTTCTTGAAATGACGAATGGAACGTTGATATACGACACTTTACATAAACCTATGGGTTCGAAAATACTATGTTCGTAATAACATAAATATTTCATTAAAAAGTAAAGGAGAAAATTGTCTTTGAATAAAGCCAAGTGTATACATACTTATGCTCGTGACTGTACGTTAGGTATTCAAAACTTACGCGAAAAAGTCAATAGACTCTTCTACAATACAGTATTTATTTTGAGAAGGTTATTTAGAATTTACAGTAAGGTTAAACTTGTACTGACAGAACAATGAACAATGCAATTGATGACAATTTTGGAAAAAATTGTAAGGTTCAGTCCATAGAGCAACACGGTCTGCCGGTGACCCGTGTTGCTCTATGGGTTCAGCCCAATTCTAACTTTATGGCGGGTCGGAACATGGGGCGAGTCGCTGCGCAGTAACAAATTCACGTTTCAGCGGGGGTGAGTGGTGAGGTAGGACGCAGTAACTTGCGTGAAAAGAAAGGACAAAAAAGGTAGCCAAGTGCGAGTCGGACCACCAAACTATTATAGTATATCTTTTGTATATTGTTTGTCTCGATAGTGGCCTTTTTTTTTATTTTTATTTTTATTATAAGGACTTTTACACATTGTGCATACCAGTCCCATTATACTCTAACCACATCTGACTGCCAATAGCTTATTATACTAAAATTATAAATATTACAATTTACTTCAATGCCATTAATTCAAACAGACACTTTGCTACCTTAGAATTGGGTTGACTCAGAATCACATTGAATGTACCAACATCCAGTCTGTTTAGTTCAAAGGCATTTGCTAGACATGTCCTCCCAAACTCAAATCGGACACATTCCAGCAATAAATGTTAAAGATCCTCACAGACGCCACAATCTTCGCAGTTTGGTGAGTCAGTCTTCCTCATCATAAAATTAAATTTATTGCATGGTATGTGTCCAGATCTGAGTCTGTGAGCTGTAACAATCAGTTTTCTATTTAAGCGAGTATTTGCGCACCAGGGGATACGAAGGGGCTGACACTGGATGGTTTTGTACCATATTCCCTTCTACTACTACTTCTAGTAACGGTTAGATTGCATTATCAGCCTGTAATGATCCAACTGCTGGGACACAGGTCTCCTCTCGGTGAGAGGGAGTGGGCCGGAATCCACTACACGGCCCCAGTGGTGGTAGATGTCAAATTTCTTCGAATTTTTGGTTCTAGGATTTAGTCACGATGTCTTCCTTCTCCGTTATGAGAGCAGTGCTAATAAAATAATTTTCACAAAGTAAAGCGCCTGGGTTCGAACCTACTACCTGCAACTCGGAAGTCGCGGCCGTTACCACTGGGCCACCACTGCTCTCTCAGAGTCAGGTCATTTGCAGAGAATATAGCAAGATGATGCTCCTTCCAAAACTCCTGTAAAACTTGGACAATTGTAGGTACCACTGGCGGTACTGATTTTGACATCCACGAAACATTGTTAAATTTAAATCTAGTATATATGGAATGGGAGTAAAAATTAATAATAAAATAACAAACTGTATTAAAAGTATTTCAGCCCTCAATATCTTTAAACTTAAGCTCAAGGAATTCTTGATAGGTAAAGCGTACTACACAATAAACGATTTTTATAATGACAAAAACTCGGATTATCGTCATTGACTTATATATTACTAGTATTTTGTTTAGTTGATCATGGCGCCGATTCCCTTGTTCACAAACTAAACTAAATTTAAGTTCAGTGAATCTTTTTCTTTCTATTTCATTAAGAAAATGACATAAGATAAATATTAGTTTAGTCTTGTCAAATTAAGATACTCCATAGACAAGTTGAGACGTGATTAAAAACATGGCTACTAAAAATACGTCAATTTACGTTAGGCGCTGTCTAATTTGACACTGCTACAAAAAACAACAAGGACAAAAACCCGGTTTCAAGTTCAAGTAGTTTCTCGTTTGCAAAATTGGTTATAATATAACTTACTAGTCCGCGACTTCGTCCCTCGAGCCACTGCGTAGCATCCCATCGCCCGCCCGAGCTATTACTTCTTTTTCGCTTAGCGTTCTTTCTGAGTTTGCTCGGCTCCTAGCGTGATGTTAAATAACCACAAAAAACAACCTATAATATTATTATTATTATGATTTAGCATATCTCGGGACCATGGGGTACCGGTCCTTTGGAAGGCGTACGAGGGGCCGAAGCCAACTCGCAGAGGCCTGTTAGACGTTTTCAATGAAATGAGGCACCAACCGACGATTATCCCTGTTCGCACTATGCAAGTGCACCCAAGGACAACTCCCGGTTGGTGTAGAACTATTGCAAAACATGGAAACAAAAATGTTGGATATTATTTTATGTATTATTATTATTATATATATTATTCAACCTTTCTTAAGAATTGGGCTATGGAATGCAAAAATTATTTATCGAATCCAACTGGTAGTTCCAGGGATTAGCGCGTTGAAATAAACCAGTGCATGTTACCAGTGATGACCTATGACAGTGAAACGTGGTCGCTCATAATGGGGCTCATCAGAATGCTGAAATTCAGGAGTTTCCCTACGTTATCGAAACAAAAATGAAGAGATCCTTAGGACAACTAAAGTAATCGACATACCCCGAAGATTTCCCAAACTTAAGCGGCAGTGGGCAGTGCACATTGCTCGCAGAACAGATGGCCAATGGGGCCGGAGGTTTTGGTGTGGTGACCGCGTACCGGAAGAATTAGCGTTGGAATCGAACCTACAACCTACAACTCGTAAGTCGCCGCCGATGCCACTGGGCCACCACTGCTCTCTCAGAGTCAGGTCATTTGCAGAGAATATAGCAAGATGATGCTCCTTCCAAAACTCCTGTAAAACTTGGACAATTGTAGGTACCACTGGCGGTACTGATTTTGACATCCACGAAACATTGTTAAATTTAAATCTAGTATATATGGAATGGGAGTAAAAATTAATAATAAAATAACAAACTGTATTAAAAGTATTTCAGCCCTCAATATCTTTAAACTTAAGCTCAAGGAATTCTTGATAGGTAAAGCGTACTACAAAATAAACGATTTTTATAATGACAAAAACTCGGATTATCGTCATTGACTTATATATTACTAGTATTTTGTTTAGTTGATCATGGCGCCGATTCCCTTGTTCACAAACTAAACTAAATTTAAGTTCAGTGAATCTTTTTCTTTCTATTTCATTAAGAAAATGACATAAGATAAATATTAGTTTAGTCCTGTCAAATTAAGATACTCCATAGACAAGTTGAGACGTGATTTAAAACATGGCTACTAAAAATACGTCAATTTACGTTAGGCGCTGTCTAATTTGACAGGACTAAACTAATATTTATCTTCTGTCCTTTTCTTAATGAAATAGAAAGAAAAAGATGTACTGAACTTAAATTTAGTTTAGTTTGTAAACAAGGGAATCGGCGCCAATGTATGACTATTGAATGTATGAGTTTTTATTTTAATGTGTAATTTATTTTTAATGTAAGTATAATTTAACTAAAGCATATTAATTTTTATAATATTTATATACAAAGGTATAATTTGATTAATGCAAAGAGTGACTAGACTGTAAGAATGTTTAATAATAATAACGTAATAGAATATTGTACAGACGCCAGCACATTAAGCTACCCGATACTGTCAAATTTTCCCAATCAACTTTGAACCTAATGCTTTAGCAATAAAGTTGAAAATCTATTAAAGAAATTTGACAGATTGTAGTAGCTTGATGTGCTGGCGTCTGTATCTACACCTTATAAGTATGTTACAGTTACACTATTATAACAACTTTAAGATCTTTTCCTACATGTCACAAACAATAAACGTATTTAAATTTGAATCGTCCAGTTGAAAACCAGTCAGGTACCTACTAGTAATTATTGGTCTAGTATTTATGCTGAACTAGGACTAATTTATTCATTTATTTTCTTTCTTTCTTTCTTACACCTCGTCTGTTCAGAATATGTCTTATTATAATAATATAACAACATCGTGATATTTGGCCAAGGTCTCTGAGAAAAAAAAATTGACATCAATGCAAAAAGTAGGTATTTACCCGTTGAGACCTAGGATTTTAATTAGAATCAAAAAACTTGTATGTTCACTGAGCACATGACTATAATGTGCTCTCAGACGTTTGGAATAAGTATGAAAATTCCTTGTAGTAAAATTTAAAGGTTACAAATTAAATGGATGTTAAAGTTGAGATCTAAAAAAAACCCAAATAAAATAATATTAGGGATATAAATAGGCCAAAGATATATTTTCTAAGCTCAGTGTTGTTCAGGTTGTGGTTGATTTGCAGTTTGCACACTTTTAATAAAAAATGGTGGCTACAACATTGCTATTCGTAAGTGCTGTTTGTGTTTTCAATATAGCGAACGGTTTACCAGGTAAGTCATATTACAATATTATCAATAGTTTTTTTTTTCCTAAACATATTGCTTAAGAAAATACACGTAGTTTTAATTGTTGACTAAATTAACGAAAAATAAATTATTGAATCAAGTAGAGGGACTCATTGGCTAAAATTAATCGTGAAAAATGAGCCAGTTCGTACATTCGATTTTAGTGGGGGATTTTAGAAAACTGCTGAACTACGCCGAAAAGTAATATAAAATTGAAATGGACGTTTTTTTGTTGCTCATACGAGTAATATAGTGGAAAATGCCTCAAAGATGGCAGGTGATTACAGAAAATGAAGGAGTCCTGATAGCTTATTAATAATAAAGCAAGCAAGTGTGAATTCTGAACCACTGTTATTATTATTTAAAAAATAAAGAATTACCGGACACGCTCATGTCGTCCAGATTGTAAATTATTTATTTAAACATTGCCTATTTTACCATATTATATGCTGTACAGCATATTTGATTTCAATAAGACTTCTATCAGAGGTGTAAAAAAAAAGTCTTACAATCTCAACCAATGTTACTGTAAGATGGTGCCTGTGAAAACATACAAATTGTAAAAATACAGCTTATCGATTCGATAAATTATAGCTGTACAACATTATTGACTTCCGTATAACGATTATAATAAATATATAAAATACTTTATTATATTGCATTTTTTACTTTATTAATGCTTTTATTATATTGGAAAGCACTGTTAAGCGATTGACTGCTGCGCTGCGTGTCGCGGGTTCGATTCCTGCACGGAACAAATATTTGTATGACCTACAAGTAGTTGTTCCGGGTCTGGCTGTTTGTTTGTGTGAGTTTAAATGTTTGTAAACGCACACACAATACAGGATAAATTCCTAGTGTGGGGCAACGTTTTTATAAAGAAAAAAAAAATATTATACATCAGGATGATTTTTTCACATAATGCTTTTGGTAACATTTCAGAATTATTTCCTGGTTTCCATCCATGCAAAACAAGCGATGGAGATTGTTTATTAGACAATACTATAAAAGGAGTAGAAACCTTTGCTAATGGCAACGCAGCACTAAACGTAAAAACTTTGGACCCGATTACCTTTCCGAAAATCGACGCCAGTTCACAAAATCTGAAATTCATACTACATGACACTGTGATAACAGGTTTAAAAACTTGTAAACCACTCGAAGCAAAGTGAGTATCATTACTTTCTTTTTTTAGTGTTCCGTAAGTCCGAATGAAAAAACGGAACCCTTATACATAGGATCACTTGTGTGTTTGTCTGTCCGTCTGTCACAGCCAATCTTGCTCCGAATCTAATAAAGTAATTATGTTGTTTGGTACCTACACATATGAATTTCTGTGACCCAAACATGGACATGTAACGTAAATAATTGAATTTAGAACATAGACGTCACTTTTGGGAGGCAAACAAGAAAATTAACAAAAAGTTTTACAAACTCTAACATTATTATCATTATATAAAAAAGTATTGATATTGGTTATAATGTTATAAAAATTGCTTTCTATTAATGGTTGATTAGTGGTGCTAAAATAATTTCAAATAAAAAAACTTCTTTACAAAAAAACCGACTTCCAAAAAACAATAGTGAAAAATAACTTTAATTTCGGAAGTCGGTGTCTTTGGATTTGTAATGTAAAAATAAATTAAAGTTATTTTTCACTTTATAGTGTTTTTTGGAAGTCGGCAAAAAACTAAAATACAAATCCAAAGACACCGACTTCCGAAATTAAAGTTATTTTTCACTTTATAGTGTTTTTTGGAAGTCGGTTGTTTTTTTTGTAAAAGGTTTTTATATCTTCAAAATATCTCGACGCTTATAACATAGGCATAATGTTGGTAGGTATGTAAGATATCCACAATACCAAGTTAAAAAAAAAAAAATACCGCAAAGAAGAAGAAAAGACCTATAAAAACTAACTTCAAACTTCACATACTCAGAATACTAAGTTGTAAAATCATACCATCATATGATTTTACAACTTAGTATTCAAAAACACTATGCATAATAAAATGGTTCTCTAATAATTAATACCTATTTTATAGTTGCTTTTTCTAATCTTACAGATTAAATTCAAATGCCCAATAGTTTAAGTGTCAAATGAACAGACATTTTTATAAAACCGATGGGCTTTAAAAATTACAAATTAGATAAAAAGTTTAAAATATATATTTACAAAAATATCCGAATTTTAATTCAATAATTATGTGTGTATTTCGTGTTTATTTCGTGATACTTTGGAAAAATGTGTTAAATAAAATATAGAGCCTAAAATGACAAAAATCAGATTTAATTACTAACACCGTGTGTATGTTCATACTTAACATAGCTCTTAAGTTTTTCTTCATAATAGAAATAAGTATTAACTATTTCTATATAAATTCTTTGTTCAGAAAGTATGTATATGCTTTAGTAGCATTTATATTTATCATGGACATACGTAAGATATAGTTTGTGCTGATGTTTGTGTTTGTTTGTTTGTGTGTTTGTGTTTGTTTGGATTTTGACATTTTAAAAAGTCAATTTAAGCAGGCCTTTTTTTTCTGAAATCCATATTTGAAAAACTATTTTGAATTCTAGGACGACTTGAATTTATAAATACACTCTTTAGCAAAGTTTATCTTGGCCAAATCAAAGTTAAGATATTTTAAAGACATATTATGGCTGTTTGGTCAGATAATGAGCCTCGACTAGGCGCTTTCGTTTTTATTTATTCTTAAAAATCAAAATGACACTTCGTCGCATTAAAATTAAAGATCTTTAAGACGCAGTGACTGCTGTCGTAACGGCTGGATGTGATAGAGAACCCTAACGCTTCATAACAGGCAAGATCGGAAGATTGTTGCTTTTCAATGAAGGAGTGGTAATTACACCTTTCCTAAGCGACACATTACTGTTTTCCAATATCCACGCGAACGAAGTCGCGAGCACAGCTAGCCAATAATAAAAATTTTTTTTTGAAGATTACATTTATGCCAAACTTGAAATTTTAGACTGGGTTCATAGTATGATTTGTAACCCCTAACAAATAATAGACTTAGCAATACTACTTTATGACGTTACAATGTTTTTTCAATGATTCCTTACTGATGCAGGCTAGGTTTCTTCTGCACACCTCTTCTTGGAGTATTCTCTGAAGTACAGGCGTGAATTTATTGTATTAAAATTTGCATGTACTTTATTTTTCAGGAATGACGTAGCTAATTCTCAGTTGACCTTTGTATTACAATGCGATTTGAAACTTGAGGGACAATATGAAATGGATGGACAGTTGCTCGTTTTAAAATTTACAGGAAACGGAAAAATCGATGTTTTACTCTGTAAGTATGGCTAATTTTTATCTAAGTGGACAGTAAATGGCCAAATGAAGTTTTTCTTAGTGCTTTCATAAACAGGGTGTAGAATGAGCCAAACGTTAGATTTTTTATTATAAAAGTACAGTTTAAAGTTGCTTGTCTGATCGCTAAATCGAACCAACTGGAATACGCACACATTGCTGGGCAAACTAACTTCAGCGTCATTTCAACTATTTTCTTCCTTTTACATTTATAAATACTTCTGATTAGACTTTAATCTAACTTCTTAAACTGCATTTACATACACTTGAGCAGCATTAGGACGAACGCCTCGAGTCGATCCATCTGAGACATATATTTATATAACACTAATAAATACTCTTACTTAGTCTTTTTCTCTATCTATTTAGTTTTTTTTTTTTTTTTTGTTATAGCAAAAATGCTTAATTTATAAATACTTCTGATTAGACTTTAATCTAACTTCTAAAACTGCATTTACATACACTTGAGCAGCATTAGGACGAACGCCTCGAGTCGATCCATCTGAGACATATATTTATATAACACTAATAAATACTCTTACTTAGTCTTTTTCTCTATCTATTTAGTTTTTTTTTGTTACAGCAAAAATGCTTAATAATGTTATATTAAACTACATTATAAAAGAAGGAAAAGACGGGAAGAAATACTATCGTGTCAAGAATTTTGAACACACTTACGAGCTGAAAGATAAATCCCAGGTTTCATTTGGAGGCTTGTTCCCGGACAATGATGTATTAAGTAAGTACCTATAAATAAAGTGGCCATACCTTTGCGCAACTTTGTTTTCCGGAAGATTAAATGATACTGGCTATAATTATGAAAAACTTTTAATTAAAGTTTCATTATTGGTGTGAAATGAAACTATTTATTCTGTAAATAGGATATAAAAATGACTAAACGGTCATGTTTTTTTTTTAAAAGCTAGATAGACATTTAGTCCTATCTGACTGGTGAAGGAATTGCGTAACAAACTCAGAGGTAAAGGGGGGCCTCTTTTTTACGAAAGTAGAATTTTTTTACAAGTTGCCAGCAACATTGCAACATTCTCTTTTGCCGAGCAGTAAGAGCTGGTAGAAGATGGATGAGGCTAGCCCAGGAGCATAGGTATTGGCTCAAGAAAAAAGAGGACTGTGCCCAGCAGTGGATTGATTTCGGGCTCTGGATGATGATGACGAAGAGCTGGTTCCAATTAAACATAGAATAAACTAAGGTCCTGTCTTTCCCGTGGCTGCAGCTAAAGATCTCATGAAACCTCTTCTTGTCCTATTTACCCGATGCAAGTTTCTTACCTGTGGCATATAATAAAACTAGCTTCTGCCTGCGACTTCCTCCGTGTGATCTCCCACCCTCCCCCATTCACCCTCTTAGGGGTGGAATTTCGAAAAACCCTTTCTTAGTGGATACCTACTCTTCACAAAGAACACGCTCTCCAATTTTCATGTCTCTAGGACCAGCGGTTAAGCTGTGCGTCGATATATCAGTCAGTCAGAACTTTGAATTTTATATAAATAGATTGAAACAATGAATGAATTACATGGCCGAAAGTCTGAACACTGGAGCTCTGCGCTCCAACTTTGATTATTGATTCATCGTATGTAACAGACAATAACGTTGAACCGTTTAGATCTTCTCAGTCTTTATATTTTTCATACATACAGCTAATTTTGTAATTATTTAACACCAGGTAAAGCTGCAGATGAAGCTATCCAGAACAATCCAAATGAAGTTGTTCGCGAGATTGGAGGGCCGGTGATTACAGTCTGTATAAAAGAGATCGTCGAAAATATAAACAGAGTCTTTGCAAAATTCCCTATTGATGAAATAACGCTTGATTCAGCATGAAATTAATAATAACATGATTGTGCATTGAAAATATTATCTGTTTGGCTTGATATTCAATTGTTTTAATTTTTCCTGTTCATCTGTAGATCTTGGCGAGATAATCTTATCTGCCAAGTTGTAATTTTAACCGACTTATTTAGTTTTTTTTCACTACCTAGACTGGACTCGGTTGCACTCATTGGTCTAGTGGTCACAAGCAGTACTACGGAGCATGAGGTCCTTCACCCTAATTTCGTAACAAACTATCGATCTCAATCTGCATCATTTTGAAGGATATTGCTAAACCATTGCTTCATATGTTCGAAAATGTTTCTCTCAACAACGTAAATAACGCAATGAATGTTGTTAAACTGTCAAAAAGAAACCCATTGCTACTGATAGTGTGTTACGCAATTACCCCGCTGGGTTGAATTCCCAGGTCGTGCAAAGTGTTATTGGGTTTTTACATTAGGAATTTCTTAGTATAGCCACCCGGAGTCTGGATTTGTGTCCGGTTGATGGCAATAGGCTCGCCCCCTATTAGATGGGACTTAAAAACATAACTGGCCACATGTAAGTGTACTAAAAGTACACTTACAATCAGTTCTGTTATCATCTACTAAGTAGGTACGTTAGGTATTCAAAACTTACGCGAAAAAGTCAATAGACTCTTCTACAATACAGTATTTATTTTGAGAAGGTTATTTAGAATTTACAGTAAGGTTAAACTTGTACTGACAGAACAATGAACAATGCAATTGATGACAATTTTGGAAAAAATAGTAAGGTTCAGTCCATAGAGCAACACGATCCGCCTATGGGTTCAGTCCAATTCAAACTTTATGGCGGCATGGGGCGAGTCACTGCGCAGTAACAAATTCACGTTTCAGCGGGGGTGAGTGGTGAGGTAGGACGTAGTAACTTGCGTGAAAAGAAAGGACAAAAAAGCTAGCCTAGTGCGAGTCGGACCACCAAACTATTATAGACATCTTTTGTATATTATTTGTCTCGATAGTGGCCTTAAAGGCTGATTTTTCAATAGTCAGATAACTTTTATCTGAAGAATAAATATCGCACACCTAGATCTAAACAGCAAATACTTAACTCAAAAAAAACACTTTTTTCAGAAAAGTTAAAAAACTGATTACTATGTCCCTGTGCACTGCAAGAGTTTGCTGTTTTGATCAATACTTTTAAAGTTGAGTAATGGAATTATTTTTTAATCTGTTTTGTTGGTAGCTAGGTAGTGAATTAAGGAATTCGATGGTATGCATACCTCAAAAATTGAGATTTTAGAGTTAGCTCTCTTTAGATCTAGGTGTGCGATATGACAGTTGGACATAATTTCTATACAAAAGCTGTGAAACCGCAATATTTATTCTTCAGATAAAAAATATCTGACTATTAAAAAATCGGGCGTTAGTCTTATAATTAATTAGTCTTAGTCTTTTACTTTTCTAAACAGCCCCGTGACAGGCGTAGGCTTATTAATATAAAAAAAAACTTTCATCATCATAATAATTCTCCTTTTTCTTCCATAACTCTCTTTTATTCGTTATCTCTGTGGTCCTTTCTAGCCGTATCATCTTTCACACAGTCCATCTACCGCTTCTTCGGTCTTCCCAAAATAGTAATAGGAAAAACCATCTAAACAAAGTAAATTATAAAATAAACATAATATTTTTTTTTTACATAATCCAACTTAAAAAAAAAAGTATTGGATGTTTTTAAGCTGGATTTTGTAGATTATGTATTGCTAAACAGAAAACTGTCAACATTTTCAGTGCTTTGGTCCGCAATTTAAATGCAACCCTTTGTGGAGTCAATCCCTTTGATTAAGGCTACTCTTTCGAAAAAAGCTTAAAAACAGCGTGCAGATGAAGCAGCTTTTCTCCGGAACTTACAGAGAAATTACATCTGAAAAAATAGTTGGTAATCTACATGATATGAATCGTAATTTGGTTTAGCCATAATTTTTCTATCCAAATCGTTGAGATGAAACCATTTTACTCCTTCATTTTTTATCAAAAGAATATAAAAAAAATATCTAGTGCTTTGCAATACAAACGAAAATGATTTGGTTTTGTTACTTTTTAAAAACATGTATATTTTTTAATATAATAAGTTAAAAATGCGATCGTTTAAAGTCCGTGTCTATATCATCCCCGCACTCGTCCACGAATTCAGTGCGGGGCGCCTCGTGTTGCTAGGCAACGCGTTGGCATGCGGGTGCATGCGGGTGGCGGAGTGGCGCGGAGAGGGGTAGTTAGCTCCGCCCAAATGCACAAGGTCGTTGGCATGAATACCCAGTCACGTGTCCCGCGTCCCAAGGTTACGTCATCACTATGTACCTACATTTTTTTCGACGCGCCGCAGGGCGCCCTCGCCACTCATACACGACTCGTACAGAAAAAAATTCTATGGACCGCTGTTAAACTAATGGCTGTTTAAGTGGATAGACCAGGGTAGATTATATTGTTTCGTAACTTTAAGAGACTTAGATTTTTTAAAATAATCATTTATTTTTAATGTTTGTTTACATTACGAAAATTAAAAATTAAAATAATTTTATTTCAAAATCGAAAGCGAAGACCCTATTTTTTATTTACCTAAAAAATAGCCCTATTCATACTGAATCGAATGACATATAATACATACCATTTTTGTTCTAAAGTTTTGATAAACAATAACATTAACGTCACGCGAGTATCGAATTACACATGCGTCATTTGTTTTTTTACGAATGATTTAATTATAGAAATGGTAATTACATGTATTGTTTTTGTGGATCAGCAAAATAAAAATGTTATTTTTAACTAAATACTCATTCAACAGTATTATAAATATACTCTCAAATAAAGAAAAAAACCAGAACAGGACAAAACATTATGAATCATTCCAAGGTTCGCAAACCGAATATCAGCTATTGAACCATAAAAATAGAATATATTTACATAAATGTATTTTAGGTATCTAAACCTGAGTGGGCTCAATCAGCACTTTATAATAAAAGAAGTAGGCTGTATTAAAATAGGTGCAATACCATATAATTTACAATATTAACTTATTAAAAGAAACAATGAAATGCCCGTGGTCGAGCGCGTCTGTAAGCTGAATGGACTGAAGGGCACGCCCCGCGCCGTTCCCTCGGTCAATCACGCGCATAATTATGTGATGCGCCGACATACTCCCCGGGTTGAAGAGAAGTCTTCAATTTTCGACTGGAAGGAGGCAGATGCAGTTGCAGGCACGACGAGTGGTGCCCCGCTTCGTCTTCAGTTCGGCCACTCTTATGCATGACCCTGTCGGTCAATCACGTGCATAATGTGATGCTCCGACATTACCAAACAACCGTTAGGGTAATAAACACGTTTAAAGACTTCATACTGAATTATGTAGGGTTCATATTAGCGTCAATGTGATAAATGGCTATATATGGCCTCTGACATACCCCATTGTCCAAAACTTTGTTTAACGGGTTGTTGAACTTAAGTGACCGATCCTGATGTCATAATCCCAGTCATTTTCCAGGTATTTAGGTGAATTCCTAATACATACTTTTGATACCAGTGTTTGCTTGACCTGGTCCTGACATGCGAATTGCTTGGTTTACCAAAAAAAAACGTGTTGTTATCAAATAAACTTTTCCGTCATCAAAATGTGTTGCTAAGCAAAATGTTGAGCTTCCGTGTATCGAAACACGGAAGTTCATAATATTGCGCTTGAGCTTTAAGTTTATTTATTTACTAGCTGCGGTCCACGGCTTCGCCCGCGTAATATCGTGGGAATATCGGGATAAAAAGTAGCCTATATGTTAATCCAGGGTGTCAGCTACCTCAATACAAAATTTTATCAAAATTGGTCAAGCCGTTTGAGCATGAAGAAGTAACAAACATATAAACACACACACATACGCACTCACAAACTTTCGCCTTTATAATATTAGTGTGATTTATTTTGGGACAACAAACAGTAGCTTAATAATAAGTAAACATATAATAATAGGTAAAAAAAGAAAGGAATGAAACTGAGCACTATTAGGAGCGATTACTTAAAGCATCTGTAAATATTCCGTATTCAAATCCTTAATTCCAAATAGATGTTACTCAAATAAATATAAAGTGACTAGTCCCGACTATTGAAAAAGTCATTAAAAACTTTGAAATTGTACCGCAAACTAAGCTTTACGGGAGGATATTAAATTAAAGGTATTTTTCCAAAAAAACATATAATTGTGTACACGTTTGGAAACTAAGTTGCAAATGCATCATATAGGTACACGCAGCTTTAAACAGTGACAATAGAAAAATGATTGTCGTTACGAAAAATCTGGACCACCGGTCAGGAGCACGTACTTCTGCTCCTGACCGTGACCCTTCCATCATCAGCCTACAGCAGTCCACTGCTGGACAAAGGACTCTCCAATTGCACGTCTTTTTACTCGATTATCGGCAAATTTCATCCAGGTGCTACCAGCCTCCCTACGACGACCATCGCTCCACCTAGCCAGATGGCGTCTTACCTACTTTTGCCGATTCGCGGTCTCCACTCAAGAACACGTGGTTTATTTCTCTTGCCCCATCAAGATAGCGCTATTTATATCCTTAAAACATGTAAGATAGGTTCCATTTTTTGTTTTGTGTGGAAATCTACCTCAGGTTTTTGACATCAGTTTTAATTAAATACTACCTGTTTTTAGCCGTGGCGTGGTGATGATTGAGGAAAATGAATACTGATTGGTTTTGTAACCTGTATTATGAAAATCCAAAAATAAATTAGAATATTGTTAAAGAGTTAAAATCTAGCCAAGCTACTTTTTTTTCTTATTTTAGGTTATACAAAATCCCAAACCTTACACTATTATTTACACTAATCCAGAAATTACTGACATTTATTTGTTAAATCTGCTCCCAGACGCGCTATGTTTTTTTTTTTTTTTGTAAAATTATTTATTTTCTCAAACAAAGAAAAAGAAAAAATATGACAGACAGACATCTATGCACATATCTAAAAAATACACTTACCAATTCTGATCTAAGTAAACAAAAAACCAAGGTGCAATGTCAACGCACTTTAGATCTTTGTTATTTATTATAACCATTTTTTTTATTAAAGGTTTAACAAGTGGCTTCGTATTGGAAGAAACTAGTTTTTTCTTCATTGCTTACGTATGTATAGATAGGTTTTAATATCCTATATATATGTGGATGTTTGGTGGTTGGTATATACCGCGGAATAACTCGGAATCAAACAGTCGTGTCCAAGTGAACAATTTTATTTTTCGAAAATGTATTCTCGGTATTCATTTTTTGTGCTTTTATTAAGCGTGGTTTATTCAGCTAATGCCGCATACGGTACGTATTTTTAATTTTTAACATATTTATTATTATTGCACAAAAATATTTTAAATATTTTTCTGAAATCAAAAATAAGTTTTTAATATGATAAGAGATTTCAAATAATATAATCACTATACAAATTGTCCTACAAAAAAGAATAACACAAGGTATATTGTGTTTTTTTTTTAATTCAAAATTACCTTCGTAATGAAAAAAAAACTATTTGAATATTTTTTTGAAGATTTTAGAATACTTAAACATTACCATCAATGAACATACATAATAGTTATAGTTACTTTTGCGGACATCGTAAAATAAACATTACCGCTGTAGGAGAAGAAAAAATACTGTTTACTTAAAACTCGTACCTATAGATTAACTAAAACCTTACTCTGTGCACAACATTATCAATAAACCACATTTTACAGCGCCGTTCATAAAAAAATGCAAATGGGACGATTCAAAATGCATTAAGGAGACGGCACAGAACGCGATCCCAATACTTACCAACGGCATCCCTGAACTTGGAGTGCAGAAGCTGGACCCCTTCACCATGAAGACTTTGGACGCCAGCTCCCCTGGCCTCAAGCTACTTATTCAGGACATCACCGGTACTGGACTTAAGGATTGCATCGCTAAGAAAGTGCAGTGAGTATTCAATTTTGTTATTATTCTGTTACGCTTTTTCGGTTCGGCTCAGAACTGTAACTTTTTGTCCGTCTTTGTCCATCTGGGGAAAACGGAGGGTTATGTTGGACTCCTGTCGACCAAATCCTTACGATTTCTTCCACTACCATGAGTCGGGCACCCGGGAGATACTCTGACATTTACGCAGAACCCAGAATTGTTGTACCTGGACTAAAACTTTGTGCCTTCAGCCATAAATATAGAAAGATTACCACCTACATCAGGTAGGACGCTTTCTACCCTTACTACCATTAAAAAGTGTAGAGTTCTTTGTTAATAGGTATAAAAAAAAATTAAAAAAAGGATAAAAATCTAGTTCTCCAGGGAAACTTATTCAAGCGTTCTAAAAAGACGACAATGGATTCAAAGCAAATATTCAAGTCCCTATTAGCAGCAGTTATTTCTTCCATCATAATTTATAGGTTAAACTATTAATCAAATATGAAGTTACAGTAGATATTATTTGTTTTGTAATTCTAAAAGATTAGCAATTTAAAATATTTTTACGGTTTTTTCACGGTTCATATTCAAAAACAGTGTTTGGTTTCTATAAATTAGAGTTAAATTAATTCTTTCCTAATATAATCTATTGTTAAAAATGCATTTGATTCTAAAGATATATATGATAAACTGTTTTCTTATTTCAGACGTGATATTACAACATCAAAACTTAACGTCAAAATCCAGTGCGACGTTGACTTCAAAGGCAAATATGAGATGAAAGGAACTCTGCTCATCCTCCCCATCGAAGGAAAGGGAGACGCTCACGTTGTTCTGAGTAAGTACTTCTAATTCTAAACATTGACCTAAGTCAAAGTCAAATCATTTATTTCAAATAGGCACATTAAACGCACTGTTCAACGTCAAAAATTACAGTAAAATAGAATTGATTCTAGTCACCCCTTCCAAAAGGTAGTGTTCGTATGAAGAAGAATGGGCAAGAAACTCCACCGTTACTCCTTTAAAATGTTTTACAAGATTTTAAGATTCAAAGGCAAGGTGTAAAACTATACAGGAAAACAAAATTAACCAGTGTCCAAACTGTAACTCTGAATTCTGAATATTGTAATAGCAGAAAAGGATGAAATAAGAAAGTAGGTACCTTCCCGTGGTCGCATGCTACCATAACTTATAAGTATGTTAGTACAGCGGCATTCGACTTTAATAAAATCAGCCCGTATCCATTCCATCCACTAATACTAATATTTCGTCCGTATGTTACTTCTTCACCGCTGAACCGATTTAGATAAAATTTGGTATAGATATAGTTTGAGTTCCGGGAAAGGACATAAGATAGTTTTTATCCCGATATTCCCACGCACGGGATCGAAACTCACGCGGGTGAAACCGCGGGGCGCTGCTAGTTATTAATATTCTGGATATCAATTTAACCAATTGTTTTACTAACCAAAAGGATTTTCTGCTTTCTAGGGAAGATTGTCATATCTGTTAAAGTTGACATGGGTGACAATGTTGGCGAGGACGGAGAAAAACACTGGACCATCAAGAGCTGGAACCACTCCTATGATCTTAAGGAAAAATCTACACTCGAGTTGGAAAACCTTTTCAATGGAAATGAAGTTCTTGGTAAGTTAAAAGTTATATACAATGTGTAAACAAAGTAGCTTTTTGGTAGCCTGTGACATTTTGGTAGCCTGTGACGTTTGACGTTATTGATTTTGATTGAACCCGTTGATTTTGATTTAAAAAATTAATCCAACATTTTCCTTAAGTTTGCCGTATGTCATTACTTCCCAGAATTCGATCCTTATCAGCGACACTATCGAATGGTTTAATAATTCAGTGTGTTTTTTTTTTTTCAAAATCTGTGTGTGTGGTTCGATTCCTGGCTAGAAATATTTAAAATCCAATGATGCAGTTTTAGTTTTCATCAAAATCGAGCCCGCGACTCCTTTGAGTACTTTTCGCTATTCCTCACAGCCGTTCGATTCTGTAAAAAATCTCACCGTGAAAACTTAGGTGAAGTGAGTTGATTTTTGCTAGGAATTGACACTATTGACAGCTCACTCCACGCTTACTTCACCTAAGTTTTCACCGTGAGATTTCTAGAGAATACCACCGCAGTTTTGGATTTGGCCATCCACGCCTACTTGGAAAATTCACCTGTATATAAAATTCAAAGTCCTGAGTCTGACTGATATATCAACGCACAGCCTAAACCACTAGTCCTAGAGACATGAAATTTGGAGGGTGTGTTCTTTGTGAAGAGTAGGTATTCACTAAGGTAGAGTTTTTTGAAATTCCACCTCTAAGAGGGTGAATGGGGGAGGGTGAAATTTCACGCGGACGGCTAGTTTAAAAATAAGTGTCGCAGCGCTGGTATTCTGATAAGGCCCGCTTTAACTGCTTCTGGTCTAAGTTAACCCTGTTTTATATCTTCAGGTCGTGCTGCTCGTGAGCTGATTGCATCCAGCAGCAACGAAATCGTCAAGGAAGTCGGACCTCCAATCGTGAAAGCCATCGTCGCCAAGATCATTGAGAACATCGAAAACTTCTTCCAACACGTCCCTGCAAGCGAATTGTCCGTAGAATAATGTTCCAGAATGTTCCTATAATTAGAATACGATAAAGAGAATTATGATAAAATCATAAAAATTATGTTGGTTCACATAAGGATCGTTAACTTATTATTAGCTGTTGCTAAGTCTGATTTGAATAAATATTGTAATTAGTGGTACCAACGAGATAATTTTTGGAAGTGAATCATTATTATCATAATAAACTGGTGATGTTAAAATATTTTGTGTTTTTATAAAACCCGTTGATTGGCAGCACAATACTAAGTATCAATTGAAAATAGCACAGTGTGAACGTACAGACACCAGCACATCAGTCTACCCGAGACAGTAAAATTTTCTTGATCAACTTTGAGCCTTATGCTTTAGCGATAAAGATGAAAATCTATTAAAGAAATTTGACAGATTGTAGTAGCTTGATGCGCTGGCGTCTGTACCTATGTATATCAATAAAATCTACGTGCTATCGTCTGAACTAATGTTATAAAGAGAAAAGGTTGAATTTGGTATCTTTGTATGTCTGTTTGGCACGCTGAAACGGCTGAACGGATCAGGAAATGATATTTAGTATACATATATAGATAGACTATGCCCTGGATTAGGACATGAATACTTTTTATCCCTATATTCCCACATAATCGAGACTTATGCAAGTGAGACCGCGAGGCGCAGCTAGTTTATTATAAACCCTCATATTTATACTTTTAATCTATATATGTCACGACTAATAGCCGAAGTGCTGCTACACCTAGTTTTAGACAGGTGCAGCCGGCCACATGTTGTTCGTGTGTACTTCGGGAGGCAACGTAGGATGCAGGAGCGAGCGAAGGGCACCTTGGGGTTAGGTTTGGTTAAAACTAGATGTAGCCGCACTTCGGCTATTAGCCATAACATAGCTATATAAAATTCAAGGTCCTGACTGACTAATATATCAACGCACAGCCTAAACCGCTGACACATAAAATTTGGAGGGTGTGTTCTTTGTGAAGAGTAGGTATCCACTAAGAAATGGATTTTCGAAATTCCACCCATAAAAAAACATTTTAATTTGAGTATCATTGACTTTTAATAGAAATTATATACTCATACAGTCACATTACATGCACAAAACTACAAATTCAATATATATATCTATTCATAAGAGGGTGAATGGGGGGAGGGTGAAGAAGTCGCGGGCAGAAGCTAGTACATAATACTCTTGACAAATAAAAATATATAGGTCTGGTATCCAACTGGTAATCATGTTGAAAAGTCAATTCCAACTCAAATACCAGCTTCGTACATTACCACCCGAATGTCCAAACGAAAATATTAAACAGAACTCATATTAACTGTTCCAAATAAATAGTATTAACTTGTCATCAAGCTGTCATCGGCACTAAACACTGCGTTGGTATCATAATAAACCATAAAAGTACAATTATTTTGGATCTTCACACGCAGCTAAGGAATATAAAAACGTCAGCGAAGCAGTGAATGTAAGGAACACATGGTGGCAATGAATGTCATCGGGTTATTTACAGACAAAAGGGAATGCCGCTGTTAAATCTGTTTTCGTATAAAACAATAAGAGAATGTAGAAATTTGTCACGATACTGTCCTAATATTGCTTGTAATGTGGAAATTCTTTAGAATATTTATGAGTAATAATCCCGCAGCCTAATTGCGTAACACACTAATAGTCTCAATTTGAATAATTTTGAAGCATATTGCTAATCCATTGCTCCATATGTTCGAAAAATGTGTCTGCTCAACAACGTAAATCACTCAATGAATGTTGTTGAACTGTCAAAATGAAACTCATTGCTACTGATAGTGTGTTACGCAATTACCCCTGCAGTTTGTTTCTTTTTCTACTTTCATACTGACTATATTTTTTTCTTCTGCTGGGATCAAATCAATCTTTCTAGCCTACAACTCAGTCAGTGGGTAATACAATACTCCTTGGTAAGATAGATTGTCAGACTTTCGGTCTTCTGACGACCGATAACGACTGGAATTACTATATTAACTACAATAATAACTAACGGCTTATCTTGCTTTCCGAGGCACGGAGGGCGTTTGGTATGTAAAGATGGTCACCCATCCACGGACCAACCCCGGCAAGCGTAGCCTAACCTGATCGATCTACCTATGAGGCTTTTATCACATAACCACAAGGCACTTTCTCCTGCTAGGATCTGCACCCTAATTGCGTTACACACTATCAATCTAAATAATTTTGAAGGATATTGCTAATCCATTGCTCCATATGTTCGAAAAATTTGTCAGCTCAACAACGTAAATAACGCAATGAATGTTGTTGAACTGTCAAAATGAAAGCCACTGCTCTTGATAGAGTGTTACGCAATTACCCCACTCTGTATAGTCTCAATAAGTTACATCCTTTTTCGATCTTCAATCTTTTTGCAGTAAATCTAGAAGCGAAATAATTATTGCATATGTTATATGAGTTAAGTTTGCTATTGTTACGACCACAAAAAAAAAACGGTCGAATTGAGAAACCTCCTCCTTTTTTGAAGTCGGTTAAAAACTGGTCGGACTATGGAACAATTAGCTTTTTATTTAAGTAATAACATCTGGATAGAGATAAGTGGAAGGAGGGAAGGGAGGCCTTTGCCCTGCAGTGGGACAGAAATGGCTGATAATAAAATAATACTTCTAAATAATTACCATGTATGTAACAACATCTATTTAATTATCATGTCGTAATGGAATCCTATAATTAATGGTATTTGTAGATACATATCATTAGTGCATACTTAATTATCATGCATTGATTTACTGTATCAGAGATTCTAGGATAATCCTTTATAGCAATTATTAACAAACAATGATTCTGCATTAAATTAAAGCAACAATGTTTTAATATGAATAGGTATTGAATTATCATTTAGTTGCTATGTCTGCACGACTCTTAACGAAGAACATCAAAGATTAATGGAGGCGGACAGCGGAGGTCTTTTAATCACATTGAATTTACGACACAGCCCGAAGAATTGCCGAACGTGGGCACGGCACACTGCTCGCAGAACAGAAGGCCGATGGGGCCGAAAGGTTCTGGAGTGGCGACCGCGTACCGGAAGATGCAGCGTTGGAAAGCCTCCCACAAGGTGGACCGACGACCTTCTGAAGGCCGCAGGAACCCGTTGAATGCAAGAAACACAGAACCGGTCGAAGTGGAGGTGCTTGGGGGAGGCATATGTCCAGCAGTGGACG
Organism: Oligia latruncula; assembly: GCA_948474745.1. Classification (NCBI taxonomy): domain Eukaryota; kingdom Metazoa; phylum Arthropoda; class Insecta; order Lepidoptera; family Noctuidae; genus Oligia; species Oligia latruncula. Next base: position 6,366,959 of record OX419694.1, read on the forward strand.
TCTTTCGGCTGAAATGATGATGATGATGAATTGATGAATTTACGGCCCAAAATAGTCCAATATAAGCCGCTTTGATTCCCGTATCAAAAATTAACTTACGTTCTCCCAAAATGGAGTAGAAGTAAATCCAGTCAATCCACCCATTCATTTTGAAGGAAACAACACATCAACAATGTTTAAAACTCGTTTCGCCGACTGTGTATTAAACTCAGATACAATTTTGAAAAGTCAAATTGGTGTTGAAGCTATAGCGAACTATTTAATTGAGTTTCGGTGGGATACCCCGTGCCTAAGAAAGCACGTTATGCCGTTCGGTCTGCGCCTGATCTCTCCGTTTGTGTCGGATTGCCGTCCCTACGGACTATGAGAGTAAGGGAAGAGTGAGTGCAGACACAGGTTTGCGCACAATTGTGCAGTATAGTATCTCCCGCGTCGATAGTTAGTCTCCGCTAAGATTAGCCACCATGACTGAAAATCGTTCAGGAGGACTCTTTTATTAGTGAACTTTTAGACCTTCAATTACAAGGTCTTGTGTTTATAGGAACAACGATGGATATTCTTACCAATTCTTATTTATAAGACTTGGAACAATATCTATTTGATTAAATTTTATTACTGGACTGGAAAGTCTTTTTTCTTAAAGTCGACTTCGGTTATACAAAAATCGAAAAAGTCCATGTGTTGTTTATACATTTTTAGTTGGCGTTTTTGTCATCGTGTCTTTATGAAATCTTTTAAATTATTTACTACTTCACAAACGTTTTTGTCAATCAAGAAAATTCCCAACGACAACGATCCCAAGTGAGTACAGTTCCAAACAATATAAAGTTACATACATTGCGACGGCGAAGATCGTATTTCTTTCCAACATTTATCTTTCCTCGTAGCGAGATTTAACTACGTGAAAAGGTACAAGTTATGAGGGTCAACTAAGGGAAATTCTTTGGTGTTCGCAAAAGATTTGTGTTCGGTGGACCCCGTAACCTATATGCTTGATCATGCTTGCTCAGTGGGAGAAAAAAGGCCGTAAGACCACCCTATGTGTACCTGAAAATTAGAACTGCAGGGCAAGATCTATTAATTTTACTGTCAGTATCCACGGGTAGCTCTATACAATAGATGTTCTTCTAAGTTTGAATGTGGGGTCCAGTTAACCAATAAAAATACAGAAAATAAATGATTACGTAAACTGGACCCGCGGGACCAGTTCCGAGTGGGTCCAGTTGACCAAAGACTCAAAAGCTCTGTCTCCTAAACCTATCATAAAATATTTCATAATTTATACGAAAAGTTTGTGTTTATTTATTGGACATTTTTTTTTTTTTTATTAGCCATTTAGGTTCCAATTTAAAGGCCTCCCTAGTCTCTTTCCACCCCTCTCTGTCCATATAATCAAAGCATAAAAACTGTAAATAATATTTAAAAAAAAACGATTCAAAACAAACTACATAACTGTTATATTTATACTTTCAAAAGTATTTTTACATGTATGAGTAATAACTATTTATAAAACCGTACGTAGGTAAGTAAAAACATAGAAAAAAGTAACAGTTATTCAATTTCGATAAAACATTGTAGATATTTTTAACAAACATATGATTTACTGATACGTCTTTTATAAGCAGACCAGCTGCTGCGCCCCGCTGTTTCACCCGCAAAAGTATCGATCCCGTGGGAATATCGGGATAAAAACTATCCTATGTCCTTTCGCGGGACTCAAACTATCTCTATACCAAATTTCATCTTAATCGGTTCAGCAGTTTAAGCGTGAAGAGGTAACAGACAAACACACTTTCGCATTTATAATATTAAGTATGGATTTATTATTTCTTTCTTCTTGATACCTTAATGATCTTCAAGAAATATAAAGTTGTGGACAACTAGAAATCAATCAATATGCCTAGCCTTTCCTAAATAAAAAAAAATCGAACCAAATAATAATATTAAGACATGTGAAATCCCGCACTGGGTATACGTGCTGGATTATGGCCCCCACAGAGAGGAGGCCTGTGTCCCAACAGTGGGAACGGCTTGCTGATGAAACTCACGTACAGGAAGTCTACTATCTACAACCAACAAAAAGGATATTTTCCTCTTCAAATTAATTATGTGTTTTCCAACTAGATTTTTATAAATAAGTTAACGAATTACTTACTTAAAATTACTAGTTTCTTTGAATATATTATTATAATTTAGATTAGGTCCGGAATTTTTTATATACACATTGACATTGATGAATTTTATACATACAATGACATGAATATTTACTTTGTAAAGTTTTTTTTTTATTTAATTATTTTTGAATGTGAGGACTATGTGGGACATTTCTTTTTTCTGTTTTCCTTCTTAGTTAGTTTTAATCATGATCTGGCAGTTTGAGTAATTTACGCGGCCTACCCAAATGTCCTTTCTTTGGTATTGTTCGTCGAGTCGTTGAGCTCCTCAAGTTCTGAGTTGAGCTGCACGATTTTTGACAATTGCGTGCACTGATTGAACAGGTCCGCTCATTATGTGTGGTTCTTTCCTCAAAATACCATTTCAGACACCAATCTACATGGTCTTCACACGATCTGACCAAGATTTTGTCTGGACTTTAAAAGAGACTGTGACCTCTGAGTTTGTTTCAGCCTTTCTTCTCAGAATAGTCAGATAGGAAACGCCGACCTCATCTAGTTTAAAAAAATATAATTGATGTGTAAAAGTGTTTGTGCAAACCTACTTACAGAAAATCCATAACCATACCATAATCAGCCCATAATGTTCCCACTGCTGGGACACAGGCCTCCTCTCAATGAGAGGGGGTGGGCCGTAATCCACCACGCGGGCCCAGTGCGGGTTGGTGGATGTCACATGTCTTCGAATTTTTGGTTCTAGGACATGCCGGTTTCCTCACGATGTTTTCCTTCACCGTTTTGAGAGCAGTGGTGATGAAATAATTTACACAAAGTAAAGCGCCTGTCTGGGTTCAAACCTACGACCTACAACTCGTAAGTCGTGTCCGTGACCACTGGGCCACCACTGCTCTTCTCAGTCTCATGTCAATGTCAGAAAATAAATCATTTATTGACAATTTTGGAATTGAAACTAACGATAAAAATAAACATAATAATTTGGCCAACAACCCGTTAAACCTGTGATGTGAACTCGTAGAAATGATAATTTTATATGGAAAAATTAGCTTTTTTATGTTCGTACGTCAGACCCATCGTGACTTTTTTTACACGCAGACTGCATAATAAATCAATAGTCAATGAAAACTTGTTAGATTTTGCTAGACTAATAATTAATTGTTTTATTGCTATGAGACAGCTGACAGGACCATGGAAGGATGGAAAGATTTGAAATGTCATCAAGATAAGACAACTCCGAATTCTTGTAAAGTGTTGTGAAGAACGTCACAACCAGATTATTTTTCCCGAGTTTGTTGATCGGCGATCACATTCGCTAACTAGATTTTTGTCCTAAATGTCGGAATAACAGCAGCGTCTTTTTCTCTTATTTTGTGAAAATTCTCTTGGATATGACCGTCCATTGCTACGCAGATTGTGAAGAGTTTACCAATCGCTATATATATTGACTATCGTCGGTATAGTTGGTAAGTAGTCATTATACAGGGTTATTGGTAAAACATTAACATCCTCTTAAGAGGTCATTGTACTCATCATTATGTACAACGTTTACTATGGAACAAAACCTAAAATCGCAAAAAAAATCAGCTGTCCCCTAGATTTATGTTCGTATAACTCGTCAAAATGTAGGGAACAGCTGATTTTTTTTTATCATATTATTATATTATGGTTGTTTGACTTATAGGCGTTCTAATTTGTCGCAAAATGTTTTTAAACAAATTGAACCACCGTTAGATATTTTGTTGGTATAAGTACCTACCTACCAAATAAAATCTGAACTCTGATATTATATTAACTACCTTCAGTTATAAATAGTACAAATGAGTCACAGAAGATATTCGGAATGAATACTAATTATTTCCATCAGGAATTTCCGCAAATGAACCGTAGGTGAACGAGCCTTGAATATGGAATTCGTAATTTTTTAAAAGATTAACATAAATACCTACTTCAAACTTGAGGTTATTGACTACAGACGTGAAATAAAAAATCTTTTTATGTTTTGTACGGACACCATAAAATATTTTGCATAAACGTGTCGCTACTGTATCAGGTATGCTGTTTCCTATGATGCCGTCATTTATAAGAACCTTTTTTTAACATAAATAAACAGACCACAGGCTCTGTTACTTGATCATCTGAATACCTAGGTATTTTTCAGGGAAATTTTTGAACAATTCTCAATCTTAAAATTATATGTTGTTTAGAAAAAAAAACAAGGATTGACGCGAATTAGCCATTTTACGTAAGGTAGGCAGTGCCATTATTTTTTGTATTCTAAGATCCCACATTATTTTTGAAAATTCAATATGATAAACACGTGCTAATGATAGTTTTTGTTATTTAATTAAGCACCTAGTTAAATAATTAATTTCAAACCGGTAACCTACGTAATTTAATGAGACATCAACAAGACACAACGACTCAAAAAACCAGTAGCCAGTTAAACCAAGTAGAACCAACGACCAATGGGTTTATCTGCAGGATACAAACGCCACTGGGCTATCGTCGAATCGCTGAGATAACCTTTTAGCTATAAATCAATGGAAATTCAACACGAAAGATTAGGCATTCATAATTTATGAGTATAATGAATAAGCTTCCTGGGTTAAGTTCGAACCTAAACCCAGTGTCCCTTGCAGGCGGTAAAGCGAAAATAATCATTCGTAAGAAGATATTTTGTAACTTAAATAACATTTTTTATCTAAATTGTAGCTTCTTTAATCACCCGCTGAAATAGCTGATCAACATGCACAATTTAAACTAAGAGGTTTATTTATAAACGATAATTAAAGTTAAGTAACGTTTAAACTTCAAAAACTGGCCATGTGCGAGTTCGCACACGAAGGGTTTCGTACCACAAGCCAAAAACGCCGAAAATAAAGACATATGTTGTTTGGGAACCCCCCTTAAATTTTTAATTTTGTCCGTTTTTAGTATTCAGCGGCAACAGAAATACATCATCTGTGAAAATTTCAACTGTCTAGCTATCACGCTTCATGAGATACAGCCTGGTGATAGACAGACAGACAGACAGACAGACGGACAGTGGAGTCTTAGTAATAGGGTCCCGTAAGTCACTAATCACTACCTTTTTTTTTTTTTTTTCGCTGAGAAATGACATTACGCATCTCCGGTCGTCGGGGGGGGGGGACGGCGACCCAACTTTAACAACATTATGAATAAAGGCGTGTGATGGCTCAAAAACTAATCAATAGGTACAGTCAGCAACAAAAGTCGATAAAAAATTCAGTTTTTGTTCAAAATTGCATTGTACAGTCAACAGCAAAAGTAGATGATCAAAATCAGAAATTCAATACTAATGAACGGAGTTCGCGCAGAACTCTGCCACACAGCCACACAGTCTCTGCACACAGCTCAACAACTACAACAACAACAGCAACAGCTCTGCCATACAGTTCTGACGCGAACTCCGTTAATTAGTATTGAATTTCTGATTTTGAACATCTACTTTTGCTGTTGACTGTACTTCTGCCGCAATTTTGAACAAATATTTTGCTCAATAACTGAGATTAAAAAACTGAAGTGTTAATCGACTTTTGTTGCTGACCGTACTTGCAAATTTTATAAGCACGTCCGTAGGCTAGTTTTGTGGAAGTCCTATTTACCCTTTGAAGATCTTTTGGGACCGTGTCGTCCTTCGACACAGCGGGTAAAATATGGAATTCGGAAGCTACCACGGAAAAAATGATTTTATTAGTTACTAGCTGCACCCCGCGGTTTCACCCGCGTAAATGTCGCTCCCGTGGGAATATCGGGATAAAAAGTAGCCTATATGTCAATCCAGGGTGTCAGCTACCTCCATACAAAATTTCATCAAAATTGTTTCAGCCGTTTGAGCGTGAAGAAATAACAAACATATAAATACACACACACAGTGTGATGCTGTAGGAAAATGTTCTCAAATGAATATTAATGTTTATTTGTGCGGTTTTGATTCCAAACATCGAGATTATTCATAGTTCGCAGAATCCAAAACCCTGTATAACGAGGAAAATGTTAAACAGATAGGTAATTGATTGATTTGATAAAAATAAGGATACTCATAGAAATATAAAATTTAGGTATATCTATGAGGATACATGTCATTTCATCACCTATATACCTTGCCTTTTTCCAACTACATCGGGGTCGGCTTGGCTGCGACTGCCTATCTGACCTCCGCAACCTAGTCAATGGGTAATACGATACCCCTTGGTAAGACTGGCTGTCTGACTTTCGGGCTTCTGACTACCCGTAACGGCAGTCGCTCCATGTAAAATACTGGTATTCAGCTGCATCCGGTTAGACTGGAAGCCGACCACAACATACTTGGGAAAAGGCTAGGCAGATGATGATGAGGTATTACACTTTTCTATGAAACAGCTGATTTTTTCTTTGATAACCGACGAATAACTTTTAAGCTGCGGTCTAGAATCATACGCTGATTCATGGTACATTTTGCGCGTCGATGTCCCAGACACCCTGTATAAGTACCTACTGAATCGGCGCAAGCGATGTACAATACGACCGACGTAACTTGGCAGGCCTGGGGGTCTACTCCGAAGCGGTTAACGACTGTATCGGCCGAATGTTCGGTCATTTTCTACTACCATTAATTTCCTATATTGACTATTGGTCCCGACCAAACTGTGCCAATCCGAACCTTTTTAGAACTTTTTTTTACCTTTTTTTTTTAAATTCGTAGTAGGACAAAAATATTCGAATCAGAAAATCACCGAACATTCGGCCGATACAGTGGTTAACCGCTTCGGAGTAGACCCCCTGAACTTTGCACAGAAGGCTGCGCAGTAAGATTTTTTTGGAACCAAATGGTGACATGAGGCGAGTGCGAGTGAGAGAACATGCGCGAAAGTTCTTAGTGCCTATGTTCAGGCCCGCCAAGTAACGTCGGTCGTATTGTATGTGTGTAAGTGAAGATGCCTCGTTTCATACTTAAAGCAATGAGAGAAGGACAACTCAAGACTAACGACACGACTCCCGGAGAAATTGATTTCATATTCTTCTGCGTTCCCTTAAGATGTCTTCACACCAAAGCCGCGGTGTCGGCGGGTTAGCCCTGGGTAGGGTAGTTCAGAACATTGCAAGGCGGACCACTTTTTTTCAAAATGAGCCGAGTGGCTCTAAGTTCTTTGGTTTGTACCCTTATTGTTGCCGATTGCAACGACATACAACGCGTCTCCAAGCTGAAGAAAATAGATCAACCATGAAAAAAAGCATACACCATTTTATTTATTTCATTATGCTAACCAAAATCTACTTACTGCGCCCCTCGATAAAACGCAACGTTATAGCCCTATCATTTTACAGTGCATATTTTTGCAACAAAAAACTCGTTCAAAAAGTCTCACATACATTATGATAATGTAACATGAACCCCTAAATGAGGAAGAAACCGAATTAACCGGGGCGTTACTAACTGCCAATCAATAACAAACTGATTTATTCCCGTGGGGTGTTGATATCAATGAAAAAATCTCTAACTACAATTAGGGTTCGGTCTCACTGCGAGCGAGCGAAAGACGATGCATTGACGTACGTCGTAGTCTACTGTACAGTCAATTCAACCTATCGCAATCCACTGCTAGACATAGGCCTCTCCGCATCCAGTCAGTCCCAGCCACCTTTTTAAGGTCGCTACTGTACAGTGGCGGTTTTGAATTTTGTGTAGCTTATTTTTTCTCGTGGCTGTTAGTACTATCTCCAATGGACTTTACTTACTTACCAAAACCTTATATTTGACATTAAATTGACATTAAAGTGTCAAAAAATTATCTGTATTTGGACAGCCGTTATTGTATGACCGCTCACTGCTTTCTACGGAAACCAACGGAACGGACGGAACGGTTTTCCACCATTAAGAATATGTCCATTAAGAGTATGTTTAGCGCACATTATAATTAGCGCTATTATAATTTCTAACGTGTCAACATTAAATATCTCCGATAAATACACGTAGGCACAACAAAACCGAAATGTTCTTAGCAGGAGCTTAACAAAAATCGCTCCCATTTCCATATTCATTCTATTTCCTAGTCTACTCAATCTTGTCTTACCCGCTTTCAAACGAACCCCGCCCTTTACTCCAGTATCATGTAAACAGCGAACATTTTACCGCTATCGCCGAGGGGCGGTTGACACGTGCCGAAACCATTCGCGTGACGTATCGAGAATCGAGATGTGCTCTTGTAAAACGACTAACGAATGAGTTTGAGGTTTTGTTCCCATTCCGGGGGGAAATGGCTTTACGAGCTACTGGTATCTGATTGGATGTGAAGGGAAGAAAGTGAAGGTCGTAGGTATGTACGAAACGTAGAGAAAATATGTTGGTAATTTTGAGAGTTTGTTTGGATTCAATTTTTAAATACTTAACCACACAATAAATACGTTTTGAAAAGTTAGTTTTCTCAAAATCGCTTTCTCCAACTGCCACATAACCTGGCATACTATTCCTGGATTTTACATTTCAAAACTGCGCTTGCAATCTCTGATCAATAAGATATAATATAAAAAACAAGTTTACAATTCGTCTGTATCGTCATAGTCGAATGTTTTGAACACTCAATTCAAGCTACTACCGCCATCTGCCATCACCAAAACAAGTTAAAATCTCTCACAATCATCGAAAGAGGTCGCTACAGATTTAAAACTCCATTTGAATTCCAACCTTTTTGAATTAACCTAAATATTTTCCAACCAGCCAAGTCCCACGAATTCAATCATTCCATAATTGGTATATTTAAAATTCGAATCGATTTTTTTAAGCATCCTCTCAACGGCCAAGTATGACTCGTCACTTTTTTGCTCCCTTTAATGTAATTTAATGGGTTCGTATCTTCGATAACTGCCTAATCTGATGATAGATAAGGCTAATTGTACCTAAGTGACGGGGAAAAAATATGAGAAGGAATTCAGACGACTCTTTGTCTGAGCTTTATGTAAAGCTCGCAAATAATCAAGGGCGAGACGATTGTCAATTCAGTAGTTTCAGTTGGTTTTCTACATAAGAGTCTTAGAGAGAACTTGTTCGATCCTATTTCTATCCTGTTTTTGGGGAAAAGATAGATACATAGATAAACAAAAGAAATAGCACAACATACAGAGGCACAAATAATATGTAACAAAAAGCTGCCAAGTGTAAGTCATATTATAATAATATAAACAAATAAAAAGACACTATGACTACGATAATGACACACTTTAAATCAAATAACGAACATAGGTAGGTATGTACAAAGTGCGGTGTGCGTCTCAAGGTTGCACCAACGGGGTGTCCAGCTCTGCATGTGACAGGTAACTATACCTGGCGCTGACATTCTGATGGATCGCTGCAGTGACATACGGACGTCGAGCAGACGAGATAAATATGCGAATTAACGGTTTTGTGAAGAAGTGTTATGTGCGGAGTGAAATTATATACCCGCAATTCAAATTATGTATTCTACAGTATGAAGTGGGAACGGGCTGGTCACGTCGCGCGAATGCACCCGGAGAGATGGGCAAATATTGTCACTCACGGGACGCCTGATACATCGCCGTCAAGGTAGATCGCGGCGAAGGTGGTGTGATGATCTCTCATGTTTGCGAGGCCAACATGGCCAGAGATCGCACAAAAAAGAGAGGTGTGGAAGTGAAAAGGGGAGGTCTTCGCTCAACAGTGGGGCACAACAAAAAAAAAACATTCTACAGTAAAGTTTTGCATTGGGAAACGTTCTTGTTCGATAATGAAAAGGAAATAAGTTAATAATTAGTGACTTGAAGTATATTTATATTGTTGAAATATAAGTTGGAATGCAAACGCCTAACCAATACCAAATAGCAACATCACACACCCCTTACCAATAAACGTATTATATCAGATAAATAGTTACACACCGATTTCTCTCTTTCAGTCGTCAGTAATTTGACTTTCGAAAGATGAAGACAAAGCGTTGGGTAAATGTATACCGTCTGTCTAGACGCTATACAACGTTTATTAGTAAGGGGGTTAATATATACTTTGGCAATATAGTTTTCCTTTGTATCTGTCACAATGGTGTGCTCACCACTTTTAATAAACCATGTTAAATAATTGTTTAGTGTTTCAATTTATTTCTCCCCTGAAGCCATTTTATTTTCAGGAGTCGATTCCAAGAATGCTGCTGCATTTCCCTTCTGAAAATGAATTACCGTGGGTTTTAATTCCAGCCATCATATTTTGTAAAGACAAAAGTGGTTTCTTCCTTTTAATAAGTTGTTGCTACTGACAAGTCTGACAAAATCACAGTGATCCTTATAGTTGTTATAATAAGGTTGGTGTTAAGTTGTTGCCACTGACAAGTCTGACAAAATCACAGTGATCCTTATAGTTGTTATAATAAGGTTGGTGTTAAGTTGTTGTTACTGACAAGTCTGACAAAATTACAGTGATCTTTATTTTCTTTACAATAAGGTTGCTGTTGGGTTGCTGCTGTCAGAGGTAAAATAACTGTCAAAATGACTACTTATATTTTATTTCCAGAAGGATCGGCGTTTGACAGCACTGGATAAGGATAAATGGAAGGAGGGAAGGGAGGCCTTTGCCCTGCAGTGGGATAGAAATGGCTGATAATAATAATAATATATATTATTCAAAGTGCTTTCTTCTTTTGAAAAAATACCCCTGTACAAAAATATTATAAGTACTTATCGTACTTATATTTTGTTAGAGAAAATATCATACAAATTGAATACAATAAGCAATAAAATTTTCAGTATTTTTTAAAAGGCTCGCCCCCTGTCCCTTTATTACCTTATCCTAACACAAAGCAAAATATCCTTTTACTGTATAATAATATTTTAATTTTAATTCCGGTGTAACCACAAACGAATAATCACAGGGTTAATTCCACTTCCGTTCTGCATACGCGTGTCACTAATTAACATTATTTAAAGTTTAATTTGTTCCTAATTAAATATTTCTTTTTACAACGAACAATATTTGTGGTAAACACGAACGTATTACAAGACCAGCAAACATTTACATACTCAACAGGTCTTATTTAAAGCGCATAAGGTTGAAACTTGTGTGAATTGAGTGCATTGATGAGTTGCCGAGCCATGATTAGTAGTTGTCACACTTTTCAGTTGACGTGCATTGACTGGGGCTTTGAAAACGGCGATTAGCTTGAAATTGGACCTTTTCAGGTATAATTGTATATTGGAATGGACAAAACTTATTGGGGTGAATTGAGGACTTAATAGACTGTTATTATTAAGCGGTAATTGTGTCTTTTACAATCAAAACATTATTTATTGCTGTCAAAGGATGAACAGTGGTGATTATGCTAAATCACCACTGTTAGCATCTGCTATACAGGGTTATTTGTAAAACACCAGCAACCTCTTAAGAGGTCATTGTACTCATCATTATGAACAACTTTTACTATGGGACCAAACCTGAAATCGCGAAAAAAAAATCAGCTGTTCCCTACATTTTGACGAGTTATACCAACATAAATGTAGGGAACAGCTGATTTTTTTTTCGCGATTTCAAGTTTGGTCCCATAGTAAAAGTTGTTCATAATGATGAGTACAATGACCTCTTAAGAGGTTGCTGGTGTTTTACAAATAACCCTGTATAAAAATTTAACTAAATACTATCACCATGTCGTCTGAATTGTATTTTGTTTTATTTTTAGGGTTCTGTACGTCCTAATGAAAATACGAAACCCCTATAGGATAACACTCGTGTGTCTGTCTGTCCGTCCGTCTGTCACAGCAAATTTGCTCCGAATCTACTGGACTGATTAAGTTGAAATTTGGTACATATATGAATTTCTGTAACCCAAACACGGACGTATAACATAAATAAATGAATTTAGAATAATTATGGGGGTCTCTTTTGTGGGGACAAATTAATTAATTAATAAAAACGAAAGTTTGGCCAACTAAACCAGACGATCAGACGAAAGGGGTTCTTGTAACATATTTTTTGTATAATTTTAAAATAAACAGTTTAGAAGTTATAGTTTTTAACGGTGAAAGAGTTTATGTACGAGTAATATTTACATAAATGTTTTGGCGGGTAACATATTCATCGTGCCGAACCCTCTACACGCGAGTTCAACTCGCACTTGACCGGTTTTTCATTAAAAGGAATGAGGCCACTGTTGTCCATGTCATTAATTAATTTTGCCTTAGTAAACCAAGAACTAGAAAAGCAAGAATTCTCAGAAGTAATTCTCAGAAAAGCCACCACGGCTTTTATATGCAAAAAATTACACAAAATGTATAAATCAGGTCCGCGTCTTTATCCAAGTGAAAGATGGTTTTCATCTCCACTCGCTTTCTTCAAGGCCTTACCAGTAAATGAGTACTGTGATTAAACTCTTAGTATGAAATATTGTAAGAAATAATTTTCAAGTCAAACGCTAGTATTTTCATGGAATAGGTACGTCCATTACAATAACAAACGGGCGACAGCGATCGTACTGAGCAAGCTGTGTTTTGTACTAATTAAAGCAATTATAATTTCTGTTATTATTTGTGTGATATCACACTAATCTTATAAAGGCGAAAGTTTGTGAGTGTGGGTGTGTGTTTATATGTTTGTTACTTACTTACTTCACGCTCAAACGGCTAGACCAATTTTGTTTTTTTTTTTTTTTTTACATGTGCAGTAGTGGCGCGGTGGTGGGGTCAACCTAGAGACATAGGGTTCTGATACATTTTCAACTACCGGGCATATGTCCTTCTTTCATATATCTATGACGTGAACCCACTCTTATAATATTAAGGAGCATTAATTAAAATATGACCACTATGTGTACCCTGACACAGCCAGAAGGCGTCGCGGTAGACCCCGCAGAAGTAGGAAGTACGAGCTGAAGAAAACAAACGACCAGTGGTCCACTTTAGCCCTGGATCGTAAGAGCTGGAAGTCATGGGAAGAGACTTTTGAACAGCAGTGGATTGATAGTTATACTACAAAAAGAGTATATAAAATGATGCTTATTAGGGTATATAGATACAATAAAGGGTTTGTCATACTGATGCGTTCTGCGGTCTGGTCAAAGTGAAGTGTTGTTCATACATGATGCGGGCTGTGTTCACTTTGACCTGACCGCAGACCGCAGAACGCATCCAGTGTGACATATCCTTAAACACTAATGTGCAAATCACAATGCTAGAGAGATCGTGGTTCTAAAATAGTAAGACCCGTTAAATTTTATGTCGAGAGCCCAAATGGTAAAAACAGTCCGTGCTACAGCTAAAATTATGTAGTCACTCTTTCTACATATAACTACCAAATAAAACCGCGCCAAACATCTCGTTTGGTACACAGATAATGGGAAATACTTGACTCGTATGGAGTTCATAAGTCATCGTAATCTATAGACTTGACATTGATTGAAAACAGTTTCTAAGGACGCATTCACAGAGGTGCTGTACAATGAAAATGTTAAATATTTTTAAACACTATAAATAATGTTGCTTTATTATTAATAATATAACAGAATCTGTAAGCCATTGCAGCTAATACAGAAGTAATATTGAGTTTAAGGTGAATGGATAGTGGTAGACCGCGAAATTTAAATTTTCTTACGTTTTTTGGAATTTGCAGGTCAGTGTCAGATTGTATCTTAATCAAAATATGTTTCGCGACAATAACAGGTCATTAGGATAGGCCAGGTTTTGGGGGTCAGGTGGATTTAGAGAATTAGAATCATTAATATATCTTTCTAAGTTAGATTTCTACCGCCAACCGCCAATCTCTTATGGAAAAGTGTTAATGCCTATTGCCATTTTCGGCTACAAATCCAGACTCCCGGAGTCTGGATGCTACTGAGAAATTCCAGATAGAAAAACTTAATAACACTTTGCCCAACCCGAAAGTCGAACCCAGGGCCTCATGCTCAGACTACTGAGCCATAAAGACCTGAAAGTTAGTAATTTTACGGACGTAAAGACTTGACAGTTAGTAAATAAATTAATAGCAATGTAGTCTTGCCCTTTTGTAATTATTTTATTATTTTTAAGTAAAACAGTTCATGTCACCGTAAAACGCATAAAATCTACTTGTACTCGTACTTACTGTATCAAATTAATACCTACTCTTATCTACCCCATAAACAAAAATGTCTAAATAATTATCTTGACATAACAAGTAACGTGTGCACTTGATTAAAATTCCATAATTTATTTCATTAATTCACGCAAACATTAACCCTTTGTATGTCGAGGAAAACCTTTTTGACATGCATGTGTGACGATGTTTTACCAACATTGGATCAAACTTTTCCTCATTATTATTAGGGATGAGCTTTGTAATTACTGCCCAACATTGGTTCCAATGTGTGACGTCAATATTGTTGGCTCGTTTTCTTGTTTAGAATCCTGGAGCCAACCTTCCCTTCTCAATAATTCATTGGCACCGCAAATCACGATAAGTAAACAGTGACAGGTCGCGTGCTGTTAGCAACGATGAGTCATACTGTGAACGGTAATATGTATTTCCTATGTATGTAGCTACATATTTCACTAAATATACATACATACCTACTAGCTAGGTACTACATAATATGGTTTTGAAGTTCATATAGAATAAAAACTGGAATGAATTACCTACTACGCAGTTTCACAAGGCTTAATAAGAAATTCAATTGATATAAATAAATATCTTTGTATCTTTGAATAAAAAACAAAATTAATGATTAAAAGTTACCTATTTTATTAATATCTAATAATCATGTATAAATGCAGTTTTATTCCTTGCGATGATGTCGGTAAAAAAGCATTTATCTTAGTATTTTCCTTTATGTACTTCTGTAATAAACACAACAACCATCCATCTAAGAAATCACGAAAAAAAATCGGCTGTTTCATACATTTTTACCGACTTCAAAAAAAGGAGGTTATCAATTCGATACGTATGTATGTAATATTATTGGATTTGCATTATATTCACATATGATGATCTATTAGGGCTTCCAAACAAATATACAAAATTTCATAGACGTATGTATGTATGTATGTATGTATGTATGTATGTATGTATGTATGTTTGTCCAGGCATATCTCCGAAACTATTAATCGGATCGTGACCATTTTTTTTATTGGCTTACATTTTCTTCAATTTAGGGAACAGTGTAAGTTTCATCAAGAACGATTCAGTAATTTTCAAGATATGGACTAATACGTGTAAGTGTGACGGCCTGGCTTATTGATAAGAGCTACGGGTGTAGTGTCAAAGGGAAAAATACTAGTGCAAAAACTAAAAATTACAAAATAAAACGTAATTTAAAAAAATTAAACCGACTTCAAAAAGAAATTAACTCAAAATTATGAAATAACTTTAATTTCGGAAGTCGGTGGCATAAAACTAAAATACAGATCCCAAGACACCGACTTCCGAAATTAAAGTTATTTCATAATTTTGAGTTAATTTCTTTTTGAAGTCGGTTTAATTTTTTTAAATTACTTTTTTGGTCAAGTAAGTATTGAACTTTTGTATTAAACAGCTGATTTTTTTTTCGTGATATCAGAGTTGGTCCCATAGTGACAGTTGTTCCTATTCGTGGGTAGAACAACCTGTAAAAATTTGGATGGTTATAAAAAAATCTTCCTGTATAAAGTTAATATTAAAAACACCAGTACAAACACAGCCTTACCCATTGAACTTGACCCTTACCCACCAAATCGCCTCCGTTCACCACAACGGTCATACATCACCGAAACATATCTCAGATCTCACAGGTCATTGACCACGGAAGCTTTCACCCAGCTGATTGCTATGCATTGTTTATATTAGCGCCTATTATAGCTCCTGATTATTTGAGAATCGATTGTTTGTGTATTTAAATGTAAATTAGTTTGAATTATGTTAGGTAGTAATGGGGAGTAAATTGGTGGAAGATTAAGGTGTATTTATATAGCATACCAACTTATTTAGGTTGGTTGCCACACTCAAAATCAAAATTCGTTTATTCAAATAAGGCTGAGAGTCAGCATTTTCGAACTTCAAAATTACATAAGACAGTCCCCCAAAACCACTTCCTAGTGCATTCGCTGGGTTGAAGAAGTGGCGCAACAAACTCCCCAGCAGTCATACTGTCAAAGTCTGGCAATTCTCTAAACAATTAGTCAATATATATATACTAACAAAAGTACCAACATATTTTGTAGAATCTGGCTAAGTGATTTATTGGTGTAATATACATAAATGTGACGGAACAGCAATAGGCGCTGCCCGCTTTGTTTTTTTTTACGAAGTTACTAAGAATCACCGAATAGGTCGGATAAGAATGGCACTGGCTGGTGACAGTCACCCTAGCAGAGCGTCGTATCGGTGGTTGCGTGGCGGCTGTCTTCCGATGACAGATAGGATGTGTGGGGAGCCGCTGTCGTACCAAGTCCACGACGAACTGCTATATTCCGACACAATCCTGTTGATTAAAGCTGCTGAACCACTAATATGATGACCACTTCTGGTTAAGGCTGCGCCATTAAATGTATTATGGGAATCTGTAGCTTCTGCAAAACCTTAAATTGTCAAGACTGTAGCAATAGATATGATTGAGGCGATTTAATAGACACCTGTTCATGAAAGCAATCTGTTGTCAGATAGGTCAAAAAGTGAAAATCAAAACGTGTTAGGCGCCATAACAAAATCTAGTAGACCACCTCGAAAACGGCAGAAAAAAAAATAGGATTTAGGTGCAGAAATCCCACATCTCAAAATGGTTAATTCTCAAAATGCTTAATTCTATAAATGACTAATTCTCAAAACTCCTAATTCTATCAACGATTAATTTGCAAAACGGCATAATTCTATAAATACCAAATTTTGGAAAAGGTTAATTATTGGGGAAAGTATTAAAAAATAACCCGGCATTACGTTATAGTTATCTTAAAAACAGTTATTCAACTGACCAATGGCGTCCAAGAAAAACTCTAATCACGATATCTCATTTGCGGACGGAGTTTAGACAATCGAAGGTATTTAATCGACTGTCACTCGCGGACAATCGTGGTACGAACCTCTTATCATAGTGAATGTATCCATGTTACGGTAGTTCAAGTGATACTGGCTGATATCTGTGGTCTTTTACTGGCAGTCCATTAATTACAAGTACAACGGGCTTTTTGAATTGATTTCCAAAACAATGAGGATTTTTAGAAGAAGTTTCTACAAGTTTACTACTGACCACACTTGTTACACACGACAAATGTCAGCATATCTGTAAGGTCAGGAAAAAAACCGAAAAAAAAAAACTTCATCTCTAAGTTTTTTAACATTAAAAACTCAGAGATTAAGATTTTTTGTGATTTTTCTTCCTGATCTAGTTCTAACCTTATTTTAAATGCTTTAGTTTAATAGATATGCTGACATTTAACATTGTTCGATAAACATGATGAATCCTGTCCTTTAATAGTAAAAAGTATGCAGAGAACCCACTTTTTACAACGAGAACTCTCAATAAACGACACTACAATTTTCTGGGTATTAAACCACAACTACTGGGTAATACCTACTTATTTAACAGGTACCTACATCGTCTAGTTCTAGCGCGTCAATTCAAGACAAAACTTGCAAAATCAATAAAGCCCTTACACCATTGACACAGTCCCTAATATTTGCCAAGTACCACCACACTTTACCAACATTCAACATCCTGCCTCCAACAACGCCCTACGTCAATCAACTGACACTCCATGTATTTACTTACGTCACATACATCTGTGTACAAATAACCTACTTAAAAGCACCCATCGAACAGCCATTAGCTTAGTTATCTCACACCGTCCCCGGAAGGACGCATCGTTATTGCGAACGCAACTAGGATGGAAGAAATAAAGGGAAACAATTGAAGAAGCGATATGACCAGAATGAGCATATCGACGTGGTTGGAAAAGGACAGGACGATGATGAGTCGGATAAAGAACTTTACAGTACTCAAGGCTGGGTTTTAGGCTGTACGTCAGTGATAACACTTGGACCTTGAACTCGCCTAGCGTAGTTTCAATAGAAGAAGCGTATCTTACCAAGTGGCGACCGCGTACCGGAAGACATAGCGTTGGAAGGCCTCCCACAAGGTGGTCCGACGACCTTGTGAAGGCCGCAGGAACCCGTTAGATCCGAGAAGCACATAACCGGTCGAAGTGGAGGTGCTTGGGGGAGGCCTATGTCTAGCAGTGGATGTCTTTCGGCTGAAATGATGATGATGATGATGATCTTACCAAACATCGTGTCAGTCTTATCAAGGAGTACCGTATTACCCAATAACTGGGTTGTGGAGGTGAGATAGGCAGTCGCTCTATGTAAAACACTGGTATTCAGCTGCATCCGGTTAGACTGGAAGCGGACCCCAACATAGTTGGAAAAAGGCTAGGCAGATGATAATGATAATTATGCTTTATTGTACAACTCAAAAATACACAACGAAAAATAAATCAAACACTACAAAATATACAATGCCTTATCACTTTCTGCGATCTCCTCCTTGGAATGGACATTATTTGCCTGTACATAAAATGGGGATGTCGTTGCTGCAAATAATAAGTATATAATACACTAATATAGATACACATCCCACTGTACTGTTACTGTACAATTAAGTCAGTGTCATTTTTGTGTGCTACCTAAAATTCATAAACTCCCTGTCCCTAGCTTTCCAGTTGACTTCTATAGTATGCAGAACAAAATATACCGGAAACTTTGATATTGATTTTAGAAAGCTGTTTAAGTTAAGCATTAGTAAAATTATGTCACCTTTGATTCTTAGATAACTTAGATGTTTTTAATTACTTTCCGTGTGACGTTTCCACGTTTGTGTGCCAACATTTGTGATCTTGAGAAATTTCTTGGGATGCATTCCAAAATTAAATTAAAGCACGTCTGCCTTTCTTATTTGATCTTTGCTACGCACATTGATCGCTTTGCCATGAATAATGTGTTTTGACAGTAGTCATTACCGTCTAACCTGCCAGTATCATTAGCTTTTATGTCTCTTATATCTTGGAATATTACGCCATCGGCAGAATGCTTATCGTATCGATTATATTATGGCTCGCGTGGATTGTTGTCTTGATATTATAGATGCCTCAAGGGATGTGATTAGGTACTTAGATGTCTAGAGACTAAACCACGTGTAATGGGAAGCTATGCAGAATTTTACAGGTTTTCTTTTTGTTTTTTCTTCACAAAAAGGGTTTCCTTTTCAACGTAGTTTTTAAAGGAATCCTAGTCTTTGTTATGGTTGTCTTCTAAGTTGCTTTTAAAAAATTCTGGATCGTTAAAATGTGTTACTACCTTGGTTGCTACAACATCCTCTATAGATCAGGTTATTCACTAACTCGACACGAGAGACTGGACACACGTGAGTCCAGTTGGTGAAACTCAAAATTAGTATTCTTATTAATTCGTCATCTGGACACGCCCAGATTTTTACGCATGTCGCCATAGTGAAATCTTGTGTATGCCATTCTAAGTCACCCTTATAGAGACCATACAATTATACACATCGAGCTCTTCTCACCTCAAACTTAACATACATATACCAACATGTAGGTACTCTAACATCTATTCATTCGCAATGATCTAATTTAAATAGCACCGCGTTAAATCCTTCCTTTATAGGCCCATCTGCTGAACAATAGAGGCTTACACGCAAACTAATCTACCATTTATTGTTAAAGATCGACAATGTCTGATCCTTCTGTCTATTCGATAGCTCAGATTGCTCTATAGCGATTTAATTGGCGCATTTCCCATACAACCTTGTACTGTTAGCCCGAGATACAAATCAAATAGCGGTATAGAAATCAACATTAATTGTTCAACATGATTGTACTGCTCAATGAGTTTGTACAGACGTGAATTATGTACACGCTATTTCGACCATTATTTCAATTGAATCAAGAGCTGTTATAGTGTGTATAGATGTTGTGTTTTGTATCGTCGTGTGGTGCGTTGTATGGGACTCATCAACGCCTTTAATTCTCCTGTAATTGAACTAAATAAAAAATGGTCAAGAGCGTGTTCGTTCGATCCAACATTGAGTTTCGTTCAGTAAGACAATATTGTATCATCTTAGTATTGTTTAGGGATCGTGATTATTAATAATTTTATATTTTCTTACAGTCATGTGGTAACTATGATATTAAGCCCTCCTTTCCCGTCTATTTCGTAAATAGCTCTTAAATCTAGCAAGCAGTCGATGACTATCAGATGAATGAGCAATAGATCCACCTGTACAGTGATACCATCTAACTGAGATTAACAATCCATCTGTCAAGCGGGGTGATTATGGGATTATCAGCCCTAGAACGTTCGTTAGCAGTATATCGGGGGACGGCTGTGAATGGGCTGTGGAGTATTATTTATTACGGATATATTTTGGGGAATCACGTAGTTTAGTTAAGAAAGTGGGAGGCCAGTTTTCTTTTAAATTGAATACCAATGTGCAGTCGAATATTGAGACAACGATGATGAACTGAATGAACATAATTAGTTTTTCTAAACAAGTCCTTCGCAATATTTTCTCGTCCCACATAGCGCATTGTCACAAGACGAAATTCTTTGACCAGTGGATATCGGTCGTGATGACCTAGTGCACTGAGACGTTGTCGCTCACAATGGGCCTTATTGGAAGGCTATAAGTCATCCAAATGGCAATACAAAGGGCTATGCTTGGAGTGTCCCTACGTAATCGAATCAGAAATGACGAGATCCGCAGGAAAACCAAGGTACCCGACATAGTTCGAAGAATTGCCAAAGTTAAGTGGCAGTGGGTAGGGCACATTACTCGCAGAACAGATGGCAAATGGGGCCGAAAGGCTCTGGAGTGGCGACCGCGTACCGGAAGACGTAGCGTTGGAAGGCCTCCCACAAGCTGCACCGCTGAGCTTGTGAAGGCCGCAGAAATCCTTTGGATGCGGGAAGTAGAACAGAGAAACTGTTGATGTGGGGTGTTTGGGGGAGGCCTATTTATGAAACAAGTTCTTCTAACATAACTGACAGTTGTGCTGCAGGGGAGTCTGTTGCACCACTTCTGATTAAATAGAATTCTTCAAAAGCTCTTCCCAAAACGATTTAGAACATAAACTGCCTATCTCCAAAAAATCGTAACGAACAGTTAGACAAATGCGGCATGTCGTCTTAGAAGCAAATCGATTAAATGCCTTTTAGTTTAATGATTCGTCATCGTCATCGCGATGCGTTTTTTACTCAAATATTTATACTAGATACATTAATTTATTTGATATGCTGGTAAAAAGTTCTCTCGTGTATTCTTATTTTTTTTTCCTTGCAAATAGTTTAAATTGGCAGTGATTATACAATTACTAGCAACGGGATAGGTGCGCATAAAAACTGATGATACCTTTTCGCCACTAACAATTTCGAGCAAAAAAACTGCCGAAGGCTGCCGCTGGCCGCTTCACTGTCGATATGAACGGAGAAGTGGTTGAACAGAAAAAAACGAACTTGCCTACAAATTAATGCTACATAAAGGGTAACAAAAAGACCCATCATAGTGAACAAATAGGCAATTTTCCAGTATTTTCAAAGAACATTCTCATATTAATCTTAGTCTTAATCTGTGGAAAATACCTTGAATATACCAACATTTTTAATTTTTTTTTTTACATTTTTTGTCACTGGGATGAGATTGCGACAAATTTTGAACGTTATTAATTACAGGAATTGGGCTCCAGGATAGCTTCACTTCACAACCTCTCGATACGCTTCCGTACCGTATCGAACATCAATCAATTTTATCGTAGGAGTCCTCTAAACGCTGTTCACAAGTCCAAAACCCGAAAATTTTGTCAGTTTAAAAAAATAAAAATAGACGACCGGTATTCTTCCGACAGCTGTTTGCTGCCGGGGGCAAGGCAAATCAGATTATCGAAATGTTTCATATTCGGTACGAAAGACTGTCGGACGGTTGTGAATGGCTATGCTGGTATGGTAAACATTCTGCAAAATGACATCAAATAAAGAACATAACACATTCTGTAAACCAACATCCATCTGTTACTCTACTCGATCCTTTACTTCACGGGAAGTTATATATACACCATTCACAGCTTAACATAAGCACACACATTCTAAAACAAGACAGCGATATTCATATCGCCCACAAACTAAACAACAAATGAAGGGCCATTACAAACGTGTTCGTGCAACATGCAATCAGTTACAGCAACGTAAGTGATTGCTGCAAACTTGCAAACTGCTGTGCTTTGTGCAACACCAACACACGTTACATAACGACTCATTAGTTTTCTATTTGCTTTATATATTGCTCGCCTCCGTGTATTGAAATATGAGATTTTGTTTTCAACGCCGAAAGTTGAAACAGCTGGTGTCCTATATATCAAAATTTATTTTTGGGATTGTGTACCTATGTATCTTTACTTTACAAGTTGTTTGGAAAATTAAATGTCCAAACACGAAAGATAAAGGGGACGACGGGATAGCTTAAGTTTATACGTATTATTTTTAATCGTGTCTACCTTAGTAAATAGATGAGTAACGACATCTGTCGCGTGAAAATAGAATTACTGGAGTGCACTGCTAAGACGACCCACTGACCGCAGTTTGCAGTGACTAGATACAGATACGGTGATCCAGTGGGTGAAGGCTGCCTCAAATTCAATCATAAGATGAAGCATAATAAGCCTATAATGTTCCACGCGGGTTATATCAGATGTCTTCGATATTTTGATTCTAGGACATGCCGGTTTCCTCACGATGTTTTCCTTCACCGTTGAGAGCAGTGGTTCTAAAATAATTTACACAAACTAAAGTGACTGTCTGGGTTTGAATCTACGACCTAAAACCTGTAAGTCGCACCGTTACCACTGGGCCACCACTGCTCTCCCTCATATGATGAAGAAAATATGGATATTATCATAACAAATTATAATACAACATACTATTTCAACAACATATTATTTCCCGGGCATATTTAACCCTTTCTTTGGGTCTTCAGGAATACCTACTACATTCGAGTATTATAAAACACAATTCAAGTTTCTTGTCATAGCTAAGAAGAGTCAGACAGCTGAAACATACGTGAAACATTTCTCACAGAATGCCCTGTAATATTACTTCCACTTTTCCAACCATTTTATTCACCACAAAAGGAAATAAAACAGTTGAAACAAGTAGCTAAGTAAAACTTCCTTCAGCATAGGTATGCGCAACGGAATATATTAAACGACGTATGAATAGGTACAATATTTACAGCCAATAAAGGTACGAAGCACGTGACGTAATAAAAGTCATCGTAAAATATTCATTGTGGTCATACCTATTCAGTAGTTCCGAATGGCGATATGATAAAATTTCTTGTCGATTATTAAATTTTCTTCATTTTTAGGGTCGGCTACTTAGATATTATAAAAACGGAAGCTTCGTTATGAGGGTATGCAAAATTTTAGTGAATAGCCAAGAAACAATTTGGCTACGCTGATGTAGGTCATGAATAAATTCCAAATTGCTATGACGTCATAAATAAAGCTTTTCAAAGTATGCTGTTGATTTAAATTACCCAAAATTATCTAAATTTTAGTTACATGATATTTCGATATAGTGAGAGGCAATTTCCGTAATTTGAGGAACCTTTGCATTGTTAACTAAGTTTCAATCTGTCAAAAATAACTTTTCACCTAAATTTTTGACATTGATTGTCGCTAAAATGAGATTGCTACTGGATTTTATATATGAGAATTGGCCTTCAGAAGTTGTTCACTCTTGTCATGAGGCAATCTGGGCAAAACCCTAACGTCCACCATTCCCATTTATCCTCGTTCTACAATTACCAGTGTCATTCTTATCCAGCTGTATAGTGTCATACACTTAAGTATCCCCATGGACATCTAACGGTTCCGGTCAGCGTGCATTGAACAACTCCCAACGACCTTTACCAGTGAAGTATGCGGAAAAATTTCCAAATTTACCAAACATAATTTTCCAATATTTGACGTTTTCCACTTAACTTGACATAAGGCAATCTGGGCAACCGTAATGTCCACTATTCCTATTTATCCTCGTTCTACTATGAACAGTGTCTTTCATATCAAACTGTATAGTGATGTCCACATAAGTGTCCCCATGGACATCTAACTGTTCCGGTCAGCGTGCATTCAATAGCTCCCCGCGACCTTTACCAGGTCGTCTGTCCGTACACACAATAGCATCCATAGGCACATCACAATAGATCCTGACGATATTCAATGCATTGATTTTTCATCGACTGACCCAGTTTTTGCCAGTGGCTATTTGATTAGAATCAATTCGAATATTGCAACGATGCTCCTATACCGTGAAATCGCAATACATGAAATTGCAATGCAAAGCGAAATTGTTGCGGAACTTCTACTATTTACGTTAAGGGGATTATTGTTTGCATAGGTACGTGAAATCGCAGGAAAAGTTGAAAGCGATTGTTGGTAGTATGCATTTGCATTTAAAAGACAAGTATCTTACAGTGTTATTCACATTATATTGGTAACGGAAACCAAAGCAAATATACCTAAATAAGAACTTCGATTTGCACTTAATACTTACACATTATCACATACTAAAATATTCATACCTTTATACATGTTCCAACCAATCGACAATCCTATTAATACCGACAAAAGGTTATGACGGCCATGAAGAAATGCTCTCTTTGTTTCTAGGGAATATTTTGGCTATTATTTACCGTTATTGGAACTATATAGTTACCGTGGCACCAATTGACTCATCTATTCTTATCTTCGCTTACGTTCTATTCCAGGAAACCAGCAACAAAATCCCAGACAGTAAAAACAAAAGCCGACCACAATCCGCTACTAAATTCGAAAGCCGCAATTATAAATCGTGATCTTCGCTCGGAACTTATTACACATGACTAATGTCCTTTCACGTCGACCGTCCTTTACTCCACTTATATTTATTTTGCCGATACATCACACAGGCTGGAAACGCATTAAAATACTTGTATGCCACGATAATTCATAAACTGTTCTCCGAAAGGTATATACGGCTTTCGGAGTCTTGGCACGATATTGACTAATAAATTGAATTAATTACTTGAGCTTGCGGTTTTATTTGGCAAAGGATAATTTTGGTGGGATTTGCTGCTGGTGTCTCGTTTGAATTGCTTTTGTGGGCATTTGAAACAGGTGTGGCTGGAATTATGACATGTTTTGAGCATCAAGAATTATCGCTGGTGGCTGCTTTATGTGTTTAATTATCATACTGTATACATGCTTTATCTAAATTTGAAAGCAGACTACAAATAAAACAGAAGGGCTCTGAAGTCTGAAACTGAAATATTTCAATATACTTACATTTCAATTTCCTACATAACACCAACCTTCGTTATACATTCAACCAAAATATTACCTTCAAATGACTCGCAGCATATTCTTATTAACTACAGAATGCACTAAGCCGACAAGCTGGTGAATCATTACGAGCCCTCTCACGGAATTAACCCCCGAAATAAACCCTACGGTACCCCACTCGAAACGTCATTCCATGATACTCGGTTATAAATGACAAGGGAAGATAAGACCGGTGGATTTGAGGCGTTCTGCAGGGGCCAATAATAAGTCCACCTTAATATTATTGAGTACGGTACTTTAATGAAATGTCAATACGTATAGGCATAGATAACAGAGTGGGTATCTATGGTACTGTAGAGATCTTAACCTGCTTAGTTTTACCATGCAATCTTTTCGAGTAATTACAAGATAAAGGCATAAGATTATGTATAAATGCTATAATGCTAAATGAAAAAAAACAATTAGGGATCTTCTTAGCGGGCTGACAAGTGCACATCATTATATAAAATAATAAAAATAAATTTAATTAATTACGATTTGAAAGTAAATAGTCTTTTATTAATTGAAGTACCTCTTCTACAGTACCTACAGGTATAAATATTATAATATCAAACCATTCCAGTTCTACATAATAAACTACTGATTTTTTTAGCGTGAAAATTTAATTCGTTTCAACTAGACTGGCAGACATTTTATCTTTAATAAGTGCACATAATTAAAATGTTAAAACCTATAATAGGCATAATCTCCATGAATGTTAATAGATTTTCTGTAAATCCTTTCTATTTTCAGCCATACAATCAGATTTATCTCATCAATATAGGCCATTGGACGCGTTTGAAATGGTGTCACGGCCGCAATCCGCTTTGTGTGCATCGCCCCAGCAATTTCAGCATTAACTGGATGCTTTACGAGCGGTCCGTGTTGACAATGCCTGGGTAAGGCACCTCAAGTTTGCAGGCTAACCTGCGCACTTATCGTGTATATACTCGGAGATGCTTTTGGAATTTTCGTTATATCATATGCTGTACTGGTTCAAAAGGAACTATGTTTTCAGCTGCTGTTTTCAGTGTAACATAAGTAATTAATCATTTATTTACCAAAAAGACTTAGCCTAGGTAACATCTGTGTTGTTTTGATAAGGTATGAGTATGGCTATTACAGATGAGTAAGACCCGGGGGTCAATATACAGGATTTTTCTAGATTGAAGGGGATTGAAATCCTGTATCTTGAACAGTAAAAATCCTGTATCATGGGCAGTGTACTTTAGTGGGATTGACACTTTATGTTGTGGATGGTATTCAGCTGCATCCAGTTAGACTAAAAGCCGACCATAACATAGTTGGGAAAAGGCTAGGCAGTTTGATTGGCAGATTGAATTTTGTGGATGCAATGTTAATAATTTTGTGGATGACTCAAAATTTACGTCAACCTATTGATGACTGTTTAGAGTGTTTAGTAGGTATACAGGTTATTCTATAAATAACCAATACACTTTCATATAAATTCTTGGACCAGATTAATCAAAACATCACGCTACTTGCGTAACACACTATAACTCACAATCTGAATCATATTGCTTTATATGTTCGAAAAAATTGTCTGCTCAACAACGTAAATAACGCAATGAATGTTGTTGAACTGTCAAAATGAAAGCCATTGCTACTGTTAGTGTGTTATCCTGCAGCTCTCGGTAATTTAAATTTGGGTTGAAAATCATACAGAATAATTTTAGTAGATGAGTCTTTGGAGATCTTTGTGAATATTAAAACATAGTAGCTTGAGATGGATCTTAAAATCACTTACAAAGCTGTCCCTCGTTTTCTCAGCTCTCTAAGATACTTGTAAAATTTCAAGAAAACTTTCAACTCTGGCGGAATGCATATAGATAGTGTAATAGCCTCTCTGAATGACCTGAATGCTCAAAATATTTAGCTTGTATATAGAGAAAATATAAAGAAATACTGACTGTCATATTGTAGACACAATTTTTCTGTTGTGAACCGTTCTATGCTATCGCCATTTTGTGATATATAATATATGGCACTGTGATCATAATATTGTCGGAAGGATCAATTTAAAATCAGTAACATGTGAGTGTGAGTCACGTGTGACCCTTTTTCATCAAGAGTTTTATACTATAACTGCTTCTTTGTTAGCCTTTTACATCTTTTTTAGAAATCTTGGAACTAATCATTGCACAGATTTACTGGTAACTCTAAGGAAAAGACTATCAATCAGTCAACAATTACTTAGTGCAGAACCTACTGATCTAAATTAAAAATTAAAAAATTGTTTGTATAGTAAGGTAGGCTTTTAATTTGGTAACTAGTTTATTCATAGTTTGTTGCGATAGGCTGCCCGTCCACGTCAGGCTTTTTGTAGCACCGATTATTGGGCCGATTTTTCCTCCGATTCTTATGACCTATTTTGTGACCGACTCAACGTAGGTACACGTGCAACTTCAACACAACGTCCTTCCCTACCAAGTGCATGCGGCCGACTGTCGGTGAGTTTCCGAACGTTCCATTTTTCACCGATAATCGGATCGGCCGGGACTCGGGATGCACTGATTTTATTTCAGACCTACTCTTTCTGGGACTTGAGCGTTGCACTATTACCATCAGTACGTTCTATTTCCTTCTACAAAAATCGGTCACCGATTATCGGACGTGGGTGGGCAGCCCATAGAATACCATGGATTCATTACATGATCCTGAACGCCAAGCGCTGAAATTTTTCGTCAGCTATTTAAAAAAATGCAGTTTCATATATTTTGACATCATAAATGGTGTATCGTGAAATGGCCAGGCAGATCACGATATGGCCAATTCTACGATCGGACGACGCCATTTATGTATAAGAATTTTAATATATATGAAATAAATAAATTTGACATGTCAATAAAAAATTATACACAACACAGATGTAAAAGCAATGCAATAATTTAATATCATTGTAATTTTTCTTATCTTTCTAACTTCAAACTAAAATGAAAGATGTAACCTCACAATTCTGCTAAAGCCTCCTTGGTCCTCTACTTTCATTCTACGCCAAGACAAACGCCATATTTCCTTGGAACTTTAATTCCGTGTCCGCTTCCCACCTGACGGTCGTAATATTGAGGAAGTAAATCATCTTGGCCTTCTGACCTTTGTGAAAAAATGCTTAAACTGCTCTCCTGGACGCTGCAACGCTACGACGACGCTGTTTTAGCTTGCTGTTTTGTAGGGTGTAATGTAGGTCAATGGGTGTTTTTTTATGGAGTTCTTTTTTTTATTAAATGTAAATTGTGTAGGCGCATGGGGTGTGGGTCAAACTTAAATAAATAAATGAAAGTAAAGTAAAATTATAAATATAATTATGTTTACCGTTTTCTTTTGGGTAGTCGACCTCATAATTAATTGATTTATCACCCTAAGGTGGAATGTCACTTGCACGTCGTCATAACACGACAAGGTATTTTGTCTATGGTCACATAGAAAAATATACCTAGAGCAAAAGTGGTCAAGCAATAACGAGGTCGACTATAGGTGCGGTAATTTATTTCAATAATGAAACCTGCATGAGGAAAAAACGTCAACTAGACTATACTAGAGTCGTCGTCATTATGGTCCACAAGAGGGAGGTATCTTGTGGACCATAATGGTTTTTACAGGTTGGTCCTCAGTAACAGGATACCCCTACCTCTTCAGACACGATACGATACTATATTATACGATATCCATGAAGAACATGGCGTTCCTTAGCCAGGTCTAAAAGACTTTCCCATTACCACATTGTACTTAATGGGCTATTAGTTTTACCTTACGGCGAAAAGCATAAAACGTAAGCACATAAATAACATCACATGCACACAACCCCTAATAAGTCAGCACATTATAAACCATAAACAATGTGAACATAAACTTACCAGCTTAAAATATATTTGTGACGTTATGACGTACCAACTTAAAAATGTTAACGAAAAAAAAAAAGCGGGGCGAAACGGAAAAAGCGAAACAATTCCGCTTTATAGCTTCCGCCCCTCGCATTATGAAAATGAAGTTCTTATGTTCAAAAGAGGTACCTACAACACCGGATTTCTTTGGATTTTCGCTCGAAATTAACACCAGTCTGCGTTTGTGGTATCAGTTTTTAAGAAAAGTTCTATTGGACCCTTGTTTTTCATTTTAGTAGATTTTTAATAGCGTGCTGGCTGGTGATAATATTTTGCTTTCTTGTTTTTTTTTCTGTTGAAATGACGACCACATAGTTCCAACATTGGATGATAATTCAATTGAAACCGCAGACTTCCTTTGTCTCAAAGCTGCTTCTTGTCGAATTTTATAACAATACTAGCTGACCCGGCGAACTTCGTATCGCCTAAGTATCAGTTAATTCGTTCTCGGGATATCACCAAAAAAGCCGTTCCTTCCAACATAAAATGTATGAGAAAATGAATCATGTTTTTTTCTGTATTTTACCCATGTTTTAATAGTTATTCTGCTATTCGGGGCGGAGACGAATCCAACAAATCTAAGGTCATACAAATCGGTCCAGCCGTTCTTGAGTTATAAATGGTCTAACTAACCCCACTTTGTTTTATGTATACAGTGCGAGTCCTTATAATGTGCACATATCGAAATGAGGGAAACTAAGCTTAATTTTATCGACGGAAAAAATATTTTAATTTTTTTTTTTTTTTTTGTAGTATTTTTAAAATTATTTTTCGCTGCTGTGACCCCTGTGTAGACAATCGCCCCTCAATTGAGAATTACGGGTTTTTTTTTTAACAAAAATCTGATATTTTTTCATAAATTTTTACAATAATTGTAAAATTACTCAATAAAAGCCCCGAATACCTACCCTTTTTGATTACTTTAAATTATTCTCCATCGTATCAGATTTCTAAACGTAAAAATACCATGTTTATAACTCAATCACAACATTTCATATAAATGTTAAAGAAAGGCCTTGCAATCACCATATACCAGCAGGTAAAGATCCTTTTAAATATTTTTTTATTTTTTCAAATATTTTATCCGTCGATAAAATTAAGCTTTGTTTCCCTCATTTCGTTATGTGCACATTATGAAGACTCACACTGTATAGTTAAGCGGGTTGCAGACCAAGAGCTGTACACAAGTATGAATAACTACATCAGCTATGCGAACTAAGCTAGACTAACTTAGCTTAGCTGTAAATTGGTCTGCAACCCGCTTAAGGCGAAAGCGCCAGGGTAGCCCGCGAAATTCATTTTTTTTATGTTTTTTGCAATTTGCTGGTCAGTATTAAGTTGTACGTTGATTAAAATATGATTCGCGGCCGTAACAAATATGTATTTACAGAATTATAATCATTAAAGTCATCAACACAACTCTCTAAGACCAAGTAATCCCCAAGAATGACTATTTCATGAAATCTTGACATTTGAGGATTATACTAACTTAACAAGTTGTATTACTGATAAACGTAAGAAAATTTGAATTTCGCGGGCCACCTTAGCGAGTAATGTAACCTCTTCAGTAAACTGCAAATGGCTATGCGCGGGTAAAGTTTTCAATCAAGTAAGTTCCTGCGCTTTCCGTTTACTTTTCTGAAAAAAGACACCAACCCGTAATTAGACGACGTAGCTTTCATGGTAACAAAGTAATATTATAATTATATATTATATTATAATCGTCACTTGGCAAAACCAAACCTCATCTTTTGCAATCGCTGCAGATAGACTCATCTCCAGTTTTTTCGTCGCGAATGACATATAAATTGAAAAGCGAACTAAATAATAACACACACCTAGAACTCCATTAAAACCGACATACAATAAAAATATCACTTTGCAAAATCAACTACGAGTATAATAATTCCGCAAATACTACATATGCAATTCAACCACCGTGTGTGCGGATGTAAAAACATTCCGCGATCAAAAAAGTCTCATTACGGCCTTATGAAAACGCAAACTATCACTAAAATGTTGCTTGTATAAAAATAGCTGCACGACCGAAGAACTTGGGAAAAACATAAACTGGATATGACAAGGAGAATTTGCAAGCATTAATGTTCCATCTAGTAAACACGGCAACAAAATTAAGTCAGTCGGTCGGTCGGTTGCTTGGCCAATTTATATCTGGTTTGTTTTGCATCTTTGTCGCCATTACACGTTCCTTAGGGGCATTATTATAAGGCCATAATTATTGCCAAAGATGTGGTTTAAATGAGTAAAGGGGTTGCCAATGCCAGCCTACTGCCTAGAAGCTCGATATTATGTAGTTATTTGAAAACTAAATATGTATTACCTACAAGTTTGTAGATAGACTACCCACTATACCACCCTAAAAACTATTAATACGGGAAATTGCAGCTAAAAGTCGACAATTCCTTTTTCAAAGACACACAGCAGCACAGAAGTTGCAAATTGAACCAGACAGAAAGTCGGGACCGCGCGGGTTGAATGAGAAACAACACATGGCCATAACATTTTACAGCAGAAATGCCAACTCCAAGCAACGTAGCAAAATAATTTTCATGTGAAAATACAGAACAGTTTACTTAAACGATGTTAGCGAGTTGAAATAACTCTCCCACACGCTGACGCCTAGGAATTCTCTAATTGCAAGGAGACAAACCGAGGTACGAGTAATTGCTGTCGAGGCTCACGCGATGCAACGTCAAGTGACATCGTGCATTTACCGGGACCTAGGAAATTACTTCAGTGAAACTCTTTAGCGCGGTTAGTGAGGAAAGTAATAGCCATATTTTGTACTAACAGGTGTCGGAGTTTAACGGAGATATAACTGTAGAGGTGTGGGTTGATAGTGTGATTATGATGGCAGTTTATAAAGCTGTGAGCAGTGATCGCTTATTCTTTATAAACGGCAAGATGTTAAAAATAGCTTATTGCTTACAGTAAGCAATAAGTGTATGGAACGATGCATCTCAAGTATAGTCTATCTCGTAATTACTTTATCACCTTAAGGTTGAATGTCACTTGCATCCTATCCTACTAATATCCTACTGTCCTACTAATATCCTACTTCCACTTTAACAGATATCCTACTGTCCTACTAATATCCTACTTCCTACTAATATGATAAACGCGAAAGTTTGTGAGGATGGATGTTGTTACTCTTTCACGCAAAAACTACTGCACGGATTTGGATGCAAGGTACACAGATAGTTTATAACCAGGATTAATACATAGGGTACTTTCATCCCGATATTCCTACGGGATCGAAACTTATGTGGGTGAAACCGCGGGGTGCTGCTATAGTCCGCGCGGAACTAGTTGGCCGCGCCTTAGTTGGAGACGGGGGTGAGGGCGGCGGGGTTGCCCAGTGTTCGCAACGCACGTACTGAGTAATGACAAAGCGCCCCCGCCCCTCCGTCCCACCGCTCACATACCTAAGGCGCGACCAACTAGTTCCGCGCGGTCTATAATATCTTCATAAAACGACAAGGCATAGGTACTTATTTGTCTGTGTCAGTTAGATAGTTTGAACCGTATTGAAGTTTCAATTTATTGGGAATTGTTTTCAAAAGTCGTAAAGCAATTACGAGGTAGAATATACTTGATTAAGGTAGGTTGTCAATATCAACCAACATAAATTTCAAACTCAAACTCAAATATTTTATTGCATTATGTAGTAAGTAGATGTTACTTTCGAGGGGTTCTGAATCTGTCATGAACCGCTAAAAAAGAAAAAAAAAAATTAATGATAAATTAATTATGACTCCAATTTAAAAAGTATTCAAAATTACTTTACATTTCATATTGATGGTGACACCATACTAACAGATCTCATATGCCATTGACGATTCCAGCCTATTCCTAGCTTAGGAGGAAACCTTATTAAAGTATCAACGTCAGACCACAAGGGATTGCACCTTATAAAGACTTATTTCTGTCCCTGGTCCCTACAAACAAATATCCCTTTAGAGGTTTAGCTCCTTAACGGAATGAAACTATTACATTAGCGTTATTTTCAAAGGTGCTAAAATACTCCTTTAGAAAATAATCCTTTAGAAATATTTTATCCATTATATAAATTTTAATGGACAATAAATTTTCATAAGCTTTTCTAATTTACAATTTACCGTTTCTTTTCTAGAGTTGTTATAGTACCGTTAACCGCAGACGGTAGGTATATCATCAGGCAATGTCGTTGGCAGACAAAGCAATAAATATTTCTGCTGTCACGAGTCTGGGGAACCTTCTGTTACACTAGTGTTTCATAATTATTTATTTGTATTTTCTGCTTTTGAGGTTTTTTTTTAACTGACAAAAAAGTTTATTTAACTTGGTTAAACACGGATTTAGAGAATAGAATAGTATTTATTTGCAAATATGGGTATTATATAAGTAGACATTAGTAGGTATAAATCAGAGTTCTGACATATTTTACCATTCGGCATGCAAAAATTTTCATTATACAAAACTAGCTTCTGCCCGCGACTTCGTCCGCGTGAAATTTCACCCTCTTAGAGGTGGGATTTCGAAAAACCCTTTCTTAGTGGATACCTACTCTTCACAAAGAACACACCCTCCAAATGTCATGTCTCTAGGAGCAGCGGTTTATACTGTGCGTTGATATATCAACAATCAGTCAGTCAGTTTACCATTTTATATATATAGATTGTTAAAATTTAAATTCTCATTAAACATTAAATTAATTATTACATTCAATAAATACAATTATTAAAATTCAAATTGTCATTAAAACATTAACTTAATTATAACAATATACCTACATTAATTAAAATGGTTAAAAATTTAAATTGTCACTAACAGTATAATTAAATAAGAATAAACATCGTGGTGGAACATAAATAAACAAACCTAAAGAGAATGTGGCCCATGGCATAGTCCTTTTCCAGAAACGTGTATGTAATTATTATAATAATTCTGAAATATACCTAAGACGACCCATTGACCCTTTTCTTATTACAGCATGAATTATTAACAGTGTTGTATCCAGAACAATGTACAGACGCCAGCACATCAAGCTACCCGAAACTGTTAAATTTTCCCAATCAACTTTGAACCTTATGCTTTAGCGATAAAGTTGAAAATCTATTATAGAAATTTGACAGATTGTAGTAGCTTGATGTGCTGGCCAGGGCTCGGAAACCGGTTGAAATTCTTAACCGGTTACGGTCATTGACCCCAAACCGAAATCGATTTAGGTTAAGGTTTGCACTTTAGCGGTTTTTACCGGTTTATGCGGTAAACCGGTTTTTCATGAGTTTTGGTTTTGATAGTGGAAATTAACCGGTTAAAACCAAGTTTGAACCCCCCCCGTCCCCCGCCATCATCATTTAGTTACAAAATTTTATTACGGAATTACTGAATTAACCGGTTCATTTGGGTGTCAAAACCGTTTGTGCTTAAGTAACCGGTAACAGTTCACTTGTTTAACCGGTTAATGAAGGAACGATATATTTACCGGTACTTTATCGAAATTAACCGCTCTTTTTAAACCGGTTCAGAGCCCTGGTGCTGGCTAATAATCATTGAAATAAAGTTGATATTTATTTAACTTGAAATAGGGTAGGAGGGGTGTGCAGCGCTGCGCACTTTTACTTTATATTCAAAATTTTCTGCACCAGCGGGGTAATTGCGTAATACACTATCAGTAGCGATGGGTTTCATTTTTGACAGTTCAACAACATTCATTGCGTTATTTACGTTGTTGAGCAGACACATTTTCAAACATATGAAGCAATGGATTAGCAATATTCTTCAAATGATTCAGATTGAGATTGATAGTGTGTTACGCAATTAGGGTGCATGTTGCAGCACCAAATTGCGCAACATATTTTAAACCACAGTCCGACAGATTTTGAAGGTAATCATCAATCAAAAAAATCACATTCGTATGTTTAAAAAATCTTCTTGACAACGTAAATCACGCAAAGAATTTTATTGAATTTTTAAAATGAAAAGGCATTGCCATTGTGTATTATGCAATTACCTCGCGGGTAAGTGCGTCTTCGCCTATTCATCATCTACCTAGCCTTTTCACAACTATGCATATGTTGGGGTCAGTTTCCAGTCTAACCGGATGCAGCTGCTTCTTCGCCTATTATAGGTTCAAATGTAGAATTATAAACTTCCTATTTCATGACTCGACATTAAAAATAAACGACTAAAGAAGTGTTGTTAGTCGGTTTACAACTTTTATTCCACAGCGAGAGCTTTTTATAGAAAACCTCTCCTGATACTCAGCTCATTAAAAAAAACTTAAAGTTATTCGATTCTTCTTTTATAACTTCAATAAGTCTTCAGATTTATAAATCCTAGAAGACATTGTTATTATCAAGTAGTAGCCATTTTTATGGGACAATGAATATTGTTACAATGTTACTAAGATTTATAATGGCATATACTAGGTGTAATGTTTAGCAGCTTGTTAACTAAAATTGTTGGAATCACGTTGTGAGCTAACGATAATTAAATTACTGGTACAAAGTAAGATGACGGAGGTGTTATTGGCCATAAAGGCTCCCACAAACAGGCGCGATTCGCGTCGCGTGTCGCGCTGTTTGTAGGAGCCTTAACATCAATGCTTATTATATGGTTTTAATCGTAATATAGCTTACGCTTGCTTAGCCATAAATAGCTATGGTTATTTGCGATTACCCATCAAAGATACATGTACCGTCGACCTTAAAAGGGGGCTAGGAGAGATTGGATGCGGAAAGCAGAGTACCGGGAATTGTGGCGCAACTTGGGAGAAGGTTATTCCCAACAGGACTGCACTATGCCGATTTATTTAAATTTTGCATCATTATGTATTCTTTATTTAACAAGAAAGTTAGTTTTTCAAGAAGAAAACATCAGAAAAATACGTACAGAGGTGATGCTAATTTCTAAAGAAATCTCTTCCAGCATTTCTGTGACAGGAAAGTTGATAAAAAAGATGGAAACAGCGTATGTAATAGTAGATGAGAATAATCCTTATGATGAAGCCTTTCGATCGGTATGATAAAGCTACAGGGTATTTTTTTTCCCGTGTAGCGGATTCGATTCCCGGTTCAACCACGTAATTATTTAAAAATCTATGAATGCAGTTTAAATTGTTTTTTAAATTAAAATAATGCCTTCTTTCAGTAAAATGTTCCATAATTATACAATATTCAAGGTACTTTCCCTCCATGTGGCATAGCCGTGGGACGCCCTGTAGAACCTTTATTATGTACCTACAAACAAAAGTAAACTCACCTCTCAATAGGCTCAGCCGAGAGATGAATCATACATTATAAAATGCACTCCAGATGTTGCCATATTACTCCTTAAAAAACTTTAAAATCCAAATTTTAAGGCCCCAAAGCACGCAACCCACACCATCTAAAGATTCGTTGTATTAGTATGTAGGTTTTTCTTGCAACCTCTGAAACCTATAACTTATATCATTTTATATTTCTGTATAAATAGTAAAGTTTTTTACTTAATTTTTATACATTTCGTTTGTACCTTGTTATCACTGTATTAATTGAGAATGTTGGTCCACCTGTTATTGGCACATACCTTGTTAACTACTATTACTTGGTATTTTGTATACAGAAGCTGTTGGAGTACCTTTTATCAATAAACTAAATAAATAATAAATAAAACATAACTTACTATATACGGAGACATCCATACTAATATTATAAATGCGAAAGAGTGTCTGTCTGTTACCTCTTCACGCTTAAACCACTGAATCGATTTAGATGAAATTTGGTATAGACATAGTTTGAGTCCCGGGAAAGGACATAGGATATTTATATAGATAGAGATAGATTTTTTATCCCGATTTTCCTACGGGATCGAAACTTACGCGGGCGAAAACCGCGGGGCGCTACTAGATGTTAATAATATCAACCTCTATAGTACGAAGGTTGAGCACGCGTGACTGTAGAGCATCTCCTAAGTAGATATTGTCATTAATTTACTCAGCTGCTTATACCTACAAGGCCTTAACGTTAGGGAGCAAAAAAACTCAAGCCTGAAGCTATAAAAGCGTTACGAGAACTAAACAACAAAGTGTTGAACAGGGCGTGGGATTACAACATCATCATCTGCCTAGCCTTTTCCCAACTATATTGGGGTCGGCTTCCAGTCTAACCAGATGCAGCTGAATACCAGTATTTACATGGAGCAACGACCTATCTCCACAACCCAGTTATCGGGTAATACTATACTCTTTGGTAAGACTGCTTGTCATTTCGGGCTACTGACGACCCGTAACGACTGTCAAAGATCCACGAGTGACAGCCGGGACCAACGTTCCGAGGCACGGAAGGGTCTTGGTAGGTGAAGATGGTCACCCATCTACGGACCAACTGTGGCAAGCGTAGCTTAACCTGATCGACCGACCTGTGCGGCTGTTATTACTTAGCCACAAGCCCCTGCACTACAACAATATAAAACACATAACATCACACCTGCATTCCCCAGAGGGTTAGACAGAGGTGTAATATAACAACAACAACTTAAAAAATACCCCATAATTAGGTGATTGCCAGTTGAAAGCAGATTCCAATTTTGCTTGATAAACGTGACATAATGCAAACCTTCTTTTATGGCTAACCACTATCAGCAGGAGCTCGACTTTAGCGTTTGGTTCAAAAACTGGGAAAGTCACAGAGTTATGTCTAATTTCTAACTAATAAAACCGCAGGATAGCCGTTGTCAGGACGTCATAACGAGGTTGGACTTCACAATGTTCTGTGAAGCGTAAAGAACCCCTCCTGTGTCTATACCATTAGCACGTTTGGATTAAGTGCCTTGTCCATAACGCATTCCCAATTTAAAGCCAATTAAAGCTACCAAAACACTTCTTATCCTCTTACCCTTATCCCAAGTTATTTGGAATCGGCACAGCATGTTACCAAAAACACTACCATAATCAGTGTGCCTCCTACTGCTGGGAAACAGGCTTCCTTTCTTCTAGAGGGAGGCTGTAATCTTCCACGCGGTCCCAGTGCGAGTTAGTAGATGTCACATGTCTTCGAATTTTTTGGTTCTAGGACATGCCGGTTTCTTCACGATGTTTTTTTGCACCGTTTTGAGAACCCACCACCTACAACTCGTAAGTTGGAACCGTTACCATTGAACCACCACTGCTAATAAGCATAAAACGATAATCAGTAATGTTCCCACTGCTGGGACTCAGGCTTCCTCTCTTTGAGAGGGAGTGGGCCGGGTCACCACGCGGGCCCAGTGCGGGTTGGTGGATGTCACGTCTTAACTACTAAGTACTATAAAATAAAATCGCAGTTTTCATCACCCACACGTTTCACTAAGTACACTACAGCAAAACTTTAAGCTCCGTGTTAAGTAACACTTAGAACAGTCCTTAATTATTAATTAGTGTGTCCATTAGCGTAGAGTGAGATAATCTTTATGGTTTCTCGGAAGGATAGCGCCATCTTAAATCACGGTTGATGTTATCACCTTCACGGGTTGAGCCTTAATGTCGTCTTTTAGTCAAAATATCACGTCTCCAGCGGATAAGTATGATATACGGTGAAATTTATGTGAATTTTAAATTCAGAAGAAAGGGGAGGTAATGTGGGGAAGTTTCTTACCTAGTTTGGTAATAACGTTTTCGTAGAAATACTTTTTGAACGAATTGAATGAAAATGTTTGAGAATCTGATGGGTATTTCAATAAAATATTGGCCTAGCCCTACTTGCATCGTAATGGATAACTTAAGTGTGGCCACACCAAAATTATGCTTATAGAAAATTAACACAGCAATACTAATAAAACAATAACTTAGCACCTGCGAAATACTCGAAAAAAGCAC
Organism: Oligia latruncula; assembly: GCA_948474745.1. Lineage (NCBI taxonomy): Eukaryota > Metazoa > Arthropoda > Insecta > Lepidoptera > Noctuidae > Oligia > Oligia latruncula. The sequence goes on from OX419694.1 coordinate 6,406,195, forward strand.
CAACAACAAAAAACAATAGAAACACGAAACCTCACTTACCGACAAAAATCGGAGCTTATTCTTATCGGCGACTATCTAAGAGGTCGACACAAAAGAAAGGCTAACATTAGCCTCCAATTAACACCACGGAGGAAAGCCTCACGGTATCTTTTAAGCCAGATAACGATTTTGTTTTGTTACGCTTCTACCGTACGATAAGGTAGTCGAAAAACAGTCGCGGCGTTTTGTCGCTTCGGCCAGACGCAGGTGCCAAGTTTTCGGTGGCACATGGTGCACAGAATAAGTTTATTGAGGTTTTAACAGACAGAGCACCAAAAATAATCTTTTTTTTTAAGTGAAAACTTCTTTGGCATTTTTTGAGATGGGAAAAAACTATTGAACTCGCGACACTGTTACCGTAACCGACACCGCGCGTGTTTTGTTTATAAGACGATTCAAAAATACACACGTAATTGTTCAAGTTTCTTCTGTCGGCACTCCCGGCGTGCCACTTTTTTTTAAGTTTAGGCCGGATCTAATACATAGGTCATGTTGGCTCAGTGGTAAAGGCCTCGGCCTCTCGTGCATTAGTTGTGTGTTATGGGTTCAATTCCGGGCAAGTATCAATGTGACTTTTTAAATTCTTAAGTACTTTCTGAGTTTATCTTGATATTAATGACTAGGAAAACTTCGTGAGGAAACCTGGACTTTATAGTCAATACAAGTCTGAAATCGCCAACTCGTCTTGAGCAAGCGTGGTGCTCGTGCCTTCTCTGTATGAGAAGAGGTCTCTGCCCTGCAGTGGAACAATCATAGGCGGGTATTATTCTTATGGCCGGTGGAGCAGACGAGTCCTGGAGTGGAGACCGCGTATCGGCAAGCGTAGTGTGGGACGCCCCCCAGCTAGATAGACGGACGACCTAAAGAAGGTGGCTGGGGTAGACTGGATGCGGAAGGCGGAGGACAGGATGCTGTGACGCAGTCTGGGAGAGGCCTATGTCCAGCAGTGGACTGTGATAGACTGAGTTGATTATTCTTACCTATTATTATTCATATAATGCACTAGCCTCTGCCCGCGACTTCGTCCGCGTGAAATTTCACCCTCCCCCCATTCACCCTCTTAAGGATCGAATTTCTAAAAACCCTTTCTTAGTGGATGTGGACTCTTCACAAAGAACACACCCCCCCCAATTTTTATCCAGCCAATCTCGGGTTCGTTCATTACGTCATAGAGAATAAGGCCCCTGCTTTGAAATTGAAAACAATAGCTCATATCCTACTACAAGTGCTTCCAAATGCTATTAAAAATTAATCTTGTAGAGTTGCCTCTAAGAACGACCGGCCACATAGGCATAAACCCCAACCTTCCCACCTATCACATAATCTATGCGACTGGCAGCTTGTCCAATCATACCACGGATTGTACAGTATCAATAACGGCGTCATGCTAAACACCTGCCACTCGGATTGCCGGCATTTTATCTTCATTTATTGTTTTTTGTTACGCGTCCATTGACATACACCTTTATCCCCTTTTTCGGTCCTTCTGGCCGCAATAATAAATCAATATGTGTTCTGGTTACGCCTCATTAGATTCGGGTATGGCATTGTTTGGGAAAGGTTTAAGGGCGTATTCGAATGAATTATAAATGATATATGTTCCCATTAAATCATGACATAATCAATGAATTGCTTTACGGTGGTGTAAACACATTTTAAATGACCATTAGATTTTTTAAGAATATCCATAAACATTCATTATAAATTCAACTCATAACAAAAGTAAAAATAATATAATTTTTTTATTCTAAATTCATAGAAAGGATCAAAACCACCGAACATCATTCCAACAATTAAAATTCACTTAAAAAACTTTACTATCGTTGTAACACTTCATATAAAACTGTAAGCACAACAATTACTTTGATTTAAAACCTCTCATAATACATAAACATCACGTTTGTGTAAATCACAATACATCAAAGAATGCGTTTTACGTCCACCATCATTTTTTAACACTCAAAGGACCAGAAATAAAGGAACCGTGCCTACAACTTGAGATCCTTTCGCTTCTGATAAAAAGAAGAGGATTTGCGAGTAATGAAAGCTCTCTCCGACTGGTTTCTTAAGTCTGGGAATTCAATATGAAGATTCTAAGCAGGTGTGTTTTAAAACAAGGCGCCTTTATAAGCGAGACATACTGTCCTAAAGAACGGTTAATAGTTTAGTTATGATTTTGGAAAATAACTCAAGTCGTCATTTATCATAATCAACATCATCTGAGGGTTTACAGCCGCGTGTGGGCCTTAGCCTCTTACCCTGCGGGGTACCTAATTGCGTAACACACTATCCCCCTTACTAATAAACGTATAATATCAGATGAATAGTTACACAGTTTCAGTTGTCAGTCATTTGACTTTCGAAAGAAGAAGACAAAGCGTTGTGTAACTATACAGACGCTATACAGCGTTTATTAGTAAGGAGGTTCCAGTAGAAATGGCTTTCATTTTGACAGTTCAACAACATTCATTGCGTTATTTACAGACAAATGTTTCGAACATGTAAAGCAATGGATTAGTAATATCCTTTAAAATTATTCAGATTGTGATTGGATAGTGTGTTTTAGGTTAGTTAGTTTGTCATTTAGGGTACTGGTTTAGTAAATTTCTCCAATGTGACCTATTTCCAGCATTTTCTCTCCAATTTCTCACTCCAAAAGTTCCGTACCCAAAAATATGTTTGTTGTTAATAAGTACAACAACAACCCAGCGTACTGAGGCCCGGAAATACACATCTCAGCTAAAAAGTTAGCACTTGAAAAAGAAGTAGGTAACCTTGTTGAGATTCAAACAAAATACAAGAAACTCCGCAAATAAAATTCAGTCCTCAAAAACCAAATAATCAAATCTAAAAATCCACACACCATTCATAACCTATCAAAAACATGAAAGCCTTGCAATCAAAACAGCACTTCTTCTCGTCAGTTCAACATCACATCTGTATGTCCCATCGGCAACCGGCAACGTGCAAGAAAAAACGTCCGGTTAGCATGAACGGCGCGCCGTGCGTCTCCCGATGTCGTCTGCCAAGCTTTGTCGGCACTTTTTCCACCCGTGACCGTTTTAGTAATCGGATAGCGATCCGTTTGAATCACCGAAGACTATGATCAGGTAGCGATGAAGTAATAAAATATAAATGAAATAAAAAACAGTGGGTAATGAAATTTCAATTTCATAATCCGGTCTCTTCTGCTTTATTGCGTGTTTAAGTTAAAGTCTGTTTATATCCTTGTTTCCAATTGACGTTATTTCCACTTTCAATTTTATGTTAATGTTAATTAAGTTGATTTTAGAATGAAGAGTAGGTACTCTTCGATAAACAACAGCACTAGATTAAGGATTAGGAACACATCGCTCAAATGGCCGAACTAGATAATAAACCTTAACATTCTTACATATAGTTTAATATCGTTTGCAATATATTAACTACTTTGATTGAAAAGTAAACATATTTTTAAAATAAGAACTAAATATTTATGAAAATATAAAACAAATTCTAAGCAAAACGGTTGAATAAATTATGTTGCAAAATAAGATCATAACATTATTTGTGGTCTAATTTTTTATTATCACTTTATAAGTTTTATTTTATACTTATTTATTTAGACAGGTAAAAATAACAAAATTAAATTTAAAAAAAACTAAAACTATACAGAAACTAGAAAATAGCGTCGAAAAACTCATCCGCATCGCTGTCGACTGGTAATATACCCAAGAGACTGGTACATTGTGGTCTTGTCATATTTGTGGTCTTATTTTTCCGGCCATTTTTGATGCGCTCATCGGAAACCTACTATTTATTGAAAAAGTCGTACAAATGTTTTAATAGCATAATCTGAACTTTATGTGTAGGAATTAAAGTTGTTTTACCATAAACACATATTTGTTTACATGATTGGAAACTAAGTCGCGGACGCAGTTTATGTTGATTGCGTAGAACGCGTATTAAGTAACCTGTTCAGTTTTTTATAACGCCGTCACATTTATAGGACAGGTAAATGAGTATTGAACATACCGCAAGGCAAGCATGATTTTTTTAATCAATATCGGGTAAGTTTTTGACGTATGTCCTAATAGCTTAGTTGTGGTAGCACATGACATATCAGATTATTTTCATAGATACTATCTTTAATGAAGTTTGTGGGAGCTCTCTTAGAATTCGGTAGTTCAATCTGTGTAGGTATGCTGCCATTCTGTTAAACGTATTACATATTAGGTATGTTCGTCAATTATAACTATAAGCACCTACTCTACAAGTTAATGTAAATCTGTCGTGTTTGATATACATGTCGCAACCAACTGGTTTAATTAGCCGTTTTGGTCGGGGTGCCCTGGTTTAAGTAAGTTTAAGTCCGCGCGTAATAATTTATTCATAAAAAGTAATGTAATAATATTTCATGTATGACACAATTTTGCTATAAAGGGCTGCTCTTAAAAAAAGTTTTGATGAATCCATTTATTCATACAGCCAGCGCCATCTGTTGCGGAGTAGAGCGAAACTCATTATGATGAACTTATACATTTCGACTGAGATGATTCTAAATTAGTGTAGGTACCGTAAATTGTTGTAGTGAGCTTTGATATTATTTTTAAATAACAGTATTTGTCGTATATTAGTCACTGGAGAAATGTGGAATAAAATTACGAAAAAGAAAACAAAGTTGCCAAACGTGCCAATGCAAAAAGAACTGTGAATTTCAAAATGAGCAATGACCATTCAGTATAGTTATTTAAATACATTTTTATGTATTATGCATATTTATAGGTAGTAGGTAATAAGTAGCTATTTATTGATTTGATCCATTCATTAAAAAATGATAATTGAAACGAGAGTGCTGCCTAAAACATTTGAGAAAAATCTAGAACATATTCTAGACCTCACACGTAAATATAAAAAAATAATAAAGAATACAAAAATAAGACCTTATTTTGCTACACATCACAGAACCCGCCTAAAGCAACTACTGAGACAAGATTCCTTTAACACACACTGATCCTTAGATTTCCCACATCATTTCCATTTGTAACAAGATTTTCCCCGCATTACAAAGTAAACAGGGTCCTTTGTTAATGAAACCACTCGAATTATGAAGATAGGGCTAAACAGCCTCATTGTCTGTTCCTAAGTAGAAGAATGACAACACTTCATTACGAAGAACAAAGATCAAACTGCGGAAAACCTCAGCGTTTTCAAATGATGACGTCAGAGTGTGTGGGAGTGTTTTTTATTATGGATCTTGTTGAGTTTTCTGTGTAATGGTTGAACATTTTTGTGCAGTATCTAAGTATTGTTGAAATGTGAGCCTACTGGCTTAATGTAGTCACAAGTAAAGATTTAAACATAAATCTTAATAGTACCAACTACGTAGGTACACAAGTTTGATAACAGACCAAAAAAAGCTGTTAATTCTTAAGTAAACCATTGAAATTTACCTACCGAAAAATATGTATAACCGTTATTTATTTATGCAAAGCAACACAAATCCTTAAGCTTACCAAACTGTCTCCAAACCATTGTATATTTGGCGCTCATCAATATTCCCAAATGACATTTATTATAATATTCAAACAGAACTCCCACTCGCTTTTCAACACGTTTTTACCAGTAAAAAAATAAAGGGAAAGTTTCTATAAACATGATAAAGGAAAGGCGAGGCAAAGAAAGTTGGATATTAACAGGTTTTCAATCAATGTGGAAACAGCTGACACACTGGAACGGAGTGAACGGAAATATTTCATTGTGAATGGAGCAGATGGATTGGATAAAGATTTTAACACTTTCGTCCTTTATAAAGTTGGCCGTAGGGACGGTAGGGTTGCCACGAGTTGTGATTAAAGAAAAAGAGAGGCTTTGAATTCTAAGTCCACAGAACAAGATGAGATAATGAATAATGAATGGCGGCACAGTCTTGATTTTACTCCATATTTAAAGAGGTTTTAGACTGATAGGTAATACAAAAAAATCAGTAGACAGCCATCATACGAGTAGATACACTGTAAGATGTAGGACAAGAAGGCCTGGGGGGCTAAAAAGGCCACTTTGGCAGAATCATAAAAGGGTAACATTATGAATCATGGCAATAGGCTCGTCCCCTATTACATCATCTTCCTGCCCTTATCCCATGTTACTTGGGGTCGGCGCAACACGTTTTCTTCTTCCATTCTCCCCTGTCAACCGTCACGTTTCTCTATCATATCATTCCTCACACAATCCATCCATCTTTTCTTCGGCCTTCCTCTCCCTCTCCATCCACCAACATGTTTGCTCGTCCCCCTATTACATGGGACGTATAACATACCTGGCGAAATGTTTGTATACTGCCTACAGTATACCCACATTTCTCCAGTCCCTCGAAACCCTGCCCTTCAATACAACACAGATGTGAAGAATACAGATGTGATTTTATATATTTATGTTTATATCTTTCAAATAGGTAGGTATCTGAAGCATTGAGTGTCCCAAATTCGCCCAACATTATGGGTACTCCGAACAGCCAATATCTACCAGACGGCCCGCTCAAATTCAATGTCCCATCAGGCAAGTACCGATGTTTACAGTATATCCACCAAATTACTTATTCAAATCGCGATCCCAACCCAATTTTATACCTACTTATCTTCCTAAAGATTTACTTGTTTGCTTTTATTATTAAATGTTTTGTCTGCTTATGGTAATTTAATTTGGCTGTCGGCGATTTTCTTTCAGGATTTTATCGTACTTTTTTTTATATATTGTGCGTTTTTACTTCTAAGGATTATGGATTAAATAAGTCAAACCTTGATAATCAGATACGTATGACATTGTAGAAGAAAACTTTAAGAGCTCCAAAGGCTATTTTAACTAGGTATAGCCAAATGTTTAGTATTTGGTTATAGCCAGTTGAAATGGCTTCTTCTTCATCGATTTCTCAAAATCGCACACAAAATACGAAAGCGTCTTGCTAACATCATAGAAATTATCATGCAATCCAGTAGCCTAATAAAAACAAACTGTACACTATTCACCTTACTTTTTGCCTCATAATGATTAAAACGTGAAATAATAAAAGAGTTAAGGAAAAAGCTCGAGTCCCGTTCCACAATACAATAATAAAGTTTTCGTATGCAGACCTCGTATTGCACACAAATTTAATTGACTATTATGCCTTATTTAAATGCAAAGCCCGAAGAAGAGAGTAATTAAGACAAAGAAAGTGCACTAAAATATACTAATTAACTCCACTTTGTTATTTTACTCGGATTCTGTGAGGGTATTTCTATAATTGAATATGTGAGGGCTGTTTTAAAAGCAGTAGTTAACCCATTTCGAAATAGGGGTAATGAAAGTTATGAAGTTGAATGCTAGCTGGATTATAGGTAGGTAGTTTTGTGAATACTAACGTTTTATGAATAATTATAAGAAATTGATCGAAATTGATTGAAAATTATTGAAATTGAAATACTGGTATTCAGCTGCATCTGGTTAGACTGGAAGCCGACCCCAACATACATAGTTGGGAAAAGGCTAGGCAGATGATATAAGAAATTGATCAAAGGAATATAGTTTAGTAAGAAACCGATGGATGTTCTCGAATAAAATTTTATTTTATTAATAGAAAACAAAGAGCTCATTTATCAAATTAAATTTCAGTCGACAACATCCATCGGTTTCTTACTAAACTTCAACTATATCCAACGGTCCTGCATACTTATCTCTTTTGTTGACTGTACATAATTATACATACGTAGGTATTTGCAAAACAAACATTTCGCCATTTAAATCTGAGAAGAAAATTGCGTAGCCATCACTAATATGACTGGCATTCGATTACACGTTTCTGCTTACTCTACAAGGGCCACTGCATCACATTCGCAATAAAAACATAAAATCTTGAACTAGTATAAGGCCGACTATACACCTTCCAATTAGTCTTTCTCTTCTTTGTGGCCTGTGCTATTTTTACTGTGGGACAAAAACATTTTACTGGCTAACAATATTGCCTAAGTATAGAAGTCTGAGTGTGCTGTAGGCGTAATTGCACCAACAATACAGAGAATCTTAGTCCTCCATATCGGAACCATCTTTAGTTACGATTCTAAAGTCGTCAGATAAATATTTCACGATATTTCTAACAATTTCTATTCAATTTGAATTATCAGATTTTCTTGCGATGCCACGATATAGGGAGCAATAAATCGAAAAGTGTATGGCTTGCTTAAGACAAGTTGCATTTTATGAACCAGTTAAACGAACTTCAATTTATGTTTTATTTTCAAGATGGCCGATGGCGATAAGTCTGCGTGATAGAACGCTTTCCTGCTAGCGACACAGTGCACATTAATTAACACAGAATATTTATAGGCGTCTACAGGCTCGCTTGTAATGTATGAAAGGTTTCATGGAAGGCAATTGCTTCCGTTTACAGTGCTGATATTAATACTCTTTGGTTTAGTGTTATTGTTGTTTGTGGTTATATTTTTGAATCAATAATGTATTCATTTTGGTTTATCATAAAATCCTGAAAGGAACTGCTGCTTCATCCTCTGAAAACAATCAGTGTTGATCCATCACAGGCTTCGATATAGTATATTGTCGCATAGTCAGCCTGCAATGTTTTCACATCTGGGACACAGGCCACGCGGGCCAATTGCGGGTTGGGTCTATATCGAGGGCTGAGAAATACACGTATTTGCATTAAAACATGATTCAAAGAATAACAGCTGACTGAAAGTTATTAGTCATCACCATCCTTTACCCAACTATGTTGGGGTCGGATTTCAGTCTAACCGGATGCAGCTGAATACCAGTACTTTATATAGAGCGACTGCCTTTCTGACCTTTATGGAGGTCAGAAAGGCAGTCGCTCTATGTAAAGTCCAGTCCAGTTACTGGGTAATACGATACCCCCTGGCGTATCATTATATTATGTTATAACTAAATTTACTATAGTGATTTAGGTTAATTTTCATCTTATGCTCCCGTATCGTAATAACGTGGTTATAAACTTTATGAAAATAGGTCACACCCGTGGTAGAAATCTTAGCCAGTCAGCAAATTGGTAGAAGGGTTTTCTAGGGTTTGTAAACATTTTAGTATATCCCTTCCTGAAAGCTATTTTAATGCACCCCTGAACACATAAAAGATGCAGAATCTCTCCATACTAGCAAGCATGCCTTCGGGCCCCTTAATACCACTTGCACAGAGTCAAGGCTATAATATAATATTAAGTTGTTCAACAGACTGCTAATTGAAGGCTAGCGCGCTATTAAAATATTGCTATTTATTATGCACATATTTTTTGCTTATCAATGTAACACTTTATAGTTGGAACTATTGGTTTCGGTAATTGCTTGCTTTAAAGCATCCTTTCAGTCGCATTCTACAATTTCCTGCAGGATATTTCGAGAGAGTTGTATTGATGGTTTTTATAGTAATGATTCTATAAGTAAATATTTTTTACGGCCGCGAAACATACAACAATACGGTCAGGGGGCCTAAAAAGGCCACTTTGGAGAAACATAAAAGGATAACATTATGAAATAAAAAATGGCGTAGACAGTCCATGTTTTTCTTTTTTTCGCTGCACTACGTAGGTACAATCAAAGAGATTGGGATTGGATTGATTGGTATTTTAGCATAGACAAAAAAAATAACTGAAAAATGCATCACCAATGAGATTTAATACGATTTTAACAGTTATCCTTTTATGATTCTGCCATAGTGGCCTTTATCTATTTCTTCCCCCCAAAAAGTCTAAATGTAATAAACTTCCGTTGTTCACAAAAGATGGCGCCACTGTTAACGCGCCGACAAACAGGATAAGTGGACGGCTATTCTACAAATGGCAAGCAATGCAGTTTCCTCTCCTAGTTTCATTGCATCGAAAGCGAGTGCCATCGAGTCGGATAGGTCGATCGACACCTACAATACTATTGAGCTTCGCAAACAATTGCAGTTATTTAGTGATGGGTCGAGAGAACATTTTCGTGAGAGAATATTCTGCAATATTCTTTTTGACAGAGAATATTCTCGGAACATGGAGAATTTGGTGAAGGAAAACATCGTGAGGAGACATAATTATAGCCAAAAAAAATCGAAGACATGTTACATCTACCAACCCGCACTGGGCCCGCGTGGTGGATTACGGCCCACTCCCTCTTATCGAGAGGAGGCCTGTGTCCCAGCAGTGAGAACATTACAGACTGATTATGCTAAGGAGAATTTAAAATTTAAATCTTTTAAAATGTAAAAATGACAGTAAACGATCAAAAACTTGTATTGTAGTATAAAACAAAGTCGCTCCCGCTACCTGTTAACTTAGATCTTTTAAACTCCGCAACGGATTTTAATGCAGTTTTCAGCAATACATAGAGTGATTTAAGATAAATTTTTGTATGTATAATACATGCATTTATAGTCCAGAAAATGTGATGTCGTAACAAACATATTTTTGTGCGCTTACATTGCAAATGCTGGCTAAACCTTACGAGATAGATCAAATTAATGTACTACAGAATTGTATATCTTTAAGATAACGATAAAAAAGTCCGCAATGGTATTTGTTTATCTCCTAAGGATAACCCACAGTAACCATTTTTATCTTTTACATAATACAAAAAATAATATGGGTTATTTACCAAGCTATTTTAAACAATACAGTATTATTCCTTATCTAATTAAATACATTAAATACTTTGTGATAAAATTTCCCTTTACAGCATATCATTAAAATGAATATCTTAGAAGATATCAGAGATTTAAAAAGCAGGGGCAGAATGGCTGGCGGGGCGGTACGAAGTTCAGCTAGTTAAATTATAATATCAATGTCTGTTCCAAAGGAATTCGTGATTATTATTTTAGTTTTGACTAGCTGACCCGGCGAACTTCGTGCCGCCTCAGGATATTAATTATGTAAATTTTTTTTCGAGAATTTTTCCCATGTTTTGATATTTATTCTGCTATTCGGGGAGGAGACGAATCCAACAAATCAAAGATTATAAAAATCGCTCAAGTCGATCTTGAGTTATAAATGGTATAACTAATCCGACTTTGTTTTACTTGTAGGTATAGGCACGGTTGGCGCAGTGGATAAGCGATTGACTGCTGCGCTGCGTGTCGCGGGTTCGATTCCCGCACGGAACAAATATTTGTTTGACCTACAAGTAGATGTTCCGGGTCTGGTTGTTTGTGTACGTGAATTTAAATGTGTGTAAACGCACCCACAATACAGGAGAAATTCCTAGTGTGGGCAACGTTTTTAAAAAAAAAAAAAAAAAAAGAAAAAAGATGAGTAAAAATTTTGTTTTAAAATACGATAAGGAATCAAAACTTTACTATAAACAAAAAATTGTATTTGTACGTAATTCCCTACCAGTAAACCTCTTTATAAAATTCTGTTTGTGACACAAGCCTTTCACATCGAATGATATATTTACAAAGTTTTTAAATAAAAATTGGAATCGTGACACCAATCCCTGTAGAGTCAATGTTTAGTGTGAATAATTTGAACAAACTGGATGAAAGCCTTTGTATTTATTTGTTTTTTTTCAGTCCAATACTTCAAAAACTCGACTGTAGTTTACGTTCAAGTGTTCTCTATAGGTAGAAACCTACTGAAAATCTCGTTTAACGTTTTTGAGCACATTTTTGATTAAGTGTATGAAGAGCTGGTGATGCAAGTTAGGTTTAATTATAAGTCTTCAAGTTGGCAACAGCAACAAGCAACAATGTATGGTTTTTGAGTTAATTTCTGTCTCCTTCTGTGAGATCCGCTTTTATGTCAATCCAATGAAAATTAGTCAACTCAGCCTTTCGCAATCCACTGCTGGACATAGGCCTCTCCCATGCTGTGCCACAACACCCTGTCCTCCGCCTTCCGCATCCAGTCTGCACCTTTTTGAGGTCATCAGTCCATCTAGCTCCGAGGCGTCCCATACTACGCTTGCCGATACGAGGTCTCCACTCCGGAACACGTCTGCTCCTGCGGCCATCGGTCCTTTGACAAACATGACCAGCCCACTGCCAGTTCAATGAAAATATAGTTTTTTTTTTATTCACTCATTGTGTGTGCAATAGCCTGCCAGCAACAAAGAATTTCTGTCTTTGATTTCGATTCGATTTCTCCATCACCTACTACCGCAATCCCCAAGTACTTCCACCAGCATAAGCTTAGCCTAATCAACTTAAAATGTTCCCACTGCTGGGACACAGGCGCCCTCTCTTCGAGAGGGAGTAGGCTGTAATCTACCACGCGGGCCCAGTGCGGGAAACTCGACATAAAGGGAATGGAAACGGGACAGAAAACTAAGCTCGACATAGGGGTAATAGAAGCGAGACAAGGTTTTCTCAAGGGACTCGACATAAAAGGAATAAATCGGGTTGGTAGATGTCACATGTCTTCTAATTTTTAGTTCTAGGGCATTCAATTCCACAAACATAGAAGAAATTTATGGTTTCTCCACCTTGCTGTTTATTGAGTACCTATCAGGATTTGTGCTGTTATCATATACCTAGTTCAAGTTTATAGAGAACAACATACAACATTAATTTATAGAAGAAAAGAGAGTGTAGGTAGTTGACCACCATTTTTTTTCCTAAACCATACCTACTCATTATGACGTCACTCATTTATTTGAAACTATAAAAACAAAGATTCTCTATTAGATAAAATGAAAAATATAATCTGATTCACATCATTTGAATAAAGCTTTCACAAAAAACCTTGAGCTGTATGTAATACCCAAATAGTCATTCAATCGCTATTTCCTTAGAACAGAATTGACACAAATAGATGGTATCGGCACGTTTGAATCAGTAGCTTGTTGCGATATAATCGATGCCTAATGTAGACATCAGCCCTAGTCCTACATAGGTACTGAGTGTGGTTAGTAGCCAAGTAGGTACTGTGAATGGTATTTTGTATGTATATGTTAACGGAAAAGTGTGCAATTCGTCATTCTATACAATTCCTAGGAAATGTGTACAATTCCTAAAATAGATAGAATTCATGAAACCGCATTTTTCGGCAAAAGTGTGCTAGGTATGGCCCCAAAAATATATAATAGTATACCCGCAGCTATTCGAAATAAAGAGTGTCTAGGGTCCTTTAAGAGGTATTTGTTTAAATTCCTTTTAGATAGATGCTACTACTCCATCACCGAGTTTACTACCGATAAACAGAGGTATGACGATTCCGACCTGCTAATTAAGCATTTATGATTTTATTTACTTATGATTTTATTTGTTAATTATCTATGAATTCCTGACATATTTTAAATTTAATTATTATTTTTTATTGTAATCTATTGACATGCCACCTTAATTGTAATTGCTTCTGTTAATTTTGTACGCCATATATATTGGCAAGCATAGTGCACATATTAAGACAACAAAATATCTGTAACCATACCTATGTTAACAAAATAAATGATTGATTGATTGATTGAAAGATAGGAAATCCATGATATATTTTTTAATATGCACTTTTCCTAGGAAATCTATACATTTCCTAAATAGCAATCGGAAATCTTAAAAATTCAATATGTTGTGCTACTAGACGACGTGGATGCAAGAGCGAGGGAAGGGCACCCCGAGGTTCGGTTTGGTTAGGTTCCTTTAAACCCTGCAGACAGAAATAGGAGCCCCGCGCAGCGGGGCTCGACGTCGTTAGAAATAAAACATGCAGCATGCAAAATTTATGCTTCAGAATGTTATGCTTAATCTGATTTCAGTTTACAAACGTGTTTTATTTCTTTTAGTCACAGAAAGCATTACCTACTTTTTATATATTTCCTAGAATCATCTTGGAATTGCATACAATTCCTAGGAAATACATACATTTCACAGGAAATTTGTGTATTAAAGAATCTTTGAAAGATTATTTTACACGTTTCCTAAGTAGGCTCGGAATTGCATATTTATTTCCTAGGAATTGTGGAAAATTCTTAGGTTTCATACATTTCCGGTAACATATACAAACATACTACCACATCACCCCCACCTCCAGAGACGGAGGTCGATAGTCAGCCCATTATCGACCTCTGGTCTCTGGAGGGAGTCGTGTATCTTGCGATGCTTGCCAGGGCCAGTAGAGGTTCCAGTGAGTCGGCATCGGGTGCCGCACGGTGAGTCGGAACTGTCTGCCCAGTGAGGCGGGGTGGTGCTGCGTTATGCTCCAGTGAGTCAGATGTGGCACCGGGTTGAGGCTGACTGCGTGACACACTATCAGGGCCTCAAGTCTGCTATTACAATAGTGTCAGAATGGTCTATCATTGATTTCATAATTATTGATTTTGACAATTTTGGAAATCTACTAATATAATGGCGTCATTATGACTTTCTAATGGTCAACCACTGACACTCCATTGAAAGAAATGGCATAGAATGACCAATGAATTACTGACTCAGGCGGTAATCTGCAAAAATTTTGACAGTTCCTTTGATCAGTGACCTACCATTAGAACGTCATTGTGCAGTCATTGCTTTTAATTCGTTACGAGTATCGTATTATGTTCTGTGCCATTGCCCGACCAATGATCGACCATTATGAATTTAGCAGATTACGAACTTTAAGCAAAATGACAATGGGATCGTGTTGGAATGACGAATTTATAAAAATAGCAGACTAAGGGCCCAGCAGTAGCAATGGCTGTCATTTTGACAGTTCAACAATATTCATTGCGTTATTTACGTTGTTGAGCAGACATATTTTTCGAACATACGAAGCAATGGTTTAGCAATATGTTATGCAATAAGGGTGCTAATCTCTTCATATATCATGAATTCTTGACAGATTATAAAGAGGACAGTAGATTATAACTTTATAACATAAGTGATGCTCAGTTTCTACCTAAATATTAACGACAACAGCTACGTAATATATCTTCATTAATAATGCCAAAGTAAATTGTTGTCTAAATAGTAATTACGATACAAGATGATATTATGCTGAATTATTTAATGATCAGAAGTCTTAGTCTCCATTACTATTCATAAGTCTGTATTTCCATTACTCCGAAATTTATGTTCCTGGATGCATGTAGGTATGAGCAGTGCTGGCCTAGTGGTAACGAGTTGTAAGTCATAGGTTCGAACTCAGACAGGCACTTTACTTTGTGTAAATTATTTCATCACCAATGCTCTCAAAACGGTGAAGGAAAACATCGTGAGGTAACCGGCATGTTCTAGAATAAAAATTTCGAAGACGTGACATCTACCAACCCGCACTGGACCCGCGTCGTTGATTACAACCCACTCTCTTCTGAAGAAAGGAGGCCTGTGTACCTATGGGCTTTTTATTTTTTTTCGGATGGGAAATCATCAAATGACCCCTCCCGCTCTGGGTGGAGCGGAAGGGAGTGTCAGACTCTTACTGACTAAAACCCACCCGTGTTCCTTCCTTAGCCCTTACCTATGTTCCGGGCCATTATGTGTGTTCCTAGAACATAGTACTGTGGAACTTATGTGGTGTATTTGGTGTGTAAGGGGGCGCAAACACAAATAAGACCACTTTAAGACTTTAGGAGAATAATTATAATATAAAAAGGCAACGATACAACTTCGCGGTTAAGATATGAATCACTGCTTCTAGAATCAAACGCCATAATAATCATATTTGACATATGTTTAAACCAACGAATCGAATCATATTTCTAGCCAGTGCTTATTGCTAAAGGCTAGCACACACAGGCACTACACGAGCTACGCCCCACTTTGAATTAAAGTATTGGCCTAGCTCGCATCAAAATACAAGACTTTAATTCTAACGATTCGAAAATTTAAGCGTTCCTACCTATTATTAATCCTATAAGGAAAAAACTACCTAACGCCCGAAGTTAACACTGTGAGGTCCAGCTTTTTCTAAAAGCAGGGCTCAAGTCAGGACAAACGAAACACTTAACTAACACTCCCTTAAGTGCCAGGTAAGTCTACATTTAAGAGTGCTAAAATGCATCAACACAAACTAACGTTGTCATGCCTGAACCTCGTCATAACAAAACGAGCGAAAAAGATGTGACTTGGCCTCCTTCGATAACAAATGATGTGAAAGTTCACATCGGCCTGGATGAGGCTTACCGTGTTAACTGAACTTAACTTCAGATCCTTTTACTCCATCGGACGGTATCAGCCAGAGGGAATGAAAAGTTATGAGGCCAGTGTTCAAAAATCTAATAAGTGGCTGAACTCCATTATATCCAAAAAATACTCCGCGTTTATAATAACTATACCATTTACAAAAACTGTGGGTGCTCCAACCCAAGCTGAACCATATGTGTCAACTCAACACACTTTGCAAAGGCTATGCCCCGTTAGCAAAGTTGGTTTCAACTTAAGCTGATCACTCCCCCCTCTAGAGAGTGACAACAGTTTTTATACAACCCTCTTCCTCCTATAACGCGCATTACTATTTTCTGGAGTTCACTCACACTAAACATGGCCTATGTAATTTAGAAAATGAAGACGAAGTTTTTTTCAATCCCTCAAGCTTCATGGAGCCGTGAGACCTCAAGCCTCACGCTCCCAGCTGCGTCCGAAGTATCTTCCCAGCATATGAAACACACATACAAACACATGTTAATAACTTTATCACAATATTCACTAAAATAATGTTCTATTGATGTTTACAAAAACTGTGGGTGCTCCAACCCAAGCTGAACCATATGTGTCAACTCAACACACTTTGCAAAGGCTATGCCCCGTTAGCAAAGTTGAAGGGAATGTTTTAACATTAATTATGACAAGATCATTACAATTATCTTCTGCGACCGCATCTGTAGAAGAACTAAAAGAGCTTTTAATTTGCACAGAAATGTCTTTCACCTCTACGTCTTCATCTCCACTTACATCCAACTTTAAAGCATCTTCATCTAATCCAAATTCATCATCCACTTTACTATTCTCAACTAACAACATGATCATTTGGGCATCACCCTTTTCATTTATAAAATGGTTATTCTCCTTTGTTTCGGAAATATTTATTGATAAATTATTTTCAATAAAATGATCATCATCGATGTTAATGATATCAGTTTGCACATCATGATCAAATTGCTCTTCCTTCGGTTCTGAAACATAGCTAGATACATTAGTTATAACTGGAATGGACTGACCCGATTCCTCGATTTCTTCCTCGTGTTCGCACTCGAACACTTCCACCACCTCCTCAGCCTCTGCGGGGCTGCATACTTGGCTGCTGCGCTCGTCTTCATCTTCTTTAACATCTACTTCTACACTGCAGTCTTGGCTGTTGCGCTCGACTTCATCTTCTTCAACATCTACTTCTACACTGCACTCTTGGCTGCTGCGCTCGACTTCATCTTCTTCAATATCTGCTTCTACACTACATAACACAGAAGCATCATCATCTACATTTAAAACATTTATTTGTCCGCATTCTTCAGACGGAACCTTTAACATCTCCTCTTTCCTCGCTTTATAAAATGATTCGTGACATTTGCACGGGAACTCCTCACGAAAGCCATCGCATAATTCATCAAATGACATATCCTCGCGGTATATCACCTTATAAAAAGCCAGAGCTGCTCCTTTGAAATAAATCTGCATTATCAATGCCCAATCACTATCACGCCATCCACTACTTGTGGCAATATCTCTGTATTGTTCAAAAAGATATTCCAGGCACATATTAAATCCTGAGAACTGTGCAGTCTTAAATCCTGGGAGGAGTGCAGACATCTTGCTTTTCTTAATAAAAATAATATTTTAACCACTTAGCTTTTTTTTTCCGGCGACGATTCTGCGCTTGTTCTATATTCACTCCAACGCAAATTAAACTAAGGGGAGTTTAATCTGCGATCGCATATAAAATAATCCTTGACTTTTCCGTCAAATAAACTCAGCTTGGCTTGCACATAGAAAATTCACTTCATCTGAAATCAATCCATTAAACGATGAATTGCGTAGGTTCGTTCGGCGCCTCCACCAAATGTGGAACTTATGTGGTGTATTTGGTGTGTAAGGGGGCGCAAACACAAATAAGACCACTTTAAGACTTTAGGAGAATAATTATAATATAAAAAGGCAACGATACAACTTCGCGGTTAAGATATGAATCACTGCTTCTAGAATCAAACGCCATAATAATCATATTTGACATATGTTTAAACCAACGAATCGAATCATATTTCTAGCCAGTGCTTATTGCTAAAGGCTAGCACACACAGGCACTACAGTACCTAACAAGAGAATATACGACGTAGGAACAATAAAATTTTAAGAATAATCTTCAAAATAGGACTAGGTACTTACTCTGGAAGAACCAGGCACAAATCTAGAATCCGGGCTGCTACTCAAAGAATCCTGTTGAAAAAACCCAATAATACTGCCCGAGCTGGGAATCAAATCCAGGGCCACATGGTCAGAAGTAGCGCTTGCGACCAGTAGACCAACTAGGCAGTAATAAATAAATACCCTCGTTTTTGTATATCATAACTGTGGAACTCTCGGCCAGCGTCTGTGTTCCCTTCCATGTTTAACCCGTCTGCCTTCAAAGCAAGAGTGAACAGGCATCTTCTGAGCACGCTCGTTCCATCATCTATCGCTTTCCATGAGGCGTGATCAAAGTCAAGAGCAGGCCCACTCAGCAATAAAAAGAATTTTTTTTTAGTCATTCATTTCCCACTGCTTGGCAAAGGCCTTCCTACTCTCTTTCCACCTCTCTCTGTCCAGAGCTGCCAAGGATAAATCTTGATCAAAGGAGTCCAGCACATCCCTCTATCTCCGTCTGGGCCTGCCGCGATATCGTTTGCCATTAAACGGGACCCACTGGGTCGTAAATTTCGCCCACTGATCATCTGACATGCGGCAGATGTGTCCAGCCCTATAAAAAAAAATAGGAATAGGTATATAGGTAACCTTAGACACTTGCACCAAATCAAGTCTGCAGCTTGACTCTCCAATAACATCTGTTTACCTATTTCAAAAGCTACAATTCTCTTCGTTTGCATTGTCAAAGAACATTATTCACAATTTCCAATTGCCCCCCGTCGTCGGTGCCACTAAACCCCTAACTATGAATAACTTTGTTTAACGAAACAAAACACGCTCGGCCCTAGATTAGACCTCTGGATTCAGCTAATAATTTTATTAGACCCCGACTGCGCTCACTGAGCTTTGATTTAGACCACAGAGGGTCGATAAAAGAGTTAGACACAGTTTTATTTTGAGCAATGTAGTGGAGCAACGTTTGAGTTTTTTAGAATAGAATATAATTATTTATTTACTTCAAAACATGGTACATTACGGTCTTATAAATAAAGTTATAATCTTACATGTTTCGCCATGAACTGGCATACATATAAGTTTTGTTTTATTAATAGTTTATTTCATAAGTGGGCTCTTTAAATTTGAACAACATCAGTGATTAGATTACCTACAATATTTGCGTATATTAGTAAAATGCTGACATTAATTATTTCTTGTGAGGGGCTTGTGGCTAAGCAATAACAGCCGCATGGGTCGATTAGGTTATGCTACGCTTACCGCGGTTGGTCCGTGGATAGGTGACCATATTTACATACCGAGACCCTCTGTGCCTCGGAACGCACGTTAAGCCGTGGGTCCCGGCTATTATTCGCGGATCTTTGGCAGTCGTTACGTCGTCAGTTACTGGGGTTGTGGAGGTCAGATAGGCAGTCGCTTCATGTCAAATATTGATAATTAGCTGCATCAGGTGAACCTGGAAGCCTACCACAACTTAGTTGGGAAAAAGGCTTTACTGAGAATTATTCTATAAGCCCAAAAATAAAATCAATTACATTTCGGTCGCTATGAGGATGGGTTTCTGAATCTGAATCTGTCAGTTAGGTACATACAAACGAATACGTACGTGTTTTACGAATTTAACCTTTATTTAATGTTAATTATGTCCAACTGACAAGTTGTCAAGAACAAGCCTTACCGAGCAGTAATAAAATTAATGAAAACATCACTATTTTTCACAGAAACTCAAAACGGCACAAGCTTCTTTTGTATTGGAATGAAAATCGTTATTGATAAATACGGAAACAAAGATTCAGGAATTTATTGAACGAAAAGTAAAGTTTTCTTCTAACTTAAATATACACAACTATGAAAACAAATCAAAACATCAGGCTTTTTTTTTGTTAAATATTGTTTAAAAAAATTAGACTATTTCTGTATAACCTGATACAACAAAAAATGATGTTCCATACATTTTGATCGCGCGGGTCTCTTTTGTAGAAAACAGCAAATTTTTGTTTTAAAAACCGGCGAAAAATTTCGACTCAGGGAGTCCAGAATCATGTACTGATTCCATGGTAACAGGTAGTGCGTCGATGTCCCTGTCAACCTGTACAGACGCCTGCAGGCTGCACATCAAACTACGTCAAATTTCTTTAATAGATTTTCAACTTTATCGCTATAAAATAAGGTTCAAAGTTGATTGGGAGAATTTCACAGTTTCGGGTAGCTTGATGTGGTGGCGTCTGTACATAAAACTTTTACTCGGTATTGACTAAAAATAAAATAAACACTTTTTCAAATGTGACGGCCGCAACGGATGACGGCACTGTCGCAGTCTGAGTGACTTTTCCATTTCCTCTCAATATTACTGCTACGTAAGTCAGCAGTGGATTCACTTCAAAACAAAAATGGTTTCAGACAATTCGGTTGACAAAATAATACTTTGTAAAGCTCAACAAAGTTGACCTGTTTTCAATCATGGAATGAATTGCGCGTATTGCGCCGTGCTATTTTAATTGCAGACTAATAAGTGGACAATGATAGTGTTTGATCCCAAGAAATAATATATTAAAAATAATAATCAGCCTGCATACTCCCACTGGGGCCGAACAACCGGCCGGTTGGATTCTGGATTGGCGACCGCGTACCGGAAGACGTAGCGTTGGACGGTCTCTCACAAGGTGGACCGACAACCTTGTTAAGGCTGCAGAAATCCATTAGATGCGAGAAGCACAGAACCGGTCGAAGTGGAGGTGCTTGGGGGAGGCCTATGTCCAGCAGTGGACGTCTTTCGGCTGAAATGATGATTGTCCCACTCCAGGACAAAGGCCTTTCCTTTTTCCACTCAACTGTATCTTGAGCCAATATGGACCAATCCGGCGTCAAGTTCGTCCCGCCATCTATTGCGATGTTGATGTGGGTCTTCCGCAATGCCGTTGAACGTTTTCGATGAAATATTTTTTTTATTGCTGAATGGGCCTTGACCTCGGTCACGCCTGATGGAAAGCGATGGACGAAATCTATGATGGAACGAGCGTGCCCAGAAGATGCGTAAGGCACTGGAACTCCCACACATCCACGATACACAGCAGGCTGCTTGACGCCGGTCTCCGGTGGGAGGGTGGTCGCAAACCCTAGCCCTACCACCACAAGGGAAGAATTGACCAGTCAAATAAAGTGTTGGGTGTGACTGTCCAGGATGCGCCGAGTGCTTGGTTCAATTGAGTATCTGGCGGAACAAACTGCGCTACACGAGGAAGCTTCTTCATGCATCCCAAAATATAACTTTATAGCCGCTCTTGCAACCACTATAGTAGTAATTAAGTCAGTAATTAATTAAATAACACATTACACCAGATATCCGAGACCACGCCTGTACATTTCCCCGAAGGGTTAGGCAGAGGTGTACCTACCTATAGTACAGCCACATTTCGCCCGTTATGTTTACATAACATATACATAATCAGCCTATAAAGTTCCCACTGCTGGGACACGGGCCTCCTCTCTGTGAGAGGGAGTGGGCAGTAATCCACCACGCGGGCGCAGTGCGGGTTGGTAGATGTCACATGTCTTCGAATTTTTGGTTCTAGGACATGCCGGTTTTCTCACGATGTTTTCCTTCACCGTTTTGAGAGCAGTGGTGATGATATAATTAATACAAAGTAAAGCTCCTGTCGGGGTGCGAACCTACGACCTACACTACTACGACTCGTAAGTCGCGGCCGTCACCACTTGGCCACCACAGCTCTCGGTTAGTTAGTGGTTATGTTTAAGTCCCATGTAATAAAGGGCGAGACTATTGCCATCAACCAGGCACAAATCAAGACTCCGGGCTGCTACTGAGATATTTCTGATGGAAACACCCAATAACACTTTGCCTAACCCGGGAATCGAAATCGAAGCGCTAACGACCTCTAGAACAACGAGGAATTTATTACAAACTAGCTGCGCCCCGCGGTTTTACCCGCATAAGTCTCGATCCCGTGGGAATATCGATATAAAAAGTCGCTATGTTAATCCAGGATGTCAGCTACCTACATACAAAATTTTATCAAAACTGGTCCAGCCGTTTGAGCGTGAAGAAGTCACAAACATATAAACACACACACACACACTCACAAACTTTCGCCTTTATAATATTAGTGTGATGTGCTATGAACAGAAAAACCTAGTAATTCCACAATGTAGGTACCTCAAGATATACTTATGTAAATCAAACCGTCCATCTAGAAAGGGTTTATAGCCAAATAAGAATTCAAAATGTATATCTTATGTAAAGGCAAAATGTTTTTAGAAGTTTTAACTCAGAGGTGACTTGAGAACGAAGCGGTCAAATTCTTAAGTAGGTACCTATTTATCAAATTTTATGAGCCTAGGTTTCAACACAGCTGTGCAGTGTTTGTAAAAAAATAAGGACAGACATATAACACACCGGTAAAAAAAAGAAGATCTCCTAAAGTATTTCATCTAAACTACATAATATTATAAGAGAAAAGATTTGATTTTTTTGTATATTTGTTTGATACTCTTTGTCGTTAAAACGGCTGAACGGATTTGGATAAATTTAGCCACTAAGACTTGGTAGACCATGCCATTATAGACTTATTATCCCGATATGCCCGATTGTATCGAGACTTATGCGGGTGAAACCGCGGGGTGCCGCTAGTAAAACATATTTTAGAATTAATAATATTTTTTTTACAACCGTGTAACTCAAAATTAATACTATTGTATAAATTAATTTAAGAACGAAGTGTCTTAATGGAGTTCTATAACAAAAAACTAGCATTTCTAAATCAAGAACACCAATGTACAAACAACTTCACAGATAATTGTCTCGATCACACTGATAAGGATCAAACCAAACTAGTTATTTAATAAGTACCTATACTAAATGAAACCGGAACACGACATGCATACACGCTTGATGACTCCGGCAAAAAATAGCAGCTGCGTTTAATTATTGGTACTTAAATGAAACATCACACCACGCACTCAACATTTATATCACAAAAGAAACAAATGAAACTTATAACAAAAAGAAAACCAATTGTATTCAAACAAACGCCTAAAAGTCAATAAATAGTCTGATAGTAGTAAACAAAGATAAAAAACGCGATGAAGGAAAAGAAGCGCCACGTAATAAAATCATCGTAACAAATCCAACCGAACAACAAACGTATAGAGAAAATCCGCTTGAAAAACAAACAAAAAAGACCGATCAATTTAAAAGGATAAAGAAACGTAACGATTGCAGGTAAAACGATAAAACAGTACAAACAAACAACGCTAAAGCAAATGTATGTGAACAAGAGCATACGGTTTACGAGCATATAAATTCAAATGACTTTAATTATTACGAGCCAACAAAAGATTGAATTAGTTCAAGGAGATTTGCATAATACCCGAAAACAGTAGGAATTATGGGCCAATTTACTTAACGCATCCTATTAATACGATTATATTTGCTATGCTCCATTAAATTTTAATAGGAATTTGTATGTTGATTCAAGAATTTGCACGATGTTCTTAGGAGATCTTTAAATTCTAAATGTTCAGGAAAAAAATAATTTATGAAAATGGTGGCTATACTGAGCATTAACTGGGTTGCAGAAGTCAGATAGGCAGTCACTTCATGAATAATACTGGTATTCAGTTGCATCCGGTTAGACTGGAAGCCCATCCCAATTCCCAACATAGTTGGGAAATTTCTTCCAGTCAACTTAGGTGATTCAGAGTATACAGTGGTAGGTTTAATTATGAAAATTGGGGAGATTTTTAAATATAAAGATAAGCCAATACTTATTATAACTATAAATATAATATAAAGACATAATTATATATAAGTATCTAATAGCTAGACGGACCGATCGATCAGGTTAAGGTACGCTTTCCGCGTTTGGTCCGTGGATGGGTGAGCAACTTTACATAATATCAAGACCTCTCTGTGCCTCGGAATGTATACGTTAAGTCGTTGGTCTCGGCTGTCATTCGTGGATCTTTGGCAGTCGTTACGGGTCGTCAGAAGCCCGAAAGTCTGACAACCAGGCTTACCAAGAGATATCGCATTACCCAGTAACTGGGTTGTGGAGGTCAGATAGGCAGTCGCTTCATGTAAAATACTGGTATTCAGCTATGCAGATGATACATAAATATAAGCACAAATAAACATACCTACATTAATACACACACACATACATACATATATCACATGGAAAAAGGCAATTTTTTTCCTAAGTACTGGCTTGCAAGTACAACAAATATCTCTCCAGCTAAATGACTCTTTATGGATTCTGGCAATTGCCCTGATTGGGAAATTTTCGATCAGAAAGTTTGTAAACCACTTAACCGATAAGGATTTGTTGAAAAACTCGACTCCATTGCTTTTATAATAATAAAAATATATTCCTACCATAAAGATAAAGTCATTAGGTATACTTAAACAATATCTATTTTACATACTTATTACATTAGACAGAGCTATCAAGGTTTATTTTTGTTTAAAAAAACCCGTAAAAAACGAAATTTTATGTCTCTAAGATATATTTATTGTTAGTCATTGGTAGTTGAAATTAATTGAGTGCAATTAATTATAAATAATAATATAATATTAATAAATTCTATAATAATTATTATTATATAGGTACTATTATATTTAATTATTTTAATAAATATAGACCAATTTACGAATAAACTAGGGCAATATAAAAAAAAACCAGGACAGAATTCGGAACACCACACTGGCGGCATTCCGAAACGGGTATACTGGATGGAAAGAAGGTTGCCAGGCTCAAATGACATTGAGCAGGTTACATTAGCCAATGACCGCTGGGCAAAAGTCTCCACACCGCCGGCCCAGAAAGAGATGGTGAGGAGACCTGGACGCGTCCCGCGAGGGCTGGTTAGATGTAGATCGGGAAGAGTGGTTCTGAAAGAGCCACCTGGCAAAGGTGGCTCTTGCAGCTCAGCAGTGGAACAGTATAGGCTAACAAAAAAATAACTGAACCGCATACTACAAGTAAGTACACCTCCTCTTAACCCTACGTGTGATAAGGGCGTGGTGATATGTGCAAGAATAAATTAATATACTTTATTAACTTTACTTCATGATTTTCAAAATAATCTTCTGCAAATATTCACAACGACCAGCTTGCTATGCGCATTTTCAATGAACATTTTATCCAACTACTTACGACAAATCCGATTAATTCAGCAGACACCCCAAAGGGACACACCCAAATCCTGGGCACGTACCACGTACTAAATAAAGACATTGTAACCCTTACATAATCAAATTCCCATTCACGTCAAAATCCCCGCAAAACAAAACTGTATATTAAGCATTCAGTGAATGTTCTTAAATCCATTATCTTGTGACAAGTTCACAAGCCCAGCTGATCCGATACCAATAGTACTGCACACAAATTAGATTCGTATTCCGTTGGTGTAATCAAGGCAGACACTTGCTTGCACATCTGTGTCCTAAAGGACCTTGCAAATATATACATATTTGTAAATTTCGACTCTATGTGATCGTAATAGAACACAAAACGACTTGTATATTAATTTTCGCATCGGTGTTAAAAGGATTACGACTGCGACTGCGTGAAGATGCTCGATAATGTACTCAGAGTATGCAGTCTGCTTGTAGATGCGACATTTCGTCAATACTCTGAGGAAAATATAAAATGGAAATCTTAAGGCACTCTTACCTAAAAAATCAAAACCCTGGGGCCTTCGAAAAGATAAAATGATTTATTTATTTATAAAGGTACACCAACATTATAGCTTCTGTATATATCTTAAGTAGTTTAAGAAACAATTAATAGCTTCGGACACAGTCACCAATTATCTTAGATATAGCACATTATAATAATACAACAAAAGGCTCTAGAAAGTAGACATTATGGCAAAATACTTCTTAAACTTAAGATTAATATCATAAAAGAAAATAAAACTACAAGACAAACAATTTTGCAATCTTTCCCACTAACTTAAGACTAAGACATAAAAAATATAAATAATGGTATTACCCAAGATTTTATCTACAGGTTTTAGAAACCGTGGCACCAAAATCGTGTCTTCTAAATTCTTGAAGACTCTCATTAGAATCAAGCTACTTCAACAGAGACATATGCATATAGGCAAAAAACAGCAACTACGGTTACACCCTCTACATTTCTACGTACTCTTTGTCACCGCATTAGAAAACCAAGTCCGAACTAATCCCTCTCATTGGTTCTAATGTAAGTATTAAATGTCTTTATAAAGGGGTGAGCACTGAGCACACCATTCGAAGGGCCTGTGACAAATGGGTTTAGAATTTTGTGACACTTTAATATTATCACAATGTGAGTAATTGGAGTCTTGTCCCTAAGGCACGCTCTTCGTAACTTTAGATGTTATAACTATGTTTTATTTAAGACAGTTTTTTTTTTTGCATAATTTATCATTAAGAGCGGTCCGTGGCTAAATAATAACAGCCACACAGGTCCAGCGATCAGGTTAAGCTTGCCGCGGTTGGTCTATGTATGGGTGACCATCTTTACATACCGAGACCCCTCCGTGCCTCGGAAAGCACGTTAAGCCCTTGGTCCCGGCTGTCATTCGTGGATCTTTGAGAGTCGTTAGGGGTAGTCAGAAGCCCGAAAGTCTGACAAGCAGTCTTACAAAGGGGTATCGTATTACCCAGTAACTGAGTTGTGGAGGTCAGATACTTAGGCAGTCGCTCCATGTAAAATACTGGTATTCAGCTGCATTCGGTTAGACTGGAAGCCGACCCCAACATAGTTGGGAAAAGGCTGGGCAGATAATGAAATTAATAAACTTCAACGATGGCCCCAGAGAAAATGAGATATTCTTTTTTTTTAAGTCCTTTTTAGAGTTATACATAAAGTTTTCGCCGATAATCACGTTTTAATTTTTTTGATTGATTAAAATTTAATCAATCAATCAAAAAAATTAAAAAATTGTTAATTCACAGAAACAATGCACAGCCAGCCTCATCATCTGCCTAGCCTTTTCCGAATTATGTTGGGGTCGGCTTCCAGTCTAACCGGATGCAGCTGAATACCAGTATTTTACATGGAGCGACGGCCTATCTGACCTCCACAACCCAGTTAGGTTTTTTCTGTGAATTAACAATTTTTTAATTAATTAGGTAATACCATACCCCTTGGTAAGATTGTTTGTCAGCCTTACGGGCTTCTGACGACTCATAACGACTGTTAAAGATCCATGAATGGCAGCCGGGACCAACGGCTTCACGTGCCTTCGGAGGGGTCTTGGTATGTAAAGACGGTCACCCATCCACGGACCAACCGCGGCAAGCGTTGCTTAACCTGATTGATCGAACCGTGAGGCTGTTATTTCTTAGCCTTAAGCCCCTCTACAGCCAGCCTCCACCACAAACCCCACTCCACTTACAAATTCACAAAAATATCCAGTCGCAATTATAGTTATTTAAAATATTATTATTAACTCTTAAAAAAGGTTCAAAGATATAAATAGAACAAACATAATAATTATATTTAGTCACGTCAATCAAATAAACTAAACGAAATAAATAAATAAATGACATCGGTCACAGAATAAATGAATTCGTAGAAGTTTAAAAACTAATTTACGAGTATAAAATGAAATACATTTTGTTTATATTTAGATTTAACTTGTTTGACTCAACTGACTTTCAGTCTAGGCTAAGTTAGATATAAATCTCACTTAAGTTGAAAACATTGGAGTCTAAATAGAAGAAGAAGCATTAACATTTGATTAATTGAGTTTTTAGATGGGTAGACTAAATTATATTAAATCATGTTAAGGGGATTACAGGACTTAAACGCAAAAAACGCAAGTTTTAGAAACAATAAAAGTATATGATCGACTACAGTAAACAAAATCAGAAAAATATAAAATATTCTTCAGGATATATGCTAGGTAGATAGTGTGTTGAAAGTATAATACAACTAATTTGATATGATAGAATAAAATCATGAAGATACCTCTAAAAACTTTCTGTTTCCAGCGTTCAAATATTTCAAAGAATTAAAATAAAAGAGTATTAAAACAATGTCAAAATTAAACCATACAATGTCAAGGATAAGGAAAACGTTAACTACTATCAAATACAATGTCATGAACACAAATATGTTGTACCTACAACCAGGCTCAAGAAAATAGGTGTCTCGTTCAGATGCCAATGTATACGCTTTTACAATAAACTACCAAGCCACGTTCAAGATCTAAGCCTTAATAAATTCAAATCTTTCATTAAACGTAAGTTGTGCCAGAAAGCCTTTTATACCGTTAAAGATTATATTGAGGACAAAAAGGCTTGGGATTGAGCTGCTTCCAATTTCTGCATTTTTAATGATTTTTTTCGTTTTTATATACATGTCGTGGATAGATGGCAACACAGTATAGTGAACAGCGCCATCTAACAATTTGTTTGGTAAACGAAGAATCATGTGATCGGAAACGCAAGCGAGCCCTACCGCTTGGACACGATCGTCGGTGGAGGGGATGCCGCGAGGACTGGTGGAGAGACCGAGTGTTGCGACAGTCAGTCTACAGTCGACCGTCGAGCTCGGACAGTCTCGGCAATCGCTCAATACCAACGCACGTGTTTGTTTCCGACACACGTGTGCGTTTCGGTTGTAAATAGCTAGTTTATTAAAGTTACTGTAAATTCAAATAATCTTTTCGTTCGAGTACCCACTGAAGTGCCCACACACCTATCTAAACTATGTCGGATCGTGAAGAAGACCCGATGTATCGCATCTCGGCCACCCGCTGATGCGACATCAGAACTGGGATACACTCGAGCTGAAAAAATTATGGAGAATTGAGCGATGACGTCACGGTGCGATATTTCTTTGCCTGGATTTAATCTGGATAAGGACAAAGTCACTCCACGCTCTAAGAATCGAGCCAAGCAGCCTCGCAGCCATCAGTGAAACCTTTCGTATGCTGCAAGTGAGAAACCAGGACATATCGCGGCCCTGCATAAGCAGTGGCAGCAAGCGGATGGTGGCCAATGTGTTGGATGTAGTGAAGGGCGAGTGGACGTCACACAACTACCCTCAGGCACGTTACAAAATAAAGGTGAGCTGTATTGTTTTGTTTACAATTCTGGTGCTGAATGCAAGTTAGTAAAAGCGAGTTGTGCAGCCAAATTAAGTGGCAAACTAGTTAATAACGTTGTTGCGTTGACTGGTATTGGTCAAACGCGTGTATTCAGCACAGAACAAATCATTTGTAGCGTTGCGATTAGCGACCATCAACTTGAGATTTTATTACGTTTCTACCCGACATTTACTTGCAAAGTAATATTATGATAGGACAAAGGCAGCTATAACAACATTTTCGGTTGGCGATTTCGTGTTATTAGAATACGAAGAGCAAAATTAGATTATAAGATGTAACGTTACACGTTATTTCTGTTAATTATTTTTTAACAAAAATAACTCTTATAATGGATCTTGAAGGAATTATAGTGGCAACACTCCAGCTACGTCCTGATTGGCTGTGTTCTCCTTCCACCAAAATATTGCTAGAACTATCCAACCTCGGGCTATATAAAACCCGGGAGCTCATTTGACGGGAACGCGGCTGAAGAAACCATTATCTAAAAACTTCACGACAGTTATTTGTTGAAGTACTAACTTTTTATAACTACCATGTAATAATTCAAATTCTTTATTTCAGACGTAAGTCCATAGTGTTAGTAGCAACAAAATAACTTAATGACTAGTGTTAGTAATAAGGAGGACATAAAATAGACTATCAATTGGTATGGATCCTCTCCCAGTGACGCAGCAGAGGGGAGTCCCACCTATCTGAGAACACGCTCAGGAGACTATTGGTGGCGGTCCTTTTTCTTATAATGGCGTAAAAATCGTCTGTGCGCGCTTCCGCAAACATAGTGGACGCACTACAACGCCACGACAGCCCCAACAGTATCCTAAACGCGTTATTATATTGGACACGCAGATCGCTGTATGTCCTCTGCGTAAAGCGGGTCCAAAGACCTAAGTGTTGTGAAAAAACCCCAGACGAGTGAGTGTCGCAAACACCTATTTCTTCGCCGCTTATAGTTGTTCCAACTCTCTTTATAACTTAAATAACAACGTTTTAATTAGAATCCTTTGTAAATTAGAATTGTTCAGTGTTCTTACGCGTACCACGGTTAACTTAGATCTACCTACAGCTCACTTTTCTAAGCGTTCATAATGTAACCGTTATCCGTACTGGTACCTATCAATTCTCTTTGTTATAATAACTTCTTAAGCGGCCTACAATCTTATCTTATTTCTATTAACCATGTATCCAGCGGAGGATATCCAGATCTGTTCGTAGCGTAGGTTTAAAAGTGAAAAGAAAGTCTATAATTTTTCTTCACCTACCTACACTTTTGGATGTCATTCTTTACTTTCCTTTATTCATGTGTTTCTATTGTAACGCACCACCTGGGCTGCCGCATCTCGATAACCAGTGGATGCCAGCT
Organism: Oligia latruncula; assembly: GCA_948474745.1. Taxonomy (NCBI): domain Eukaryota; kingdom Metazoa; phylum Arthropoda; class Insecta; order Lepidoptera; family Noctuidae; genus Oligia; species Oligia latruncula. The sequence continues at coordinate 6,436,940 of OX419694.1, forward strand.
CACTGCTGTCCACCGTAGACAACTCAGACTACGGTTGTGGGGATGTGTCAGTCGGTCGCGTGTGTCCGGACATCACCTCAACGGACAAACCGACTGGTTACAGGGTTTTTTTTTTCTTCCTTCCTTCCACCTTTCTGCCTGCCTACTTCGCTTCTGCACCTGCACCTGCACAGACGTACGTGTCTACGTAGGCTGTTGAAGGCTTGAGGCCCGGAGGCGGTTACTAATACTGCCACCGCCGTCGCCGCAGGGGAGCGGCTGGATGACCCTGCCGCGGCGCTACGGGACCCTGGACATCTACCTCCAGTTCCCGCTACCTACGTCTGGAGGCTCAGCAGGGCAGTAGTGTTCTTAGACGGTTATAACCATGTTAGATCGGAAGTTCAGAGGTCCGTTTCTGGTAGATGATTTTCGCTATGATTAGATAATCAAAGTTTGTTTACATAGCTCTGGTTGATGATTTTCGCTTTCATTAGATAAAATCAAAGTTTGTTTACATGGCTCTGGTCATTGGATGTTATTGCTACGATTAATCAAAGTTTGTTTAGTTAAATTAGAGGTATAGTTTAAAAACAATAAGAAGAGGATTAAAGTTTCTGATTTCAAAAGTTAGTAGTTCTTCTCCATAGAGATCTACGCTTTGGAATGGGCGACTGGCTTCAACTTTCTGATTGACTGACAGACTATTTAATTTTGATAATTCAAAAGTGCCTGCACAAGGTTTGATTGAAATGGATAATTTGAGTTTGAGTTTTAGAGGCCGTAAATGGTCAGAATTGGCCGAGTGGAACATGCACTGCTTTTGAATTTTTGGTTACAGGTTAACACACAAGAACGTGTGCAACAGGATGGCAGTGCCCCACAGCATCTGTTTTCGATGCGGCAACACCAGACATTTTGCTTCGAGATGTCCACGAAGCAATGATGTAGGCGCCAGTATGGTGGGGGCCCAGGCGGTTTCGGGCTAGCGCCTGCAGCAGCGGCTAGTAGCGAGTGATACGGTTCAAGTTTGCTATGTCAGCAATCCGAGTAGTGTACCTACTGATGAATACTGGGTGAGTCATAACCATTTTACGATTCTGGCGTCGAATGTTCTATCATCAAAGATTGTGTTGCGTCAAAGTGTACTGACTTAGCTTAGTGACAACTGATGATGAGTTGACTGATATTAACTTAGATGAGATAATAGACCACGCGACACAGGGTATTAAGAAAATGCAATTACGATAACATTCGATTTGACTAAAGTAAAGTTATTAAGTTTGCTTTAATGATTGTTTTACGAGTAAAGGCGCTTGACTCAGCGAGCCTAAGAATACCCTCATGATTGTGTGTGAAGGATACCCGATCACCAAGTTACTCCGGAATTAGATGTCATAGTTGATGACAGTGGTAGTGAGACCACCTTTGGTTAAGAATGGCTTGTACACTCAAACTCAAAACTTAAGACCAAACCTCATGAGTAACATGTGGCGATAGGTCTATAAGAAATCGTTGGTGCGATTTCTGTCTGTGTTGGTGCACAGAGCGCTTTATGTGTTGTAGCACATATTGCGCAAGATATCTTAAGAGTCGTTGGTGCGATTCTTTTCTGTGTTGGTGCACAGAGCCCCTCATGTGTTGTTGCATATGTGGCGGCAGATATCTTAAGGGTCGTTGGTGCGATTCTTTTCTGTGTTGGTGCACAGAGCCCCTCATGTGTTGTAACATATGTGGTGGCAGATATCTTAAGAAATCGTTGGTGCGATTCTTTTCTGTGTTGGTGCACAGAGCCCCTCATGTGTTGTAGCATATGTGGCGGCAGATATCTTAAGAGTCGTTGGTGCGATTCTTTTCTGTGTTGGTGCACAGAGCCCCTCATGTGTTGTAGCATATGTGGCGGTAGTTAAGTAGAGAGTCGTTGGTGCGATTCTGGTCTGTGTTGGTGCACAGATTACAATGAAAGTTTCACGAGTTGAGTATACATTGCCTATGAGTTTGATTTCGGTAAATTCTAACTGAGTTGTTACAATTTTGATGGTTTAACTTGTTGATCGGTGGAGTCCAGTCTGTGTTGGTGCACAGAGCGTCTCATGTGTTGTAGCACATATTGCGCTAGTTTTCTTTTACTGAGTATCAATGGGTCGAGTCCTGTCTGTGTTGGTGCACAGATCGCTTCATGTGTTGTAGCACATATTGCGCTAATTTTCTTTTTCTGAGAATCAATGGGTCGATTCTGGTCTGTGTTGGTGCACAGAGCGACTCATGTGTAGTAAGCACATGTGGTGACTAGTTTCAACCGCACCTTATGTGCAGTAGCTTATGTCACAACTGATCTAGTAAGAATCATTGGTGTGATTCTGGACTGTGTTTTTGCACAGATTTTGGTAAATAGTAACTGATTCGTTACAATTTTGATTTTCTTTGGTTCAACTTACTGATCGAACCTTTTCTAATGATTAATGTTGGGGGTGCGAAACCTTGACAACAAGGCATTGTAAATGAAGACTAGAGAAATTAAAGTAACAATGAGATAGAGTTACCTTAGTTATTAGGTAATGGCAGGATAGCCGAGTTACCTTAGATATTTGGCAGGATAGCCGAGCTTGTTTACTCTGTGAGTATATTTGGTCCGCAGGTACTAACACCCGAGGACGGGTGCTAGTCAGGGATGGCCGTGTCGTGGATAGATGGCAACACAGTATAGTGAACAGCGCCATCTAACAATTTGTTTGGTAAACGAAGAATCATGTGATCGGAAACGCAAGCGAGCCCTACCGCTTGGACACGATCGTCGGTGGAGGGGATGCCGCGAGGACTGGTGGAGAGACCGAGTGTTGCGACAGTCAGTCTACAGTCGACCGTCGAGCTCGGACAGTCTCGGCAATCGCTCAATACCAACGCACGTGTTTGTTTCCGACACACGTGTGCGTTTCGGTTGTAAATAGCTAGTTTATTAAAGTTACTGTAAATTCAAATAATCTTTTCGTTCGAGTACCCACTGAAGTGCCCACACACCTATCTAAACTATGTCGGATCGTGAAGAAGACCCGATGTATCGCATCTCGGCCACCCGCTGATGCGACATACACATTGACATTGATGATTTTTTTTTAAACAATGACATTTGCTTACTTTGTAAAGTATTATATTATTTTTTCATTGTGAATGTGAAGACGATGTGGGTCATTTTACATATATATATATTTTTTTTATTATTCTCTCTGTTCTGTTTTTTTTCATGGTCTGGCAGTTTGAGTTATTTATGTGGCCTACCCAAATGTCCTTTCTTTGGTATTGTTCGTCGAATCGTTGAGCTCCTTAAGTCTTGAGTTGAGCTGCACGATTTTTGACAAATGCGTGCACTGACTGGACAGGTCCTCTCAATCTGTGTGGTTCTTTCCTCAAAAGACCACCTCAGACATCGATCTACATGGTCTTCATATAACCTGACCAAGATTATGTCTGGACTTTAAAAGAGACTGTGACCTCTGAGTTTGTTTCGGCCTTTCTTCTCAGAGTAGTCAGATAGGAAACGCCGACTTCATCTAGTTTTAAAAAAACATGATTGACGTGTAAAAGTGTTTGTACAAAAATACTTACAAAAATAAAAATCATTTCAAATCATTTCATTTCATATCATGGGTTTATAGCACAAAGGCGAGTCGTCGTCTAATTTAAATTCTGTATCAAATTTTTCATTTTTTGTAACTCATTTGTTGAGTAGTAAAACGTATGCAATAGCAAGTTAAATAATTTATTTTTAAATGTCATGAAGTTTTAAATACTTTAGGTAATTTATTATAAATACTAATTGCCATACAGTAGTTGCCTAGCACTGGGATGATACAGGCTAACACTAACGGTAATTTATTGTTATTCGAAAAAGTTTTATTATTTGTAGCAGGTGTATCTAAGCCATATTTAAATCACCATCTGGCTTAGATAAGATGTGATAGAGAGAGTGACCCCAAAATATTTGGGAAAAGGTTAGGGTGATACCTAGACTTTCCCAAGTTTCGGTGTCGGCTTTCTTTTTTTTTTTTTTTGGTTTGTTTTCTTTTTGTAATATATATTTTTTTTTATTTGAAATGAGTTTGCTCTTGACTCAAGTCTAGGTCAAAGGTGAGAAAGTCGACGACGCCGGAGCGAGCTTACCCAAAAAAATATTATGCTCATTAGTCTATTAATATATTATTATTAACTAGCTGCGCCCCGCGGTTTCACCCGCGTAAAAGTCGATACAGTGAGAATATCGGGATAAAAGTAGCCTGTATGTTAATCCAGGGTGTCAGCTACCTCCATATATAATTTATCAAAATTGCTCTAGCCGTTTGAGCGTGAAGAAGTAACAAACTTAAAAACACACACACACACCCCCTCACAAACTTTCGCCTTTATAATATCTTATAATGTCACTAAATGGTCACCCATCCGAGGTTGAACCTCAGTCACTCTACTTAACCTCGTAGCTCGTTCAATCATATCATAATTTTGCTCTAATATCGTTAGCTTCGAAATAAATTCTCTTAGTACATAAATAAAGTTATTTATGTCCGATTTATAATAACCCGGATCGGTGGGTCATTTGATTGGACCGGCGCTAAGTAAGCGTGAAAAACAATGATATTTCAATTTGCTACTACTTTATGTATTTGTTCATTTATGTGGTTAACCGTATTTGGTAACGGGAATCAGTTTAGTATGAGGTTTAAGAGGAAATGCGGATGGTCTTTTCCATAAAACGCTCTCGCCTCTTTTCTTTCTGGTTAATGACCATAAATCAATGAATTGTTACAGAATAATAAATATTAACTACTTGTATGACCCTATATTTTCCTCTTTAATGATACATTATTTTTATAAGCACTAGAACCCTCAAAAAATGCTGATTTAAACAGCTATCAACAGAGGCCTAGCGTAGGTACAGATTGGACAACTATTAATGAAAAAAGAAAAACATAAGGACACTGTATAGGTACAGGATTATAGGTAAAACATTAACAACCTCTTAAGAGGTCATTGTACTCATCATTATGAACAACTTTTAGGACCAAACCTGAAATCGCGAAAAAAAAATCAGCTGTTCCCTACATTTATGTTTCTATAACTCGTCAAAATGTAGGGAACAGCTGATTTTTTTGTTGTCATGATCAACTTTTTGCTGCTACGACACGACTCAGAATGTAATAAAAGTGTTGGTAAACTGACGTTTTAAATTGGTATATATTAGTACTAAATTGGAGATAGAATGTGTCAGTGACTTACGCACTAGTTAAACGAAGGTCTAAATTATCATTTCCTCACGAGCCAAGTAACAAAGACTTGGAAGAGTCATCCTCCTAAGGAAATGGATCGTTTAGCGTTTGTGAATGATTAATGCCGACTAGAGTCTAATTTTATATAAGTCAACCGCAAAGAGGATGCTCTGTTTATGCGTTTATTAATTCAGTCACCTTGCAAGAAGAGAAGAGGTTCCATTGTTAAAAACCTTCACTATGGTTATGCCATGACGTTTACAAGTAGAAGGCACCCAAAACTATATCTTGCCTAAAGCGTTTTGGGATCATATTCTTTAGACAACGTGCGTAACGTGATAATTTTTTTTTGACGTGACAACGTCTTAAATTAGGTTGCGGCTGGGAGTCACTTATGAAAAAGTGTAACGCTCGGTAACGTTACGATGAGTCACCGAACGAGAGAGAGAAAGACGTTGTCACGTAAAATCTTCGCCCGTAAAACCGACTTTACAGGCAACCATTTTTTTATTTAAACACCAAACAAATTCAGTGAAAAGATGAGCAGTATACCATGTTTAAACCGCTATAACTTCGAATACAACTCGTAGATCATATTTTTTTTTTATCAAATCAAAATCATCAATCAAACTTTCAAAACATCATTCCCCCACTCCAAAATCAAAACTACACAACAATTAACTTTTTTACAACGCCAAGATCTTTACCAGATACAAGAGACTTATCTGCCTCGTTCATCTCGAACAAATAAAACAGGGGAAGCCTTTAAACGCTTCTACTTTCAACAAGATATTTTATAGTACTCCTTTGATCTGTAGACCTTTTTGCTGACCGCAATAAATGCCTCGCTTAAAGAGATAAAAGTTAGATTCCTTTGTGGAGAAACTCGGTCAAGTGACTTCAAATGTAATGAAAATCTTTAGATGCGCTAGGGAAATTTATTTGTTCCAATACTTCTTGTTTATCCGTCACTCTTTGTAGTACACGGTAATTTGATTGTTTCGACGTAAATAGTTTTGTTTACAGTGTCAATGTTGCGGTGTTTGTGGTGAAGTTTTCGATGAAATTGAACTATGATATTGCCTGGTTTGAAACATGACACAGATTAAATTTTGTTAATAAAAATAGTTGAATATTAATAAAGATACACAGATTCAATTTTGTTAATAAAAACAATTGAATACTAATAAAGTATTTTACAAGCTAAATTAAATTGTTTATGTTTGAAACTCGTTACAAAGTTTCATTTCAATCAAGCGAATGAAAGTAAATCTGCAACTTGTTTAATGATGTTAAATTATATTTTTTTTTATTTAAACATTTGTAGTCTGCTGTAGATAAAGTAGAGTAGAGCTATGAGAGTGTGGGAAGAGGGAGTGCACCTGTGTCTGCGCGCACACTTGTGCACTATAATAAATCTCCCGCGCAGAAGACTAGTCTCCGTTGAGATATGCCGCCGTGGCCGAAATACGGTCTGGAGGACTTTAGATTAGAGCAGTGGTGGCCCAGGGGTAACGGCCGCGACTTACGAGTTGTAGTTCGTAGGTTCGAACCCAGACAAGCGCTTTACTTTGTGTGCATTATTTCATCACCACTGCTCCCGAAACGGTGAAAGAAAACATCTTGAGAAAACCGGCATGTCCTAGAACCAAAAATTCGAAGACATGTCACATCTACCAACCCGCACTGGGCCCGCATGGTGTGTACCGGCCCACTTCCTCTCACCTAAAGACTATAAGGTTACATTCTCTAAGCTATGCTCTTACAGAGTGAAGGCCTGTGAGTGCATGCTTATGCTGCTATAGACTGGATCTAAGTCTCATTGCCATTATGGTCTGACCCTTTATAATAATAATAATCATTTTACTATCAGGCAATTAGTTGCCTGATAGTAAAATGATTATTAAAAAAAATACACAAAATAATCTTATACAATAATAAACTAATACATATTAAAAACCGTAAAACTATGACTATACACCTAACGTTGTCAGCGTCGTGTTTCGCTGCGTGGTGTCGCGTAACCGTCCTCGAAAACGTAAACGAAAGAGGATTATTGCCCGAAAGGTGTCGTATATCGATACGACACCTTTCGGCCAAAAGTCCTCTTTCAGACAGGCCTGTAGATGTTGGGTTGGAACTCGTACCACGAATGACTTAAATTTGATGTCCCTTTGGGGATAGATCATCATAACCAATATCACATTATTTTGACACTACAACACTTTGTTTGCATACAACACAGCAAGACCGTGAAAACGGTTGCATTTTAACGTTCAGTTTACTTCCAAAATGTTCGTCCTGCATGACACTATTATTCTGTAAGCACCGACCTTATTACACATTCCCATAACGGCTCACGTATGCATTTACTATATGGGCCAGTTAAAATTTTCCTGCCCCATAAGAGCGAAGGACGTGACAAGACATAAATTAATATAATTATTAAAACGAAACGGGTCATTTCGTGCAACGTTGAGCTTGCATTCAGTTACTTTGCGTTGCGCAGTCTTTAATCCGTTTTATGTGAATCCTATACATTAATAATTCTATTTTTAGAACTGGATTGTCGAGACATAATTTATGTGCGAGATGAATTGAATAAACCACCCAAATAGATGGAGTTCGAAGTCGAATGAGTTAGAATTTGGTCTTCTGCGCGTGCGAATAGACTGCCAAATGCCTCATCCTGACTTATGTCAACTAGCTTGTCTTTATGTACGTCATGGCCGAAAAGATCCTCAAGTCTACCAGATAATGATGATAACGAGGGTCTTTGCCCAGCATCGACCTGGATCCATGCCACTACTGGGCAAAGACCTGCCTTCGTTCTTTTCATCAGTCTATTTAGCTCGATTTAGTCTGCATTACTTCTTGGTCATTACTTAAGAAGACACGAATCCAAGTTGTTGGAGTATTATCCAACATAAAACTATGTGTTACACCAGCAACACAACATTCAAATCAAATAACATATTACAATGTACCAATCTACTAGATAGCAGTCTACTAGATTGTAGAAACTGCAATATTCGATACAGAGATCGTCAAACCAATTGGTTTTCGGCGATGTGTATTCTGACAGCAGCTCGGTCATGCATTATAAGTAGGTGCTGACCTGAAGATGGGAAGTAGGCCGAATGGAACTGATGGTCAAAGGGTTCGTATTGTACAGTTCTAGTATAACATGAATATAATATGAGTTTGGGTATTCGGTTTGTATGGTTATGCCACTGTGAATGGATGCATAATCAATTTATAGTGTGATAAGTATTCGATGGGTAAGACGATTTGGCTAATATTTTATTTACAGGTAGCCATGGAGTTAGTTTTTTCTTCTTTGACATGGACAGTTTAGGCACCCGATGTTGTAATCAGTTCTCTAGGAATCATTTCTTAAAACTTCGATGTCCTGTCTTTTTGAGCATCCGCTGTAAGCTTTGACTTAAAGTTATTCAACGAGCAATTGAGCAGCTCGCCGGTGTACCGTTATAAAAGATCGAAAGTTAAATAATACCAGTCGAACAAATTATAAAAGTAACCACAGAAACATACATAGCAACACCAACCCAAACTTAAATCTTAAACAAAACACGACACACATCTCATAACACAAACAATTGCCGACCACAAACAACACGACGACCACAATAACGTGGTAAGTACAAAGTGCCAAGATCCTGCGGTACAACACAAAATATTAGACCGAATCCCGCGGTCCGGATTAGGGGAACCGGGTCAAAAGTACGTCGGACCGTCCGAAACTTTGCCGCGGATTTTTGGTGGACTGGACCTAATTCCGTGGGATAGGATTTGTGGAAAGTGGAATGCAAAATCATAATTTCCTCTCGTTTGTAGTTGGAACTAGGTTATTAAGGATATATTGGGAGCTTGTGGCTAATAAGCTGGCTGGTTGTTTAATAAATGTATATAAAGTATTTGTTCTGGTGTAACAATGAAACTAAAATGTGTTGCTGTAACTGTAATTAAAGAAATTTAATTAAAATCTAAATATTAATAAGTAAATTAAATATAAACTAAAAATATGTTAATATTTACAAAAACAAACCTGTAATTAAAGAAACGACATTTTAAGTGTTTTATTACACAATCGATTCTTGTTAAGATAAAGATAAGATATTAATTAAAATATTTAACAACAATAAAATATATTTTTCAATCTGTCATGCCATCTTGACATCTCTCTGCACACGTACAACGATCATAAATAATATCTTTGGTGTAGTAGACCAAAGAGTATTAAATCAAATATTAAGAAATATACTTTCTTTACATGTATAAGGTACTTATGTGAACCCTTTCTAATTCTCAGTTTCCGTACAGCCGACCGCACATCAGTGGAAACAATTTATTTATTTTACATCGATGGTCCTAGTTTGTCATTTCGCACACCTAGATCTCAAGAGAGCTAACTCTAAAATCTCAATTTTTGAGGTATGCATACCATTGAATTCCTTAATTCACTACCTAGCGACCAACAAAACAGATTCAAAAATAGTTCCATTACTCAACTTAAAAAGTATTGATCAATACAGCAAACTCCTGCAGTGCACAGGGACATAGTAATCAGTTTTTCAACTTTTCTGAAAAAAGTGTTTTTTTTAGTTAATCGCTGTTTAGATCTAGGTGTGCGATTTGTGACTTCGGGTGACAGCTATATGAACATAACCCAACATTGCGTAAATATGTAAGCTGTGCCTGGAGGCTTTTATTTAGTTATTAAATTTTATTTATTATTTTTAGTTATCATTATTTATATACAGGGTTATTGGTAAAACATTAACAACCTCTTAAGAGGTCATTGTACTCATCATTATGAACAACTTTTACTGTGGGACCAAACCTGAAATCGCGAAAAAAAAAATCAGCTGTTCCCTACATTTATGTTCGTATAACTCGTCAAAATGAAGGGAACAGCTGATTTTTTTTAATTTGATTTTTACGTCGTTGCAGTAAGAGCGGTTTTCATTGTGCAAGTATTACCACTATTAGGCTACTGACTACCTAGAGGACGATGATTTTACAGATTATTTAAAAACGAGAATGTGTGAATGTGAACTACTTGCTCTACTGGGCTAACCGTCGTTTCATTATTGCCATTATTGAAAAATATTGAAAACAATGCAGTTTTATTAAGGGCCTTGAGCGATGTAACCATTGGAAATTCCTGTTGTTTTTATAATTCAATTTTTATTTTCAGTATACAATAAACTTGCGAAATAAAATCAGCTGTTCCCTACATTTATGTTCGTATAACTCGTCAAAATGTAGGGAACAGCTGTTTTTTTTTCGCGATTTTAGGTTTGGTCCCATAGTAAAAGTTGTTCATAATGATGAGTACAATGGCCTCTTAAGAGGTTGTTAATGTTTTACCAATAACCCTGTATAACGTTTGTCGAAAACCACACAGCAAGAACAAATAGTCTACAAATAAAAATCAGAAAGGTATCGATGGCCAATTTACCGATCATTCTTTATTCAACAATATTTTACTGAACAATGATTGTTATCGAGAGCCAATCGAGAGCACTCATTTATTGAAACTAGTGTAAACTGAGCGTTGTCTTTTCATTTCCAATTACCCCTCGGCAATATTTTCAATAAAATTGACTGCGAATTATTAATTTTAATTGTAATTTCATGATAGAAAAGAAATCTAAAATCGAGGACTTTGATAGCGAAATATTACCGTACTCAGCCTATAATGTTCCCACTGCTGGGACACTGGCGTCCTCTCGGTGAGAGGGGGTAGGCCGTAATCCACCACGCGGGCCCAGTGCGGATTGGCAGATGTCACATGTCTTCGAATTTTTGGTTCTAGGACATGCCGGTTTTCCTCACGATGTTTTCCTTCACCGTTTTGAGAGCAGTGGTGATGTAATAATTTACACAAAATAAAGCGCCTGCCTGGGTTCGAACCTACGACCTACACAACTCGGTAAGTTGCAGCCGTTACCACTTGGCCACCACTGCTCTCAAAGCGAAATATTATTATCTTGAATATTACTAGCTTTTTCCCGCGGCTTTGCCCGCGTGCTACTGGGATTAAAAGTACCCAATATGTTAATCCAGGTTATAAATTTATCTGGGTGCCAAATTTCATCCAACTCCGTTCTGCCGTTTTGCGCCAATCCGGAACATACATTCAGAGAAACAGACAAACGGACAAAAATTTTATAAACTATACATTTTCAACATCACACTCATTCCCACACCTCGTTTCCATTACTTTTTTTTTCAAAAATATTGAATTTGCAGTTTTGATTATTTAGGGTGTTCCATAATTAATGGATAACCTAAGTACTCATCATTATAAGCAACTATTACTATGGGACCAAACCTTTAATCGCGAAAAGAGAATCAGCTGTTTCCTCCATTCTGACGAGTCATGCGAACTTAAATGTAGGGAATAGCTGATTTTTTTTTCGCGATTTCAGGCACATTAAAAGTTCACCAAGAATATAAGGATTCATCTCTTCAAACCTAAACTTTACACAGTCTATTCATAAAAATGTTGTTTCCTCTATATTATTGTACAATAAACGCGGAAAGCTCAGCTCTGTGACATAACGATAAAACGCTTAGTCGGCGTGCGGAACGTCTGAACTGTGTCGGAGGAGTTTAGGCTTGTGGTGCTACAGCTCAGCAGCTCGGCTTATATCTGGAGATAGAGATGGAGATGAAAGCGGTAGTCAAATGTTTATATTGGCAGACTGTCTTTTGTTTGGTAAAGAAGATGATGAATGTTCATTCCCGCATGATCAAAATTGTGGGACGAATCGCGTGGTGCATCTATAATGGAACAATAGACTTTAAAGTGGTAGGTGGCATTGCCGTTTTGTTTCAAATGTTTCAAAAGTTATAACAAATTGTATATGATAACACTGTCATTTGACATCAGAAAAAACATTACGAGCTAAGACATCTAATGAGATGAAAGCCATTCATCCAGACGTATATAGGTACTAAAGGATCCATACTTCGTTACATCATAAGATCCATTCTCAAATCTAAATCTAACATACATTTTCAGCACATTCAGCCATTAAACGAACATTGACACTACGTACTAGTTACAGGAGCCAAAAAACAAACAAATTCGTAGTTGGTAGGAAAGATTTCAATCTAGATAAATCGCAATAGTTCTCAATTTACGGCAAGCGCCAGACGCCTCTGGTAACAGCCTTGTTGCCTCGTTACTACTCGTACAGGCAAGCGAATGAAGTTTTCTTTGACGTATTTGTATTCGCGAAACACCTAGATCTTTTTAGATTTCATATCGGCGAAGACTTGGTTGCAGGATTCTGTTGATTTCGTTCATACAAGAAGATCTCTATAAAGCCCTTTGTACACACGTTTTTCATGCAGTGAAAACCATACCATAGCTTCCGTACTCCATAGTGATCAATACAATACTGACGACCGTGCCTACATATGGCGAATAAATCGTAGTTTTTTAAAAAGCCTAAAAGTGCGCTACCGATGCGATTCTGAGAAATACATGGCATTTTTGTCCCCTTTGTTATCATATCAATCGAGCAGGGTGCAAAATACTGCGAAATCTCACTCTCTCGCAAAGACACTCACACGCATAGAGAGGACTGCCCACTGCTCCGGCCTGTGAGTGGGTGTGCCATCGGCCGTAATCCACCACGCGGGTCCTGTGCGGGTTGGTGGATGTCATATGTCTAAGAATTCTTGGTTCTAGGCCATGCAGGTTACCTCATTATGTTATACTTCACCGTTTTGAGAGCAGTGGTGAAGAAATAATGTACCCAAAGTGCCTGTTTGGGTTCCGACCTCCGTCCTTCAACTCGTAAGTGAGGCCGTTTCCACTGTGCCACCACAGGTCCGACCGAGTGTGTGGCTCAAATTCAGTTGGACGATGCTTTTATTGTCTAAACCGCGAAAGAAAGGAAGCGTCATTACGCATTATGAACAAAACTTTTTGATTTAGTGTAGTGTACAAATAATAGAAAAAAGAGAATAGTAGAAATAAAAGTGACAGTGACACACTTAATAAACACATGATCAATGTTTTTAACACTAAAAAGTAGAGCGGTCTTGTGCCAAGTACAATCAATACTTTTAAATTTTAAAATAATTATCACGTTAAAAATTTACTTAGATTAAAATTGCTTATAAGTCTTATAGGTTAGATTAATTATTATGAACCTGGTTCTTTTTTCTTAAGAGAAAAAAAATTATCTATATATATATCTATATATATAATAATCACACTAATATTATAAAGGCGAAAGTTTGTGAGTGTGTGTGTGTGTGTTTATATTTTTGTTACTTCTTCACGCTCAAACGGCTGGACCAATTTTGATAAAAATTTGTATGGAGGTAGCTGACACCCTGGATTAACACATAGGCTACTTTTTATCCCGATATTCCCACGGGATCGATATTTATGCGGGTGAAACCGTGGGACGCAACTAGTACTCAATAACTTTCAAGTTCAGTAAAAACAGCGTGAAAACCTTTCACAGCTAACAACAAACCTTTAATTTTATTCGGACCCTCAAGATCAGTTAAGACAACGATACATCAGCCGGTTGCGAAGCTCCGCGTTGATTACACGTTGTAAGACTGATATGCATCGCGCTACTGACGCCACGCCCGGCGTCACGTCAATCAAAATCACGGAGTAAGAGTGTACCAGAAAGCTAGAATGAGTGATCGAAACTAGAAAGTTATAAGTTGTCATCATCATCTGCCTAGCCTTTTGCCCAACTATGTTGAGGTCGGCTTCCAGTCTGACCGGATGCAGCTGAATACCAGTATTATACATGGAACGAATGCCTATCTGACCTCCACAACCCAGTTACTGGGTAATACGATACCCATTGGTAAGACTGGTTGCCAGACTTTCGGGCTTCTGACTACCTCCTCATTTCAGCCGAAAGACGTCCACTGCTGGACATAGGCCTCCCCCAAGCACTTTTACTTCGACCGGTTCTGTGCTTCTCGCATCCAACGGGTTCCTGCGGCCTTCACAAGGTTGTCGGTTCACCTTGTGGGAGGCCTTCCAACGCTACGTCTTCCGGTACGTGGTCGCCACTCCAGAACCTTTCGGCCCCATCGGCCATCTGTTCTGCGAGCAATGTGCCCTACTATCTGACTACCTGTAACGACTGAAAGTTATAAGTATTATACGTATAAAATTGATGTCGTTTTTTCATGTTGTTCATCTTTTAAGGATCGTTAAATCCTAAATAATATGTAAAATATATTTCATCGAGAAAAAGACCCTTTTAAAACTTTTCGGGACAGTTCTCATCAGTGACTTGTATGTTATTCAACTGCCATTGTTAGTTTAACATTAAAACAAAGTTCTTAAATGGCCGCATTCGTAACATAGTAGAAAGGTGTGAGATCAAAATTCCGTAGCGGATTAGTTGCAAGCTCCGCAGATCCGCAGTGATATTTTCATTCAATTGCACGCAGACGCCTGCTTCGCGCCGCCCGCCGTGAAGATTGCGTTCCGCGCTAACAATATAGCTCTTGTCACTGTGATAAGTTAGACTTCCAGTGACTATCTCATCTATGTTCTGAATATAGCTGTGTAATGAAGTTATTTTCTCGTGTTTTGCGTAGGAGTTCGGTTATTGTTACGTTTGATTAATATTCCCAAAATAGTGAGTGGGTATCGATACTGTTAGAAATGGCAGGCAACAGTGAAATAATAATAGTTACATTGTATTGAATGAAATTTAATTAAATTGTTTGTTCTGTTAATAGGATATCGGAATCACATTTACACGTAATTTTTTTTAATAATCTAGTTGCGTAGCGTTGGAAGGCCTCCCACAAGGTGGACCGACGACCTTGTGAAGGCCGCAGGAACCCGTTGGATGCGAGAAGCACATAACCGGTCGAAGTGGAAGTGCTTGGCCGGCCTATGTCCAGCAGTGGACGTCTTTCGGCTGCAATGATGATGATGATGATGAATCTAGTTGAGGTCAATCAAGAATGCCCAAAGACTTAAATTTACATAAATGTTCATCAACTTTATAAGAAAGAACAAAGAGAAAATATTGAGCATAAAATTACTTGAACTTAGATAAAATGTGCTATGGGCCTGTAGTTCAACAAAACCTTTTTAATTTAACGAGTCTCGGATCTCGAGAGTATTTTAGTAAAATATTTAGGTTTAGAATTTGGTTTTTAATTTCGGGCGAAAAGTATTGGAAACATTTTGGAACTTTGTAGACAAGATGTTATAAAAAAAAAACTTTAAAATACTTGATCTACATCAGACAAGCCTTTTTGTAGGTACTGAAGTGGTTTTAGCTTGCAACCTTAATGTGTAACACATAATCAATCACAATCTAAATCATTTTGAAGGATATTGCTAATCCATTGCTTCATATGTTCGAACAATTTGTCTGCTCTACAACGTTAATAACGCAATAAATGTTGTTGAACAGTCAAAATGAAAGCCATTCCTACTGTCAAACTGTTACGCAATTATACCACTGGATGGCGTTGCCAAGGAACCTCCACGAATCTCACTAATATTATAAAGGCGAAAGTTTTTGAGTGTGTGTGTGGGGGTGTGTTTATATGTTTGTTAAATCTTCACGTTCAAACGGCTGGACCAATTTTGATAAAAATTTGTATGGAGGTAGCTGACACCCCGGATTAACATATAGGCTGCTTTTTATCCCGATATTCCCACGGGATCGAAACTTATGCGAGTAAAACCGCGGGGTGCAGCCAGTGTTAAATAAATTAATGGAGGATATTATACTATTTCTTATTTAGAATGGAAAAAATTAGACAATCCCGTTGGCTGACAAATGACAAATAAAATGAAATGGTATCAATTCAGCCGAAAGACATCCACTGCTGGACATAGGCCAAGTATCGCATCGCCACTTCGATCGGTTTTGTGCTTCTCGGATTCAGCGGATTTCTGCCATGGATGCCTACCAGGGTAACCGACATAGCCCGAAGAATTTATTGCTGAACAGATGGCCGATGGGGCCGAAAGGTTCTGAAGTGGCGACCGCGTACCTGAAGACGTAGCGTTGGTAGGTGATTTCTTCTAAATAATCATCCGTTTGCAAGTATAGATGCTTTTCCTTTTATAGAATTAGAGCGGACCAGACAGTACCTACGTATGTTCTAATTTCCAAACAATTCAATAAGCACCAGCGGCCTTAAATAATTGAATATCGAGAGTTAGGCGATTGGCACACTGCCACGCACCACGCTGCATGTTGCGTGTCGACGCACCTACGCGCGTTCCTGCGGGAGTGCAGATCTGCATCATCGTGCGGGTTTTTTGCGCACTCACGCGCGTAGGTGCGTCTTGTAGATTCACGCACGGCGGCTCTCATTTATCTGTGGTGGTCGTCGTCGTGGTCAAAATCACGCGCGGCACTGCGGGATTCGGTGTGCCATACCTTGCGTCTCGCCCCGCACCTACGCGCGGGGGTGCATGTTTCTCCGCGTGTATGCGCGTGATCCGCATGAACGCGCGTGGTTGCGTTTTCAGTGTGTTGGACTGTGCGTGTTTTCTATACAAACGGAGATACTTACAAGTAACGTTACAACACGCAGTCACGCAACATGCAGCGTGGTGCGTGGCAGTGTGCCAATCGCCTTATTTCCAGCTTCTCAACTTCATAACTTCTCTAGAACACGTACAAACAATTACCTACAAATAATAATTAATCGCAAACTATCTTCTCGTTAATTTGTTTAAAATTACGCCATCTCTTTACATTCCGTCTAATTAAACATCGTAAACGGGAAATATAAATACGCTTTTTGCATTATCCGTACTAAAATTACGTTATTTCTAGAACAATTTTCGCTAAAGCAATTAAGTTTGCAATTAAAAGCGAGGGTATCCGGGGAATGTCGGCTGGTCGGAATTTGTCAGCAACCAGCTATTGTGGACCGACCTTTTCTGACTTCACCTTAAGTTTCAATTAATGGAACAATTTCATTTGTAGGTTCACACGGCTGTCGGTTGTTGAATCGTAGTTTACGTCGAACAGCACATAGCAGTAATGGGTTCCTGTGACGGCCTCATTACTGTTTAAAATATAGTTCTCAGATATTTTTTAAGTGGGTTTAACTAAATATTGTTTTTATTTACTGTAACCACGACAAGAATACAATTTGAACTGAATTTCTCAATTCTTATGCTTTCTTTAAGAAGTGTTAGGCTACGAAACCACTGACAGTCGATAGGCTGGCACTGGTAGGCTCCAGGGGCCAAGCAAGCTATGCTTGGCGCCTAGAGCCTAGCGAGTCACCTTGCGAGTTGCGAAATGAAACGAACACTAGAATTTTCGCAACCGATCCAATATTCTAAAAAGAGGTGGCTTCAGATGATGGTTTAAGCTTTTGGCTGAAAGACCATTATCACAGCCAGCCATTATTATACCAGCTATCGGCGATGCCAAGTTAAGATACTTCTTTATTTAATGTGTTTGGCTTTTACGAGATTTTCATCATGTGTTAGTGTGCACCGAGCGACACGCGTCAGCGGCAGAGCAACTGCAGCCAACGACACCCGTCGAGGTACACTGTCGACGCGTCGGCGGATGCCGTCGACAACATGCCGCTCGTGTATTTGAATACGGTGCTTACACGAGCGACATGTTGTCGATTGCCTGCAGCTGCAGTTGCCTCTGCCGATGACGCGTGTCGCTCGTGTGGATGAGCACTTATCCGTGTCTTTACATGCTTTATGTTCTTACCCTCTTACTAATAATACACAACGCTTTGTCTTCTTCTTACGAAAATCAAATTACTGACGACTGAAAGAGAGAAATCGGTGTGTTACTATTCATCTGGCGTTGGAAGGCCTCCCACAAGGTGGTTCGACGACCTTGTGAAGGCGGCAGGAACCCGTTGGATGCGAGAAGCACAGAACCGGTCGAAGTGGAGGTGCTTGAGGGAGGCTCCAGCAGTGGACGTCTTTCGGCTGAAATGATGATGATGATGATACGTTTATTAAGAGGATAATCATATTCTAGACCCCAGTTCTATCCTTTTTGAGATTCTTGTAAACAGTTCCATTTATTTACAGCAAGTTAGCTGTCATCTTCATAATACTTAGTTATGTTTCATGGTGTAAGAAACTTCTGACACTTAAATATGAAGTTATTCACTTGTTTTGCTTTGGCTGCTAAGAAATTTGGTTCCGTCTGAAGTATTATAACCCCTACTACGAAAATTTTTAGAGCCGAAATATTATTTTACTTTTCTGTGTAAATCTGTACCATTTGGTCAAATAAATAAACGAATCACACTAATATTATAAAGGCAAAAGTTTGTGAGTGTGTGTGTGTGTTTATATGTTTGTTACTTCTTCACGCTCAAACGGCTCTACCAATTTTGATAAAATTTGGTATGGAGGTAGCTGACACCCTGGATTAACATATAGGCTACTTTTATCTCGATATTCCCCCGGGATAGAAACTTATGCGGGTAAAACCGTGGGGCGCAGCTAGTTCTATATAAACATCTAAACATCCTAAGCAATTCTCAAACCATACCTACTTGTCATATAAAATTAATTATCATCATCATCTTTTCAGCCGAAAGACGTTTCAGCATGCGGAACATTATAAGGCCAGTCTCAGGCCTCATCTCTTCGAGAGGGAGCGGGCTGTAATCTACCACGCGCGCCCAGTGCGGGTTGGTAGATGGGTCGACATACCGGTTTCCTCGCGATGTTTTCCTTCACCGTTTTGAGAGCAGTGCTGATGAAATTATTTACACAAAGTAAAGCGCCTGGATGGGTTCGAACTCACGACCTACATCTCGTAAGCCCGCCCTTACCACTAACCTACCATTGCTCTTGCCTGTGTAGTGTGTATGGTGTGTGCCTGTAATTGGTTTAATCAAAATAAATGGTTTGAGTTTGAAGGGTTCATTTTTAGGGTTCCGTACCCAAAGGGTAAAAACGGGACCCTATTACTATAGGGTCCCGTTCTGTCCGTCTGTCACCAGGCTGTATCTCATGAACCGTGTTAGCTAGACAGTTGATATTTTCACAGATGATGTATTTCTGTTGCCGCTATAACAACAAATACTAAAAACAAAATAAAATAAATATTTAAGGGGGGCTCCCATACAACAAAATATGTTTTTTTTCGACGTTTTTGCCTTGTGGTACAGAACCCTTCGTGTGCGAGTCCGACTCGCACTTGGCCAGTTTTTTACTGTTTGTCTGAAACCGTCCCTTAAGACTTTGTAATGCCATAATTATTGCAATTCAATTTTTTTTCAATTTATTTATAATTATTGCAGTCTGAAAATCAAACACAGAGTTTAAGTACATCGTGCCATATAAAAACAAGTTGCTTCAGCCAAGAGTGATTGATGTTCAAATAACTCGATAAAAGTAAAGAACAGAACTTAAAATCCCTTTGTTTTACACTTTTCCAATAAATCCTCACTTTTCAATGGCATCAATAAATACTGAGAAGTTATTTCATTATCTTAATTAAAGTTCTAAAGATTTTATAAAAAGGTCTACATAAATGAGACCTTTTGTTAAAATAAATTAGTATAATATTGAAGAGCTTTTTCTGTTCAATATAGTGGAATATTTTTGTTGGAAAATAGATTTTCATTTTATTGTTATTTCTAGTACTTAAGACTTATACTTAACTCCAGAAAAATAATAATTGATTTTGAATATTGATGCTCTGAAAAACAACCGTCACCGTAACGTAAAAAAACTTTTTTTATTGTTTAGCCTATACTGTCCCACTGTTGGACAAAAGCCTCTCTCCAGAAAGCTCTTTTGCCACGCCACCTCGAACCACGGTCCGCGTCCAGATCATCTCGCCACCGCTTTCTGGGCTGACCTCGGCGGCTCCGTCCATCTTCAGGCACCCATTATCTGGAGACTTGAAAAAATGTTTAATTTATAAAAAAATCTATATAAATAAAAAGAAAAGTCCTGACTGACTAATTGACTGACTCATCAACGCCCAGCCCAAACCCTTGGACCTAGAAAGCTGAAATTTTGCACAGAGGTTCCCTTTATAATGTAGACAAGGAATAGGGAAGGATTTTTCGAAATTCAACCCCTAAGGGGGAGAGGGTGAAATTTCACGCGGACGAAGTCGCGGGCAGAAGCTAGTCCGGAATAAAAGACACACTCAAGACAAAAGACACCCTATTTCATTCATAATTAGGTATCGTTATCCACGTTCGAGTTAAACTCATAGTAATACTCGACCGCGCCTACTCGCAAGTCACACAATTACACTCGCATCGCCAGAATGCGCAACTATCAAAGACGGCTCCCGCTTCGTGAGAAAATAACTCGTCTGTACAAACAGCAACGCGGCTTTAAGCGGGCACGTCATAAAAGAGCCATTCCCCGCCACTCTACGAATGCACTACATTTATTTATAAGAAAAAAACATGAAAAACTTGCAGTTTTACCCTCGCTTAGCAAATGGGCAATGTTCTACGTTTTCAGCTGTGATTCGCTGGGATAACTGTTTTTTGTTGTTTTTTTCTGTGTCTGACGTCAGATGTAATTTCGTTTTCAGTCGAGTCGCTTCACTACCCGTTACTCTTTTTGAAATAAAACTGAGCAGACAGTTTTTATGTCTCTTCGCTACGGATGAAAAACAGAGAGAATTTTAGAAGTTTTCTTGCTTTGGCGAATAAGCACCACTAAGATTCTTTGTTAGTAGCATTAGAGATACAAATCATAAAGACAAATGCGGGCGCGGCGCGGCGTACTCAAACATAAGAACTTCATTTGAGCGTCCATAGTGGGCACGCGGGCGCGGTGAGCACACGGGCAACTCACGCCATAGCTCGTTCATACAAGTGGCCCCACGGGGATCGGGGTTCTCAAACTAGTTCGAGCTTTTTTCTAGTAAAAATAAGTCTTCTTCATCCATATTATATTTTGACAAACACTGGACACGCACGCACAATGGTCCACTGAAGGACTAAGTGCGGAAACCAAACCCATAACATAGAACACTGGACACGACAACACTTAGAACGAAGCCGCACTCGACTGCGGACAGGCAGATCGCGCGCGCTCCTGCACCCGCGCCTCTCCTCGCCTCACGTTGCCGGCCAAGCACGGCCAAGCACTTTCATAAAAGATATTCCCAAAAAAATCATCATTCTCATGCCCTTATCCCAATTTACTTGTGGTCGGCGCAACATGTCTTCCACACTCCTCTGTTAGTCGTCATCTCGGTAGTCACCCACGAGATACTATATTCCCAGAAAGATAAACGGATAACCTTTGTGTCAAACGCCATCGTCAATAATTTCCAACTAAACAAAACACATTTCGTAATTATTTTCAATAAACAACACCAACCATTAGCCTTAATTGTTCAAGGCAATTCGAAAGTGCCATAAGACTTTCGTTACGAACATTGAAGACTCCTACGCAACGCCTACGGTCTCATCCAGGCGCCTCGTAAACTCTGTTTGAATTCTCGAGACCCAAGAATCGACTAATAAGACACCCGTCTTAGATATTAATTAGTTACAAACAAGGATCAAAACTCCGTGAGTCACACAAGTGTACAATTAAACTAAAGGAACAGGTGACGATTAAGTAAAACTTTCTGTTTGTGACTACTGCAAGCTGCATGGAGTAGGAAGCAAATGGAATAATATATCAAAATCTGGTTGGTGAGACGCCAACGCCGCCGCCGCGCCATGATGAGGAAACTCCAATTTTTGCCATAAGAATAAATCATACAGAACTTGAGAAATAGAACATCAGTATTCAATTCTTTAGCCAAGACGCAAAAGATTTTTGGAGGAACAAAACAGGCCACAGTTTTTTAATACTCTACTCTTTACCATCACCAACCCATTTCATCAATAAAGTTGTCTTGACACGGGAATCGATCAGTTTTAGGGACCAAGTTTACCAGCATACGTAAAAACAATGAATCATCGGCAATAGTCCCAAGATAAACATTTCTTTACCACGAACACAGAATTGCATCGCAGTGCACTCCATTGATTCACTTCTTCATGTTAACCGCATGTAATTAAATGGAGACGCAACTTCAACGAAGTCAGATACTACGGCATGAATATTCTATTGCTGACTGGAATTGCAAGTTCGAGCTGATGATATCAGTGTCATGTAGCTATTCATAGATGTGCCGCGCTATCGTCATTCATATTTTAACTAGTTCCGAGTTAGGAAGTGGCGTGGTCTCGTCACGTCGCGAACTTAACTTAGGTTAAGATTCTGAAATGTTATGCTTTCCGTGTACTTCGGTGGTAGTTAGTGAACATTGAGTTTGGGTGACTTATGTTGTATACATAATATTGATAAGGAAAAACAACTGTCTAATCCATATAAAAAGTTCAGCGATTTCATTTGACTAATGACACGTGTGAAATCAATGAAAACCGTTTCATCAATCATCTGAATCGAATTATCGAAATCTGGATTATGCCTTAGTAGTAAGGCCCATATTTGTAGTGCATGTAGGTATTACCAGTGATGTGCGGGTGACTGTACCAGTGAGAAAAATTCTACAGAAAAATAAAAATGGTCCTGGTTTTCAAGGTGATAAAGGGCATTTCTAATTAGTCCTCAACAACGACTAAAACTTGCTATAATTATATTATGTATCCATATTATGCCAACTTACAAGGAGATTAATTAAATGACCATGTAATCATACCTATTTGGTCCAATTTCGACCTAAATAGTTTACTCATTCGGTCCAAAATGACGTAAGCGACAAAGCTCCATGTACTGATTACGAAAGGCTTTAGAGCAGTGTGGCTTAATGGTAAGCCTGTACAAACCTCTAATTTGAATTTATTGTTGTTTCGACTTTACTCGAACAATTTATACAAATCAAAAATGCCTTTGATTTGTATAAATTGTTCGAGTAAAGGGAAAGAAAAACCACACTACGTGTATTACATTACTTTGTTTACCTCGGAGGAGCACGTGGCTAAATAATAACTGCCGCACAGGTCGATCAATCAGGTTAAGCTACGCTTGCCGCAGTAGGTCTATGGATGGGTGACCATCTTTACATACCGAGAGCCCACCGTGCCTCGGAAAGCACGTTAAGCCGTTGGCCCCGGCTGGCATTCGTGGATCTTTGACAGCCGTTAAGGGTAGTATGAAGCCCGAAAGTCTGACAACCAGTCTTACCAAGGGGTAACGTATTACCCAGTAAATAGGTTGTGGAAGTCAGATAGGCAGTCGCTAAATGTAAAATACTAGTATTCAGCTGCATTCGGTTAGACTGTAAGCCGACCCCAACATAGTTGAAGTGTTTGAATTTCGACTTTGAATATCAAGACAAAAGTATTCCTTAAGGAGAGTACAGTCCATGAGATAGCGAAAAGTTTTATTTTCTCCATCTGTTATTGATTCTCCTCCAAAGCAATATTTTCTACTTTCGATACATTTTTCATTCATTTATTCTGCATTTTTAACATCACCATTTACACACATAAACACACCCCCACAACACACACACATACACACACACCCTTTTTTTTTGTATAGTGTAAGTAGGTAGGTACATTTGTACCTACTTACACTGAACAAACGTAAAGTGAAGGGCGTTTTGGAGTCGTAATTTTGTCGTTTAAAACGTGCTGATTAATTTGAAAAAATGACTTGATTTTGTATTTTTTTGTATGGCAAATTAATATTAAAGACTACAATTCAGCTTTGCCTGCCATATCAGATTTTATTAGATTTATTTTTCTAAATTTTACCCTTTTTTTCTATTTAAAACTCTATATAAAAGTCAGTCTTCACCCTAAGCACCCACTTACGTCATACTTAGATATTTACCAGACTATATTAAAAGTCTGGAAGTTAGTAGGCACAGTTATACTTCACAAAAGATCCCTTTGATAGCGCCCCTACAGTATCTCCCCATATAAACATTAGTGAAAACTTTCCGAATAATTATAATGCGTTGCAGTGAGGGATCGACGTGAGAAGTGTACTCCAGAATAATGACGCTCGAAGAGGACGCGGATGTCGAATGATTAAAGAAATTCACTGGATACGACAAGGTTTCATACGTTTTGGTATACAGAGTGGCAGGAACATCGCCGCGCAAACTGAAAGCATAAATTCGCGATTCTAAACCCCGTAGCGTAGAAACGATTCGTTGGTTATAAAAAAAATGTTTTTTCATAGAAAATTCAATACCTACGCGGTCAAAATGTAAGGAACAGATTTTTTTTTTAAACAACCTACGAATATTTTCAACGCACAGGGGTTTAGGATCATCATCTCCCTAAGTCGGGGTCGGCTTCCAGTCTAACCGGATGCAGCTGAATACCAGTATTTAACATGGAGCGACTGCCTATCTGACCTCCCACCCACACTGGGTAATACGATACCCCTTGGTAAGACTAGTTGTCAGACTTTCGGGCTTCTGACTACCCGTAACGACTGTCAAAGATCCACTAACGACAGCCGGGACCAACGGCTTAACGTGCTTTCCGAGGCACGGAGGGGTCTCGGTATGTAAAGATGGTCACCCATCCACAGACCACCCGCGGCAAGCGTAGCTTAACCTGATCGATCGACCTGTGCGGCTGTTATTATTTAGCCACGGGGGGGTTCAGAATGGTAAACTGAATTCGTAGTAACAGATTGTGCGGCGATGTCCCAGCCACCTTGTATTTTAAAAGATATACAAACTTCTGCACCCTTATTGCGTAACACACTATCAATCACAATCTGAATCATTTTGAAGGATATTGATAATCCATTGCTTCACATGTTCGAAAAATGTGTCTGCTCAACAACGTAAATAACGCAATGAATGTTGTTGACATTGACATATATATTACTAGCGTAAGGACCGGGCTAACGGCGCGACTAAATGGCACCAACGCGCTGGCCCTAAAATGACGGTTTTAGGGCCAACGCGACTCGGTTGACAGTGGTGCGCGCGAACTTCGAACGAAGAACTTCTATGTAAAATGTTCAGACGGGCGTATCCTTACTTTTGAAATCATTGGTTGTTGAATTGTCAAAATGAAACCCATTGCTACTGATAGTGTGTGACGCCATTACCCCGCTGGTAAGTCTGTTTATGTGTTTTTGTGTATTATGCGTGGAAAATAATTAATTTTATTTTAGTAAATCCCGATTATTGTGCCTAAAAATCACAATCGTGTCTGGGGAAACTACTTTTTTGTATGTTAATTATTTAATCAAATACGCGTTTAGACTTGGCAAGTTTTTTCTGTTATTCAGCAGGAAGTGGCTGGAAGAGATTTCTTTAGAAATAAGCATCACCTTTGTAAGTATTTTTCTATTCCTTTCTTCTTGTGTGTATTACAGACACAGATAAGACAGACATGGATAAATAAATAAAATATAACTAATAACTTTTCGTAATATTCAACAGTGTATTAAAAAAAACTGGCCAAGTGCGAGTCGGACTCGCACACGAAGGGTTCCGTACCACAAGGCAAAAACGCCGAAAAAAACACGTTTGTTGTATGAGAGCCCCCCTAAATATTTATTTTATTCTGTTTTTAGTATTTGTTGTTATAGCGGCAACACAAATACATCATCTGTGAAAATTTCAACTATCTAGCTGTCACGGTTCATGAGATACAGCCTGGTGACAGATGGACAGACAGACAGTGGAGTCTTAGTAATAGGGTCCCGTTTCTACCCTTTGGGTACGGAACCCTAAAAATACCCATTTAATTGACAGCCTTCTTCTTTATCACGTCTTCTTGACCGAAATCAACAAAAAAAACAATAATCTAAGCTTCCATACATTCATAACTGACGCTTTCATCCCTACCCTACTAAAAGAAACTTTTTTCCCAAACTACCGTCAAAATAAGGCGCCGACAATGTCCGCGTTCAGCCGTACTAATCTGTGTTTATCGCATTTATCTAATGCAGAGCGGAACACGTCTAGCATATAGATTTTATTCCGCGGTCGTGACCGGAATCCAGTGAGGTGGTGTGGAGGGAAGCTCGAAGACACATTGTGTTTAGCAACCCTCGCGATGCGAAATGAATCGATAGATGTAGTGAAGTATTTTTATATACTATCTTCTGCCTGCGACTTCGTTCGCGTGAAATTTCTTGTTCCCCCGACCCACCCAGTCGCATCGGATCACCTGCCCGCGCTATCACTTTTTCCTTTTTGCTCGGCTCCTAAGGGTCATAGCGTGATGTTAAATAGCCTATGGCCCTCCTCAACAATTAGTCGCAGCCGTTGGTCCCGGCTGTCATTCGTGGATCTTTGACAGTCGTTACGGATAGTCAGAAGCCCGAAAGTCTGACAACCAGTCTTACCAAGGAGTATCGTATTACCCAGTAACTGGGTTGTGGAGGTCAGATAGACAGTCGCTCCATGTAAAATACTGGTATTCAGCTGCATCCGGTTAGACTGGAAGCCGACCCCAACATTGTTGGGAAAAGGCAAGGCAGATGATGACTTAGGTAATTATAGTTTCCGTTTAATGTATTTTTCACGAGCAGACCCCATGAGTTTCCTCTTTGAACGCGTTCGGTGTTCCTCTGCTCATAAGGGCCTAGGTTCATTTTGACCGCATGTTTTGGGACACAGAGTGCAGGATAGTAGGTGGAGCATGATTTGCGACACAGCTCCACAACCACACCCTACTGCCGTTCCGTCTAAGTAGCCCCACTTTACCAGACAGGAGTGTCAATGCGATGTGGTATCAATATAAAATAATTTAACGCTAAACACCAACTGATTTAATCACGTAAATGAAAACGAGTCTTTCAAATTGAACATCAACATTAATTCAATGATTGTGGTAAAAATAATCGTAGTAAACGAACCGTTATAATACTAATTTAATTACGTTCATAAAAGTTATGTAAATTATTTTAATGTAAGTAAACCTGTCAATTTATAAATAAACCATTAATTTATACAATTATTTAATTAAATATTTTAATTAAACCGTCATTCATTTTTGGCGCGTGTGCTTACACGTGATGAATACTTAATTATTGTTTATTTTAAACGTAACTACCAGTATTTACGCTGATGAAGTGTTTCGTGAAACACTACTAGAGATAACTTCAAAGTTGGTAATATTTTGTTTACATTATTACCTCATTAAGCCTTGAATGCCTAATATAATAATTAAGACAATAAAAATCTATGTTTAATCACGAGCATAAATATATTACTATGGGCAATAATATCCGATTTCATGATTCATCTATTAATAAAATGTCATCAAGATGACGATAAATATATGTATGCGATTCCTATGTGACATGGAAAGAACCACAAAACTATCACTAAAATATAGGATGCTGCATCGGCTAGAGGTGTAATCTCTTAGAATGCTGTAATATCGGAAATTTATTGCGTTATAAATATCTACCTACTCAGTTAAATTTAGAACAATGTGATGCCTCGTCGTAATCAAAAATATCTTACATTACTTTGACAGAATAAAAACCTAACCCTTCTACTATATCACAATCAAGGTCGCTCATATTGCAAAAATATGAGCGACCTTGTCAACTCTGACCTAGACTAGAGTCAAGAGCAAACCCATTTCAAATAAAAAAAAAAAAAAAAAAAAAAATGTAACATCCCACTGGCAACAAAAATATCTGACAGTAATGTTTGAAAGTAGAAATGTCAATAATAATTAGATGCTTGTGATTGTACTTTAGAACCTGTCACATTTTCGTGGTTATAATCCTGTTTAATCAACCAACAACTGAAACCACATCACCAATAATAAATAATTTTAACAATTTGTGTAACATTCAGACCGATCGCGGTATGATAAACCAAACTATAAGCTGACATAAATAAGTACTAGAAATAACTCTTTGTTTTTAGGGTTCCGTGCCCAAAGGGTAAAAACGGGACCCAATTACTAAGACTCTACTGTCCGTGTGTCTGTCTGTCACCAGGCTGTATCTCATGAACCGTGATAGCTAGACAGTTGAAATTTTTACAGATTATGTATTTCTGTTGCCGCTATAACAACAAATTAAAAAAAAAAATAAGTTAAAATTTATAGGGGTATAAAAGAAGCGTTTTTTTCGGCGTTTTATGCCTTGTGGTACGGAACTCTTTGTGTGCGAGTCCGACTCGCACTTGGCCGGTTTTTTTATCTAAGCCAACAATTATATGATTGCCTCATTGGTTCAGTGGTCGCAAGCGCTACTGCTGAGGTCTTGGGTTTGATTCCCAGGTTGAGCAAAGTATTATTGAGTTTTTCTATTTGGAATTTTCTCAGTAGCAGCCCGGTGTGTGACCGGCACAGACTTATATAAGTCTGTGCCGGTCCCAAATCCAGACATGTATAAGTCTGTATGGACCGGTCGATAACAATATGCTCGTATTACATGGGACAACTGTGAAAGTGGGTGGTGGTTGGTGGGTACACCTCAGCCTAACCTTTTGGGGTGCTGTTATGTTTATGTAAATACTAGAAATAAATTTCTTTATTTTTTATCTACGCTAAAAAACTAAATTAAAACTCGAATGAAACTAAAACCAAACTCCTGTTAGCAAAATTTTACATTATTAAAGTGAACTTTTTAACCGACGATGCAACGAATGCAAAAGCCAACCCCACAAGGCCACAATGTAAGAACCATAACACTAAAGATACTGGTATTATACCTTTTATACAAAGATAACGACTTTTAAGTATCTTTTATACAGAAATAACTGCTTTTCGAAAGAGCTGGAAGACTATTACCCCTCGAACCCACGGGCGACTTTTTAACGCGGTGATTTTTTATCGCGCATGAGATTTTCAACCTACTGCTTAACGCCGACAGTTGAAAATTCAACAGTATCTTTTTGACGCACCGGTATGCACTCTGTTGGATTCTCAATGCTCGGTTTAACACCGAGAGTTGAATATCCAGTGCACTATAAAAAACTGGCCAAGTGCGAGTCGGATTCACACACGAATGGTTCCGTACCACAAGGCAAAAACGCCGAAAAAACACGTTTGTTGTATGGGAGCCCCCCTTAAATATTAATTTTATTCTGTTTTTAGTATTTGTTGTTATAGCGGCAACAGAAATACATCATCTAAAAAAAATTCAACTATCTAGCTATCACGGTTTATGAGATACAGCCTGGTGACAGACAGACAGACGGCCAGTGGAATCTTAGTAACAGGGTCCCGTTTTTACCCTTTGGGTACGGAACCCTAAAAATCGTTGTGGTAAAAATCACCCGGGTGTACCTGGGCTTACCGTTGTTAAAATTTTACTGGAAGTTAAAGTCACTTTAAGATAGTAATTAAAATGATAACTTATTTAATGTTGGTAATAACACTAAAGAGTTTAAAGTATACATTGGCATTGTTATCATTGTTTAACTGTAGGGTTGTGCCTTTAGAGTTGATCGATGTTAATCGATGTTTAACTACTGTCATGAAAATTAAATAGTTTTAGAATAATAGTTTTTGAAGAAAACAAAAAAAAAACTTATACAAAACTTATATTAGCGAAACTCCGCACACGTGATGGATATCGTTATCTAAACATGCGAAAACATATAAAAATGATTTTATTACATAGTTTTTGGGGTTAACGTCCTAGTGTAGTTACTTAAAATATTAATTTAAAAATCAGTTTTTTTTTGACTGGCCAAAAATAATTTCCTAAACGTGCCTTCTCTTCTATATAAGAAAATGCTTTCAAATTTTTCGGCAGCCATAGTTTGCCAAACCTACATACGACCTGCATACGAGTAGGTAGGTATCTTTTCTACGTGCATGAAAAGAGGTGCTGTGTAATGCTTTCTGAAACGAGCTAAACACCCTTTCAGGAAAAACTAGCGTAGAACCATGTAGAACGGTTAAAGGTGAAAAACCGTTTTCTAAAGATTCGGGTATGAAGTCCACACCCTATTAGATCATCTTTAAGATTATGTGAATGAACAACTCATTTTTTCCAGGTACTAAATTGAAAATTGTTTTATTTTTCAACCTGAAAAAAGAGTTCTGTAGGAAAAACTACATATCCACATGTCATATTAGTGAAAACAGCTCGTAACTTTCTCTTTTGTAAAACAGTAAAAGACAGTGTAATTCTACTGCCCTGAAAGTCTCTATTCTTTTTAACCGACTTCAAAAAGGAGGAGGTTCTCAATTCGGATGTCAATATTATATTTTTTAGCACTTTGGACAAAAAAGTAAAAAAAGTTTTATAACCGTATTAGTACCTCCCATTAAGTTACTGCAAGAAAATCTGTAAAATCGTAAAACTTAATTGTCCCACATTCTTGATACTTATCACTCCAAACTTTTTGCCTTCAAATGCAAAAAGGCGCGTCTTGGCGTGGGTTCTAACCCAAGAAGTGTTTTCAAATAACACAAACCTTTACCTTACCTCTACATCTCCGTGATCTATGTCACCTCACGTAAGTGGAGCGTCTCAGGCCGTGCGATTACCGTGCGGGGCACGTGGCATGTCCTGTCCATTTGCATGCTAATGCCGGCCGGCCGGAACCGGGTCGTCCTGCCGCCGCATTGTATTGTAAACACCGTGTGATTCACGTCAACACAGCGACGAGATTTGATGTGATTAGAATGGTTTAGGTAAGCCCTTATAGCTTGACACTTTCGATTTTATTCGGATTAAATGGTCAAGAGTGTAGGTTTTCGTTTGGTTCGGTAACGCGTATAATTTTTGGGCGATTAAATGTCACTGACACGTTTTCCTATAATTTGTTTGCATTAAGCGTGCAATTTAATGTAAATTATTTCATGTTTGGTGCGGGAATTCAATGTATCGACTACAATTTGCAAACTTTTTTATTACCTACATAGCCTCCTATATCATGAATGAAATAAAAATAAAATGGGTAATGAAGGTTTGTTTAATTCCGATCCAGCCTGTCCCTGGCTGTCCTCTCCCAGCGACGCCCTAAGCCGAGGTCCGAACCCCACGGGGTGCCCTTAGCGTGTAGTCGCTTAGTTTTTAAGTTTTTATGCCCTGGCTGGAGGCCCAATTTATTGTGGCATCCACAGGAAAGTCCGGTTGAGCAGTCGACAACCCCTATGGTTGAACTGCGAGATGCCATTTTTCAAAAAAAAAAAAGAAGGTTTGTTTAATCTCTATACTTATGCCATACAGTGCCATATGTTTCTGGTCAGGTAAGGCAGTCGCTTTGTGTGAAATACTGGTATACAGCAGCATCCGGTTAGACTGGAAGCCGACTCGACATAGGAAAAGGCTAGACAGACCATCTTTTTCTAACAGAAGAAACTTTCTGGTAGAAAATAAAACACCAAATAGAACCACATCACTAAGCTAGAACCGCAGTTCTAGATTATCGCATACCACAACAAATTGCTTCTATATGTCCTTAAATCCAACATCTAAAAACAACTCTAAATAGTCGATGTCAGTTCAAAGGGGCACAGTATCGTGAAGTAAACTTGGACCGTAGTCGCCAATGCTTTGAGGGAGACCGTTGAATTTTGTATGAAATAGCTGATGCGACCGTGCCACCGGTATATAGATTATATTTCCTACCCTAGACTTCTTAGCACGGCATTAAAAATGTAGGAAGTATTTTCACTCCTCGATTTTATGTTCCAGTAAATGTCAATTTTGTTCTGCTGAATTGGTAAAAACACTAAAAACTGATTAGTTCCGTGATAATATTTGGGAAACGTAAGTAATTTAAAAAAAGTGATGTTGAAACTGCAGGTGAATTTTCGCTCGACACTCGGATATAAATTCCGCAGCGTATCCTATTTCAGCGTCACTATGAACATTACTGTCGATTAAACTTTTTAGAGCCTTGCAGCTTTATGTGCAGGGATTCTGTAAAATCAAGATTTTATGGTAAAATGTACATATACTTATAAAGTCTTCGTCAATGATATTATAAGTGTAAAAAGGTGGTCTTCGATAATATTTGGCAGTATGACGACTACAATAAATAGCATTCTATTTAGAAGAACTTTCGCGGTTGAATACCAAAAATTCGAACACATGTGACATGCGCCAACCCGCACTGGGCCCGCGTGGTGGATTATGGTTCACTCCGTCTCACAGAAAGGAGGCCTGAGTCCCAGCAGTGGGAACGGTACAGGCTGATTATGCTTATGCTCGCAATCTAATCTGTCAAAAACACCTCTAAATTTCCAACATTTCTGACAAGTTTTTGACATTGTCTCGGTTTGCGACTAGATTTTTTCGAACGGTTTTTTACGAGGTAAATATTTATTAGGACTGACTATAAATCTATACCGAATGTTAGTATTTCCCATAGTTCAATCGCTACTGTCATCCGTAACGCCAAACTACAAAGGTAGCTTTGTAGGCCTACCACTAAGCCTCATGGTTGACTGCATTTGACGTAATGTTTAGATCGACTATAGCCGTCGATAGCCTTTCAAATGGACCACGAAATGTGGTTCATATGTTACCAACATTGAGGTATAGCCAGACCCTGCTGTTGACCGTGACTCCGTCCTTATGGAAGGTTCGGTCCCCCGTGTGATCAGAAGGTCAAGTCCCGTAAGTAATTAAAAACGTTCAAAATCTAGTTGCAATCACATCTCAGCGACAATCAATGTGAAAAACTTTTCATAAATATAGGAAATTGTTACTATTTTACAATTTAACACTAAAATATACATATTATATAGTACATACAAGTATATAAAAAAAAGGAAAAGAAAAAGACAAGAGCTCTTTGGGCATCAAAAAATTCGTCCGCAAAAATTTGAAAAATCCGGAAAATTAGAGGTATATTTGACAGATTGAGATTGAAATCAGACATTTGAACGTTTTTAAAATTTCGAGAATTAATTACCTACCAGTCTGTTGTATTTCATAAAATTCTTTCTAATTGTTCCATTTTCATGCTTTGGCTGTGGGTATATGTCAGTCAATCACAGTTTTGTTCAATTGTTTTAAAAGTCAGAACGATCCTACACATTTTCGGCTTAGTAGGCGTTTCGGCCGCTGAGTTTCGTCCGGTCTGGGCGAAACAGGAATTTTATTATTTTTGAGTGGTTTTTCGGACTAATCCTTTTTTAGAGGCAAAGTAACGTCAGAAACATAATTAAATAATACCTATTTTACTTTGTGGCCGTGGAAACCAAAATCATTTCTTGATTATGAAATGTAATGAATCCGTTTTTCCTGTTAGTGGTTGTTACTTTAATTTTTCAAGATGCTTCTGGCGAAAAGCCGATGAGTTATCACTTTGTAGATTACATTAAGTAGATATTTGATTTATAAAAAGCAGTTTTGGACACTGACTTATATTAAGTTGAAGACATGAGTAAAGTATGTAAAAAATATGCAAAACAGACACACCAAACATTATGCTTGAGAGTTCGACAATATTTATTGCGTTATTAACGTTGTCGAGCCTACGGAATTTAAAAACATATGCAGCAATGGATTATGAATTTCTATCAAAATCCTTCGGATTGTGGCAAGTGTGTAACAGCAATTGGAGTGCGTTTCAGCAGTTTATTTATTTATTTTCAAATATTAAATTAAAATAGCCATGGCAACAAAGAGATGATCCTTTGGCAAAATACACACGTGATGCTTTGTTATGAGTAATCATAAAGTTCATAAAATAATTCAACACATAAATCAGATCCCACAATTCACATTGTAAATGCAATTTCGGAAATTAATACGAAACAATCAAAAATATTTATTCGTCCAGACTCATTCAACCGTGATGGCTGCAGCTGTCAAATATATAGATACTGTCGGTATATTTGACATTTAATCGATGCTGTACATAATTAATTAATGTTTTAATATTGAGAGGCGGGGGATCCTGTGAAATCACGGATATGTGTGAAATCAACAACGAGCATACAAAAATTGCGTAGAGGAGCTCAAACGGAGGTATGCACGAGAAGAATTGCTAATAGAGGTTTATGTTCGAGAATTACCTGCATTCGTTTTAAAAGGAAAATCCAAGAATAAGAAATATCACGCGGAGGAAGTCGCGGGCAGAAGCTAGTAAACCCATAAGTCAAAGTCCTAAAATTATACAGGTGTTCAGTCAACAAAAGAGATAACCGATGGCTGTTTTCTAATGAAATTTAATTTGATATATGAGCTGTTTGTTTTCTATTAATAAAATAAAATTTTATTCGAGAACATCCATCGGTTTCTTACTAAACTTCAACTGTATCCGACGATCCTGTACGAGAGAGACTGTACCATATATTCGACACACAAATAGAATGTATTATTACAAGCCTATCAACCTCCAAGAAGTCTTGAAGATTTATAGTTTCTTCAATCTTAATAAGTTTTTGAAGTGAAAACTTCTTTAGCGGCGTTGTACACTTTTTTTGTAATGGGTAAAAAATGTTAAACTCGCGTCAGGACACGTGACCTGATCGAAAATTCGTAAGACGGATGGAGAGTGCTACGGCGTAGGTCAAACTGTGCTACGGCGTAGCTCACACTATGCTACGGCGTAGTTCACCATACCAGCATACCAGCGAATATGGCTGTTTTTTGAATAAAATATTTCGTTTGACATTTTGAAGCTTTTTTTAGATTCTATAATTAGACTCAAACTATTTTAAATAGCGCGTGCGGCATTTTATACAAACTTTCAAGCCCTTATTTTTCGAAATGAATGAACAGATTTTAATGAAGCTTCATACGCATAAGCAAGATACAAAGGTCTAAAAATACTAACTTTTTAGACTTTTGTATCCTGCCTAACTCGCGCCACTGTTACCGTAAGCGACACCACGCGTGTTTTGTTTATAAGACGATTAAAAAAAATACCCGCTTCGGATGTGTTCGGCTGTCCTCGGGATGTACTCGGTTTTAATGTATATCCGATATGTCAGTGAGTGATGGCAAAGTATTCTTTTTGTGTTTTGTTTTCACTTCTGTCGGCACTCCCGGAGTGCCACTGTTTTTTTTTTATTGTTTTTGCCTTAACTTTTATGAGAATAAGGATGCAACTCTAACGTCATTCAAAAATATTTGACTTCACTGAACCTCAGTCAATAAGTAGCTGCCAGAAATCCCCATGACGCGACATTTGACAACTCTCTTTGCTTACTTCGAGGAAACCTGGAATTAGTATTTACTCTATACTTGCAAAGAAACGGTGATACCTAGACCTACCTACTACGCTTTGGAATGGGCAACTAGCTTCATCTTTCTGACTGATTGTGACTGTGCCGAAACCGGCATATCCTAGAAGCAAAAATTCGAAGACATGTGAAATATTGGCCACCCGCACTGAACTCGTGTGGTAGAAAACGGCCCACTCCCTCTCACAGAGAGGAGGCCTATGTCCCAGCAGTGGGAACATTATAGGCTGATTAAACTTTTAATATCTTAAATCGTCAGTCCATCCATTCGGAAGTTTCTAAACACCATTTATGTAATATCCTTTAAGCTCTGCATAGGATGGTGTCACAAATTACACTCCTAATCCATGGGAGCCGGCAATGCCTTCTATGAGACACAACTTTAAGCCTCCCCCGAGACCACTACGTAGTCCTCTATAATAAATGACAACGGTGTTTACTGTAATTATTATGCTTGACTGGTCTGTAAGTGCGTTTATTGGATCATCCATTCACTATACCTAAACGTAATATAAATTAGCGTCGCTTTTCGAGTCTGTCTGCATAACCGTTATTATCCTAAACTACAAAGCGGATTTTTAAAGCGATATTTTCATCATTATTTTGAAAATTTATTCCGGAAGGTACCTATGTGTGTATAGAAATTTACATAATAAAAAAATCTCGATGTTGTCAACAGATTTGGATGAAAATTGGCACATAGATAGACCATTTCCTGGATTAGCACATAGGATACTTTTTATCCCGATATTCCCACGGGATCGAAACTTACGCGGGTGAAACCGCGGGGCGCTGCTAGTAATGCAATAGGTATCTGTTTCTAGGCTACAACTGCGATGAACTATCTTTTTTTTTTTTTTGGGTGGGAAATCATCAAATGACCCCTCCCGCTCTGGGCGGAGCGGAAGGGAGTGTCAGACTCTTACTGACTAAAACCCACCCGTGTTCCTTCAGTTGCCTGTGCCAGGGGCCACGGTATCTCTTTCGAACAACCCGCGACCCTGGCGGTGGCGGTGGCTGGTGAACTATCTCACGACGTCTTCTTTCACCTTAAGACAGTAGTAAGCTTGTGACATTGAAATATCAGGGGGCTTACCATCACCTCTTAAAGCAGGGCATAAGTTGAACTGCACTACTTTTTTGTACTAAGACGTCGTACAAAAAAGTAGTGCAGTTCAACTTCTGCCTCCAGATTGGTAGCAACCTACATGCCAGGATTTTTAACCCGCCACGACACTCGCTTATTATCATCATACTTGTAATCAGCTAAAAGACGTTCACTTGACTGCTAGACTAGTCCTCCCCAAGAATGGCCACAATGTCCAGCCCTGCTGCGTAGTAATAATCGTAGGCAATTCAGATTAGATTACTGAAAACAAGTTGATCAATGATTAATGGTCTTCCAGTTTATAGTTACGAGACGAAACACACAACCTACCTAACAAGAGAACCTTTCACAATAAGCTCCGTAGCTACGGACAAGCAGTAAATATTCTAGAGTGACGTAATGCTCCTACAAGCCCCGATTTTAGTCTAACTAGTAACGAGGCTGAGTCATACCGACCGTTCGTACTTCGAACACGAGCTGCGCAAGCCGTAAATGTTCAAAATACGACGTGCAGCCGGCCTATGTGCGGCCGTACGGAGTCGAGTGACGACCGTAACGGCCGAAATCGACATGTATGCAAGACACTTTATGCCTAGCCGACCGATACATTTCAGGATTGGACTGCAAATGCCAAGCGTATGGAAATTATGTCTAGTTTAGTAGCGAGAAAGCTTTTTATGTGGAAAAGTTGCAGTTAAGGCTCCTTCAAACAGGTGCGACACGACACAAAGGCACCGCAAGTCGCGCAACGAGCGGTGCCTTTCTGTCGCGCGCGACTTTATCGCGTGTCGCGCCTGTTTGTAGGAGCCTTTACGTGCTGGATGAATAACAATGAGTTCTTTTTTGTTGATTTTTATTAAAGGTTTTACGTAATTAGAATATCCAATCTTGACAATTATCAAGGAAACAACGTCTTTTTTCAGTCAGTTTTTTTTTTTTTTTCCAAATCCTTTGGACAGTTATTTTAACCTCTGACAGCAGCAACCCAACGGCAACATTATTTTTACAAGAATAAAGATCATTGTGATTTTGTCAAATTGCAGTGGCAGCAAGCCAATAGCAACCTTTTTGTGATGAGAATAAAGATCACTATGATTTTTAAAGTCGTGCAAAATCAGAAGTAAAAGGTCAATGAAAGAACTGTAGATAGCTAGATATCTTCGCCGTTCACGCGACGTCTTGGGATTATCGTTCTATCTGTGGCAAAAAACAAAGAACCTAATTTCGGCCCAGTAAATTGAGAAGTCACGAATGTTAGTGAAGTAATTAATTGTTAAGATAAAGTAAATAACAGGTGCAATCTAGTTCCACCGTGGCACCAAGCCAAACGTGGAGGCTCTGCGAACAAATAGAATTCCACAAGTTTTAATGTTAGGTACATACCGGAGTACATTGTTAGACAAACTAGGGTTTGCACTACTGCTTACCTAAGAATCGCTACACTATGTTGCATTTATTTCCTTACTAATTTGGGTCACATTGTGGAAATTAGACACTTTCTAACAAAGAGACATGGAAAAACGATGATCTTTTATAGCAAGGAAACTTTCAGATGACGGTTAATAGAGATAAATGTGAAAAAAAAACTGCCCAAGTGCGAGTCGGACTCGCACACGAAGGGTACCACAAGGCAAAAACACCGAAAAAAACACGTTTGTTGTATGGGAGCCCCCGTTAAATATTTGTTTTATTTTGTTTTTAGTATTTTTTGTTATAGCGGCAACAGAAATACATAATTTGTGAAAATTTCAACTGTCTAGCTATCGTGGTTCTTGAGATACAGCCTGGTGACAGACAGACGGATGGACGGACAGACAGCGAAGTCTTAGTAATAGGGTCCCGCTTTTACTCTTTGGGTACGGAACCCTAAAAAAGAAGTGGTGCGTTCCCAAATAAATTGAGACAAGGGCAAGAGGATGATAATGCCTATGGACACAACACACACACACCACCCACACACAAACATGCATGTTGATACGATCTCCATTTAATGCTCCACGTTTCAGGACTGACTCCCACAAAATAGGCTCCTTGGCGTATTAGTTTCAGTACCTTGGGTCAAAATAAATAAATATTGTACCTACTTATCTAAGGTCTATTTAAATTTAATATGTTGGCAATTGATGTTATTTCAAGTTAAACAAATATCAACTTTATTTCAAGGATTATTAAGTTGATTTCAGAGTGAATAGCACTATTGAAAAAGTTATAAAGATGTTTGAAGTTTTAGCGTAAACTGAACTTTAATATGTAGTAATTAAAGTTATTTTTCCATTATTTGTTTACATTTTTGGTAATTAAATCGCGAACGCAGATTATGTACCAAATTTTTATTAATGCTTCTATGACAATAAACTTTTTACACACACACTGATACTTTTAAGACCCAGTTTATAGGTAATTTTGTTTCGACTATGTCCAGACGAACTTCTTTCGGCTGAAATTATTTATTTATTTATTTATTATTATATTATTTATTTCTATATTTTAACATATCTCGGGACCTTGGGGTCCCGGTCCTTTGGAAGGCGTACGAGGGGCCGAAGCCAACTCGCAGAGGCCCGTTAGAGATGTTCAATGAAATGAGGCACCAACCGACGATTATCCCTGTATGCACTATGCAAGTGCACCCAAGGATAACCCCCGGTTGGTGTAGGACTATTGCAGGATATGGAAAAATAAAAAGTTGGACTATTGGTTTGGGTGGCTAAAGTGGACCGGTTTCCAGGAACTATGGTAAAACTATGACCCCTGCCTGATCAATGCTTTATATATACACAGATAAAATAGCAGGGGGTGACTTGCACACTCAATAATGGGCCCCCGAAAACGGCCGCTAGCACATAGTGACGTAGCGACAAGGGGGCAACACGTCCTGAGGTGCTTATGAGGAGTGGAGAGGTATTCCACGGCTATCAGGACAATCCCGGAAGTACGGTCAAGGTCCCTACCAGCATCTTACTAGAATACTTCCTTCCTCCGAGCACGTTTGCTCTTGCGAATCTCCACTCAAGCCGGCCAATAAAGGCAAGAATGAGGTGGGAGCTCTGTTCCTCGTCATTGTTCACTCCAGCCGGCCGATAAAGGCAAGCCAGAGGTGAGGAACAAGACTTCTCCCGGGAGATAGGGTCCGTGGGGTCGCTACTGCCCAACAGCTCGCCATATGCTGCCCTGCGGGTTTCTGTATAACTCTTGGTCTGGCTCCTCACATTAGACCTGTCCCGGCAAAGTAAACTCTTCCGGCACAGGCCTAGAGTTCGGAGCGCGCAAGCCCCACCACGACGTCAACGTAGAGATACGGCGGTGGGGTTATTATATTTATTATTATGATGTTGGTAACAATTTTGCCGACTATAGGCAAAATTTAAATGTCCCAAGTGTCTGTTATTTTAAGGGTGCGACCGTATGTTAGAATTTGCTAAAACAGATACAACATGACGTAGTTTAATATTACGATATTCTTGAAGGTGAGCTTGCAAACAAAAGTTTTTTTTTTGTTTTTATAAAAAAAACTAGCAAGATGCTTCGCACGGTTTTTATCACTTTCAAAACTTCTTTATTATAATTATGTAAGTTTAATCTATATATACTAATAATAAAGCTGAAGAGTTAGTTTGTTTGAACGCGATAATCTCTGGAACTACCGGTCAGATTTGAAAAAACTTTTTACAAAAAAAAAACAACCGACTTCCAAAAAATACACTACAAATTGAAAAATAACTTTAGTTTCGGAAGTCGGTGTCTTTGGTTCCGCATTTTCGTTTAATGACACCGACTTCCGAAATTAAAGTTATTTTTCAATTTGTAGTGTATTTTTTGGAAGTCGGTTGTTTTTTTTTTGTAAAAAGTTTTTATTTTTCACTTTTTAGTGGGTCAGTTTGTAATTACAAGCTTTTTTATCTAAGTTACAATAGCCTAATGTCAACTGCTCATCACATGTTACAAAATATTGCTTTTCCCGATGCTGGGACGTTTATTGTTGAGGAGTTCTCCTGGTAAGAGCCAGGAGAACTCCTCAACAACCACTCAACATACGCATTGTAACGAGCATAAATTGCTTAGCAACCATATTAAAGTAAACGAATCGGAACCCGTGAAATATTTGTCATTGAGTAGTTCCGATGGCTATCTGTGGTCTTCATCATCAGCTCCACTTTACCAAATGATGATTTCCGAGAGCAAATGCTCAAGTTACTTTAATTATTGAGTAGGCCACACGACGAAAGAGCATTGCTAGAAATGACGCGATTACTCAACTTAAATTCGGTTTCAAATTGACGCATCAGCATGACTAGTAGGTAGTGGTCGTCCTATGTAAAACTACAATCTTAATTAGGTATTATTATTGTACGAACTGAACATTTTGGCATATTGAACCGTATGAAGTAAGCCCAACAAAAACTGCTGTAAATCGTCCAAACACAAGGTAGCTACTGTAAACTGTTGAGGAGTTCCCTTAACTGTCCTTCGTCTTCATCATCAGATCCCGAATGACAGTCACAACCATGTAGGTGTAAAGTTCTCATCAATACAAATTAATCAAGCCCAAACACAAGGTAACTGCTGTAAACCGTTGAGGAGTTCCCTCGACTGTCTTTCGGCTTCATCATCAGATCGACTCCAGGCCTTCATTAAATTGTAGTGCTTTAAAATACCTAATGAAAAAATTAACAAACGCACTAGTCGCTCCTACGATTTTCGAATGTTCCCCTCGATTTCACTGGGATGCCATCATCAGATCCTGGTTTTCTTATCATGGGACCACCCTTGGCATATCTCCTTTCCAACAAAAAAAGAATAATCAAAATCGGTTCATAAACGACGAAGTTATCCGCGAACACACATAAAAAAAAAAAAAAAAAAATATACGGTCGAATTGAGAAACCTCCTTCTTTTTTGAAGTCGGTTAAAAATCTTTTTGCATTTGATAGCCCAATTCTTGAGGAAGGCTATAGGCTATTTAAAATCACGCTTTGACCCTTAGGAGCCGAGCAAAAAGAAAAAATGTCAGAATAAACGCTAAGCGAATACGAAGTGTTGCGACGTGGTGGGGGTACAAGAAATTTCACGCGGACGAAGTCGCGGGCAGAAGCTAGTCTTAATATATTATTCACATAAACTTTCCGGAATCATCATTCTCTTGCTCCCAAATTATTTGGGGTCGATATGTCTTTTTCTTTCATACTTCTCCCTTAGTCGTCATCTCGGTACCTAGTCACCCCCTTTCTAACTTTTCCGGAACAAATTATCTAAATGTAAAACCAACCAAAACCAAACCCAAAAAAAAAAAACAAAAACCAAACCAAAACCAACACCAAACCAACCTCCTCCTCCTCCTCCTCCTTTTTTGGTGTTAAACCATATCAAAATCTGTTGCGTAGAAGAACTAGTTTTTTTTTTTTTATAAATTAATTACAATATTTATTATATCAACTAAGTAGTCAAATAAAAGCCCTCTTCCTCTCTCCTACTTTTGCTGTGCCTGACAGGGTCCACAATTAACATATTTTGTAAAAATCTACTAGACACCTAAATTCACATGTGGAAGTAATAAACATATTGAGTTTTGAACAACGCGGTCACATAGACAGACACGAAAATTGACCCTAATCTATCTATCTATATAAATAAAAAGAAAAGTCCTGACTGACTGATTGACTGACTCATCAACGCCCAGCCCAAACCCTTGAACCTAGAAAGCTGAAATTTTGCACAGAGGTTCCCTTTATAATGTAGACAAGGAATAAGGAAGGATTTTTCGAAATTCAACCCCTCAGAGGGTGAATACGGGGAGGATGAAATTTCACGCGGACGAAGTCGCGGGCAAAAGCTAGTTAATAATATGTATACCTAGATATAAATAACCGGTCAATTAAAATCTAGGTTTTATTAAGTAGGTACGTGTCACTAACATCGCTAAGATATTTATTTTATTTTCATGTATCATTGCAAAAATTGTCTGTCTGTCTAGTACCTAAGTTTTTGCGAATGCAGTGCATTTTCTTAGGGTTCCGTACCGAAAGGGTGCCAACGCGCGGGACTCTATTACTAAGGGGCCGCCTCTACGAGCGAGAGAATCGCGGCGATAGTCTCGCCGGGAAGGATACGCTGTCCGTTCATCTATCACAGAGTTATATCTGGTTAACCGATACAGGTAGACACTTGGAATTTCCACAGAGTGTGAGAGAGTGTATAATAGTATTCCCTCACGGGTATGGGTGCTGTAACAACAAATAATAAATAAAATAAAGTCTAAAATGAAAGGGGTCCCCCATATAAGAAACGAATAAATATGTATTGTTAAATATTGTACGGTGGTACGGAACCCTTCGTGTGCGAGCCCGACTCACAGTTATCCGATTTTTTTGTAAATACTATCCTTAGAGATCTTTATGATACAAGATATTGACGTGTAGAATATTTATTTTCTGTCTTTATTCTCCTTTTTTATTGACAAACCTGACTATAGCTGGCCAGTAATAAAAATTGCATTAATAATTAAGGTTAAAATTATTTTAAAAATACATAAAGTTCACTGACCAGCGCGGGGCAATTGCGTAACACGTCATTATCAGTCGGAATCGATTTCATTTTGACAGTTCAACAACATTCATTGCGTTATTTACGTGTTGAGCAGACAATTTTTTCGACCTTATGGAGCAATGGATTAGAAATTTGATTCAAAGTGATTCAGATTCCGATTGATAGTGTGTTACGTAATTAGGGTGCTGTATTATACAAGTGATAGAGGTCAGTGATAAAGTTATATTACGAATATTGTAACCTCACTGACCTGTAATAAACAAGTACTGTTTATTAGAGGTCAGTGTGTAGGGTCTCTCTTGTTTCATCGAAAAGAAATTGCCAAATTATCACTTCTCAAACTATTTTCCGCGTAATTGCATTTGCCAAATCATTACTTTGCAAATAAACTTTTCACAAAAAATTTTAACGCAAACCTAATGTTTGGCAAGTGAACGTTTGCTTACCAACTAGTACTTTTACCAATTTACGCTAAATAAAATAAGCCAAATATTTAGTACCGTCGGGGCCCCTATTTCTGTCTGCCTATGATTTCAATTGGCCCTGTTTAATATGTTACGAGGTAAAGGTATTTGTATTCTCATTCGCTCGCTCTTGCATCCAATATCGACGGAGGCTCCTATTTATATGAACAGGGTTTAAAGTAACCTAACAAAACCGAACCTTGGGGTGCCCTTCTCCCGCTTCACCATTCGTTCGATCAGTAGCAGAATTTGGAACTTATATTCAGGAAATACTAAAGGAATAAGTTTTTCAGAACTTAACTGATCTTTTGTTGGGATAAGTAATCTGAATTCTGTTGCTAAAATCATCTGCCTAGCCTTTTTCCAAACTATGTTGGGATCGGCTTTCAGTCTAACCGGATGCAGCTGAATACCAGTATTTTACATGGAGCGACTGCCAATCTGACTTCCACAACTCAGTTACTGGGTAATACGATACCCCTTGGTAAGGCTTGTTGTCAGACTTTCGGGCTACTGACGACCCGTAACGGCTGTCAAAGATCCGAATGACAGCCGGGAACGTGCTTTCCGAGGCACGGAGGGGTCTTGGTATGTGAAGATGGTCACCCATCCACGGACCAACCGCGGCAAGCGTAGCTTAACCTGATGAATCGACCCGTGCGGCTGTTATTACTTAGCCACAAGCCCCTAATGCTGTTGCTGAAATATTGTAGGTATTGTCTTCAGAGCTTATTGTACTTAAACATTTATTTATTTCTTAGGATAAAAATATATACACTGACTTGATAAACTTCTAATACTAAATAAACTAATAAACTTAAACATAATTAAATTTTACATATTCATGAACATATACGGCTTCCCTTAATTAATTGCTCGGTAATAACAATTTTGACTCTAAGGTTCCGAAAATTAACACATGTACAGTCAGCAAAAGAGTTAATTTGATAAATGAGCTGTTTGTTTTCTATTAATAAAATTTAATTTCATTCGAGAACATCCATCGGTTTCTTACTAAACTACAACTATATCCAACGATCCTGCATACCTAACTCTTTTGCTGAGTGTACATTACATAAAAAATAAAATCAACCAAGTACCTACCTCTAAAATAGGGGAAAAAACTAAATACTTAAAACACTGACCTCTAATAAACAAATACGCATACAGGTCAGTGACTTAAATAAATAAAAACACAAAGGTTAGAAGCTCATAAAACAAAAAATATTAGGACGCAACCTGTATGACCGTGAAAGCACTATAATATATATTGGGCCGATTCTTTAAAATTATAATCAGTGTTATCCTTACAACACAATAGAAGGAGTTAGTGTATTATTTCAATATCGAATTAATAATTATTAAAAATGCTGACGTCATCTTGTCTTTTATTGTGTTTGTGCTTCTTCGTC
The DNA here is from genome assembly GCA_948474745.1 of Oligia latruncula. Classification (NCBI taxonomy): domain Eukaryota; kingdom Metazoa; phylum Arthropoda; class Insecta; order Lepidoptera; family Noctuidae; genus Oligia; species Oligia latruncula. The sequence goes on from OX419694.1 coordinate 6,481,809, forward strand.
GTTGGCTCTTATGGCTCCGACAATTTGGGTAAGGAAAACTTCGTTGTTTTTGATGAAAACAACATGCTTTCTCAGTGGCCAGAAAATCCTGTAGGGTTTTCCTAACTTCATTGGGACGAGCTGGTACATATGTGTACCAGAAACGGTACAAATTTATACCGATTTGTCCCTGATTTCCTTAGTCACTTAAAATCACAGTGTAGTAAACTGACCCTTATGGCAAGCGAGCAAGAACTTGCAAGCGGTTTCTCACACAAATGTAATCTACAGTCTGGAGGACTAATCTGTGAAAATATTTACTTCTAACACAATAAATAATAATTTTTTTTTCAGTACCCTTCATTGAAAAATGCGTATGGAGCGACAAGGCCTGTCTGGTGGCATCCACAACAAAAGCCATGCCGTACTTTGCCGACGGCATCCTAGGAACAGAACGTATGGATCCTTTGAAAATAACCAAAGTCACTTTTAAAGAGGGCGGATTCAGAATCAAATTTACAAATTTGGATGTGACCGGTCTCAGCAAGTGCAAAGTATTAAAAGTCGAGTAAGTCCCTTTTTGAATACGTTATCAATCATCATTTATTGTGGTCATAGCAATGAATAATGTTCTTTATTTATCAATCATCATTTCATCAGAGGGGCCCGTGGCTCAATAATAACAGCCGCACAGGTCGATCGATCAGGTTAAGCTACGCTTGCCGTGGTTGGTATGTCGATGGGTGACCATCTTTACATACCGAGACCCCTCCGTGCTCGGCCCAAAAGCTAAAGGCGAAAGCGCCAGTGTAGCCCGTGAAATTCAAATTTTCTTACGTTTTTTACAATTTGCTGGTCAGATATAAGTTGTACGTGTTAAAATATGATTCGCGACCGTAACAAATATGTATTTACAGAATTATAATCATTAAAGTCATCAACACAACTCTCTAAGACCAAGTAATCCTATTGAATAACTATTTCATGAAATCTTGACATTTAGGATTATACTAACTTAACAAGTTGTATTACTGATTGTAATAATTATAATTCTGTAAATACATAGGTATTTGTTACAGTCGCGAATCACATTTTAATCAACGTACACCCAGACACTGAGCTGCAAATTCTAAAAATCGTAAGAAAATTTGAATTTCGCGGTCTACCTTAGCGCTTCCCCCTTATACATATCGTCGACCGTAGGTTCAATTGAGGTAAGGGACAAAATACCCAAAATGAGTTGAGTATACAGTTTTGTTCAGAATTTTGCGCTCTTTCGAATGGTGTATATAAAAAAATCTAGCTTAAAAAAAAGTCCCTTACCCTACTGATTTTTGGATTCAAATTTCGAATCAGCCCCATAATAACAATGTATCTGAAGAACTATGCAATATAGCAACTTGAAATGGTGTAATTACCGTCGCCAATCCACTTCACATAAGGTAAGGGTCTTCCCTTCTTCTTTTTCAACAAGACCTTTACACTATTTTTTCATTATAGATTAGATCCAACGTAGAGATCAATTTAATGTAAGGGACAGGACTACAAGATACTTGGTCAGTAAGGGACATTACTAACAAAATACGCTGGTGTAAGGGACGTCTATTTTCTTAAATAAATAACTTATTTAAATAAATGTAAATACACAGGTAGATAGAGCACTAAAATACAAGATTATGTGTGAAATCAGATCCGAAAAAGGTTAATAATAAAAAAAGTTATAGGCGATTTAGTCCGAAAAAAAACTTTGTCGGCCTCTCCTGAAAAATCGTATTTTGTCCCTTACCTCAATTGCACCTACGGTCGACGATACATTAGATTATATTAAAATACAAGGAATTAATATTTTGATTAAATATGTGATTGGAAATTGAAATTGAAACAATAATACTAATAAGAAACAAAGTTCTTTTAGAATTTACTTATGTGAAACTACCACAACTTCGATCTTTCTTCTTACATCTTTATGGTTTCAACGCATCTGTTGTCTACAGAAATACTTATTCTTATAAATTTTACATCCTTAACCAAGTTTTATTTTTATCTAAACAGGCGTGATGTTAAGAAACACTCATTAATACTTCATGCCGAGTGTCCAATAGACATAGCGGGAAACTACGATGCTGATGGAGACCTGTTGTTAACTAAAGTCGAAGGAAATGGCCCATTCCATGTGAATTGTAGTAAGTCACTTAATTCATTTACTAAAGTAATTGGAAATGTAAGAGGCGTTACGGGTAGTCAGAAGTCTGACAACCAGTCTTACCAAGTTTACCCAGTAACTGGGTTGTGTATGTCAGTTAAGCAGTCGCTCCATGTAAAATACTGGTATTTCAGCTGCATCTGGTTAGACTGGAAGCGGACCCCAAAATAGGTGGGAAAAGGCTATGCAGATTGGTTTTTTAATGGGAAATGGAAAACCTTTTACAACAAAACGCAAAAAAAGTTGTCAGTCTGATTAAAATTCAAGTAGAATTCAAAGATAACTGGCGAAATGTGGCAGAGGTGTGACCTCTGTCTAAACCTTTCAAGGATTATAGGCGTTATGTTATGTTTTTTTGCCTCGGAAAGCACGTTAAGCCGTTGGTCCCGGCTGTCATTCGTGGATCTTTGACAGTCGTTACGGGTAGTCAGAAGCCCGAAAGTCTGACAACCAGTCTTAAGGGGTAGGACTGGTCAGTTCTTGGTATGTAAAGAGGTCACCCATCCACAGACTAACCACGGCAAGAGTAGCTTAACCTGATCGATCGATCAAAAGTTTCTTCCCGAAGAATAAAATCGACGTCAATCTGTTTCTTTCCAAAAGAAATAAAACTTACGTATATTTTTTATAAAATTACAGAAAGTATGTTCATCGCAGTTGAAGTTGATGTAACAACAGAAGTTGGTAAAGATGGTGTAAAGTACTGGAAGATTGGCAAAGCTACGTATGCATACGAAGCTAGAAAACAGGCTAAGTTCCAGTTCGAGAATTTGTTCAATGGAAATGAGGAAAAGTGTAAGATTTTGAACATAATTGAATTACGTGGTCTCGTTATTCGTTATTTTAGTGGCGGTTTAACTGCCCCGTTGGTCTCGTGGTCGCAAGCGCGACTGCTGAGCGTGGGGTCCTGGGTTCGATTCCCGGGTCAGGCAGTGTTATTGAGTTTTTCCATTAGGAAGTTCTTAGTAACAACCCGGAGTTTGGGAGTCGGCGGTGTGATATTCCCGTGTCTCGGAAAGCACGTTAAGCCGTTGGTCCTGCGCCTGATCTCTCTCCAGTCGTGTCGGATTGCCGTCCCATCGGACTATGAGAGTGAGGGAAGAGGGAGTGCACCTATGTCGGCGTAATCCATTGCTCCATATGTTAGAAAAACTTGTCTGGTCGACAACGCAACAAGACGCAATGAACATTGGCGAATCATCAAAATGAAAAGGATTGCGATTATGAGTGTGTTTCGCAAGTAGGTTGCTCAATATATTTCCATTAATAAGTTTGGATTGAAAAGCTTATGGGTCGAGTATATGGTCATTTACCTCGGTAAATGACCATAGACTCGACCCTTAGACTTTTACCAAAACATTTTAAAAATGAATTATGTGTAGGTAATCAACTATCGGTGAAACTAATAAATAAATAAATAACTGGCGAAATTCTGGTTTACAGCAAAACACCTTATCCTCCCCTAAGGAGAACACAAGCGTGATTTTATCTTATAAGGGTTCGCTTATAGTTGTTTTTTTTAACCATTTTTTTTTTCAGCTAAACCCGTTATGACTCTAATCAACGATAACTGGGCAGAAATGATGCAGACATTTGGCAAACCCATCATGCATAAGGCGGTCGACCAAGTTGTCAATTCCTTCCGATCCTTTTGCACTAAAGTGCCTGCCGACCAACTTGAAAAGTACGAGTAAACAATAATTATGAAGTCTTAAAATAGTTCTCGTTACTTTATTTTAAAGTTTAAAAAAATAGTTTGTTTTTTAATACAGGATTTAAGTTTTTTCACTTTGTCTACACCAGTTGCCTCGTTTTTTCTTTTTTGTATTATTTTAATGTTCTGAATAAAACATGAATTTAAAGTTGTTGTTGTTTTATCACTCTTTTGATTATTGTGGTAGGTATACACGACGACATATCAAACTGAACATTTCCAGTTTGAGCTGACCTCGCATTGAGAAGAAGTACAACAATGAGAAGTCAGCTTATACTGGAAATATACTTAGCTCAATATATCGTCGTGTGTACTTGAAAAATGGCACGGCCTTTTGAAGATTAACTTATCAATTATCATTCTTCAATTTTTTATTTAAATATATTTTCCTACTTACGAATCCTTTGTTCTAAACAGAGCGTCTGTCAAAGTCCGTCATTGAAGTTACGGGCCCGTCAAAACAAGTGTCAAATTTAATTTTTCGGACGGACACAAACCCATATCCGGAGTAGGGTCTACTGTCAAAATGTGTTGTCATTCATTCTTAGTTCGTGCCCAAACTAATCTTATGTCCGTGAGTGAAACTGAGTAGGAAAAGCCCGTACCTACCTACTTTCGGCCAACATTACGGAATTCGCGCTAAGGGAGTAGACCTCCAGAATCAACTAAAACTAAAATATTTACGTACCAAAAAACATTAATTACTGAACATTTAAAACTGCGCCACGTGTTTATTAAGATTTTAATGAATAATAAAACGGACAACTAAACGAGCTGGGTGTATTAATTAAACAATTCTATAAGTAGCCAGTTATAAAATGTAATATTTATTTATACGGTAAACACGGTAGGCGGTGGAGTCGCTATTAATGCATCATTAATATTTTTATCGTTAAATATATTTACGGTTATTTAATTGAGCCGTTCATGTATGTAAAGGTAATTAATTAGTATACAACTCAAGCGTATGCCTGCCTGTGTTGGTATATAAATATAAATAAATAAATCGGCTAACTTAGGCAAACTCAGACGCTTTTTTTCTGTTTTTGTTTAAGACCTGTATTGATTATACATAACTATAGGTTTAAGGGATTTCAAATTAGATTTGATTAGAAATTAATTCTGTTTTCTTTCAGTATTGAATCTAGATACTGTGTGATGCGTCCTGAACAACTATTCGCAGTCCAAATCAGAATTTTTGTTCCAATTATGTTTGATACCTCAAAATCAGATATTTTTGACATTGATTGTCGCTAAAATGAGTTTGCGACTAGATTTTGAACGTTATTAATTACGGGAATTGTTCTTCTGACCATAAAATCGCTATAATACCTAAACCTCCATTAGGCTTCAAATAATCACAAATCCAACTATAACTGGCGTGTATCATACGAATCAGTCGGACAGTGATTCGTCGGGCAGTCATCGAACTAAATTCAAATCGCATCGGCTACGTCAATATTCAGGGTTGTCCTGAGTGGTCTAATTAGAGCGCTGCCAGTGAAGGGTGACAGCCACAGGACAAATGACGCTTCGAATAATGGAGTAGGTGTACATTCGTACACTTTTTGAATATTAAGTGACACCCCTGTGCAGGTTGGTGTTCAATTATCTTCAAGATTATTTTGGCAAGTACCTACATAAAGAACTTTAAGGAGACTACATGATGTAAAGCGCGGTCACTGTCGGACTGCATAGAAAAGAAAGAGAAGCGCGATGACACAACGCTCAGACCAAACAAAAAGTCAAGCCATAGCGCTGCGAACAATACAGTGAAGCATGCAAAAACTACACCTCCGCTCTGTGCATACACGCTCACACGCACACATTTACAATCAAACTACACCTCACTATGTGCACACATGTTTTCGAAACCGGCTTCACTTTACTGTTGACAGCCCTCTGTCTTGGTTTTTTATTTGGTCTGAGGACACAACGGTGGTAATTTATTGCAAAATATGAAACAATTATCTATTTACAAAAATCTATTGTTTGGACTAAAAAATGGTTTAGTATGTTCCATGAAAAAGTACACTGTGTACACTTTCATGGTGATCGGTCGAACGGCGCCGAAGTCGATTAATCTCAAACAGACAAACTGACGTACCAATATCCATTTATCGATTTTTCTTCTAAAGATTGCTCACAACAAAAGGTTCACAGTAAATAAGTTCACGAGGATTATAACAAATAAGCAGATGCCTTTTGAACTGGAATTAAAACTGAAGATTATTTTAATTACTAAAAAATTGCTGGATTAACTTGGTCATAAAAGCGATGCTTTAACTAAAAGTGGTTACTCCATTGGTTTAGTTTGATAAGCCACAGATAATAAAATACAGAAGGCCAACTTGGGGTTTCTACGTCATATTTGTATTTAAGTTTATGGACTTGGGAAATCAACTAACCTTGTAGGTCTTTTGGGCTTCAGCACATCCTATGATATCGAAGTCCTCCACTGCTGGACGATGGCTCTTCCAAGTTACGCCTCAACATCCGCGGGGTAATTACGTAATACACTTACAATGGCAATGCCTAACATTTTGACAGTAATAATTCAACAACATTCACTACGTTGCTTACGTTGTCGGGAAGTCATTTTTTTAAATATGAGAAGCAATGGATTGTGAATACCCTTTAAAATCCTACTAATATTATAAACGCGAAAGTCTGTGAGCATGGATGGATGGATGTTTGTTGCTCTTCCACGCAAAAACTACTGAACGGATTTTGATGAAACCTTACAGTAAAATAGCTTATTTTTTTTAGCTTATATATTAGAATAACGCATAGGATACTTTTTATCCCGATATTCCCACGGGATCGACACTTATTATGGGGGTCAAACCGTGGGGCGCTGCTAGTCCTTAATAAGATTGTGATTGAAGTGCTGGTTTTCATCTGCCGTTTAAAGTTGTCGGCCCATCTAGCCTAGCAGGATCTAGCTGGATTCGCTCCACGCTATGTTTGCTTATGGCATGACGTTTAGTCTCTGCTGATTAACTACTCTTTACCTTACCTTCTGTTCCTGCCCGTTTCCTTGTAAGCCGTCAGTTGTTCTCCATTATATTTTAAAAGTAAACTGACGTATAAAACTCGTAAACTGACTACTATAAACTAACAAATTTTTGAGTTGTTCAGCGTGGCGGACCACAGAATATTATTAACAACTTTTATTACCGAATGCGTCTCGTAAAATGTTTTATTTTCTGATTTTCATAAACAATATCGCGCCTGTTTGTTACTTTATGATTGGTGTTATAGTTTTCTGTCTACTTTCTTTAATCGAGGTTTTTTTGACGAGCTTTTTATTATTATTTATTATCATGCTTTTTGAAGAGGACATTTTTGATCGTTTCATTTATTTTGAATGTTAAATGTCACAATCAACAAGTACTATCACCTTGCTCCTCATAATTAAGTATATTATGTATTATTATACCACTTATCTTAGCAATATACGTGGGTCACAAAATTCTTAATAAAACGTTAATTATTTATTTATTTTATAATTTATGTACACACAGTAAATTACATAGGGATATGACATAATTATAATTTGAGTACAAAGGTACTGCTTATTTCTTAAGAAATTTCTTCCAGCAGACCTGCTAAAGGAGAAGTAAAAAAGAAATGCAGACAATAGTGTGTGAGAACAAGAAGAGAAAATATGAATGTGTGAAGTATTCTTAGTTATGAGTCATTTCCTTCTCAATAAATTATCTATCAGTAATGGATCTAGAGAGACAACATCGACGTCGACATTAACTTGACAAAATTATCAGAATTTAAGTTCAAAAGAGTTACCGTAGCTCCTGGCACAGGCAACTGAAGAAACACAGGTAGGTTTTAGTCAGTAAAAGTCTGACACGCCCTCCACCTCCGCCCAAAGCGGGAGAAGTAATTTGATAATTTCCCACCAAAAAAAAGGTACCTACTACATACCTTCATACCTACAATCCCTACATAAATTCAGCAAACCAAGCTCTTTCCAACAGCGCTCAAAACCTCAACCTAACCTACCTATAGAAAGTAGTAACTATTGAGTTGTAGGTACTTGTACCAAGTTCAGTCGTAAAGCTTCAACTGTGAATTCACAGATGCGACGAATACAGCTTAAGTGAAAAGTTTGACGTTACACTCGTATCAAGTAACTTGTAAAATAAAACGTCCGGCAGCGAGTTTTTTTTTCACGGAGTAAGACAAAATGAAGCCAGAAGCTGTAAATGTTGTGAATTAAGATTATAAGATATGATGATAATGTTTTTAAGGGGCATGCCTCAAATATTACTTTTAATTCATAATTATGCAATCAATAATGTAAACACTGACCTAATAGTCTCTGTCTTGTCATAAATATGTAGATAATATTTGCACGCCACACTTGGCAGAATGTGATGAGACCATTGACTAAACTTAAGACCATAAAATTTACCATATTCTGACGAATAAATGATTAAGATAACATCATCACATCGTCATCATAACATCATCAGGTTAGTAAATTTGAATTCAAGATAGTCATCACAATCAAATTCTGCATAATATTATAAGATCAGATAGGTAGCATATTTTTATTACACACAAAAAAAAGTATGTAATTACAAGCACTTTTGAAAAAGAATTAATCAATGACAATTCTTTTGTAACTGCGGTTTTATTTTTAATACAATTTCGTCAATATACGCGATGCTGCTGGCATATAATGAAATGAAATTCTGTAAATAGAATATCGGAATCACTTTTACACGTCATATAAAAAAAATAAGCTAGATGGAGTCGACATTTCCTATCTGACTCTCTCTGAAAATAAATAGCGTAACAAACTGTTCAATGTAAAGATGCATATTAGACCTCCATTCAGTCACTACTCCATGTTAGCTCTTACTTCACTGTACTGCAGTTTGCACTGACGAACTTAACTTGTGTTTTATGTTAAGTCTTTTGTTACGAAGATTTATTGCTCTCTTTGAAGTTACGGACTGTGATCTTGGACAAGCATTATCTACTTTCAGTGGTTGTGGTTTAAAATGTATTGAATTATAGTTCTTATTAACATTATAAAACATTTTCGTTGAATCGTGAACGTTTCTTTACAAAACTGAATACATAATGAAATGTCCTTATGTATTTGGCGTTTTTCGGTTATTGTATCGAGTCGTGTCGTATCGAGTCATAATATTATGGCACACGCTATGAAATGACAATTTCAAAAGGGCTAACTAACTAACTAAACAATTAATTCCTTTTTTTTTGTTAGATTAATTCATTTTGCTAAAAAAATAGTACGCATAAGATTTTGTCACACAGTTCATTTTGTTTATATATATGTATGTATCTATCTATGTATTAGTATTTATTCTTGTATTTTAGTAATTTCCTAGCTATTTATCCCGTATGTTGCACCTGCCATGTTTTGTCTCTGCATCACCCTAAAGTTGACTGGTAGAAAATGCCTCAGGCATTAAGTCCGCCTTTGTACAGTATTCCTTTTACTTGTGCGTAATGTTTTAATAAATAAATAAATAAATTTTGTGTGCGTTAATTTCCTCTGCATTGTACTCTTACATAATCAGTCTATAAAGTTTCCACCCTCGGTGAGAGGGAGTGGTCAGTAATCCACCACGCGGGCCCAGTGCGGTACCACTGTACTCTTAATCAGAGATAAAGTTTCGTCAATTATACCAGCTAAAACGCCCTTTACTCCAGAACATCCCTAACAGATATTGGTACGATACTATTACTTCCCAAGCGAGCTCTTTTAGAAAGACCTCTACAAGGTACGTTTCAACTAAGGCTATCGCAGTGCACTGCACTACAACACTTTGTCCTCCGCCTCCCGCATCAAGTCTGTCCCATCCACCTTTTAAAGGTCGTTGGTCCATCTAGCTGGGGGGCGTCCCACACTTGCCGATACACGGTCTCTTCTCCAGGACTCGTCTGCTCCACCGGCCATAGGTCCTTCGACAAACACGGCCAGCCCACTTCCACTTCAGCTCGCTTACTCTGCAAGCTATGTCGGTAACTCTTGTTCTTTTCCGGATTGTTTCATTCCTGATTTCCCGCTCTATAGCGCGCTGAGCGACCTTAAATTTGTGGACCAGCCTGACCGTCAGTGTCCCCGTTCCGGCACCGTATGTCACAAAGGGCAGGATGCACTGGTTGAAGCTGACTGGTTCAAACATTGCGGGATAGGCGACCCCTCCCGCTCTGGGTGGAGCGGAAGGGAGTGTCAGACTCTTAACGACTAAAACCCACCCGTGTTCCTTCCTTAGCCCTTTATGTTCCGGGCCAGCGGTAACCCTTTCGGACAATCCCGCTGACGACGACGCAAAGACTTGACGTGGTGACTTGATTAGGTACGTTTGTTAACTTCAATATTAAAATCATTATGTAAACTGTGTACAGTAGGTAGGTTCCTAATATATTCTAATATATTCCATTCTTTAATAACTTCCCAACAACATTGTACATCAAATATGATGAATATTTAATATCATACACATATCAAATGCTGAAATAACTGCGGCAGAGGTAATGAAGTCGCGGCATCACAGGTGGCTTTCATGAAATTCAGTTATATGTAAATTACCTTCGCTCTCATTTACCATTTAATTTATGAAATGCATTATTTTGCTCTACGCTCACACTATGCGAGTTTAATAAACAACTTATTGCGTATATTACGTTTTATTTTAATTAAATTCTAATTTGGAGGTTGTTAGGAATAGAAAATAGCTCTATTTTGATAAAGTGAGTAAAATGTTCTCTGAAACCACCTAGGTACACGGTTCCAAATTAGGTAACAGCTGTAAGCAGAAGCTTGAATGATTTTTTGTATTCTACCGTTCATAATCGTAGTTAACGGAAAACAGATATTGGATGCCGTGCCGATTCCCTTGTTCACAAACTAAACTAAATTTATGTTCAGTACATCTTTTTTTTCTATTTCATTAAGAAAAAGACCGAAAATACATTTTAGTTTAGTCCTGTCAAATTAATCAGCGCCTGACACTACTCCATACAAGTTTATACGTGATTAAAAACTTACCTTCTAAAATTACATGAATTTACGTCAGGCGCTCGTCAGAAGCCCGAAACTCTGGCAACCAGTCTTACCACGGAGTTTCGTATTACCCAGTAATTGGGTTGTAGAGGTCAGATAGGCAGTCGCTCTATGTAAAATACTGGTACTCAACTGTATCCGGTAAGACTGGAAGCCGACCCCAACATAGTTGGGAAAAGGCTAGGCAGATGATGTTTATGTTACCGAATCAACTTAACGTCCTAAAATAATTTAGTTTTTCTTACAACACTTTCATACAATGACTTAGATGCCCATGTTCGCAAACTCTCGTAAGATTGTCACTACATTATTCCATCTCCTTGTGTAAATTAAAGTGAATGGGTAGTTGAGACCGCGAAATTCAAATTTTCTTACGTTTTTTGCAATTTGCAGGTCAAGATACAACCTGACACTGACCTGCAAATTGCAAAAAACGTAAGAAAATTTGAATTTTGCGGTCTACCACTATCCATTCACCTTAAGTGTATTAGCTTAATATCCCACGTCGTAAAACGCAAACTGGGTTAAACATGGGACCGCAAATCTCTTAGAGGATGGACATGGACAAGCAATCTCTCAGTAGGTACAGACGCCAGCACATCAAGTTACTACAATCTGTCAGATTTCTTTAATAGATTTTCGACTTTATTGCTAAAGCATTAAGGTTCAAGGTTGATTGGGAAAATCTGACAGTTTCGGGTAGGTTGACCTGCTGGCGTCTGTACCTACTTGTCCGATTGACATACATTATTTAAACTGCACGTCACCGCTACCGTACGTATGGGTACGGTTTGATAATTCTTGTAGGTATTATTTATACTTAAATTCATTATCTTTGTAATATAAAATAATCTAGCGTTAGCTTTGCTGAAAAGTTAAACACTTTGGATAAGGAAAAGGTTAAAAAGTGCAAATTGCCTTGCAAAGTTTTTCATCACTTCTAAACTTCGTGTCAGTAGGTAGAAATGCAAATAGAAATGGAAAGAATCTTTCTCTACATACAATGAGGCGAATTGGCGATTAGGTTATCACACTACTCTTAAGAGATTATTGTAGTCATCATTATAAACTACTTTTACTATGGGAGCAAACCTGAAATCGCGAAAAAAAAAATCTGCTGTTCCCTACATTTATGTACGACGAGTTATACGAACATAAATGTAGGGAACATTTATGTTCGTATAACTCGTCAAAATGTAGAGAACAGCTGTTTTTTTTTTCGCGATTTCAGGTTTGGTCCCATAGTTTTAAGTGTCTACCTATTACGGTTCAAAAGATACAGCCCTGTGACAGACGGACGGATGGACAGCTGAGCCTTAGTCCCGTTGGCACCCTTTGAATACAGAACTCTAAAAAGAGCCTCACAGCAAAACAAAACGTTCGACACACGCTTAACTCAGACGTTGCCTGAGGTAGCTGCGCGGTGCGGGAGGGGTGATAGTTGTCACAAGTTGACGAATCACTGAGCTCTCGCATCACGTCATCACACCCCTCCCGCACCGCGCTGCTACCTCAGGCAACGTCTCAGTTAAGCAGTCAGCCTTTAGCTACAGACGTCAATTATCCTACCTCACTTACATGCTTACAACCTTCCAACGGACATAATCTTTGACAATTGCATGCATTTATAATGCATTCATAGGAGCAAATTGCTGTCGTACATGATTAATAATAGACTTCCAATTATTCGATATAGGTAATAGTAGGTTCTACATCATTTTCCATAATGCCTTTGGTAGTGATTATGTTTTACATGGAAAGTTACGATTCGTCGAAAATATGACTATTCATTTATTTATTGGTTAGTCTTGCTTTTTCATTCATATAAAACTAGCTTCTGCTAGCGATATAAATGGTTGTTTTTATGCTTTTATGGTGCACATGTAAAGATGACATAGTAATATTTTTAAAATGATTTTTGTTATTATTTGATTATTGCTTCTGATAAGGTTAAAATGTAATAATTTTGTAATTCAAACACAATGTAATTTTTTTTATGAAATAAATAAATAAATAGTTCGTCCGCGTCAAATTTCTTGTTTTAACATCCAAATTCGAAAGTAACTCTGTCTGTCTGTAAGGTACAGACGCCACGCCTAAACCACCAAACGGATTTCGATAAAATTTGGCAGAGAGATAGATTGCATCCCGAGAAAGGACATAGGATAGTTTTTATCCCAATATTCCCACGGGATCGACACTTACGCGGGTGAAACCGCGGGACGCAGCTAATAAAATATATATCTTAGAACACTCGGCAATACTGTAGCCCACTACATACTACTTCACTTATCTCTCTATTTTTTTATCTTTAGGTAATTTTAATCCATACTAATATTATTATAAATTCGGAAGTAACTCTGTCTATCTGTATGTTACCTTTTCACGCCTAAACCACTGAACGAATTTCGATAAAATTTGGCAGAGAGATAGATTGCATCCCGGAGAAGGACATAGGATAGTTTTTATCGACATACCTCGCAGGTGAAGCCGCGGGCGGAAGCTAGTATTATTATAAGTACCTAGTGATTATTAAGACCGGAAGAAAAACATTATATTGCAGTCTTTAATAATCGTATGTAAACACTAGATACTACTGTAGGACAATGATACTTTTCTCAAAGGCAAGCATACCAACTTTCTCCATGGGATGAAAAAGTTTTCAACTGTTCCATACAATAGGTAGGTACTTCAATACGTACTTGACCCAAAGGTAAGGGAAGGCTGATTATTTTTCAAGATTACGATGTTGGTCCCATGAAGTAAGTTGGTCAGTTTGATGATTTGTACCACACCCTTAAATATGACCACACCTTTCCGACACATGCTGTATACGGACCTTAGATAATTAGATTAATTTCTACAAGTGAACCATTGTGTCGAGCATTGAAAACACAACCTTAGCAGATCGCAGAGTTTTAGACCACAATATCATGCCCCTTACATCTTCAGGCCACAATTAATAAACACTGTACGAATATATTCATTAGTATCCTTTCATTAATTTCCATTCAAATTAGCGCCTTGTGGCAATCGTAATGCAATTACTGTCAACTACGATCGTACTGCAATAGACATAATAATATGACACAGATTAGCAATCTTCTATGCTAGAGGGTTTATTTTCCGCACTTAGTCCTCTAAGAGAGAGGCTTGTGGGTAAGTAATAACAGCCGCACAGGTCGATTGAGCAGGTTAAGCTACGCTTGCCGCGGTTTGTCCGTGGATGGGTGACCATCTTTACATATCAAGACCTCTCCGTGCCTCGGAAAGCACGTTAAGCCGTTGGTCCCGGCTGTCATTCGTGGATCTTTCAGTCGTTACTGGTCGTCAGAAGCCTGAAAGTCGACAACCAGTCTTACCAAGGGGTTTCCTAGTAATTGAGTTGTGGAGGTCAGATAGGCAGTCGCTCCATGTAAAATACTGGTATTCAGCTGCATCCGGTTAGGCTGGAAGCCGACACCCACATAGTTCGGAAAAGACTAGACTATGATGACTTAGTCCTTCAGGTCGACATTGGTGCGTGGTGGCCGTCGGTGGCTATTTCAACCAACCCACCTCCCCAGAAGTTGATTACATCTCCTGGTCTGCTAAGAACGTCTCTTTATCTGGGTGCCCCGAGGGTTTCTGTCCTAATCTCATCGGTCACGATCCTTCAGGTTAGATTAGCAATAGTTATTTCTCTGGGAATGGGCAACTAGCTTCATCTTTCTGACTAACAGACCCCTTGACAATTCAAAAGTGCCTGTAATTGGTTTAGTTAGAATAAATGCTTTGAGTTTGAGTATTAAGTGATGATATGGTTTCATTCAAAACCTCAAGTATCTAAGTAAATTGTAATACTTAGTTTTAACTTGCTGTACCCGCGACTTTGTTCAAGCAACTGTGTCATATAATCGCATTAAAAGTTAATAATTGTAATTTATGATTTTTGCTGGGTTCCCGCAGTTAAAATTGTTCAAATTTAATTTGGTTATTACTTCTTTGAGAACTTGATCAGTAGATTGAAGATCAAAAGAGAGAACATAAAAAAGCGTTAGTGAAAAATCTCAAATAGCTAAAAAGATTTTTTTATTATTTGAGAGTTATTTTTGACTAAGCTTCCGCCCGCGGCTTCGCCCGCATAGCATGTTGATAAAAAGTATCCTATGTCCTTTCGCAGAGTTCAAAGTATCCCTATACCAAATTTCATCAAAATCGCTCCAGCCGTTTCGGAGAGTCGGAACAAAAAAAACAAACATACAAAAAAAGCTGTTATTTTTACGTTACCAACAGGGACTTTAATTTTATCTATATGTATTGATGTTGTAAAGAATTTTACGAAAAAATAAAGTTGCTACCTACTTTAAAATAAAGTACCTAGGTACTTAATTGTTAAACACAAAACAATTATATTCCTAACTGGACTTAATAAATCTTTGGCAAGTAAATAATAAATGTGTCCAACTTAACCAAATAAAAAGACGATTCAGAATAAACTTGAATTATATATCTTCAATACAAGTTTTTATTGTTGACTCTACTTATATTTTATTTTATTTCGAAACAATAAATCAAAGGCACGAATGTATAAGTACTTTTTAACATATTTATGTAGGTGGTTTTGAAAATAAAAACCCATTTATCCTTCTATTACAAGGATAAAATATACCAAAAAGCTATAAAAATAAAACGACTTTTATTTATTTTTTGTAGCAGTTACACAAAAGTGAAAAGCAGAAAAGGTATCTTGGAAAAGCCAAAGTAAAAACGCCAAGTCAGCACTCTTAAGTAATGAAGTAATTGTTCTTTAATTCCGCACAAAGGTACGTTTTGTGGGGAAAATACTGAAAAGGTTGCTTTTTCGACGTTTTTTGTTTCTTAACCTGGAACGGAGAAAATGGTTTGAAAAGTCTTTTATAAGCAAATAATAAATTATCATAGAGCCGTTTGTAAGTACATAAATTGGAACGGATCTTAAAATAATTATGAAAAAATTAAATAAGCTACCATTTTTCTGAACTAGTCTAATGGTCAAAAATTGGCAAAAAGCTATTCTGTATTACACTATAAATTGGCAGTAATAGCTATTCGGTTTTCAATAATACTGCGATCCAACATGGTGGCCGAAAACCAAGCACGATATCTAATTGAACATTACGATATGGATTGAAATCGAAGTCCGAATCAGTTTTTGAACACTATAAAACATTTAACACTATAAATTCTAGTCATCCTTATCATTTAAATGAAGTGAGGAAGCTTTACAAAACCCTTTAAGACGTTCTTAAAAATGGAACCACACGCGTGACATCTCCTGTCAAACTATCATCTTTCCATCACCTTCAAAACATCACACATCGAACATCACAACAGGGTCAAAGCAAACAGTTTGAGCTATAACTTGCAAGCAAGCCAGCCACTGTCATCAATGTGTTACTAGAGGCGCTGGCAGCTTAGTAATTAAACCAGACGATATGGACAGACTTGGTCCCGGATGTACGATACAAGGGAACTGGGAAATTAGCTGGGAATTTGTACAAACAGATCGTGAAGTGGGAAATTAACTGGGAATTTGTTCAAACAGATCTGGTGCTGTGTTGCGTTTGTGGAATGATAGTGGTACTAAAGTGTAGTTGTTTAATTATTGTGGAGTTCTGTTGGCGATGCAAGTTTATTGCGGTGTTGGTTTGTTCTCATCTCAGATTCTCAGTGCAAAGTCTAGACCATTGTTGAAATAGTATCTGAAGTAAATTTTGTGTATTTATTAGTTGGTACTTTAATTTGTTTGTTGGAAGTTAAAGAAAATTAGTTGCCTAAAGACCAAGACATATTAATTTATTCCCCGTAGGTATTATTGAAAACCAATATAAGATTGTGTGTCTGAGGGCTCCCAAGCAGTCAACGTCGCTACCAACTATGGAATTAGCTATTTTCCCAACTCAAACTACAAGTACCAGCGCTCGTTGACCCCCAAAAAAAATATCATTCCTTTTTATTTATTACTAGCTTCCGCCCGCGGCTTTGCCCGCGAGGTATGTCAATAAAACTATCCTATGTCCTTCCCCGGGATGTAATCTATCTCTCTGCCAAATTTTATCGAAATCCGTTCACTGGTTTAGGCGTGAAAACGTAACATACAGACAGACAGAGTTACTTTCGAATTTATAATATTACTAGCTGACCCGGCAAACGTTGTTTTGCTCCTACACTACTCCTACCCAACTCCTACCCTACTCCCACACTACTCCTACCCTACTCCTACACTACTCCTACCCTACTTCTACCCTACTCCTACCCTACTCCTACCCTACTCCTACACTACTCCTACCCTACTTCTACCCTACTCCTACCCTACTCCCACACTACTCCTACCCTACTCCTACACTACTCCTACCCTACTTCTACCCTACCCCTACCCTACCCTACTCCTACCCTACTCCTACACTACTCCTACCCTACTTCTACCCTACCCCTACCCTACCCTACTCCTACCCTACTCCTACACTACTCCTACCCTACTCCTACACTACTCCTACCCTACTCCTACACTACTCCTACACTACTCCTACCCTACTTCTACCCTACTCCTACCCTACTCCTACTATAAAAAAAATAAATAAAAAAAAAAAAAGTATCCTATGTCCGTCTCCTGGTCCTAAGCTACCTCCCCACCAATTTTCAGCCAAATCGGTTCAGCCGTTCTCGAGTTATAAGTGGTGTAACTAACAGACTTTCTTTTATATATATAGATATTATAATATGGATTTTATCGTATTTAGATATCGATACCCATCATGTTTGCAGAGTTTCACTAGCTTATTTAATTTGTGTATAACTGTATGTATATATATATATACCTTACCACAACTTGAGCAGTGAGCTCTAGCGGTCTAGTGTGCTAACAAAATAAAGAAACGTATGCGACTTGCGAGCATCATAATTCAGCATGTAAGAATATTTTCATAAAAAGCAAATCTGGGTAAACGCATGTTTTTAACGCACAAAAAGATGTTGGCCCTATCTCTAGGCATAAAATCCTGATAAAAATAAATCACAAACGTAATCACTAAATGCATATCCACACATCGCCTGAAGCGACAGGTCACAAAGGGGGAACAGAACAGATACATTGGCAACAATATGAGTCCCCTCCTAGTCATAATACATAATATCGTACATATGTGAACGAACAGTCGAAAGAAAAAACATCATTTCCTTAACTCACGTTTGTTTTTTTACACATGACTGATGAGAATCGGAGACTGTTATGATATTGGATGTTTACTTTTGGTGTTGTTGTGTTTAAAAGCTGTGTGGTGCGGTGTGATGTGTTTTTTTTTTTTTGTTTTCTTTGGGTATAAGGATTAAGGCTAGGCGTATGCTGGGACGCAGGTGACGCAGCGCAGCACAGTACAAATTTAGCAGCGCAGAGCAGGCGAGACAGACATAGTCCGCGAGCGTATGCTGTGAGCAGTTAACATACGCAGTATACGCACGCATTCGCGTTCTAGCTGGTACAAAGAATAGACGTGTTCGAGTCGCGCAGGAATCTGTGCCAGCACCTAAACGAGGCACAGAGCAGGGCAGACACATGTCTGCGTCGCACTTGCCTGCGCCGCAACGTACGCAGCACTCGGTACTTTCATGCATTACAAAATCTGCTCTGCCCTGCGCTGCGCGGACCTGCGTCGCCTGCGTCCCAGCATACGCCTAGTCTTAAGGCTGGTGTGGTTTAATGTAATAGTATATTTGTGATAGTCTTATTACATAATTAACCTATGTTCCCACTGCTGGGACACATGCCTCCTCTCTGTAAGGAGTGGGCCGTAATTTTTATATTAAATTTTAGGACATGCCGGTTTCCTCACGATGTTTTCCTTCAGCGATCGCGATAGTCTTATTTATCACCAAAAACAATTTCTCTCGTCTTATTGATTTCATTTCCTTATCATAATTATATTTGTTTTTTTTTTTTTTTTTTTTTTACACATGACTGATGAGATTCGGAGACTGTTATGATATTGTTTTTTTTTTTTTTTTTTTTTTTTGGTTCCTTATGTTTGGTGTTGTTGTGTTTAAAAGCTTCTAACGCTTTCTTTAGTTTTATTTAGGTATATGGATTAGGAATTGTTGATGTGATATATTATACAATCAGAAAGCCAATTCCCGTAAATAAAAACATTCAAAATCTAGTCAAAATCTCATCTCAGCGACAATCAATGTCAAAAATGTAGGGAAATTAGAGGTATATTTGACTGCGAACCCTCTTAAAATTACGAGAGTTACCCCTCTGTCATCCAAAACTGTAGCCAGAGCCGTCTCCAGTTTGTCTTACTTTAAAAATGCTAAATGCCCTTCTGACTGCCAACCCTGAATGTGATGTGTTTGCGGATGAATGGAGTAAAATTATGCATATGTCCGTGTGTGTGTGTGTGTGTGTGTTATGTGAGTGTGGGGGTGTGTGTGTGTTCTGTGAGAGAAAGTAGTAGAGTCAAGAGTAGAAAATAGTAGAAGAGTCTACTGTTCCGTGTTAGTTTTAAATTAAATCATATACAACATAATTATTGTTAATTATAGTTTATGTATGTATAAATAATGGTTTCTATGTTAATTAATGTAATTGGTGTTGTGCCGTTTTAAAATAAATAAATTGTAACAATGATTGACTTTTGGCCGTTCTTCAGTTTAGGCTCATAAAGACAGTTTTACTACTAAAAGCAATTACTCTCGTCTTATTGATTTTGATGGAACTTGGTTAATTAAAACCCGGAAAAAGAAATAGAGTATTTTTGTCCCGGAAGCTTAACTTTATGGACCCCACCCTCGGTAGTACAAGCAATAAATAATAAATGACGTCCCTTCATCTCTCTTGGGTTTAATCTAAACAGTTTTCTAGGTACCAAAGCATTATAACATATATTTTAATATTCAAGATCAAGTGTACGCAAAATACGCGCTTTGTCGTGGAGTTGCGGAAACCAGCCCGTATTACCTACCTATTCAAGATCAAGATGTAGCCGGTTTCACCACTATTGAGTGTCTATAGAAACAAATGACGCTCGCAACAAGAATATAACGTTTGGACTTAGAAAAGAAACCATGTGACTTCAGGGGACCTAAAAAGACCACTTTGGCAGAATCATAAAAGAATAACATTATGAATCATAATAATTATGGCGAAGACAGTCCGTGTTTTTTTTTTTTTTCGTTGCACTACGTAGGTATAATCAAAGAGATTGGATTTGGATTGGATTGATTGGTATTTTAGCACAGACAAAAAAAAATACTGAAAAGTCCTTCACCAATGGGATTTGATACTATTAACTTAGCAGTTAACTGTCCATTATGATTCATAATGTTATCTTTTTATCATTCTGCCAAGTGGCCTTTTTAGGACCCCTGGTCAGGCTAAAACTTATTGAAAGTTTCTTTAGGCCATTTTCACGCGCAATTTTTCATCAGTTTCTTCGCGATATTTCTATGACGCTAACTAAGTCACCCTGCAAATCAAATTCACCAATAAACGAACAAACGCATCCACTACATAGTACTCGTACATTAGCGTCTGAAACCCATAAATATTCATCCTCTGAACTCAACAGACTGGCGCAAGTGGAAATTGAAGGCATTCTACGCTGCCCGCTCGATATATCGAGATATATCTGCGGATATATCGCAGACCGAATGCTATCGACCATCGTTCAATCGGACACCTTTATCTGTATTGTAACTGTGGTTTATTGGATTCAGGAAGAATTTTAGGAAGTCTCGAATTTGGTGTTGTAGACTCAACAATGTGGAAAACTCCTTTCTCTACAAACGGTACTAGGTTCATAAGGGCATAATAATGGAGTTCTTTATACTCTTCTCTCAAAACACTCAATAACTTTTGGCTGGGCCGATTTCAAAGTAATAATTTGTGTGTTTGAGTGGGTCTAGATTCAAAATTCGCCCTTTTAATCATAATAATAGATCGCTATTAGCCATAAGACCGCCCATAAAAATAAATATATAAATATTGTCAGACTTTCGCAGTGTAAGAGGGTAAGAAAAAAAAGCCCATCGACATTGTACAGTAGAAATTCTAACCAGCTCCCCTAACCGGCTTCCTGAGTATACACGGACACTTGACCGCCCATTGTGTATAATTTCTACATTTATATCTGTTATTCGTATGGTATACAAACTTCTTGTTAATCTTACTAAAAAACAAAGTTCTGATCGTTAAGATAAAACAAGCATCCACTCACCATAAATCCAAGAAATCTGTTCCTATCCACAAAAATTTCCTGCATTTTTATCGCGGCGAAAATGTTAACAAAATATTTGGGCAGCTTTGATACTGACGTACCCTTCGTATTAATCTCAAACAGAGATAAGGAGCATTTCTGTCTCGACAAGAAATGGTAACGTTTTTCACGGAACGAGGGAAAAACTGAAGTATCGATTGCGGAGACATGATTCGACACGCCACTCGAGGGCTCTCGTCTCCAAATGGTTCGAGAAAACAACTTGAAACTGATTTTTATGTCCCTTTGTGTTTTAAGTTTAATATCATAGCTTTTACGTTACAAACAATATCGGGAACGGTTCATTTCTAGATGTTCTCGTCTGTTTATTGTTTGCAAGGACCCGCTGCTTCACAATAACGTGTCATATTATTAAAGAAGTTACTTTTTCTGTTCATAATGAACGCTCGTTCAATTTCTCTTGGCCCTGGCGAAAATCCGGGAAAAAGCCAACTGAATGAATTCTCGGAGCTCTCAATTGTTTTTTGTGGAATCTACTCTATCCATTAGTGGAACAATGATGACTTGACATGTCACTAAAAGTCTTTCTATTTCACCAGTACTTTCTACCGAGTTTTTTTTTTCGGGAGGCTAAAGATAGTCGCATAGAAAACAAAAGTTACGTTTCGGTATAAATCCTGTAATACTTACAGTAGGGCCTCAAGATAGGCTGCTGTTTACATACTTGCACCGAGACACGACACAAAACGAGCCACAAAGCCTTCCGTGTAACACGAAATGAAATAAATCCAATACCGTATCATCATTGTCTATCCACGTTTGGTATTTATGTAATATCGGGTTCAATAATCCGAGAGTGAAGGTGGGCTGCAAGCGACACAGCCGCGGGCTCGCGTCAAGGGTGCTTTAGGGGAAGAAAACCCCGCTTTATAAATTGCCCCGCTATCTAAATCTGAGAGATAAGTGCCTCTGAACTTTCCAATTTCGCTACACATCAATAACACTGACAACGTCGCTGGGATAACAAATCAAAAATCCAACTCCTATGGGGGTGGCTGATGAATGGTATACGTGACAGATCCAACGATATTTGTACGCGGCTACGGTAAATGGAATCTAACGTTTATGTATATGTTTACTAGCAGCGCCCCGCGGTTTCACCCACATAAGTGTCGATCCCGTAGGAATATCAGGATAAAAACTATGTCCTATGTCCTTCCCCGGGATGCAATCTATCTCTCTGCCAAATTTTATCGAAATCCGTTCAGTGGTTTAGGCGTGAAAAGGTAACATACAGACAGACAGAGTTACTTTCGAATTTATAATATTATAGTATGGATTATACGAGACTCGGAAGCACGGAAAATATTCTTTGGTAAAGTATGTTATATGGCAATTGTATGTTAACACGCATAGAAATGTAAATTGGCAAACTAAACTTATTTTCTTCCCTTACGCCATGGCCCGATTGTTTTCGAAGCCTTTTCGTCATTGTTTACCTAACTTTGACAGTTTTTATGTACTGTTTTTGCTTATTTTTAAGATCATTTCAGAATCAAGTCCTGTAATTAACTGGCATGGTCTGTACTGTACGTTTATGTGCAAACCTACCTTTCTCAGTGATCAACAAACCATCGACATTTACCGGTATTGAAGCTAATCTACGAGCTACCTGTACTGAAGCTCATAGACAACAGGCTAACAAGATGTCACTGTTAGGGTAGCCTGTCGGGGAAGCGATAACGTAATAGCGTTTACAGCATTTACAGGCAAGGAACCGACAGCTTATCAGACGTAGGGTAATAAACAGCCATTATGTAGTCGGTTGTAGTTGACTGGAGGTTTAAGAACAAACTTATGAACAACCAGGTTGCAGGTTAAGTACTGGCAAGTAGGGCCGGCGACGAAAGTCCCGTCGCATGTTCAATTAGCAGACACAATAGCAATTCTATTGTTATCGGTACATACCCTGCACGCGTGACATGCGAAGGGTTAAGTAACACTAAGGGCTGATAATTTTATCGGAGGAATAATTTTGAATTTTTGACAGTTCTTACATACAAAATCTGTCAGACGTTAATTTTATTCTACGAATAAAAATTAACTGTCGATTGAAAAATCAGCCCTAAATCTGAAAATAATGAACCAAATCATTTGTGTCAAAAAATTATTTGGTGCATTCATTTTCAGATTGATATTTTCACTTTTGATGTAGTAGATGTGTCTAAAAACGGTAAAATTCCTATCAAGGTATATAAAGTTGACTTACCATTTATCTTCCGATTTAAGACAGCATCTAGCTCAGGTATCCATTTACTTACTGTGATGGAAAACGCCATTGGGAAACGGTCTGATATTGTCAACACGCGTCCTTGTCATATTTTGGTCTATTTATCGATATGTTTAGGTTGCCAGTAGGACTAGATCGCGATATGACATGATCTCAATTTCGTTAGGAATCCTAACGACTTAATCTCGCAATGACTAGGCAGATTAAATTATATCTCTATGGCTAATTATTTTCCAGGCAACTAATAACTTAAAGGGCGACACACTATTTGCTACTAAAAAAAAAAACTTGGCAGCGATTAAATATTTTAGCAATATATTAGATGCGCTTCAAAATGCAAGGAATTATAACAACTATAATGGCTGCTATTTAGAAAGAAGAAAGAAAAAGTATTTATTGCGACTCGTACAGGAAGATCACAAACTAAACTAAACACAGTAAAATAAAAATCCAAGATAATAAAAAAAAATATTTCTAATATTTGCTATGGTAGCGAACATATTAGACAGGGCCAATTGAAATCATAGGCGAGGTACTATAAATTATGACATGGCAACTAATATTATCAGTGGGATAACAAACATTGTATTGTATAAGGATTATTATAGGCATCGCTCAAGACTCATTCCCAGAAACACAAGATTGAACTAGAGAATTTAGGATGTAAGAGCGAGTGAAGCGAGCTCGAGACTTGGGGCAAGAAAATAAAAAAAAGTATTTTGTTATATGAGCTCTTTTCTTTAGTTTCCTGTATGTCATTACTTCCCAGAATTTGATACTTATTAGGGACACTATCAAGTGATGTAATAATACAGTGTGTTTTTTTTTTATCAAAATCAACGGGTTCGATTCCTGGCTAGAAAAATGTATTTTTCAAAAATCCAATTATGCAGTTTTAGTTTTATCAAAATCGAGACCGCGACTCCTTTGATTACTTTTCGCTATTCCTCATAGTTTCGGATTTGGCCATTCACGCCCACTTAATAAAATCATCGTATAGGTACTTTGGTAACAGTGGAACAGACAATATTGCTCCCTTTATGAATTCAAAACAAGTTTATACATTAAACAAACATTACCTAATAATAATTTTGGATCGTTGTCCGCACGCCAGCTCGCGCAGGCGAATGGAACCGTAATTAAATTAATTTACGCAGTATCTGATCCGTAAATAGCAGGTGTCAAATGTCCAAAATGACGAGGGTAGGACATACTTCCATGTGTCTAGAAAACGGATGTAGTCCTTGTCAAACGTAGTGTTGGCAATTAAAAGGAGCGATTTGAAAATGATGTCAAGTGTGGTTTTTATTATTTTTAAATCAATATTTCCTTCCAGTCGGCTGAAGGAAACCTATTGGGTATCGAAAAAGTCTTTGATTGGATCCATTGAGCTGTTGACTAAGCTTTTTAGTGCATAATCAGCTTATAATGTTCCCACTGCTGGGACACAGGCCTACTTTCTGTGAGAGTAGAAGATTCCCTTGTTCACAAACTAAACTAAATCTGAGTTCTGTGCATCTTTTTCTTTCTATTTCATTAAGAAAAGGACAGACGATAAATTTTAGTTTAGTCCTGTCAAATTAATTGCCTGACATTACTCCATACAAGTTTAGACGTGATTGAAAACTTGTTTTTAAGTTACGTCAATATAGGCGCTGATTAATTTGACAGGACTGAACTAAATTTATCTTCTGTCCTTTTCTTTGTCTCTTTTCTTTTTTTTTCATAATGAAATAGAAAGAAAAAGATACACTGAACTTAAATTTAGTTTAGTTTGTGAACAACAGAATCGGCACCAATGCTAAGATATTCCGAATCAATCACCTATAATTGAATTATTCAAGTAGGCACAATAGCGAGTAACAACTTATCTCCTACATTCTAATTTGAAAGAAAAGAAAGAAAAATGCCTTTATTGGCATTACATCAAAATAAGTACACCTTAAAACTATAAAAACAGAAAACAAAGATTATAATGCCAAAAGGGCCTCAGCTCAGCATAATGTCAGAGGACAACACAAGGTGTACCACCTGACGCTGATTTTCAGCTGCAACCCACGAGTGCCATACGCTGGAATAACAAACACAGATATGTTTCCGTTAAAATAAATTAACAAAATCAAATAAAATGTTGCGACATACATGTGTGTGTGTTGTATTGTGATTAATGAAAAACTGAAATAAATAATACATTTAAAACAAATAAATTGCTTATATACCCGCATTTCCTTTAACCGCGAACATCAAAGCTTTTATCAATATTGTTGTTATTTCATGTAATGATTTGTTATAATGACTTATTTTGATCAAATCAATTCTACTTTCATAACATTGTAACGGTTATTCATTATGTAAATAAACAATAAAGAAACATTTTGTAAACACTACACAGTACACAAACACATTGTATCATAATTCATAACCTTACATAATAATTTCTCGTTCAACATGTCAACTGTCACATGACAGTTCAACCATCATAGTCAACGAACGAGAATGCAAGCAAACATTATCTATGGATCTAATCTTGACTAACAAAATAATATATTATATCCACGACAATTATTTATTTACTATATTTACAACAAACATAATACTTACAAACATATTTAGCTATTTTAACAATTATTTACACTTCACACCTATTAAGCTAGACAGATTCATATGTCGTAAAAAGGAAAGGACATTGAACAGTGAAATGGATCACACATGATGATTTACTATAAAAGGCAACTTTTGTTTTTCAACGACCCTTATTCCAACGGTTCGTTATAGCTACTTGTTCTAGATCCGCCCATTTCTTTTTCCTTCAAGAATATTCTGAATTTTGTTATTAAATTCATTTTTACTCCTATCTATAAATTGAAGCACTGATCTAGTTTTTATAATGTAGTAGTGTGTCGTAACTTTTGTTAGCTTGTATATATTGTATGGAAGTGCCGAGGTAGGCAGAAATACAGCCGATTATTTTATCTGAAGTGAGTTTTTATTTGATATACCCGTGACACTTCAACATCAAAACAATTTTCGCTGCCTATTGACACGAAACTTCGCACAAATAAATCCAGATGGGGAAAACATTTATTAGCCACCAATAAATGTTCGGAATTAATGATAGTGCATTAATGAGTAGTCTTCAAAGAGACACGGAAGCCTAACCAAACAAATTCTTCATAAATAACTCGATGCTAGATAATAACGCCGCCATTAGTCGTAAGTGATGCGATGTAAATGCGCCGCCGATGCTCACGCCACAGAATATGTTTGTAGAGGCAGAAGGTCAGGTCCATTCAAAGAGCGAAAACCGGCGAACGCACACATACAGGGTCAGTTCAAATTAACGAACGAAACTTACCAGACGTGATGGAAATCGTTGAGCACAAAATAAATTATCATCTAATCTTTTTTTTTTATTTTAGATATCGATTCCCATACATTTTTTTTATTGTTTTATTATGTTAGATATCGTATGTGATGAAAGTGTAAGCAAACCCTGTTCAGGTTAAATTCTATCACAATC
Organism: Oligia latruncula; assembly: GCA_948474745.1. Classification (NCBI taxonomy): domain Eukaryota; kingdom Metazoa; phylum Arthropoda; class Insecta; order Lepidoptera; family Noctuidae; genus Oligia; species Oligia latruncula. The sequence continues at coordinate 6,508,813 of OX419694.1, forward strand.
ACTCATTAAAGGTCACATTCATCTGTAGATATCAACTTAATATCTCACCATTGTTTCCAACAATAATAATTATTGTTTTAATGACATTATTAAATTATAATAGAAAATTTAATGACATAAAATTAACCTCAATTGTCAAATTGAAAATACACAGGCACAATAAAATTAACCACCCACCTCTATAATTCGTCACCCTGTTTGTTTACGTTAACTATGGCTTATCCGCTGTTTTATTTTTTGTCAAGTGGATACTTCGGCAACAAATTAAACACTTATACCACAGTTTATATCCCTAAATCGTTTCTTAAATTTGTGACATACGGGTTTTTGGAAGGTGCAGCTAAGGTAGTGGCTTTAACTGACGCTGGGTACCAGCCAACGTCGCATCGCTCGTACACTCGGTGTACCTCGAACAACGACGGTTATATTCTCTTTGACCTCGAACTACGGTACGGGCTACAACCAGACGCTTTCGGGAGACAGGCTCATACACACGCAGGCCAGGTCAAGGCCGGCAACGATGCACTTCAACTCGAGATGACTACTTCGTTGTAAACAACGTGTTCAGAAATCGCTCTTGCACCGCTACTGAAGCTTCGACGCGTCTTTATGAGGTGAGAAATGTCAGTGTGAGTGAACGTACCATTAGAAGAAGACTGGCAGAAATAAATTGAGTGCTTTTCGTCCAGCAACGCCCCACTACTCTGCCGTCATAAAGAAAGAGGGCACAACTAACATTTTTTTCAAATTTGAGTTATATACATATTTGGAATCAGAAAAAAAGGCGCATTTATGCCAGTCTTTTTGTTCAATTTTGGAAAAAATGTTTGTTGTGCCCTTTTTCTTTATGACGGCAGTACTGGTAGGCCCGCTCTTGCATTCCGGGGGACGATAAATTGGCGGTTGCGGAAGTGATTGTCGCTTCTTTTTATTGTAATAGTTAAATTATATGTCATGGTATAGAGTCGACCTTCTGTTCCTATCTATTCTGTGGCTCAAGCAAGCCAAATGATGCGCGACGTATTATATTAATATCATCCTTAAATGCATCGTTGCCTGCAATAGCGTTTGTATGAATCGACGGCTATTTACGTCTTAATGGTTTTGGGACATATTTTATTATTGAGTAATCTTTGGGAACGGCGATAATAACGTTTTATGAGGAGAGGGATGCAGAGATAAAATGGAGACACTCCATATTTGCAACTTTTGTGGTAAGTATTTCACGATAATAATTGTCTTCTTAGATTTGTTGGAAGACTACAGATTAATAGGGAGTAAAGAGCAAAAACACGTTTGTTGTACGGGAGCCCCCCTTTAAATATTTATTTTATTCTGTTTTTAGTATTTGTTGTTATAACGGCAATAGAAATACATCATCTGTGAAAATTTCAACTGTCTAGCTATCACGGTTCATGAGATACAGCCTGGTGACACGCACAGACGGACAGTGGAGCCTTAGTAATAGGGTCCCGTTTTTACCCTTTGAGTACGGAACCATAAAAACTATTTCCAAAGCCCCTAAAATAGGTTATCAAACTGTACACACATCCGAAAAAAAAGAGTTCCAATCTAGACCTACCGATCCGAAACTAACAGAAAAAGCGTCCCCTCACTAAATTCAATATTCGAAATATTTGACAATGGCCAGCCGACCGCAGAGTGCTGACTGCTACATTACTCACGTTACGATGCCTGGGCGCAACGCTCCACCAACCACGGTCAACGTTCACTGCTCTTAACAAACAAACGGACCAATCAATGCGTACTATCAAGCTGTTGTTCAAGAGCACGTGTGCCTTTGTGAAGGCTAATGTCAAGTACACTGAAACGATCTTGAGACATTTTCAAGAAGCGGTTTGGTTTCGCGAATTGTTTATTTTCTTTTCTTGTTCATGGATTTTTTTCTTTGTGTAATGAAAAGATGTCCGTTTCTTATCGATAATGTTTTCAGAGAACTGCGGCTGCCCCGTTGGTCTAGTGGTCGGTCAAGCATTACTACTGAGTATGGGTTCGATTCCCGAATCGGGCAAAGTGTTAATAGGTTTTCTATCTATAATTTCTCAGTAGCTGTCCGGAGCCTGGATTTGTGCCCGGCAATAGGCTCGCCCTCTATTACATGGGACTTAAACATAACCGTAACATAACAAGGTGGACCGACGACCTTGTGAAGGCCGCAGGAACCCGTTGGATGCGAGAAGCACAGAACCGGTCGAAGTGGAGGTGCTTGGGGGAGGCCTATGTCCAGCAGTGGACGTCTTATAAAACATAACCGGCGAAATGTGGGTGCACTATAGGTCTGCCTAACCCTTCAGAGAATGCAGACTTGATGTTATATGTCTTCACACCAATAAAGATGAATCGAGAACCTTAGACTCATTCCTTCAAATGACATTTATGACATTCGACAAATTTTCTTTTCATAAACATTATGTGACCGCTCATATCTAACGCTTGTTAGTTTTTAAAAGACATTATTATTTTAATTGGTATGTCCCCTAAGTCTCCGACGAAATTAAACAACACAAACATGTCTGCACGCGACGCCATGACAGACCACTAACAACGTGATATAAATATGGCAATATTTTATACCGTAACAAATAATATTTATAGGTATTAGAGCGTGGGCGTTGCGGTTAGATGATCAACACGTACATTTATTTTTGCCAACAATAAACGGAAGATTACCGCAAGACCTGAAGCTACGTGTTTGCTTACGAAAAATCAATGCAGCATTTGGCAGTGGTGGCCCGGTGGTAACGGACTTACGAGTCGTGGGTTGTGTGTTCGAATCCAGGCCGGCTTTATTATTAACCTGTGATGTCCCACTGCAGGGCAAAGGCCTCCCTACTCTCTTTCCACTTCTCTCTGTTCAAAGCTGCTAAGGACCAGTTCTTGTTGAAGGAGTCCAGCTCATCCCTCCATCTCCGTCTGGGCCTCCCATGATGTCGCTTGCCATTAAAAGGGGCACATTGGGTCGTAAGTTTGGCCCATTGTTCACCTGACATGCGGCAGATGTGTCCAGCCCAGTTCCATTTTAGCATGGCAGCTTTACTTTGTGTAAATTTTTTCATCACCCCTGTTCTCAAAATGGTGAAAGAAAACATCGTGAGGAAACTGGTACTGGTACTGAGGTTATATTTTGAGATACGTCTTTGTGTCGCCAAAGAATGAAATAACCCAGTTCATTTATTGCAAATTTAACTCAGCTGGATCTGCAATTAACGTAACAAGACGTGTTTTATGTTCAAAAATGTTGCCAGTAATTGGCCTGTCAAAACAAACAAGGCGAAGAAAAATTTTACACTCGCCTGCCCCAGTCAATTCGGCCTATTAGTCGATTCGCACGATTTTAAAAAATCGGGCGAATCGTCACTTTTAAATAATATTATTTTTTCTATAGGCGACTCGCACGATGTTAATTTATTTGTGGCGACTCGCCCATAACTCCGAAAATATGAGTTAAAACGAAAAAACTACACGTTTTATAACGTTTAACTCTTATCACTTCTAAACTGTGCGCTAGTTCATTTTTTTTACTTTATTACATAAAATTAAAAACGTGCCAAATGCCTATCCATACTAAAATTATAAATTCGAAAGTAACTTTGTTTGTCTGTCTGTATGTTACCTTTTCACGCCTAAACCACTAGACAGAATTCGATAAAATTTGGCAGAGAGATATTGCATCCCGGGGAAGGGCATAGGATAGTTTTTAACCCGATATTCCCACGGGATCAACACTTATGCAGGTGAGACCGCGGGACGCTGCTAGTACTTACATATTTTTGGAGTTGTCAACTCGCCCACAAAAAATTAGCGTTAGCGATTCACCCGTTTCGGGCGAGTAAATTCGTGCGATTCGAATAATAAGCCGTCAATTCTTAACACGTCGTCGCGCGGACCCGCGCCGTAGTAAATAGAAACCACTAAAACATAATTATAATTTAAAAACACAAACGATTCTCGATTCAAAGGCCCGAAACAATCGACTCGAGAGAGCACTATCAAATGAACGGTTTTATTTTATTTTCGCTGCTCTCATTTACAAACAATGCGCAGCCGACGGCGGAGATCTCATCAGCGATTATCTCTCGTTGTGTGGCGAACCTTTTATTTTTATATTTTTTCTATCGTGAACAAGGACGGTTGTCGGTTGGTAAAACAAAGAGGGCATAATGATTGAATTGACGTATTATAGCCGAATCGCACGTCATCGGAATGCGTCCCTGTCGAAAGTTAGCTAAACAAACGAAAGATGCCGTCAATCAGCCTTCGAAATATTTCCTAAATCTAACGTTTTTATGAACTTCATATACACGGTTTGCCATTTACGTCTGGCTAACTTAAACTGTCTCTCTGCCTAGCCTTTTCCCAAGTATGTTGAGGTCAGCTTCCAGTCTAATCGGAAGTAGCTGAATACCCGTATTTTACATGGAGCGACTGCCTATCTGACCTCTACAACTCATTTTAGTGGGTAAAACGTTACCCATTGATAAGAACGGTTGTCAGACTTTTAGGCTTCTGACTACCCGTAACCACTGTCACAGATCTACGAACGGCAGCCAGTATCAACGGTTTAACGTGCTTTCCGAGGCCCGGAGGGATCTCAATATGTAATGGATGGTCACCCATCCACAAACCGACCGCGGCAAGCGTAGCTTAACCTGCAATCAACCCGTGCGGCTGTTATTATTTAGCCACAAGCCCCTTCAGGCTGACTTAAACAGTAAAGACATAAAATTTGGTCAGTAAGTCTTCCTCGAAAGTGTCCAATTTCACTCGTTTCTATAAACACATTTTTCCCATAACAGTTCGGATATCATTGTTCGAAAACGTGTGAATTTCCCTTTACTCCAGTGAAAGCGTTTCTGATGACGGATAACAGACACCACTGGGCAATACAAAGGCTAATTTGAGGAGTGATATCAATCGCGCACGAGACACTTAATCTATTCTCATCCAGTATTTCCTAATACAGTCAACAAAAGAGATAAGTATGCAGGATCGTCGGATATAGTTGAAGTTTAGTAAGAAACCGATGGACGTTCTCGAATAAAATTTAATTAAATTAATAGAAAACAAACAGCTCATTTATGAAATTAATTTTCAGTCGACAACATCCATCGGTTTCTTACTAAACTTCAACTATATCCGACGATCCTGCATACCTATCTCTTTTGTTGACTATACATGACTCCGGTAATTAATGAGGAAAATGAATGATAATATCTCGTTGTTTGTGAGATGAAAATAAATCACGGAATGTATTTCTGTAAATAAGCTGTACGAGAATGAACCATGTCGTGATGAACTTGTTAACCAGCAAGTAGAGTCCGGCCGAAAATGATTTTTTTTTCGGCCGAAAACGGAAATGAAATTCCGCCTGATTTTGATTAAAAAAAAATATTTGCCGAATAAAATTTTCTTTGGTAAAATTAAAAGAAATGAAGTGCCAATATTTAAATCATTCAGCGTGAATTAGAAAGGTGTGGTCATATTTGAGCACGATGTACACGGTTTGAAACGGTGGTTTCAAACCTAAGTTTAAAACAGTGTAGACAGTGGTTTACGCCAAATTCGTAAGACCTTTAAACGTCCTTGGTAGAAAGGCCTGCGTTGCAAACCAGTGGCAGAAGAAGATGTTGGTTTTAAACCGTGTAGCAGGCATCTCGCAACAACAACAACTTCAAGGTCACCTTGATTTGTAGACTGGTTTTAAACCGTGTATATCGTGCTTTATGCGTGTACAGAGTTGCAGACTATCAAACTATACTTTTTCCATTGGACAGTTGATATTTTTTTCGGTTTATTCCCGTTCGTCCCCACCCCGTCGTCCCCACTGAGCACGAATGTGAAAAAAAGTTTCCGTGAAATCTCCAATCCCCATTATTGCATTTTGACTCTCGGTCTATAGCGGAACGAGTGTAAAATAAAAAGTTCCAATCGTCACCACTGGGAAGGAACGAAACTTTTTCTTCCCACTCGTGCCCAGTGGGGACGACGGGGCGGGGACGAACGGGAATAAACCTTTTTTTCGCGATTACGATGTTGGTCCCATGGAAAAGTTAAAGAAAGAAAGTTGTTCAGTTTAATGGTCTGTACCACACCCTTAAACATGACCACATCTGAATACATCCATACTAATATTATAAATTCGAAAGTAACTCTGTCTGTCTGTATGTTTTCCTTTTCACGCCTAAACCACTGAACGGATTTCGATAAAATTTTGCAGAGAGATAGATTGCATCCCGGGGAAGGACAAAGGATAGTTTTTATCGACATACCTCGCGGGCGAAGCCGCGGGCGGAAGCTAGTGTTGTATATAACCGTTTAATCTTAAATCACACATAACAATACTTTTCTCAAAAAGCAACTTTATAAGCAAGGATCAATCGATGAATAACTATCGATATAATAGAGAACCGGCAACGATGCCTTTCGTTCTTCTGCCAGAAACAAACTGGCAATCCCTTTTGACTAATCATTAAAGTGGTTATAACCTCTCAGTAAGGAAACCATATTGAAGACTTTCCGCCACACTAGACACATTTTTCATTATTATAAGTATAACTATCACCATCTTCGTTTCCCGCCCTGCCTATAACCGCTCAAGCCAAGATAAATTATCTTTTTGCTGGGCTCTGTGCCAGAAACACTTCCCATCTCTCGCTTAAGAGTAAACTAGTCGCGAGCTCGAACTCAGTGGTGGTCACGGCCATAAAGCACGCTGTCTCACCTGGCTTCGTCTCCGACAGAGCTAGTATTAGTGATGAGCAGTTAGACGCTAGTCTACATGAAGAACGTCTAGTTCTCACGCACAGAATCACCATTCCGAACTGATAGGCGCGTAAAAAAATTCGAAAAGTGCTTCGGAAAATCGAGTTTTATGAAAAAAACCACTGCATAAATCAATTACAAATAAAGTTTATTGAAGTCTTCGATAACTGAGCTTTGTCGGTACGGACTTGGTTTTGAAGATTTTACAGTAATTTTATTACTAATTCACACCCAAAGTTACGTTAAAAATAGCAAGAAAAACGAATCTTTGTTGGCTCATAACTTTTAATGGCTTTTTATTTTACTATTCTGTTTCCGTACAGACAACATTAATAATAAGACAAAACAATATCATGTTTAACTTTGGATGCACAATGACAAACAGTGGAGTAATACTCTCCCGAAATTTGTATGGAAAAAATATCGACTAGTGGCACCTTAAGAGACTATGAGACTATTGTAGCCAATATCTTTGGTAATTGGCTGAAAGTTTTTAAGACAAAGTTTAGGTATTGTCAAGTATAAGAACACATTTTGAAAATGTTTTTGAAGCCCGAAAACACTATCTCAGAGCAATAAGTTACAGACAGTTGCACTTATTTTTACCGACTTCACAAAAAGGAGGAGGTACTATGTTCGGGTGTTTGTATGTTTTTTTTGTATGTTTGTTCATCGTTTACTCCGCCAATTGTCGACGGATTTTCAAAATTCTTTTTTACACAGCATAATTTACTTAGATACCAAGTCACTATGACCTACTAGTAGATTTTTTGGAAACAACTCACGTGGATTATTTGCATAGAATGTTGGTAGATTGTATGCAAATAAACATTTGCTATTCAATTCCATTGTATTCACTATGTGAATGAGTCGTTAATTGGGCACCCAAACCCCCTTTTTATTTATATAGAGAAAAGATTTAATTACAGTGGAATTGATGATAACAAGTTTCAAACGTTTTATAAATATCAGGGGGCCTCAAAAAGGCCACTTTGGAGAATAATAAAAGGATAACATTATGAATTATAATATGGCGAAGGCAGTACGTGTTTTTCTTTTTTTCGCTGCACTACGTAGGTATAATCAAAGAGATTGGGATGGGTTAGAGTTGGATTGATTGGTATTTTAGCACAGACCAAAAAAAAGTAACAGAAAAATGCTTCACCAATGGGATTTGATACGATTAACTTAACAGTTAACTGTCCATTCTGTTATCCTTTTATGATTCTGCCAAAGTGGCCTTTTTAGGCCCCCTGATGTCAACTTGAGCTGTGAGGTATTAAAACCAGCTAGATGGAACAGAAACCGTTTCAGGTAGAAACAAAAACCTCATCGTTCTGCTAATTACTACCATTAGGTATGTACAGACGTCAGCACATCAAGCTACCCGAAACTGTCAAATTTTCCCAATCAACTTTGAGCCTTATTCTTTAGCGATAAAGTTGAAATTCTATTAAAGAAATTTGACAGATTGTAGTAGTTTGATGTGCTGTCGTCTATGGCCCACCAAAACCCCCTGGGTAATCGCCACGGCACGAGTAAGTTATTGACATTATATGTAGTTGGTAAAAATATAATAATAATACATTTATTTCGCTCTCAAAAAACTGTATCTATGAAGTACAATTTATTAAGGTGATTGATGGTTGTACAGACGCCAGCACATCAAGCTACCCGAAACCGTCAAATTTTCCCAATCAACTTTGAACCTTATTCTTTAGGAATAAAGTTGAAAATCTATTAAAGAAATTTGACAGATTGTAGTAGCTTGATGTGCTGGCGTCTGTACATTAACACATAATAGATGATCTACTAACTCCCAAACTAAGACAAGCTTGTATTTTGGGAGTTAGTGGTTCTTAAGATGCAGTACTTACGTATACACAACCTTGTAGCCTGGGAATTTACTTCCAACACTGTTTAATAACCTGTCATCATATCAACATAATCAGCCTATAATGTTCCCACTGCTGGGACACAGGCCTCCTCTCGGTGAGAGGGAGGGGGCCGTAATCCACCACGCGGGCCCAGTGCGAGTTGGTAGCTGTCACACGTCTTCGAATTTTTGGTTCTAGGACATGCCGGTTTCCTCACCATGTTTTCCTTCACCGCTTTGAGAGCTGTGGTGATGTAATAGTTTACACAAAGTAAAGCGCCTGTCTGGGTTCGAACCTACGACCTACAACTCGTAAGTTGCGGCCGATGCCACTGGGCCACCACTGTCCTTCTCAGTCTTCTCGCCGCTACTCTCATGAAACCTATACTAATAAATAAAACTAAAATATCTGTTTGAAATGTCAAAATAACAGCTTTTTACTAAATGAACCTATATGACAGTGTATACGGGACTAATAACATTTTTTTTTTGTCTATGTGTCTGTTTGTTCCGGTTAATCTCCGAAACGGCTGGACTGATATTGACAGGACTTTCACTTGCAAACAGCTGAGTAGATAACTTAGGCTACTTTTATTGTAGAAAATGAATTAGAATTTTATTTTAGAAAATTCCGACATGAACGCGAACGAAGTCACTGGCACAGCTAGTAGTATAATAAATTAGGTACAGTCAGCAAAAGAGTTAGGTTTGCAGGATCGTCGGATATAGTTGAAATTTGGTAATAAACCGCTGAAGGTTGTCGACTGAAATTTAATTTGATAAATGAACTGTTTGTTTTCTATTAATAAAATAAAATGTTATTCGACAACATCCATCGGTTTATTACTAAACTTTAACTATATCCGACGATCCTGCATACCTAACTCTTTTGCTGAGTGTACATTGAGAAGAACTCCAACTAAGTAATTCATTACCGACCCACTAAAACTATTAACATTCAAGCCAACATTTCCCTGCAACCACAATATCCCATCACTAATGAATCCTACAACTTTTTGCTCCACTTTGTCATCCAGCGCTCCATATACTCGTACCAATACTCTTGCACCCACATTCATCAGCACAACAAATGGCGGGGCTCTGTGCCCACTAGGTAATAAGTTCCTTAATTAATTGTTATTGCCGACTGAGTATTTATAGCGTTATTGGCTTCCTAGTTAGGAATATGGACTATAAGGAATCTATTTTTAGTAGTTTTGTCACAACTGTCTCGACATTTGTCACGGGTCAAAAAAAATACAGTTTTTTTTAATACTGACGTGTAAAGTCGTTCAAGGAAGCATTATGAGAATGCTTATTCTGATATAAAAAATAATTTTAAAAAATTAAACCGACTTCAAAAAGAAATTAACTCAAAATTATGAAATAACTTTAATTTCGGAAGTCGGTGTCTTTGAGATCTGTATTTTATAGTTTTAGTTTTTTGCCACCAACCAATAAGCTTGATCCCATAGTAAAAGTTGTTCATAATGACGAGTACAATGATCTCATAAGAGGTTGTTGGTGTTTTTCCAATAACCCTGTATATGAACGTAAGCGATGCAAAAGGAGTACGTATAGATCTTTGCAGGTGGCGTTCTGTAGTTTCTGCCGAACCCATGAGAAGTCGAGAGTTTATGTATTTAGGTTGTAGCGATATCTACAACGCCACATGCGAACAACGCGTCACACTGACGTCATGCAAAATCCTGCATCTCGCAAGCAGAGTTTACCGCGCAACTAGCATAGATACAACGGCCCCACACGAATCATCGGGCAGTTGCCCGCCAGACACAATACCCGTCTGGTCTGAGGATCCTCCCTTTTCGTCGGAGGATCCTCCCTTTTCTATAGAGTATGAGTGGACTTTACACCGTTCCTTATAACTCTATAAGATGTAGAGATTGCACTAACATAATTTTGTATTCGGCTTCCCCAGATCTCACTATCTTAATGTATGGCCAAACTACTTTGAAGGAGATCGAGTTTATTTAGCAGAATAATCAAGACGACCGCAGTTTACCTTTCCAGTCTACACAGAGCATCAGGTTCCAGTCAGTCAGAATTCATAATGACCACAGAAATTCCCAAGGCGTTATGGCTACGTATAAACTAGCCAAAGGAAGCTTGTACAAATTCCTTAGTTCGAATAAATATACTGCTGAGATAGCTTTGTATAATTAATGTCGAAGATGGCAGCGGTACGTATAATTGCAGATTTAAACTCAGGATTGTAACCACAACTACGCTGTTCTAAATTCCTTTAACGTAGTTTATAGGAACTTTGTATGAAACTTGATTGGAATCCTTTCTCCCACGCAACTGTTTCAAAGTATTACGTAATACAAAAGGCAGATATCTTGTATCTTTAAGAAACACTAACTAGGCTGAGAGATGGCTTGCTACTAGAGAAGGACAAAGGAAAATTTTCATCCCATAACATAATAGACTATACTCCTTTGAAACAAGATTAGACATTTAAATAAACCTTTTTACAGTCCGTTCAACCGATTTTGACTTCTATACCGTAGGCATAAATATGGTATTAAAAGCAAAGAAGTGGTTACAATACCAACTGTTTACTGCAGCTGCCATAATCAACGCAATAGAATTCAAAATCGGTTGAACGGACTGTAAAGAGGGTTTATTTAAATGTCTAATCTTATTTCAAATGGAGTATAAACTACATTCAGATTTTTAATTTACTACACCAAAATGACAGCTGCGATCGATCTTTTTTGACATGTTGACATCTGTACAAAGATCGCAGCTGTAATTTTAGTCTAGGAAATTAAAAAATCTGAGTTTAGTCTATTTTAGAGTCGGACTAAGTTAATATTTATTTAAGTCACCTATTCCGTCCTATATGCAGGTATTATGGTCCATTTTGTCTCTTCTCCAAAGATATAATTTCTAAAATCTTCAGCTCCATCCAAGATCAAAGGCAGGTCTAGTTGATATGCTTACCTCTGTTCAAGAGAATCGATTATGATAATGTCATCAATATCCCCATACCTTCCAACAATCGCCATAATGAACCACCATGATCATTTAGAACTGAACTTCGAAATAGTGTATAACTAATGGCCCGCCGTGGAAACGTTAAACGAGCCATTTCCTCAACTCTTTAATAATAATAAAAGCATCCATCGAGCCAACCGCGTTATTTTTCACTTACGAGAATCCGAGCATAAAATATGAGCGCTCACGTCACGCGAGCGTTTCAATGAGTTATATGTTTTCAGTATTAGCTTACACTAGCTATAGAATGAGCTATTGTTGGGTTCCTATATGACACCGCGATTGGTTATTTTTAGATAGACAGATAAAACGTTTATTCAGTGCACACACGTGCTCTGGACCGGTGTCTTACCAACAAAAATAACTGCCAAAAAGTAAAACTGAAAGTCAGCCGGACCAAAGACAATCTCCACAGATGGGGTTTACGGACGGTTCAGATCTCAAGTGTGTATACGGACCCCACAGACAATGGCCCACCTTCCGTCCTGCGCCACATGCCATGTCACCTGTGTCTTGATGGTCTTATGACTGCGTCAGCGAGCGGAGTATGCGCAGTTGAATTTTGGGCCAAAGATGTTTGAACTTTTTGCCATTGATACGCTAAGAAGAAATGCACACAAAAGACATAGCAACACACAAAAGCACAATTAAATAATAACAAATAACGTAAATATATACAAACAAGGTGCCAAAATACAAAAAGAAAAACATAATTAAAGAAATGTAGTGACACTATGATATATTTTAAATCAAATAAAGAATCTCGTACAAGGTGCGGTGTGCGTCTCAAAGTTGCACCAAATGAAAGTGTAGCTTAGCATATATGTCAGGCAAATATACCTGACGCTGATATTCTACTGGATTCCTGCAGTGACATACAGACATCGACCAGACGAGATAAATTTGTTATGCGCGGAGTGTTAGAACTAAAGCTCGTCTGGCTATCATGAATGCCTCTTTGCATTCATTGAAACAACATAATTTCTGATCACAATTCAATGTAAAATACAACTATAATAATAATAATAATAATCATTTTATTTCGGAATAATAAATCCATAAATTTGTTAGTAAAACATAAAAAACATAAAAAAAACTGTTAGTACACATGCAGATTGGACAAATAATGGACGAGCGGGCAATCAAATTTCCCTGCAATGACATTCAGGAGACTGTTCGAGCTGCCCCGGACCCTCTGCAGCAGCGACGCGGCACGCTTACGTCTGATCGCCGCGAAGCCATCAGTGTGCGCATCAGCAAACATTCCCGAAGCACTGCAGAAGCGTGGAAGCCCCAACAGCATCCTGAATGCATTGTTGTATTGAACTCGAAGAACATTGATGGCTTTCTGCGTACAACTTGTCCAGAGGCTGCACGTGTAAAATGTCTGACAATATGCTTTAAAAAGCGTCACTTTCACTTCACACGTGCAACGAGCAAACCTACGGACAAGCATGTTGCATCGAACCGCCAATGCTCTTCGTTCCCTTTCTACATCCAGATCATCTTTGATGCCCGCTGTTACAATATGGCCGAGATATTTAAATTGTTGAACACGATTTAAGTTATTACCTGCTAGTTTAATGGGAGGAAACCTTTCTGAGGACTTTGCTCCAAAAATAAGAACCTCACTCTTTTTGGCATTGTATCTTAAACCGTGTTCCTCAACATACCTCTCACAAACATCCAACAGCTTTCTTAAGCCTGAGACTGACGGGCTCAATAGTGCCATATCATCGGCGTAGCTGATATTATTAAACCCTACTCCATCTATATAACAGCCAGCCTGCAAGCTGCTGAGCTCACTAATGAGTCCGTCTATGTATAGGTTAAACAATATCGGAGAAGTCAAACCACCCTGTCTGACCCCACACTCCAACCTATACTCATCAGAATTGGCCTCAGCCCAACGCACACAATTCACCTGGTGACCATACCAGTACCTGAGGATCTTTATCATCTCTTCAGGCATATTTGCGTTACATAACTTACCCCACAACTTATCGTAATTCACCATATCAAACGCCTTTGACATATCAAGGAAGCAAGAAAAGACAGGACTCTGATTATCTACGTAATAGCTTACTGTCTTCTTTAGGCACAATATAGCAGTCTCTGTTGATAGTCCCTTGCGGAAACCGTGCTGCGCATCATGCAACGTAATATTCTTCTGTAGGTAGGTATTCAAGAGACTATCAAAAACTTTTGCGACAATCGTTGCCAGCGAGATCGGTCTGTAATTTGACTTGTCCGACATGTCACCAGTTTTATTTTTAATAATAGGTACCACAACAGTTTTCATCATGTCACTGGGCAGATAGGAATGCGAGATACAAAAGTTATACAGCAACGCTAAGACTCGGGGCAAATGCTTACCAGCGTGTCTTAAATGCTCAACACTGAGCCCGTCGTGTCCGGGTGACTTACCACGTTTCATCTGACTAATTGCATTTTTTACGTCTTTCGCTGTAAATCTTATGGTAAGATTTTTCGGTATTGACGGCGCGGTACTAAATTCAACTTCACCCGAAGACGGCGGCGGTTACGCAATGTTTGGATTTGCTTAATGTTATTGTGTCCGGCAGGGTAATTGCGTAACACACTATCATTAGGAATGACTTTCATTTTGACAGTTCAACAACATTCATTGCGATATTTACATTGTTGAGTAGACACATTTTTCGAATAGATGAAGCAACGGATTCGCAATATCCTTCAAAATTATTCAGATTAAGATTGATAGGCTTTGTTTTACCTTTTACGATACCCAGACGAGTCACAAATGTTTTTCTTTCTAAATAAGTAAACGTAATCACCAAGTAATCCTCCTTAGTTCTGCAGTGGCATTTTGCATGAAAACAGTAACAGTAGGAATACTTTCCTACTTACTGTTACTGTTTTATTTCAATGAAACACAACTCTATAAAAGCTACTTATGAAAAGTACCAGTTTATACATTAACGACAATGACAGAAAATATCCTCATATTTCCGCATTAACTGAATAATATGCGAGTTACCCGTGTTATTCAGTCAGTGTGGTTTAAGTAATCAGCTTCCATGACAGCGAGATGAAGAGGTCGCGCTTGTATTACTAACGTTTTTATTATTTCACTAGCTTTGTATTAATTTCACTAGGTTTGGGTTAATTTCACTAGGTGTGGTTTAATTTCACTTACTTGTTATCAAAATGGACGGACGACGGGACGAATAAATGCATGGGTTTAAAAAAATACTAAACGGAATTTGAGTGTACTATAAGTTATAACACCTCCACCTACTTGTTCAGAGATCAAAATCAAATTACTTATTTCTATTTTTTTTTATGTAAATTTTTTTTTTCTATTACCTACTTACTTTCAATAACAATATCTTCTCGTCCCACATACCGCAGTGTCTCTAGACGAAAGTCTTTGACCAGTGCGTTTTGCCAGTGATGACCTATGGCACTGAAACGTGCTCGCTCACAATGGGCCTCATAGAAGGCTGAAAGTCACCCAAAGGGCAATGAAGAAGGCAAAGCTTTTAATTCCCTACGCGATCGAATCAGAAATGAAGAGATCAATAGGAGAACCAAGGTAACCGGCATAGCCCGAAGAATTACCAAACTTAAGTGGCAGTGGGCAGGGGACATTACTAGCAGAACTGATGGCCGATGGGGCCGAAAGTTTCTGAACTGGTGACCGCGTACCGGAAGACGTAGTGGAAGGTGGACCGGTGATCTGGTGAAGGCCTCAGAAATTGCCACTTCGACCGGATCTGTGCGTCAGTGACGATGTTTGGAGGAGGCCTATGTCCAGCAGTCGCCGTTTCGGCTGAAATGATGATGATGACTTTCAGTATATACTTTTGCAATAAAAATAAAAGAAAATTGATGTTCTAAAGCGTCTCAAAGAGATAAAAGCGTAAGGAGTTTCTAACAATATTTTGTATGAGGAGTCATCAATTAGATGGATATTTACTTTGTTTGTTTAAAGAACATCTAGGATGTTCACTCGTGTACCTCAGTGGCGAGTGCACATGTTACCTTTTTTTTTTTGGGTGCAAATGTTACCTACTTAAGAGGAAGTGTGGGCCATACCGAACCTTGACAGCATTTACCTTCTAATTTGTATTTATATATTAATCTCATAGGAGTGCGGCCTCTTTGGTGGATTTATCTGTCAAAATCATTTCGAAAGCCGAACACGTTAGATTTTTTTTTGGTTTGTCTGGGTTTAAATGTAAACTTTTTGGTGTTTGAACTGCTTATGATTTCAAAAGTTACTACTTAAGAGTATGCCAATGGCTGCGGAAACCATAAACATAAAACTTACTCATCTCTCCGTAACTGTCTTTGAAAAGGTCTGGAAATCCTTCTCACCGAAAATCTTTCTTCTTTTGATTAACAAAAGAACTCTTACATAAACAATAGAAGTTAGCAACCAGGATTTTTTAATTCGAAAACTTTTTTTTTGTCGTTACAATATCGTCGTCCCACACATCCTCTACTGAAACATAATCTCTATAAGTCCATAGCACGCTAACTATACTATCGTATTGTCCCAGTTCATGTTACCAAACACATATTAGTCCAATTTAGAGAACATAGAGAACAGGCTGACGGAAGCTATCAATCATGGGCGACAGTGACAATATAGACGTGTTACAATATAGATTCGGAGATTTATGTACGCGAATGTACCACTTATGGTATGTACACTCGGCATGAAAATGGCTTTCCGTTTTCGCGGTGGAATGCGTGTTAGGTGAGATGAATTGGTTGTAATGTATCTTTATACCCGACATTTTGATGTATGAATTGTACACTCCCGGACACCTGAATCGAGCCACCCTGTATATTTTTGTTTAGAGGTATCTTTTTAAATAAAGGTACCTAGTACAAAGAAAATAAAATTTGTACTTTTGAAGCCAATCAAAATACAATCAAATCACAATACTAAAAAAAAAAGTTTAATTGCAATAAGTCTCCTTTCGCGTTCGTCTGGGACAAAATTAGCGTGGATTTTTTTGAAGAAAACAATGGTTTGCATAGATAATAACGTTTATTTGGTAACTTGTGTTACCTCCATTTACGTTGTATTACCTCCACTTACGACGACTGTCATGCGGTTCGGCATGGTCTTAATTTGAACGTCAGAATCGATTGAATAATAAGGAAAAACAATTTCTATAGTCTTTTGATGTAAAACAAAACAAATAAATATTGACTCATATGCACTTATCAAAGCTTGTTAAAAGCGACCAAACTCCGATTTTCTTCTCTTTATCAAATTCGTGAATTCAAATTTGGAACAATAGTGTAACCGAAATGATAGCCAGTAAGTTAGCTTCAAAATAAAAACTTTTTTTCTGAGTTATCATTATTTTGATTTGTTTTAAAAGGCTTTGAACATAATATTACATGGTGGCTCGATTTTGGAGTCCGGAAGACTATTTGAGAATTAAAAATGCACAACATTTTTTCTCATCATCAGTTCAATGATTATTTTATAACAAAATTTCTCAATTGACCGATATTTTTTTATTTGTGGAATAAAATTGATTAATTTTGTATTGAAGAACTGTCAAAAATTCAAAATTATTCCTCCCGTAATTATCTGGCGTTGGAAAAATCAGCCCTTAATTATGTAACTAACTCGGAGTAATTATATTTTGTCCACTATTTCTAAACAAAACCCTCGAGACACTTCAGACCTTATAGAGCGAAACAACTAATGATCTTACCAGACGTTCTTACTCTAAAATAATTCCTTTCAAGCATTTACGACACCAGAGGAAGGCATAAACTTCGCCAACACCTAACATATGGTATGTAAACATTTATACCGTATCGAGAGTATTATCAGTAGAACATTTTACGCCAACGGAACGGGTGTAAACCAATGCAACGTCGCCATAGACAAACGGCCTATTTCCCTTCGCGCCATTTCTCTAAGGGTAAGTCCACATACAGTCAGTGCGTTTCGTCGTGTTGGACCGCTGGTAGCTGAAATGGAATTGTTGTTATTGTCTATTTTTGATGATTGGGTAAGTTACGTAGGTGCTGCAATTGTAGAACACTTGTGAATCTCTTCTTACTAAGGAAATCGATAAGTTTACCTATCGGTTTTTATTGAAATATAGTAAAATGTATTTGATACTTTAGGTTTCTTTCCAAAAACGGCAGGGTTTAGTTCCAAGAAATAGATACGATCCATGTATCTACCTATTTCATAAATCTTTTTTCCACCTGATCCTTTAAAACGACTCTGAAATCAGCTTTACCGACAGCCTTTACCTATAAACCTAAATGATAATATTTTATAAAAACTACGCTTTTTTAGTTTAGTGAAGGTATGTACCGAGATCGTTAGTTTTTATCAATGTCGATCGGTTCTTGAATTTCAGTTTTAGATAGAATCTTGGACATTTTGCAATACACCACATTTTGTACACCTTTAATTACTTCGCATTACAAAAGCAGTCAAGAGGTGTCGAGGGACACCCAGTTGGAACAAAGTTCTTTCCTTTCCTTCCGAAGTAAAAAGTGTAACATTTAGAGAGTCAGAGTACAAGAAACTTCGTTCCAAAATATCATGATTGTATATTTTACATTGTTTCGTTGTTTTTAAGTATACTTACAGAGGTTGACAGCAGCACGTCACTTCAACTCATCGCAAAGTAAGCTGTGGAAAGGCGTCTACTGAAATGTTGACATGTACTCCACGTGAATGATTTAAGTACGTTGAAATAATACACTTGTTTGACTCTTACATGAACAGGAGCTGATTATAAAGACTAAAAAATACTTTAAAAAAAAGACTGAAATAACGAAGGTAACCCTCAAAACTACAAAAAAAAACATCTAATGAGTTGGGAGCCTCCTTCGTCTTTATTAAAAGAAAGACACACAACGAAATACTATAGTACCGTCAACCAGCAGCTCCAACAAGACCCCATACTTACAATAAGTCACTTTTATTAATCCTCCAGACCACCTCTCAAGAAAAAACGTTAATAAAAACAAAAAACAATCAAATGCATTCTACCCCTTACATCGAACACCCGCAAAGAAACGCTTCGCGCGAAAACAAAAGAAAATAGAACGAAACAGATATGTATCTGTAAACAAAGCCATGCGTGCATTAATTCCTGTAATTTATAATCAAGTTTGAGCAACCCGTATTGGATATACAGGCTGAATTAAAGATATAAAAATTCACTTAGGTACGTGAGAAAAATGCTAAGGTAACTGTTTGTTTGTGGAATTCTTCGTGTAACATAAAAGTTGGTAGAATGTGAACGTTGTTAGTAATTTCTGGAAGTTTGGGAATTTTCTTTAGAATGTTATAAAAAAGTTTTGTTTGTTTTTGTTGACTTAATGTGAGAAAAAACATGCTGATTATCTGTAAGTCTAGAACTGTGTGCGGAATTCCTTCTGATTTAAGGATTATCAAATATTTAATAAATTAAGCGAAGACTTAAACACAAAACCGCGAAATCTGTCTGTTATACAAACCGGTCATCAAAGCATATTAACGGAGTTATCACGCAAACAATCAATATGTAAATTGAACATTAATAACCAAGGAATGGCAACGCGTACACTGAACTTTAGAACGAAAACAGCTTAAGAGACAATAACACCTATGTCCCTTAAGCCCTTAAAGCCCTCACAGGGCTATGTCCAGCTTCTCCCATACGTCAATATCCACCTACGCATTATGCAAACGTTACTAAGTGCACGTTTTATTTGTTCTGCTATCCGTACCTCAGTATAGTCAGTAAAATAACAATATTACTGAGCACAGGTGTCGGCTTACCGGTTACGAGAAATATGGCAGAAGGTCACCTACTCTTTTTTATCGTTTAAGTTGGCACTTTCTATGTAGAAAGTGTTCAAGAGTGACGATATCGATATGTACTTAGGTTGGCACACCCTGTGCTAAAGACGTCACTGATTGGCTAGTCTTTGAAAGCTTGACGGACGCAGTGGCAATTTGATTTAGGAATCAGGTCTGACAGGAGATGTAACATATTGTGTTTGAAAATGGAACCATACAGGAAACAAATACTAGTTAGCGCAGGAAGAGCAAATGCGACCCGCAACGGCCGCAACCATGATACAAAATTGGTAATACAGATTTAATAAATAAAGGATTTTTTTCACTACGGCATTTGCTGTTCACATATAACTCAAGCCGATACGAGATAGAAATAAAAAGACTGACAAGTTAGATTGATTGGTTTGCGAATATACTTCAAATGTGTCTATGTGCCGAGCCAATCAAATTCAGTCGAGAGTAGAGACTATTCAAGTGTTCGTAGACTTTATTTTTTTCTACAAAAAATGCCTCGCTTTGTTTTAGGGTCTAATCATGTAGAAGGCAGAAGGCTATATACATGCTAGGCTTTTTGGATTGCCATGTTTGTTTTAAACCAAAAACTAGTTTGATAGTAACTATTAGCAAACTAGTTTTTGGTTTTAGTAGTTTCGATATTATTTGTGACTGTTTCAAGTATGTGATGTGGGAGTACTCTATACATAACATACTCAACATTTATTATATGTTTCCGCGGCTGGGACACAGGCCTCCTTTCTGCGAGAGGGAGTGGGCCGTAATCCACCACGCGGGCCCAGTGCGGTTTGGGAGATATCAGTGGTGATGAGATGATTCAAATTATTAATTAGTACTCGTAAACAAATAAATTGGTATTTAATTATGGTTTTACTATTACTTCTTAATGAATAAGGGGAAATAAAACTTGTTAAAATATCATTGCTTGAAGCCAGATTACTGATTTCTAGTTTATTTGGACTATGTATATACAAACGCCAGCATATCAAGCTACCACAATCTGTCAAATTTCTTTAATAGATTTCAACTTTATCGCTAAAACATAAGATTCAAAGTTGATTGGGAAAATTTGACAGTTTCTGGTAGCTTGATGTGCCAGCTGGCACCTGTAAGTACATTGCTACTTCATTCCATAAAACCAAATCAAGTTTTGTTTAATTTTTTATAACATTTAACACTATCATGTGGGGAGTCTTTCAGTGATGTTCTAAAATGACATGTCATTTCAATGAAATGATTCAGTCATTTGATGTTCAACTGAAACTTACTCAATTATTTTCAGAACAATTTCCTAACATACCAGCTAGCATAGAAGATTTTTATGAGTGGCAATAACACATGAAAAAGTATCAAGATACATATCAAAGTAACAGTCAACAAAAGTATGAAAAAACAACTCAAGCGCAAGTTATTTACGAATCATGTTTGTTTGTTGATCGCGATCATAAAAATTATATAACCCTGCTTTATTACAATGTTTTTATTACAAGAAAACAAATACATGAGGACATTAATCAGATCACAAGGCCTGTGTACTAGAAACTGTGATAGTAAACTTATGGATCTTGGTGACATTGTTGAAGCGGAATTATGTAGTAATTTCAGTAGGCAACATATGTAGGTAATACTTTTGTGGTAATACACGCCTCTATTTCCTTAAGGCTGCGGACACAAAGTCAGCGGGCGCGGCGCGGCGGCGGCGGCGGCGGCGCGGGCAGCGGCGCGTTTCAATGCATAGATTTATATAATTATGGAACTGGACTCGAAGGCAGCGGCGCGGCGTGGCGTTAGTCCGATCCGATTCCTGTATTTCAGACACTAAATATTTTTAATTATAAGAGACTCCTTCATCTCAAAGATTTCATCAAAATGTAAGGACAGTTTAAGTTTTTAGTAAGACGTCTACTGAACGGACGTATAAATTCTCTATTCGAAAGAAACAATTGACTGCAAGTTGTAAAGGGGAAAAGTCCTTTGTACTTCTTTGATCATTTGAGTTAGAACTTTGAAATGGTGCAGGTGTCACTACAAAGTTGGAAGAAACTTTATGTTTTAAACCTATTTTCAAAACAGAGTTTACAGCAAATTCAATTATTTAGTTACATAGGTAATTTAAAAGCAAATCAACAAAAGAGATAAGTATGCAGGATCGTCGGATATAGTTGAAGTTTAGTAAGAAACTGATGGATGTTGACGACTGAAATTTTATTTGATAAATGAGCTGTTTGTTTTCTATTAATAAAATTAAATTTTATTCGTGAACATCCATCGGTTTCTTATTATACTTCAACTATATCCGTCGATCCTGCATACTTATCTCTTTTGTTGACTGTACCAGTATGTTTATAAAAAAGGGAGGGAAAGAATCATAAGGCATCAAAAAATTCGTCCGCATCGCTGTCAGCAGGAAAAGTACCCAAAAGGCTAGCATTTTGACAGTTCAACAACATTCATTGCGTAATTACATCGTTGAGCAAACAAATTTTTCGAACATTCGAAGCAATGGACTAGCAATGTCCTTCAAAATGATTCAGATTGTGCTTGATAGTGTGTTACGCAATTTTATTAGGGTACAAATTCAATAATAATAGTATTGAATTATTTAGTTTCATGTTGACCCGGTTATTGCAAAATCAATGGAACATTAAATTGTTGTTTGTAATTAAGTAATTTGTGCACGCTTCGCAGTTTAAATATTCAAATGGGTAAATGAAAATTTATTTGAACGCAATGCGACATTAGACTAAAAGTGTATACTGCCTACGGGGTTTCGAAACTAAGTTTCGACATAGGAATAGCCCCGTTAAAGTTCAGACTATTCGAGCGTAGAATCGTAAATCCTATGTCCAGAATTTCTCGATAAATATTAACAGTCGATACTTTATCCAGCAAAATATATGTTACAGCCAAAGTAATAAATCCGGATATTATATATATTATCTAGCCATTACTTATAATGTCTACTCAATTTAGATAAAGTGATAATTGCCACAGAATTAGCTAAGCGGGGCTACGTCGACATAGGATGCTAGAGCGAGCGAAGGGCACCCCGAGGTTCGGTTTGGTTAGGTTACTTTAAACCCTTTACACAGAAATAGGAGCCCCGCGAAGCGGGGCTACGTCGACAGAGGATGCAAGAGCGAGCGAAGGGCACCCCGAGGTTCGGTTTGGTTAGTGTACTTTAAATATAATGACCAGTCATTATGTATAATAGCTATTTAATCACTATGACTGTAACATATATATCAACATAATATCGAAAAGTAAGAAAAAAAGTAAGAAAAAACTCAAAGGAAGTAAATACTAAGTCTGCCAAACGGATTCGTTCCAGTTTCAAAGCATCCGGCTTTGGAACGTTCTCAGAATGTCCAAGAAATAAAAATATGAGTCCTAAGATCCGGGGCCAAACGTTTCTAAAACGGTTTCATATAAAGTAGAAACTTTTTTAAAGTTTTAAACGGAGGATCGCACTTTACTGCAGTCCATGAGTAAGGAAGGACTTTAGAACTTTTTATTGTTCTTCGCGAAGTAAAAAGTTTAATTAGAACAAGGCAGATAAAAGGCATGAACGAGTAGATAGGTACCGAGTTTCTTGATATAGCATTTGAACTAGAACACTTAAAATAAAATAAAAGAGGCGACTTGATTGCAGTTTCTGAGCGTTTAGCAACTTTCGCTATGGGTTACTGGATCAATTTCCTCTCTAAAGAAAAATGATTGTACACATACATCTGCCTAGCTTTTTACCAGCTATGTTGGGGTCGGCTTCCAGTCTAACCGGATGCAGCTGAATACCAGTATTTTACATGGAGCGACTGCCTATCTGACCTCCACAACCCAGTTACTGGGTTATACGATACCCCTTGGTAAGACTGGTTGTCAGACTTTCGGGCTTCTGACTACCCGTAACGACTGTCAAAGATCCACGAATGACAGCCGGGACCAACGGCTTAACGTGCATATTGATTGTACACATACATAACTCATAATAATCGACTGTCATACTAAACGTCGAAGTTCGAAATATCTATGTACCTACTGTATTCAGAAAGTTTACAAGTACGAATTACGTGAGTTCGAAGGTACGCTATGACGAATTACTTAATTTGGAATGTTCATCATCGCGAAGTACGGAACTTCGAAAGTTTGCTATAACGAATTACTGCAGCCTATAATGTTCCCACTGCTGGGACACAGGCCTCCTCTTTGCGAGAGGGTGTGGGCCGAAGTCCACCACGCAGGCCTAGTGCTGGTTTGTAGATGTCACATGTCTTCGAATTTTTGATTCGAGGACATGTCGGTTCCCTCACGATGTTTTCCTTCACCATTTTGAGAGCAGTGGTGAAATAATTTACACAAAATAAAGCGGCTGTCTGGGTTCAAACCTACGACGAACTAGTGGCAACCACTGATTGTGCAAGACTTACCTGGTATACCTTATTATGAGTTATGTATTTAAATGGATAAAATGGTTGATCTCGGTCTGCCTTTTTGTGTATGTGAGTTATGATAGTGAAAATCCCAGTTTAATGTCAAGTTTCTACGTGAATATAAAACCTAATTTTCTACTGATGAGCTAAAGGTCTACAAAACAGAAGCACTTTTCCTATCTTGTGGGTCCAACTCATCATCATCCGCCTAGCCAAGCAAAAAGCAAATGATTTATGTAAATTCAACATTAAAAACTGGCCAAGTGCGAGTCGGACTCACACACAAAGGGTTCCGTACCACAGGGCAAAAACGCCGAAAAAAACACGTTTATTGTATGGGAGCCCCCTTAAATATTTATTTTTTCCGTTTTTAGTATTTGTAGTCATAGCGGCAACAGAAATACATCATCTGTGAAAATATCAACTGTCTAGCTATAGAATAGAATAGAATAGAATACTCACGCCACGCTCAGCTATCACGGTTCATGAGATACAGCCTGGTGACAGACGGACAGACGGACAGTGGAGTCTTAGTAATAGGGTCCCGTTTTACCCTTTGGGTACGGAACCCTAAAAATGAAGAGTTCTTAAAACATCTATCAACAATTACTCCAGAAACCCTCACAAAATCACGACATACGTCATAAAAATTTAAAATATTTCAGCAAACCTACCATACCTACGTGTTTACCGCACCCTTGTTTTATATTCGTCATTATTTCATGACGTCACCGATTGACGGTTGCGTTTTGACATTTTAATGTGCCATTTTGTACCGTAGCCATTTAATGCCCGAGCTTTTGTTGCCGTATGCCAGTGTCTGGCGATTTATGTTGCCAGAAAGATAATTTAGTGGCTGTTTGCACTGACTACCTGGAATATGCTTGCTAAGAACGAAGTTGATGTATGGTGTGTTAAGTTTGATATTCATGTTCCAATATTAGAGGAATGGGGTTCTTTTCTTTTGTTTTTCCTTATTCTTTTCAACTTTTCTTCGGCTGGGGGATAAGATTATCATTGTGATATTGATCTTTGTAAAAGTATTTATTTGTGAAAGTATTCAGATGTAAGTGTATGCTTATATTCAGATATAGGCACATAATTAGTAATGGAGTTACATAACTGATTACTTTTGGGCTACACACACACGTTGCAGACACAGATTGGAGTGTTTAGATAGCTGATGGTGTCTTTCGAAAACAAATCCTGAAGTAATTCCTACTGGACTAAGCACTAACCTTGCCGATCAATACCAAAATAGACAGTGACAATTAAATGTGACACGAAAAAAAAATCAGCTGTTTCATACAAAAGTTCAATATCTACTTGACTAAAATGTATGAAACAGCTGATTTTTTTTCGTGATTTCAGAGTTGGTCCCATAGTGAAAGTTGTTCATATTCATGGGTTGTTCATATTCATATTCACCCTGTAAAATATGGAACCTGTAAAAAAAAATTCTGTATAACGAAGTTAAAAGAAAAATTATCACAGCTCAGACTTTACAAGATAACGAGTAATGGTCGACCAGCTTACATTTGCAGTTGGAATGTATGGGAGAACATCTTTTTCAACTACAATGTTAAGTTTGTTCTTGGGAAAATTCGTTCCAAATCCAACTATAGAACGCTTCATTGTGCGTGGACCGAATTTAAATATGGATCAATCCGTTTTTAAAGATCGAATATTGGGCCGGTAATTTATCTACCTCTTTTTACATATAATATCATGGTGACAACAGTCTGTTTGACATTGACATTTCTATATTGAGGGCACCCATTACGACACAAGTCATAATTATATGTAAAATAATAATACGTATTATTATGTCATAATAATACTATGAACCACATAAAACACACTTGAGATAATCCATCACAAATCCCCGTACTTTCCAGGAATCTAGATTAAGAGCCAGCGGCTCCGCAATCTTCTCTGTTGCGGTTCTGCAATAGGTGTATAATTAGCACGGGGTATCGAACGTGTAATGAGCAGAGCCGACGTTAATTGCAGTACGATTTAAATATACTCGCGTAAGTGCATCGACCGCGTTCGAGATGCGGTTCACACGTTTAATATTAGCTGTGCTTGTGTAAGGACAATAGGGAATTAGGAAGATATGTTTATTGGATTTAAGGGGCTTACAGGACCTAAACGCAAAAACCGCAAGTTTTAGAAACAACAAAAGTATATGATCGACTACAGTAAAAAATAAAAAATATATATGATATTCTTCAGGATAATTATTGCAAGGTAGATAGTGTGCTGAAAACATAATACAATTAATTAGAACGACAGAAAAAAATCATGAAGATACCTCTAAAAACTTTCTTTTTACAATAAAAACCATACTAATATACATCAATCATTCTGATTTTTTGTCAGATTATTCTACAAGCATACTAAAACATTAGTGTTTTAATTGTTTAGTCCAAACAATAGATTTTTTGTAATTAAATAATTGCTTCATATTTTGCAATAAATTACCGGCGTTGTGTCATAGCGCTTCTCTTTCTTTTCTATGCAATCCGACAGTGACCGCGCTATAGGTCATGTAAGCCCCTTAAGGGCCAATTTACCGTGTCCGGATCGATTCTTAAATGAAATAGAATATTTGATGCACTTCTTTTGGGCACTTTTCCCGCTGACAGCGATGCGGACGAATTTTTTGATGCCCTATGATTCTTTATAGGTACTTGTTTTGTTTTATATACTTGTACATATTATTATTTTAAGGGCTGATTTTTCAATCGACAGATATTTTTTATTCGTCGTATAAAATTGACGTCTGACAGTTTTTGTATGGAAGAACTGTCAAAAATTCAAAATTATTCCTCCGATAAAATTATCTGGCGTTGGAAAAATCAGCCATATGTCTGTTAGCTTATTTATACTATGTAAAACATTTAGATAGATTGTTTGATATATATTATTCTGTCAGATTATCAGGAGATAGTCAAGCAAGTCATCGTAAGTGTTCAGCTGATAACATAATCCGTTGTGAATCTACTTTATCCACCCATTTTTACTCTCCATTATTTTTATATTTTTGACTTAGGGCTGATTTTTCAATCATCTGATAACTTTATTCGTGGAATAATTTTGACAGTTATTTCATACAAAAACTGTCAAACGTCAGATTTATTCCTCGAATAAAAGTAACCTAGCGATGAAAAAATCAGCCCTTAGTTAACTCAAACACGCCATCATTCTCCAAAATTGAGATGTAAATGTATGCTTTATAAATTCGAGCGTGTTTGGTGCGAAAAAGCATAATGGTGATAATAATCTCCTGTTCTTACCAAACGGTGTCATTTGCAAAATCAATTACATTATGCACGACGCTACGACGTTATCCACTTTTTAGTGAAAACGACCCCTCATGAAAGGAGGAAGTTTTCATGGATATTGCTTTTATATAGAATAGAATATTTATTTGCCAGAAACATGGTAATTACAAAGGTGTTCCTAACATTGACAGTGCAACATGTCTGACCGTTTTAACGGTATGCAAAAAAAACATACCGTCGAATTGAGAACCTCCTCCTTTTTTGAAGTCGGTTAAAAACAAATCACAATTAACAATTAGCAGTTCTTACAAAAAAAATGCAATTTAAGTGCATTATTTACATTACATTAATTTTAAAATTTAAATATTATTTAAATTATTATACCTATTATATACCTATATATTACACACTTCCATTTTTACTATATTATTATTAATAAATAAAACAACACATTTAACAATTATTATCACTTAACTTAAATAATTACTCATGCCTGTATATTTTGATACCAGATCAAGAGAAAAAAAATTACAGGGGGACATTTTACAAAAAAACTCGTGAATTGAATAAAAACATTCCTGCAACAACCACTTCCGTAGTGCCGAACAAAATGTTTACTTACCTATAAAAGATTCACGGTTTTATCAGCAAAAACGAATGTAGTAGAAGCGCAAGATTTAATTGGAATGGTTCGCGAATTATGTTTCATTCTAGGTCACATGTTGGTGGAGCTAGACAATTAAAAAGTACATGTCTAACATATATGAAAGTACTTGACCGATCAACTTTAAACTGACCCCTCTTCGCCGTGTCATCTTTAATCTTTATTGGCCACGATAAATGGCTGAAAACAACAACCTCCTTCAAACGTGCTACTGCAAATATCGCTAAATTATATCTATAAAATAAATCAAATAGCAATTTATTTCGGCCGCTATCGTTAGCTCGCTCCAGTTGACCTAGAACGTTATGAAATATGAACATCGTACGTATCCCAATGATTCCGCTGAAAGAACCGCGCCGACCCTTGGTTCCGCTAAAAAGCCACAGGCTTTGGAAGTAATTGGAAATGGTATTTATAGAGGCGCTATTATTAGATTCCAGTAAAGGTTGCTCGGATTCAACCTTTTCATTAACGCCATGATATGAGTTTACGCCTTACAAGAAGGCCTGTTTCACAATGTCCACCAGGCGAAAAAAAAATGTTTAAGAAAGAGAAGGAAAAGAAAAAATACGTTTTCTACAAGTTAAGTTTACAGAGCGGGGTACGCGTAACACACAAAATGTCAATTGATCGAAATGGGTTTCATTTTGACAGTTCACCCACGTTCATTCCGTTCTTTACTTTGTTGAAGAGTCCATTTTTAGGGATCCATACCCAAAGGGTAAAAACGGGACCTTATTACTAAGACTCCACTGTCCGTCTGTCTGTCTGTCTGTCTGTCAGCAGGCTGTATCTCATGAAGCGTAATAGCTAGACCGTTGAAATTTTCACAAATGATGTATTTCTGTTGCCGCTATAACAACAAATACTAAAAACAGAATAAAATCAATATAAGGGGAGCTCCCATACAACAAACGTGTTTTTTTCGGCGTTTTTGCCTTGTGATACGGAACTCTTCGTGTGCGAGTTGGACTCGCACTTGGCCACTTTTTTTTTCAAACCTATGAAGCAATGGATTAGTAATATCCTTCAAAGTTCTCGGATTATGAAAGTGTTTTACGCACGGATTATGAAAGTGTTTTACGCACGGATTATGAAAGTGTTTTACGCAATTGGGGTGCAACAGTGCGATTCTGTAACCATCTCACCGTGAAAACTTAGGTGAAGTGAGCGTGGAGTGAGCTGTCAATAGTGTCAATTCCTATCAAAAACAAACTCACTTCACCTAAGTTTTCACGGTGAGATTTTTACAGAATCGACCGGTATACAGGTACAACGGACCATTATAATTGTCCAAATAACAAATGAACGTTTAGAAACATAATAATTAGAAACAGTTAATTTATTAAAGCGGGTTACTCTAACTTGTACTGCAATAATAAAAGGAATTATAACACGAACATTTCGCGTGGCAAGACACGATTAATTACAAGATAAAACACAACAAGAATAACATTATCGATGTAAAAATCGATACCGTTTTTGCCGACAGCACAAAGTGGGAGAAAGCACTGAATTTAAATGAGGCAATATACACAGAAGGCAATATAATTAATGAGTGAAAACAAAAAACTATAGTATGCCAGTCGGGACGGCTTTAATGAGACAGTTTAAACAATTACTCCAGCGACGGAGACGGTTCGACAATGAACCATTGTTTTTCATACGTCACCTTGCCCCAAGGGATACAATTACCACTGATTATAGTAATTATGGAAGTATCTTTTTATGTGCGACGTGATAAGATCGCCCATGTTGGACCACACGCACAAATATTTGATGAAACACGTCGCTAACGTTTAATAATTAATTCGCACTATGAAGTTGGGTGGCACAATTACATGAAACACTAAAATGTTCTGTTACATTCTTGGTCCCTCGCTGTTAAAGTTTGTTTTATTTCATTTTATAAATGCTATCAAATGTTTTAGTTTAATTAACTTTTGTAGCGAGCACAAGATGGTTGTAGACAATTGTCAAATAACTCTGCGATAGACAGCATTTCGGAAATATTTATGTTCAACTATCTATAATTAAATCATCGTTATTATATAAATTGTATATGATGCGGTCTATTAACTTGTGACGGTCGAATGAACCTGAGGTAAGGTACACACGAGAACTAAATCGTGAGTGACAGAGACAAAAAACCCGTTATCGAACACTAAAGGTCAGCGTCCACAGTTCCGCATCGAACGCATCAAACGGATCCTTTGCCGATGAGCAGATTATTGCGATCCGTACGATGCGGATCAGTGGACGCACTTGTGTTACTTTCTATACAAAGAATACTAAAATCCGCAACGTGTGATGCGTCCGTAGCGTCCGATGCGAAACTGTGGACGCCTACCTTTAAGAGCGTTTACGCATTTCATACAAACTTTCAAGATATTGTTTTTCGATTTTAGTGAAACTTCATACGCATAAGCAGGATACAAAGGTCTAAAAAGTTACTTAAGAACATTTTGGAAATGTCTTATTTAAACAAAGATAACTGGAAGTCTCTGTTTCTATGGAAAATTCAAAATCGGTCTAATTTGGCTGTAACACTATTTTTCGAAAATGTTCTTAAGTAACTTTTTAGGGAGCACCAGTGGTGGCCCAGTGGTAACAGACACGACTTACGAGTTGTAGGTCGTAGGTTCGAACCCAGACAGGCACTTTACTTTGTGTAAATTATTTCATCACCAATGCTCTCAAAACGGTGAAGGAAAACATCGTGAGGAAACCGGCATGTCCTAGAACCAAAAATTCGAAGACATGTGACATTCACCAACCCGCACTGGGCCCGCGTGGTGGATTACGGCCCACTCCCTCTCACTGAGAGGAGGCCTGTGTCCCAGCAGTGAGAACATTATACGCTGATGATGATGATGAACTTTTTAGACCTTTGTATGCTGCTTATGCGTATGAACTTTCATTAAAATCGGTTCATTCATTTCATTCAGGGCTTGAAAGTTTGTATGAAATGCCGTACGGCGTAAACGCTCTCAAGTGATTTGAATAACCCTTACGATTAAAAATTCAATGATAATGACAAAAGATAAATGGTGCGTGCGACCTTCAGTGCCCTAACCTTCATTTTAGCCTTTTGTTAACCCCAGACGGGTGCTGTGGACTATAAAGCGTAAGGGCCCTTGTACATATTGCGATGTGTATCGGCAAAGTGCTCGTATAAGTACATATACAATATACATGCGATATGACAATATCGATAAAATCTCGACTCATGTTCCCCACGAAAACAAGGGCAGAGCTACAAAGTGGTGTCTTGTGGATCGTTTGGTTTGGACTTTGTTATAAAATATTTTATGTGAACGCTAAATAAATACGGGCGCTTGTGTTTTATTGGCATTAAGGGCTGAGTCGGTATTTCATTACCGCGCCTCTTAACACTCTCTTGTACATGCGTTGAAAGTGTATACAGAGTGAAATATAATTGCATTATATGAATTACAACCACAGATATAGATATAATTATATAACGCAAGTATCACGATCTGTATGAAAACCAAGCGTGCCATTCTTTGACTACCTACTATGACATCACAAGCACTATTTAGTGATGGGAAAATCAAATCGATTCAAAGACGCCGCCGCGTGCGGCACCCGTCTCGCCCCACCCCCGACGCCCAGCGCCAGCGGTCATGCTCACCCAGCCAGCAGTACACAGGACTGAGCGCGAAAGTAGCGGCTTACGATTTTTGTACGTAAGCTGGGCACGCGAAGTAGTAGTTGCTATCTATCTATGTCTTTGCTTACAACATAATTATCATATAATCCGGTCGAAGTGGAGGTGCTTGGGGGAAGCCTATGTCCAGCAATGGACGTCTTTCGGCTGAAATGATGATGATGATATAATAATTACGCCAGTATTTCCCGTATGGTTAGATGTAGGTTATAGTCCTCCAGGCCGTAGTTTAGCCATGGCGGCCAATTTCAACAGAGACTAGCCTTCGGCGCAGGAGACATTATAGTGCACAAGTGTGTGCAGTGCGCAGACACAGGTGCACTCTCTCTTCCCTCACTCTCATAGTCCGATGGGGCGGCAATCAGACACGACCGGAGAGAGATCAGGCGCAAGACCAACGGCTTAACGTGCTTTCCGAGGCACGGGGTTATCACACCGCCAACTTCCAAACTCCGGGCTGTTACTAAGAAATTCCTAATGCCTAATGGAAAAACCCAATAACACTTTGCCCGACCGGGGAATTGAACCCAGAACCCCACGCTCAGCAGCCCCGCTAGCGACCATGAGACCAACGGGACGGTTAGGCAGAGGTTCCAATCTGTCTAAAAGTCTGAAATTACAAATTACACATTATAACCTTATAAGCCTTAGCGGACGTAATCAGGAATCTGTAAGCTTACCTACACGAGTTTTAATTGTCATTCCAAAGTAAGTTTTTTTTGTAATTGCTACACAAATTACACACATTCTTTATTTACTTGATACAATTAAAATAAAAGGTTATTTTATTGTTCATAATTAAAACTGCAATTAAAATAAAAGGTTATTTTATTGTTCATAATTAAAACTGCACAGAAACCGATTACGTAGTGATCTTGCTAACAAGCAACCACCTGTATAATTGTTATACAGGGTGGCAGGGACAGATGCACAAGCTGCACCCTGATTGCGTAACACACTATCATTTTGAAGCAAATTGCTAATCGGTTGCTTCATAAGTTCGAAAAATTTGTCTGCTCAACACGGAAATAACGCAATGAATGTTGTTGAACTGTCAAAATGAAACCGATTTCGATTGATAATGTGTTACGCAATTGCCCCGCTGTTTTAACATGGAATCACGACATGATTTCTTTTAAAAAAAAACAGTATTTTCCTAGAAAAGTAACCTACCTACGCGGTTAAAATGCATGGAACAGCATTGTTTTTAGGGTTTCTTACCTCAAAAGGAAAAACGGAACCCTTATACGATCACTTCGTTGCCCGACTGCCTGTCCGTCAGTCAAGACCCTTTTTCTCAGGAACGCGAAGAGTTATCAAGTTGAAATTAATATCAGATACTCAAGGCGGCAATCCCTTGAAGCAGTGAAAAAGCCAAACTTCATTCAAAAGATACGGACTTTATGTTCCGGAATCAAAACCTATAGGGTACTTTCCGTTGACCTAGAATCATGAAAGGCCAGAAGCAATGTCATGTAGCACAAGTATAGGACAAATCAAAAAACCGTAAATTTGTAGATACTTGCATTAAAAAAAATCCATGATAAACTATTTACATACCTACAAATTTGTACGGAGCCCTCCGTGTCACCGGTCAAGTCCGACACGCACTTGTTTTTTTTATAACTGACGAAAAATGTTCAGTACCAGGAGTCCAGGATCATGTACTGAATCCATGGTAGCAGGTTTCCCTACCAGCCTGTATATTATTTGAAACACGCGTTTTTATTTTATGCCAATGCGCTTGAAGCATAGATATTAAACACGCAACCCCAGTAAAAGTTAACCTGACAGAACTGTACAGTCACGAGCACCAATATGTCAACACTTGGCAACTTTAAATTGCGATTTTTTCACTAAATAACGATTGCAACGTTGTAATACGACACTTTACATATACCTATGGGTTCGAAAATACTATGTTCCAACTAATATAAAATTTCATTAAAAAATAAAGGAGAAAATCGCCTTTGAATAAAGCCAAGTGTATACATACTTTTGCTCGTGACTGTACATGCACTAAACTAACATACCTACAAATAACATCACTTATCAAAACAACTATCTTTTGATTGACGATTTTCCGATTACGGAGGTGCATAAATATAACATTTGTTTTGCATACAAGGGGTTCTGAACACGTATCGGGTCTGAAGCTTCGTATTTACCTACACAGACTGTGAATCAATAGGCTATTCAACGCCACAGCGTAGAAAAATTCTTCATACGCTTGACTCGATTCACCCAGTATGCAAAATTTTTCTTGAAGGGTTATTACAGCCTGTGACAGGCAAAATGTGTTAAAGACCATGGAACGTACAAGCATTAATAGCTTTATGCATTGAAGCCATTCAGTTCTATTGATTTACGGCTCAGCTTTGAGTGGGCGGTGATATGTGAACGTTCAGCTATTTTCCTCTTAAGCGAGGCATGTTAGCTCTAATTTATTAAGTACTTGCCATCCGGAGGCCAAACGAGAATAATGTAAGAGTCGTTTTATGAATTAATGGATTTAATTCCATTGGCATTTACACCTACGATTGGCTAGGGGGAAGATTGAAACGGGACTCTCCGAAAATGCTAGAAATATTAACTACCGGTTCCTGAATTGAGAATTTAATATTGAAACTTATATAACTCTAGCTTTACTTAAGGTGATCCCTTCAATGCTGCCCGCTGAGTTCAAAATTTCTTACGAGTGTGCAAAGAAATTTTGAATTTCGCAGGCTGTGGTGCTTTTTGAAATCATCAAATGACCCCTCCCGCTCTGGGTGGAGCGGAAGGGAGTGTCAGACTCTTACTGACTAAAACCCACCCGTGTTTTTTCCTTAGCCCTTTATGTTCCGGGCCAGCGGTAACCCTTTCGGACAATCCCGCTGACCCGGCAGACTTCGGCGGCGTGAAACACGTACGCGCCGTCCGGCACGGGCCTGGTCCTGACCGGACGGCGAGCTACCCATAACTCGCAGCCCCGCAGGCCCGCGCCTACGGTGGCCGGGAGTCGTCACGCGGCTCCCGACGCCCGGAGCGTCTCCCGCGGCGGCTGGGACGGGAGGCTCTCTCCTTGAGCCGTCCCGCCACCTCCTTCGCTAGCATGACTGCTTCGCAGAAGGAGGTGACTGCCTCCCACCTCCTCTCGCTCCGGACCATGGCTTGCACTAGGGCCGGTCGCGAGAGGCTTATGTGGGCTTTACACAGGTGACTACAGCTACACGATTTTCGCCGCACTGCAAAAATCGACTATCTAAATGACAATTCGGCTAGGCCGCAGGTGACTAAAATCGCAACTTCCAAAGTAGAGTAGGTTTCGACTTTTGTCGTGCGGCGGCGGTTGACTAAAATCGACCGTGAATATGCTCAGACGACGTTTCGAACAGCCGCACGGCGAAAATCGACCTAATTTAAAACCCCCATTTTAAGTTATGCTAAAGAAGAGTTTGACAGGTTCTCAACTTAAAATTCTCGGCTCAGAAACCGAGTGTAACTAGTAACCGTTTGATACTTATTGCACATACAATTAAATGTTAGTGGTTATGTAAATAAGTACTGTGGACTTTGGTGTTATTTACTTGCTTGACTAAGTTCATAATTACCTACAATGTGGAGTAAACGGCACTTACTGTAATTTGAAATACTAGACAATTATGTAAACATGACGAATTCAACAGGACTAGTTATTATTTTAATTGCATAATTTGCCACACACGTCACGAATACGTAATTCATAAATATAGTGAATCACTGAAGTACCTACTGAACGGACATATTATACAGGGTGGGTAGAACATCAGGGGTTATTTGCAGTAAAAAATATCAAATCCAAAAAAAACAAATTTTATCGAAATCCGTTCAGTGGTTTAGGCGTGAAAAGGTAACATACATACAGACAGACAGAGTTACTTTCGAATTTATAATATTAGTATAAAATTATCCTATGTCCTTCCCCGGGATGCAATCTATCTCTCTGCCAAAATTTTGTATCGAAATCCGTTCAGTGGTTTAGGCGTGAAAAGGTAACATACAGACAGACAGACAGAGTTACTTTCGAATTTATAATATTAGTATGGATTATTTAAGTTCAGTCGGTGTCCCTCAGACTACCATTAAATAACACAACAGATAAAATAACAATCTCAACGATATCATATTTTGTGTTCTGTCAATATTTCAGAATATCTATTGTCTACAGTCTACAGTTCACCATTTTATTCCCCAGTCACCTTTACCAGGTCGCCTCGCTTTCAACCTAAAGTCTAGATATTATTATAAAATATTTTATCAAGAGAAAAATATGTTCGTAAAGGCTTCCACGGACAGGCGCGGCACGACGACGGTGCGACGCGGTTCTGTTAGAACAAGTTCCATTAAGTTTTCATAGACATTGTTCTACTATTGCCGCGTCGCGCCGGTCTGCGGGAGTCTTAAGTCGTTTGGAAACAAAAACCATTTTTAAAATATTCGGCACGCTTGGAGGCCAAAGAATTTACGATACAAGCGCCTTTTCTTCAGTGCAAGCTTTTTTAAAGTCAACTGGATTTGCTTAATAACACTTTTCTGATGTAAATGTACGAACACACGCGAAATATGAAAGAATTATACAACATTAGTTTTTGTTTATACTAAACCCAAGAAGGAGTCATTGTACTCATCATTTTGAACCACTTTTTCTATGGGACCAACCTTGAAATCGCGAAAAAAAAAAACTGCTGTTCCATACATTTGTGTTCACTTAAACCGACAAAATGTATGGAACAGCTGATTTTTTTTCGCGATTTCAGTTTTGGTCCTATAGTAAAAGTTGTTCATAATGATGAGTACAATGACCCCTGAAGAGGTCCAGAACGACTTAAATTTAACCTTGTATATTAGTATGGATTTATTTATTTATTAACAGCAGCGTAGGTGTCTAAGTAAAACAAAACATCATTATAAAATTACACAAAGGAGTTTGTAAACCACTCCTGTCAGAAACAGCAGACCTAATGACGTTAATATTCGCTTTGTTGATTACAACATAAGGACTATAATACAATTTCCGGACAACGTAAACAACGATTTACAAAGTGAAATTATTCGATAAGCATCAATATCCATTACAACTGACAACCCAGTTAGCGTTTCATTCATTTTAATGTTATTATAAGTACATTTGTTTTTGTTAACAGGTGTAATTATAACATGTCACAACACACATAACTACTGTGTTAGGAGATAGCGGCACAATCACTGTATGGCATTGTATGAAACAGCTCTTACGATAAATCCCATCCATTCCTTGTTATATTTATATATGTCACGGCTAATAGCCGAAGTGCGGCTACACCTAGTTTTAGCCGGCCGTAGTGCGGCTACACACAGTTTAGCCGGCCGAAGTGCGGTTACACCTAGTTTTAGCCGGCCGTAGTGCGGCTACACCTAGTATTAGCCGGCCGAAGTGCGGCTACTCCTAGTTTTAGCCGGCCGAAGTGCGGCTACACCTAGTTTTATATACCTCTAAGGGCTGATTTTTCCATCGCCAGTTAACTTTTATTCGAGGAATAAAATTGACGTTTGACAGTTTATGTATGAAATAACTGTCATAATGTTAAAATTATTCCTCGAATAAAGATATCAGATGATTGAAAAATCAGCCCATATACAAATAACAATATTATAAAAAGGTGTGAGGTTTTTTATGTAGTGGTAATTTTTTTTAAAAAAAAACGTTGCCCCACACTAGGAATTTCTCCTGTATTGTGGGTGCGTTTACAAACATTTAAATTCACATACACAAACAGCCAGACCCGGAACAACTACTTGTAGGTCATACCAATATTTTTTCCGTGCGGGAATCGAACCCGTGACACGCAGCGCAGCAGCAATTTTCGGAACTATATAGAAATATACCTATATGTAAGTCACGGAAGAAGCAGAAGAAGCGTAGAATCTATATTAAATACAATGTAAGACGCCAGCATATCAAGCTACAACAATCTGTCAAATTTCATTAATAGATTTTCAATTTTACCGCTAAAAAAAAAAAAAAAAAAATTTGACAGTTTCGGGTAGCTTGATATGCTGGCGTCTGTACATAGTTAAGAGTCAAGTCGCGGTAGAAGCGCGGAAGCTATATTAGATACAATGTAGTTAAGAGTTGCCTAAGAAGCTAAAATAACACCACGCATTGACAAATTAAAGATCAAAAGTGCTACGATTAGGTCTTGCTAAGTAATCAACGAACCACAACAACTAACTTTAAATTTTTCATCTCAATCACAGATCAGAGACTGTTTCTGGCTTTAAAATACGAGTTATTCCGGTCTGATCCCCTGAACGCCCGCCCCCTCCACCCCCCCCGCCCTCCTCGATCCCCTGCTTGTTCATCTTCTGTTTTAATCTTTTGTCTTATCCACTATAAACTTTCTCATTCCGGTTTGATCCGCTTTTTCTTTTGTTTTTGTTCCTGAAGGATCGTCAGCAACAAACATAAGAACAGGGTTTATTGAAATACATAAGTTCGTAATTTTTATATTAACGGATACGTGTATGTTAAACTACGGACAAACCAATTAAAACATTCCCACACGCGTGCCGTTCATATCAGATGATTGCCATACGAAGCCTAGATAAACAAAAAGGCATTAACCGACATTGACACATCTATCACAATATGCAGCGTCACAGCCATCTAAAGGAGGTTTTAACACCGGACGTAATCAAGGCTGTGGACACAAAAACCTTTGTTTCGAAACCATCATGGCGGCGGCGTAACAGTTTGTAACACCATTGCAGTTATAGGGTTAACACGAGTGTTAATTTTATGTGTTATGTAAATAGGTTTATTATGGTACTTGGTAGGTGTTGTGTAGGGTTAATTTTGTTTAATGCAACAAGGATTGTTGTAGGTAAAGTGGTGTAAGTTCTAAATCTAAAGTAAGCTAAGGTGGGATTTAAGAAATGATATCATTTCGGTTTGAGTATGAAATTTTGTAGTGGCGTTTTAATTATGGACTAGCTGTGTGTGTGTAACACTAATGTGTCTCTTTACTCATTCTTTTTCATTTTCTAAGATAAAAATACTCCTTAATAAAATTACTTCTTATAAAATCAGCTATCTGCCAGCAAAAGTCTCATGAAAATCGGTCCAGCCGTTTCGGAGATTAGCCGGAACAAACAGTCAGAGAAACAGACAAAAAATTTAAAGACCTGTTACACGATTTTAATGAAACGAGCATTATAGTTTCGTAGAAGACAAGAGAAGTTTTCCCTCAAGTCTGGTATAAAGTACCTACCAACTTATTTCCAGTTTTTATGATTCTTAGGTATCACAAATGTATACCCATTTTAAGAGAAAATGTGAAAGATAAATCAGAAGTAAGAGCTTTTCCACGAAGGCTTTTTTTTTGCTAGTTATCTCTATATTTTACTTTCCGTTCGCGGCTGGTACTAACCAAAATGAGATTGAATTAAGTATCCTTTCCACGAACTGTATTATATTTCGCTTAGATGTAAAAAGGAAATATTCAGGCTGTTGCCGTCATAGTGTGAAAGGAATATCTTTATGTCTGCAATATTATGTTGATCGCGCTATCTTTGAAAGAGAGCAGTAGTGACCCAGTGGTATTGGCCGCGACTTACGAGTTGTAGGTCGTGGGTTCGAACCCAAGCAAGAACTTTACTTTGTGTAAATTATTTAATTACAGGAAAATATCGTGAGGAATCCGGCATGTCCTAGAACCAAAAATTCGAAGACATGTGACACGCGCCCGCACTGGGCCCACGTGGTGGCCCACCCTGGGCTGCCAGATTCGAAACCCAACTTGTTAATTGGCTCATTATTTTACCACGAGGGGAATAAAAACAAATCAGAGACTGATAGGAAACCGTGAGGACACGTTTTTGGTCTAAGACCAAAAAATCGAAGACATGGGACATCTACCAACCAGCACTAGGCCTGCGTGGTAGATTACGGTCCCTATCACCGAGAGGAGGCCTGTATCCCAGCAACAGCAACAGCAGCAGCAGCAACAAGCCTACAATGTCCCCACATTGTAGGCTGATTATGCTATCTTTGAAAGACACGTCACATTTTACAGCATTTTCTGAGAATAACACGCCATGAAAACCCTATACGAGCAATGATTTTCTGCAACATGCATATTTCATTATTACATACATATATTGCCGTTCGCACTCACGGTAATGCAACAATACTGTTTTTATACCCTTCGTGTGAGAGCGGAGACTTTATTGCATAATCTCATCCCACATTACTTTACGATATAAAACATGAAATGTATGAAATATTTAATGCTCGGGGCTTTGTTTTTTACAGCAACGATAGCCAGCCAATCGCAAATATTTATTGCTGATCGACAAACTTTGCATAGCTTTTGAATTGAACGAAAATAATAGGAAACAATAAAGAATTTATACAGCAAAACGCGTAAAAATTTCATGATGCCCGGTGACCAAGTTAACAACGGGTAAAAAATAAAATTCGTTTGGGAAATATGTGGCAAAATCCGACGACTAGCAGCTGCATATTGTATAACTGTGCCCATTCTGATCCACTTACTTCGAATCATCAGTCCACTTGTGCAGTTAAGAGGAAATGCGGTCGGAGAGACTTTTGAAAAAGCCTAAGTAAAAAGTCATAATTCGGGGTATCATCATCATCATCATTTTAGCCGAAAGACGTCCACTGCTGGATATAGGCTTCCCCCAAGCACCTTCACTTCGACCGGTTCTGTGCTATTCGGGTTTGGCTCTCGCCTATTTCCTCCTCCAATATCGAACCAATTTAAAAGATATTTCATAAACTGCATAAGGATATAATTATACTGTGTCCCTATGTTTTTCTTTTTTCAATAATAGTTGTCAAATTTGTACACTAGGCCTCTGTTGACAGCGCCAGCGGTTTAAATCGGCATTTTTTGAGGGTTCTAGTGCTTATAAAAATAATGTATCATCAAAAAGGAAAACACAGGGACATACAAGTAGCTAATATTTATTATTCTGTAAAAAAACATTGCTTTATGGTAATTAACCAGAAAGAAAACAGGTGAGAGCGTTTCTATGGAGAAACGACCACCCGTATTTCCTCTTAACTCCTTCAGTATATTTCACCAGTCAATATTGATGTCGAAAAGCTTGTCCTAGTAATTGGCTTCACTGTTCTTCGTCTCATCTAAAATGCAGAGGGATTGAACGATACTTATATCGATCGCGCATTAATAAATTAACTGACTGTCAGCTTACCCGTTTAACTACGACGTTAAACAATGCTGAAAGAAACTACGGCATTACTTTGTTATTTCTTTTAAACTATGTAAAACCGAGAAGAAACACGTACCTTACGTTTACACATAAAATTTTTTTTTTCATTGTTCCATCAAGATAGGCATACATTTTCGCGTAACAACATTTTTTTCTCAGTTTTGGCCCATTTACGTAGTACTTACTTTTTCGTCGGCGCGGGTAAAAATTTTAGACAAAAGCGAAACTGAAACGAGCTTTGAAACAAAGTAGGATTTGCTCAAACGTTTCATTAGCGAGGTCTGTAAAGATGTGACGTGCCTGGGTTATTTATTCTGTGTGAAATGTCGGTCGGTCGGTCGGTTGGTCGGCTAATTTCTATGCAAATGCCTCAGATGGGCGACCATGCCCCGGCGCGGCGGCACCCAGTGCCCTGTTCTATTCGGATTCAGATTATGCACCATCTGGGCCAACGGCCATGTCGATACATGCTCCGTACAACATATCCGGCTCTTGTAAGAGGTTAATTAATGCCTGGTATAGAAATACATCGGTGATATAGGTTAGTCACCGCATTACCATTATGCGTGCGTGTTATTAGACCGTAGATGTTTAATAATGATTTATAATTACGGCGGCCATCAGTCACGCGTTATCTTGCTTTACGCTTGTTCACTCGGTGTGTGTAATTACATTTTCAGAAATTAATGTCCGGTGAAATGACGCGAATTAAATGTGCATACCAAAGTTTAATGTTGGAAAAGAGCACTTACAACAGAACAATGAATTACGTCGATTGATTATTTAATAAGTTATGGTTTTAGAGTAGGATGTAGACCAGATCTGTCTATATTAATTAGTTCCACTATACCAAGTTTTACCTTGGTTCTCCTATTTCTGAATTGATCGCGTAGGAAAACTCCAAGCGGTTAAGGTTGGAGTTTCTCTCCATTGCCCTTTGGGTGACTTTAACCCTTCTCATGAGGTAACCGATACAGTCCGAAGAATTGCCAAAGTTAAGTATCAGTGGGCAGGGCACATTACACGCAGAACAGATCGCCAATGGGGCCGAAAGGTTCTGGAGTGGCGACCGCGTACCGGAAGACGTAGCGTTGTTGGAAGGACTCTCACAAGGTGGACCAATGACCTGTTGAAGGCCGCAGGAATCCGCTGGATGTGAGAAGCACACAACTGGTCGAAGTGACGTTTTTCGGCTGAAATGATGATGATGAACCCAAGTTTTGTCTTAGCAAATTATTTATTGACTGGGCAGCACAGGATGAGCCATTTGTTAAATCATAGCTTCGATTCATGTTTTCCTATAATGATTCTTTAAGCTCTATTTGATATCATTCCATCGGCATTAGATTTTGCCATATAGAACGAGAAATTCTCTTTTGGGCTTTCGATTCACTTTGGGTTTTCATTTAAAATTAAAGTGGTATTAGTGGCCGACTGCCGACGCCTCTAGTGTCGAGTGGAACACATCGAGAGACTAATAAAGTTAAATCGTGAAGACATCACTTCACGAACCTTACTACATTGAACTTTCAAGCCTTTTGAACCCTCAAAGCGTCAGTGTAAGAGATGGTGACTCTGGACCTCAAAAATATATCTGTGTGTAAAACATTATCAGCCTATAATGTTCTCCCTGCTGAGACACAAGCCTCCTCTCTTCGAGAAGCAGTGGGCTGTAATCTACCACGCGGGCCCAGTGCGGGTTGTAAGACGTCACATGACGTCTTCGATTTTTTGATCTTGGACCAAAAACGCGTCCTCACGGTTTCTTATCTGTCCGTGATTTGTTTTTATTCCCCTCGTGGTAAAATAATGAGCCAATTAACAAGTTGGGTATCGAATCTGGCAGCCCAGGGTGCCAAGCCAAATCACTCTTTATAGCCTTAAATTGGCCTTAATTACTCAACAAAACATTGTAAACACAGTTTTATAAAAACCAACATCAAAATATTTGAAATCTCCATCATTCCACCACATTGTCGTCTTCAAAGTAACTTACTGTTTTGTTATGATAAGCGCTCATAATAATGTTCTAGAACTCGACACTGAACAAACTTGCTTTAAGCTAACGTTTCACTACGTACCTACGAAGTTATGAATAAATTATGTTCCGCACGGTATATTCTGCTCTCTATTGTAACGTACAGCTTAGTACTAAAAACATGTAGATAACTTGTAGCTACTCTAGTATTCTAGTTTTAGTATGGACTGTAGCTAACTGTAGTGTCTAATGAAGTAGGTCAATTGTTCGGGACTAAGTTGATAACGCTTCAGTTTTCGTTGTCTTTTTGATTGGGAAAATCTGGGAAACTTTGTCGTATTTACTTATTATTTAACTAAAATTGGGTTTTCAAGGCTTGAATCTCTTGAGTTTTCGATCAATGTTGTTGTAAATAAATTACACACACAGTCTAGTAACCCTAATTAGCAACTAGAGACAAATTAGTACCCTGTCAAAAGTAGCAGACGGAGAGAAAAATTATAGGATAATCTATCAGCCTATAATGTTCCCACTGCTGGGACACAGGCCTCCATTCTATGAAAGAGAGTGGGCCATAATCCACCACGCGGGCCCAGTGCGGGTTGGTGGAAGACACATTTCTTCGATTTTTTGGTTTTAACACACGCCGGTTTCTCGTCGATGTTTTTCTTCACCGTTTTGATAGCAGTGGTGGTTTACATTTAATTCACGAAGTAAAGGTCTTGGCTGGGTTCGAACTCACGACCTTCAACTCGTAAGTCGGGGCCGATTCCACTGGAGAAAAATTAAGATAATTTTATATTTAGAACTCATAAAACACTTAATATTCCAACGAATTTAATGATTACTAACTGAAAGTCATTGCCAGCTACAAACAAATAACCACACAACCACCCAATCCAGACAGCGAAAAACGATACTTCTATTTTGTGTCGTCTTTTCCAAGTCTCAGTCGTAGAAAATACAACATCTCATTACGAGTCTTATCAACAACAATCGTATCTTCATTACTTACGACACAGACAGGCCATCTAATAGCCGATTCGGAATCAATATAAGGCTCGCTACACACAGCGACATCAGCACGACATTACGTCGGGGGGCGTTCATCAATTCTCTTTATGGGCACTTTCTTTCCCCATTGTCACTATCAGCGGGTGTCTGGTGTCACGTTAAATTTTACGACACAGACTCATTTGTGCCGCGTTGTCAGTCATTTTCGGGAGTTCAATAATCGACCTCGTTTCGTATTTTCGTCCTGCGTTCATTTTCTCGAAACATTGAACGAGTCGCGTCGCATTTCAGTAAGATATTGCGATGTTTTGCTTGAGAATGAAATATGAAGTTACGGAGATATCAACGTAAAGAGTAAAAGCTTATAAGAACGGAAAATTATGCAATTTGTTAGCGACGTAATTTTATGGTACGACCGTACGAGTACGTATTATATTCTACTTACTTTCTTCTAATGAGGTCATTACTTTGTAAATTAACGTAAATCACCAACTGGAAGTTAATTAGAACGAAACTTGATTCAAAAACTTTCGAATTTCAACATATGTAAGTAGGAACTCCATTTCGCAAATCATTAGGTGAAATATCTCATTAAAATAATCTCATCAAGCACGTACTTACATTTCCTACGTTTTATGTACTATCTGTGTTATTAAAAGTGGTATTCCTCAAGCATTTTATCTGTAATCTCGAACACAACCGCAATCAGACAAAAGTAGGTCGAGCCGCGGGAAGGATTAGGTAAAATTTTAAGTACCGGAATGATTTAAGGGATGAGGCGCCACACGGCACGACTAGGGTTGGCTCTGGACCTTTATTTTTAGAGTTATTAAAAGAAAAAACCGGTCAAGTGCG
Organism: Oligia latruncula; assembly: GCA_948474745.1. NCBI lineage: Eukaryota > Metazoa > Arthropoda > Insecta > Lepidoptera > Noctuidae > Oligia > Oligia latruncula. Next base: position 6,553,513 of record OX419694.1, read on the forward strand.
ACTCGGGCTCGCGCACCGAGGGTTCCGTACAAATTTGTAGGTATGTAAATAGTTATAGTACAGTAACTACAAATTTACTGTTTTCGGATTTTTTCCTTTACTTGTGCTACATCACATGATCACTTGTGCTACTTCACATCCACCGTGTGGGAGGCCTTTTTTTTTGTGTGATGTTGTTGATGATGATGATGATCTTTTTGAGGCGCGCGTGGAATACAACGCGCCGCCGATCCAGGCCTGGTCCTTACCGGACGGCGAGCTACCCATTGCTCACCGTCCGCAAGCCCGCGCCTACGGTGGCCGGGAATCGGCTCTACCTTGTGGGAGGCCTTCCAATGCTACATATTCCTGTACGCGAAAGGCTCGTGCTGTGCTGACCCTACATAAATAGGGATAAGAGCAGCAGACTACCGTACGGTATTAGTTGCTTTGGAAAGAATTAAGCGGTTCACTTTGGCCCGTCAATTTGTATGAAACAACCAAATTGATTCGTGTAAACTGAAAAGTGAATCGTTCAATTTCGGCCATACACTTGATTACGGAGCCTTTCAATCAATGAATCAGTCAATGGTTGAGCCGTGTAATCTATACAAAGAGGTAGTGAATTTGTGTTGAAAAAAAATTCGAAAATTCTTTCACCAATGGGAAGCTATAGTATTGCCGACTATCATGGCATATATACATGTATATATTATACTAGCTGTGTCCGCGACTTCGTTCGCGTGGATGTCGGAAAACAATAATGTGTCTCTTTACTAATTCTTTCTTTTTCAGAAAATAAAAGTGTATTAACGGAGAGTAGCCGGAACAAACATACAGAAAAACAAAAAAAATAAAAATGTATTTTTGTTATTATTAAAAATTGTATTTTTGCGTATATACTTTCATACGCATTTAGTAGAAAGCTGAAATTTTGACATTACAAACAGACACTTCAGTTTTATTTATTTGTATATAAGTATGAAAACAAGAAACTTCACACGAACAAAGTAGCGGACAGACGCTAGTATTGCCATGTTTGCGACACACCTGAAACAAACTGCAACATATTAATTATGATAATGGCATTCCATTTGGTGTCAACGATGTATTTCTACGCAAACTAGGGGAATTGATATGATTCACCTTTTCATAGAGCTGTGTTGAGTCTATGTTGACTCAACTTGGGTGAATATGTTAAAATTTTGGTTAATTAAGTGGAATCGCAAGCTTGACTCACAATGACGCATGAGTGTTAAAGCTTGAGTCAAAAACGGATTAGAAACCCATCTGATTAATATGGAACTTTCGCTGCATGGTGGTTTTTTTTACTTGGATACTGTCCCACTGTTGGGCTAAGGCGGGAGGGCCTTTGCCCAGCAGCATCAAGTCCTTCCAGGAACACTATTCCCGCGCTACCTCGAAGCAGCCCTCGCGGTACGCGTCCAGGTCATCTCGCCACCTCTTTCTAAGAAGGCACCGTCCATCTTCAGACACTGGTGGATTAAATTGTCTAAATGTTGGCTGCAAAAGCATGCTTTAATGTAGAAAAGAGCTGCTGATAAGCTTAATTGAAACAAAAAGGAAACTAACATACAAGACAATTTCATTACAGATTATTTGAATGAAACATATTCAACACTAGCCGCGCACCCGTAAGTGTCGATCCCGTAGAAATATAGGGATAAAAAGTATCCTGGTTATAAAAATTTCATCCAATTCCGTTCAGTAGTTTTTGCGTGAAGAAGTAACAAACACACTCACAAACTTTCGCCTTTATAATTTAGTCTGATGTGTCTGTTTTCGCCACTAAGCTATAATCTAGAGTCGTACTAATAACTTAAGCATCTTGATTGTTTCAAACACCCAAGCTAATTTCAAAATCCCTTTAACTTCGCCAACCCTACGGCCCACAAAGTTTTATCTGACCCACGACGTAGCTAAGTATAATCCTAATTAATTGGGAGACACAATGTGGTCCAGATATTACACGAACATACACTGGGACAGACATCCCGACAATAAACATGTAAAGTAAGCTTTAACAGTTTGTGAAAGGCGCCATTTATTTTATTTTTTACTGCCTCGTGGTTCAGACACTACAGAGCATAAGGTCCTGGGCTCGACTCCCAGGTAGGGCACTGTTTTTGGGTTTTTCGATCTGGAATTTACCTGTAGCATCATACAGAGAAGGCAAGAGCATAGATTATGACGCTTGCTCAAGACGTGTTGGCGACTTCAGACTTATAGTTTAAGAAAAAGGGGCTTTTGGTTAAGTAATAACAGCCGCACGGGTCGATCAAGTTAAGCTACGCTTGCCGCGGTTGGTCCGTGGATGGGTGGCCATCTTCACATACCAAGACCCCTCCGTGCCTCGGAAAGCACGTTAAGCCGTTGGTCCCTGGTGTCTTTCGTGGACACAACAACAGAACAGGAACAGTCGGAACAGTCGTTACAGGTCGTCATTAGCCCGAAAGTCTGACAACCAGTCTTACCAAGGGGTATCGTATTACCCAGTAACTGGGTTGTGGAGGTCAGACAGGCAGCTGCTCCATGTAAAATACTGGTATTCAGCTGCATCCGGTTTCACTGGAAGCTGACCCCAACGTAGTTGGGAGAAGGCTAGGCAGATGATTATAAGAAAAAAAGTGTATTTCCATTAGGAATTTCTCAGTAGCAGATGATGGCTCAAATCTCAAATCGTTTATTACAATCCATAATGTACAATGACAGGTGGTAAATAACAAAATAATGAAAACAATTATGGACCCTATCGGGCACAGCAAGTTTTTAAATAAGTAGAGAGAGGAAGAGCGCTTTATTAATTTTCCTTGGTATTATGTTAGAATTATTTTATATCTTATTCTTACCTATCACACTAATATTATAAAGGCGAAAGTTTGTGAGTGTGTGTGTTTATATGTTTGTTACTTCTTCACGCTTAAACGGCTGGACCAATTTTGATAAAATTTTGTATGGAAGTAGCTGACACACTGGATTAACATATAGGCTACTTTTTATCCCAATATTCTCACGGGATCGACACTTATGCGGGTGAAACCGTGGGGCGCAGCTAGTGTATTTATATTTCAATTCATTCACTTATTCTATTAATATTTTATATGCAGGTATATCTATTCATTTAATATTTATTTAACTATATTTAATATTACCGGCTCGCCCCGTGTACTATAGGTACAGTCACGAGCACTAATATGTCAACACTTGGCAACTTTCAATTGCGATTTTTTCGTGAAATAACGAATGCTACGTTGAAATACGACACTTTACGCAAACCTATGGGTTCAAAAATTTGTTAATAATAACCTAAAACTTCATTCAAAAGTGAAGGAGAAAATCGTCTTTGAATAAAGCCAAGTGTATACAAACTTACGCTCGTGACGTACACCTCTGCCCCACCCTTCGGGGAAACAAAGCGTGCTGTTATGGGCCCAGATATTACACGAACATACAGCAGGACACGCATCCCAACAATAAACATGCTAAGAAGCTTTAACTGTTTGTGAAAGGCGACATTTATTTTATTTTTGACCCGACCTTAAAAATAAAAATATTATTTTTCGCAAAAAGGTTTGGTTTTGTTGAATATACGAGACAGGGCTTGTAAATAGGGCTTTAAAAATGCAAAAAAGGCTAAGCTTTTAGGCTGCCGTAGCCAGGCGCGACGAGACTCTAGTAGAACAATTTCTATGAAAACTTCACGAATATTGTTCTACCAGAATCGCGTCGCACCGTCATGTCGCGCCTATCTGCGGGCGCCTTTAATTAAATATCGCTAAAACATTAAATTGCTTGCTACGGTAACTATTCTAACAGTATTCGTAGAAATAATAATCAGGCCAGCCATTTTCTAGAATTTGTACCACGTTATTAAATATTGGCAAATGGATCTTTGTAGCTTATTAATTAAGCTTTATTAACTAAGCACAATAGTGAATAGTTAAACAATCAACATGAATCATATGATTTATGGGAAAGCGAATGGGTTAAGGGCGAATTTCACCAAACTGTTATATAGAATAAGTCATAACCTGGAATAAATTTTGAATTTTTGATAATTTTTCCAAACTAGAACTGTCAGACGTCAATTTTATTCCACGGATAAAAGATATGATCTGACTTTTGAAAAATCAGCCCACAGAAACATTGGCAGTCGAAAATTATATAAAAACTAGGTGATAGATAGGTGATAAATACTTGTGTATTTTTTAAAAAACTAGATAACTTAAGGATATTGAGAAATTTGCGCTGAAAAAAACTGATTTTTCTGTTTTTAATCCGCGAAATTGATAGGGACTCTTAATAGTTATTTTGCTATTCGGGGCGGAGACAAATCCAACAAATCAAACATCATAAAAATCGGTTTAGCCATTCTTGAGTTATAAATGGTGTAACTAACCCGACTTTGTTTTATTTATATAGATATACGATATGCAAGCTATCGTGGGGAGTTCGTGGCTACTTAAATAATAACAGCACGGGTCGATCTTCAAGGTCAGGCAACGCTTGCCAAGGTCGGTTCATTGATGAGTGAAGAGCCATTACAATCCGAGGGACGGAGGGGCCTCGGAAATCACGCTAAGCCGCTAGTCCCGGCTGTAATTTGTAGATCTTTGACAGTCGTTATGGGCTGTCAGAAGCCCGAAAGTCGGACAACCAGGATTTCCAAGGGGTATCGTGTTACTGAATAACTGGGTTGTGGAGGTCAGATAGGCAGTTGCTCCGTGTAAAATACTGGTATTCAGTTGCATCCGGTTAGATTCGAAGCTGACTGATATTGCTGTAGTATAAAACATTGGCTTTGTTCGTGCGTTTTCCAAACATAGTTGGGAAAAGGCTAGGCAGATGATATTACCTACTGTAAGTATAAGGCCTTCAGCAGTGTGATTCTGTAAGACCTCATTCTAAACTTCGAATCAAACGCACGAACAAAGCCAATGTTTTATACTTCAGCAATATTTACCTACCTGAGCTCATTTTGAAAGCACATGTTCATTTGATACTTCATTGCTTTGCTATTATAGCTACTATTGCACATACATCACAATGTATTATTGCAAAACTTCCGATTGCTCATTTCATTACGTTCGCCGCTCCAGGCAACCCAGGTGATACTGTATGTGTGTATAGCTAACACAAAGCATTCAATTAGTATGATGAAGTTTTTAATTTATACAGTGCAAATTAATAATTTCCTATTGATATCCATTTCACATGTGGCTCGTGGCTAAATAATAACAGCCGCACAGGTCGATTGAAGGTTACTGATCATTGGCGCCTCGCGAGCCTCACGAGTGTGATGACAGGCATATTCGATGACCTATATCCGAATGCGTCATGTCGACGTGTGTACACAAACCCCCCAACTAGGCTGTGTTGAATGTGAATGGATTTAAGGCAGATCCACCCCGAGTACTACTTCACTGCGTAGAAACGGAAACGGACTCCCTAAGTTAAGCTACACTTGCCGCAGTCGGTTTGTGGATGGGTGACCATCCATTACATATCGAGACCCCGCCGTGTCTCGGATAGCACGTTAAGCCGTTGGTCCCGGCTATCATCCGTATATCATTGATACTTTGACAGTCGCTAGTCGTTACGTTTAGTTAGAAGCCTAAAAGTCTGACTACCAGTCTTACCAAGGGGTGTCGTGTTACCCAGTAACTGGTCAGTCAGATACGCAGTAGCTCCGTGTAAAATACTGGCATTCAGCTGCATCCAGTTAGACTGGAACGACTGGAAGCCGACATAGTTGGGGAAAGGTTGGCTGAGCAGATTGATAGATTGTTATCATTTCACCTAGTTCCTGAAACTTTCGAAACATAGTTTATTCGAACAACGCGGTTACACAGACACAAAAAGCGACTTTATAGGCCGACCGCCTAACTGAGACGTTGCCTGAGGTAGCTGCGCGGTGCGGGAGGGGTGATAGTTGTCACAAGTTGACGAATCACTGAGCTCTTGCATCACGTCACCACACCCCTCCCGCACCGCGCTGCTACCTCAGGTAACGTCTCAGTTAAGCGGTCGGCCTATAGTTTAGAATATTAATACCTTTGCCCGCAGCTTCAGCCGCGTGGATGTAGGTAATTATCCCACAGAAACGTACTACCGGGATAAAAAGTATCCTATGTCCTAATCCAGGTCAAAGTTTACCTGTGTGCCAATTTTATTACAATCTATTCAGTCGCCTTAACGACACGACGACAGACAGAGATATAACGAAATTAGTAGATTATTCACTAAGGGGATGAAGCAGTGTCTTAATGTCGCGGGCGCCATTTTGAATTCTGAACGCAACGAAGGATTCTAGGGCTCCCAAGCGTAGTGAGGGAGCTCTGAGTTAACTCCTGAGCGAAACGAGGGAGTTAAGACTAGAATCCTAATTGCAGTGAGGGATTCAAGCTCGCCCAAGACGAAGACACCTTTATCCCCGAGGAGAATTCTCTACTTTTCGCACCTACTGCGAGGTAATAAAACCCAATTCAATTATCAAATTAGTAGTTTATGAACTCTTAAAGGCTCCTACAAACAGACGCGACACGCGATATAATCGCGCGCGACACAAAGGCACCGCTCGTTGCGCGATCGTGTCGTGCCTGTTTGAAGAAGCCTTTACGCGACTACGTGACAGGACAGGGTCATGATTTTTTGCGTATTTAACTATACAGTACCTTTGTATGTGGAATTCATGTGGAAGCACCATAACGGCCGGATGACATGAGGTGTATGTCGGTATCGACTCGTTTGGGTCGCGCAAAGGTGTTTTGTTTTTATAAAATCAAAATGGCGGATTTTAGACGACAACAAAGTAGTCTTAAAAAATTAATTTAGTACCATTACTATGTGGGGCCCATGGCTAAATAATAACAGCCGCACAGGTCGATCGATCAGGTTAAGCTACGCTTGCCACGGTTGGTCTGTGGATGGGTGACCATCTTTACATACCGTGACCCCTCCGTGCCTCGGAAAGCACGTTAAGCCCGTCCCGGCTATCATTCGTTAACCTATAGATAAACCTGCACTTGCAATGGTTGCAATTATCAAAATTTATTGCCTTAATCCAAGTAGATTCATGTAGAAAAGAATAAGCAAGAAACTCCACAGTAACACGTGTCCAAAACTTACTTACTTACTGGAACTGTTATCGAATGTTCTTACAGAACTCACCTATGGACTAACATTAGTATTCTAAACGTTAACATTTCAACTTAGTTTATCTTTGTAACTTTTCTTTCTTGCAAGTAGAGTCAGCAAATTCATGAGAGTAGTGTATTGTAGGGATTGTGGCTGAGTAATAACAACCGATGAGGACTAATGAGAAGATCCGCAGGAGAACCAAGGTAACCGACATAGCTCGAAGAATTGCCAAACTTAAGTGGCAGTGGGCAGGGCACATTGCTCGCAGAACATATGGCCGATGGGGCCGAAAGGTTCTGGAGTGACGACCGCGTACCGGAAGACGTAGCGTTGGAAGGCCTCCCACAAGATGGTCCGACGAACTTGTGAAGGCCGCAGGAACCCGTTGGATGCGAGAAGCACAGAACCGGTCGAAGTGGAGGTGCTTGGGGAAGGCCTATGTCCAGCAGTGGACGTCATGATGAATAACAACCGCACGGGCCGATGGATCAGGTTAAGCTATGCTTGCCGTGGTTGGTCCGTGGATGGGTGACCTTCTTTACATACCAAGACCCCTCCCTGCCACGGAAAGCACATTAAGCCGTTGGTCTCGGCTGTCATTCATGGCTCTTTGACAGTCGTTACGCGCCTTCTTCATTGTGGAGGTCAGATAGGCAGACGCTCCATGTAAAATACTGGTATTCAGCTACAAAGACTGGAAGCCGACCCCAACATGGTTGGGAAAAGGTTAGGCAGATTAATATCTATTTCACCTCATAATCAGCCTATAATGTTCCCACTGCTGGGACACAGGCCTCCTCTCGGTGAGAGGGAGTGGGCCGTAATCTACCACGAGGGCCCAGTGCGGGTTGGTAGATGTCACATGTCTTCGAATTTTTGGTTCTAGGACGTGCCTGTTTCCTCACGATGTTTTCCTTCACCGTTTTGACAGCGGTGGTGATGAGGTAATAATTTACACAAAGTAAAGTGCCTGCTTGGGTTCGAACCCCCGATCTACAAGTCTTAAGTCGCGGCCGTTACCACCGGGCCACCACTGCTCACCTACTTATGCATTATGTCAAATTAAATTGAAAATATTCCTGAAACTTTTGAACGATAGTACCTATATTCGAGACGTCAATACAATGTCTGTCTGTCTGATGTCTGTCTAATGTCTAGGCAGATGATGAGTTGTGTTTTGTGAGATTCTTCTTCTTCTTAGCGACTCGATGGCAAAAACAACACGAAAAAATATACATCGTTTTTAGGGTTCCGTACCCAAAGGGTAAAAACGGGACAGACCGCGAAGTCGTAATACGACTTCGCTGTCTGTCCGTCCGTCTGTCTGTCACCAGGCTGTATCTCAAGAACCGCGATAACTAGACAGTTGAAATTTTCACAAATTACGTATTTCTGTTGCCACTATAACAACAAATACTAAAAACAAAATAAAATAAATATTTAAGGGGGGCTTCCCATACCACAAACGTGTTTTTTTCCGGTGTTTTGGCATTGTGGTACGAAACCCTTCGTGTGCGAGTCCGACTCGCACACGAAGTGTTTTTTTTAAGTTTGGCCAAAAATTTTGCAACGCGGATACCGTTCGCCGACGCAGCCATTAGCCGCCAGCCTCACGTGTGCAGGTGACAGGGCATGCGGTGCACGTTGGGAGGTGAGTCATTGTAAGATTTAGAAATACCTTTATGTTAGCTAATTAACTCCGAATGTGGCCGAAGCGAGTTATTATCGCCCATAAGGCATTTTGTAATAGTTTTGAAAAATCTGAACAATGTCTTGATTTGTCACTAATAAGTATGTGAAAATGGCTGCATTTAAAAACTTTGACATCTTTATTCAAGAGTTAGGCACTCACTTTCTTGCTAACCGTACTTGGTAGAATATCATTTCCCGCGCTCCGCTCCCATTCTAGCTGACTCCGGACTACAATTCTGCATATAATCAGATTCTGCCAAACTTGGAACCTAACTAAGAAGTCCTTCCCTACTTCAGAACATTCAGATCTCATGTCTGTCCGAGGCCTTATTCTGTTGCACAATTCTAACCTTACATTATTGTGTGATTCAATGCTAACCTTCATTTTGACAATGCATTTGTGTTGTATTGTGATATCAAGGCTCTTACATTTGAATGCAGGTGATATTGAATTATGTATCACTTGTTGTGCTAAGTAACGTATTGTGAAACAAATCAAGTGGATTTTCAAATATTATTTAGTTATTTATCATTAATAGGTAACTAATAATTGCAATGTAGTTGTTAGTGTTCTTCTCTCCTTGATTAGAAGTAAATAGTTTATATAAAAGGAGAAACTGACTGACTGACATATCAGCGCAAACATAAAAATTGGCCCGTATACTTATTTATATAAATAAATGAGAAAGCTTGTAAACACAAATTTTCGAAAACAACGTTTCAAGGGTGGTGTTAAAATTTTTAGAGGTAAGTACGAAAACCACGCGTTCGAAGTCGCGGGAAAAGTGCTAGTCAAATATAACCGCTCACGCGTCCAAAGTCACTCTAGTGGAAATATTCAGGGACATTTCTAAGCGACGCGACGTCACACGGGGAGCGGGACGCGTAATATGTTATGAAAGAAAAGGAAGACAAAAACTTGAAAGCTTCAATAAGTATCATGAAAATACCGATATTCTCAAATAAGAGCTACTCTCTATTTGATAGGTACAAAAGAATTGAATTTCAATAAATTGGAAAGTAAGTAACTGAAACCTGAAAAGGAACTTTTCATCCCGGAAAATTAAATATTACAGACTGAACACGGATACAGTCTGGAAACTACAGGAACTGGCTTTGTGCTTTGTAATGAGCATATATGACATTTTTTTGGGGGAAACGATGGTACATACATTTTACATTTCAACGTATAAAGGCGCAGTTCCATTGCAGCCCTCGGCTACGTTACGCAGTAACGCTTAGTATTAAAATATAGGCGGTAAGTATCATCCATTGTGACCTACGGGGCCACGGCCACGCTACGTACGGATACGGAAGGCTCACAAACGTGCGTAACCTCTCTGTACCCATGCTCCGTACACAGCAGTGGAAATAAGCCTTTCATCATCATTTCACCCGAAAGACGTCCACAGCTGGTCACAGGCCTCCCCAGGCATCGACACTTCAACCTGTTCTGTGCTTCTCGCGTCTAGCTGACTCCTGGAGTCTTCACAACGACAGTGACAGTGACCTTGTTGGAGACCTTCAAACTCTGCGCATTCCGATACACGGTCGCCACTCCAGAACCTTTCGGCCCCATCGGCCATCTGTTCTGCGAGCAATATGTCCTGCCCACTGCCACTTAAGTTTGGCAATTCTTCGGCCTAAGTTGGTTACCTTAGTTCTACTGCCTAATGCGGGCTTTTCACTAGAGGCTCCAAAATAGAGTAGGTTTCGACTCGGATATCCATGGTTTCGACTATAGTCGTGCGCGGCGACAGGTCGCATGCAGCGGTTGACTAAAATCGACCGTGAAAACCCTCAGTCGCAGGAAATCGCCCGTGGCATGAAAGTCGACATTTTGATGCAAAATGAACTTGTTACCTGCGATTTTTATCGATCTGTGTAAATGGGATGGCGATTCGATTTGGCGAAAATCGACCTAGTATAAATCCCCCATAAGCCTATTAAAATTAAGATATTCAAAACAAATGCACAGAACCAGTTACATCATACAATATTTATCTTCTTCTTTTAACGTTCCTATAACATTTGCATTTAAGCATTAACGGGCACCATTGATTAACAGAACGTGTGATCGTAGGCGTCAAAACCAATAACGTACGTCTTAATGACACACATAATTAAGCCATTTCTAAAAGTAGGGTAAGACGTTTTATACATTCATTGGTGTGTGTGATATTCTCTGTATACATAAACAAGTTCTCCATCTAATGGTCGCGGCTATTTTAATGTATTCTTGAGTTAATGATAACAGTTCTTCGGAGTAAATTGACCGTGAAAGTTTTGCTTATAGTCGAGGAGCTGATGACTAATTTCGGTATTTTTTGGTTTTTTTTTCGACACAAGTTTGGGGTCATTTAATTAAAACCGTCTCATATACCTGTGAGCTTTAGGGCGTTTAGTGCGTCAAGTTTTTTCTATCCTGTACTGTACAGACGCATATCAAGCTACTACAATCTGTCAAATTTCTTTAATAGATTTTCAACTTTATCGCTAAAGCATAAGGTTACAGGTTGATTGGGAAATTTTGAGAGTTTCGGGTAGCTTGATGTGCTGGCGTCTGTACTGTTGCTAGGCTAAGCATCTCAGGAACAGAATTCCTGCGTCACCAAGAAGAAAGAAAATTGTTGGGGAAAAAACTTTTCTTTGATATAATTCTGATCACCACGTTTGCTTAAGTCTGGTTGACGATTTCAGACTTACCTCTATAAGATAAAAAAGTTTTTCCATTAGGAATTTCTCAATAGCAGCCCGGACACAGAATTTGTGCCCGGTTGTTGGCATTAGGCTCACCCCTATTACATAACTGGCAAAATATGGAGGTACTATAGGTAAACCTCTGCTTAATGCCTTAGGGGATCACAGGCGTGATGTAAGAAGAAAAAAATTTCTTCCCAAAATCAATCACCAGCTCTTAGGCCCGGTATCCACCAAAGCGGAGAGGAGAGGAGATTCTCAATTTTTTACAGAATTTCGTGCCGCTTGCCCGCTTGCTCGCACGAAATTCTATAGAAAAATGAGACATCTCCTCTCCTCTCCGCTTTGGTGGATACCGGGCCTTAGTCTATAACTCAATAGTTCACGATAGCATTGCGATTTATATGCAGCACCTTTTTAGTATAGAAGATATTATTAGAACATTGAAACCAGTGTTACAGGTTTCCCGTTAAATGTAATACCTCGTAAATATTAATAATGTTTACGAGGAACTGATAACAGTATTTATTATTAGTTTTCTAAACTGCAAGGTGCATTATGCTTGTGAGATCAAGGAATTCCAAATTGAGTTTTTCGTTGTTTCGTAGTTTCGAATTTTCGATCGTGCACGTAATATGTTTTCCTATAAAGCAACAAAAACAAAGACATTGGAAAACAAATAAGGGATGTCTTCACGTAAAATGTTCACTAAACTGACAAAAGGGACTCGGCCATTCTTTTAAAACGTGTACCATGGGAAACATTTCCGTAAAATGTTCTTCTTTAGAGTTTCCTCAGGTTATTTCCCAAAAACGGCTTTCTCTCAATGTGCTGGCAACACAATATCAAAGATACCTTTCCGGGGTCGTCGAACTTCGTCCACCCACGCATATTAAGCCGTACTGTGTCAACATGCTGCAGTTTGCCTTTCTCCGTTCAAAAATACTAACCTAGTAAGTACCATGACTCATTTTATAGATCCACTTAAAGCAATGACTCATTACCTTAATAATGATAGCGATACTACCCTAGAGGCAACATTATAAACAACTAAGCACCGTAATTGTGAACTTTATTTCAACAGCAATAAAGGTGATATTTACAGCGTAGATTAAGGCGCTGAATAGACCCAAATAGGCTTGTCTCCAACAATTTTTTAGCCAAATCTATACAGTTTGAGACAGCGGAAAAAATATATGTTAATCTTGAACATATTTCCTAAAACTTCGTTGTTTTCAAAACACGTTTTTGAAAAGTTTTCTCGATACAAAAAAATGGTAAACTAACCTCCTAAACTGATCTTCCAACAAAAAAATCTGAATTATTTACCAACGTACGTTGGTAAAATTTATAACAATAACGTATCATATCAAAATACAAAACTTGGTTGTCTAATATTTTTGACAACTCAACTTATTTTGAGGTAATTAATTATTTTGTGGTTTGTAAAAATGTACGAGCGTCGCGAAATCGCGCTTCTCTTTCTTATGTACGCAATCCGACAGTGATCGCTTAGGCGCGCTGCTAGACGGACGTATGTCGCTTTGCCTCGCAATCCGTTCATTTCATATTATCATCAAACAAAAATGTCGGAGGCCAGCAAAAAATCACTTCTATACTAACAAACCAATACGTCCCATGGAAGTAGTAATATAAGTAATTTTTATATTGACAAAACAGGTACACGAACAGAAAAAATGAAACTCTAAACAAATAGTTACTAGGCTATTTTGTACAACGCATTGCGTAAATTCATCGCTTATAACAAGGCTCGCTTGGTCGAGTGGTTTTTGCATAGATTCTGAATAGCGAGTTATCGAGTTCGAAACCAAGTTGAGTCATAACATGGAATTTGTATTGGTTTTTTTAGTTATAGGATATTATCATTGTTTTTTTAATTTATTTTGTATATATTTAGAATATTTACATTGTTTTTTTTTAAATTTATTTTGTATATTTTTAGAATACATATTTATTAATGTTCTTTACAATAAAAATACACGTTTGGCGAACATCAGAAACTCATTGTTTTTTTAATTTATTTTGTATATTTTTAGAATACATATTTATTAATGTTCTTTACAATAAAAAGACACGTTTGGCGAACAGTTCAGAAACGGATCTGGGACACCTGCGCAAAAGACATTTCCGCGAATGGACTTTTGCGCGAATAGACTTTTGCGCAAATGGACTTTTGCGCGAATGGTCGTTTGCGCGAAATACTCTTGCGCGAAAGACGCTTGCGCGAAGGACACTTGCGCGAATCCACTTGCGCGAAAGACACTTGCACGAATCCGCTTGCGCGAAAGACACTTGCACGAATCCGCTTGCGCAACGAGACAGTTATGCGACAAAGTTGAGGAAATGAGATTTTTCCATAACATCACGCGTGTATTCTTTCAAAGGGTTGGGCAGGAGTGTATAGTACACCCACAATTCACCAATGCTTTATCATAGATATCGTTTATGGTTTTCGAAAGTTTTAAAGCCGATAGAAAGGTCGAAATGAAAATCCAAGATGGCGGCTGAAAAGATTTTCAAATTTGTCATCATGGGTGTCGTTTTCATGGTTTTCTAGGGTGCTGAAGCCGATAGTGAGGTCAAAATGAAAATCCAATATGGCGGACGTGAAAAGTTTCAAATTTTTCATCATGGGTGTCGTTTTCATGGTTTTCGAGGGTGCTGAAGCCGATAGTGAGGTCAAAATGAAAATTCAAGATGGCGGACGCGAAAATGTTAAAATTTTTCGTGATCGGTGTCGTTTTTGTGGTTTTCGAGGGCGCTGAAGTCGATAGTGGGGTCAAAATAAAAATCCAAGATGGCGGACGTGAAAATTTTCAAATTTTTCATCATAGGTGTCTTTCCCTGATAGACTCAACCAAGTCTTTTAATCTTATTGAAGCTTGCCCATATCTTGGACGGCTATTTGTGTTTTGAGCCACTTGACAAAATTTGATAAATTTTTAGCTCCGTTAGGCTTTTCTGCTGACGTAATCCGTCTAAAAACTTCGATTGTCGGCACGGTTGGCGCAGTGGTTAAGCGATTGATACCGTTTCGCTACCATCACATGGGCGTAAGGTGAAAAATTTATTCACTGTTCATTACTTTTATGTTATACAATAGTTCTTGTAGTAACGAAACGGCCAAGCCACATATTTTGACTAAGGTGTAGAGTTTGTGAAGTTAGGGCGTGTAGAGTCAGAAGCTTGGCTCTACATGAGATCTGATAACTTTTTGACAGTGCGAGCCATATGTGGTCTCGTCTTGGCAACATTTTACATGAAAATGTTTTTAGTGGGATTTTATAGTTACTTATCAGTTTAAGTTATAGGTATTTATATTACTTATTAGCTAATAGGCTAGATTGTAATGTAAATAAAATATCACCAACTCCGTACCACAAGGCAAAATCGCCGAAAAAAACACGTTCGTTGTATGGGAGCCCCACTTAAATATTTATTTTATTTTGTTTTTAGTATTTGTTGTTATAGCGGCAACAGAAATACATCATCTGTGAAAATGTCAACTGTCTAGCTACCGCGGTTGTTGAGATACAGCCTGGCGACAGACAGACGGCAAAAACGCCGAAAAAAACACGTTTTTTTTGTATGGGAGCCCCCCTTAAATATTAATTTTATTTTGTTTTTAGTATTTGTTGTTATAGCGGCAAGAGAAATACATCATCTGTGAAAATTTCAACTGTCTAGCTACCGCGGTTCTTGAGATACAGCCTGGCGACAGACAGACGGCAAAAACGCCGAAAAAAACACGTTTTTTTTGTATCGGAGCCCCCCTTAAATATTAATTTTATTTTGTTTTTAGTATTTGTTGTTATAGCGGCAACAGAAATACATCATCTGTGAAAATTTCAACTGTCTAGCTACCGCGGTTCTTGAGATACAGCCTGGCGACAGACGGCAAAAACGCCGAAAAAAACACGTTTTTTTGCGTTTTTTGTATGGGAGCCTCCTTAAATATTTATTTTATTTTGTTTTTAGTATTTGTTGTTATAGCGGCAACAGAAATACATCATCTGTGAAAATTTCAACTGTCTAGCTACCGCGGTTCTTGAGATACAGCCTGGCGACAGACAGACGGCAAAAACGCCGAAAAAAACACGTTTTTTTGCGTTTTTTTGTATTGGAGCCCCCTTAAATATTTATTTTATTCTGTTTTTAGTATTTGTTGTTATAGCGGCAACAGAAATACATCATCTGTGAAAATTTCAACTGTCTAGCTACCGCGGTTCTTGAGATACAGCCTGGCGACAGACAGACGGCAAAAACGCCGAAAAAAACACGTTTTTTTTGTATCGGAGCCCCCCTTAAATATTAATTTTATTTTGTTTTTAGTATTTGTTGTTATAGCGGCAACAGAAATACATCATCTGTGAAAATTTCAACTGTCTAGCTACCGCGGTTCTTGAGATACAGCCTGGCGACAGACAGACGGCAAAAACGCCGAAAAAAACACGTTTTTTTGCGTTTTTTTGTATGGGAGCCTCCTTAAATATTTATTTTATTTTGTTTTTAGTATTTGTTGTTATAGCGGCAACAGAAATACATCATCTGTGAAAATTTCAACTGTCTAGCTACCGCGGTTCTTGAGATACAGCCTGGCGACAGACAGACGGCAAAAACGCCGAAAAAACACGTTTTTTTGCGTTTTTTTGTATGGGAGCCCCCTTAAATATTTATTTTATTCTGTTTTTAGTATTTGTTGTTATAGCGGCAACAGAATTACATCATCTGTGAAAATTTCAACTGTCTAGCTACCGCGGTTCTTCAGATACAGCCTGGTGACAGACAGACGGACTGACGGACGGACAGCGAAGTCTTAGTAATAGGGTTCCGTTTTTACCCTTTGCGTACGGAACCCTAAAAAGGTTAAAAGTTGGACACCAAGCGACACTAAGTAGGTTATCCAATCTCCGCGCCGAACGGTTGATGAGAAACTGATGGTGGTGGAGATGACAGTAGAAATTGACGAGAAGCTGATGGTGATGCAGATGACAGGAGTAGTTGACGAGAAGGATGATGGTAGTAATAAGGGGGCACGTTGATGGAAGTTAATTAAAATAGGAGAGGGTAGATTAGAACAAAAAGTATCTTCGTTGGAACTCATATTGATATGTGGCTGTTCCCCTGCGTTACCGGGTAGGCTACCTTGCCAAACACAAATATATCAATAAAGACAGCAACACCATAAGCCCGCAGACGTGAATTTGATGGGAGTTTTAGTTAGACATAGGTCCGCTTCGCTTGCACCATAAATAACATTATTCAGTCTCTGTCAACTTCAAGAAACTGAATAAAATTGCAGGATGTTTTAAATTCGTTTAGCGTCAAATATATTTAGTGATTTGTGGTGCAGCGGGCCTCATACTGTTACCACCTTCACCGCTTGGAGGTACTCCCAGATTATGCTATTGCTGTTTTTATTTCATTTAGCCAGCAGCTGTGCCACAACAAAAGACATAGCACAATGCAGAGATAGCCGTTTTATTCGCGCTACTTTCACTCTAGTCTTTCGCACTTTAGTGCTTTTTACACAAGTATCTTTTGCGCAAGTGTCTTACGCTAATATGTATTACGCGCAATTGTCTTTTGATGAATGACACCCGCAAGTGTCCTTCGCGCAAGTGTCTTTCGCACAAGAGTATTTCGCGCCAACGACCATTCGCGCAAAAGTCCATTTGCGCAAAAGTCTATTCGCGCAAAAGTCCATTCGCGGAAATGTCTTTTGCGCAGGTGTCCCAGATCCGTTTCTGAACTGTTCGCCAAACGTGTCTTTTTATTGTAAAGAACATTAATAAATATGTATTCTAAAAATATACAAAATAAATAAAAAAAAACAATGAAAATATTCTAAATATATACAAAATAAATAAAAAAAAAACAATGATAATATCCTAAAACTAAAAAAAACAATACAAATTCCCTGTTATGACTCAACTTGGTTTCGAACTCGATAACTCGCTATTCACAATCTATGCAAAAACCATTAGACCAACCAAGCCTTGTTAAAAGTGATGAATTTACGCTATGCGTTGTACAAAACAGCTTATAAGGAACTATTTGTTTAGAGTTTCATTATTTCTGTTCGTGTACCTGTTTCGTCAATATTACATTATAAAAATTACTGACTTTACTACTTCCATGAGATGAATAATAATATAAAACAGCGCCATCTATTGGTTCATTGTTAATTATTATTAACCGCGTCACCGTGCCTGACTCGGTAGTTCACTGTATCACCGCCCTTTAAGAATGGCGCTAGGATATCGGAGAAATAGTGGGCGTGGCTAAAAATACCGAAACATCGGAACTCAATTTCGGGTGACAGCCCCTTAACAGGAAACAATCCTCTAGGGATGCATGTTCTTCAGCGAAACGTCACGCGATCAACGTCAACGGCGCCAGTCCCTGTTTTAACCTAATGATAATCAAATGAACTTCGCCGCTACATTTCGTTTGTTGTCCTCGTCTTTTATAGTTGTGTTGATAGAGAGGAGAATAGTGTTCGTGTTTACATTTTGGCGAGTCCCTTGTTTTATTGATTCCCATGAACAGCAGGCGAGAAACAACATTGGGTTTGTGATATAAAGACTGACGTGGAACGGCTATATACACATATGTACCTGAAAACGTAACTTTGTTACGGTACATACATTGTACGAAAATACCGTCAGCTTTACATCAGCTACGACCGTTTTCTTTAATTAAAACTCAGGTGCGGTTTCGTACGAATGTACGAATATTAGGTATGCCGTCTAGAAAAACTTTACGAACACACTGTAGACTTTATTAAAGTTAAGCATGGAATGAAAAGAAAATGCAATTTGTTGCACAATAAGTACGGAAAATGCTAGGGGTTGTTTGAATACGGAATAGTACAATAGCTCCCGTCACTGTTGCTATTTCTTGCAAACAGCTCTATTATTCCAGTTTCATTTATTCACGAAAAAATGGAACTGAATAATTATTGTTACTTTTCTACAGAAAATATATATACAATTGAACACTAATTCTCACAAAAATAAGTAGATAATCAGACAATTTCAAAAACAAGGTATCAACATATAAAATAACATCGCGCTTGTCGCCGCCAAAAGGTAAGGCAGAGCTGCAACTACAGTTAACCCACATTTCGTCAGTTATGTAACAGGGAACGAACCTATTACCATCAACCCAGCCCAAATCCAAATAAGTTATCAATATTTTGTTCATTTCCCTTGTAACCTCCTCAACTACACTTCTGTATCTCCTCATAACTATTAAAAAACTAGACAACAAAATAGAACCGTGTTTCGTCCCGCGGAACTAAAGAAAGTTCTTCAAACAACAAGTTCCCCCGCCGCCGTCTGATTCCAGCTCTTTCGACAGCGGCGTCAACTCGACAGCTCCACTTGAATCCACTCAAGTATTCTTGCCTCTTGGTAACAGAATGATATCTTTACTTAGAAGAAGTACGTAGCGTTGAAGATTTTTGTTTTGACATCAATATAGCTGAAAGATTTGATAAGACTAAAATAAATCATATTTGAAAGAAAATAAGACACTTTTTCACACGCTACATCCAGTGTCTTCAGTTTTAATTATTGTGGAATTCAAGATCAAAATTTTTCATTCACACTAGTCGTGTTTTTTCAGAAATCTACAAAAACTATTTAAGAGTCAACGATCTTATCTCATAGCACACACAAGGAAAAAAATGTCTCGTCGAGCCAAAAGAGTGTTTTTATCCTGACCTCCTCAATGATGATGCACATCAATCATTAGTATTAAAGCTTTCATCAGGCCTTGGATTAAACCCTTAAAACATTAATCAGAGTCATCAATCACCCAGAAAAACAAACTCAGATATATAAAATAAGGATATAGGTACTCGTAAAATCTAAACCAATTCATTCATAAAACCTCTCCGTGCAGATGAAACTGAATGGACCACATGGCGAAGCTCTAAGCTGTTATACAGCAGCTGCACGGACTTTATTTATGCACTTAGCAGATCCTGCGATTTTACGATCAATGTTACATATACATAAATCGGACATTGCATTAGGAAGTTTTGTTTGCATTCTGTTTAGAACGAGAGATCTTGAGCACAGAATACCTACATAATATTTAGTACAATCCTGAGAACAAATTATTTTGTACAAGAACAAAACATTTATAGTCTCCCTAGATTAGCTGAAAAATAAAATGTGATGTCCATGTGATTTATTTATTTATTTAGTTATTGACACACCAACGACTTATTCACTAAATCATTACATTAAATATATTCTATTTCAACAGCTTTGCGGTGAATTTGTCACTTATAGGTGTGCGGCTTATAACCTGCAAACGTCGCACACACAGTGGAAAAGTCTAGGTAACATAATCAGCTTAAAATGTCCCTACTGCTGGGAAACAGCCCTCCTCTCTGTGAGAGGGAGTGGGCCGTAATCCACCACGCGAGCCAAGTGTGGATTGAAAGATGTCACATATCTTCGAAATTTTGGTTTGGTTTGCTCACGATGTTTTCTCTTACCGTATTGAGAGGTAAATTGCCACCGAACTCCGTAAGAAGTTATCATGTGGTACAAAGTCTAACGTGACAACCATAACTACTCACCACGGCTAACAATAACCAAAACTCGTCATATCTTTCATCAAACTTTTAACGACACTATTCATAATAACTACCATTTTATATTTTTATCGTAGTTTGTCATCAAAATGTTAACTGCTATCGTAACAAACGAACTATCATAATTTAATAATGTCCGCGCCATTAGCACAGATAATAAATAACATTTCGTGACTGGCCTTCTGGCTGAAAGCCAGAATACTGTCGCCTAAACATTGGTGAGACAGAAAAAAAATGCATTTATTTACGACGCTATTTGGTTATTGCAGTTGACTAAAAGAACGTTTCTTCCGTGCCAATCGACCGTTGAAACCAAAATGCGCTCCAAATCGGGACATAAACTGTTGCAATTTGCCGATACTGCTGAATACAGGGTGTATTTGAAGCTAAGCTAGAAGTCAGAACAAAGGTTCGTTCATCTGATCGGAAACTAAAACAATAAACGGAATGGTTCAATCGAGCTTCTTGACTTTTACCAAGAAGTACTTTATGACTCATTGTTTGGCGAACGATTTGTGGTATCATCATGTTTACAGGCTGAAATTACTTGAATGATGACGTAGTCCTATCCTATGTTATGGCGATATATTATATTTTGCAATGTGGGTTAGTAGATCCCGAAAATGTTCCCTGTTTGAATGCCGTAATTTCAGAAACAATTAAAAAGCCATTGTGTCTCGTGTGGATCACGTTCGAAGGGTTAAACTTCACAAATAATGCTTACCCAAAAAAGGGACGATCTCAATTCACGACTAGACAAACATAAATTCTTTGTAGCTACAAAATTACTCTAACGAATCTCCCTTGGAACTTTAAAGTTCATCATATAGGACTAACAAGGCATAACCATACGAATAAGGTCTTGAGTATGTAAAAAAGCCCATATACACTTATTATACTTTCTTAGCCCGCGGCTATCAGCGAGCCGGCACGAGCCTGTCATTTGAGTAGCAAGTACACGGCTATTTTAGCGAGCCATTTGCTAAAGGGCCTGTGAGAGTGACCTACCTCGGAGTAGTTACATGTACTTGCTTGATTCTTAGGATTTTGTCCAAGATCTAAGGGACCCTTATATTTAGAAAATCTGCTGAAATCATAACATTTTTTTTTTTGGGATGCATGAAGAAGCCTCCTCGTGTAGCGCAGTCTGTTACGCCAGTTATTCAATTGAACCGAGCGCTCGGCGCATCCTGGACAGTCACACCCAACATCTTATTTGACTGGCCAACATCTTATTTGACTGGCTAATTCTTCCCTTGCGGTGGTGTAGGGCTAACGCCTGCCTGGTTTACGACCACCCTCCCACCTCAAGCAGCCTGCTGTGTTTCGTCGATGCGTGGGAGTTCCAGTGCCTTAGACATCTTCTGGTCACGCTCGTTCCATCATAGACCTCATCCATCGCTTTCCATCAGGCGTGATTGAGGTCAAGAGCGGACCCATTTAGCAATATTTTTTTTTAAATAACATTACCTACGCCTGTATTTCCCAAAAGGGGTAGGCAGAGGTGAACCTACAGTACACTCACATTTCGCCAGTTATATTTAAGTCCCATGTAATAGCGGGCGA
This sequence comes from Oligia latruncula, assembly GCA_948474745.1. Classification (NCBI taxonomy): domain Eukaryota; kingdom Metazoa; phylum Arthropoda; class Insecta; order Lepidoptera; family Noctuidae; genus Oligia; species Oligia latruncula. Next base: position 6,575,246 of record OX419694.1, read on the forward strand.
GCCTATTGCCTAAATCTAAGGGTTACGTAATTATTACATTTATATAAGACTAGACCTATACTTAGGTACATATTTCCGAAAGTTACTCCTTTCACAAGTAGGCCAAAAGAAAATTTTCGAAAATTCGTTAAATTTCAGGTATTCAGAAATGTCCCTGGATTAGTAAAATATCTGGCGACGTGAACAAACCTGATACATTTAACATTTATTTTACTGAATATCATGAAATTCAAGCCCTTAAACTCCACTCACATATGAGTCACATACAAATAAATGTCAATCATTACAGAATTTGGATCATTGGAGATATTAATGATCGCAATTTTTCACACTCCTACGCAAAACAAGTGCCACATTAAAGAGTACATATACTCACCACAATACCAGACGTTATTGACCTTATTAACGATGTAGGTGGCTTCCAACCACAAGTGTCGGGAGTGTCGCATTACAAAAACGAAGACAAGTAGAGTCCTTTAATTAGCGAATGACGTTCTTCACTGAGGAACACACACAGATAAACAATGTGGGTGTTTACAAAATAATACGTGGTTCTGTAGATAATAAATTTATAAAAAAATCCTGTGGTGAGGCCCAGCTGTCGTTACGGGTCGTCAGAACCTCGAAAGTCTAGCAACCAGTCTTACCAAGGGGTATCATGTTACCCAGTAACTGGGAGGTCAGATAGACACTCGCTCCATGTCAAATACTGGTATTCAGTTGCATCCGGTTAGACTGGAAGCCGACCCCAACATAGTTGGGAAAAGGCTAGGCAGATTGAAAAGATGTCATGGCAATGATTCTGCAGGTTAATGATAATGTTCATCGATTTAATTTCAAGGACATCAAATCGAGAGAGCTAGAATGAGAATTCAATATTGTATAAGTACTTAAATTATAATTTCTCCTAATAATCATACAGAAAATAATAAAACAAGAGCAATCCTGGCAAAGCAACTGATACAACAATATTCGTCTTTCCGTGTTTAAAAATCCAACACGTCTCCCAAGTTCACGCAGCTGAAACGAGGCAAGAATACCGTTTGAAGCTCATATTACCTTTCTGCTCACCCAATAAAGAAAAAGAGCGTGACGTATACAAACGGTACGAGGCGAGACGAACCGCGTTACGTTACGAGCGAACAATTTGTCAATGGGACACAGTGGGAGTTATAAACACAAGTGATGCGTCTCAGTCACAAATTAACGCCCGGGACTGCAACTTCGACGCAAACTAATGGAATTTTTAATAATAGTCTGAACTCTCAAGTGGAACGGGGCCAAACATATCGACACGGGAAAACGCCTTCAATACTTAGTAATATTTGTTCCGGAGCAAGACCTTTGCAAGTAAACCAGCCATAAAGACTGGTTGACTTTACGAACTGCAGCGTGCTCTACGGAATTTACAGCTGGTGCACGTTAGAAAAAGACGATGTATTTTAGCTCTTTTCTAAATAGAATGGAGAAAAAGCTTTTACTTCCCTACATTTTTACAAACCTATTAAAAAGCTCTAAAAGCTAGTAATAGTTTAGATTTGTTTTTACGTATTTTTGGCCTCCGTCAACAATTTGACCGCATTGACGCAAAACTAACGGAACGAGCCATTCATACAACGATATGACGTAGACATCAAAACGAGCATCATTAATCTTTGCATCAAAACAAAACACAGTGCCACGTAGTTGGAAAACGTTAGGTTGGCAACAAATTAACGCCCTTATCCGTGGTGTTCCTTTTTATCCTCATTCATTCACTTACACGCGTGTCTTGTGTTTTAAGTGAATGTTAATGTTCTTCATCGTAACGCTAATTTAGTCTGTCACTGTTCATTATAGCTTTTTATATATTATTATACTTTCTTGTTTTACTTCCGTTTTCTTTATGAGTTTCGAAACGTCTGCGTATATCAATGTTTTTTATGAGTCTATAATTTCGGTGCTGTGTTATTGTATAATTATTCATCTTTCTTATACTACTTTTTTGGTGTTAACCGTGATCTCTCTACTTCTAAATTTTATTCAACGTATGTATACATACATATAATATATTAAGCTCACTTTTCGTGTCTATCTTGTGACCGCTTTGTTCTTCTAAACTTCGCTACTGATTTTGATGCGGTTTTCACCATCATTTAGACTTTAGAGAATTTATTCCGGAAGTTTTATGTGTATAATAATACATTAATATTTAACTTAGGTATATATCCTAAAAATGTGAACGTTTTGTCAAGTCGTAAAAGCCGTGCAAAGCAGGGCCGGCTCGATAGTATTGTATAGGAATTGTCAAACACGTGTTCAAAAGCATTTAGAGCTGCAGTTACAGGTACATTTCGAATGTATTAAGTACCACAGAATCGTGCATACCTGCCTTAATTAAACTTTCGATGGCAATGCAAATTCATTTATCTTCGTTAGTGACTTCATTAGACATCGTCGCTCTCGCTAATGCATTACTTCCATCAGCTACAAGGGTATATAGCCCAGTTAGAAACGTTTTGTTATATTTTACTATAATACGGAGATAATATTCCCTCTCACAGAGAGGAGGCCTGTGTCCCAGCAGTGGGAACATTATATGCTGATTATGTTGTTGTTGCTATAAAACGGTGTTTGGGAGTTAAATAACGAACTCCTTGTTTTGATGGTTGGTGTTTAAATTTACAATGAGGAATGAGAAACGAATACGAAAAATACTAACACAGAAACGCATGTCATCATTTCTACCACGGAATGGCGCGAGAAGCGCCGCGCCGGCCGGCACTGGCCGGTCTTTTGACATCTCGATGACACTTGACATTGATGACATTGACAGTGTCACCTTAGCGATCCGCGGCGCCAACATACGGTTTGAATTATTAACTCGAGGTAAGAGCTTTTTCCATAAACCAAACTTAGACTATAAAATAAAACACCAATTTACCAGTTATATGAACGTAAATTCTGAAGTTGGAAAAACTAAGTTCTAAAGCAACAGAATATATTAAAGTTAGAAACTTACGCTAGATATAGAAGTACTATCTACAAACAGTATTACATTTCTTGGAAATGAAATAGACGATGATGAATTTGAATTGGAAATTGATAGCGACAAAAAAATTGTGTCCAGAAATGTTTCAGATAAAATTAATGATATTACAATTAGTGTCCCACTGCAGGGCAAAAACCTTCAATTTCCTACTTCCACTTATTAAGAAAAGCTCACGTGCCAAATATCACAACTTGTACACATACCTAACGAACATTAACAACTATGACCCGAACCTCTTAATTTCTAACTCGATATTATCATCCTCGCCGCAAGCCACAAGTAACACGAGTACATAATAAACGAAATGAGGGTAACCTTCGCGCCTCGAGTGGCCTGACCTATCGGACTTATTAAAGGGACCTTCCCTCCACGATCTTATCTCAATGTCTCAGGATTATTGCAAACCAGACCCTCCTGAATACTCCTGATTAAAGGACAGAGCCGGCCGTAACTTCTATCTTATTCCACTTATATGTAAGGGTGTCGTAAAGAGTTTTATGTGTAAAATTAAAATCTAATTAGGTTGGGCTGTTATTAAAAATGTAAAAACTTTGTATTTGGGACAGGTATTATAATACTTTTAATGTCAGGGAAAGTAATTGTTTGTTAAATAGACGACCAACTGAAATTCTCCGTAGTTTCAAATCACAACTCTCACTTTTTGACGGTTGTATGAAAGTGTTATAACACATCAGCAATCGAAGTGTGTTAATTTGAAAAACAATTCATTTCCCCGACTGCTTCTTCTTCGTCACGTTACTCTTATCTACTGCCCACAAAAGAAAATATGCAGACGCACATGCATGTCTTCCTAAATATCAAAATAATGTCATAAACGACTCTAACAGAAGAGACCCAAAGACACTCCTGGAACAAATGACCCAACGAACGACAGATGCGAATAATTGGGATAAGTGATAGAAAATTACGAAGGAAACACTTTTAGTCGAAGACAATTTGTGCTAAAGTATTATTAACGAACAAAGTTAGTCATTAAAATTCGGTTATCTTGGCTATACTTCACCGCGCGGCAGTTGAAAACGTAATAACATGTCATTATATATCTCTTAATTCTTTTTCTGAAATAAAGGGCAGCCCGCGTGTTAGAAATATGTCCGTACTTTCGATGACTGTGTAATTACCATGTTTAAATTTGAATTTAGAGTTCCAAGTGAAGTTTTTTTAAAGGCAGCCAGTGTTACGCAACAGGAATTTGTGGATTTATTACCTCTTTCTTTATTAGAAAGACCGTTTCCAGATGTGTAGGTGCGGCTATTAAACTTGGTGAATAAATGTGGGAAAGTATTGATTCAAGTGTTTCGTACTCACATTCCAATTTGCCGCGTGTTTTGAAATAGGTGCTATCTAACCCAAGTCAATTAGAACGATGACATTTACACCGCAGTAGTTATAGTGAGATTGCCAAGTGACATAAATTAATTATTTCCACGAACACTAAACCGTCTCGCCTGTAGGTAGGTACAAAATGCGCGCATTTCAATTAACACCAGAAATAATAAATTGATGACTTCATAATCCTCCTCCCGTTTGATTAAGCCAATGTCTATAAAAAAATGTGTCGTGGAAAGGTTATCAGTATCACAGGTCAACAAAAAAGTTCACAAAATCCGAGTGTTAATTAAGCCTGCCATGATATCTGGATAAAAAAAAACGAAAAGTCGAGCGCGTTTTGCAAAATAATCGCGAATTCGAGGCACAAAATAGCAATCGCAACGTTTCGCTCGAACGATCGGTATAATTATCCAAAATTCTTAATTACGACACTATTGATTTGGACGTAGTTTGGAAGTGAGACCCTTTTTGCTTCCATATCGGCACGGCGCGGCGGGACTGTCAGCTTAATTAATCCGTTAACAAGACCTTAATTATAATCATATCCAATTTACAAAAATACTTGTGATAGGTATTTTTCATAAGCTCTGTGTGAAATATTTTGATGTACCTAAAGTGGAGTGTTCCAATAATTACTCTGAACCTATTAAACCATTTGATTGGATACACGATCCGTAATTCCAATTGGAACAAAAAATCGGTTTCGTATTAGTTGCACAGGTGATGGTCACTATTACCACATCGACGTACTTCGCTACTCCTCACGTCACGTACGATGATATTGATTCTCCGAATAGTTCTCGTCCACTCGATGGTGACTCGCAGCTTTTAGCCACAACACTATTGTGATGCAATTCAACCATCGACCTCCGGCGAGACGTAATTTGATCTAACATCAGATAACTAATTGGTAACGGCGACGCGTACTGAACAGAACAAAAAATATGGTAAACACGACCCTCTGTAACCACTTTACGTCATAACGTGATGAGGGATCACGTATTTTTCATCACAAATTTCTCATATGTAAAACGAGATTCATTCTGGAACCATGATTCATTCGAGAGAATAACTTTAACACCCCGAGGTATTGAGTAATATAATTTACTGTCGAAGTCTTGACATTCAATTTTCTGACTGATAAATTCACAAAGCTATCGACCCGAATGTGTGCTTCGATAAACTTGAAAACGAATGCCAGCCATTACTTTAAGCCGTAGTGTGCAATAAAGAAGTCTCCACAATGGGACCTTAAATCTTGTGCGGGGTCAGACGGGCAACGCTCCCATAGATTCCGCTTAGTCAGTCGGTCTAATTACACGTTGCAGAGATCGTACACAGATTATATCAGAGCCAGCTTTACCATTTGTCAAAACACCGTTCCACGTTCACAAAGCTTAAATAGTAACAGTATTTTGCATAATGTTTACAAAAGATCGAGTAGATGACTCGTTGATTCCCGACACTGTATAATCACGGTTGGTTAACTGGATAACCGCTGACAGCGGTAGATAAAATATGGATAAAGATTATAGCAATCATAGGCGTTTTGCGCATCGTTGTTTATGAGTTATAAGTGTTCCTGCTAAATAATACGACGCTTAACTCTCCGATTGATATAGCACGTTTCTCTTACACGTAGATTTTACAAAACGACAAGTTGGATCGCAAAAACCTGCCTTTGATTATTGCCTAGAGTGGGAAGAGACAGCCGCCCATAACGAGACTAATGTAATACTCGATACACTAACGATAACACACATATAAGAGAGCCGTCGCATTATCCGAAGCAAATTACACGTAGACAGTCGTTTGTGGTCGATTGCATCGTCCAATACCTACATGGTTCCTAGAAAACTACTCAGAGAGTTAGGACAGGGCTTTCCGAACCGGTTGCTTGAAGTATTTTGTTATCCGTAAAAGTCGCGTGTGGCAACAGATCGATAACCATTGCTGCTTATTTACGTCTAGGTAAGTGGTCGATGGAAACAAACCACTCGATCTATTATCCAATTGAATTGCGCCCACGCTGAATAATAAATCCGAATTTGTCTCGTCTAATTGGTGTGCTCTTGGAGGCTTGCTCAAGGGCCGGGTGCGGGCTGCAGGCAAATTGCACTACTCTCACAGAGCGATGGCTCTCGACTCCAGTAGGAGCTCGCTCCGTGCCAAATTGGCTGGGACCTTTATTATTAAATTGAACAACATAATGCCTTGTCTAGGTGCTCGCTAAACTATGTCTCCTATGCGAGCATCGCCGAGGAAGTTGTATTTTTTCATTTAAGCGGCACATATTCTTGCAGCGACGCCAACGCGGGCGAAGAATGAAAAGGGGAGACTGGTAGTATGTCTTTCACAATGTTGTTTAATATTGTGATTTATCCCACGTTTCGAAAGTAAACGTTTGTAACAGTTTTGCCTAAAACTCCATTTGTATTTCTACATTTTTCACGTTGTTTTTTCTAAACCACCGGTTTGAGTTCGTGTAATATATGTTCTGAAAATAAATGCTAACGTAAAAAGCCGTGTATGCTGTGACACGGATAGGTATTCATCACTCTCTGTGAGTTCGACAGCGCTTTTTGCTTTTTTAACAAATGGAAGGTTTGCCTGTACTAACGTTACATACAGTGCCAATATTTATATTGAAATATACTTTATCGACGCAATAGACGTATATTATACTGCCGAATTTGAGGTCGAGTTATAGGTACGTACCTACATACACATTATAAATTATAGTCGCTATGTGTCTGCCGCGCGGCCATGTCGTTCTTCTAAATTACGCCACGGATTTTTATGCGGCTTTCACCACAATTTAGAGATGTATTCCGAAAGGTTTATTATGTGTTTAAAATAATAATATTAAACCAACCTATAATAAAGAAATCTAAGTCAATCTAAATCTTTTGTCAAGTCGTAAAATCCGTGCGAAGTGCAAAGCCGAGGCGTCGGCGTAGTAGCTAGTATATATATAATATATGAATATTTACTTACTTGCATCAGTTATTATAATGTAAGAACGCTGAAAGATTCATGGCAGATGTTCATTACGTACATTGTATTTCACCTACATAACGTATTTCAAAGTTTTGCAAGATATTATTTTGGAAGCTTGTTGAAAGATCCTTCATAAAATATAACCGTTGGATACTGTTATAAACGTCTTCGGGAATTTCCGAGAACTACTATTTCTATTCATTTAGATTCACCAAAGGAGATAAGTAACCAGGATCCTCCAGGGTTTAGTTAAAATTTAGTAAGAAACGAATAGTTAATTTATCAAATTAAATTTCATTCTCTAAAACATCCATCTGTTGGTGTAGGTACAGTCAACCAAAGAGATAAGTATGCATCGTAGGATCGTCGAAAACATCCATCGGTTTCTTACTAAACTTCAACTATCTATATCCGACGATCCTGCATACTTATCTCTTTTGTTGACTGTACCAAAGCACTAAATTCACCATCCACATCCATCCAGAAGTTCTTGAGGTGGTCGCTCCATCAAGCTGGGTACTTTTCTTTCTGCATATTTAACATATAGCTTCGGCGTTTTCCAGGATTTTTTTTTTTATTAATGTTTGAGTATGACGTAAAACAACGAAACATCGTGAGGAAACCGGCATGACCTAGAACTAAAAATTCGAAGACATGTGACATCTACCAAGTCGAACTGGACCCGCGTGGTTGATTACACCCCACTCCTCGAAGAGAGCAGGGGTAGTACTATTATGTATTCTGTGGCAGGGGGGACATTGTAGGCTGATTATGTTTGTGACTGAAGATCACAAAGAACAGAATCGCCGCAATGTCAGCGTCTAGAGACGGTAGCAATAACAAGGTTCGTTAAACGCACAACTTATGTCACGGACCGTCTTCAAAGCCGTCAGATTCGATACGTCATTTATATTGTGCGAGTAAGAGCTCTTACAGATCTGCGACACCGTGCCGCGACAACTGTGGCGAACGATCGCCGACCTGCGTCGGCGACGCGACGGTCTCCGACCGTCGCGCGACCGCCTGGGACGGCCCGCGACCGGCACAGACACCAGAGGGGTAATTCTCGTAATTTTAAGAACGTTCACAGTCTGATCTCAGTCTCAATCTGTCAAAAATACCTATAATTTCCCTACATTTTGACAAGTTTTTGACATTTGTTTATCGCCGAGATGAGATTGCGACTAGATTTTGAACGTTTTAAATTACGAGAATTGACCTTCTTATGGTTTCCTAATGAATGTAGTACGGGAGCTAAGGTTTAAGAGTTTTATTCTTTACTTTTATAATTCCATATTATAAACACTCATATTTTTTAATCGAAGCAATCAATAAATGGATGTCCAAGTCGTTCATTTTTGCGAAAAGAAATACGTCTCGTCTCCCAGTCCATGCGCTGTCGACTGCTGGATTAGAGTGCCGCGATCGAGCGTCGGCAACCGTCGCCGACAGCCGGCGACAGCTGTCGCGGCACAGTATCCCAGATGTGTAAGAGCTCTCAACGGTGATACGCTTGGTTTGTATGGAAAGTGTTGAGAATGCTTGTGGTGTTCACTATGAACTCTTATTAGGGGCTTAGGATTTAGAGTAAAACCACCGAATTATCAGTAAGTACACAACAACTCAAAGGGGAACGTCTAGTCGCCACAGGGGATAAAGCGGGACTCTCGTGAGGCGCTACCATTGAGTTGTGTGTTACATTTAATAGTATATCACATCTCTTCCTTTTTATATGTAATTTAGATGTAAATTTATGAAACGTCAGAAGCTAGGTGCACGGTTCAATGGGTCGTTTCCTGTGGAGAAGAACCGGCAAGAAACTCCACGGTTACTCTTTTTAAAATAATTGGCTTTTACAATGTTTTCAATTACAATAGGTATTTTTAAAGGAGAACAGCGTAGGCCTATCAACAAGTACCAGGTACTTGATAACATAAAAATGGTCTACAGATCTAAAGTCTACAAGGCCTACAAAGTCCTCACATTTACATTTTTAAGTACAATACAGTATTAAGTTTAAAGTACAATAATACTATTTCGTATTAAGAAGTCCTCACATTTACATTTTTAAGTACAATACAGTATTAAGTTTAAAGTACAATAATACTATTTCGTATTAAGAAGTTAATTATGTTTTAAGTACAATACAATACAATACAGTGTTAGCATTTATACTAAACTTCTTTATCTGAGGCTACGTTGCAGTATTTATCATTTATCTGAAACTTCGTTATCGTTAACTTTCCATTTGCCTTCTACCTTCTTTGTGAGTATGATGTGATCATTCTCCGTTGACCATTTCTAGTTTCGTTATTCCATCTATTCATAATAGTTCCTTGAGCATTTATAATTGAATGAGGTGTGTTATTAAATTCTGGGGTTAATTTGTTTACATTCGTTTCATGTTCTTTGCATTTACTGCTTCGCTAAGTTATAATTATTATTAATTTGTTGAATTGTGTTGTCACTAAGTTCTGAATTTCGTAGCTATTTTCGAGATCTGTTAAAAGGTTATTCCTTTCTGAATATTCTCCTGTAAAACATCTCGGATGGGGGTTTTCCATTATATTTCCAAAATCTTTTTGTTTTTACTGTAGTTCAGTAAGTATTAAGTAGTGTAACGAGTAATATTTCCAGTCTGATTTTCGCATTGACTGCTTTTCAACCGTTTATGGATAATTATCTCTGTTTTGCTCCTCGACCTCGCGTTTTGCTGAGGCTATTATGGAATCGTATTTAAATAGTTCCTTGTTTAATACAAAAGTTTTGGTCTGCCATTGTCAGTTATTATACTTGCAGGATTTCCGATTCGCGGAATTATTGAATTTCCACATTATTATGTCTTGCGTACAGATAGATTCTATGATTTCAGGTACCTGTTTCCTTATATGAGTGGGAATCACCAATTAGTTTCCTCATAATAAGCCGCCTTCATGTAAACAAAGTTCACGTTCAAATAATTAGTTGTTGTTTATTGAAGCATTCCAAGCTTTCAATATTCGATGCCTCAACGGGTTGTGCATAGGTCTGTCTTATTGAAAAATCTGGATAACATGATGTTTGTCTTCAAAAGGACTTTTATTTGATCCTCCGGGTTTATAGATGATTTTTTAATTATATGTTTGTAATCGAACGATTCATTACTTGATGGCTGAAGCTTTTTATATATATGTGCATAATTACAGCACATATGTGTATATCATCATCAGCCTAGCCTTTTCCCAACTGTTGGGGTCGGCTTCCAGTCTATTCGGATGCAGCTGAATATCAGCATTTTACATGGAGCGACTGCCTATCTGACCTCCACAATCCAATTACTAGGTAATACGATACCCCTTGGTAAGACTGGTTGTCAGACTTTCGGGCTTCTGACGACCCGTAACGACTGTCAAAGATCCACGAATGACAGCCGGGACCAACGGCTTAACGTGCTTTCCGAGGCACGGAGAGGTCTTGATATGTAAAGATGGTCACCCATCCACGGACCAACCGCGGCAAGCGTAGCTTAACCTGATCAATCGACCCGTGCGGCTGTTATAACTTAGCCACAAGCCTCACACATATATGTATATGAAAGTGTTTTATTGACCATACTAAAGCTAATGCCTCTTTTTCGGTCTGACAAACTATTTTGCAAGTCTTTTTTTTTTTTTTAAAGCAATGATGCCTCCTTTATCGTCGTACAATAACAGTACGATTTTTTTTTTTTTTTTTTTTTACTTTGCTGGAAATCTTAGGGGGACACTTTTTTTTTCAAATGCCATTGCTTGTTCTCTTTGCCAAAATGCCATGATTGGCATTCTTGTGCTTCATTATCGAACGAATCATTTCAACGAAATTGACACCAGAAAACTTTGAATTTATTCGATGGTTTCCGGTGGTCTACATGTCTCAATTGCTTTGATGTATTTAATGCCTGATGACGAAAGCTAGTAGCCCAGAAAACAAATAGTTTTTTGACAAACATTTATTCTTTGTTTAGTAAAACATGTTGCTTTTGAGTTCTGTTATCACGTTTATCACGTCCAAACACAATAATAAGACGTCATCTATTCACAATTCACAACTCCTTCACATATTTTTTTTTTTTTTTTTGGTTCATGCGACTGTAGATTGAGCATGACAATGACCATAACGAAAAATATATCAGCTCACTGAGATTTTTTGATTGATAATTATTAATCTCAGGTCTGTTGGTCGATGGGGCGTTTCAATTCATTATTTTATGGAAATGAATTGCCCCATGCTGGACATTGGATGATTTTCTCTACTATTGCTCTGTTGGCAACACGCATAATTATTCAAACAAGTACGAATATCATCATCAGGCTTTAGAACCGGTACCATCGGAGAAATCCAAAAAGATGGTTTATTTACAAGTTCAATTATGTCCATTACTATAAGTTCGTCTAATTTCTTATTTATCTTTGGTTCCAAAGGATTGACTTGCTATTAGGCTGACTAACTGGAGGAATGGTTTTATCAAAACTGATATCTTATCGAACATCATTAAAAATGTATACCTACTCAATGCGATCAGATCAGCCTAGTTTTATTTATTTTTTTCTTTAAGGGAAATAGCAGTTTTTTACTCAAAAGATTCCTCAAACCATTTTTTATAATACTGCTTCAAAACCATATTGTGCTTGATGCACACATAAACAAGCAGTTATAGTAGATGTTTTGCACCAGAAGCCATGAATGTTTTGTCTGGAGAAGTTTGCTGATTTGAGACTACTTTAAATTGTTTCATGAGCTCCCAAGTTTTTTGTCATATTAGATCTACGACTGGAATCTATGAGCACTTTGATGTTAACCTAACCTGCGTGACAGAAACTTGACAATCTATTGTTGCATCGTTGTTGATGTGGGAAATATTGTCTCTTTAAATTTTTTGGCTTTGTTGTTAGTTCATTTAATGAGACGTTACAGGTTTTTATTTTATTGGCCCTTCTTCTATATAGTGTTTCAGGAAATGACCTTTGTGATAATATCTTATGCAATTAGCATTATTTCAGGGCACGAACTATTAGGTATCTCTTTAGTGATTTTTACTGAAGTTAAGTACACCTTTTAGTTTTACCCTTTTATGCAATTTGCATTAATTACAGGGCAGGAAATTTTATCACTTTTGTGATTTTTACTGCCATATTGGCAATAGAGATCATTTACATTTACCCTTATTTTGCATTAAACACAGGGCAGGAAATTTTATCACTTTTGTGATTTTTACTGCCATATTGGCAATAGAGATCAAAATCTTTTTGATGTCTAATTGTTATAGTGTCAATTTCATTAAGGCTGGAACTTGTTGCATTTGTACTCTGACTATCGTGGAACTTAAATGCCGTTCTGCAGATTTTTTGGGAGTTTGCTTCTGCTGCTACGATTATTATAATTTTTTTTGTTGCTGTTGAAAATATTATTTCTTAAGTTTAGATAAGCTACACTTTATCAAGAAAACTCTTCAATCAAGAATTCTATAATCAAGAATTTTCAAACTTTTCGTCCGATTCTTGTTTCTAAATGTGCTTTTCAAATAAACTAGGTAGGTACTTCTTTTTGGGGAATACTTTCCAACTTTTTATTCGTGTTGCGTCAAGATACATTCTCTGGGTACATTAAAATATGTCTTGTTGTACCATGCCCAGTACCATTGCACTTTTTATTTTTTGATATACGACTTTGGTTATTTTTAACTTTAAATTTACAGTACCCGGCTAATATCAAGAGCTCTGTGGGTTTTGTTGACATAACATTTAAATAAACAAACTCTAGCTAGGAAGTCGTACAAGGGGTCCTTTGATGACGCACACGTCAGCACTTAGCACACTACAAAGCAAAACGGTCACTTGATATTACGGAATTCTATGAATTATTTTGTTGATTACAATAGCCAGGGCACATTACAATGCATTTGACTTGACTGAAATTCGTTCAATCATTAACCATATACCTAGGTAACAGATTTTATGACACTAGTTAGTTTTAACAGTAAGATAATAATTTTATTTCTTACTTTGCTTCGATTTTATCGAAGTGGAACTTTTGTTAAAACTGGTACATTAACGATATTTTCGTTGGAACATTTTTTTATAACACTAGTTTTAACAGTAAGATAATAATTTCTTACTTTAAGTACTTCGATTTCGCCGAAGTGGAATTTTGTTAAAACAGGTACTTACGATATTACTTAACGATATTTCGTTGGAATATTTAATTTTGATCGAAAAATATTTTTTCGATAGGTATTATATTATTTACATACGGCTTTGGTCAACAATACATATTTGATTGAGGTATTTATACATTATTAATTAAGATATCGTAGCCGTACTTCAACACACGGTTTTATTTACGAGTTGATGTATTTAATTACTCATTTCATCGATTTATGCTGCACATTCTCATCTCAGCTGATCGCCAACGCAGATTGTGCATAGATGGGTAGCTAAGTAAAGACACACATGAATTTAAATCGAAATTATGTTTATCAAACACGTTTAGTGATTTTCGCTTAGACCATGGTCACAATTTTTTTTTTTTTTTTTTTCATTTTGTGCAATAAAATTATACTTTGTTGCTGACCAATTTCCGTATGTACATAATTTGAGCGATAATTTTACTTACTGCGCTTTTACTCGTCGCCATTGTGGTGTTCACTATGAACTCTTATTAGGGGCTTAGGATTTAGAGTAAAACCACCGAATTATCAGTAAGTACACAACAACTCAAAGGGGAACGTCTAGTCGCCACAGGGGATAAAGCGGGACTCTCGTGAGGCGCTACCATTGAGTTGTGTGTTACATTTAATAGTATATCACAATGCTCTCTCTATTAACCGCCGCCGAGATGTCTCCGTGCTGTATATTGAAGATTCATCATCATCACTCTCCTGCCATTATCACAATTTACTCAGGGTCGGCGCAACATGTATTCTGTACTTCTCTATTTGTCCTCATCTCGGTAGTCACCCCCTTTCTAACCATATCATCATTCCCACAGTCCATCCATCGTTTCTTTGGTCTTCCCCTACTCTTAGCAATCGACATTTATACTCACGACATTTTCCTCATTTATGTTGAATATTATCAAAAAAAAACAATATATTATAAGACAGTTTTACATCAAGCCCTAGGATATTGCAAATATCGACGTAACATAAATCCTATAAAAATGAAACACACTCATCTGGCGTACGGAACTGCGGACGTTATGAAGGGTCCTCATAAATAACGGTTAGGCCGCACCTGTCTAGGAAAAACGTTCGTATTGAAGGAATATTACCCTTTTATCTGTTTACTTACGACTAAGGAGTTTCAGGACAAACAGCATAAATGTGTGCTTGCTGTTCAAAACTCGCCTTTGTTTTTAAAGGAGTAGGAGTTGTGTCATTTGGTCTTGAATAAAAAATGTTCAGGATACATAAACAGTAGAAGAATTTTTATCGTTTCAGCCATTTCTCCTAAGATGGCGTCAAAAATAAAGGACCTAAAAGGGTTAATTAAATTGCTGAAATATATTCGACTATCTGCACCTCGCGGTTTCACCCGCAAAGGTCTCGATCCCGTAGGGATATCGGGATAAAAAGTATCCTATGTCCTAATCCAGGACATGGTCTACCCATGTGCCAAATTTCCTCCAAATTCGTTCAACAGTTTTAGAGTGATAGCGTAACAAACAAACGTTAAACATTCAAAAATTCAAATATTTTCTCTTAACATTAATAAGTTTATATGAAAGGTCCGAATCGCTGTTGGCGGATTTTTCATTTGTTCCAGTACCACAGAACAATTTTCAGTTCAAACGAAACTTATAATTGGACCACTTTCGTCTCTAGACAATTGGTATGACAGTCTAAAATTAAACATTGTCTTGTGAAATATCGTCCTAACTATAACTCAGTGGTTACAGGACTGAGCCCGTCGTTTGTGACCATCATTAAGTACCCCATTCCTTACAGCTGGCTCTTTGAATTGACGCTGAAGTCACAAAATAGAGAGATACAGAAGGTTAGCTCCTTTTATTGAGCAAAAGCGCACGCAGACATGGGCAGATTGACATTGACAGACCTCACTTTGAGTTTACTTTCAAATCGGCGTCGGATACGATTCCGAACATTATTTCTATAGCTTTAATGCTTATATTTTATACGAATATGATAAATGATTTTATTTCTGTAAGTAGGTTTGTACAAACACTTTTACACGTCAATCATATTTTTTTTTAAACTAGATGAGGTCGGCGTTTCCTAACTGACTATTCTGAGAAGAAAGGCCGAAACAAACTCAGAAGTCACAGTCTCTTTTAAAGTCCAGACAAAATCTTGGTCAGATCGTGTGAAAACCATGTAGATCGGTGTCTGAAATGGTCTTTTGAGGAAAGAACCACACAGATTGAGCGGACCTGTCCAATCAGTGCACGCATTTGTCAAAAATCGTGCAGCTCAACTCAGAACTTGAGGAGCTCAACGATTCGACGAACAATACCAAAGACAGGACATTTGGGTAGGCCGCATAAACTACTCAAACTATGAGCATTATATTAAGTACCTATATGCATAAGAATAAGGTTCATATTCGTTAGGAACGCTTAGTAAAGTCATTGTGGTCTGTAAATCATGCCCATAGACACGCAAGCGACAACAAGGGCACTTCATTTTAAATAGTTTGAGACCAGCACCGCCCCGCGGTACCTCAGGGACAACAAAATCAGTATTAGCTGGCCTCTTTCTATTGAACTACTTACTACACTACGAATAGCTCAAGGTCAAAGTGTTACCACCTCCGTGACGTACGGCATGTACAGACGCCAGTACATCAATCTACTACAATCTGTCAAATTTCTTTACTAGATTTTCAACTTTATCGCTTAAAGTTCAAGGTTGATTGGGAAAATTTTACAGTGATGTTCTGCCGTCTATACGTACCCGCCTATGTGTGCGTGCGCCTGTTTTCGCTCGATGCATGGAGCTGCAGGCCTTCTGTGCTATCTATTTTGTGCTGGAGATAAACCGCGCTGTTTTTGTTTCAAGGTTGTGGAGGAGTTATGTAAGGAGGAAGGAACTCGGTGTGGAGTTTGTCATTCTCGGCACGCAAATGACTATTGTCGATTGAGAAGATTCCTGGAATAAATATTTTTTAACGCGAAGGTTTACTGGCAGAAAATGCCTTGTGCCATTATAATAATAATAATAAGTTCTTTATTTCTCCTCACAATGACAAGCTTATTCTAGGTTTCACATATTGTTTTTTTATTTTTAGCAATGTGAGGAGCTGGTGTCTGAGTTAGTTATTATGTACCACGTTTTGTTTATGAAGGTATGCTTCAATATACCGGGTCAAATTAAATTAGTTAGCGAAACTCCGTAGACGTTATAAGTTATATCTAAACAGGATTAAACCAAAAATAAATTAATTAAAGAATAAGATTTTTTTTGTAGGGTTGTTCATCCACCGCTGTTAGTGTACTTGAAATATCAGTTTTAAAAAACAGTTTTTTGTGAAATCTTTACAGACGTGATTGATATCGATATCTAAAAACGATAAAATACGTGTCCTCAACTCATACTTCAAGTAACAATACTACCAGCGAGCGGTTGTTGACCCCTGAGAAAAAAACATTTTTTTTTTATTCTATCTTGTTTAGATAATTTAATTTGATCTTTTATAATAAAATAATGATTCTCTGTTATGCCCTAATAAATGCGCTGCCCTACATTTATGTTCGTATATAACTCGTCAAAATGTAGGGAACAGCAAAATTTTTTTTCGCGATTTCAAGGTTGGTCCCATAGTAAAAGTTGTTCATAATGATGAGTACAATGACCTCTTAAGAGGTTGTTAATGTTTTACCAATAGCCCTGTATATGTCGTAGATGGATTGTCGCATCCGCTGTTTTACAAAACACTACGCTACGCTATTTTTTTGTTTTGTTTATGTAAAACAGCGTATTCGACAATCCATCTGCGACATATACATACATAGGTAACTTGACGTTAGTGTTAAACACATGTTCATAAGACATCCCAAGCGCCATTCCCACTCAATCCTGCAACCGAGATTGGCAAAGTTGTAACTATTCCCGTGGCGGTACATTACGGGGAATATGACCACAGAGCCCCGTGACGTCACTCGTTCCCGGAATGTGCCACGTCAGTCATTGACGATTCTCGGTTATGAAACCACGCTACCGACCCGAGTGAGAAATGTGTCGGAACGAATTTACAATCTGCTAAGTATGAATGGTATCCTGGTATTTAGATTTCCGTTTTACCTGTCTATGTTGTTATGAGATTCGTTATCTTGTTATTTATTTCGGTTTAGGAAACTGTAGTACAAAACAAGTTATGTTCACTGACGGATTTGCTCTCACGGGTCTTGTCAAAAACATTCTAGTTCAACTTCAACTCTTCATTTAGGTTTTGTTTTAACTTATCACGAGTATACCTCTATTTATCAAGATAATATTTACATAATATAAGCTAACATTTAAAATAATAATATGTGCATATGTATGAAAAAAGAATCAAAATAGGGCATCAAAAAATTCGTCTGCATTGCTGTCAACAGGAACAGTGCCCAAAAGGCTGGCAGCATTGCCACGTTGTATGGCGATGGTAATTCTTTGGCCAAGAAATAGGCCAGCCCTCTGGTCACGTGAAGAGTCGACTAACAGCTTGGCGAAATCTCTAACAACCAAGTGGACATTCGGACCCCATGGCCCTAGTGTTTCAACCCCAAAGGTTTTGTAGAAAAGACCACAATTTTGCCAAAGACATTCTAAGAAGAAGAAATATGAACACAGAAATGGGTAGAACTTTCCTAATTGAATAAAAAGTCCATCTAAATTGCCACCTTTTTATATTATAAAAGTTCTTAAGAACTTTTTATTTCAATTAAGAAAACAAATTGTGTAGCGTGTACAAAACAGTCCGTGCGGGCAACTTGTCCTCAGTGCCATACATTTCACTGTGAAGAATGCCGGGCGTATGTCGGAAGCGTCGAAACAATTGTGTGCCCGGAATTGTTTTAGACTTTACGCGGACAACATCCTGGGAGGGCGTACACATTCCTTCATTTTTAAATATTTCTGCAAGGTCGTGTATGTCTGATACTGTTCTGATATTAAGTATTCTTGACGTCTTCCATTTGAGTGAAAGAAATAAGACTTCGTTTCATCTCTTTTCAAGCAATTCACTGTGAAACAAGTAGGTAGGTAATTGTGTTACCTAAATTTAGATTAACTAAAACTAGCAAGTCATTTCTTGTAAACGGCGTCCGTTTTTATAACAAGTTGCCAAAGTCGGTTACAGAACTTAGCGATGGAAAATTCAAAACCTTCATCAAACGTGTCCTTATCAAAAAAGCATATTATAAGATTAAAGACTATGTTGAAGACAAGGTAGTTTGGCAATAATTCCTTCTGCACATGTGGCTTCCCTGGCTACTCATTAACGGCTTAACTATTTAAATGTCTATTAACTGCTCTCAAATTACGATGTTCATTTTTTATTTACTTTACTTTATTTACTTTTTTGACATAATCTATTACTTGACATTATATACAGAAAATTCAATTTTTTTTTCCATCTCTTTATTAGTGGTTGTAATGGGAATCATATCACTAGGTTTTATTAGGTTTGTATTTTTCATTTATCCTTTTGATAGATTCTTATTTTGTAAATGTGAGGACTTTGTAGGCCTTGTAGACTTTAGATCTGTAGACCATTTTTTATTTTATCAAGTACCTGATACTTGTTGACAGGCCTACGCTATCCTCCCATACCTACTGTAATTTGAAAATATTGTAAAAGCCAATTATTTTTAAAAAGAGTAACCGTGGAGTTTCTTGCCGGTTCTTCTCCATAGGAAACGACCAATTGGAACCGTGCACCTAGCTTCTGACGTTTCATAAGTGCCCATGTAGGCTTATGTGAAATAAAATATTTTGATTTTGATTGATTTTTTTGATTTTACAGGAACAAGTTTAATTAAGAAAGAAAACTATAAATTCATCATTTTCCTTCCCCGCACACAACCATAACTACATTAGAAAAAAAGTAAAAGGCAAAAATAAATATTTTTAACCTTTAGATCTAAAGGTCATACTAATATTTATCTCATTGTGGGACCAACTCATTCCCCTTAGCGTAGAACAGGGGCACTCCCTCGCCGACCCATCGGAGTTATAGCGGCGTCTAATCAACCATTAATTTCCCTCAACATTTGTGTCAAAAGCAGAGAATCAGAAGCTGTAGTAATAGTTATCAATAACATTAACATAAATAATTAACAATGTATTCCGTCTGCGGCAGACGTAGGCGGAGCAGGAAGCGACGCCCAGTACGGAGCCCTACACATGTACAAGTAGCTAGTACAGTCAAACAAGAAGGTACAGAAAGCCCATTTGTTGAAGGGGTTCTGGCTAAATAGCTGTCAGATTAATCAATTTCCGAGAAGGTTTAGTTAAAGCAACAGAAATATAATATCTCTGAATGTAGAAATGGAGTCCTTAAGAGTGGGCCCAATGACAGGATAAAATCTGATTTCACCCGCGCGTCTCCCAATACCCGCAATAGTGCAAATAACAACCGCGGGTGGCGTGACGACGCGCGCAACGAAACTCTGTACACTAAACTTCAAGTGCAGTGCGTTTGCGTAGTATATGCAGGATATTCAGATAAAAATTGGCCAAGTGCGTGTCGGACCACGCACAATGAAGAGTTCCGTAGTTGAAATGAATTTACCCAAGAACAAACTTAACATTATAGTTGAAAATCATGTTCTCCCATACATGTAAGTTGGTCGACTATTATTCGTAAACTTGTAAAGCCTACTTAGCTGTGATAGTTTTCCTTTTAATTTCGTTATTATATACTACTACCATGAATTTTTTCACATATCTAAAGACAACCATTTAGATGGCAGGGGGGAACCCCTGTCAGCTAAATCGAGTGTTGCGACAGTCGACCGTCGAGCTCGGACATTCTAGGCAAACGCTCAATACCAACGCACGTGTTAGTTTCCGACGCACGTGTGCGTTTCGGTTGTTAATCGCTAGTTTATTAAAGTTACTTCAAATTCAAATAATCTTTTCGTTCGAGTACCCACTGCAGTGCCCACACATATCTAAATAATGTTGGATCGTGAAGAAGACCCGATGTATTAAATTTTTTTGGACAAAATAGTTATATGCGCTACGCTCTCGGTTTCACAAAAACATCAATTCGCAAAATGTACTTTTATTATGACTGTACCTTTATTGTGTTATACTATGTGTGCAGGGATAAGAATGTCTTTACTTGTGTAATAAATACAATGCAATCCTATTTTGTGTTTGTATGTTGAGAAATAAAAGTTCTGTATACTCCATTCCACCATAAAAAATTTGAAGTGATAAAATAGGTGATAAAAAATCCAAAAGGTATAAAAGCAAATCAAACACAATGATAAGAAATATCTTATAATCATCACAATGATTGTTTTTGAATTTATTTTTCGTCGGGGCCTTTATTCAGTGTCGATTCAATGGATGAAAAAGTCAATCTGCTGACAGACAATCAGCTATACGATGTTCACGCTCAATTCATGCAGTAAAAATCAAGCATCTGCGACGATATTAGAAGCATCATGCATAAGAAAGCTGAAACCAAAACAAAATTGAAGTATCGGCCCTCTTCGTCAAACCGTCCTTGTGGATGCTCACAATCGCTGCAATAACAATAATACCCACCGGTAGAGATTCCCAACGCCGCCATAACCACACATCACTTGAAAACGGAGATCTAGGTAAAGTCTGGAAATTTCATAAATCCATGGAAGTTAAAATCACGCCAAGAATCAATTCTTAGATACATATTATTGATTTACTGAATCAACACTTCTCATCTTCACCCTGTAATGGGACCTTAAAAGCAGCTACAGTAAACTATCTTTCAAATGTTCCAACTCCGGACCATCCCCCATTTATTTTTAGTAAATTTTCTGATTGTTAAGAACGTTGTTAAAATCACGTCTAATGCAGTTAGTAATGACTGTGTCAGTTAGAAAAAGATGCTGGGATGTCCTCGACGAAATCCTTCCTATTCTATGCTATATCCTAAACTACTCTATATCCTATGGTGTCTTTCCTTCCGATGTGGAAAGAGCCAAAAATCTCTCCTTTACCCAAAAAATCTAATCTTGCTTCCTTTTCAGAATACCGACCTACTTCCACCTTGCCTTTCCTCTCCAAAGTCCTTAAACACCTTGTTCACAATCAGCTTAGTGCATTTCTTTGCAAGAATAGTCTGCTGAATATTTTCCAATCCGGATTTCGTCCTGGTCACAGCACCGCTACTGTACGCTAGTGAACGTTACTAATGACATACGCTTAGGCATGGGGAGGAAATCTGACGATTCTTTGCTTATTGGATTTAAGCAATGCGTTCAATATCGTCAATTTCGATATCCTGCTTGGCATGCTTCGCTCGCTTCGTAGTTACCTGTATGGCCGCCGGCAACGTATATGCGTAGAACAGACGTGTTCTTCTTGTTGTTATACTTCTGCCGGTGTACCTCAGGGTGGTGGTTTAAAATTGTTTTCGACCTCAATGGTACTACCGATAGAACCATCAACAAACTCGATCACTCGATTAATATCCTTTTCCGGGAACTGATACCTAAAACAAGCGAGTTTTTGGAAGAATCTTATATTCTTTGTTTTAATACCTCACTCGACTAGTTGTAAAAAAGTAACAAACAAAGAAAGAGACGGGTCGAGAGGGAGGGATATTATAATTCTTTCGTATTTCTAATTTTAGTGAGGAAGCGTGGACAACACTCACATATTATCAAAAATAAATTCTAGCTAAATTATATAATTTCGCACGAAAACAATAAACGATCATATCGAGCGGTCAAATCATCTGTTTATTTTGCGTATACTATACGCATAAGTACCTTGATATAAAAACAAACCTTCGACTTCGGCAATTAGCAATCATTTTAGTCTTCAAGTGTTTAAGTTCTCGCTTTTTCATTGTATTTTTTTGTTTCCCATTTATAATTCAACAAAATGTCGATAATAATAATAGTTGCTAGGCGCGGAGAAAATTGTCATAGACTTCCCGTCTCAACAGAGCGAGGGGTACTGGGGTACTGACTGGTGAAACAAACTGATGCCTCAAGCTCGTGTCACGCGAGACGGAAGACAGCGTATCTCGCGGATTAAAAATGTAGTAAGCGCCAAATGCTTTTTATGCGATTATCTTTTAAAATAGACATTATTTTAAAAAATCGCTTGGGTCATCGCTAGGTTATAATGAGTGTTATTATTTGTCTAATTTGTGGTTCAGTAATATGCACCAAAATAGAATGCAAACCAAATTAGATGAAAATTAGAGGTAACTTTGTGATGGTTTTGTATCGAGAAAATTTTATCGTATCGTGTTTTCGTCTGGGTCGACCCTCACATTTATAATGAAGTTTCCTGCCATATACTTTTTTTCCAATTTGATCATGATTTACTACTGTTTAAATCTAATCTAAGATTGAAGATTTTCCTTTGGGCCTGCCCTTAATTGGATAAGCAACCGCTGCACATAATTATCTAGTATATTCCTTTAAGTATCACACTAATATTATAATGGCGAAAGTTTGTGAGTGTGTGTGTGTGGGGGTGTGTGAGGGGGTGTGTGTGTTTTTTTAATGTTTGTTACTTCTTCACGCTCAAACGGCTGGACCAATTTTGATAAAATTTTGCATGGAGGTAGCTGACACCCTGGTATAACATATAGACTATATTTTTATCCCGATATTCCCACGGGATCGACATTTACGCGGGTGAAACCGCGGGGCGCAGCTAGTAATTTTAATAAAGATTGGTCATTGGCAGCTCTGGATAGAGAGAGGTGGAAAGAGAATAGGGAGCTTTGTGAAGGGACCTTTGCCCAGCAGTGGAACATTAACGACTTATTAAAAAAAAGTATAGTTTCCAACAAGTTCCTGTCAATCCGTCTGGCCAACGCCACAGACCGTGAGCCCTTGGAATTAGCACCAGAACACCACTGACTCTCCGCTGATAAAGCTGGTCTTTATTTATGTCTTTATCTTTATTGCCCAGATCTGCACTCCTAAACACGAAAGGTAGCGATTATCTTGCTAATCGTGTATCTTTACTCTCATATATTTCTGTTACAGTTATGCTACAGTACCATATTAAATGCGATTCAACCATAGATTTTTTTTTTGTAGTTGAAAATGTATAGGAACCCACCTGGTTTGAACTGGACACACTTCTCCAGTTAGCCATGCGCCATTACTACGTATGCAGTTCAAACCTGAAATCGCGAAGAAAAATCAGCTTTTCCCTACATTTTGACGAGTTATACGAACATAAATGTAGGGAACTGCGATTTTTTTTTCCACGATTTCAGGTTTGGTCCCATAGTAAAAGTAGTTCATAATGATGAGTACAATGATCTCTTAAGAGGTTGTTAATGTTTTACCAATAACCCTATATACTATGTATATATATATATTATTAGGTTTGTGTATACCTATAGTATAGGTATAGTATATTAGTTAATTTATGTAAGTATTGCGTAAGATTAATGTAGGTAATTTTTATGAAATTTTTAAAAATATATCGCCGTCCCCGACGAATAAAATGGTAATGTACTATTACGATAGTTTTAACTTTATTGCATATTCGGTATGTAGAGGTCCGATTACACTTTGTCAATTTTTTTCAAACATTTCCTACGGTTATCTCAGAAGATACGAGATTTTTATGTGTATTGTAATGAATTTAACAATATTATTTATATGTATGTTTAATAGACTTGTGGCAACGAATAAAATTGTTAGAGACTATTACAATACTTTCGATACGTTACATTTGCAGTAAGATGCTCTTACCATTATATTCGCGGGAAAAATATTCGACATAATTTGCGTAAAGCTTAATACAATTTTATTCTGTGACAGACAATTTTATTTTAAAATCGTTAAGTTCTTTACGATATATTTCATAAAAAATTACAGAAGGTAAATATTGATTACTATATCCTTTCATTATAATTTTTTTCTGTAATCGATTTAACGATTTACGCTGTGATAATTCTGCCTTACACTGAGTAAATAATGGCAGCATTATTTCCTCCGTTCTGCCTTACAAACCATAACATGTTATGAAATTTCAATAGCAACGTAAACTAGTTGAGCTCTAAAGATAACTGGTGCTACCTTCTCGATCTGGAGGTCGCGGGTTCGATTCCCGCGGGGAACAGCAACTGTTTCTAGTTGGGCTAGGACATAGCAGGCTGATCCAGGCTGATCACCTGACTGTCCGATAAAAAAGATGATCCGTGCTATCGGAGGAGCACGTAAAATAGTCGGTCCTGCGCCTGATCTCTCGCTGGTCGTGCCGTTCTACCGTCCCATCTTGTTATGGGAGTATCGGAATAGTGAGTACCTACACTTGTGTATTATTAAGAAGCAGTTACCCTGGGTAGCTCTACTTCTCGTCGTCTACATGATCAAAGACTTCAGAGGGGATTGCATCCCTGGTACACAAACATAATAAATCTGCATGTAGCGCTTTACTTAAAGGTATTTGCTGATTATAAACTTGCTTCAAATGCAAACAAACTGATTCAGTTTCTGTTGCAATTGAGGCTGTCGGTCTTCGCCCTCGCCTGGGTCTAGTTATTTGCAACTCCGTTTCTAGTTCCAGATACTCTTCTTCGAAGTTATACTTGAATTGAAAAATTAAATAGGACATCCTCACTTACATTATTTTTGCACATTTAATTTTGTTTTCTTCAGTGTCTTTTAGCCAGATTTTTCCACAAAACAGGCTTTTTATACAATAAAAGTGACGTTACTTCATCTCATGGACTTTATATTTCTTTCCGGTCATTTTTGCATTCATGATGATGTTATAAACTTGGTCAGGAGTATATAATACTTTATTTTTCATGGTCCTTTCCGTGCATGAATGCATGCACCTTCGTTCTGGGCGTGGCCAGTCTTAAAATACCAGTGGGTTATATTTTGTTGGTCATAAGCTCTTAAGGCGTAAAGGTATAATGCAAAAATGTATCTGTTTTTGTTCTGACCAGCCGAGCGCAGCCATTGGAATTAAAAGATACATTTTTGATACCTTGGAGTCCTTCTTGCTCGATGAACTTCATTAGGCAACAGCTGCCTATTTCAATTGATCCTCTTTTAGGATTAGACAGATGCCAGACAAAGCAGTGACCAAATTTGCGCAGTGAGTCGTAAACAGTAAAATTATATACGGGTATTTCCTCTTGTAGTAAAAAATCCCTACTTCAGTGAGGGATACTGAGGACCTTTTCTAGATCAAAAATGGCAACTGTGGTACTTCTTTCGTCATACAATCGGTACATTTTAGAAATGTTTAGTTGCTCTGACAAATGGTCTCTTTGTGTTCCGATCGTATGAACTCTGGTTCCTCAATCAACATTATTCTGCAGAACACAAGGCTACAAAGCGACATTATGAATAGGTACTTACACTTTCAACACAGAGTTTCATTACTTGTATTTCAATCCAAAGAAAGATTTATGCGGAATTAGCTCCCAATATGATCAAGCTAATGAGATAACCAAAATTAGTCTAGAAACAAAGTATAGGGAACATTTGATGAGAAAGAATAAAGTACGCCAGTTAAAAGAAGAAGAAAAAGCTGCAGCGGACGAAAGAAGTACGAGTACCTACCACAGTTGCGATTTTTGATCTAGAAAAGGTCCTCAGTCTGAAGTGGGGATTTTTCACTACAAGAGAAAATACCCCGTATATAATTTTACTGTCTACGACTCTCCGCAAATTTGGTCACTGCTTTGTCCAAACAAAATTGATCCTCTTTTTTTTTTTAGATTTAAGAGGATCAATTGAAAGTTGCCTAATGAAGTTCATCGAGCAAGAAGGACTCCAAGGTATCATAAATGTATCTTTTTATTCTAATGGCTGCGCTCCGCTGGTCAGAACAAAAATAGATACATTTTTGCATTATACTTTACGCCTTAAGAGCTTATTACCAACAAAATATAACCCACTGGTATTTTGAGACTGGCCACGCCCAGAACGAAGGTGATAGCATGCATTCATGCATGGAAAGGACCATGAAAAATACGAGCAAAGTATTATATACTCCTGACCAAGTTTACAACATCATCTTGAATGCAAAAGTGACCGGAAAGAAATATAAGGTCCATGAGATGAAGCAACGTGACTTTTATTATATAAAAAGCCTGTTTTGTGGAAAAAACTGGCTAAAAGACACTGCAGGAAACAAAATTAAATGGGCAAAAATAATGGAAGTGAGGGTGTCCTACTTAATTCTTCAATTCAAGTATAACTTCGAAGAAGAGTATTTGGAACTAGAAACGGAGTTGCAAATAACTAGACCCAGGCGAGGGCGAAGACCGACAGCCTCAATTGCAACAGAAACTGAATCAGTTTGTTTGCATTTGAAGCAAGCTTATAATCAGCAAATACCCTTAAGTAAAGCGCTACATGCAGATTTATTAAGTTTGTGTACCAGCGATGCAATCCCACAACACCACCATGCGTTTAATGACCCCCTCACGAGCTGTGAGGCTAACCCGAGCGAACTTTCAGACTCTGAAGTCTCTGAACATGTAGACGACGAGGAGTAGAGCTACCCAGGGTAACTGCTTCTTAATAATAAAGAATTAAGAATTCAATTTAAGTTGATAGTTCCTAATTTGTTGATTTTTACAAACAGTTGTTATTAATTATGTATAAATAAGAAATAATTAGACAGATTCCTTTTATTTCTTCGCAAGTTACCTTGTACACGTACAAAATATTTATTCAGTATTTGATACTTGCCTCCAGTTAGTATAATACATTTGCCATGGAATACACACGTAAGTTGCTATTACTGTAATCTGTAATTGATTGTTTGTCAGCGAATAAAATGGTAATAGTACATTACGATATGGGTTCCTATCACAATTTATCAGACAATAACATAGCAATCCATTATTACGGTAACGTGTTGCATGAGATTTTACGCGAATAATATCGTAATGTCGCTTTACAGTTGATGTCTGTGCCTTTAATTCATGGTAAATTTAATTTAATTAATAACTTATTTCTATGAAAGTTATAATTATTTAATAAAGTAAACATTTATTTTGTTAAAAATCACCTTTCTTTTGGTGTATAAACAATGCCGATACGTATGTTAGTTATTGAGATATTCACGAAAAACTGTTTTTTATTTTTCCTGTAAAATTTAGTTTTTACGATTACCACTTTATTCGCCGGGGACGGCGATATTCATTATTAGTAAATTATGTCATTTCGCTTGGTTGCTTGACTATACATGTCCCTGTTTTCACACTTCGTTCAAACTTCACCTCCTGCGCTTATCTTCTTCGTTCTACAACAACTGTACCAGTTAAGTTGCAACTAACTTGTTAACATTACGTATGATAAATATGCTTCTATTTCAGTTAGCGGTACTAATACTCCTATACAGATGTATGGTCACGAAGCGGCAACACCTACAGGAAGACGTGTTGGTTTTTGAAGGTGTACTTCAAGTAGCATTTGGCCACCTACGTATGACCTAGTTATCTTATTCTTTTCCTCACGCATACTTATAATTCACGTCTTGTTTTTGTTCGTAATAGTAATATTATGGTGGAGAGCTGGAGAAGCAAAATCGTGGATACTTAGATTTTGTCATTTAATTTGAATGAAAGTTAATTCTGTTACTTAAGTAAGTCTAATTTTAGATACCTATTTACTTTATTGATATTTGTACGCCGTCAACGGCAAAACATAATGTACAGACGCCAGCACATTAAGCTACCCGAAACTGTCAAATTTTCCCAATCAACTTTCAACCTTATAGGTACTTTAGCGATAAAGTTGAAAATCTATTAAAAAAAATTGACAGATTGTAATAGCTTGATGTGCATGTGTGTTCTTTTGTAATGTCTGTTTGTAATTTTTTTTAATTTTTATGTTTGTCTGTTGTTTGTTCCGGCTAATCTCCGAAATGGCTGGACCCATTTTGATGTCATAATTTTTGTAC
Organism: Oligia latruncula; assembly: GCA_948474745.1. Classification (NCBI taxonomy): domain Eukaryota; kingdom Metazoa; phylum Arthropoda; class Insecta; order Lepidoptera; family Noctuidae; genus Oligia; species Oligia latruncula. The sequence continues at coordinate 6,603,712 of OX419694.1, forward strand.
TATGATTACCGCAAATTCCTATAATAGACGTAAAGGAATTTGCTCTGCAATACATCAGAACGCCCAACATCTACGAGTATGTGTTTCACTAAAACGATTCCATAACTGTATCTTCCGGCTTACCAAGATATACACATCCACTAGATATGTTCACTTCACTTAATCCATGCAACATTGATACAGTGTTTACTGCCTCATAATCTTAATCGATTATCTGTTGTGCTCCGAGCGTTATTGTTCTCGATACAGGAGTACTAAGATTATATCGATACTCGATTCTATGATGCAATACGTAATTGTTGGCATCGGACATCGCAATAGATCGAGAACTTGAATGCTTGCATGATATACGGTGTTTACGAGTGTTTGAATCGATATAAGCTCAACACAAACATTATGGGAGACCTTCGCCTAAGTTGTTTGTTTGGTTTAGTTTGTGGTAAGCTGATTTGGTGGAGAGATTCGTGTTTGAGGGAAACCACGGACTATGAGGGAAACGGTTGTGGGGCGTGTGGCTAAGTTCTAACAGCCGCACGGCTCGATCGATCAGGTTCAGCTACGTTTACCACTGTTGGTCTGTGAATGAGTGACAATCTTTACATACCAAGACCCCTCCGTTTATATAATTGTAGTACTAGCAGTGCCCCGCGGTTTCATACGAATAAGTGTCGATCCCGTGAGAATATCGGGATAAAATCTATCCTATGTCCTTCCCCGGGATGCAATCTATCTCTCTGCCAAATTTTATCGAAATCCGTTCAGTGGTTTAGGCGTGAAAAGGTAACATACAGACAGACAGACAGAATAGAATAGAATAGAAACACTCTTTAACACAGACAGAGTGACAGAGTTTTCTCTTTGACAGAGTTACTTTTGAACTTATAATAACAGTCTGGATGTACCTATATGTATAGATGTAGATGTGTTACCTACATCTAAACTACTTACACCTAACCTACTAACTTCTAGCTAGAATTTCTTTACCAAAACTCACAATGGACAGAAACAGCTGATAATAAAACCAAACACTTGATGAACAGTGTTATCCAGAACTTTCAAAGGTTTCTGTTTCTCAGTGAAATTTTAACTCAACATCAAGCAATGTTTTTATAAAGTTTTCGTCTTTCAAATGTTGTGTAGTAAAGTTTCACTTCAAACAATTTCAGTCGGTAAGAAAAGTAAAATGGCGTTCACAACTGGTATGGTACTAAAACTTTGAACACTGTTGCCCTAGTTAGGTCTTGAGTCAATATTTATGCAGGTGTTGGCCTGACCTGTCGACTGGTCATGGTCATTTGTTAGAACTACCTGATATTGGTATACAGGGTTATTATTACAACATTAACAACCTCTTATGAGGATCACTATGGTCAACACACTCATCATTATGAACAACTTTTACTATAGGACCAAACCTGAAATCGCGAAAAAAAAACAGCTGTTCCCTACGTTTTGACGAGTTACGAACATAATTATATGAAGGGAACAGCTGATTTTTTTTTCGTAATTTCAGGTTTGGTCTCATAGTAGGTAAAAGTTTTTCATAATGATGAGTACAATTACCTCATAAGAGGTTGTTAATGTTTTACCAATAACCCTGTATAAGTAGTACTTATTCGTATATAATTATAAATATGTGGGAGAGAGGTCGTGGCGAAATAATAACCGCCGCACGGATCGCGGTGGTCGGTTCGTGGATGGGTAACCATCCATTACATATCGAGACCCCTCCATACGTCGGAAAGTACGTTAATCCTGTGGTCCCGGCTGTCATTCGTAGATCTTTGACAGTCTTTACGTGTAGTCAAACGTCTAAAAAGTCTGACAACCAGTCTTACTAAGCGGTATCATTTGATCCAGTAACTGGGTTGCGGAGGTCAGATAGGCAGTCGCTCCATGTAAAATACTGGTATTCAGCTGCATCCGGATATACTGGAAGCCGACCCCGACATAGTTGGGAAAAGGCATTTCAATTATAGGTACTTAAATGTTTTTTTTTAAAACAAGCTGTTATTGAACTAAAAATTACTAAATACAAATAAAACTTTCCTAAACATAGAACTTTAATATTTTCTCAAAAGCTTGAGGCTTACCTTAAACTGTAAGAAGGACGTTCACACCTACATCACGCCATGTATTACCTACTAGCTTCTGCCCGCGACTTCGTACGCGGATCCTGTTGGTTATGCCAGCGACAACGAGGTAGTCAAAATCGAAGATCTGAAACGTCTGATGTCGAATTCTAAGAACCCGGGGACTGGATAACAACGGGATGCGCGAGACGATTCGAGACGTCATTTTCAGGCAATAATGAACCAATAGGGTGGTAAACTTGGCCTTGCACTTTGAATGTTGGCTTATATGGGCCTTCTGAAATCTGTTTCGCAACAAAAGATGTCATTTGAAAGGCATTATTGTACGAACGTATGTTGTCCAAGAAATGTTTTGACTGTGATGGTCACCGATTAGCCGATTACCTTAATATTTCTGGAGGATTTTGTAATATTTCAATATGTACTTTCCCACCTGAGCAACACATACCGTTTGTTTCTTTTTGCTATTTAACAGCTTCACAAAAAGTAAAATTTTTAACCATACCTCCGATGGCGGAATATGTGGCGTAGTCAATCATAGGAGTATACGTAAATGCACTCCGTTCCTTATCAACCCAAGGAAGGTCGCCATGCCCTACGGCTATATCTTGAGACACATCCGATTCTTCAGATGATATCGACATTCTGTTCAGAGAATGTCGAAGTCGATCAGAATTCAAACGTTCGTTGCGCTCTTCTTAATCTGTCTCTTCATGCCGTACTCCAGCAATTCTTTCTTTCTCACTTTCTGATTATGAATATTTTGTTGTGTGCTTGTTCGGAACAATGTATGATAATCTCACCGTATCAGCGGTCAGTCGCGCATCATATTCTTCACTGGTCTCTAGAGATCTGGATGTAGATGCGTAAATACGCTGAGAACGCAGGCGTGCTTCGCGATCCAAAGAGGTTTCCACGGAGCGAGTTGCAGCCTGATGTTCTCAAACAGCATCAAGTCTCTCCTGACGCTCTTCGGTAGATTCTTGGGATCTTATGATCCTCAATCTTTTAGCTCCTTTGGAACATTGGGAAAGATTTGACCTCTTTCTAGGCATGGTTATAGTTTTATTATGAAGATACCTGATCAATTAAAATCTAAGTGACTGCTCCCCTACCAAGGGTGCCCAGACACGGGATCGTCTGGCCCATGTGCTGGTTTGGTCCCTGGGGTGGTCACGGCGTGCTATGTGTTCTGGTGCGCCGGTGATGGGGAGTACTCCCCAGCGGAGGGTCCGGTGACGGACAGCCGCGGCGGGTTCACGGATGAGTGCTAACGCGTGCCCATGTTCCCGCCGTAAGCGGCAGAGGAGGACACAGTGGAGTTTTAGTGGGTTAGAATCCCACATAACTGCACTATCTCTCCGTGGTAGTGCAGAATGCATGAGCATTTCTTGACGTTAAAAAAAAAAATGGGAGTTTTGGCCAGTAGAGTCAAATTTTCAATGATATACCATCGTCATCGAAAATCAGTCCTAAACGTGTGTGGAGTGGAGGTGAAATTAGTGATAGCTTAGATTTCCACATCAGATGTTTCTGATCTTCGATTTTTATAAGTCAACAGGAAATTCCCATCAGACCGAATAACTTTTACTAAGACGTCATTCCTATATGTGTTATGGTGTAGCTGGGCTCTTGGAGTTCCCCATCAGGTGTTCCAGATCTTCAAATTTATTCTCTCAGCAGAAAATCCTCATCACGTGGAACAATTTTTGCTATGGTACCATTTTTGTATCTCTTATAGTTAAGCTGGTCTGTGCCCGAGGCGTGTACGTACTCTGATAGAATATACCTTAACAAATGTTCGCCGTGATTCTTTAAATTGACATAACTTTTTTATTTATGAACCGATTGACATGAAATAAACACTAAATGTTAAGTGAAGCCTACTACAATATATTAGTGAAAACCGCATCTAAATCGAATAAGCCGTTTCTGATATTAGCGTGCACAAACAAACAGACAAACAGACAAACCGACAAACCGACAAACAGACAAACAGACAAAAAAAAAATTAATTACTATTTCGGGTTCGGCATCGATATAATAACAACCCCTGCTACTTTTTTTTTATATATTTCCATTGTACAGACACCACTTTTCTACAAATTTATTATATGTATAGATTTATTATATGTATAGATTTAGGTACCTCTTATTACTTATATTGTCATTGACGGAAAAAGGTCACCCGGATCTGTAGTAAGAATGGGGGTCCCCCAGGGCTCAATTCTCGGCCCATTTTTATTTATTATTTATATAAATGACTTGCCTTACCTCATAAGGGATGAACATGATATAGTGTTGTTTGCAGATGACACTTCACTTTTATTTAAACTCAAACGTCAGCAGCTGGTTACTGACAATGTAAATAACGCCCTTGCAAAAGTAGTTAACTGGTTTAATGTCAATAACCTACTTCTTAACGGAAAAAAAACTAAATGTATTAAGTTTACCATACCCCACGTTAGACAAGTAGAAACTAGTGTTCTCATTAAGGATGAAGAGTTGAAACCTGAAGATACCACAGTATTCCTAGGCATAACGTTGGATGCCAAGCTTCAATGGGGCCCCCATATAGATAAATTGTCAAAAAAGCTTAGCTCTGCAGCATACGCCGTTAGGAAAATTCGTGATTTAACTGATTTAGAGACAGCCCGTTTAGTATACTTTAGTTATTTTCATAGTGTGATGTCGTACGGTATTCTGTTGTGGGGAAATGCCGCCGATATTCAGACAATTTTTATTTTACAAAAAAGGGCAATTCGTTCCATTTATAAATTAAGTCCCAGACACTCCCTCAGAGACAAATTTAAAGAGATTAATATAATGACTGTGCCTTCTCAGTACATTTATGATAATCTTTTGTATGCACATAAAAATATTAATCTGTTTAAAAAATACAGTGATATCCATAACATAAATACTAGGAACAAACACAAATTTGTTGTTCCTACAACAAGGCTCAAAAAAATAGGTGGCTCGTTTAGATGCCAATGTATACGTTTTTATAATAAACTTCCTAGCCACATTCAAGAACTAAGCCTTAATAAATTCAAATCTTTTATAAAGCGAAAACTATGTCAGAAAGCCTATTATACTGTAAAAGACTATATTGAGGACAAAAAGGCTTGGGATTGAGCTGCTCCAATAGGTTTAGATTGTTGTTTTTATTTTTGCTATTTTACACTTTAATAATTTTTTTTTTTTTTTTTTTTAAGTATCTTTTTACTTAAATAATGACATGTACATTTACTGTATAAAGTATTATATGTTTTTAATTATTGTGAATGTGAGGACTATGTGGGTAATTTTTTGTTTTTTCTCTCTTCGTTTTAATCATGATCTGGCAGTTTGAGTAGTTTATGCGGCCTACCCAAATGTCCTGTCTTTGGTATTGTTCGTCGAATCGTTGAGCTCCTTAAGTTCTGAGTTGAGCTGCACGGTTACTGACAAATGCGTGCACTGACTGGACAGGTCCGCTCAATCTGTGTGGTTCTTTCCTCAAAAGACCATTTCAGACACTAATCTACATGGTCCTCAAAGATTATGTCCGGATTTTTTATATACACATTGACATTGATGAATTTTATTTAGACATTGACATGAATATTTACTTTGTAAGTAATTTTTATTATTTTTTTTTATTTAATTATTGTGAATGTGAGGACTATGTGGGTCATTTCTTTTTTCCTTCTTAGTTTTTAATTATGATCTGGCAGTTTGAGTAGTTTATGCGGCCTACCCAAATGTCCTGTCTTTGGTATTGTTCGTCGAATCGTTGAGCTCCTCAAGTTCTGAGTTGAGCTGCACGATTTTTGACAAATGCGTGCACTGATTGGACAGGTCCGCTCAATCTGTGTGGTTCTTTCCTCAAAAGACCATTTCAGACACCAATCTACATGGTCTTCACACGATCTGACCAAGATTTTGTCTGGACTTTAAAAGAGACTGTGACTTCTGAGTTTGTTTCGGCCTTTCTTCTCAGAATAGTCAGTTAGGAAACGCCGACCTCATCTAGTTTAAAAAAAAATATGATTGACGTGTAAAAGTGTTTGTACAAACCTACTTACAGAAATAAAATCATTTATCATTTATCATTTATCATTGGTTTTAAACATATTTCGTATACAATACACCAATACCTACAAACAGCCTATTTACATTTATGACCGAATACCATCCCAATCTCATGCCGTTCCTACTCGATTCGACTACTAACAACATCGAACGAATTCATATCACATTGCAAATCGATTATTATGATCCAAGTACTGGTACAATCGACGGCAGCGATCGTTGGCACGCCCGGTGGCCTTACAAAAAACTCTTCGCGCGAATAATCATTCACTATGGTAAGAGCACGTGCCAAAATACTTTACAACACGACTGTACTTTCCAATCACTGATTCACAACCTTTAAAGCTTCACGAATAACGTTGAATTTCGAATGGCATTTGTTTCAGTTTCTACAGTGTGTTCGTTAGACTACCTATTTACAAATTGTACGTATGATTTTTATTTCATTGGATTAACTGGCACGTTGTTTATTTTAGCTGTTAACTACAATCGCGTATAAAACTAGGATTGCTTTTTGTGTAAAACGTTACACTGTTAATTAAAATCTACTGCGCTATGTAGGAATTAAAAGGATTTGCAACAACTATTTCAGAAAGGTAACCAAACATTAAAAATGGCATTATCATCATTCCGCATGTAAAATATGGTGATTTCAGTCTTATTTAATATTAACTAAAAGACCAGGTTTCCTCACAATGGTATTTCTTCACCGCTGTTAGTAATGTCCAAGGTGCAGGGACATCGACGCGCAACGTGTTACCACGCATTCTGTACATGATTCTGAACTAGGGTTAATGAGGATGCCTCTTCCTTGTCGTCATAATGCGGTAGTTCCTAATTTTTAGCGATTTCTCATCCTCTTCCACATCCCAAAAAATATTCTATGGGATAGAAGTGTATGTAAAGATTACAGGAAAAATAAAACAAAGTCTCTGAATAGCACACTTTTTCAGAAATCATCAACAAAAGTTACATTATTTCCACTATCGGTCAAGAGATGGCGCTCACATAAAACTGCAATATTCTACACCGCAGTGCATGACGAATATACATAGGTCTCGCCGATGAAAAAAATTAAAAACATGATGATACGGAACCCTCGGTGCGCGAGTCCGTTTCGCTCTTGTCCGGTTTATTATAATGACTGAATAAACGTTTATGTAATGTCAGGTAACTAGGTATACCTACCTATTATACTTTCAAAGTAAAGATATGCCACCTACCGCTTAGTTCTAGACAAACGTTTTTTAAAAGAAAATAAACTAGGTCAAACATAGAGACAATTTACGAGTATACTAATGTGCTGAAGCACGACACCTAACTACTACGGCCAACAATTTATAGGTGCCTGCAGAGTAGGTAATATTTTGTATTGCGTAGTTAAGCATGCATTAAATATATAATTACTGTATAAACATTATAATTATATTATAATATAGAGGGGGCTCGTGGCTAAGTAATAACAGCCGCACGGGTCGATCGATCAGGTTAAGCTACGCTTGCCGCGGTTGGTCTGTGGATGGGTGACCATCTTTACATACCAACACTCCTCCGTGCCTCGGAAAGCACGTTAAGCCGTTGGTCCCGGCTGTCATTCGTGGATCTTTGACAGCCGTTACCAGGCGTCAGAAGCCCGAAAGTCTGACAACTAGTCTTACCAAGGGGTTTCGTATTACCCAGTAACTGGGTAATACAACCAACCTATTTTACATGGCTGATATGTAAAATGGGTTGGTTGGCATGGCATGACTGCCTGTCTGGCAGTCGCTCCATGTAAAATACTGATGGTACTCAGCTGCATCTGGTTAGACTGGAAGCAGACCCCAACATAGGTGGGAAAAGGCTAGGCAGATGACATATAATTATAATATCATAAGTACCTAAAGGAATACTTTCCTTATGTTCTAACAATCAGTATTCCAGTCCTGTTTAAAAAAATGTTTATAGCGAGTTATATAATTTCATAACATCACGCCTTGTTGCACCGAAGGGTTGGGCAGCGGTGTACTTATAGTACAGCCACCATAACTGGCGAAATATGGGTACAATTCGCCAGTTATGGTTTAAGTCCCATGTAATAGGGGGCGAGCCTATTGCAATCAACCGGGCTCAATTCCAGACTCCGGGCTGCTATTGAGAAATTCCAGATAGAAAACCCCAAAAAACTTTGCCCGATCCGAGAATCGAACCCAGGACCTCAAGCTCAGCAGCTGCGCTTGCGAGCACTAGACCAACGATTCAGTCTAGTTGTTATTATATTATGATCATTTTTCAAGCCAATACGGTCAGAAGTTATTGAAGTACAACGAAATTTTTATAAAAAATAACTTCAAACCGAATGAAAATCGCGAATAACATAGGTAGGTAAGTAAAGCCTTAGAGGGCGGGACCCTACCTCTGGGCAAAACAATTTTTGGAACCGAAACATAGGTACAGTTAGCGTCAAATAACTTTGCCCCTCTGAAGTAGGCAACAAATCACTGCGCAGTAGTTAATCCTATGAATAAACCAGCAGCACGCATGCGCGGCTAGCGAAAAGCCTAGCTTCAGAGCGGCAAAGTTATTTGACGCGAACTGTAGATAAGGAAACCCCTAGAGGGTGCTCTACCTCTGGACAAAACAATTTTTGGAACAGCCCGTATATGAAGTAAAACGCTGAAATTCGAGACAGAATTTTTTACGTACACTTTCATGTGAATAATATGTAACACGAGTTACGTATTTATAAGCACGAATGTCTTCTCGCTTTGATTACTGTGACGCAACAGACAATGGAGAGCAATCAATTTCATGTTTTTACAAAGAAGGTTTATTTAACAACCAGACTCTTTGTGGCTAAGTAATAACAGCAGCACGGGTCGATTCATCAAGTTAATCTACGCTTGGTCCGTGGATGGGTGACCATCTTGACATATCAAGACCTCTCCGTGCCTCGGAAAGCCGTTAAGCCATTGGTCCCGGCTGTCATTCGTGGATCTTTGACAGTCGTTACGGGTCGTCAGAAGCCCGAAAGTCGACAACCAGTCCTACCAAGGAGTACCTAGTAATTGGGTTGTGGAGGTCAGATAGGCAGTCGCTCCATATAAAATACTGGTATTCAGCTGGTTGCTTGTGTACGGAACCCTAAAAAGAACAGGTTTTGCACCTCCGCTAGGTATACAGTATGAATTTTATTCAAATGAGCAGAATGCAAGCCATAATTTCCAAGAAAGCCCCGCTATAGTTTCGTATTCGATAAGGATAACATGGAAGAAGGATTGTTGGCTCGTGGCGACCACGTGTCCTACTCAATATGCGAACCGTATTGAAAACAATAGCCAAATATGTGATTTACCGAAATGCCCGGGCAATTTGAATAAATGGCTGTGTTAAATTTTAATACACGGGATGGTGATAAGAATTTGTGATTACTTGAAGTGTGTGTTAAATGTCTAATTCTTTCATCGTGAATCATTAGATTTGGCAACCGTAGGCAAGTTTAATTCATCGATGAATAAGCAATGACGCAGTCCAAAGCAATAGATTTCAATAGACTTCTATTGCCACTAATAGGTACGTCCATATTCCGAGATGTTTAGGTACAGATTCATTATAAGAATATATGCATTACTCCTTGTTGCTACGCTAGTACGTTCCAGTGACAATACTATTTCGACAATACAGGACAGTCACGAGCATAAATACTTTTTTTTTTTATTTCGGATGGGAAATTATCAAATGACCCCTCCCGCTCTGGGTGGAGCGGAAGGGAGTGTCAGACTCCTACTGACTAAAACCTACCCATGTTCCTTTCTTAGCCCTTTACGTTCCGGGCCAGCGGTAACCCTTTCGGACAATCCCGCTGACCGAGCATAAACACTTTACATTACAATTACACCAGATTCAAAACCGTCTTTTATGAAGTAAGATAGAAAAGTAAGTTATTAAGGGCGAATTTCACCAAACTTTTAGGTATACCTAGAATGAGACTCATCCTGAGAACAAATTTTGATTTTTTTACAACAACTGTCAGACGTAAAATAAAAGCGCTTTTGAAATGAGCCACAAGGGCTGATTTCTCAATAGTCAATTACATTTTATCTGAGGAATAAATGTGGCTGTTTGACAGTTGTCATATTTGTTCTTGGGATAAAAGTTATCGGACTGTTAAAAAATCATCCCTTATGACAAATATTGTATGGTGTTCTGAACATAGTTTTTCTGAAACCATACTATTGTAAAATAGACACAAAAACGGTTTTAAATTTTGCATAAACCGTAAGATATTTATTCTCGTGCGTGATTGTACATAATACAATTTCATGATGTTCCTACCAAATACACAAGGCTGGTAATCCGGTAGCAACGCGACAATGTCACTAGTGAGAAACCATTCACGTCCGCTGCGTCACGTCATCGGTGGTATTGCCACAGCTCACAGGTATTGCCGTCCACAACGTAGGCCGCGAAGTAGCTACGAGACTGCTACAGTTGCTACGCCAAATATCTGTTTTATAAGAGTTTTTGAATAGCAGTAGGTAGTTATCGAACAATTGTATTGATGGCGTAGCAAAATTACCTAGGTGTATATTTTGTGCAATCTTCTCAGTGAGCATCGCGCATCGTCATTGCAGTCCATAAAAGTAGATTAAAGATATTCTTTATGATATTTGGTAATATTAATACTTTATTTCTTTCTTAGTTTTATTGTTTTAATTAACTATAGTGCAACGTGCACTATAAAATAGTTAATTAAAATATCATCAGTATTATAACTGCAAGAATAAAAATTAGTATTTAACTAAAAATTCACTCTATACTATACAATATAAAGTGAATTTATTCCCGTTCACAAACGCAGTCTTATCATTTCTGACTTCTGAGCGATAATGAACAATAGCTTCCTCAGAACTAATTTACCGATTGCAAATGTTGCAAATACCTTACAATAAGTTAATAACCTCACGAAGCGTATCAGTTGCAAGTACTTGCAAGGCCTGATTATACAGTCAGTAATTGGGAGAGCAAGACCACAACTATTGGTAACTCCAGGTATTTTTACGGTGATGCAATTCAGTTAAAGACGCTATTAGATATAATACCTACTAATACATCAATTAAGTAATTATTGCTGATTTGATCGAATGCACTAAACATAGTCGCAATCACGATTAAGTATCTAATTAAAAGAATTAGGACTAGAAATCATCATCTGCCTAGCCTTTTCCCCCAACTATGTTGGGGTCGGATTCCAGTCTAACCGGATGCAGCTGAATACCAATATTTTACATGGAGTGACTGCCTATCTGACCTCCACAACCCAGTTACTGAGTAATGCGAATCCTAAAACTTAGATAATTAAGTCGAGTTTTCTTTGTAACATGGTGCGACAGAAGTACACGATAGCAATGTGTAAAGAGACCTACAAGCAATATGTGAAGGCAGCCGTGTGTAACAGGAAGAAACGTGGAAATGAAAAGAAATGACCGATGACATTTCCGAGTTCCTTTGTTCCTTGTTCAGCGGCTGTAAACGAGATTTTTCTATTATATTACTAGCAGCGCCTTCACCTGCGTAAGTTTCAATCCCGTAAGAATATTTTTTTTTTATTATTAATTTAGTAATTAAAAAAATATATATATATTTCCACGGCCCGCTCTTGACCCCGATCATAGATGATGAGCGATGATGGTAAGCGATAGATGAGGTCTATGATGGAACGAGCGTGCCCAGAAGATGCCTGTTCACTCTTGCTTTGAAGGCAGACGGGTTAAATGTGGGAGGGAACACAGATGCCGGCAGAGAGTTCCACACTTTGGCTGTGCGCATAATAAAAGTGGAGGAGAAGCGCTGAGTACGACTCGTGGGGATATCAACCAAGTGCGGATGGTACGCTGCAGTACGTCTGGTTGTCCGGTGGTAAAAGGGCGATGGTGGGATCAGGTCGTGGAGCTCCGGCGCACACTCTCCGAAGTACAGTCTGTAGAAGACCGACAGGCAAGTAACATTACGCCAATGAGCTAGGCTGTGAAGCGTAGCTACCAACGTCTCGTCGCCTATAAGCCTTTTAGCTCTGCGTCGGGATAAAAAGATAAATATTCTATGTGTTACCTAATCCAGGAAATGGTCTATCTATGTGCCAATTTTCATCCAAATCTGTTCAATGGTTTACGCGTGACTGAGTCAACAAACATCTTCACAAACTTTCACATTTATAATATTAGTAGGCTTTGTTCCTTAAAAACAAAGTCATTTACTTACCTTACCTACTGAAATTCAAGCAAGATAAGAATTTGACTTTAATATTTTCACATAAAAAGGAAAATCACACAAAAACTTTCATATTTTTTTTGTTTACTGAAAAACATGCCTCTAAAAAACCCTTTGTTTCTTACGCTGGCCGCATATCTACGACGAAAACTTAAATAATATTTTTTCTAACCGACAACACGTGTCATAAAAATATTATTCATCTATGGCTCCATACCTTTTTTCATCCCCTTTAGTGATCGTAAAAACAAAAACACACCCCACTGCTTTATTACGCATTACATATGGCTAATAAAAAGCATATATAGCTAGTTGTTTTTATGTATATTTATCGTTTATTCCCCTGTCCTTACTACTGTGACAATAAAGTTACTTTTCAACTGGTGCGTAGTTGCGTACACAAAGGAACACCCGCGGCGCTATAACGTAACGTAACTAGTTTAGTTAAGTTAACACAATAAAACGTAACTCTAAATTAGCTGCTCGTTTTACAAGCAATAAATTTAATAGACCCCTGCGAGGGGGTAAGTCACGCTTAAAATTTCAACTCGGCGACAATTCGTTTATAGACTCGCAAAGTTGACGTAAGGTTGATGTTACATCAAGTTATGTTTTGTAATCGACTTCGACTTTTACTGTTGGAGCACATATTAAAGTGGAAGAAATTCAACGTATAACTGAATTAACGCACATTATGAAAGTATTTTATTCAGAATCGTTAACGAAATCGATTTCTGTAACTTTTTATATAGGTATTTTTTTATCCCAAACAATGAAAACTACGTAAATAACAGTCACGCTTCCGCTGTACAGCTATAATATAACAAACCAAAATGGATGAAGTACCTACCTGTGCGTAGATTTGTATAGTGACCACAATTTTTTTCCCGCAATTAGTATAACTAATTTCATAAATAAACAATGTTTTTTATACATAATAGTAAGAACTCAGTACATTATACGTATTATACATAATCAGCCTATAATGTTCCCACTGCTGGGACACGGGCCTCCTCTCTGTGAGAGGGACTGGGCCGTAATCCACCACACGGGCCCAGTGCCTGTTGGTAGATGTCACATGTCTTAAATGTTTGGTTCTAGGACATGCCGGTTTTCTCACGATGTGTTCCTTCACCGTTTTGAGAGCAGTGGTGATGATATAATTTACACAAAGTAAAGCGCCTGTCTGGGTACGAACCTACGACCTACAACTCGTAAGTCGCGGCCGTTACCAATTGGCGACCACTGTTCTACATGCTCTCTATGTATTATATCATTTCAACCAAAAGACGTCCACTGCTGGACATAGGCCTCCCCCAAGCACTTCCACTTCGACCGGTTCTGTGCTTCTCGCATCCAACGGGTTCCTGCGGCCTTCACAAGGTCGTCGGTCGTGTGACGCAACTGTCTAATAAAAAAAGAAACTATCGCAACTGTCTAATAAAAAAATAAACTATGAAACGTGCACTAATCATAGATAAAATACTAAAAATTTAGTGCACGTTTCATACAAGCGACGTTTTTCAACTTTTTCTATGGGAGTTCCGTCTCTTATATATGTGGTCCACCTTGTGGGAGGCCTTCCAACGCTACGTCTACCGGTACGTGGTCGCCACTCCAGAACCTTTCGGCCCCATAGGCCATCTGTTCTGCGAGCAATGTGCCCTGCCCACTGCCACTTAAGTTTGGCAATTCTGCGGGCTATGTCGGTTACCTTGGTTCTCCTGCGGATCTCCTCATTCCTGATTCGATTACGCAGGGAAACTCCAAGCATAGCCCTCTCCATTGCAATGGATGTATTATAATTATAACAATATTCTAATTGGAGTGTTTAATGGTGTGCATTTATTCCGAGACATGTTGTTCATTACTAACAGCACCCTAATTGCGTAACACACCTACATTCACAATCTGAATCATTTTGCTTATCCATTGCTTCATACGTTCGAAAAATTTGTCTACTCAACAACGTAAATAACGCAATTAATGTTGTTGAACTGTCAAAAAGAAAGCCATTGCTACTGATAGTGTGGTACGCAATTATCCCGCAGCTTGGTAGAAACATTCAATGTGGATACTGCTAAACATTTATATTTTTATCAAGAAAACGAAAAAATTGCAGAGCAACACTACGGTTACCTTGCAATCTTTGTAGCTTCTTACAATATTTTTAATACGCTATGAAATATAGCTCTATAAAACAGGTTGTTATACTGCAGGCATTGCACCTGTGTGCTACGCTTCGGTGGACGCCTTCATTTAAATAAATGCTGAATGGCATATTTCGCACATCTGACGTCACCGCACGCGCCGCTCATTAGCAATGCTTGACGGTTCGTCTGTCACCCAGACATCTAACGGATTGAAAGCTAAAGCACTTTGTATGCACGCGAACGGAGCCTGTTATGTCATTCGGCTAGTCTTTTGATTGTGCAGTTGAAAGACCTCTAACAATCGGAATCAATAGGCGATACTATTTTTATATTTTTTACCTGACTGAGCTACCTGAAACAGTGTATTATAGATGCCATAGAATGCTTTTTCAGTAACTTTAGGATGATTGACTTTTTAGGTAAAAATCAAAATCAATATGCGGTACTATTTTTATGATTTTTACCTGTGATAGTGTATATTTAGGTGCCAAATAATGTTTTTCAGTAACTTTAGGATAAATGACTTTTTAGGTGAAAATCGAAATCAATATGCGGTACCATTTTTATGATGTTTACCTGTCTGTCTGATACCAGAAAGAATGTATATTTAGGTGCCAAGTTACTTTAGGACGATTGACTTTTTAAGTAAAAACAGCAGCAAAGTATCAAGAACTTACGTACTTATAAATATCTTAACTAAAACCGCTTTTGTTTGTTCCGGAAACTGCGTAAACATAACATATTTCATCATAAAAATATTATATTTGCTGATGTAATTTCTTGAACGCATAGGGGTTAGTCAAAAATCTTGTCGCTTAATCAACTTTTACTGCATATATTGGTTTATAGCTCGAGGGATAAGGGAGAAACATCGCAGGGGGCCACTTGGGTACCAGTGGCTCAATTTGTATTGATGAATGAAGATTAAAGTGTAGACTTCCCTTCCCTAGTAAACATAACTGTGTCAACACAAGGATGTCATATTCATCGACGGACGATTGTCAGCATGTGTTTGAACGTTGATGTGTTTACATAGGATGGTGTTTATGCAATAGATGTGGATACGCTTCTGTCTTCAGTGTTCGTTAACAAATGTTAGATAATTCTTTACTTACTTACCGTTTGGTCTTTTCTTTTAGCTTCATCATCTTAATTTCAACTGAAACCGACATTGCAGTTCAGTGCTGGATAATATCTAAGGCTCCCCCTAAAATTCGCCTAAGTATTTAGCATTGTCGGTTCAGCAAATTGATTGGTGATCTACTAGGTTTAAGATACACCTCAATTCGACCACTTTTAGCTTGGTAAGTAGTAATGTCCCTGCGCAACGGAACAGATCCTCATCGTAGTCTTGTGTCTAATGAGTAGAACGAGGCAGATAGGTTACCTACTATTTGATCTTCAGAAACGGCATAATGTCACATTATTAGATGCCACATGGAAGTGGGACGGCATGTCGTAATTACCAAGGTTTGACATGACACTTGCGAAGCGCGTAGCATCTATCTACTACTTTTTACTTATAATATCGTTGCTTGCATAATCAAAAGATTTCGTACTACCGTATTGGTCGATAGCGCGCACAGGAAACTGGAAGGTTTGACATATTGCGAAACTAAATGTTGAGTCCTTCTTACTCGAATTCCTGTAAATTATCGTCTGTCATTTTTATAGAAACTTTTTCAAAAGCGGCAAAACACAGATTGGTAGGTAGGTACAGTCAGCAACAAGAGTCGATTAACACTTCAGTTTTTTTAATCTCAGTTATTGAGCAAAATATTAACACTTCCGTTTTTTTTAAATCTCAGTTATTGAGCAAAATATTTTTTCAAAATTGCATTGTACCTACTTCTGCTGTAATTTTGAACAAATATTTTGCTCATTAACTGAGATTAAAAAAACAGAGATGTTAATTGACTTTTGTTGCTGGCCGTTCACAGACAGTATCCTACGTACATTGCTAGTCCGTCCATGTTCTACGGCTATAATTACTATTAATTCTATGGAATTCTAGCGCGATGCCATAAAAACTTTTAATAGCTTTTCTATTGGCATGAAAGTAATGAATAGATCAATAAGGAAAACATATTTTCTTGGAAAGGTTGTAAATATTGGATGCGTGTTATTACTACGTAATTATGAATCAAAGTGCCGACAGGGTATAGTGTTTTATTGAGTATGTTGTCCGTCTACTTAGTTTCAAGTTTATGGTAACTTATTTTACAACAGGCACTTGAAGCGTTGAGAAGAGAAGAAAAGCTAAATTTCAGTTGAAATTGGCGCTAAATCTGACAATCTGAAATCGTCATTGAAAATATCAATT
Organism: Oligia latruncula; assembly: GCA_948474745.1. Taxonomy (NCBI): domain Eukaryota; kingdom Metazoa; phylum Arthropoda; class Insecta; order Lepidoptera; family Noctuidae; genus Oligia; species Oligia latruncula. The sequence goes on from OX419694.1 coordinate 6,620,607, forward strand.
CGAAATCTGGAAAATGATTTATAAGGTACCTAACTCGTTCTTTATATTCTATATCCTTTCAATGTCATATTCGTGTAAAAACGATTATTTTTTTTTATTGAATTAAAATTATTTAAAAAATAACACAGGTTTACCGACACCAGGTTCCTTTATCTTAATTTTAGAGCTCGTCTATAAACCTAATTTATCCTTCTTATTGCCCATTCCAGAACCCTCTCCATAATATTTCCAATAAGTGCCTCTACCGGATTCCTCTCAACCGTTTCCTTTCAAGCGGCCTTCATCCCAACGCTTCAAGTACTTACCTTCATCTTGACAATAACTATCGGAAAGACATTGTTGTTCAAAGGTTTTCTAATAACGTTACCCAAAAGTTTACCGTGCACGTAGTCTCCGTGCAAACGGTAGGATATAAAGTTGCGCATGTAGGTATCGAGCTGAACTATCAAATTAAGAAGAAGAGTAGGTGAAGTCCAACGAAACGATGGATGGTCTGTTTCAATGATGATAGGGCTAGAAAGGGGGTGACTACTGATATGACGACTAATAGAGAAGTATGGAAGAAGAAGACATGTTGCGCCGCCCCCAAGTAAATTGGGACAAGGCCACGAGAACGATGATATTAAGTAGAAAAATCAGGATTTTTTCTGAAGCAGCTTGGCTCTCTTATAACAAAGGACTTAAACTCAAGTGGCTAAAGAGACAAGTTAATAAGGTCGTGAACAAGCCAAGTCATGAATGAAAAGTGACTAAAGACAGACATTGGCGCCGATTCTGTTTTTCACAAACTAAACTAAATTTAAGTTCCTGCATCTTTTTCTTTCTATTTCATTAAGAAAAGGACAGAAGATAAATATTAGTTTAGTCCTGTCAAATTAAGATACTCCATAGACAACTTTAGACAAGATTAAAAAATTGGCTACTAAAAATACGTCAATTTACGTCAGGCGCTGACTAATTTGACAGGACTAAACTAATATTTATCTTCTGTCCTTGTCATAATGAAATAGAAAGAAAAAGATGCCTGAACTTAAATTTAGTTTAGTTTGTGAACAACAGAATCGGCGCCATTAACTTAAATTCAAAGAAACTTTGTATAACTAACATAGTTTCATGTGTGAACGTACAAAGAATGAATGAAAATGTTGAACGTACCATCTGTTTTCCTTTGTTTTAAGTTGTAAACGTCAACTTGAAGCAACAAGTTTCGGTTATTTTTGTGTTCATTCACAAAAGTTAACTTTTTGTTAAGTAAGTACTATTTTAAACTGTAACAAGGCGAGTTCTTAGGATTTTCTCACAATACAATTTCAACAAGTAATTAATGGTTACTGAAAAATCGCTTGATCAATGCCCAAGATTCAAACAATGCATTGCTTTCTCCTACTCTTACTTTTCGCAGAACTTTCATCATCGTTTTCCTACATGGTGTACCTAATACATCGTAGGTACTGAATCCATCGTAGCAGGTAGCGTTCTGTAATTTCTGCCTATAAATTTGTACCCGCATGGGAAAAGAATGAATTAATGTAAAGAAGCCAGCAAATCAAGCTACTACAATCTGTCAAGTTTCTTTAATAGATTTTCAACTTTATAGCTAAAACATAAGGTTCAATGTTGACTGGAAAAACTTTACAGTTTCGGGTAGCTTGATGTACTGGCGTCTGTACGCATGAACATAGAGTTTAGGCACAAAATACAGATAGTATCTGTATTTTGTGGTTTAGGTTTTATTTACGATCTCCCTTACACCATGAAAAATAAAGCCTAAATTATCCACGCACAATGGTCCATTTGAAGGACTAAGTGCGGAAGCCTATAACATAGAAGCATAAATTATTTACAAAGCAACGACACACTATGCCGAAGGTACGCGGCCGAAGTTCCGCGGCTGATTTTATATCAGCGCTATAACGCAACGTAATTTCGGCATAATGAGTCGTCTATAATTCAAGTAGCATTGCAGACGTAATCATGCCGAACTTCGGTCGCGTACCTTCGACATAGTGTGTATAGACACTAAGACCACAATTTATTCGAACACCGTACTACATTGTAACAAATCCTCCATCATAGATACTTAACAGCCTAACAAGATAACCTGATCAACTACCTTGACACAATAATAACCAAACATTTATTACTATAATAACAATAAGTACAATGTTTTCACTCAGAACTTGACGATGAGTCGCGAGTTCGTCCATAATAGAGATGTAATTTAGGGAAACGGTCCCAACATCCGGGCTGTTTAATTCAATATAAGTACATATAAATAAAAAACGAGTATTTATAGTAATGGACTATAATGGATCGCCAGCGGACCATGAATAGAATTGTAATGTGGTTGGAAATCGTTGAGTTTGAGGACATGGGAAATGCTGTGTCAACTGTGTAAATATTGCGGACGTGTGGTCGAGTAGTTGCTAAGTTAATCTTAGATCAATGACTTCAGCGCCGGTTTCCTAAATGGTGAACGGTCAGGGTGGGTTTAGACCAAACGAACATCGAACCAGAACAAGACCTGCATTCTTTTGTTGATATTCTTGATATTTTAGTAGGACCAACGAAGGAACATTCATGGAACATTCTGTCCCTTTTTACTCAAAGAGAATTTGGTGGAGTTAGGGTAGAATGTAAAGACGCCAGCACATCAAGTTACTACAACCTGTCAAATTTTATTAATAGATTTTCAACTTTATCGATACCTCCAAATTGTAATTTCTAATTAAGAAATAAATGATTATTTATTATTATAAATACTTGTGAAATAGACTGCTTCTCATGACTACCCGTTATAATAGATGGAACCGCTTTCCTAGGAAACCAAAGCTTTAGCGTGGAGGAAAATTTCGTGAGGAAGCCCAAATTTATTACTGATCTGAAATCGCCAAAACGTAAACCGTTTCGGGACGCGTTTACGTTCCATTAACTTGATGTACAATAGCTACCTACACGTTAGTTGCTGGAATGAAAAAGGACTTACGTGACGAGAATAAAGAAGTATCTACCTATAGTGAATATCGACAATTGAATGAGGTTGTGGTCCGTGGTAGGCCATCGAACGCTATTAGTAAGGTTATTAATAACTTTTCGAAAAATTCGAAGCTTTGCAGCAAGAAAACCATTACGATACCAAACTTGTAAGGTATGTATGTAAACTTTAAGGTTAAAAAAGTTGTATAGGCGTTAAGCTTTCACATTCCTTTGACCTTCGACCCGTCTGTACCCAACCCAGACCCACCAAGATGTGAAATTCCGATAATACTGTCAACATTTCAATTCCGTTATTCCACATTGAAGTGAATTGCACACCTCATCACAATATCACGATTCAAGCCATTGTCCCTAAAGGGTCGTGTAGATATGCCTATAGGCAATAGGTATAGACACAATATTGTGTACCAGCTAATGTACTAGTCTATGAACACTAGCATTCTTGCTTAAAAGAATAGATAATAGAGGACTCATTCAGGCCCCTGTTTCTAAATTCAAAGAATTTTGTAGTAGAAATTCCGAAATTCAAAACGCTGGGCATTTTTTTTGTGCCCTCAATTTCACAGTAATAAAGAGGCCGTTTATATTCTTTCCATAGCCACAACATTAACATAAATGTACGACACATAGGTAGGATGCCTTAAAATATCAAGTTTTGGACACTAACGACTTAGCTTAACAAGTCAATCAGGTCAGGTTTAATTTAATTACTTACCATTATTCTGGCCATTAGAACATCCTTTTACAGCTAGAAACATTACTAGTCGTAGATCTGCAAACGTCAATGAAAATAGAACTGCCTGAGGTGTAAAATTAGCTTGGACGACCGGTAACAGACATATGCTATTAAATCATAGGAACGAAGATGTAAGATGTTCTGTAGCAAAGAGATTATTATAGTCTTTGGATTATAGTGAAGAACGTCTTCAGAAACTTGTTAGGTGAAGTAAATACTTTACATCGACCACAGGAATGATTCCAATGAATGACTGGCTTCTGCCTGCGACTTCGTCCGACCTACCCCGTCGCATCGCATCGCCTGCCCGCACTATTACTTAATTTTCACTTAACGTTCTTCCTTATTACTTTTTAAGTCCACTACAGAGCTAATTTTCATTATAACATTTAGTAATATTGGCAAATTAATGAAACACACAGAAATATTAGAAATACTGACATCTATTTGCCATATTGCCAATTTTCAAAATACACCCTCTTAAACACAAAAATGAATCTGCTTCCAGTCTTACCCGATGGAGCTGCAGACCAGTATTTTCTTTAAAACATCGACGCTAAATTGCATGTTCTTATACCAACCTACTGAAATTCAGCAGAATCTGATAACTGACTTGGAGCCATCTACAATTAATGCTAGACTAGACTGATGAATGACATCATGGATTTTAACTGATCGAATTTAATATAGGTCACCAGTGTGACGATGGTGCCATTGACCCCTACGATAACACCGAATTCAAGATTTCATTATTTTTATTCATCATCCCGTGGGATGGGTCGGCACAAGCTTATGAGCTGAAGGATATTTTGAAGGATATTGGTAATCCATTGCTTCATATGTTCGAAGATTTTATCTGCTCAACAACGAAATAACCCCCACTGGTACTGCCCATCATCTGCCTGACTTTTTCCCAACTATGTTCGGTGGGGTCAGCTTCTAGTCTAACCGAATGCGACACCAATATTTTACATGGAGCGGAGCCCAGTTATTGGGTAACACGATACTCCTTAGTAAGATCGGTGGTAGCTGGCATGCCCATTGGACAAAAACCAAATTGAACGTACTATCTAACTGACACTAAAGTACCTATCAATAGCGGCTACTAATGGAAGTACCTAATACATTATCAACACACAGCGACACAATTATTAGTGATCTAACAGGCCCGACACGTGTCAAATTATATCGGGCTCCATCAAATTATAAATTTGTACAAACTGGCAGTTTTAGATTGACAAATTTATGGACCACAAATTAGGTCACGTTCAGATAAAATCGCTATGCATTCGTTTTGTTGACACGCTTTCAAATACATGTCCGTTTTCCCGGTGCCCGGGCTGCAAAAGGGGTACCTATGTAAGAATCGTAGTAATGGCGTTTTGTAGTTTCTGTCTACCCTCGTGTAAAGAAGGCGTGGGTTTATCTATGTACAGACGCCAGCACATCAAGCCATTACAATCTGTCAAATTTCTTTAGTAGGTAGATTTTCAACTTTATCGCTAAAGCATAAGGTTCAAAGTAGATTGGGAAAATTTTACAGTTTCGGGTAGCTTGTTGTGCTGGCGTCTGTACTTATAAGCCCGTTTTCAGTAGCACTAGGCGATGCCTGTGCCTAAATAAAAGCGCGCTGTTGGATTTTGAACTTTCGATGCTGAACCGAGCGGTCAACGGCCGCTGGTGTGGTTGAGATACTTGAAATAACAAGTTTATATTTTTGTTTTAGCGTCATAGATATTGTTACCCATCACATCTGCGGAGTTTCGCTAGTTAATTTAATTTGACCCTGTACAGGTGCTGTTCCGGATCACCTTACCATTTTTAATCGACGAAAAAACGGAGGAGGTTCTCAAGTCGACGCGTATATTTTATTTTTTTATGTATGACCACGCATAACTTTTTACAGAGTAATCCGATTTTGATCATTCTTCATTCCACCTCGAGAGTATACCCTTTCAAACTAATAAGTTTGAAAGGGTATACTCTCGAGGTGGTGGAATCTGATGAGAGGATCCCATGGAAATCGAGGGAAACCCTCAAATTTTATAGGCAAAGTTATAGTGATTTGGGTATTTTTTAAAGTAACTTGAGCATTTGCTCTCGGAAGTCATCATTTGGTAAAGTGGAGCTGATGATGAAGACCACAGGTGGCCATCGGAACTACTCAATGATAAATATTTCACGGGTTGCGATTCGATTACCTACTTTAATATGGTTGCTAAGCAATTTATGCTTTTCACAATGCGAATGGTGAAATGAAGCTGATGGTGGAAAAAAAGCAAATTAATTAATTACGTAAAGCCTGATGCGCGGCGGCCGCGCCGACTTAAAATTACTTTGATATAAAGAACGGTTAAATAAAAAAGGTTTATTATTTTTTGCTTTTCGTTTTTCCGGCGGTTTAATTTTTTTGTTTTAAAGTTTTTCTGAGACTAAGTAGCATTGCTGGAATCCAGCAATGAAGTTTTTAAACTTTTTCCTGAAGTGTCGCCTCGTGGTCGTCTTCACAGTGTCGTCACTTTTATCGTGGTGGGCACAAGACCTATGTTCCAATGACATGACCCTTGGATGACCATATTATTGCAGTTAACACGACATTTCATCACAGTTAAACTGACTAACCAACAAAAAAGTGTTCCGCTACGCAACAACCAGAAACATTCCCAGATTTTCCTAATTCCAAACAACAATATTGACAATAAGTAGCAATTTGTCTATCAAAGCGCCCAACCTAAACCTTGATTCACAAAAAACCCGTAGTAAAGTCAACAAACGCTTTTAGTACAATCACTTCCCAACCTTTGGGTGAAACAATAGCCCGCGACCGAACGAAGCATCATGGCTCAGTAAGCGAACAGAATAATCAACTCCTGTCTATTTTCGTGCGGTCGGCAAAATAGATAGGTACTTACACAACTTTCGTATTTCCCTGTTGGCGTAGGAGGAAAGATGAATGGAACCAATCACTGGAAATATTGATAAAAAATCAGGATTAATATGTTCTTGGAAAACAGGAAAAGCTTTTTAAGTATTTTCGACAGGGCTTTGATCATTCAGGCCATTAAAAACAAGAATTACCGAAACATGCTAACTTTACCTATTATTCTAAGAAATCAATTTCTTCTTTCCTTTACAGTTTACTGAAGTAGGTATTTCTTTAAAGTGCTTTTTGAAAGAACCTACACGGACAATTAATTTGATACGACGGAAAATTAATGAACCTATTTTTTTATGAATTTATCTATTTCTGTATGTAACAACATACTCGTACCTACCTGTCTGACTCTGTCTATTTAATATTTGCATGCTATCATTACATGGCGGAATGTGCCTTTGGGCAGAATTTTTATGTAACATCTTTTGTGCCTACCACATTTTACAAATAAACAATTTTGATTCGGACACACTAATTGCTCCAAGTTCAAGTTAGCATTAAATACTAATCTCTTTTGCTAAGCATATCGCATTTCTTCATAACCTTCTTCGACGGCACTCCTAAGTTTTATATGCTTCTATGAAGCTACCTTGATCCGTGAACATAGGTACTCCCACGGAGATTAGCACCCACCCACAAATAAATCTTACTTGACCTACACAAAGAGAGTTCACTCAGGTAAATCATAGAATTAAAAACAACCCACGTTTGAACCATCTAAAAAGCACGCTGATTTTGTTTATGGAAATCCTCCATTATTTGCTAAATTCTTAAGTAGTTTTTGTAGTAGTTTTTTTTTTTGTATTTACATAATATATAGGTAAGCTAACAGACTTAGAATAATAATAATAAGTACCTACATGAATATAAAACAAACGAGGGTATAATCATAGGGCTTAAAAAATTCTTCTGCATCGCTGTCAGCGGGAAAAATGCCCAAAAGGCTGGCAGCATTGCCACGTTGCCACGATGCTACTTCTCTGGCCAAAAAATAGTTCAGCCCTCTAATCACGTGAAAAATCATTTGCTATAATAATAATTTGCTGTTGTCACCTTATCAATAAGAATATTCTGTTATAATCTTATCGATAAAACGAGAAGGGACATAATTATAATATTATACCTAATAGGTAATGCTAATCTAGATAGGCTTATCTGTTATCTCTGTATTACCGCATTTACACAATCGTGCTCGCTATTCGCCTCGTGGCTCGACGAACGATTCGACGAACCATGGGCCTTCGCGAACTACTGTTCACACATTCGCGGGGTGAAGTATTTTCACAACGCGAGCCACAACGCGAGCACTCGAATCGCAAGGCGAGCCACGAGGCGAATAGCGAACCCACTGTTTACACATGCGGGTTCGTTATTCGGCTCGCGGTTCGCGCGATTGTGTAAATGCGGCATATAGGTCCCATTGAAGAATACTGACAGTTATGTTGTGTGTGGGTGTTGAACTTGTAACCTTACAATGTTGAATAACTTGGTCTTGTTTCTGGAGTTGTTTCTTTTCTATTGTTATTATTACGAGTATGTACCTAAAGCGTAGCGTCTAGTATGAAAAGCGTTGTAAGTACCTACTTCTTAATACCTGATGATTTTAATAGGTAACGTTTTTTCCCGTCTATAACAGCATAATGAGAATCCATTTCTTTTTACAGCCCGATTCAAAACTTTATGGCGGTTTGGAACATGATGCGAGTCACTTAGGGGGTGAGGGGTGAGGGACTACGCAGCGAGTAGCGTACTTCTCAGCCGCCATAAAGTTTGCATCGGACATTCTTAATGCATATCAATCTACACAAAGACAGAAAGAGAAAGTTAAAAAATCGTTACAAATCTCCCATTCTTAGATGCTTGCCCCTCCCAGGAACATTGCAACCTCCCTTGCCACGTTGAAGACCGCGATAAATACTCCTTACATATAATCCTCTTCTAAACTGCAACGGACAACAAACATTCTGCCCCACAGACATAATTTTAAAAAGCTCGAAAGCACTTTGACCTCATATTCCAGTCATTAAGTTAACGCCCTTCCTGATTAACGTTAATGAATGGTTTTAAAACTCGTTTCTAGCCCTCGCCTGTACATCCTTTGCGACACATTTGTGTGCCTCTACCGCAAATAAACAACATTGTTATAAAACACATTTGGGAGTTCGAGGTCCCCAAATAAAAAAAGAAATCTATTAACTGGACACAGACAAGTCTTATTGTCTCATTGTAGCTGCCGAAGTGAGCCAAATTCAATCATGTAACCTGTTACATGATTGAATTTAGCTTGAATGACGCAGGCGTCATCCTACACTTTGTACTCTGCTCACGACGCTTCGTAGATACATAAAAATTGTTACGTAACTGTATACAAACTTTACGAACCGTTGGTGACTGCAAAAAATATAAAAATCGATATAGTTTTTGCTGTCAATGTCTCATCGAGATGTGCTGTTATTTATTGACCGCCAGATTACGCACATTATATACCGCGGTTTTCCTGCCATGTTCAACATATTTCCAAAGTTTATTTATTGTCTGCCTTTTTTGTGGTTGATGTATTCTCGAATATTGTGTGTTTTTGCTTTTAACTGTTATATTTTATAGCATGCAATCTAGGACAATACACATTTTTAGGAATCGATACCGACGACCTCTAAAGACTTAAAATGACAAGTATTCAAATTGAGACAAATTGTAGCACGTCGCCTACAGATTTTCCATTGTTCACATTTATGACAGGCGCGAAGTGAAAAGCTGCTTCAACACAATGTTATTCAGGTTAATTTAAAGAATAAAGTGATAATGGGAGCTATAACAATAGTTTTAAAAGTCATCGTTTTAATGCTCAAAAAGTCGTGATTACGAAAAACTGCTTTCTTTTTGTGTCATTCGCCAGTTATATTTCCGTGTTCACCTCGCACACCGGCAGAGAAAATTGAGAAAAACTTTTAATGGATATGAACATTTCAAAGCGAATGCTAGCAAGTGGGGCTTATTATATGTGTCTATTGAAGGCATAGATGTCGGCCATGTTTGCCTCTCATTTTTATTCTGTTTACTTGGACCAGCTGCTCCATTTCTGGCTCGGCTCGTAAAAACTGAATTGAAAACAGAATAAAACATGTATTCTTAATGTCAGTACTCGCGCAATTTTACTACATCTTCATTAATGGCAACATCATGAAAGTTGAGGAGTGCATTAAAATCATCAAGTTCGTTTATAAACTTCTTTAATTACATATCTATACAAACATCAGCCAATTGAATTACAACTACACAATAATTTACAGTCTTTCCGAATAATACTTAAAACATTTTTTCTTTAAAAAAGTAATAAATACGAAGAAGCAAACCTTTTCAAATGCGAAAATTTGGTATCGTTATTGTACAAAAGTTACACATATGCTATTAAGAATACTCGTAGATTATTATAAAGTTCTATAAATATTTACAACTTGGGACGATTTTCGTCTATAACAAAACAAGTTCTTTAGCGTTCGCCTAAGGCTAAGACTAAGGCCTACAGATCAATTATTTAAGAGATCGTTTGGGTTAACGTTTACTGAGGTCCTTCATACCAGGTACGTTTGAACAGTGTGCTGAAATACCACGGACTGCGGTTGATTGTGGCGACCTTGGAAGTCGTTGGAGGAGTAATCCGAATCTATCGTGGAGTAAATGTGCTCGGACAGCGGCCGGTCGCACGGCGAGCGTTCCGCTGAGTTGGCAGACTTGCCACAAAGCGTCTGGCAGGTACTGTTCAACACGGACGCGTCCATAGTATAAGTATTAGAATTTCTTCCATAATTTAGTCTTTTTAATTTCTGTCCGTGTCGCTTAGATGACGGCATGGCATAACGTAACCTCTCCCAAAACCGTTTCTCTTTCCACGTTATCTCCAAACCCGTTTTGAAATATGACTTCAACTCCGGATCTCGTGGGATGAGCCCTACGCTCACTATTATTAATTTATGTGGATTCTTTTGTAGCGCTTTCTGTAAAGCTTGTCGGAACTCTATCTGTGACCACTCGGTTAAGATAAAATTCTTTGTTAAAACTACTATGATACGCCTCGACGCCTCGGTGGCCTCGACCACCAAGTCGGGGAACTGAGCGTACGTCGCTTCGAACTGCGGAACGTCTCGGTAGTGTAGGCAGAGATGGTACGACGGATAACCGGTCTCTAATTCACGAGCAAGCGATTCTACAACAAACTCCTCGTCTTTAGGGCTATAACAAATATATGCGTCGTAAAGCTTATCAGCATCCTTAAAAGCGCCCGCTAGAGGGGAGAGCTTAATTCCGCAATTCGAATACAACCACATCCTACAAGCGTATCTAAATGTGAATACTAAAGCTAATATTAATAAAATAAGCATGAACCCAGTCAAAGCCGAGGCCAATAATGGCAAATTGTTGGAGACGAAGAACGCGCTTATCATCGAGCTATCGCTTATTTCACTGCAAACTGTCACATTTAAATTCAATGGCTTCTTTGCCGGGTTCATGTTCTCATTCACACACCACAGGTTGGGAATGTCGATAATTTTCTCGACGTTCTGAGATACATAAGTTAAAAAACCTTGCAAATATTTACAATCACAGGACCAGTTGTTACTGCCAATGTACAATGTTTGTAACTTCTTGTTATTGTCTAAATGCCACAGACCGTAATTCACGAGTCTGTTTCCATCCAGGCGCAAAACTTCTAGAGCTCCCAAAAGGGAAAAAGTTTCATTAGAAATGTACTCAATTAAATTACTTTGAAGATACAGTTCTTTTAAGTTGCTTAGCTTTGAAAACTCGAGACCCAGTAATTGTTTCAGTTTGTTGTTGTCCAAGTGTAGGATTTTTAGATCTCTTAGTTGGCTGAATGTATTGTTGTGTATGTTTATTATATTACTTGAATTAAGATATACAACCACGGCCTTACGCATAGAATCGAAAACAGATTCGTTAAGTTCGCTATAAATATTACCATCTAAATATATATGAGTTGCATCTACAGGAAAATTCTGAGGTATTGCTTTCAATTGTTTAACAGAACAATCAACAACGCTAGTGCTCTTCGCCGAATCGTGATAACACGAACAATTCATTGGGCACAGTGTTTTGCAGCTACAGTTATTGAAATCGCAACAATGACAGCCATCAGGGCAGTAACTATCGTATTTACACAAAAAGTCTTTGATATGGAGAGAACTGACCGGGAGATATTTCACGCCGCGTACGTAGGATTCCTTGCAGATTACATTCTCCAAGTCCATTACGCGCGGGTATTCGCGAGACGTAATGGAATTGATGAGTAAAAGCCATTTCATTGTGCAATCGCATCGAAAGGGATTGCCACTAATGTAAAACTCAGGTAGCACTCGTTCATCTGCCACTCTCGAAACACGTAAACTATTTATGTCCAAACTTTCAATCTCATTGGCATACATATCAACTCGAGTTAAATTTCTCTTCTCAAGGAATGTATCCGTCTCTATACTTGTAATGAAATTGTTGTTGATAAATAAAAGCTCTACGCTGTTTGGTATTGACATCGGTGACAGGGTCACTAAACGGTTATGACTGGCGTCTAATGTTTTGACGTGAAGCTCGTTCTGGATTTTATAGTAATTACCTAGAATCTCAATGAAATTCGCGTGGATGTCCAGCCATTTCAAGCTTCCCGGAATGAAAGCGTAATCAAACCACACCAAATGATTCTCGGATAAATTAAGCCATAACAGTTTAGTCAGCGCCACAAACACCCCGTTAATGTCAGAAATGAAGTTACCGTCCAAACGCACGGCTTCCAATTGGGTATTCTTTTGAAAGGTTTCAGTCTCGATTGACTGTATTTTATTTTTGGCCAAATTCAGTACTTGCAGGCTTGGCAAGCCCCAGAACATGCCCGCGGTAAGGTTTCCAATTTGATTGTCGATTAAACGTAACCCGGTCAGTTGCGATAGGTTCTGGAACGAACTATTTGCAATCTCTGTTAATAAATTTTCACCTAAGTCTAGCGATTTCAAAAACGGTAATTGCATAATTGCATCAGGGACTTTCACAATCTTATTAGAACTTAGATCTAATTCTTTCAAATCTGAACAATTTCCAAATGCATTCTCACTGATATAAGATAGCATATTATTATTTAAGTTTAGTTTATTTAATATAAATAATCCATTAAATATATGGTCTTCAATAGCTTGTAACTTGTTCTGACCCAAGTTCAAAGTGTGTAGATTAAAAAGCGGTGAAAATGCATTATCCTCTATGAACGCTATGGTGTTGTTGTACAGATTCAAAATTTGTAAAAAGAACAAGTCTTTGAACATGTTGCGTGTGACCCGGGCCACCGTGTTATGGGACAGGTCGAGCACGATTAATCTTATTAGACCACCGAACGTTTCATCTTCTATTTGGTCGCTCCTCAATTTATTCGCCGAAAGATCTAAAACGAGCAATTGTTCCAACCGATTGAATATTCTCTTAGGCAAAGTTTCCAGTTCATTATTTTGTATATAAATTTCACGAATTTCTCTAGTATTATAAAATAAACCGTCTGGTAAATAACTAATAGCGTTATCCGAAAGGTTAACAACTTTTAACGACAGTAAGTCACTAAAAACTTCGCCTGGGAGCTCGTTAATTTTATTATTTTGAAGGAATAACTGTGTCAACCGGCGTAAATGTAAAATTTCGGAGTCAGCTGGCAGCGACATGATGTCGTTATGACTTAAATCTATAGTCTGCAATGTGGACCCGCATTTATGACCAAAACCCAGTTCGTCGACAAACTTGATTTTGTTGTGCGTTAAATTAAGTGAAATTATGTTTTCCAGCGCGCAAAACAGGTCCGAAGGTATCTTTCTTATGTTGTTGTGACCCAGGTCTAACGTGTGCAGCTCCCTCAGTCCGTTGAAAGCTCCTAAAGATAGTTCCAATTCTTTATTGTTGCTCCACTCGTTGTTCATAGAGCGAATCTTCAATGTCTTCAGCCCTCGCAGCCCCTCGAACACATTGCCAGGCAGTCGTAGTATTTTGCAGTTATCTATGGTTATCTCTGCCAAACCTTGCATTCTTCCGAAGTGATGGTCTCGCAGAGAGCTCTCCAGTAGCAGCGGGCTGCACCGGATCGCGAGCCGCTCCGCGCCATCCGAGTGCATCGAACCGGCGACGTCCCTGTCCGACGACAGTGTCCGTACGTTGCACTCCACCACACCATTCTCACCGGACACACGGAAACAAACATCTGCATCGTCAGGCGCTTCCGTAAGCGCCGCGCCCATCACTAAACAAAAGAATATCGCGTTAATTATCATTTTAAACGGCACTGTGTCCATATCATTTTCGTCACTTGTCAGAATAGAGTTTTGATGAATGAAAGTTGAGTTCGTAAGTCGCGCACGGTCATGTTCAGCTGTTGTCTACGCATGTACTACACGGAAACACTTCGATAACGACGATTATGAGCGGTGTAGTAAATAGAGCAGTGTGCGTGCGGCACAGCATGGCAACGCAACAACGCAAGCACGCGATCCCCCCGCGGTGGCGAGGCCGCGACTGCCGCGTACAATGAAATGCCATGAATGCGCGGCGGCTTGGAGGGAACGGACCGCACCAACATTTCTATTGCCGCATAATAAGTAACCCTCGTAGTTTTGAGTTTTGTACGAAACGGAAACCGTTACGTGACGTCGTTTCCATAAATTTTATTTGGGAATAACCCTTTTAAAATTCTAATTTTAATGAACAAAAACCATTGCTCTAGCTCTACTAGGAGTAGAGCTTATCAAAATTTAAAAACAAGTTTATTTATTTTTGAGTTTGCAATAATTTTATTAATTACACAATTTTGTTGCTGTGTACCAGAATCTGTGAACGTCTTATTATGGTATTAAATTTACCGAACGATCATTATGGTTTTGAAACTTTATCTTTTTGCTAGTTTGAAGATCTAAAAGTTTTTACTTTACTAGTAGCTACAATGATGAGCAATGTAGCTCAGTAAGTCACTATGCGGATGCGAGTCGTCAGTCCTAGGTTCGATCACATATTTTCAGGAAAGAGTAGGTAAGAGAGGAAGATAAAATTATTTAAACGATTTGTAGTTTTATTATTATTTTAGTAAGTAGGTAATTTAAACAGACATAAGCTTTGTGAGACTTTTATGTTTGTATGTAACCGTTGACGTGATCTAGTTATCTATATGCAGAGGGTTTTCTTTACAGTTTATTTTATAGGTTTTATTCAGACCTCAATAACACAACACGCCCATCTCTAAGACTTTCTATTTTTTCAAACATATCTTAAATGATATGCAGGGAGTTAAAGTGCAAATATTCCGCAAAATATCTACAGAGCCGTCGACTGTTTATTATATCGATATAAATCATATAGAAAGCAGGGCCTGCGGTTGCCTTCTGGTTCTCCTTTATCAAAACATCCCGTAGAGGTACGTACAGGTAGCCGCCGGGCACGGGACACATTGTGTTACGATTGCAGCTGGTGTGCCGGTGGCCGGTTGTTGACGAAACTGGCGTAGAAACTACTTAAGGCAGGGATAAATCTTCGGGGCACAGGCCCAGTTTCTGCAACGAAAATTTACAGACGCGCGTCAAAATTAAACGCAAGTCAAGTGATACGATTCGATTGGCTGTTGATAATTAATTCTACCGATCACAGCAGTTTTCATGCGCTTGACAATTTGTTAGCAAACTTTAGAATTTAGTGTTGATTTTCGTTTCGTTCAGAAAGGTATCTAATATGCACCAAATATTCATTGTGGCGATTCTTGAGGCCTTTGTCCAGCATATTACAGCTGAATGATGATGGATAAGTACTTAAGTTTCTTTGGTAAAAATAATTAGGTACGTTTTGTTAAGTAGGACCAACGACCAGAGGCTTTAGTGTGAGTTTTTTCACTCGCTTTCGATTGCGAGCGCGTTAGAATTTTATATGGGAAAACGTTATAGCGCCACCTGGTGTTCACTAGGAGAAACCTAATTTCCCATACAAAATTGTAACGCGCTGACAATCGAACGTGGGTCGAAAAACACTAATATACTTAGGCCACAGGCTGTATGGTCGTTCACTAGGGTTTCCTTCTAAATCTCTTGTAGGAGTGGTAGGTTACGTTACTAACACTTACACAAGTTCTTACAAGCAGATCCGGAACATTGATTAAGGCTGCACCGACCGCCAAGTGGCGCCCTCATCGTTTGTTTGGTTATTTCTTTTGTTTTAGAATGAAAATGCAGAAAATAAGCACGTTAGGTTGTGCTCCACAAAATTATACGTGAATATTATTATAAACGGTAGTTTTAGATTGTTTAGTTTTATTAAAATGACTAAAACGGAAAATAATGGCCACTTTTATCCGTTTTAGTGTTTATAATAAAACTAAACAATCTAAAACTACCGTTTATAATAATATTCACGTATAATTTTGTGGAGCACAACCTAACGTGCTTATTTTCTGCATTTTCATTCTAAAACAAAAGAAATAACCAAACAAACGATGAGGGCGCCACTTGGCGGTCGGTGCAGCCTTAATTATCGGTACATACGGTCAAATTTTGTTGATAGTCTGGTGGTCGCAAGCGCTATAGCTGAGCATGAGGTCCTGGGTTGGATTCGATTTCCAGGCCAGGCAAAGTAACAACTCGGACTCGGATTTGCACCCGGTGATGGCAATAGGCTTGCCCCCTATTACATGCGACTTATACAAAACTGTGAAATGTGGGTGTACAGTCAGCAAAAGAGATAAGTATGCAGGATCGTCGGATATAGTTGAAGTTTAGTGAGAAACCGATGGATGTTGTCGACTTAAATTTAATTTGATAAATGATCTGCTTGTTTTCTATTAATAAAATAACATTTTATTCGAGAACATCAATTGGTTTCTTACTAAACTTCAACTATATCCAACGATCCTGCATACTTATCTCTTTGTTGACTGTACTATAGGTGCATTTCTGCCTAACCCTTAGGAATAGGCGTGATGTTATGTAGGTATGTTTTCTTAATAAGACACAGACTGTCCAGTCTCGTAAACGTCAGGTCGCGAGTTTGATCCCGGTTTCTGACCCGCGCCGCGCTGCTATAAGTGTGATATTGACGTAGTCTATTTCGATTGTTTGGCTTTGTTAAATGTTGGAAGTTGGGTAAACCAGAAATACTTGTGGCTATTGCGGTCTCCAGAGAGCTACGGCCTAGGGATTTAGACATGTCATGACGTATTTATTTCTAAAATGGTGGCTCTGCGGCAGAGCATGACACAGTCTTATAAATACCTGCATAAAATTCAAATTCCAGACTGACTGATATATCAACGCACAGCCTCAACCGCTGGTCCTAGACATGAAATTCGGAGGGCCTGTTCTTTGTGAAGAGTAGGTATCCACTAAGGGTTTTTCGAAATTCCACCCCTGAGAGGGTGAATGGAGGGAGGGTGAAATTTCACGCGGACGAAGTCGCGGGCATAAGTTAGTTGTTTCTAAGACCCGCAATCTAAGTACTGCCAACTGCATGTCCATGGTACTGATGTATTAATTGACATGGACAGCGTCTATGTACCTACCATTTTTCTTAGTTCGAACGTCATTTATTTAGTAAAATTCGTTATACAGGCCAGGCGCTCCTGTATACTTATCTCCTTTGTTGACTGTACCTAGGTAACTATGTATATACAGTAGTATCAAGCGGAAGTTCAGTGGTGAAGCATCCTTGGAGGCATGCCGGAATCCCCCTTTGTAATCCCGCGTTTTTATTTTTTTTTTCTTTTTTCTAAGGTTAAGGAAACAAAGGATTTTCGTAAATAGTATTAATCTAACCGCATCTAGTTAAGTTCGGCCAACATGCTATGAGAATTATTAAGGCACTAACAATCTGGTATTTTAAAACAGATATTAAGGCAAACTAATAATCGTTACCGTGTGCATGAATCATTAATATTTCATTTGATTAACTTTTTTTCTCGCGAAACTATTTATAAACTGCTAAGCCAGCATTTCCGATCCGAACCACGCCATCTATTGACGTCTAGCGTAATTTATTACTTCGTTTAGCGTCGCAGCGTTGTTTGCTGATAGGACCGGCGCGGCGTAGAAAAGTGTGACATGCTCTGTGGCGATGGCGTAGACCTGAGGAAACTCGGTTTTCACTGGCAAACAAAATTCAACCATACGTTAGTTGGAAATAAATAACTAACATTAGTCCGTGAGTGCATCAAAGCGGAAAGGTTATGTGTATTATCGTCTTCATTTTAAAAAGCGCAAAGTTGATTTTGGTTTGCTGGAAAACCATGCTGCGCTGCCGATGTAAACACTAACACAAGGAATCCGGGCACAGATCATTATAAAAATTAATCAAGTACTTACTATTGTTTTATAATATAATTGAGGTAGTTCTAGTGGTCTCTTGAAGCAGCTCCTTGTTAGATCCGCTGGTTGCGGTTGAGTACTTAGATCTCCATGATGTCGGTGAACGTCGAGCTGATCGACATAATCGTCTTTTTGGCTACACATGAAATCCTGGAAATAATGAAGAAACAGCGAGTCAGGGACGGCTTATGGGGACGAGTGAGGTGTTACGCGAAAGGATAGAACAAGAATCTAAGTCGTTTATAAGAGGAAGCCTGCTAGTGGCACCGGTGACTGAAGTTGTGTGGGATTTCCACACAACTCATGACTGTCATGGTATGGGCATGTAATGCGGAAGAATGGGGAAAATGTCGTGAGGAAAGTTTTTAGTATGAATGGATGTGGCTACAAGGCCTGTGGCGTGTGCGCTCTGGACGTCTCTAACGCGGGCCTGAGACCTGCCACGTGCGCCCACTCCATGCACCCGCGCGAGTTTTAGCGTAAGCACTGATAGTAAAATTTCGAGCGTGTAAAGTTGTGTCGGCTAGACTACCATTATAGATAATTTGCCAATTTATTATTTCGCAAAAAATCTTCGGCGTCTGCTGATTTCCACGTTCATGACATGACATGGTCACGTAGTGGACAATTCAAATCTTTGTGCGTTGCTGTACTTGACGCGTGTGACCTGTGGCACAATGCGGCACTCAACAGATTTGGAGTGTCACTGACTCTGGCAGAGCCACCATCAGGGATTTTAAAATTTTGATAACACAAAAAATCAGTCGCTAATTAGTCGAAATTTGTCGCCAAATATCAGAATTTGTCGGACACTGGTTCAAAAGATATAAGGGTTTATAAGGGTGGGTTTCCACTGAAGCGGAGCTGGGCGGAGCGGAGCGGAATCGTCCAATCACAGACGAGACGACTGACGCGATGAGGAATTTCAACCATTGTGATTGGACGATTCCGCTCCGCTCCGCCCAGCTCCGCTTCAGTGGAAACCCACCCTAAGTGGCCGATCTGGAGAATCTCCCGAGCAGGGCCACATTTAAATCTCAAAAACTAGGGCACCTAGCGAAGATCTGTTTTCTCCCACATTTTGTCGCCAATTAGTCGGAATCGTTAGCGCTGCTCATACTTTTTTGGAATACAGACACGCGAGCGTGCACTCGCGCGAGTTTTAGCGTAAGCCCTAAGAGTAGGGGAAGACGATGGGTGAACTGTGTAAAAGGTGATATGGCTAGAAAGGTGAAAATAAAAGGAGAGTCGTAGGAGAGTATCTCCAGGCGGTTTATTGCAGATTCGGGGATAGAGTAGTTTTTGAAACAAATTCAGTTTTACACTTATACGAAAAACGAGTTTCTTTGACGACTTTCGTTGCATTGCTGGTTTTCGCCCTGCAGTCATCTCAAATATTCTCCTGTATATTTCAGTCGTAGTCGAATGACTGAATACGTTTTTCTTCTTAGTCTTAATACCTATATTTCGTCCTGGTTGATTCAAATGAGTAACAGATTCCAGAAATAACGGGAACGAAAAAGAAAAATAAAACCTCAATATATTTTTCTTTTTATTCCATAATAGTCTAGGCTTAATTACTATTTACAACAATTCAGCAGACAATGACAAAACAATTGGATGTCACATTTATAACCATAAAATCTTACACTACTGTATGCTCATTTTTTGCGAGAAGACAACATTAGAGCCTGTTTATTTAGCGAAGAATTTCATGAGCAATAAATAAATAGCAGAGTTTAGACCAACCTCACTATAATGCTCTCTCTCTCTATCTCTAACTTTTCCAATTACTTTAAACATTACGATTAATTAGTACAATTTTGAAGGCTAAAACACCTTAAGTAGAATCAGAAACTACTTCATAATATTGGAATAGTAATAATTATAAATAGCAACTTGAATAAATGTACTTCAAAAACAATAATTCAACACAAAATACATTTTATAAACTCATCATGCAAAATTAAAAGTCATAATACAAAAAAATATATATAAATTCCAAAATAACAAAACGGTGCGTTCACTGAAAATCTGCGTCTATTGATGGGCTGGTTGGAATAACCACAGACAGCCGCCATGGCCCACGCACAATGGTTCACTTGAAGGACTAAGTGCGGAAACCAAACCCCTTATCATAGAACATAGAATTCTGCGTCTAAAGTATTACAATCGCTGGGTAAAAGTTGTCTAAAACTATATTCGTCAAGCATAGCCGTTTTATAATAGTAATGTTGGTATCACAAATGATTACTTAGAATAACACGAGTCTCTTATAACACTATAAAGGAGTCGCCAACGGCTTGCAGCGACAATAACTATAATTGAACTAATTTATTAACTGTCTGCACTGTTAGTGTTCCGGAAATTCAGTCTTACGTAGGCTCCGGTCTCATTACATATGGCTACATGTTTAGTATAACACAGAGACATATTGTTCCATTCTTCACAGTACAGTTTAAATAACAATTATTACTCGTAACTTTGGCAAATGCAATACAAACACAATGGTTATAAGGCCTCATTAAAAATGACTGTATGTTACGTCAACATCTCTATCTGGCTAACCGCTGTGATGTCGCGAAATCTCCTAAACATCGGTGACAATGGAAAAAGTAATTGTGTCTCATTAGTGACAGTTCAGCTACTATTTAGTTTAGGATGTAGCACATTATAGTATATTTATTGATATGAATCGATTTAAGTTTGAAGAACTTCATCTACTTGTCTTTTATTTGATATACAATAAAACGGTTAGAGGTAATTCAGTATTCAAATTGACTAAATAACTAGATATTTATAACATTGAACTTGAATACCAGCTACGCAACAACTTCTGCAAAACAACTATAAGCAACAGAATTATATTTAACTTACACCAATTACCTGTAATATATTACACAACTCTGTAATATTTTACAGTTACAAAGGGCACTTCACTACTCGTCTTTACATAATATTATTGCTCAATATTTGTTTTTCGTTTTCACACAGATCAGCTTGAACTTAACCAGAATTGCGTTCTTAAGATTACAGCTAGGAACCCTTTAGCGCACAACTACAGATCAGGAAGATATTAAGATACACGAAAACTAGCAAGCATACATTTCATGCTTTTACATCCCAGAGCCTGTTTGTATAGTAACTTACCGTAAGTTAAACGTTGCCAGGTCATGGTCAACTATATCACTGATACATCCATCGCCCTAGGAAATTGCCGTATCAAATCCACAAAGGACGCTTGGGATATCGACTTTTCAGACCAACCAAATTATATAACATACAGAATTTGATCAGTCACCTAACGGGCGATGAAGGACAGATCAATGTCTATAAAGTACAATTTCATTAAAGTACGACTACATTGATCAGGTTGATCGACACCGGCTGACAATCGGAACTAAACAGAGCTTCCAGCTCATACAATTAATATCACACGCAGTCCGCACTCGGCTTGATCGTCGGCACTCACTAATTAAGACGATAACTTGAAACCGTTCTAACTTTCACTTACTGGTTCACACTATCACTTAGCACCATCGGCGTTTCTTAGATGTCCCGTCATTGTTTTTGCCGGTGCGAACCGCAGTCTATTTATCCGCCTTTATGTGATCTGGACGGTCGCCGCGCGCGTACCTCTGCCACATCTTATTGTATAACATTTCTAAACCGGTGGCGTACGCTTTGCAGTCGAAGAGCGGACTCTCGGAGCGCGCTGCCCAAACCTTAGCGCGGATGCCTTTTAAACTGTAAAGAAAGATGGAAAAGCATTATTTGACCACCCAAAATTATGTCTACTTTTAGTCGTTCTTCGAATATGTGGCAGAAAGCATATATTTTAAGGGGCTGTGCCGTTCCAGGTCAGTGCTGAGTAACAGTATGACTCAATGCTTTAGCCAGCTGGTGACATGCAATCAATAATAAGAATAGGATGGACTCTGCCAATTTGTGACTTTATTTATTATTATTTATTTAACATCGTCTCATAACGAATAAGGGAATTTTATCATAAGGACCAGAACATAATGCCCAACCACACTCTCTATGAGTGGTTGACAGATTTGTTGTTGTGATAGTGTTGTCTGTTTGATATATTATAAAATACTTACTATTCCCTATCGGTTCCTAGTCTTACAGCTATGTCTTGATATTCTATCCTCGTTCTCGCGATCAGCTCGGGACAGCCGAGCGTGTTCAACTGAGATGCTGCCACTCTGTAACAATAACATAAACAAGTTGAATAATAATGTATGCACCACAAAGTATTCATTCTGTATGAAACTCCTAAAACGATAATGTATGCACCACAAAGTATTAATTCTGTATGGAACTCCTAAAACGGCCACCTCATTAGTGGTATAGTAAATTTAAAGTCTTGCCTCTTAACGTGTCATGTTGTAGAGTTACAGCTGAAACACATATGTTCAAAATATAAACTGCTTCATATAAGTTGTAACTGAAGACAATTTTAGTACACCTTGGCCAAATATCAAATCACAGCAGCAACTGTCAGCATCGTGGTGAAGTGCTACTCTTCAACAAAAAAATAATAATTCTGTTAAATAATATGACTTTCAAGGTATTTTTTTGTTTTTGGCTGTTCTATCTCACTCTTGGAAAAAGTTCTCTCCGCTACTTGCGGTCCACATTCCAAAAAAAAAGGCTTAAAATGGCTTTGTTTACCTGGAAGCCAGCGTCTCCCCAGGCAGTGTAACGACCGGCGTGCCAGTCCACAAGATGTCCATGCTGGTTGTGTGTCCGTTACACAATGGCGTGTCCAGACAAACGTCCGCCAACTGTCCACGACGCACATGCTCCTCTTTAGCGGCTACGTTCGAGAAGATTATGCGGCCGGGTGGCAGACCTGGGTAAGAAAAAGAAATGTTGATAAATTGGCAAACACAACTGGCGAAATGTGGGTGTACTATTAGGTACACATCTACCTAACCCTTGATGGCTTGATGTTATGATATCATGATATGTTATGTAAAGAGACTGCTTCGTTGGTCCCAAGCGCTACTGCTGACCGGTCGCAAACGCTACTGCTGACGGGCTGTTCGTTTATTATGTCTAGGGGTCTAGTGTTCTTACATAACATCGCAAAAGTAACATTTTAATTGCAAAAATTATAACATTTTAATTTTTTTACTACTTTTTCTTTGTAATTTTGTTAGATACTGATATTCAAGTCTTTATTTTTTCTTACATAGGGGAAGAAGTCAGAACGTGTTCAAGATTATCTTATGTAATAAATGAACAGTCCCTGAGCACGAGGTCTTGGGTTCGATTCTCAGATAGGACAAAGTGTTATTGGGTTTTCCCATCAGGAATTTCTCAATAGCAGCTCGGAGTCTGGATTTGTGCCCGGTTGATGGGAATAGTCACGCCCGTATTACATGGGACTTAAACATAACAGATGAAATGTGGATATACTATTATAGGTACAGACCCTTTAGTAGACGCCAGCACATCAAGCTACTACAATCTGTCAAATTTATTTAATAGATTTTCTACTTTATCGCCAAAACATAAGGTTCAAAGTTGATGTGGAAAATTTGACAGTTTCGGGTAGCTTGATGTGCTGGCGTCTGTACAACTACAATCATGTCTTTGCCTAATCTTTAGCGGACTAAGTGCGTGATGTTATGATATCATCTTATGTAAATAAAGTAATCTCGCCATCTTGTTTTCCTTTATCAACGGGCAATCAGCTAATCTACGTGACTCATTGTTTGTAGTTATTGTTTCAATTCTTTCTATAGACTGAAGCCTTGTTTGTTTTGAAACAGACAGTGCTATTTCGCAGCCAGTTTTAATATCAGTTAGATTAACTGACTGAACAGTCATGAATGTGACACGGTTCTATTTCATATCATTTTGTAAAATACCAGCCTGTTATATATTGTCCCTTTGTTAATCAAAAGCATCTTCTCAAAAAGAGAAGGCGAGCATGAGCTAAATCATGCCTTCTCTGTTGCACCTTGAGATGCTCAATGCGATTTGGTGAGAATATAACACAAATAATAAAGGTGGTCAGATTTTTTTCTTACCTAGTTGTTGCGCCGTATTCTGAAGATTAGGCTCCCCAACAGCGGGGAACCTAAGCAGCCATAATACACTGTTCGGAACATTCTTCAATATGTACACCCACATATGCAATGTCAGTGGGTCAATTTTGTACAGTTGATTGAAATTACAGTACACCACTGCGTCGTCTGGTAGTCCGTATTGTTGACGAGTTGTTATTACAATAGACTGTGGCACTTCTTCGCCCGTCGCGGCTTTGTTGTTTGTCTGTGTCGTTGCTAGTCCATTTTGTAGAATTACTCCATTTACTGATGTCTGAAAACGAACGAACAATAGGTTAGCATACCGTTGTTTCTTTGAGAATGTAACGCAGTAATAATTTATATCATAAAAATCTAGTTTTTACCTGTACTTGTCCTGATGCAATCATGGTCTCAATAGGCGTGGTGGTCGGTAATTCAGCTACTTTCAAGGAAATCTCTAAAGGTCGAGCGGCTCTTACAATTTCCTTAATCTCTTTAATGTCTGTGGTCTCCACAAGAGGCGACAAGTCCGTAGCATTGATGACGGCCACATTGTCGGCCACACTTCCTAAGTTATTATGAGTTTTTAGTTTGTCACTGAGGATTAGTCGTTCTTGCAAATGCGGGAACATTTGCTTGTGGTCGCCCACGAAGTATGTGTGTGGCATGTAAGCCATTTTCTCGCTGTACTGACTCGCCAGTTCGATTGGCGACGTAACTCCATCCGTCACTAAATAGTCCATGTAGCTGGCCCCGCTCGTTCCCGGATATCCGAGCCACATAACTTGCACGGGGGCCGGTCGCAACGCAAATATCTCGTTGCGCGCTCCTTTTGTATAACCGTTCATATTGACGAGAATGTGAATACCGTCGCCGTAGATTTTATCGGCCGCTTTGCCGTTACATTGGACCTGTGATAAGTCAATAAAGTGTTCCGCCTCTCGGGCGATCTTAGAACGGAATGTGGTGCCATCGTCTGGGCTCAGAGCGTAGCAGAAGATTTCTACTTTAACTCTGTCGTGCAGGCCTGGTACGGATTGCATCAAATGAGAGGTTGGGTGGTTTCCAAAGTCGCTGCTCACGTAACCGATACGAAGACGGCCTTGCAACTCTCGGGGGAACTTGAACGGAGGCTTGTGTAGAACTTGCACCTTTTCGAGACAAAGGTTAGCATGTCGCGCGGCAATAGCCTTTCTGTAATCATGTGTAAGTGGGTATAACATGGAATGATGAGGATGAACTGACGGCAGCCTGTTCTTATCAAGTTGTTCGGCCACAATGCTTACAAGCTTCTTCATTCGGGACTCATAATCGGTCCAGTCGCATACAATTTGCAAGCAATGAGCCAAATTGCAGTACGCATCAGGGAAGTCGGGTTTCAATTTCAAAGCGGTTCTATACGACTGAATAGCTTCAGGAATGTTTCCAGAATCTTTGTGGATGCTAGCAAGATTGCTGTGAGCATCAGCGAACGCAGGGTTTATCTGTATAGCTCTAGTGTAGCACTGCAACGCGCCCGGTACATCCTGCATCTCTTTGAGCGTGTTGCCCATATTACTGTACGCATCAGCGAAGGTTGGCTGAATACGTATCGCCTCTTTGTAATGCATGAGGGCTTCCGCCAGTTTGCCTTGTTGTTGCAGTACTGAAGCTAAATTGCTGTGAGCTGCGGCAAATTCAGGGAACACTTCCAAAGCTTTCAAGTACAAACGAGTTGCCTCCTCGATGTAGCCTTGTTCACGCTTGATGTTCGCCAAATTGTTGAGTGAGTCAGCGTGTGATGGACACAGCCTTAAAGCTGTGTTGTAACATTCTTCAGCATCAGTGACTTGTCCTTTCTCTTTTAACGCATTTGCTAAATTACAATATGCGTCGGGGAAGTTTGGTTGTAACTCAATGGCTCGTCGGTACGTGTCAATTGCCAAGTCAATCAATCCTTGTTCATAGTAAACACACGCCAAATTGCCGTGCACCACGGCATTGTTTGGCGACAGATTCAGCGCGCGAAGATACGCAGCCACAGCCCTATTGAACGTGGAAAATAATTAATTATCGTGCCGTCCCATATTAATGTGAGTTTACGATATTGAAATGGTAATGACAAAACATTCATAATTATATAATTTGCATACTCAAACATGTGTAAAGTGTGCTATGAATATTAAAAGTTCTGATCTATGGTCGTGTTCAAAAAGTCCAATGAAATAAATTAAACTCACCTGTCGAAAATTCTTGCTTCTTTGAGAACATTCCCCAAATTAATGTAGGCGTCCAAGAAATTCGGATCTAGTGCAACGGCCTTTTCAAAGTGATGAATGGCCAGCCAGATTTCACTCTGTGCGTTAAACACGCATCCCAAGTTACTCCATGCCACAGCAAAGTCTGGCCTCGTTTCTATTGCCTTCAAGTAACAAGCCTACACACACGAAAAAATTACATGTTAATAACTATAAAGAAACTATGTTTTCATGTAATGATGTTCTGAAATGTATGTTACGCCAATGTCAGTAATTACACGTTCGCCACGAGTGATGCTGGGTGATCGACGTGTACATCAGAAGCTGCGATCACCAAACATCAATCGCATACATAAAACTTTACGCAAATAGCACCCTAGAGAAACGAGACTACGCCGACTGCCACACACATCAGTAGGAAATGCAAACGAAAAACCAGTGCAAACCAAGTGCAGCCGCACATCCATACGTATTGTATAAACATAAAAATAATAAATAAATCATACGTCACGAAACAAACGAGCCAACCACAAGTGAAACGCTTCCACTTCCTAGCCGATGAGAGAGGATGGTCACGACAATGGATAAGTCAAGAGCACGAGTTGTATCCGATTCCTGTTCTTACTTTAGTTCTGGCAAACCTTTTCCACATTACCTGCGGCAGACACGGCGGCATCGCGGCGGGATAGCGAGTGTCGTACGAACCATAACCCAGCTAGATACAGCAGCGGTCACACCTACACTTGCCTTACCAGACAACACCTTGTGAAAATATAATAGAAAATTAGTTGATTTTGAGTCAATTTGTTTCACCCGATCGTCTTCATAAACAAATTAAATTGCAAATCAAATATTTATGATTTGAGAGGATCATTGTCCAGCTCACGCTGTCTTCGAGCAGAGTGTTGCGACAGGCATGATGTGGATGACCAAATCATACAATACAAATAAACTCACTACGTCATACCACTAATGAGATAAACACTACAGACTCCTTTGATCCTCCATTGTAATAAGAAATCACTACAAGCACAAGGATTATAACGTTAACTAGGTTTTGAAGAAAACAGGATTGAATGTTGTCTCAAACGTTTAGTATAGCGACGTGAATTAGTTTACTCTCCTTTACTGCTCAATACTCCACACAACACTGTTAAGAACAAGAAGCGGTATGAATCTTAGCACATAACATGACAAATAATTAGTAACATAATATACGATTCCTTGGACAAATGTTGTGTAGAGTACTGATATAAGAACGCAAAAACGCTGTCACAAAATATTACGCTCCCGTCTTTCCCCCGGAAAGATTTCTGTCAGAATTATATAAAATTATTATGTACTTTATTGTGTACATTATTTAAATTCAATATAAGACCCATGTGTACGGCAAGCTTCAATAAAAAATGTACGTGTAAGAATATGCTACGCAGAAATGTCCTTGTACTCGGTCAATGCCAATCATTGATATACCAGTGGATCAAACTTATCAAACGTAATTTTATTATCAGATAACGATACACATAAGATGTTTAATATTTTGTGACTTTGTACATATTGTGGTGCACCAAGATTGGAAACGGAAGTTGTGTGGCCAAACAAAGCATTCGATTTCCCATCCTGTTTCACAGATTTAATAATGGTTTCAATCAACTAGAACTCTTCAATAACGCATTTTGAGGGTAAAACTTGGAATAACAATAGGTTCTAATAGTCAAAACCATTATAAGGAAAAGCTGACGCAAGTTGCAAATTATTCTGATGTATATACGCAATGGCAGTGTACGCTTACAGAGCAGAGAGTACGCTAATTTGATATTGTACAAAGGAAACTTTTAGAGAACCCTGTTAACTTCGGAGCAAACCAGAAAGTCGAGGAGGAAATTATATTTACCTTTGCCTCGTCCAAACGACCAAGAGCTTTGAGCAAATTGCCCAAGTCACTCCTAACGCAGTAAAGGTCCTGTAAACAAAATAAATAGAGTTAAAATGGATTTATGCTTTTTGAGGAAATAAAATTGCAAGGCTTAGCAATGGCATAAGAACTCGGGCTCAGTTGAAGAGGATCAAAATTGATCAGATTGGTTATCGTTAAAGTCGATCTTAGGAAAGTCCTGGAATTGACGGACGGAATGTAGGTAAGTCCACCCAACAGTGACGCAACCGACGCGTGTAGTCGCGGAAACAACATAATTATTATCTATATAAATAAAAAGAAAAGTCCTGACTGACTGATTGACTGACTCATCAACGCCCAGCCCAAACCCTTGGACCTAGAAAGCTGAAATTTTGCACAGAGGTTCCCTTTATAATGTAGACAAGGAAGAAGGAAGGATTTTTCGAAATTCAACCCCTAAGGGGGTAAATGGGGAGAGGGTGAAATTTCACGCGGACGAAGTCGCGGGCAGAAGCTAGTCATAGCATAAAACTACCTCTACTTATAAAATGGTCTTCGAGCAAACCTTTTTGCTTCATCCATACTAACATTATAAATGTGTCTGTCTGTTACCTCTTCACGCTTAAACCGCTGAACCGATTTAGATGAAATTCGGTATACAGATAGTTTGAGTCCCGGGAAAGGACATAGGATACATAGGATAAGTTTAAAAGAGCATAGAGCAATGCAACTACACATCCTATCGACACGATCCTGTAGTTGCCATCCTAGTCAAATTCAAGGACGTAATTATGCTAATGATTCTCGACCCAAATCAACAATAAAATGGGTAGGTTTTTTTTTTTTTCTTATTTACGGAAATCCGTAAGTGTGAACCAGCCGTATTTAAACGCGGCCCGTCTGTTACTAGACCTATAAACGCGCTTTCACACACAAACAAACGCCTTTAACTTTGCTAAGTACTAAAATACTAAAGTACTAAAATGTCTTTTATGACAACCTCCTGAAATTTGACGAGGATGCAAATCAACACCTTGTATAATGAATGGCATAAACGCGAAGTCTGACAGCCTTGCCATTACCGGAAACGAAGTTTATAAACATATGATTGTTTCTCGATATAATCACCAAGCAATATTACCGATAGAGTTCTTTTAATGGCTGCGTTGGCATTGTTCTTGTACTTAAATTAAGTCACAATTGCTTACTGGAGTATCAATCAATATAGATGTGATAGTTATTATGATTATGATAGCTGGTGAATAGGTAGATGATCTACAGTTCTGTAGCAGAGGAAGGGGGTTTAATATTATAAATTTGAAAGAAACTCTGTCTGTCTGTATGTTACCTTTTCACGCCTAAGGGTCAGTTCACACCGAGACGCGACGCGACGCGCAGTTTTCAAAATAGAAATACAATTACAGACCTTATCTACTACACTAAAAGGTACACAATGCAGGGTTTACTACGTCGAGCTACGTAGCGCTGCGCCGCGCGGCGCCCGCGCTGCGTAGCTCACTGACTCGTGTACCTTTTTGTAAATACAATTACAGACCTTATCTACAGGTCTGTAATTCTGTACCTCAGAGGTATACAACATTATGTGACAAAACGAAAATTTTACAGGAGAGGCATAAATGCGCGGAGTGTAACTTTGAATGCAATTTTGACATAGTTGCTTTAAATATATTGAAACAAACTCAACAGTATTTTTTATTATTATTGGATGGAATTATTATATGTATTACACATAATTACAGCACATTAAGCTTAGAGGTAAATAATCTTATCGTCATTTGAGGTCCTATACCCAGTAGACGTTAGTGGATTTAATGTCGTATACCATTGGATATTTCTTTTCATAGATGTCATAGGACTTAATGTCATATACCATTTTATAGAACTGGTTCTTGCGATTTTAATGGTGCAAGAAACATTATTTTCTAAAAAGTGGAGTTACTATTGTATACCTCTGAGGTACAGAATTGTATTTCTATCTTGAAAACTGCGCGTCGCGTCGCGTCTCGGTGTGAGCTGACGCTAAACCACTGAACGGATTTCGCTAAAATTTGGCAGAGAGATAGATTGCATTCCGGGGAAGGACATAGGATAGTTTTTATGCCGATAATCCAACAGAATCGACACTTATGCGGGTGAAACCGCGGGGCGCTGCTAGTTTAATATATTTCCTCTGAAAATACTACTAAGTATGCTGCCTGTTTGCTTTCTTACTATGTATATTTATTCCAGGAATTTCATACCTGTTAATCAGTCCTTACGAGTATTGAGTTTTACAATACATAAGGAAAAATAACATAAAACAAAGGATTTTCCTCTTGAAGTAATCATCGAAACGGAAGTGAATTAACAGCAAAACCATTCGAGACTTGTATTTAATCCACACTAATATTATAAATTCTAAAGTAACTCTGTCTGTCTGTCTGTTACCTTTTCACGCCTAAACCACTGAACGGATTTCGCTAAAATTTGGCAGAGAGATAGATTGCATTCCGGGGAAAGACATAGGGTAGTTTTTATCCGGATATTCTCACGGGATCGACACTTATGCGGGTGAAACCGCGGGGCGCTGCTAGTTTAATATATTTCCTCTGAAAATACTACTAAGTATGCTGCCTGTTTGCTTTCTTACTATACCTACAGTACTAGTTGTTATAAAAACCCGATACATAGATTATTGAAAACGGGAACTATATTTTCTATCACCAAAATTTATATTTGTCATCAAGTTGTATCACCTAATAAATAGATCTATCGCCACGAAATATTTTCGTTCTCAGATAAACAAAAATTGTTCCCAGGTATGAATTATCAAATTAATGTTAATATATGTGTAAAATAAGAGATCGGACATTATCGAGAACCGAATTAGTTACGAGGTTAATTATTTAAAAAAAAATGCTTAGGTTAGGTTAGGTTAAAACTGTGACCTCCTACGCACGAGAGCCGAGCGAGCGAAGCGAGCGGTGCCGCGGCAGCGGCCGGCGAGTGCCAGAAACGACTAAATTTTAAAGAAAAAAAATATGGAAAAAGGATACTTGAAGGATATGGAAAAAGGATATTTGAACTTAATGCAATTTTCTAGTAACATAATATGATTTATTGGTGATCTCTTTAAATTAGTTTGCTTAAATACTTATTAGGACACACCTATTATAATACATACAAAAACATTTATTTGGTACTAGACCTTATATCTCAGGATTTTAGGTGATTTATTGTGGAACTGATTTTGCATTGTTTGGTGACTACATTTTGGTGACAGATCTACTATTTGGAGGACAAACCCTATTATTTAAGAAACACAAAACTAATTAAATTGGTGATAGCTTAAATGATACCCATTGAAAACTAGCAGCGCTCCGCGGTTTCACCCGCGTAAGTTTCAATCCCGTGGGAATATCGGGATAAAAAGTATCCTATGTGCTAATCCAGGAAATGGTCTATCTATGTGCCAATTTTCATCCAAATCTGTTCAACGGTTTACGCGTGATTGTGTAACAAACATCCAAACATCTTTACAAACTTTCACATTTATAATATTATTAGTAGGATAATGGTCATTATTGTTACTTTATTTACCTTATGCATTACTTTTGATTTATCATGTACGTTTATTTATGCCTATTGCGCGATTTCTATTTAAAAGGAAAACAATCAGCTATAATGAATGTAAATGTAAGCTAATTGCTTACATAAATAAAAATAACATTATTCTGAGGGAAAATTTGCCACAAACAGTTACACTTTGTACAGCAATAATAACGAACATTTTAATTCTGGGATCTGGGTTTTAATCTCCTTCGTAATAAATATGATTTACGGCTTCAGACACCGTTCGCTATCTAACACGATTACATTATACAGGGTAACGTGGCAAATATTGCAAGATCAACAAGGAACATTTATATAGGAAGCAAACCACATAAAAATAATGTTTTTATCACATCTATTCAAAACGAGCTAGTGTATTCTTCGTAAACAGTGACTAAAATAGCTCTTTAATACCTATGGACTAAAAGTGATTTGAATTTGGAATGTGGATATTGTTAGTAAAAGTTCCAATCACCAAAGAGATCAATCACGAACATTGTATGAACAAGTAACAGGCTGTATGATAAAGCAAAAGCGCGGCGCGAGCCAAATTAAAAAAAAAAAAGAAGTTTGTGAAAAAATAAAAAACGCGCGAAAAGCATTCGGTCTTCGTTCCTAATTGTTTACTCAAATTAGTAAATTACTTAGTTTTATAAAAAATTAGTAAGTATGTCTTCCTGAAGTAAATTGTATGTAAATAAATGAACGTACTATTACTATTCTTATTCATAAGTTGCATTTACTTATTTTTTCTAGAGGGTGATAAAAAGTAGAGCGAGCGTCCACCTTGGGAGCAACACTATTTTTTTTAAGCTCGAGTGACGTATTTTGAATCCAGAGCGGAGCGAAGGATTCTACTTTAGAACCCCTCGCTGCGCTCGGGATTCTACACTAGATTCCTTCACTCCGCTCTGGATTCAAAGAAACACTCTCGCCTTCAAAATTGTCGTTTCCTCTCTAGCCAAACAATCTACTATTTTCCAATCAGTGAGGTCACCTTCTAATATAATAAAGTGGGCAACTCGATCAGCATGAGGTAGTGAAGGAAAACATCGTGGAATATTACACCGTTTAGTTGAGTACTCTGTACCACATAAGCGTAACAATAGCTAATTTCTGAGAACAAGAATATGAGTCCATATCATAATTGACTTTGAAGGTCATAGTACTTACACTAAAGTTTATCAATAGGTAATCTAATCTAGCTCTTAGTAGATAAAAAAAAGTTTATTTTAAGTTGTTTTTAGGGTTCCGTACCCAAAGGGTAAAAACGGGACCCTATTACCAAGATTTCGCCGTCTGTCCGTCCGTCCGTCTGTCTGTCACCAGGCTGTATCTCAAGAACCGCGATAGCTAGACAGTTGAAATTTTCACAAATTATGTATTTCTGTTGCCGCTATAACATCAAATACTAAAAACAAAATAAATATTAAGGGGGTTCCCATACAACAAACGTGTTTTTTCGGCGTTTTTGCCTTGTGGTACGGAACCCTTCGTGAGCGAGTCCGACTCGCACTTGGCCAGTATTTTTTTTTAACTTGTGTAATGAGAATGACTGATAGGTTTATTGTTTACAAACTCTGAATTTCCTTCATAGACCTTGACAGGATCAAAAATTAAGTGTTAAAGTATTTTGCACCTTACACTATAATTTATAATATGTAGAATAATATATTCCCAATGTGGGAACTACTCTTTGAATAAAAGACCTCGACAGTAAATAGACATTGTTCGGGTAAGTCATCCATCATCATCTGCCTTTTCCCTACTATGTTGGGGTCGGCTTCCAGTCTAACCAGATGCAGCTGGATACCAGTATTTGACATGCGAGCTACTGCCTATAATGACCTCCACAACCCAGTTACTGTGATAATCGTTCTAATCTGTTTAGATTCGACATTGGCGCCGATTCTGTTTTTCACAAACTAAACTAAATTTAAGTTCAGGCCTCTTTTTCTTTCTATTTTATTAAGAAAATGACAGAAGATAAATATTAGTTTAGTCCTGTCAAATTAGTCAGCGCCTGACGTAAATTGACGTATTTTTAGTAGTCAACTTTTTAATCTTGTCTAAATTGTCTATGGAGTATCTTAATTTGACAGGACTAAACTAACATTGATCTTCTGTCCTTTTCTTAATGAAATAGAAAGAAAAAGATGCATGAACTTAAATTTAGTTTAGTTTGTGAACAACAGAATCGGCGCCATTAGCTTATTAAATTAAATGCGATATGATGTGATGTGACTCATGCAAAGAAATACGCTCGCATGGCTGTAGTAATGAGTGCGGTTGAAACCGCGAGTAAACTATGTCACGGAGCGACGATAAAATCAATTGCCAACATGATTAAAAGCTTTCAAAGTATTTGTTAACTAGGGAAAGCCTTCACTATGTATATTTTATAGTGGTTTCTGTCAGCGTCTGCGTGGACTTCAGAATTGATAACAGTCATTCACCGTGATAAAAAGTATGCATGTGTTAACCCAGGTTACAAATCAGTGTGCCAAATTTCTGCTGCAAAATTGCAGCTGTTTTTGCGTGTTGGAGTAACAAACATACAAACTTTCACATTTATAATATTAGTAGATAAACCATTGACTTGCTTAATTACGCATAATATTTTCCTTGTGTAAAAATTATACAGTCAAATTCATTATCATTGGCATGAAAAACAAGTTTTTAATAATACAAGATATTAATCAGTTCTAGTCTTCCGTATAACCTCTAGCGACGTATCAAGCTATACATTTCCAGTTTTAGCTGACCTCGCATTATATAATTATGTTTTTTATACAATGAGAAGTCAGCTTATACTGGAAATGTATAGATTGATACGTCGTCGTGTGTACATTTAAATATAGCTTCAAATCAAATCATCATCTGCCTAGCCTTTTCCAGTCTAAGCGGATGCAGCTGAATACCAGTATTTTACATGGAGCGACTGCCTATCTGACCTCCACAACCCAGTTACTGGGTAATACGATACCCCTTAGTAAGACTGGTTGTCAGGCTTTCGGGCTTCTGACGACCCGTAACGACTGTCAAAGATCCACGAATGATAGCCGGGACCAACGGCTTAACGTGCTTTCCGAGGCACGGAGGTAACCCATCCACGGATTTAATAGATAGACGGCTTAACCTGATAGATCGACCCGTGCGTCTGTTATTACTTAGCTACAACAATCAAATAGAAACTAATTACAAGTTGTTTACACGTAATCGTGCGTGACAACGCAAGATTGAATACTATAATTACTGTTTCATCATAATATTCATAATGCTTGTTCAGACTTAGGTACACTTTTTCCGCTGCAGACTCATCAACTTTTTACAGAGATCTGCATCGATGCAGACGCGTGATTTAGCAACCTTTTGTTTTTGTGTCTCCTTAGCCTCTGTTCGCAATAAACAATGGAGGTAAAGGTACCTAAGGTAAAATGCAGGTTGGAATATTTCCCAGAGACTTC
Source organism: Oligia latruncula (assembly GCA_948474745.1). Classification (NCBI taxonomy): domain Eukaryota; kingdom Metazoa; phylum Arthropoda; class Insecta; order Lepidoptera; family Noctuidae; genus Oligia; species Oligia latruncula. The sequence continues at coordinate 6,655,913 of OX419694.1, forward strand.
AGTGACAAAACATTTATATGAAACGATCCAAACCGAATATGTGTCCAACGTCCTAACAGATGTTCCCTACATTCAAGCGTTAAGTATAGTGACTAAGGCTATGCAGTCTTGTTTAGAGAGAGCGATTCTATTACAGGGGCAGAATCTGGTTTATCTCTATAATATTATAGTCTGTGAAAGTCTAGACAGTAGACACGCTTCTGAACCCCTCGTATAGAGAATGTATAGTGTATTGACGCGTTAATATCGATGCCCTGTTCTAGTATACGTGTGCAAAGGTAAAGGTTAACTGCATCGCGAATCGCGACCACTCACCCGCATTGCGGCATTATCACTGTCTGCAAAAATACGACTTTTTGAACAGCCTAGAACTTTTTTTACTTTAAAGTTAACATATGCTGCCCCACTGTTGGGCAAAGACCTGCCCATATTTTTCCACTTTTATTTGTGCTGTGCCTTATCAGTCCAATCGGTTAGGAACAAGTCAAAATCGGCATGCCAGCCAACGTTTCTTAGGCATGCGGTCACGACGTCCGTCTTCAGACACTCACTGATGTGACGATTCTGGCCCATCTGTCTGGATGCATGCACAGCAACATAGGCGACACCTGTCTTGGAGCGTATTGTGGTGTTGCGAATTTGGTCGAGAATTTTTAAGATGCTACGGTCCACCGCTCTTTGGCAAACCTTGAGTTTGGACTTCTCGAGCCTCGGTCAAAGACTAAGAACTATGTATTACTTCTTTACGACATTATGCCCGAATAGTAAGACTAAGAACTATGTATTATTAACTTTTTTACGACATTATGCCCGAATAGGTATATACTACTCTCTCTGAATGTAGTTTTCTCAAATATTGCCGAAATTAATAATAATCATAGAGGGATGTTATATGTTGCCAATATCACCGTAATTGGCAAACGCATTGATGACCGCGTGGTCGCATCTCCTGCGTCTTGATAATCTAAGCGGATTCTAGCCTCTTGTCTAAGTTGCCTTTTACAATTCTTGTTTTGCCGTGAGCCACACGCCGCCACACGGTAATATACGATTTGTAATACAGTATGACAAATGGCGCAATTGCCCAACTTGTCAGTCTTAATTTTCTAGGCCGGTGAAGGGCAGCGTCATTGGTGCGATCGCACCGACTCACTATGCGGTTACCAGATATGATACCTAGCGTAGCAACTACGACAAATACCTGTTTTTCTGGCACACGTCCAACAATGTACTGAGATAGGCCGAATAGTATTACCGCATAATAATATAATACCACACTTTATTACCTACATATTGTAGGAAGTTTATAGCGGGCAAGTTAAGCAGCGAGAAAGGAAACGAATGAATAGCGATTGAAAGTTATTATAATGTTCACAAGCACATAAGCACAGAGTACAAGAAGAAATAGGAAACAGTCACAGCACAAGATAGGTACATCGATTAACACGCGAACTATAAGGTTTTATTATAACGGTGGCTAGCAACGCGCGCGCAGCCTCCCGGCGTCGGGTTAGGGAATCGACTGGTGAACCGGGGAAAACCGATCGCGCACGATTCCTGTTCGGGCGTCTCCGCCGTCGCCTCGGCGCGGCGTTCGGCAATTAGCGGCGTAACGGGAAGGACGCCACATCAGCCCCCCCGGAGACCGTTACGGTCGTAAAAAATCGGGAAAATGTACTTGGCGTCCGGATCGCGTTCTGTACGTGGAACTTCGAGTATTTGGTGACGTTGATGTAATTCGTTCTTCTGGTGTTGAGTCGCTCAGCACGTACGCTGGTTTTAACCTGTCTATAGACACGGTGGTTGTTTTTCCTCGAATGTTTATCTTAAAGAATTTATCCCCACGTTCTATGACGTCAAATGGTCCATTGTACGGTGCCTGAAAGGGTTTCCGTACCGCGTCCTGACGGAGAAATACTTGTGGAGTTGTCTTTAGGTCTTTGCTTATGAAGACTGTAGGAGCGCCGTGGTGAAGTACAGGTGTAGGCTTCAGCTTCCGCATATTTGCTCGTAGACGAGAAAGAAAGTCGCTGTAGTCAATGGTTTCTACAGGAGGACTGTGGAAAAATGCTCCGGGTAAACGTAACGTTTCCCCGTATACTAGCTCAGCTGACGATGAACCGATATCTTCTTTATAACTTGAACGTATTCCTAGTAGAATCAAAGGAAGAACCTCGTACCAGTCATCGCTGGCATGGCACTTGATCGCCGACTTCAATTGTCGATGAAACCTTTCAACCATTCCGTTAGCGGCTGGATGGTATGCTGTCGTCTGTAAATGATTGCATCCGATAAGCTTTGAAAGTTCTCGAAACAAATGCGCCTCAAACTGTTTACCTCGGTCTGTTGTAATTTTTTCGGGACAACCAAAGCGTGATATCCAACCAGTGACAAATTCGCTCGCCACTGTGTCAGCTTTGATGTCATGGAGCGGAATAACCTCTGGCCAACGTGTGAACCTGTCCACCGCGGTAAGACAATATTTATAATCATGTGATGGTGGCAGTGGTCCTATGAGGTCTATATGTACATGACTGAATCTGTTCGTTGGAGGAACAAAAACGTGTACCGGTGATCGAGTGTGTCGAGTAATCTTCGAACGCTGGCATGGGACACAGCAACGCGTCCAACTACTGCAGTCCTTTTTAATGTCAGGCCACACATAACTTTGTGTCATAAGTCTGACTGTGGTTTTAACCCCTGGATGACTCAGTCCGTGAATGCTGTCAAACGCTTGTCGACGGAACTGTGGTGTCAGATAAAGCCGAGGTGATGGGCTGGACATATCGCAGTATAACATCTTACTGGAGCCAGATACGTGAATTCTCTGCAAAACCAGTGAAGTGTCGCTGTTTAGTAGCTGGCGAAGCTCGTCGTCAACTTCTTGCGAGGAAGCCAAGTCATCTAAGTCTATAGCGCTTGTGATTTCATCCGTGCGGGAAAGAGCGTCTGCCACCACGTTGTCTTCTCCTGCGATATGTTTAATGTTAGTGGTAAACTGTGACACGTAATCAAAATAACGAAATTGACGGGGTGAGCAGTTTGGTGAAGCCTTTTGAAATGCCGAAACTATTGGTTTATGGTCTGTCAGTATGGTGAAAGTCTTACCCTCTATCATGTGTCTAAAATATTTCACTGCCTCATATATAGCCATCAATTCCCTGTCGAATGGGCTATACTTTCTTTGGGCCGCAGTGAGCTTCTTGGAAAAGAACCCAAGGGGTTGTAAGCCGGTTACTACTTTCTGTTGCAGTACGGCGCCGATGGCATTATCTGAGGCATCTGTACAAAGTATTAAATCTGCCGATGAATTAGGATGAGCCAACAGCGTAGCTTCAGCTAAACTTGTCTTGCAAGCGATAAATGCCTTTTGTAACTCTGTCGACCAAGTGACAGGAGTACTGGGTTTGATTGCTTGACCACACAGAAGCTTATGTAATGGAGCCTGCATTTCTGCTGCTTTAGGCACGAAACGCCTATAAAAATTAACCATGCCTAGGAATCTGCGGAGCTCTTTGATGGTCTTGGGCTCCGGGAAGCTCTGCACGGCATCTACCTTCTGTGGGAGTGGCTTAGTGCCTGCAGACGACACAATATAACCTAGAAATTCCACTTGCGACTCACCGAAAATGCACTTCGATGCATTTATTACGACACCGTGGTCATTCAGGCGTTGAAAAATTTTTTCCAGGTGTTCCAGGTGTTGCGTCTCGGTCTGGGAAGCCACAAGGATGTCATCTATATACGGATAACAGAAGTCTAGGTCCCTTAATATTTCATCCATAAAACGTTGGAATGTTTGAGCCGCGTTGCGAAGTCCAAAACTCATATACGGAAACTCAAACATTCCGAACGGGGTCGTAATAGCTGTCTTCGGGATATCAGCTGGATTTACTGGTATCTGATGATATGCACGGATCAAATCAATTTTACTGAAAACAGTACATCCACAAAGGTTGTGAGAGAAATCGCCAATGTGGCGGACCGGGTATCGGTCAGGTATGGTGCGCGCGTTGAGTGCGCGGTAGTCACCGCATGGTCGCCATTCATTATTTTTCTTAGGAACCAGATGAAGAGCTGACGACCATGGACTATCCGACCTTCTCGCAATACCTGTTCTTACCATTTCCTCAAACTCACGAGTTGCTATGTGGAGTCGGTCTGGTGCTAATCGGCGAGGGCGACTGAACACGGGTTGCCCTGGGGTCGTGCGGATGTAATGAAGCGTGTTGTGCTTGATTTTGCGCGTCGACAGGTCCCCAGCCGGACGTGTGATGTCCGGGTACTGTGAGAGTAAGTTGTGATAACGCGTAGTACCTGTAACAGCTTTAATTTGGCACAAAGCCGGCGACGCTGGCTTAGCAAAAGCGCTCAGTGATGTTAAGTTGTCGATTAAACGGTGGTGCCTTGCATCCACTAACAAATTATAATGCGACAAAAAATCAATGCCTATAATAGGTTTCGTGACGTCAGCTATAACAAAACGCCATGCAAAAGCACGCCTGAGTCCAAAGTCCACCGCTAGGTTCACCCAACCGAACGTATTTATCGTAGAACCGTTAGCCGCGAATAGCTTATAGTCAGTTTTAACACATTGCCTATCACGAATATATTTGCACGGGTAAACACAAAGATCAGAACCAGTGTCAATTAAATACTGAATTTTTGTCTTACGATCTGTCACAAATACACGGCCACTTGCCACACTGTCGCAGTCACGCGTCGCCGTCTTCACTGACTGCCTGACCCGTTTCCCTTTTGAAACGAGCACGGATCACGACACTTCGTTGACCGGTTACCGAAACGCCGATGATACCAGCAATGCCCCGGGCCAGCCTTTGAGCGGCTCCGGGACCGATGTCGCCAACGTGGAGACTGCGCTCGAGTCCTTGAGCGCGAGCGGGTTGTTGTTGACAGCTCCGAAACCTGCCGCGACAGCTCGTCGATGCGGCGCGTGAGTTGGTCAATTGCGGTCATCGGACACGAGGCTACCGGCGCAGATGTTGATGCCGATGCTGCGGCCACTTGAGTGTTAGGTTGGAGAGCAACCTCATGTATTTTGTCCACGATCTGGGCTACCGTGTCCAGGGGAAGATCTGCCTGAGCTGCCATGATGGCCTGTATATGGCTAGGTAAACGACTCGTCCACAGAGACCGAATAAAATCGTCGGGTACGTCCACCCCCGCTAAATTCTTCAGATGCCGCAAGAACTGGGAAGGCTTCCGATCCCCCAGCTCCTCGTGAGTGAGCAGCTGCCTAACTCGCTGTTCTTGTGAAGCCGACAATCGAGAAATTAATTCCGTTTTTATTTTTTCATATTTGTTGTCGACCGGCGGCTTAGCTATAATGTCTTTCACCTCACACACATATTTATAGTCTAAGTTTGCTATGACGTGGTAAAATTTTGTTGCATCAGCCGTCACATTTGAAAGCGCGAACTGGCCCTCTAATTGAACGAACCACAACGCGGGCTCGTTTGGCCAAAATGGGGGCATTTTTACACCGACGCGGCACACCTCGTCCGAAGCGTCTTTAACACTCGCGTTAGCCATTATGCAATGTTAAAAAAAAAAAACAAACACTAGCTCAACGCCCACTATAGTCCAATGCTCACGATCACGTCGGGGTCACCACTGTAGGAAGTTTATAGCGGGCAAGTTAAGCAGCGAGAAAGGAAACGAATGAATAGCGATTGAAAGTTATTATAATGTTCACAAGCACATAAGCACAGAGTACAAGAAGAAATAGGAAACAGTCACAGCACAAGATAGGTACATCGATTAACACGCGAACTATAAGGTTTTATTATAACGGTGGCTAGCAACGCGCGCGCAGCCTCCCGGCGTCGGGTTAGGGAATCGACTGGTGAACCGGGGAAAACCGATCGCGCACGATTCCTGTTCGGGCGTCTCCGCCGTCGCCTCGGCGCGGCGTTCGGCAATTAGCGGCGTAACGGGAAGGACGCCACAATATTAAGACAAAATATTCGAGTAAAGTGATTTAGCGTGTTTTTGTGATGTGTGTACGATTTAGCGTGTTTTTGTGATGTGTGTACAATGTCTATTATCGCCTGAATTGCTTTGTCTTAGTCTTAGCTTACGCGGCAATATCATTTATCTTGTTACCGATAGCAACGAATAGATGGATGACTCAGAATCTACACGTTTTATAAAGCGCTTTATTAGCATAATGGTGTGATAAGCGTGTAAATTAGATTTAATCATAGCAACATTTTGAATCCATACTTAGTATTATAAATTCGAAAGTAACTCTGTCTGTCTGTCTGTTACCTTTTCACGCCTACACCACTGAACGGATTTCGATAAAATTTGGCAGAGAGAGAGATTGCATCCCGGGGAAGGACATAGGATAGTTTTTATCCCGATATTCCCATGGGATCGACACGTGAAACTGCGAGGCGCTGCTAGTTATGCATACAAAAGTTTTCAACATACTCATTGTTAGGATGAACGAGTAAAATATAAAATAGCGATCGAAGGTGCCGTTTGCCACGATGGCAGTGCTCGTCAAACTGCAGTCGCTTTCACCCTTCGCAAATTATAAATAGGGTGAGTGGATAGAATGTAAAGAGCGCTCCGTTCAGTCGTAAGTCGTAAAACGGGTGGAATTTTACGGGTGTTTTATACTAAAATATTTATACGATAACACCCGGAATAACTACCTGTATGCTACATTATTATTTGTTTCCGCGATGCGTAGCGTAGAAGGCTCTTCGCATGAGGCGCCCCAAGTACCTGGACTCGCACGTATTACGCGCGTAATACGCATGCTTATAGAGGGAATGTATTCTAGTAAATTAGGTACCTACGCGCGTATTTGGACACGAATATGCGTACGCGCATAAAACGCCTTAAGTATATGGAAATGCACTAAGCCCTCATTCGTACTGGTGCTTTATCAACGCGCGTTAACAAAGCGCTTAATTGAAACAAGTGGGAAACAGTAATTTTTTCGTTCAAAGGCGCTTTTTTAAGCCGCGTTTTAATTCTTTATTTTCGAATGCCTTCGAAGTTTCACTAAGTTGCGTTGAAAAAATTCCCTTGCGAATGCCTTAGCCAATCGTCGCGTTCTAACTCGAAAGAACTATAGATCTTGAATACTTACAGGATTATACTGTAGGGCGGTAACATAAGCCTGTACCGCCTGCTCCATGTCTCCAGCGGCCACGAGAGCCGCCGCGAGGTTGATGTAGCCATCGATGAAGTCCGGCTTCAGTCTGACAGCATGCCTGTAGTTCTCCAACGCCTCTTGGAGCTGACCCCGCTCTTTGTACACGTTGCCTAGGTTGCTGGCGGAAATAAAGAAAGTTGGTGGGATTGTCTTTGTAGTTCTCCAACGCCTCTTGGAGCTGACCCCGCTCTTTGTACACGTTGCCTAGGTTGCTGGCGGAAATAAAGAAAGTTGGTGGGATTGTCTTTGGAAGAATACGTAAAAAATTTTTTTGGACATGAAAGGAGCGTGTTACGAAGAACATGGGGTATATAGTGATGTGTTTAAGTTTCTCAACAATTTAATAGATTTTATTGTACTTAATCGACTTTGTACTTTTCTTACAATAGACGTTCATAACTAAAGTGTGTGATTGATTAAAAACTCGTGATTTTCATACGTTTGTCTTCTGAATAAGACATACTATGATGTAAGGAAAAATACACTGTACTGACGTCGAAAATTATGTCAAAACACGCTTTCTTGTTGTTACCGAGCGCTTTAAACTACAAGGCTCATACGATGCGAATTATGGGGTTCGTAAAACCAGCCCCATACAATTTAATTTTAACATTCGCACGACTCAATGCGCTCCCCTATTTTCTAAACACCGTCGTCAGCGAATGCTGGGTCAATGACTCACAATATTTCTCTACCTCAATTACTGCAGGTACTATACACCCCTGCTTACCAACGGTCGCAGATTATAAGCGTGACGGTTTTACTGGGCATAGCATTCACGTCGTCTTCCGTAAGCCTTCACAGGGACGAACAAACGGTTTCTTTTTTTTTGCAATGTGGCATTGGTTCAGCCATATTTCGTCGACACAATGATATCTTGACGATCTCTGACCGTCAGAAGATTCGTTCTTCAATTAGTGTGATTGTAGGCATGAAACTTTATGGGGATTTAAAGTAGGACAGTCAATTGTACACAATGTATTGTTGTTGGAAAGGAGAGCAGCCTGTCTATTCCGTAAAAATCTCACCGTGAAAACTGTGAAGTGAGCTTGAAGTGAGTTGTCATTCCACCGGATGCTCTAGGAATTGACACTATTGACAGCTCACTTCACCCAAGTTCTCACGGTGAGATCTTTACAGAATCGCTCGGCTGGTGTTAGAAATTAGAATCAGTTCAATAAAATAAAATAGGATATGTTTAGAATCTTCGCATTTTAGAGCGGAATAATAGGTACAGTAGTATGTTTATGCCATACATCATAAATTGTAGGTACACTAGGTACCCAATCGTTGCTAACATGACTGATATTCTACTAGTTAAAAGCGTGAGTACATTACGTGACATTTCCGAATCCAATATGAAAAATGGGTTTTACATTCGGTTATAAATTCGCGGCACGCTATCAAGAATCATAACTTTTATATGTAAAATGGTACTAGTTAGGAATTTCCACTGTGTGTCATTATCATATAGGTACCCACATATTATGTGGGTGTCATAAATAGACATAGATGGATGGGCAGACCCGTGCTGTGGTATTTGCACACTGATAGTGTAATAACGCAAAAAAGCAATGTTTTTTTTACTGGATTGTAGTCATCAAGATAATGCCTTTGTAAAAAGAACTTGAAGGTATGTACAGTCACCAAAAGACATAAATAACAGTTTCGTTGGGTATATTGAAGTTTAGTAAAGGTGCTGCCACACTGCTGTTTACTAACATTACCTAACATAAAACCTTTCTGATTTCTGAAAAGCTTTTTGATTAAATGTATTAAATCACAATGTTAGCAAATGTTTGTAAAAATTTTATAACAGCAGTGTGGCAGCACCTTTAGAAACCGATGGAATTTCAAATGAAATTTAATTTCATAAATGAACTGTTTGTCTTCTAAATTTTATTTGAAAACATCCATCATAACATGGCATCGATCGACCATACCTATATTATTATGCTTACTAAATGTGAGAATTAGGAGATCAGAAGATGGACAAATTCTAGAAAGATTTACTCAAGTGCATTTGATTTCATGTGACATGGCATACCTAATTATACTCATCAGTTTCAAATGAGTGCAATACACTTCAACAGCTTCTAAATGGCCTCATTTTTAATGGGCTGCTGGTGCCAAAATGTTTTGTCAGTGACACATCAAAATTATTTTAGCAGTGAGATCTTCTTATACAGATTGCTTATGCCTTTTGAACTAAATGAAATTACTTATGATTTGTCATAATTATCATTGTTTTGTTTGTTGACTTTTTGTATATTTTAATTTGACCCTCAATATTCATAATCAATTTTCATATTAATTCTAGTTCTTTATTTTGTTTGTGCATCTAACTAAATGGTTTCCTTTGACTATGCTTTAATTCCATGTTTAAAAAAAAAACATAACAAATATACAGGCTGGCTGGGACATCAACAAGCAACCTGTATCATTAATACAGTACATTATTATAACTCCCATATTATTTTGAAAACCTTCATCAGTCATTAAAAAAAATTGCTGTTCCATGGATACAAGACTCCAAGGTCCATCTGTCCGTCTGTCACCAGGCTGTATCTCATGAACCGTGATAGCTAGGCAGTTGAAATTTTCACAGATGATGTATTTCTGTTGCCGCTATAACAACAAATACTAAAAACAGAATAAAATAAATATTTAAGGGGGGCTCCCATACAACAAACGTTTTTTTTGCCTTGTGGTACGGAACCCTTCGTGCGCGAGTCGGACTCACACTTGGTCAGTTTTTTTTCATAACTGATGAAAAATTTCAACGCTGGAGAATCTAGAATTGTGTGCTGAATTGAACCGTTAGCACGTTAATCCGTACGCAAAATACGCGCGCATTGACGTGGAGTTGCGGAAACCAGCCCGTATTACCTATTAGCACGTCAATGTCCCGCCAGCGTGTAGATTTACTATGATACCTAATACCAGTAGTTTTTAATCTGTACATTTCCACATAATAACATGTTTACAAACTAGTTGTATTGATGTGAATGCAAACCAAGGCCTGGAATTTGAACTATTCCTTTTGTTCAGAACAAGATATGTCATAGCATTGTTGTACTACAAAACGCGAGTTAATTGTTCATGTAGGTATTACATACACCAAGGTGAAGAATGACACAATCATATAACTGCCTGAGGATTTGATTCAACAATAAAAAGATATTATATGGACAATTGTTCATTTTTACTTAACAGTGAACATACAAAAGCAGACTTAATGCCCGAGGCATTTTCTACCAGTCAGTAGGGTGATGCAGAGACAAAACATGTCTATATTCCTTGGAACTATAGAATACCATTAAATATAAAAGCATTATGTTTACAGTCCCTAAATGCACATTGCAAGTGTGAATTCATAATAATATAACCTTGTTGGATTTACTTTTAGGTTTAACATAGCGAATTAATTATATAAAAGTGTCTAAAGTTACCTGTAAGCCTCAGCTAACAGCGGATTCTGTTTGATAGCTAAAGTTGAGAAGTGGGCCGATTTGTCCAGCCTTCGACACTGGAAGTGAATGGAAGACAATAGGAGGAGTACACCAGTGTTTGTTCCATCTTGTCTCCATAGCTGCATACAGTGTAGCTCGGCACTCTCATAATCTCCCGCTTGGTACTCTCGGTGGGCAAGTTCTAGTAGTCCTGACAACAACAAAGAAATACTGGTCATGAATTAGTTTTGATTTGATGAATTAGCCCCTGTACAAACCAAACAAACCAAGAAAAATATGTTTTGTATTTTAGTAAACACTCAACAACAAACAGGAGACTTCACTCTTAATTGTTCTTCTTTTATTTGGTAATGAAGCTTCCATTCCTGCTTATTCAGTCATTGTAAAAGACAAACTTAAGAAATAACCTTTTAAATTAAAAAGCATGAATGGACATAGTATATTTCATTTCATATCCTTAAAATAAAAAATAGTGAGTAAAAAAAGGTTAGTCAACAACAACATTCATAATAGGCTGCATTGTTGTTCCATTATGCTACAGCTGCTGTGTAAAAAAAGACAGCTGCATAACCTAACAAAAATAACAAATTAGAAGTCTCCCAAGGATATTATTTTGAACACATAAAACTTCCACACGTCAGTAACTAACTTTGGCTACTCAAAAAAGACAAAAGCTGATCTCATTTATTAATGTAGGTAATGCTAACGATGACACAAAGCTTCCTGAAGGCCTATTGATATTCTTAGGAAAATTCCCAAGTTCATGGAAAGTTTCAGGTTGCTTGTACAATATTCACGTTTATAATAAAAACACCACGTAACACATACCGACTGTTGAGATCTGCTGAATATCGGACATCTTCAATATCACCGCATTTGCTGAAACTCCTACTCCAACAATTTGCTGAGACTGTGGTTGCGTCGTGACAGATTGTGGCACGGCGACGTTCGCTTGTGATTGCATTTTGGTTATCATCGTTGACATTTAATCAAATACAAATCTTCGCACAACACAAAAACACAGAAATCCATAAAAAAACAGTTGTCTTTATTTTCTATTTGCCATGAGTAATTAATTAATAAACCACTGCAATGCTTCTCACGATCTGCGATTTCGCACACGACGCGACGGCTAACGGAAACAACTCAATTTTTTTAACAAAGTATCCTAATATTTATAATAGACATTACATTGACTATAATTATTGATGTGCTATTGTGGTCCTTATTGTAAGCCAACACTGTGTATAATAGCCTGATTGATTGTGACGGATATTCACAACAACGCTTGGTATTTTTTTGTCTATGGAAGTTAATTTAATTCACTGAAACATTTATTATTACTATTATTAGACTTGGAATAAAATATTAGCATCGATTTGTATGATTAAATTATAGTTTCAGTCACCCCATTATTAATAAACTTCAATAAAAATTGTCAAATCTAAAAATCTTCTGAAAAGCACATTTCCGGTTAATTTGGCGGAAAGTTTAAATGCCAAAAGCGGAAATTTCAAAATTTCTAATGCCAACGGAAAGTTCAGATATCATCAAGATACGAAAAGTGGACAAAGGCTATAAACGGTGGCTGAGAGTATAGTGAGTGTCAAGATTTCAAAAATTCTGTTGTAAATTAAAGGGCTCATTTAGCAAAATCAACTTAAAATAAAACAGGGTTTGGAATAAAAAATGTATAATGCATCATTCAATGTCACATAATTATTTTTCTTAGTAATGTTATTAATTACTAGGTATATTGGACGGAATACGTTTCTATAAATGCATAAAAATACAGTCTTGTACGTACTTATTCTAAATAAGAGAGTAAATAAGCTACTTCGGTGAGATCTTGAGGTACGGATTCGTGATAGCATAAATATAATTCTCTTGGCTCTGGTTCACTGAACACTCGGCTGTAACAAAAATATATTTTACAGTCATAACTTATTTCTAGAGTACTCGGGACGCTGTGTCATAAAAGGTGACCACACTGTTTCGACTATAGACATTGATGAGAGGAAAGTGGAAGCAATGTCCTAGTATTTTCATTTCAACTAAGTTTTCACATCTAATTCGGCCTTTCTCTTTATGATATCAGTCAGGAATACAAAAAATATTGTTACCGATTGATAGTCTCCAATCGCCGTGTCTTCTACTTCTCTACGTTTTCTAATAAGTATCAAATATTTTGTAAAAATGTAATAAACAGGAATCCGCGTCGCGGCGTTCCCAGACAAGAGTTGGCGGGATGAGCTGGCTCCCCCTTGGCACCTCTGGACAGAGAGAGGTGGGAAGAGAGTAGGGAGGCCTTTGCCCAGCAGTGGGACATTAATGGCTAATTATAATAAAAAAAAGTAGGAATATAATATTACCCGACAACCCAAAACAAGTATGGTTCAGAATTCTTCTTGCTGACGCCGCATTGACTTAAAATATCAAGAGGCGCCTGAAATAACATTCCATGCTCTTTGACAGCCACCAGAATTTTGTTCAGAGGATTCGAAGGCGCGTGGTTTTTCTTGAAACTGAAATACACACATACAACCTCGTTAGAGCCCTTCGATCAGACACAGAGGGACAAAATTACTTTATTTTTGTTTTAATCAGAATTGTATGGGGCCCTATTACATAAACAAGAAACAAATTCAAGAAAAGTATATGTCCACAGAATACAAGATGGCATCGACGCGCAACCAGTTACCATGGGTTCAGAACAAACGACGACGACAACGACGAAATATTCAAAGAATGGGGCGTTGAAATATTTCGTCGATTATAAAAAAAAAATGCTGTGTCATACATTTTGAACGCGTAGGTGCACTTTTCTATGAAACAGCGGATTTTGTTTTTTGATAACTAACGTAAAATTTCTCTGTATCTAGAATCATGTGCTAAGTTTATGGTGACAGTTCGCGCCGTCGATGTCCCTGTTTAAATCAAGAAAATCCATGCAATGTTATTTATTCTGTGTTTTTACCGTATACTATGCTGCAGCAGCTCATGTATTCGTTTACAAGCTGATCTGAATGTCTTGATTATGTATGAATAGAGTACATTGTTGGCTTGCATCTCTATATTCTTCACTGGGGCTATCAATAAGCCCTTTTCAGATTCCAGCTGAACAAAGTGGAATAAAACGTTTTCTTCTCCTGCTGTTATTCTGAAAAAAGTCGTAAAAATCTAAAGACAGAAAACTACCAAAAAAAAAATTGCTCTGTTAAAAAACAAAAATTCGATAAGTAGTAGATTTTACGAATCTGATAAAAGTCACAGCTATTGTTTTTCTTTAATCATTTTTGTTGGCCGTTATTTTTGTTATTTGTCTTACCTTTGTGCAGTTACGTGATTTATTTCATTCAACAAAGATTTCCTGATATCAGACATATCAATACTGCCACTTGCTCTGCTCCCATCCTGAAATCAAAAACATTAAAATTAACTCCTTCAAGTCCAAAGAAGCATTTAAAGGCCACACAGGCTAGAGCCTAGCGATTTATATAGTTAGATTCGCCCTACCGACTCTGTTAAAACCATTGATGTTAGAATTAGAACCGAGATTATTGTATGCAATGTCGTTATCGATCAGCAAAATCTTGAATAATTATATTATTTTTGCCTTTACAAAAGTGAATGAAGGAGGTGAAATGATGCAGAAAGGGAAAAAATACTTTTCAAGAAATAAGGTTAAATCTCTCTTACCAGCCTGTCCCAATCTGAGTCTGATCCAGACGAGTCCCGACGATTTCTTTGTTCTCTATCCGCTCTTCTGCCTTGGACGCGTTCTTCACTTACTTCACTGAAAACAGATGAGCATTACTCATTATTTAATAAGTAAGGCATTTTGAAAATCTTGTTCAAAGCAATAAAAGATACTACTAGGTACTGGATGCAACTTGACAGATTGCAGGTCATGTTTTAGAGCAGGGATCTGCTACATATTCTCTGCATACACTGCTACATGGATTTTACACCACCTATGTTTTACAAATAAAAAAACTTTGACTTTGGATCTTTTGGCGCTCAAATCAAGTTGTCGGGGAGCATTGTTGGTTAACATTTGTGAATTTTTTAAAGAAATTATATTGACAAAACAAGATGGCGGCGTTAATTCCGATTTTAGCCACACGCCAAAAGAACCTTGCAGCGTTGTAACTGCTGCCATCGTCTCAGAACCCACCCTGTAGATATTATAATGGTATTCAAAGACAATGGGAACCTTACCTATTACTTTTCAAGCTATTAGAATCCTCAGAGTATCCACTGACATCTAAACTCGAGTGTCTATACTTCTGTGCAGTATTATAAGACTGGGCATACAAACTATGATGGCTCCCATAATTCGTGAGAGAGTTCATTGAGTTCATGTCACTGGTACTAGACCCCACATTGATTTGTTCAGTGGAATTGTGGCGACGTTTGTCTATTTGCAGCTTTGAGAGCTTTAGAGTTGAGGTTTTGAGTGTCGAGTCTGGTCTTAGAGCTGGAAGGGTGAAAAGTTTATGTGATAAAATGTGTTGTATGCTGTTATAATGTGCTGGGGAGTTTCTTGCGCCACTCCCTTCTTCCCAGCAAAGGCACTAGGTAGGGCGGGCGTTTCGGGACACTGCAATTTTGATATTAAAAAAAAAAGTGCTGATTCTCAGACTAAGTAAATGAATTTGATTTTTATTGTATATCTATGCATTAATATTTAGGATGGGCGACCATCTTTACATATCGTGACCCCTCCGTGCCTCGGAAAGCACGTTAAGCCGTTGGTCCCGGCTGTCATTCGTGGATATTTGACAGTCGTTACGAGTAGTCAGAAGCCCGAAAGTCTGACAACCAGTCTTACCAAGGGGTATCGTATTACCCAGTTACTGGGTTGTGGAGGTCAGATAGGCAGTCGCTACATGTAAAATACTGGTACTCGGCTGCATCCGGTTAGACTGGAAGCCGACCCCAACATAGTTGGGAAAAGGCTAGGCAGATGATGATGAGATGATGATGCGTTAATATTTAGGGTCTGATTTTTTAAAATAAATCTTTTATGATGCCATTCACACAAAATATGTGAAAAAATACCATCTCTTATTTTTTCTGAAGTAGTTGTTTAGCAACGATGATTTTTAGTGGATCAAATATTTAAGTAATTCAATACATAACTCACTATTAACATCCCTTATTTTTCTCCCATACTTTGTCAGGTATTCCGGTGAAGTTTCGACCTGCGGTTGTGAGTTCGAACAATACCAGGATGAAAGATATTTGTTCAGTCCAACTTCATAAAGTAATTCCAAACAACTTTCACACTCTTCAACGTAAAATGGCGACGGTGGAGTTACTCCGACAGCCTAGAAAGTGAGGAAACCAATATTAGATTTAACAATACTCAGGAAAAACAAGCAAAACATGCTGATATCAATAATATTTACGATTTTGTTTAAGTATTTATAATTCGAATTCGCCCGACTAGAACTGAGGTCTTCGTAATGAGCTCAGCACGCAGAAAGTCGCATATGAATAATGAGCCTAAATATTCCCACTGCTGGGACACAGGCCACCTTTCTGTGAGAGGAAGTGGGTCATAACCCACCACGCGGGCCCAGTGCGGGTTGGCGCACCAAATAACCAAGAATTAGAAGGCATGTCACATGTCTTCTAATTCTTGGTTATAGGACATGTGGGGAACCACGATGTTTTCCTTCACCGTTTTGAGAGCACTGGTGATGAAATAATTAACACAGAGTAAAGTGCCTGCTTGGTTTCGAACCCACAACCTATAACTCGTAAGTCGCGGCCGCGGCCGTTACCACTGGGCCACCACTGCTCATCTAAGAATATAAATAAGATACTTACGTCCTCTGTACAGCCACCTGCTTCCATTAATGTTGTCAATATGAAGTGGCCTTTACCAACAGTTAGCAGGAACCAACGTCCATCTGAAATTCTTCAAACATGGGACAGTGTTAAGACATACATTCTGAAAACAATTATTTTCCACTACAGCTATATGCTGCTGTATGTAGCATATGAAGACCTACTTCATAGACATATTTTTTTTATTTTCTTCATATTTATATGTAATTAGGTATATATTATATTCATAGTTTTAATAGGTTTATGCGTATCTTTATATTTAAAATATTCATTTCTCAATGTTCTTGATTGCACCTAACACTCTTTGTCTCTGCTTCACCCAATGGTTGACTGGTAGAAAATGCCTATGGCATTAAGTCCGCTTCTGTACATTTTGTGTGAGTATTAAATAAATAAATATACTAGCTTCTGCCCGCGACTCGTCCACGTAAGTTTTCTTTTTCCCCCGACCCACTCCGAATCGCATCGCCTACCCGCGCTATTACTTCATTTTCGCTCAGCGTTATTTCCGATTGTTTTATGCTCTGCTCCTCATGACCACACTAGCGTGATGATAAGTAGCCTTTCTTGAGAATGGCTATCAAATGAAAAATATTTTCTCTAGTCCGACTGGTAGTTCCAGAGATTAGTATACATTTACCACCTTACTAAAAAACGTTGTATAGCGCCTATATAGTTACACAATGCTTTGTCTTCTTCTTTCGAAACTCGAAAGTCAAATTACTGAGGACTGAAAGAGAGAAATCGGTGTGTAACTTTTCATCTGATAAAATACGCTTATTTAGCGAAAACAGTGGGCGTATCATACGCCCCAATGGTACAGGAGTACAGCTTCAAGTCTACAGGCTATTTGCGCAAGTTTGAAGCGCGTTCGGAGCGGAAATTTCTTTCTTTTCTTCTACACAAAGAAGTATAATTTTTTTTTATAGTGAGTCATTACAAACGGCATGTAAGTTTTGCAACTTCAAGTAAAAGTACAAATATCCACAACCCAACTCCACCTGCTGGGCATAGACCTCCCTTTCTTGTGCCAATCCCCACGCTCCTGTACCAGCCTCATCCAGGTTTTGCCAACAATGTCGTTTGTCCACCTCGCCGTCAAACGACCGACATCTCGTTTTCCAGTCCTTGGACGCCATTCATCACTACGCCTTGCCAGGACAAAGGTAGGTACTGTTTATTTATAAAGGTTCATGTTTACCTGTATTCATTCCCATCGTTATTATTCTGTTTCCGATGTTCATTAATAAACACCTCTCTCCACATCACAAGTTTCTCCAATTCTTTTTCTGTGCTCAGTTTTAAAGTGCCATTTAAACGCAAATATGCGTTGATTTCTTTCAAGTCTTCATCTTGCAGGTGGGAACTTAATAAATGTCCGGAATAATATAAACATGATCCAATTACTGTGTACAGTCTTTGGAAGTTTTCTACATCATCTGTCTGAAAGAGAAAAGAACAAAGTTATCACTCACTTGTGTTAAAATTTAGAATCTCGTCATCATCATTTTAGCCGAAAGACGTCCACTGCTGGACATAGGCCTGCCCCAAACACCGCCACTTCGACCGGTCTTCGATGGCCTTCCAACGCTACGTCTTCCGGTACGCGGTTGCCAACTTAGTGTGCATACACACGAGCGACACGCGTCGACGACAGAGCCAACGGCAACCGGCGACGTGTGTCCGGCGACTGGCCAAGTGGCCACTGACAACATGCCGCCCGTGTATTTGAGCGCCCGCGCCGCCGTACTCAAATACACGAACAGCAGTTGCCTCTTATGTTTGTGTCTATTTGTTACTATCATAAAAGTATTTACCCATTCGCGATAATCAGCCGCTTCCAACTCAGTTATAGCATCGTCAACTTGTACCTTTACCTCCAAAGGCAGTGTAACAGAATGAGCAGCCAACATATCTTCAAAATACAAACCAACATTCCTAATACCATTATCTTTATTCCCCTTATTATTAATTATTAAAGTAACAAACATACGGGCAAATAAACTGTCCAACTTATCAACATTATTAGGCTTAGTAAAGCTTGATTTAAGCGAACCATACAAAAATTCTAACAGTCTAACTATATCAGCAATATTTTTTTTTGCTGCAAACAAATCTACTTCCTTATTTGGAAATGCTACCAACAGTAGATCATTGTAATGTGAAGTGTAAGTTACGTTAATGAGGGTATTTTTATGTATAACAGTTGAGTTTGTGGGTTCACTAGTCCCCAAAGACTTTGGAGCTAAATGATTCAAAGTTACATAAGCCCCTCTGGTGTTGTACAAAAAGTTCTGATTGAAAGGTCTTGGGTAGCAGTAGAGAACTCCTTTGTCGTCATTACTGTTATATTCTATGTCATTGCAGCATAAGTATAGAACTGAGCATAGTGACTCCTTCAATAAATGAGTTAAAGAATTTTCCGGAGCATTTTTGGACCTCAGTAACTTTTCTAAATCTACATTGTGTCCATCACTTGGCACTTGGAATGTTAATTTTGGACTGTTGTGGTCTTCTACAACTCTTTGCAGGATATTGTTTATATTATAAGAGTTCACATCAACTCCATTTATTTTTGATAAGTAATATCCCTTTTTAATTTTGGGAGTGTATATAGCTCTGGCTTCTGTTAGGAAATCTACAACTGTTAATGTCTTGCCATCTGCATGTGTCTCGAGGCTTAAGCCAAAAAGTTTTTCTATCTGGCAATTTTTTTCACTGCTGAATATCATGCTTTTGCTAACCTGAAAAGAAAGATAGATATTTTAGAAGAATAAACAGAATATGAATGTAGAAAGAAGAAATGCATGAACGTAAACAAGGCAAAAGGAGTATGTAAGCATTGTAGCAGGTGGTGTTCTGTGGCTTCTGCCTTAGGGCAGAAGGAAGGAAGGTAGGGGGTGGTAGGGGGGGGGGTAGGGGCGAAGGTGTGAGTTTGTGTATGTATGTAAACAGAATAAACTTTCCCATTTCATTTATTTGGATTAAGACTAAAATTCGTAACAGATATTCAGATATTCAATTAAACATGTCAAAACTTTAGTCAAAACTTGAAGACAAGACACAAATTATATTCTTTGTGAATTTGTATTGTTAGTCCCAGGAGTTATGTTTGCAGTTTTATATAAATTAAAAAATGCTTGTAAATATAATTTAAAGTTTCCTGTCAAACATCTGACATCACACTAATATTATAAAGGTGAAAGTCTGTGATTGTGTGAGTGTGTGAGGGTGTGGGTGTGTGGGTGTGGGTGTGGGGGTGTGTGTGTGTGTTTAAGTATATGTTTGTTACTTCTTCACACTCAAACAGCTAGACCAATTTTGATAAAATGTAGTATGAAGGTAGCTGACACCCTGGATTAACATATAGGCTACTTTTTATCCCCATATTCCCACGGGATCGACATTTACGCGGGTGAAACCGCGGGGTGCAGCTAGTACCTGAATAATAATAAGTTTTTCATCTGTAGAGATATTCCTATTGGCACTTGAAGCCAATACTCCATCAGTCTCTTTTCTAATGCCACTCTCTGAATTTTTTGACTTATGTGCTTTTAGAACTTTAAATATTCTACCTGGAATAAAAACATAAAAACAAATTATTGACTTGATTATTAAAAGCTCACTTTATTAAGACATTTTAGGTCATAACAGTATTTATTTAAATAAGTAGGTATTATAAAAATAAGTAGGTAATGTGTTTAATATTTATTCAATATCTGCTACCTTTCGTAGATCGTCTAGTGGAAGATCTTTTGAAGTTGTTTCTGAGTTTAAATGTTTCACAGTTTTCTAAAAGAGGCGTTTTGGTATCTGTAGTCTCGTTATTGGTTTTTGTTTTTATGAACACCAATTCTCCATCCTCACCAACATCAGAATCCCACTCTGGCACAGAGCTAAAATTATAAGATCAATTATGTTTATGAGAAAAGTTTTATTAAACTTTATATACTTAAATAAATAAACGTTACCTTTCTGAATCTGAATACTTCGACTCATCTGAAGAGTTTGTCCAATCATTATCTGAATCGCAGGGACTGTCATAGCTCATTTTACTTTTATAATTATTATTCATAATTTGTTGAGAAAGTTCATTAAAAGTATTTTGCTAAACTGCGCTGTGTTGTTTACTATGCCATTACAACCAAAATTACAACCATCTTAATGTAGTCTTTGATTACAACTCAATGCAAAATAATGACACAAGCAATGACAAATGACACTACACAGTTTGACAATATTTTGACAATGACTTTTGATGAACTTTACGTTTGTTAGTTTTAATGGCAATAATACTATTAATGCATTACTTATTTTAAAAGTCAATGTCAGTAATCAATAAAGTAAGTAATATCAAAATTACGATAAGTCATTACAAATTGGAAATGCCTATAAGCAGCGACTTTAGTTAGTCATCGGCGGCGACTCGCTGGTGATTTCAAATCTTACGTCCACACACACTGAGTGAGTGGACGCAAGATTTTAAAATCGCCAGCGAGTCGCAGCAGGTGTGCCTGGCATAAACCTTATTATTATACTCTTTGCATAAACCACTGAGTGCCACTGAGTTTAGTGAGTTTTCTAGACAAGCTGTCTATTCTATTGCTCCCGTATTAGGCTGGGCGCATACGCTCGGTTTCGTATGCGTATGTGCCCAGCCTAATACGGGAGCAATAGAATAGACAGCTTGTGCTGTACTGCAGCTGATTCGGTTTCCGGATCAGGAATTCAGATTCGGAATTTTTTTGTATTAGAATGAATTCCGAAAGGAACGTGGGGTTTTTTCCGTTCAGAAATAGTAAGGACGTGTGCGCCTTGTTGAACATTTTGTATGTAAATGAAGCATTCAGGTTTCCGAATCTGAATTCCTGATCCGGAAACCGAATCAGGAAACCGAGCGTATGCGGCCAGCCTTAACCGGAAGTCCGGTAACGAAGGCTGCGCAAGCGCAAAAATGGCCGTAACACCTGACGGGGTATACGGCCAGCCTAATACGGGAGCATATACAGGGCGTCCCACGGCTATGCCACATGGAGGGAAAGTACCTTGAATATTGCAGATGGAACATTTTACTGAAAGGAGACATTATTTTAATTTAAAAAACAATGTAAACTGCATTCATAGATTTTTAAATAATTACATGGTTGAACCGGGCATCGAACCCGCTACACGAGAAAAATATTATGTATATTATAGTTACTTTACTCTTTGATTATAATGTACAGACGCCAGCAGGTCAACCTACCCGAAACTGTCAGATTTTCCCAATCAACCTCGAACCTTATGCTTTAGCAATAAAGTCGAAAATCTATTAAAGAAATCTGACAGATTGTAGTAACTTGATGTGCTGGCGTCTGTACTCTGTGTACGGGAGCAATAGACAGTTTGTGTTGTTGTTCTTTGGTCTACCGCGGTTTACCGTCTATTGCACAGAACACTTTTTGATAGACTGAAAGTCTATTGCATGCTATGGCAGCTTGGAACATACGTCAATTTCGGTTTACAAGCGCCGTCTTCTGGACGCGTAGCAAACTAAAAATACTGTGATACAATATTAAAATATATAATGATGATACTGGGAGATGGTGTGTGCAACAGTGTTCTGAAAGGAGTTTTTTTTTCATTTCAATAATGGGAATTTGTTATTGTTGCATTGGTAACACTTTAATTCAAATGTCTGTCAGCGCGAGTGCCAGTTTCGGATTTTGCTTTTGCAATTTGCAATTAAATTAAATTCTGGTTGTTTCGCTAGTGAGCATAAGCACTGTTTATAGTTTGGACCCATAATTATTATTGTGAATAGTGAACTGAACATTGACTGCATTTCCATCATGTCTCAAAACTCTTGTTGTGTACCTGGATGTCTAGTGACTAGGAAAGAAAAGTGCTGATTCTCAGCCTAAATGATTTTGATTCTAATAAGTTAGTAAATGTTTAATTTGAATGTATTTCTGTGTTTTTATAAGAATAAACAGTTTTTTCATCTTTAATATTCTGAGTTACGTTTCATTCCTATACATATTCCTATTGCAGGTAAAAATCTGGAATTTTTACATTGTCGTATATATTATTGTTTACTACTACTTAGTGTTTTTAATAATTATGCAATTGTTAAAAAAACACTATTAAGTAGTAAACAATAATTTATACGACAATGTAAAAATTCCAACACAATAATAATATAATAAAGCTCCATCTACCATCTATATCCGTGACTATTAATAGAGCTCCATCTACCATCTTTAGCCGTAACTATAGGTAATAGTTTTGGTTACGCGTACGCTAGGGGTGGCGAATTGTGCTGTCAACACAAAATGAAGAGAGCTTCCTGTCTATTATACAGCATCATATTGTAGTCTTTGGTCTATTGTCTATTCCTACAAAAATGGCTCAATCTTTTCAAAAATGGCGAAACTGTAAACGTCTTTTGTGTGTAACTTAAAGTAGCGTGACATTCGATAATCACAGCCTAAAAGTATGAATACATAACAACCAATAGTTTTATTAATACATAGAAGCTCACATTGCTGCAATGTTTTAGTTTATTTTGCACTAATTTTTATCTTTACTTAATGGATGACGGTTCTGAGCCTAGCATTAAACAATTCAGAAATGGATTGATTGACTCTTCAAGCTATATCATTTGTGGTGGACGTAAAGAAACTAAAGGAACTAAAGGACAAGCGGATCTGTTCAGGAGTCATCCATTGGGTGGAAATATCCAACCGAGTAAAATTGAACTGAGGAATGTTCAAGTATGCCCGATGTCGCCAGTGTTAAAGAAAACCATTGCGTCTGCAGAACCTCAATCCACCGACCTTAGGATTCCTAATCCGATTAGAGACTACCTGGAACCTTACTGTCACGTTAAATTGGTAGGTTTTAATATTAATTTTACTTAAATAAAGAGAGACCGGTGTGTGCCTAGGACTAGGGTGTTGGCCCCAGCGTATCAGCTGACGTAGGTACTGTATTTTCCGTTAACGCTGCCGCCTAGAAGCTGCCAACATGAACAATCAGCATAGATAGGACTCAAACAAGCCACTTTTGGTGCTTGCGACATGAAGTCATAGTGAGGACCTACTTATAGTATCGCTCTTCCTGCACCCTAATTACGTACCTAACATACTATCAATCTCAATCTGTATTATTTTGAAGGATATTGCTATTTCATTATGTTCGAAAAAACTGCTCAACAACGTAAATAACGCAATGAATGTTGTTGAACTGTCAAAATGAAAGCAGTTCGCGTCAAATAACTTTGCCGCTCTGAAGTAGGCAACAAATCACTGCGCAGTAGTTAATCCTTTGAATAAAAATGGCAGCGCGCATGGCGCGGATTGGCGCGGCTAGGAAAGAGCCTATCTTCAGAGCGGCAAAGTTATTTGACGCGAACTGTACCTACTACTACTGATAGTGTGTTTACGCAAATTACCTACTATTATCTAGTTTACAGAGTCAAATTAAATTAGCTAGCGAAACTCTGCTATGACTTTGTAACTTCTTGGAGTTTCATATTATTACCTAACGTGTTTTATTTAATTCAGGAGTCGATAAACAAGCTTAAAGACAGCACACGGAAATTATTATATCTACTGGACGAAATTCAATCGAAAACATATTCAAAAGATCTTCCTTCAAACACAAACGAAATCCCTATTGTAACGTCGTCGACAGTACAATCTGCTGGTGTATGAATATATTTTTATTTCTTTTCATTTTTTATATACGTATTTTTAAATGATATGGACTGAAATTGGTAAGAATGATACTCTTAAGTACAAAAAATAATTCATTACTGTTTTAATGACTTGGAGTGCTTACATAAAGAAGCGGGTACCCGTTTGGGGACCTATTCGAAATTCTAAGCTGGATATACTTACTAACATAATAGGTATAACTTCACACAAAAGCAATCAAATAAATAATCTACCACCAAGACCAACACAAACTTATTATTACTTACCTACATAATACATTCCATTCGATACTTTTGAAAGCATTCATGTACCTACATTTAAATTTCGCGCCACAATGCAAAGTGACAAGCAGGCGCACGTCGGAAAAGCGCGCCACACCGCGCGTCGTGCCGCGCCGCTTCGATCGATGCGTTTTTTAATTTAGATCTCGAAAGTGGAAAGCATTTTGTGGGTTTTATAAGGGCATTACCCAAATTGACGAAACTCTTTTATGAGCAGAATGTTTAATAATGAAAAACGTGCTTAAAGAAAAGGATTGGTCCTGGGATCGCCCACACTTGGTGATGGGGCCCGCTAGGCATGGCGGGCTGAAACCTACCAGTCGGGTGACCAGTAGGGTGCGGCGACTGTACAAGTATCTCCCGGGCCCCCGACTTATGGTAGTAGAAGGAACCATAACCCTCCGTTCTTCCCAGACGGAGGGTATCCATGAGGATATCTCAACGAAAAAAAAAAGAAAGGTTTAGGTGCCAGGCCCCCCCTGTAAAAGCCCTAGATACGCCAATAGTACCGATTCATGCGGGTGAAATAGTCCCCTGTTAACGTATGCGCTCGCACTTATAGAACAGTTAAAAAAATATGTAGGTAACCGTTTGTTTCCGAATATGAACCTGCAGCGATCTGTACCGGGAGTCGGGCCCGAAAACGCTTCTTTGTGCAAGCACCCTTAGATATTTGGTGATGGCTTGCTAAATTATACTGGTGGTGATTTTTTCAGAGTCAGACTTTTGCTGAGATCTCTTCAATAACTGACATAGCTTATCCGGCACTGAAATATTTAGAAACCCAAACTAAAGCATTAGATAATATTTACATAGAGGTAAACCAATGAACGTATTAATTAATATACACCCACATTTCTATCTGACAGGTATTCATTAATTGTGTAGTATGTCTTACATAACAGTAGATTATTGAGTAGGTGAATGGATAGTGGTAGACCGCGAAATTAAAATTTTCTTACGTTTTTTGCAATTTGCAAGTCAGTGTCAGATTGTATCTTGATCAAAATATGATTCGCGACAATAACTTAGCTTAGAAACATGTATTAATGATTCTAATGATTATAATTCTCTAAATTTGTACCTGTTATTGTCGCGAATCATATTTTGATCAAGATACAATCTGACACTGACCTGCAAATTGCAAAAAACGTAAGAAAATTTGAATTTTGCGGTCACAACTACCCATTCACCTTAAATACATTGATATCTGTAGTACATAACAAAGCATTAGGTAATTTATTATAAATATATGTGGTATGTGGTGCCATTCCTAATAAGTTTTTTTGGAATAAGTACTGCTTTTTTGTGTTGCCTGGTGCTTATTTTATTTCTATGTCGCGAATTGCGTAGTTTTTCAAATAGGTGGAAGTTTGTTTTGACAAATACAGCCACTTCACATATGTATAGGCAGGGTTTTTTTTTTTGCGGATGGGAAATCATCAAATGACCCCTCCCGCTCTGGGTGGAGCGGAAGGGAGTGTGACTAAAACCCACCCGTGTTCCTTCCTTAGCCCTTTATGTTCCGGGCCAGCGGTAACCCTTTCGGACAATCCCGCTGACCCGGCAGGCTTCGGCCCTATGGGGCCCCTCCTCGATGCTGACATCTCTTTGAGGCGCGCGTGGAACACGTACGCGCCGTCCGGCACGGGCCTGGTCCTGATCGGACGATGAGCTACCCATTACTCTCCGCCCGCAGGCCCGCGCCTACGGTGGCCGGGAGTCGTCGCGCGGCTCCCGACGCCCGGAGCGTCTCCCGCGGCGGCTGGGACGGGAGGCTCTCTCCCTGAGCCGTCCCGCCACCTCCTTCCTTGCCGCGGAAGCGGAACTTCCCCTCGGCGTAGTGCCTCCGCGCGCCACTCATACAGGCGCGCGAGGACTATCGCCTCCAGATCCCATGGCGGCAGTCCGGCAATGAGGCTTGCCGCCTCGCCAGAGATCGTGCGGTAGCCCCGGATAGGCAGGGTACTGTTAAAATACGAAAATTCACAAAGAAGGTGTGCAGCTTTCCGTGCTTTGAATATCGCATATCGCCCTAACACACCTCTTTGCGCTCTAAATACCATCTCCATGTTGGTGGAGTTACCCCAATATAAGATCCCGTATCGTAATGCAGACGTAACATAATTATGCATTATACGCCTTATGCAAAACCTTTTGATTTACCTCCTTTGCAAGGTTACGTAAAGCATATGAATGTTGACTCAGCAGGCGTTTACATTACATTGTCAGTATGAGTTTTCCACGACATGTCTAGATCCAGATCAAGCCCTAAAAATTTTTGTACTTGTCGTTTCTGAAATTGTCTTGTCTCCCTATTTTATGTCAGGTTTTTTATGATTTGTCCTTTGCTCAAAAGTCATTATTTTAGTTTTGTCAATATTAATTGTTAAATTATTCGCACCCATCCATTCTACTAATACTTGGAGACAGTGCAATCGCAATCTCTCCCTCAAGTGTAGTCGCATCATTCTTACCAATAAAAACGACCGTGCTATCATCAGCAAACAAAACCATCGGATGATGTGTTTCTCTTGGCATGTCATTAATGTAAATAATAAAGATCCTACAATACTTCCTTGGGGTACACCGTAGTTATTAGCTCTCTGACTCGATACATACGTACGCTCGGTTTTTGACGTAATGCACACCACCTTATCCACTATAATAACTTGTTTTCTGTCGGACAAGTACGAGTTCAAAAGGTTCAAAGCGTCATTGCCCCTAACTCCATACCTTTCCAGCTTCTTCAACAGTACATAATGTTCTATCCACAAGATCAAATGCCTTACTCATGTCCATGAATAAAGCAGCTACCGGACTTCTGTTATCAATGCCATGCCAGTTATAATTTTTTCAAAGAGATTGAAGATTGCCATATTTATATTCTTTTTTCTTCTAAAACCGTGTTGTTCATCAGCGGAAAAATAGTTACGTTCAAAAAATGTGTATCACCTTTTCTACAATTTTAGAGAATATGGATAGGCCGGTAGTTGGCTGGATCGTGTTTGCTACCTTTCATATATAGTGGTTTTATAACAGCTAATTTTAATCTATCCGGAAACACCCGATTCTAAGCACATATTTATTAAATAACTAAGTACCGGCGCTATAATTGTTGAAACAGATTTAATAACACTTGTTGTAATGTCATCATGACCACAGCTATTAGTATTAAGGCAGAAAAACACTTGTAACACCCGACGCCATCACACGCCTAGCTACTCATTGGCTACATTTTCATCTCGTTGAGCTATTTTCGTCATTTGGCCAATAAGCGTGGGATTGCGTCGCGTTTTAATAATGTGTTTCCGCATTTATTTAATGAATTTATTAATTTTACAATGTCACGGGAGGGAAACTAGGTATTAAAAATAATGAGTCACGATGTATGTCAAATTTTGAATATTAATATTAATGTCAGTTGCTAATTCAATTTCGTCAATAAAAGTTTGGGGGATACTTTTCGGGTCAGTTATATCTATGTTATATATTTATTCTAAGTTTCGTGTAGCTTGATGTGCTGGCGTCTGTAGGTAGTACATAACATAATCAAGCCTGTTTTCCCTGAAGGGTTAAGTCAGAGGACCTTTCATACTTACACTCAAATTTCGCCAGTTATAAGTCCCATGAACCTAATAGTAGCGAGACAGGCACAAATCCAGACTCGGGCCACCCAATTGCGTAACACACTATCAATTACAATCTGAATCTATTTGAAGGAAATTGCTAATTCATTGCTTCTTAAGTTCGAAAAATTTGTCTGATCAACAACGTAAATAACGCAATGAATGTTGTTGAACTATCAAAATATCAAATGAAAGCCATTCCTACTGATAGTGTGTTACGCAATTACTCCGTACTGAGAAATACCCGAAAGAAAAATATGTACACTTTAGACTTCTGTTGTAGAACGACGATGATGATTGTTCAATATTCAAAAGGCTAACAAGAAAGTGTCATTGTTTAAACCAGCAAGAATACAACGATTTTATCATTCATTTCAATGAGGACACTAAATACTCCACATGCAATATTGGTGAAATTATAAAAAATATACGCATTCTGAAGAAATTTCTGTACATGGGTGGCACATATACGAAGAATGCTTTAATATTTTTGAATGAGGTAACTACCTTTTTATGTTTGGGGGTCATATATCATTCATCGATCATCGTGTTTTGTTTGTATTCGTTACGATGACAAATTTAACGAAACGCGATACCTACACGATAAGATTCAAAGCTTTCGACAGTTTACTTCCAGCCTATGGGTTTCAAATTACTTGCTGTGCTTATTTAATTAATTAATTATAGTAATTACCTATTAGTCGAAGCACAACCCCTGCCTTCAAAATTACGTATATAGGGTGACTGGTAATTAGTGACCGATACTTAAACACGTGATTTTACTCATCATTATGAACAACTTTTACTATGGGACCAAACCTGAAATCGTGAAAAAAAAACAGCTGTTCTCTACATTTTGACGAGTTAGACGAACATAAATGTAGGGAACAGCTGATTTTTTTTTCGCGATTTCAGGTTTGGTCCCATAGTAAAAGTTGTTCACAATGATGAGTAAAATCACGTGTTTAAGTATCGGTCACTAATTACCAGTCACCCTATATATACCTACCCCACTTCATCCGCTTTAGTAGTGTTTTACATTATTTTTAGAGAAGTGAATGCTACGCATTAAGGTTTATCGAGCATAATTAAGTTCGCATAGTAAAATGCTTAATCCGATTTTATTTCATCATTTGCAGGGCTTAGAAAAGTCAGGTTATGCAGAGAAGGCAGAAATAACGCATGGTTGCTCGCACTCAGACGTGTGCAATATTTTTGAAAACTACTCCATAGTTATTACGTGCATATCTTGGCCTTGCAGGGATACAAACTATGGAGATAACTTCACCCAGGTAGGTTTTTGGTTTACTCGCATTTAGTTTTTTCCTGCTTTACGTAATTTTACTTGTTTTAGGTATACAGAGTGATTTTTTCAAGTGGGCGTGCATGGCCAAATCCGAACCTATGAGGAATAGCGAAAAGTAATCAAAGGAGTCCCGGGCTCGATTTTGATGAAAACTAAAACTGCATTATTGGATTATTTAAAAATCAATATTTCTAGCCAGGAATCGAACCCGTTCATTTTAACAAAAAAACACTGTATTCAGTATTATTACTAGTGTCCGACCGAAGGTGCAATTCTGGCCGAAGCCGAAGCCGAAGCCGATTAATCGGTATTCACCAAAACCTTCGGCCGAAGCCGAAGCCGAAGGTGTCATTGACCTTGAGAAATACGATAGTTACTTTGATCTCAGAATATACTAGATACATATTGTGAGTAACATACCAACATTGTTTCCATTTAGTTTCCTACCTAACGTTATTAACATAAAATATTTTAAACCAGACAATACTACAGTTATTTGGTTCTTAGAGTGCCTCACAATAATGAACGTATCACCACAGGTACTACTCACAGTAATAAAATAATTTGTAATAACAAATATGAAATATTTAAAAACAAAACACTTATTAGAATTTTAAGACGCGCTCTCAAACTTGTTACCGACTTCAAAAAAAAAAGGAGGTTATCAATTCGATACGTATGTATGTAATATTATTGGAATTGCATTATATTCACATATGACAATCTACTAAGGCTTCCAAACAAATATACAAAATTTCATAGACGTATGTATGTATGTATGTATGTATGTTTGTCCACGCATTTCTCAGCAACTATTAATCGGATCGTGACCATTTTTTTTGTATTAGCTTACATTTACTTCAACTTAGGGAACAGTGCAAGTTTCATCAAAATCGGTTCAGTAATTTTCAAGATATGGACTAATACGTGTAAGTGTGACGGCCTGGCGTATTGATACGAGCTACGGGTGTAGTGTCAAAGGGAAAACATCTCAAAACCTTGGTCAAATTCTAGTGCAAAAACTAAAAATTACAAAATAAAAAGTAATTTAAAAAAATTAAACCGACTTCAAAAAGAAATGAACTCAAAATTATGAAATAACTTTAATTTCGGAAGTCGGTGGCAAAAAACTAAAATACAGATCCCAAGACACCGACTTCCGAAATTAAAGTTATTTCATAATTTTGAGTTCATTTCTTTTTGAAGTCGGTTTAATTTTTTTAAATTACTTTTTTTGACTCGTTTAGTTTACTAACTGCGATTCGTTTGGTCCGGTGCGGCGGCGCGGCGAAACTCTGCTGCTCTGCACACTCTCCGTCTCGCTCTAGCATCGTTCAGTAAATTTCAAATTTTGACAACTAGCAAACCTTCGGCTTCGGCCAAACCTTCGGCAAATTTTTGGCCGAAGCCGAAGATTTGGCCGAAGGTGCTTTTTTGGCCGAAAGTGGCCGAAGCCGAAGCTTCGGTCGGACACTAATTATTACACCATTCGATAGTGTCCTTAGTAAGGCTCAAATTCTGGGAAATAATGACATACGGCAAACTTAAGGAAAATGTTGCATTTTAATAAACTGCTTATTTTAAAGTATTCATAGTCTACAATTTACATTACTGTATTGTACTGATTGTACCTTGTTCGAAATGATACTCAATATTTTTATTAATAAATTAATTTTGAATGCAGATACAATTCTTGATTGTATCGGCATTATTCGGCATTCAAAATCAGTCTGTGTGGTGCCGGACTTAAAGAACCCCCCACCCCCTCCCCCAAGAATGACTAGCACAAAAAACACTTGGCCTCTAGTACCCGGTGGCCCGCCTACCCTTGGTTACGGGTTACGGTAGCGGCCAAGGCCACGGTGAGGCAAGGGGTGCTACGAATCCCTGGAAGAGATCCGGCTACCACAATCACCGAAAACTGGCAACATACAACACGCGTACACTCCGGACCGACGAGAAGATCATCGAACTCGAGGAAGAATTGAGCAAGGTACGATGGAGTATAGTGGGGTTATCTGAAGTCCGAAGAGAGGGGGAGGACTCGATAATCCTCAAATCTGGAAACTTGCTCTATTTCCGGGAGGGCAACCATGCAGTCCCAAGGTGGTGTCGGGTTTACCGTCCATAAGTCCCTTGTGAGCAACGTGGTGAAGATCGAGAGTGTGTCGACCAGGGTGGCGTACAGAATATCCGAAAGGTATTCGCTGAAGGTCGTACAGGTTTACCCCCAGACCTCGTCACACCCCGACGATGAGGTAGAGACCATGTATGAGGATATTTCCAGAGCCATGCATGGCTCTAAAACTCACTTTACCGTTGTCATGGGGGACTAACGCGAAACTGGGTAAACGAAACGATGATGCGCTGCGAGTGGGGCAATTTCGAGTTGGACGCCGGAACCACCGGGGCCACCTACTGGCTAGTTTTATGGAGAAGGAAGGCCTCTTTATGATGAATTCCTTCTTCAGAAAACGTGAGCACAGAGAGTGGACCTGGCAGAGCCCGGATGGTGCAACTAAAAAAACAACCGACTTCCAAAAAACACTATAAAGTAGGGATGGGCCGAAATTCGGTTCACATTCGGTTCAACCGAAATTCGGCAGCTTGAACCGAACTTCGGCATTCGGCCGAAATTCGGTTCAGATGCCGAAAAAATTTACAAGAAAAATAATACCTACTTGCACTATTTTGACTGAAATTCAATAGAATTAGAATAGCATTACTGTAAAATAAAATTATGTCTTTTACTCAGTCATTGTCATTTATTTTAGATATGAAGATTGTAAATGTAAACCTTAAATTACAGTTTTTCTTATTAGTTTTGAAAATCTTTGTCTAATTAATTAGACATACCTACTATTATTTTATATTATTATTTTATTTTTGGATTGTTGTTTTAGTACTATTTGTTGTACTCTGGACGCTTTTAACGCATACGTCTTGTTTATTTTTACATCGTTCTCTCATTATTTAATTATAAATTCAAAAGTAATGATGTAAGTAACTAATATTTTTGTAAAATATAATTTAAAAAGAGTGTCCATGGAGTTTCTTGCCCGTTCTTCTCCATAGGTAGGTACCTACGCTTTGGAATGGGCAACTAGCATCATATTTTTATGACTGACCTACTTCTTGACAATTCAAAAGTGCCTGTAAATGGTTTAATTTAAAATAAATGCTTTGAGTTTGAGTTTGATTACAAAAATGAAATAAACTTAGTATTCTTCTAACAAACATCTGGATTACAATTCGTAAATTGAATAAAAAAATTAATCGCACGCGACATAATGCCGATAACGTATTTGCTAATGACCGGCCGGCTCCGGGCCACGCGGTGGGAGCGCGGTGTGGGGGCGGGGTACATCTAGCAATAATATTGAACTAAACACGGAATAGAAAAATGCGTAAACAAGTCACGACGTGTCGCTCTCGAGAAAGCGCTTGAAATTGAACCGAAGTTCGGCCGAACTTTTCATTTTAACCGAATGTTCGGCCGAAGTTCGGATTCGGTTCAAACCACATTCGGCCCATCTCTACTATAAAGTGAAAAATAACTTTAATTTGGGAAGTCGGTGTCTTTGGATTTGTATTTTTGTTTTTTGCCACCGACTTCCGAAATTAACGTTATTTTTCACTTTATAGGGTTTTTTGGAAGTCGGTTGTTTTTTTTTTTGTAAAAAAGTTTTTATTTTTTACTTTTTAGTGGGTCAGTTTGTAATTTATCTAAGTTACAATAGCCTAATGTCAACTGCTGATCACCTTTTACAAAATATTGCTTTTCCTGATGCAGGGACGTTAATTATTGAGGAGTTCTCCTAGTATTCCACTCTCCTAGCTGATAATCCTGGCTGTAGCATCAGGCCAGACTTATGTCAACATTGCATTGAACTTAAAATTTAGTCCTGTTTAAAATGAGCCCAAACACGACTACGGTGCTGTAATTTCAAGGTTTGTACTTTTTCTGATGCTCCTGGCTTCAGCATCAGGTCTCTATGTACTTCGGTGTTCCTCATTAACAGTACGTTTATCCACACATCGAGCCCTTTTCAATGAGCCTAAACACGATATATCTGCTGTTAGTTGTCGAGGAGTTAGGTACTCTGCAGACTATCCTGACTGCAGCATCAGGTGATGACTTGATGATCATGAGACCAAATGTGGCAAATGCCCTATCAAACATCAAAACAATTTACTAAAAAAAAACCGACTTCCAAAAAAAACACTACAAACTGAAAAAAAAAAACACTACAAACTGAAAAATAACTTTAATTTCGGAAGTCGGTGTCTTAGGGATCAGTATTTTAGTTTTTGCCACCGACTTCCGAAATTAAAGTTATTTTTCAGTTTGTAGTGTTTTTTTTTTCAGTTTGTAGTGTTTTTTTTGGAAGTCGGTTTTTTTTTTGTTAAAAAGTTTTTATTTCTCGCTTTTTAGTGGGTCTATTTATAATTTATCTAAGTTACAATAGCCTAATGTCAACTTGCCCATCGCCTTTTTATAAAATATTCCTTTTCTCGATGCAGGGACGTTAATTGTTGAAGAGTTCTCCTTTTATTAGTTTTTAGATTAGATGCTGATAATCCTGGCTGCAGCATCAGGCCAGACTTATGTCAACATTGCATTGAACTTAAAATTAGTCCTGTTTAAAATAAGCCCAAACACGACTACGGTGCTGTAATTTAAAGGTTTGTACTTTTTCTGATGCTCCTGGCTTCAGCATCAGGTCTTCGGTGTTCCTCAGTAACAGTACGTTTATCCACACATCGAGCCCTTTTCAATGAGCCTAAACACGATATATCTGCTGTTAGTTGTCGAGTGAACACTTTCGGAGAGATAACGTCTCCCTGTCTCACACCTCGCTGCAGAAGGATAGGTTTCGAGGTCTGATCTTAGAATCGGACTGACATAGTAGCGTTTTCGTACAAACACTTCAGCACCTCGATGTACCGATAGTCGATCTGGTACCGTTGAAGCGACTGCAGTACAGCCCATGTCTCGATCGAATCAAAGGCTTTCTCGTAGTCCACAAACGCTAAGCAGAGAGGCAGGTTATATTCTTCGGTCTTCTGTATAACCTGTCGCAGCGTATGTATGTAGTCTATGGTGCTAAATAAAGCCTTTACGGAATCCAGCTTGTTCGGGAGGCTCAAAAGTCGTCAAACCTGCGCGCGAGACGGTTCGTGATGACTCTAAAAAATCGTTTGATGTGATTTTCGTGTGCTTTTATTTTAATCCATTTAAACAAATATAAGAAATATCATATTAATAAACTAATATGGGTAGATTTGTTTATTTTAATGAAAAACACCGAATTTGTTGATTTTATTTAATTACTGCTTAAATATTTTTCTGTACACTTTATGACTAAATAAATCGAAATCACAAGCATTCGAGCGTATGAGGCAGTGAAAATGCTTTTCGAAACAGCGTCTTTCGCGACTACTTCATTCGAGTCCATGAGCTTTCGAACCTGTGAGGCAGTGGAAAAATAATTCGCAACAGCGTGTGTCGCAACAACGGCGTTCGAAACAACATAGGGGACCCCTTTGAAAATGGACGATGATGACACGCGCTCCTCGTCGCCGCCGATCGAATTGGTGAATTCACCTTAACTTCCACAATTGGAAGAATATTTCATCATCCTTTTAGAAACGTTATATTACACTAACAAATCTAAGAGACAAGCTGGATACGAAAAGTTACTTACTCGATGTTTTTAATAAAATCAAGCCACAGGCAACTGTAGATGATGACGTCCGCAAGAAAATAAATACCTAGTTTTTATAATCGTAACCTTCAGCAGTTAGTTGGATTTCATTTAGTAAATTTAAATGAGTGTACAATTCTCTTTTGAGTACTTAACCACTGTTTAACCCAGCGCCTTTTGCGAATCCCTTTATTCAACTTTAAGGCCAAAACAAGGGATACTACCGCTTTAACTGTAAGTATGTAAATCCATGACAACAGGTGTTAACGCGGCAGTTACGATACATGGACTGAAGAAATCAAGATTGACTGTGACGAGATCCTGTGATCCGAGATCACGATCAAAGCTTAACGATCGCGATCGAGATTGACTGTGTACGGGCCGCCAAAGTCATTACTTCTCAGAATTCGATCCGGACACTATCGAACTATAGCGCTTGATGGTGCACTTCTCCCAGTCTGTTCCGACTGTCGGTATCTCGGTTCACTCGTGCAAAGCGATGGCGAAGTAGATCGGACAGTTAAGCACAGAAATAACACTGGATGGATGAAATGGCGGCAGGTCACGGGAACAATCTGCGACTCCCGCATTCCCCTTAAACTTAAGGGGAAGATATATAAAACCATGATTAGACCTGCTCTCTTGTATGGATCAGAATATTGGGTCACAAAAGGGATGAATGAAAGGCAATTGCATGCAGCAGAGATGAGAATGCTAAGAGGGATGTGTGGTGTTACACGAATGGATAGAATAAGAAATGAGTACATAAGAGGAAGTTTGAAAGTGGCACCGGTAACTGAAAAGTTGTGTGGGAATCGGTTGTCATGGTATGGGCATGTGTTACGAAGAAATGAGGAAAATGTCGTGAGGAGAGTTTTGAGTATGGATGTCGATGGCTATAAG
Organism: Oligia latruncula; assembly: GCA_948474745.1. Taxonomy (NCBI): domain Eukaryota; kingdom Metazoa; phylum Arthropoda; class Insecta; order Lepidoptera; family Noctuidae; genus Oligia; species Oligia latruncula. The sequence goes on from OX419694.1 coordinate 6,691,964, forward strand.
AGCAGGGGAAGACCAAAGAAACGATGGATGGAATGTGTGAATGATGGTATGGTTAGAAAGGGGGTGACTACTGAGATGACGACTAATAGAGAAGTATGAAAGAAAAAGACATGTTGCGCCGACCCCAAATAAATTGGGATAAGGGCAGGAGAATTATGACTATGGAATGGTGCACTAATAGTGTTTTTTTTTTCAAAATCAACGGGTTCGATTCTTGGTTAGAAATATTGATTTTTCAAAAATTCAATGATGCAGTTTTAGTTATCATCAAAATCGAGCCCGATCCTTTGAGTATTTTTCGGTATTCCTCATAGTTTCGGATTTGGCCATCCACGCCCATTTGAAAATTTAATTCTGTTTAATACCATATGTATATAGGTAATTATCTAGACTTTATTTAAGAAACTTTTTAATTTATAAATATCTTACAATTTAACTCTAAAATATACATATTATATAGTATATACAAGTATATAAAAAAAAGAAGGGAAAAGAAAAAGAGAGGAGCTCATTGGGCATCAAAAAATTCGTCCGCATCGCTGTCAATGAAACTGAATTTTTATAACATTTAACATTTCAGAATTTAGCAGCATCATTTTTGAACAAACTGGCCCAGTTGGAAGAGGGGCGACGATACCTGAAATACACATCAAAAATAACGAATGACATTAAAAAAGTTTTAAAAAAAAGAGGACCGAAATTAGCCGAGGATACTAAAGAATCTTTACAAGCCGTAGTAAATCTGCTTGATCCACCATTGACACAAAATATTAATTATTACTACTGCAGACAAAATGGCGAAGGTAAACTAAAGAACATTTCTACCGAGAACAACTATATCAAAAGTAGAAAATCATTGGAAAGTTCATGTCCAAGTCAGAAGGAGCCCAATGTTGGAGTAAACACTGATGGAAAAGATAGAACCTATCTATATCAATTACTTTAATTTATGGACATTAGGGAATTTGGATATGTAGGTAAAATCCTGAGAATATTTGTTTATTCAGAGTGTAGAATTTCTACTACGAGATTGTAATTTTCAGGTAATTTGCGCGAAATTATAAATGCTCTGCAACAATTTAGAAAGTATATGACTTTAGCTGAAGTTTTTATGTATTTAGACTTATTAAACAACTTCAGTAATGCAGGAAAAGACAAAACAGATTTAACATTGCATTTGCCTAGTTTGCTGCTCCTATTCAATGAAATGCTGAAAGAGTATGACAATAGTGAAATGAATATCGTAATAACAAACATTCTTAACAATATTGTCTCGAAGAATGTGTTAAAACAAAAAGAACCGGAAGAGGCACAAATTTTAGCGGCAGAAACAGCTACAGAGGTATTGCACTCAATTAAAAATATTTTTAATTTAATCTTTTGCCTTTTTCACAATTGATTAAAAAATTTTAGCCAGTTGAGATGAGGAATCAAATAGTTCAGATGCCAGAAGTGCAAAAACATACAAAGAAGAAATACAATAAATCAAATCTATACTTGAGATCTACTAAGTTTCGTCAAGCATCAAGACTCAAAGGTACCTTATTATGTATATAATAAAGTATTGGAACAACACATAAGTAATAGGCTATTTGACAATGTAAAAAATAAGGTCATAATTATTGACACTCGTATAGATTATCGCTTTTAAAATCGATTTGCATTAATTTTACTACAAAACAATGTATTATTTATTAAAAAAATCCCGAAAAAACTTCATCTTTTTAAATCTGGCGCCACGTAATCGAAAACGGTCTGGATTGGCTGAACTTATGATGACGTCATGATATAGTCAATTTCTGTCTATCGTTGACAGAACAGATGACTTTTGTCTAGTATCTCGACCGTTTCAACGTTTGTTTACGTGTATTGTGACGTCACGACGCCATATTGTTAAAGATAGCGTTTTGGCGGCTTATTTAAACAGTACATTTTTATTTACTATTTTCTAAAAGAAATACATTATGCAATTTGAAGTAATAGGTTTTTGTGGGCTCGTTAGACACCATTAAATAATCCGAGATGTTTAACAGAAACCAGTCAAATAGCCTATTACATAGCTATGATTGCTAGATAGTATTTGGATTAAGTACCAGTTTTACAATTTCAGAATTGGGAAGCGATATACACCTGATTACACCAAAAAAGTTTAGGGGCAAGTAGAATTTTGCTACAAATTATGATTTTAATAGAATAAGACTTGAAGAGCATGTACAACTACTTTTTTTCCAGATGGTAAAAGTATTATTGTGGTACCAGTTGAAAAAAAAAAGAAGACTAGTTTGTAAAGAAGTATAATGTATTACCACTAACAATATTATGAACCAGCCCTCACATAAATCTAAAGATAACAAAGAAGATAAATTACAACAAATCTGTGTATAAATATTTGATGATCTATGTAATGTTTTACATATTTACCTGATGTATGTAACATTTTACATACCGATTTACCATAGTTTTCTTTAATATAATTTTATGTGTTTTTACTTCAGTTTTCCTTAATTTTACTCCAATTTGTTACACTCAAAACAGATATATATATATTAGTAAATGCATTTGGAATGATAATAGGTTAAAACACATTTTTGGTACATTGGCAATGTTATTACACTATTAAAATAAACTTTTTAGCAAGCAATAAGTGTTAGTAAATCATTAAATTAATAGCCCTTTATATGAGATCTAAATAAAAAATGTTTTAACAATTCACCACAACGTCATGTCCTTCTACAAGACCAAAAATAAATAAAACTGTCAATCAATAAAACTCCAGGAGCCTTTTTTTTTATATCTTTATTTAAAGAGCATTGTCGTAGATCGACAATGTCGCTCTAAAACTCCAGGAGCCTTATTATGGAGTATAAAAGCCATCATGGTTCCAGTGTGAAAAAAAGATAGTGCTATCGGTCATGTATACCTCCATCTCTCTCTTAAACTGGAATCATCATGGCATTAAACCGTCATAACCGACACCAGATCACATTAACAATTAGTCAAACTGACTATCATCATAATGGTCATTATAACTTCTGCGGGATTTATCATAGACTTCTACTGTTCTCTTATTAGATGGAACCGGAGCAGTTTGTCTGAACAACATTGCCAACAAAATATAAAACCCTCCAACAATTTTACTAAAGAAATCTAATAAACCAAGAAACATTGGTGTGGAGTTCTTTACTAAAAGAGAGAATTCTCTGATCAGTGCTAATATAAAGTTTCCAAGAAAGTTTACAAATGAAGTACTTCCTGTGAAGATTGCAATAACAAAAGCAAGCAAAAATGTTACAAATTCTTTCACATTGCTTATAGATAAAGCACCTTTAAGAGTCTCAACAAAGTCAGTATAGGTTTCATTGAGAGCAGTAATACTACTTTCTAGTTTCTTGTCGATGTTTGCAGTAGAATTAGCTATCTTTGCTGAGCCAGTTAAAATTGGTTCTACTTCTAAAAATGCATCAGAAATATGTCTTAAACATTTCAATGTCACCATAACTTCACCATCCCTGAATTTCAAACTCTTGATTTGGAACCAAAAGGGGCCGAAGGGTTGGTTATCTATCTCTGTCCACAAGCAGATGCCGGGCGTATATCCCAAAGATTCTGTATCTGTGATACCTATCCAGTGCGTGTTAGGACAAATGGTAAGCAATTTATGCTGTACATCAAACAAGTCCTTCTTTAATGTCACTTCTGCGGCACTGATTATAACTACGTCACGGTATCCGATACGTTTGTCCGCAAGTCTCCTTTCTACGTAGCGGCCCAAGAAGATGCGTGACTTCAATCTTTCTTTGAGATAATTTTTAATTTTTGTCGGCTCAGTGTCATCTTGGCTGTCGTATTGAGTCGTCGCTACTGATGAGTTCAATGATAAACTTGGCTGCACAACACTCATTTTAGATTTTTAATAAATTGTTTATAAGAAATTGTATATAATAGAAAATCAAAACAACAAAGGCTTTTTGCCTTCTCACAATCTCGGTAGAGTTTGACAATGACAAGTTGATTTTTTTTTTTTTTTTTCCTTCGCCCTTCTTGGGCAGGCTAAGGTCTTGGACCATACCGCCTATGACAAGTTGAAGAAATGAATGAATGACAGAATGACTAACAATGACATGTAGGTTCCTATTTACTTATCCAAACATTTGGGCTGTTTGCCTACTTTTAGCATCACCACAACGACCGGGCCGGGTCGACCGATCGTGTTCTGGACTTATTTACAAAATATTTTTTTTTATTTTATTTTCACAAGCACAATCAAATAATGGTTCTTTTTCTACAAGGAGTGTGATGCAATGTCATCGCTAGTGTATATTCTGTGATATATTGTTTCAACTGGAACGACATTCGTTAATGACAGTGATGGGTGCGTACTGCGTTCGGAAATCGTTCCAGAGTGTTGCCCAACTATCGATAGGGTTATCGATAGTATTGGAATTTTACAATACTATCGATAGAGTCTGTCTATTGAAAGCTAAGTGAAAATGAGCGGCAAATTTTAAAAAAATAGGTCGTGTATCCCCGGATCAACTAGGAAAAAACATATTTGATAGAAATTTTAATATATTTTAAGACTAGCTGACCCGGCAAACGTTGTTTTGCTCCTACACTACTCCTACCCTACTCCCACACTACTCCTACCCTACTCCTACCCTACTCCCACACTACTCCTACCCTACTCCTACCCTACTTCTACCCTACTCCTACCCTACTCCTACACTACTCCTACCCTACTCCTACACTACTCCTACCCTACTTCTACCCTACCCCTACTCTACCCTACTCCTACCCTACTCCTACACTACTCCTACCCTACTCCTACACTACTCCTACCCTACTCCTACACTACTCCTACCCTACTCCTACTCCTACTATAAAAAATAAAAAAAAAATAAAAAAAGTATCCTATGTCCGTCTCCTGGTCCTAAGCTACCTCCCCACCAATTTTCAGCCAAATCGGTTCAGCCGTTCTCGAGTTATAAGTGGTGTAACTAACAGACTTTCTTTTATATATATAGATATTCAAGAAATTTTAAGATATTCAAGTATCAAATATGTTTTTTCCTAGTTGATCCGGGGATACACGACCTATTTTTTTAAAATTTGCCGCTCATTTTCACTCAGCTTTCAATAGACAGACTTTACTAATTGCTCTTCATCAACAGTATTACTCATTTCTGACGATTGATACTATCGATAATATTATAAAATATTATTACTAGATAGCGAGGTCACGATAGTATTGAAAACTATTAGCGAGGTCACGATAGTATTGAAAACTATCGCGAGTCAATCGATAGTTGAGCAATAATTCCAGTTTATTACTCTACGGAAAACAGAAAAATAGAAGCCTTCTTCATGTCCTCCGCACGATGTCACCAGTAACCCCACCCCTCCGACACACTGCATTAAAATCAATTTTACGATGACATGGTAACCCCGCGTTTCAAGCGAGCAGTCCGTTCCCCGGCGAAGAAACACCTGCAAGCGGTATGCATGCCAGCATTGCCAGCGCCTCGCAGGAGTCGCAGGCCGCTTGCGGCCTTCACGCTGCTCGCACGCCTTTCCCATCCTCATAACTAAATGTTCGCAAACCGGTCTGTTAGCTGAAAACTAGCCGTTGGCGCGTACCTTTGACGGTGAGCTACCAACTACTAACCGGCGCGTGAACAACAAGCCGTCACCTCACCGGTTGTCGGTCGTCTTGCTGGCGACGCGGCGGCGGGACAATCGGGTGCACAGAACACTATTACTCCTAGTGGAGATCGGGTGTAATCATTCGAGGCGCGGTGACGAGCGGTTATTGCACTAGGGCGTTGACGTGAATATTCTCATTATAACCGCAACCCGGGTTGCGGTTTTATTGAGAATATTCACGTAGCAGTTTTATGGAAGGTCCATTTTGACTCTGTTCATAGGGTGTGGTTCTAGTTAATAAGGAAAGGATAAGTCCTAAAAATAAAACAGACCATATTTTTATAAAATTAGTACAATTTAATTAAATTGATACTGACAAAAATTTTAATGAAGACATGTACCTTTTTATTAGGTTTTAAAATATGTTCTGACTTCTGAGTATTTATAAAATGTCTCCTAGCTAAAGGTTTAGACAAACTATTATCCCATCACAAGCCTCATTTCTCTAGACATCTCGGAACACTAGGTAAAATAATTCATATTATTCTTCTTTATAAGTTAATTTATTTAGTCTTTTAATTTAAAATGCAACAAGCTTTCCGAATAGGTAATTTTGATATTATATATATTCTTATACAAAACAAATAAACAAACATAAAAGTCTGTTCCAATAGACTATCAGGGCACTTAATATTTTATTTTACTAAGGATATTTCTGTATTTATCTACATTAAGAAAATATGTATTTCATATATTTTCTATACATATAAATCGCTAGGATACGCCAGAATTGTTAGTATTCTGCACAATAAAATATGCTCCATTACACAAGTCAATAAATCCATTCGAGGAAAATTAAGAATAACGTAATTAAATAACAATATAAGGTACTAGCATCATATAAGCACAATGTCTTAATATTATTTACTGAAATGTAGAAGCTTACTTTATTACAAAAATAAATAGTTGCTAGGTGGATTTACCTACAATCAAAACATTACAGGGACAAAACATGTCTTAACGTTATTGCGTACGAAAACTAAGAAAAACACTACTTCTATATGCCAAGATCGTCGGCAAAACAAACGCTGCCTTTCGAACGGCTAGGAAACTGTTTTAATATAATTATATGACTTAACCATGTCGAATTTATTAAGGCTTGTTTACGCATGATTTATGTACTTACCCCTAGTTGGTATAACTTTATACCACGTTTAATACAAGGAGGTTAGTGTTTAAAGTGATGGTAATTAATGTAATGAACTCTTGAATTCACTAATCAGGCATAATTTAATGAGTTTTAATCATTCCATAAGTGAAACACTAGCTGCTCGCGATCATTGTCGCCAGTGCGCGCCGATATTGAGAAGAGCGGTCTCAACAGTAGCAATCTTAATTTTCTAAGTTCACTTGCGTAAACAAGCCATACATATTCAGTTACCATTTAAATGACAGAGGTAGTAAAAAAAAAGAAAAATAACACATCATCTACAAACTTCGTAATGTTATTTCAACTACTTAAGTAATAAAGTTTTTAATCTAAAGGACTATAAAAGATAAAAATAATGTACTTTTACTCTTACCAAAAGTCTTTAACTCAAATTGCAATCTTCATAACATTCGTATTAAATATTGTAAGCATTCAAGTTTTTACGACAAAGTTTAATATTATCTACATTTTTTAAGAATAAGTTGACAAGATGACAATATTTTGACTAATTTAAAAAGACGGAGTAAAACCTGCAATATATACGTAATAGTGCTAAGGACCTTCGTCTTACAATAATGTAAACTCCTTGCGGTTTACAAGTGCTTAGCTCGATAGAAATCACAATTTCTCTAACTAGCAATAAGTACGAAAAGTGTACTCTCCATTTTACTCCTAAGAAATATATAATACCACAGTAAATCTTCTGCATATATATACATTCACAACCACATTTATAAAAATCCATACTAACTTCGTTGTGAACATAAGATTGCAGAATGTTAAGCATTGTAATAATAAAATAAAATAATTTAATTCTCAAAATAAGATATCATAAGGATGATACAGTCAATTAAAGTCACAGCACCCTGTGCAATCTTAGGCCATAATAAATTTTCCCAAACAATATAAAATCAATATTGCATTTTTTCCTAATGGCACTTAAGAAAATGTCATAACAAACTATACTAAACACAATAGTGTTTCATCATTACATTTGACACAGCCCAGGGAAGGACATGAAAACAATAAACTTAACTATTAGCTATATAAAACATTCGAGTCGCATCAATCTCGCTTGCAAAACAAAATCGAACACCTCATATGCACCAATTTGGTTCACGTTCAGTACGTGACGATAATATAGAATCGTCGAAACCGCATTTCTGCGCCAAATCCTTGAGACAGGAATTGTGAAAGGCGTTAATCCGCCAGCAAAGCTATGATTTTTAATAATTTCCCGGTAATTAAACCGTGATAAAGTTATTTCACGATAAGAAAACCGTGTACACTCGCTAGGAACTTGTCAAAGTTATCTTGGAAGCGGAGTTTGTGGGTTCTCATCCCGTCGAAGAGAACTCCGTTAGTGAGTACGCCGAATGCTTCTTCCAGCCGGGGTACGTTAGCGGGGTCGTTGACGGCAAAAGCTTCGATGAGCTGCCTCGCTAACCCTTCAAGTAAGGCTGGTTTCACACAAGTGAGTGAATAAATGGCCGCTCCAGCAGCTGGAATGGAATCCGGTGGTATTTCCATTTTAATAATGAGCATGAGTAGTAATTCGGCAAGAGTGAGTAAGGACAGCGCGTAGGGATTGTCGTCGCCTAGCGTTCTCACTTTGTTGGAGAGTCCGACTATAGTGTCGCAGCATAATGTGGATACATCACAGGACACAGCGGTGAGTCCCACGCGTAACGCCGTCACTACCATGTTAAAGTCGTCCATGGGAAGGTTGGTAAGCTAGAAAATAAAATAGAAGATCATATGCCTTAACGCAGTTAGACATAGAAAGAAGAAATACTAAATAGTGTCAATAAATATTTTTATTTGGCTTTCTAACTAACATTTACAGGCAACTTTGAATTGTCAAGGAGTTGGTCAGCAAGTCAGAAAGTTGAAGCTAGTTGCTAAACGTAAATCTCTATGAAGAGGAATGGACAAGAAACTTCAAGTACACTCGTTTATATCAAGATATTACAAAATTCTCGGTACATTATCCTTGTTGCTTCTAACAATGTTTTGAAATTTACCATTGTCATCTAAGATAGGTATGTTACTTACTTGATCAGCATTATCCAGGTCCCTCAACATTCTATACGCGTGTTGTGCCAGTGTGGGCAATGCCAGCAATGGCGGAGTGATCAAAGGCAGCAGTAGCCGCAGGCCGCGCGCGCACGTGTCGCCCACGCCGCGGTCGGCGCCCGAGCGAGCAATGCTGCAGATTACTTCCATTAGAGCGCAGATGTCCTGGAAATAAAAAAAAATATTGAATTCCGAGAAGAAATCTCTAAAGCAATACTTTTATATTTATACCGTCTACTTCTTGGAAGCTGAAAAGAAGAATGTGACTATTTTTTAGAAAGCATTCCGAAAAGTTGGACGATTTAGAAAGGAACACACGCGTCGAGTCTAGAAAAAATGGCAACATTTTTGAGAGAAAGAAATTGGGAGACAGACCATTCTTACTATTTGCTAGGCAGTGGTCAGCTAAAAAAGCATTATCGTATAGCGAAATATACAACCATTTCTGAATACCCAAACGAATTTCATCAGTTTATCTGTTATACGATTACTGCAAAAGGAATTTCGTAATAAAGTTACCTCATACACTTCCTCCTCAGCATCTTGCGGAATACTCGATATTTTACCGGAGTTCCACCTCATGTATACTTCAAACGTCGTGTTACATATTTCAAGGAATCTGTGAACAGTAGTTTATCATAATTTTAAAATCACGCTTCAAAATGTTTAAGACGTCCAATGGGACAAGCGATACCAGCGCCCTCTGTACATACTTTCGGCACAAATAGCAACTATTAACTATAGCTTTAGGGCGTATGATTCGCTAGTGCTTCTATGTGAAGTTATATTTCATTTTCTATTTGCATGCAAGAAAAATGTTACACACCAAATAAACTGGGATAAGGACAGGAGAATAATGATGCATGAAAAATTATATCACACTAGAATATTATAAAGGCGAAAGTTTGTAAGTGTGTTACTTCTTTACGCACAAACGGCTGGAACAATTTTGATAAAATTTGGTATGGAGGTAGCTGACACCCTGGATTAACACATAGGCTATTGCTTATCCCGATATTCGCACGGGATCGATAGTTATGCAGGTGAAACCACGGGGCGCTGCTAGTTGATAATAAAAAATTAAGAAACATACTTGTTCACATTCTGCGGCTGTACTGAATGCAGCATTCTCTTAGCACTTTTAGCGAGTAAGTTTAATGCTGGCAACACTACTCCAGGATAATTGTGATATCTAAATATGATCCCAGGTATCTTATCTAAGGCACCAATTAACATCATGAATTGTTCGTCCATTGTCCCGACCTGCGAAGTAAGAGATTCGAAAATAAAATTATTGTTTGTAACACCGCTGAGATCACAGAATTCTGTGTGGTTATAATATGAAAGTTTACTGCACGATCGGTACTGTAGAGGGTTTAGCCTGAATGGCTTTCACATGCAACCTCCACTGGTATTCTTTAAGTTGATGGCATAGATTATGAGATGAACTCTTTTTCATGTTTAGAAGAATAGAAGAAAAAAAGAAGAGAACTGGGAGAGCTGACAGCCCCTTTCTGACGTAAAAAAAAGTAGTTTTATGTAGAAATATTAATCCAAAGTTTATATTTTGACTGCACCTTTTATTGATCACGATACATTACATTTATAGAAACCCAACAACAACACCTGCTGGTAGAAAGAACCTGTCTTTTCAGTTGAGAAACATCACGTCTTGTTTGAGGTTTAAATAAATATGGCTATTCGTGAAACAAGCCAGGTTCCACACAAATTCTTTTCTGACCAAGACAAAAAAACTCCAAACGACAGTTAAACCACAAAAGATATGCGCTTCAGTAATCTTCGCGTTTCCGAACCCGCACGAACATGCGTCGCGCCCCAGAGTAACCCCTCACAGGGGCGAAGATTCTATGTTTGTACGAAGTTGTCTCTCTGTCGGGTTGGTTGCTTACTCCGGTCGCAAATCGTCATTTGTCGCTTAAAAGTTTTTTGAAATTACATATTCTAGCAAATTCTATAATTTTGTAAAAATTGTAAGCAATGCAGAATAGGCAAGTACTTTCAGGGTTGTCACAGCTCTTTATTAGATCTCACCATCGCACATTCGTATTTCCGAAGATAGACGATGATTCCTGAAGCGCAAACTTTTCTTGGGATATCTGTATATTGATGTTTCTTACCTCAAGCACGCCTTCAGTGACTCCAATAAAACAATCCAGTGTGTCGGCGAGCATGTTGCGAACTGGTTCCGTATCAGACTCCATGTTTATTAAATTCATTAGCTTCTCTTGTAACGACACCGTACTTGACAGTAGACGGTTTCGGACGTCACCTGTAGAATAAATGAATGAAAACATAGAGGAAAAAAACATTTTTGTCACTGAAATACGTGCGTATAAAAAAGACAAGTTATGAGATTAGTTACTTCCTGTAGAATTGGCGAGCAGAAGCGCGACTTCATAAGAAGTGGAAAACATAGGGGTAGGCCCATGAATGGGACTACAGAGAAATAACTAAAAAGAACGTCACTTATTAGTAATAAATCAATTATTTAAATTAGGTTGACAATCACCACTCATCAATCGTCAAACTTCCTAAAAAAAAAAACTGGTCCATAACCACCCCATAACCTACCAAGTGTTTAACACCCGAAATGTTTAATTTCGCAGAGGAATCACCTTAATTAAAGATAAAGTAGAGTTTGAAAAGTTCTCAACTTCAAATTCTCAATGCAGAGACCGGGTATAAGAAATCCATTTGAGATGATTCAGTAAAATCCACAAATTGGGACAAGCGTTACCAACGCCCTCTATACACACCTTCAGCATAAGTAGCGGCTATAGCGAAAGCCCTGTGTAACTCCTTCCTGAGATCACCCGGCAAGTTACAGCCGGCCGCTTCCCATTGCAACAGCGCAAGGAACTCTTCACAACTTGCCAGGGGATTTTGCCTTAGGAAAAAAGTAAGAATATGTTGATAAAGAGTATTTGTGATGCTTTTGATGGGGCAGATACATGGTGTTGCCAAATTAATCTAAGATGGTGGGTACTGGCGTACCCGATACGCACATCTTAGATTTTTGACGTGACTATTGACATCAGCGCCTTCGACTAAATCCGGCCACACGACACGTCAATGCAGTAAGGCCGTAGAAAAATTCCATACAACCTGTTCTTCATGGCATGGTTGCGTCAAAGCTCAGAACGCGTAATGGCTTTTCTTCATAAAAATCAGAATGAGTTGTGGGCGAATATCAAAAAATTTTTGGTACCGTTTCCAGACGGGTACCGGTAGTCCACCTAACAAGTACCGATACCAAATTCAGGTACCACAAATCTTATATATCAAGGCCTGGCCAGGACGCGTTGTGGCAGTTTTTATAAGTACTACAACGCAAATTACGCGTCGTGGTGAGAACCACAAAGAAAACGAAAACGTGGTCTTTAAAGCATACACTTACTTGTGCTGTGAGTGCGCGAGTGTAGTAAGTAGATGTGTGGCATGCGACGCGGCGGCGGGCTGCGCGGCCTGGTGGCGCAGGCACGCGCCCGCGCGGCCCGCCAGGCGCGACACCACCCACGACACGCCGCGCGACCCGCGACCGAACGCGCACGCTAGGATCGGCGACATCTGGACACATAATAGATCATTTTTTACCAAGGGAATAATGCAGTGTCTTGTCACGGGCGCTATATAATTGAATCCCGAGCGTGACGTTCTAGGGCTAACGAGTTAAGACTAAAATCCTGCAGCGCAGGGAGGGACTCAAGCTCGTCTAAGACGAAGCTTCATCCTCGAGGAGAATACTGTACTCTTCACACCTGCGAGATAAGAAAAGCAATTTGATTTAATAAGTTTTTATTTTCAAAGTATTCATATAATTTTCCTAACCCAGATCATGGTATATCCGTGTGCCAAATTTTATCAGAATCTGTTCAGCTGTTTCGGTGTGAAAAGAGTGACCTTTAAGTTTTGAGTTACTACCTGTGTGTCTGTCCTGTATGCCTACTATGTGACAAACGAATAATCCTGTGCGATCCGAGGTCTGTATGAAACTCTATGGATAGAGCTTTATACGAACTCCCAAAGTAGCAAAAGTGTGTTGTCCTAGTGCTTGTAGAATTTTGCATTGGGCTTAACTTTCGTGCGGGTTTCAGACCCTGCTCAATAATAATACCAGTCTATATTATGCCACTGCAGGGCAAAAGCCTCTTCTGATACAGAGAAGGTATGGGCATTGATCACCATGGTTGTTCAAGGCGGTTTGGCGATTTCAGACATATATTAATTGTAAGTCCAGTTGCCCCCTGCCGGGTCAGCGGGATTGTCCGAAAGGGTTACCGCTGGCCTGGAACATAAAGGGCTAAGGAAGGAACACGGGTGGGTTTTAGTCAGTAAGAGTCTGACACTCCCTTCCGCTCCACCCAGAGCGGATTTTTGTGGATGGGAAATCATCAAATGACCCCTCATTTGATGATTTCCCATCCACAAAAAAAAAAAGTCCAGTTGCCCGATACTTGTTTACATCCGAATTACAATCGCGTCTTAGCAGAAAGTGGTTTAAAAGGGATATGAATGAAGGCCAGATACTACAATACCTAATAAAACCAGTTTGATAATGATACTATGCAACATCCATACTATGCAGTCCGTCACGACAGGATATGGATGGTAAGCACGAACAATACAATGTATAGCATAACTCTATTGTTATATTTCACTTGATGCAGAACTGGAGGCTGAAGTATGGTTGTAATTTTGTAATGCATTGTAAGGGTCTGTCCATTATTTTTTTTTCCTGTGGCAACACTACAGCTAACAGCTGTTAAAAATTTGTTCTTGTAATTTTAATCTTAAATATTAAATTTCGTTGTTTTTTAGGCCTATTTCCAACTACTCCTCAAGTAAATAGGATAATAATGTGTATATTGTGTTAGATTCAAATAGCTAGTGCAAATTAAGTGTAAATATTTCTATGTAAATCGGTGACAGTTACCGGCGTAAGTGAATTTTGCATTGTCATCTTGATATCAGGTACAATACTCTATATTTTACTTGCTATTAGTTTGTTTACGTACTACAATTAAACCAGCAATTAGTTTGTTCATTTTTAGTAAGGCTTTTTATTGATGCCAATGACCTTTGAACGTAAACATAACCTTGCATTGGTTTGGTGACAGAACTCCTTAGAATTACATCAAAATTTCATTTTTCCTTTTAAACTAATCATCTTCTCTACTGCTGCCACAACTACCTTCTCTCTTCTAATTTCTTGTCGCTTCCTTACTAGTTTTAATCATGATTATGACTCGCAGCGCCCGTGCTCGCCTCGGAGAGTCCAAACTCAATGAGGCTTTGAGCGCCTTAAAGGCGTCAAAGGAGTCCTGTGACCAACTAATTAAGGAAATAGATGACAATGAAAGGGTGCTCTTTGATGCCCATGAAAAGAATAGGAAGTTAAAAATTGAAATGGCTCAGATATATAATCAATACACTGATGCCATAGAAGAACGGGATAGACTTCAACTTGTTGTGGACGGGTTCAGCCAGTGTAGCACAGAGTATGAACAAGCTCTTAGTCAAAAACATATATTACAACAGCAGCTACATGAGGCTCAAAGTCAAATAACACAACTTGAGACGACCAATCTTAACATCACCGCCTCGCTGAACCAAAGTCTGTTCAATGAGTTGATGCCTATTGCCCCGTCAATGGTTTCTACCATAAACCCCACATACACTATGGATTTGACAGCTGATGATGAATCAAAATCATATAATTCAGTGAGGGTAGTAAGTAGTAAAAATAAACTTAAAAAATACATTAAAATTAATAAATACATTGTTAAAACACAAAAAATGGTAAAAAGACAAAAGTTCTTTATCAAAAACGTTAAATTGAATAGAGAAAGGTTGAATTTAATTAAACAATTAGACATGTATTCTTATAATTTGGAGCAGAGTACTAGGAAGTACAACATTGACACAGAGACCTTGCAATCTGAACTTGACCATCTACAGGAGAAACTTAGTTCAATGACCAACAAATATAATACCTCTGAAGACCTAATGAGGGAATATGTGTTGGCAATGAATGAGCTGGTAAACTCACAAAAAACCAACTGTGAGCATTGTCAAACACCAACCAATGTCACACCGGACCATTCATTGACAACTTGTAATACCACCTTAGTGCAGCCCTGTGTTGATTTGATAATTCCTTCTACTAATAGTTCGTATAAACAGTGTAAACAAACTTTAAATAATGATATTGTGTTATTTTGTGATGAGATCGGTAAGGACTTAGGACACTTGTTAACAGCTGAATATCCGGGACACTCAATAATAAATTACTGTATGCCTGGTTGTTCTTTGTTTCATATTATGAAAAAAATTATTAAATGTAACTTTACCCAGGATACAACTTTATTAATTTTTATAGGTAATAGGGGAAATGTAAACAAAGGAGAACTGCTCCAGTATCATAGAACATTATGCAATCTTAGTTTAAGAAAAGTTGTATTGTTTACATACCCTTATAGTAACAGTTTGCCACAGGAAGAAAATAGCTTAAGATTTGAATTGAATATGACAATGCATAACTTGACATTTAATAATAACATGTTCCATTTAGTTGATATTAACAATTATGTTAGTAATAATTTCTATTTGACAAAAGATAGATATAACATTGTTATGTACTATCTTTCTGACTATTATAAAAGACAGATAGCTGTGTCGCTATCTTATTTTTTTTCTATTACAGCCAAAAATTTGGCTAAACAACTTGCTTCTTTTGAGCAATGCAATGACATTATAAATAATTCTGCCAATAATTTGGTCTCTATTAATGACATTGCTAATAATTTAAATTAGAAATTAAGACAATAGAGGCAACCTCTAGCTATAATGTATGCAAAAAAAGCTTAAAGTCAGTCAATAGTATCAACCTAGTGCATCAAAATATTCAAGGATTTATGAACAAAGAATTAGAAGTAGAATTATTTATGAATTTTAATAGTATTGACATACTTTGTATAACAGAACATTGGCTGAAAAGCCACCAGTTCTTGTTCAATTTTAATAATTACCAGGTTGGTAGTTCGTTTAGCAGAATAAATGCTATACATGGTGGCTCATTAATTTTAGTAAGTAACCAGCTCAAATTTAAAGATCGTATAGATATTGTGAGCCTATCAGTTGAGCGTACGGTTGAAATTGCCTGTGTAGAATTGGAGCACTCTATTGTATTAAGTGTGTATAGACCCCCTTCAGGATTGTATGACTGCTTTGAAAAGGTAATGGATGAAGTGTTACACAGGATTTGTAACTCAAACAAGTCCGTTATCATTTGCGGTGATTTTAATGTCAATTTATTAGAAAACTCAGGTTCTTGTAGTAAAATTTTAAGTCTGTTTCAGTCCTACAATCTTCTAAACCTATTTTTGGAGCCCACAAGAATAACCCCTACTAGTGCCACATGCCTAGATAATATATATACAGATATTATACCAAGCCACAAAGAAATTATAACTTTACTAGATTCTGATCATTGCGGGCAAAGGATTACTATTCAAAATCAAAACAAAAAAGTGGCTAAAAAGGATATCACTGTTAACCCCAAAACTGCAAGTCGCTTGGAGGCTTTTAAAGTTAAACTCATTGATAAATTACCAGTTTTGTGTATTCAGGCTGATCCTAATCATCTTTATGATAATTTTTTCAATGTATACTGTAAACAATTTGATTCCACCTTTATTCCCAAGACTATTTCGGTTAATAGTAATGCATCGTTCAGTGATTGGGCTACCATTGGTATTCATAAAAGTAGAACACGGCTTTATGAACTGTACAATGAAAGGACTTATATTAACACTGATGAATTTAATTTGTATGTTAAAAATTATTCAAAATTATTTAAAAAAGTTTGTTATATGGCCAAGTCACGTTATTTGGGTTCAAAGATTAAAAACAGCAGTAATGTAATTAAAACGACTTGGAATATTATTAATAGTGAAACGGGAAGATCTAGTAACCGAAATACTGACTACAGCCTGTCTATTAATGACAACATAATAAAATCAGACACACAAGTCGCCGAGGCATTTGAAAATTTCTTTTCGGATATTCCCGTTTCAACTACTAAATCACTAAACTCATCACCTTCTGTTGCTGAGTCTTTGCTTAAGGAAAATGTTAATGGTTGCGATTCGGAATTTCGTTTTGAATATATTACCTGTAGAGATATAATTAAAACCTTTCACACTTTAAATGTAAAAAAGACTGCAGATCTGTGGGGTAATTCTGTAGAAGTAGCCAAGTCTATTATTGACATTGTAGCGCCTACTCTAGCTATTATCTTTAATAGTTGTATTGACAATGGGGAGTTTCCTGACCTTATGAAAAATAGTAAAATAATACCTTTGTTTAAATCAGGTAGTACATCAGACCCCACAAATTATAGACCTATTTCTGTACTACCTACCTTTAGTAAAATTTTTGAGAAATTAATTTTAGACCAAATGCAAAGATTTTTTAATAAACATAAATTATTACATAGCAAACAGTTTGGTTTTACAAGGGGTCGTTCAACTACTGATGCCGGCGTTGAACTATTAGGACATATTTATAATGCATGGGAAGATAAATGCGATGCCTTGGGCATCTTTTGTGATTTGTCCAAGGCATTCGATTGCGTTCTTCACGAAACGTTAATCAGGAAACTCCGCCACTACGGGATCCGAAACACTGCTCTGGATCTTCTTATTTCATACTTGAGTAAAAGGATTCAGAGCGTTGACGTTAATGGAAAAAGATCACCCGGATCTATAGTAACAATGGGAGTCCCACAGGGCTCAATTCTTGGTCCTTTCTTGTTTCTCATTTATATTAATGACTTGCCGTACCTCATAAAGGATCATCATGATATAGTGTTGTTTGCAGATGACACTTCTCTTTTGTTTAAACTTAAACGTCAGCAGTTGGTTACTGACGATGTAAATAGCGCGATCTCGAAAGTAGTCCACTGGTTCAATGTTAATAATTTGCTTCTAAACGAGAAGAAAACCAAATGCATTAAGTTTACGCTACCCCACGTAAGGCAGGTGAAAACTAATGTGTTGATAAAGGGCGAGGAATTGAATCCTGAAGACAACACAGTATTCCTGGGCATAACTTTGGATGCTAAGCTTCAGTGGGGTCCACATATAGATAAATTGTCAAAAAAGCTAAGTTCTGCAGCATACGCTGTTAGAAAAATTCGTAATTTAACTGATATAGAGACTGCTCGTTTAGTGTACTTTAGCTATTTTCATAGTGTAATGTCGTACGGTATTCTATTGTGGGGAAATGCCGCCGATATTCAGACTATCTTTGTTTTGCAGAAGCGAGCTGTTCGATCAATTTATAAATTAAGTCCGAGACACTCTCTCAGAGACAAATTTAAAGAGATTAATGTAATGACTGTGCCTTCTCAGTACATTTATGAAAATCTTTTATATGCCCATAAAAATATAAAATTGTTTAAAAAATACAGTGATATCCATAATATAAATACTAGAAATAAACACAAATATGTTGTACCTACAACCAGGCTCAAGAAAATAGGTGGCTCGTTCAGATGCCAATGTATACGCTTTTACAATAAACTACCAAGCCACGTTCAAGATCTAAGCCTTAATAAATTCAAATCTTTCATTAAACGTAAGTTGTGCCAGAAAGCCTTTTATACCGTTAAAGATTATATTGAGGACAAAAAGGCTTGGGATTGAGCTGCTTCCAATTTCTGCATTTTGAATGATTTTTTTCTTTTTTATATACACATTGACATTGATGATTTTTTTTTAAACAATGACATTTGCTTACTTTGTAAAGTATTATATTATTTTTTCATTGTGAATGTGAAGACGATGTGGGTCATTTTACATATATATATATATATATTTTTTTTTATTCTCTCTGTTCTGTTTTTTTTTTCATGGTCTGGCAGTTTGAGTTATTTATGTGGCCTACCCAAATGTCCTTTCTTTGGTATTGTTCGTCGAATCGTTGAGCTCCTTAAGTCTTGAGTTGAGCTGCACGATTTTTGACAAATGCGTGCACTGACTGGACAGGTCCTCTCAATCTGTGTGGTTCTTTCCTCAAAAGACCACCTCAGACATCGATCTACATGGTCTTCATATAACCTGACCAAGATTATGTCTGGACTTTAAAAGAGACTGTGACCTCTGAGTTTGTTTCGGCCTTTCTTCTCAGAGTAGTCAGATAGGAAACGCCGACTTCATCTAGTTTTAAAAAAACATGATTGACGTGTAAAAGTGTTTGTACAAACCTACTTACAAAAATAAAAATCAAATCAAATCAAATCACGTGAGGCTCGAAAGGGCGGGGGAGGGGTCCATAAAAAATTACGAAATATCACAAGGGGAGGTTTAGTAATTTAACACGTGTATTTATTTTTTCGGCAAACGCGCGATACTCGTCCAAAAAGCGGCGTTACGTGTATTTATTTTTTCGTCAAACGCGTACAAAATCGAAAGCGGCTTGTGCCTGATTCGCCGTTGCCATGTACTTATTTAAAAAAGAATAAGAATCTTTATAGGAACTAATAAATACACTTAAAAAATGCCAAAAAAAACATCACGTGATTAATGGACGCCCCTAAATGGTGATGTATCGTACTACGCTAAGGAATTAATGCTGTTTATTGGTTTTGCACGAAGTTCCATCGCTGAAGCTAAAGCTTATCGAGCCGATAAGTCAGCGAAAATAGAACATTATTTTAACTCTTCCCAGAAAAGCCGGCGGCGACTTGCTACAAGCGATGGAAGTTAAAAGAGTAGTCTACCGGCTGCGCCAAATAGGTCCAGTTCAGCATAAATGTCAGACAACTAAAGCCTGACGTTGGTTTTCAACTGGCCCCTATGTTACGAGGAGTTCTTACGTATGTAAATCAGTTTTATGATGTGTGTAAATACTGAAATAGATGCGAGTCGGACTCGCACACGAAGGGTTCCGTACCACAAGGCAAAAACGCCGAAAAAAAAAAACACGTTTGTTGTATGGGAGTCCCCCTTATATGTTTATTTTATTCTGTTTTTATAGCGGCAACAGAAATACATCATCTGTGAAAATGTCAACTATCTAGCTATCACGGTTCATGAGATACAGCCTGGTGAGACGGACAGACGAACAGTGGAGCCATAGTAATAGCGTCCCGTTTTTACCCTTTGGGTACGGAACCCTAAAAATGGATAAATATTTGTTTAAAAATAATTATAAATAGTAATACAGTGGTGTTTAAGGAAAGAAATAAAATAGTGTTGTTGCACAAGAAATAAAGAACTGTCGTCAAGAAATAAAAGATAACCATATCACAAATTCATATCAATGAAACATTCAAATTGATCATGTCTAGCTACATCAGTAGTCACATTATATAATTGAAACCCACCTCAGAATAAACTGAAGGTTGTGGCATCAGGTACGAGTTGGCCCATATCTTGAGCAGCCAGGAGATTGTGGCAGACAGTTCTGGACTAAACACGCTGCCGAGTCCGGCTTCCAAAGCCGCGCATTCCCATGCATTGATGCGGAGAATTTCACCAACCAACCTGGCGGGAAATAAAGAGTTACATTTACACAAGTTACGTTAATTAGTACAGTGTCAACTCGTGGTTCTACTTCTTAGCGTGTCGATGGCAATCTAAATTGACAGCCCATAATTGAGTAACTAGTTTAGTATTACCAGGATCGTCTATCCGTTCCAGCAACGTCTAGGTATCTGCGTATACGGTCGACATCAAATTGATGCCCGACGTCGAGTCGATTAACTTACCGACCCGCCGACTCCCACCATAAACAACAGATATTAATTGTGTGTCCATCGCACATTAGTCCAGGTTTGGTAAGTTAGGACAGGACAGGACAGTCAGGATGCATTATCCTATTCCTATAATTGCGGCAGGTAGAACGTGTCGAACTACAATTGACTAATCAACCATGAAATGTTTACATGCTGAAAAAAATCGTTTTGTATTTAGTTAAATAAAGATATAACGTCGCAAATATTATTATTGAGATGATGAGATTAGAGTACTGAGTACTATTAGAAATAGTTTCTCATTGTCTGATGATAAGGATCACGAGACGTTAAGTTAACGGGGTCATTATTATCATTTAAAAATCAAGATAAAATAACTCTTAAGCATATTGAATTAAATGATGTTATACATTGCATCATGTGATGTCAGACACCAACAAAAGATTTTCCTTGCATTGTTAGATCGATATTTTACATGTGAAAAGAAAACAGTTGTTATGATAATAATGGGACTAACAAAACATCACAATGGCCAGGAAATGAAATAGTATTAAACTTTGAACTATGCATTATTAGATACAAAGAAAAATTATGGTTTGTTTAGCATGCAATCACACATAATATAAGAGTCTATTAGCTGTAGCATGTGCAAATCCTATGATTGTTTTATAAGGGCTGATTTTTCAATCGACCGATAATTTTTATCCGTGGAATAAAATTGACGTGTGACAGATTTTGTATGGAAGAACTGTCAAAAATTCAAAATTATTCCTCCGATAAAATTATCTGGCGTTGGAAAAATCACCATAAGACAACTTATAAATATTTTAAGGTTAAAATTGAATATTTTTTTTCATCACAAAACAGTAAAGGAAAATTGTATTAAAATCGTTTCGTTTGCATTTTCAGTTATATACATACTTATGTATGATTGAATTTATATCTGCAGCATTATATCACGGTGCAAAAATTCAGAGGTAGATTTTTTAACAAAAAAAAAATTGGCGTGCATGCTAAGATTTCCTATAAAAAAACCGTTTTGAATTTCTACAAAACTCCGCTAACGATTTTCACATATAAATTTTCAATATCGCCGTGAAATCTTTTTATATCGACAGCAAACGTGAAATATTCAAATTCAGCCTGTATACATCGGCAGCTAGAAAGAAAAATGTATGTAGACATATCAATATCTAAACTTACTTGAGTACAGAATCGACGTTTTCAGTATTGGTACTTTCGCCGACCAAGTATCTGAGAGAGGCGTCAACATTGGCGTTTTCCATCAAACTGAAGTAGATGATCTCTGAGGGAATCATCACAGTCTCGCCCTCTGTGCAGTCCACGGCTAGGAAGTGACCTGGACAAGTAATTAAAATGTTTAATTATCAACATTTTTTACGATGACCCGGGGATCGGACACATTCATACCTAGCACTCGAGATTGCAACCATTACCAGGAACGAGGCAATCACAAATAACAATTAGATGGTTCGGGAAAAAATTGTTGGCGTTTTGACTTACACTAGGTTGTTTTCCATCACATAGATGTCAATCGCATAAATACGCAGACACGGACCCCTTACTAATAAACGTTGTATAGCGTCTGTATAGTTACACAACGCTTTGTCTTCTTCTTTTGAAAGTCAAATTACTGACGACTGAAAGAGAGACATCGGTGTGTAACTATTCAGCTGATATATTATGTTTATTAGTAAAGGGGGTATAATTTATCATGCATTTGTTCTGCGACTGTAGCACAGAAAACTAAAATCACAGCCATTTCGCCGAACGGATTTTATACCTTATGTGTAATAACAAAATAAGGGTTGTTATTCTGTGTACTCTACATAGCAAAGTTGTATCTTACCAGTAATCATGAGAATCCAGTGCAGGTCTTCAAACAGGGTGACCATGTGTCCCCCTGCACTGATTGGCAGTTTTCCCATGTGCATCAACTGCAGTTGACTCTCAAGCCTATAGATAGACATAATACGAACTATATTAGCCTACACGTAATAAATTCGAGAAACATCATTTTTAAATTTACTCAACCACAACACACAAATTCGCAGTGCTTCGCTTCTTTGTACCTATTATGAATTTAAATTCTAAAATTAACATTTTAAGAAGTTTAATAAAGAAAGAAAGAAAAGAAAGAAAAATTGATAATGATTACTCTTCAGGCTGTAAAAGACATCAACGCGCAATAATATTTTAGCGTTCCCCTTGTCAGAAACAGCCAGGCTATTGAATAAACTTGTGCGGACTGGTATTCGGAGAAGATAGTTGTTCACATTTAAGGACTGTATTAAGTTTATAAAATTATGTTTATATAATATTATAAGATAGACGGAGTGACTTAGTCATGTTGACCAAGCTCCTTGATAAAGATAAAAAAAAAAGAAGTTTAATGATTACTCTTCAGGCTGTAAAAGACATCAACGCGCAAACTGTTACCCTGAATTTAGTACATGATTGAATATTTCGCGGGTTATTAAAACATAATCACAAACAAATCTGCTGTTCCATACATTGTGACCGTGTAGGTACTGGTTTATTGTTTGTTGGATAAACTTCTAATACTAAATAAATTATTAAAATTAAAATATAATATCCTAACCTAAGGGCTGATTTCTCAATAGTCAGATAACTTTTATCTGAAGAATAATTATGGCAGTTTGACATTTATTTTCTATCCAAAAGCTGTCAAATCGCAATATTTATTCCTCAGATAAAAGGTATCTGATTATTGGAAAATCAGTCATAAAACTATTAGCAAACTAAATTATCGCATCGAAATATTCCTCCACATCGCTATCGTAAGTACTTTCCAACTTTTGTTTGACACAGCATTTTTTTTTTTAATCATCTACGAACAATTTCTTTGCCCCCGAAAAAAAAATGTAATTTAATCATGTAATGAAATCATGGCAGTAACCATAGATATAATATGAAAGAAGGAGATATGCCCGGTAGTTGAAAATACATCAAAACAAGATGTCGCTAAGTTGGCCTCACCACCGCGCCACCATTACACATGTAGTTCAGTAAAAGCAATAGATACAAAGTCGCGCACACACTTGCAATTCATAAATCAGAACGTACTACACAATCAATTATAAACCTTAACTCATCAAACACAGCATGCATTTACCATGCACCATACGTACAACTTACACAAAAACATCTATCGCTATCGTTGTGCTGTGCAAAAGCCATTTATTTTACTTAAACGCTAGTGACTGACTAAATCGGAAAGTTATCGATTCTTCCGTTCATTACTGTATTTCAAAAAATTTAGGGTCATGAAAATAAAGTAAATAAAAACGATATGTCCAGAACATATTATATTATAAATCAATAAAATGTAGCTAAAAAAATTTATTAAAGTAAATAAAAAAAATAACATTATTTTACATCTTCTCAAGGGTCTACCAACCGGATTTAAACGTCATCTTTCAGGTCTTCTATAAACCGGGTTAAAACGGTTGATAAATTGAAAAATTAACTACAATAGCAATATATTCGTTGGGCAATCGACATTGTTGCCGATAGCCTACGTTAGTGGATCTTCTCAACCACATCACTATCTCGCCGCAAGACACAGCGGCTGTATAAAATGATACATTATTTATGCGGAGCGTCACATACGCTCCGCATAAATAATGTATCATTTTATAATTTTTATATTGCTTGTCCAGTCACTTAGCGACATATTGTAGTTGCGATATTTGAAAACAAAAATAACGTAGTAAAAGCAAGAAATATTTTACGATTTGTTGTTTTTCATGATTATAAAGACAAATACAGTAAAATACTTTTACTTATAAGGTAAGTGATTCCATGAGATATGAAGTATTTATTTTCACTTCGGTTTTTACAGGAAACCACTGAACAACTCGGCATTTTTATATTTTATCACGATCACGGTCGAAATCGCACGTTGCCCATGTTGCTAATGGCGCGTAGACACAGACACGCCCCCATGCCACTTCTCCTGTTTTTTATATTTCTATGGCAGTAACAGTTTTCTCGGTTACTGTAGTTTTATCGCTTTAATGACTCCGCGAGCTATGATCTAAATTATTTAAAATGATCAAAGAAGCAAAGGGATGCACGTACGTGCGCGTTACCCTGTATATAAGAAAATTTTCTCTTTATTTATTCAGCTGTTATAAATAAATAGTCTCCAATTCAACTTACCGTTTACTCCTATCCTGTAGTAAAGTGAAGAGCACATGGCAGCAGTGAGCTGGTGCCTTTCGCGCAATGGCACCAATCGTAAGCAGAACATTGCTGTGTAGTTTACGTTCATCCTCTTCTAATTCATCCTTTATATCATCTTCTGTGTTGTCTGAGGCCCTGTTAATGTATCGGACAAAAGAGTTTTAAGAAAATGATGTGCAGAAATCTATAAAAAAAGTATGTGAGGTCCAAGTCTTTGTTACGTGTCCAAATTTTCCGTGTTTCTCAGATGTACAGTCAAAATACCCTATTTTCGAAATTGATCAACAATTGCCGGAGATATCGCGTAACAGTAAAATACATTTAAAAAAAGTTAAAACAGATTGAGAACCTCCTCCTTTTTTTGAAGTCGGTTAAAAAAGAGATAGATAAACAAGCAATAATATTGCGGAATTGGATATTGCGTGTTTTCCGACATTTATTCTGTATCTGGTAGGAAGCTATATCTCACTATTAAATAAATAACTCACCAGAGTTCAGAGGCAAGAACGATGTATGGAAAAAGAAAACATACTGAATGTGACAAAAAAAAAAAAAAACAAATGACTACTATGGGCAGGACGGTGATGGCTCTTACCTCGTTCCATCAGGGGGCGCCAGTCTGCACTGTAGGTAAGTATTAAATATCTCTACACACGGATTCATCAGCGTGTCATTAGTATATCCGTCGGTCTCATGCACTAGTGAACTCCAACTATGAAGGAACTTGTTCAGTGACTCTCTCCATACTGTGTCATCGTTCACCTGCAATCAAACGTCATCATCATCATTTCAGCCGAAAGACGTCCACTGCTGAACATAGGCCTCCCCCAAGCACCTCCACTTCGACCGGTTCTGTGCTTCTCGCA
Source organism: Oligia latruncula (assembly GCA_948474745.1). Taxonomy (NCBI): domain Eukaryota; kingdom Metazoa; phylum Arthropoda; class Insecta; order Lepidoptera; family Noctuidae; genus Oligia; species Oligia latruncula. The sequence continues at coordinate 6,717,768 of OX419694.1, forward strand.
TCCAACGGGTTCCTGCGGCATTTACAAGGTTGTCGGACCACCTTGTGGGAGGCCTTCCAACGCTACGTCTTCCAGTACGAGGTCGCCACTCCAGAGCCTTTCAGCCCCATCGGCCATCTGTTCTGCGAGCAATGTGCCCTGCCCACATGCCCACTGTCAAACGTATAAATGAAAAAAACCAACAATGTCGTCAAAAAATGGCAGAGATAAGTCATATTTTCGGGTAATTCCATTAGAGTGCACCCCAAGAAAAATACTTACTTCATAATATTGGCTATCTGGCTTAACAAATTGACTGATAAACTAAGTATTTGTATTTTGTAATATTAATAGGTACTTACTCCTTCCTCAACAACGGATCCCCTGATACAATGACAAGTCAACGAAGTCAGGTTTTGCAAAAAAGCCGGTGGCGTCGCAGCAATCATTGCGGGCGAGAAGAACTGGATCAATCTGCGGTATATATCGGAGATCCCAAGCATCTCCCTTTCGACTGGCTGAATATACGCCATCATATTCAAGAAACTATTCACGTAATTCTCCAAATACTGCTGTTTCAGGTTACTTGCAGACACAACTACGCCGCTCAGACTAGCCAATTGCACTAAACATGTGAGAGATGGACTAGCCAAGTCAGGATTGGACCTCACATACATGTGTATCTCAAAAAACAAAGCTAGAAGTTCCGGTTGCATTATCGTGTCCCGCCAGCTCAAGCTCAATCGTAAAGCCGGGGCGGTGTCACTCTCGTAAATAGCTTCGAAAGCACCGATCAACCTTTTCGACAATAATGGAGATACATGGCTCCAACATAGTACTGTCTCCACTATAGTTAATAGCTGCTTCGTCAACAAAGCTTGTTCGCCTTCCGGCCTATGTCCTGAACGCACTATCTGTTCCAGAACTCCTACAGTAAACCTAAATATTCTCTTCAAATCTAGCGCTTCAAAGGATTTCTTCAGTCTAAAATGGACCTCCCATATCAAGCCAACGTCAGCCGATTTCACTGTTATAGCAAATTCTTGCATGATAGCCAGTATGAGTGAGCAAGCCAACTTTTGCTGACTTATAGGCGAGCTAAGAATTATCTTTTCTAATTCGGCAATCAAATTCTTTCTTTCTCTTCCTCCATCGTCGATGCTACCTCTTTTGATAATAATGGCAATAGTCTGAAACATTTTTGAATTTTAAAGAATTTCTACTTGCAGAAGAATTATTTAAACTGTCTACTTCGCTAGGCTAGCGACAGAAAAATAAGATTTAAAACAACTTAGCAAGTAGCACTCTTCATCAATAACCTACTATAAGAGATTAGTGGTCTATCTTAATTTTTTAGACAACTCTTTGGACTCTGTGACTAGGTGTAGAAAACGCAAGTACTTAATATCAATGTAAAAACACAATAAGATTAAGAAGAATAATATTACCTGCAAAAGCTTTTCCCTCAAAAATGGTGGAGCCTCTTTCCTCAATAAATAATTGAGTAAGTATTCTCGCAAGGAGGAAATATCGTTTTCGGATAATAAGCTCCATTCTCTGATAAGTGCCGCTTTCAATAAGCCAGCTGCTTCAAACAGTACGTAGTCTGATGAAGATTTCTCTAAAATTTCTCTACACAACTGATAAGGGTTCTTGGTGCTCCGAAATTCTAGAAATACACTCTCAGCTTGGTGACGTTGCTCTGATGTCACCATTTGCGGTGGTGCCTATAAATTAATAATAATCCTTTATTCAGACATGGTTGCTAATATAGGTTACAGAAACATATATTTATAAGACTGTGTGGCCCAAGGCCTTTCTGAGCGTTTACGCCGTACGGCATTTCATACAAACTTTCAAGCCCTTGTTTTTCGAAATGAATGAACCGATTTTAATGAAACTTCATATGCATAAGCAGGATACAAAGGTCTAAATAAAAAATTAGTAACACTATTTTTCGAAAATGTTCTCACGTTTTCGAAAAATAGTGTTACAGCCAAATTAGACCGATTTTAAATTTTTATAGAAACAGAGATTTCCAGTTATCTTTTTTTAAATAAGACATTTCGAAAATGTTCTTAATAATAAAACAATATAAAAAAAAAACTTCAAATCTATCTTCTTGATAAATTCTTAGCACAAAAACCTCTTCAAGGGTCTTGCCAGGAAAAGCCTGGGTCCTGGCCTCGAGGGCTCTCGGGCCTCGACTGAAGGCGCTCTTTAGAGCATGTATGGAGAGAAGCCAGTTTCCACTCCGTTGGAAGACGGGGAAGCTGGTCCTCATTCGGAAGCCAGGGCGCCCTGCGGACTCTCCGCCCGCATACCGGCCCATCGTGCTGCTCGACGAGGTCGGCAAGCTCTTTGAGAGAGTGATTGCGGGCCGACTCGTCGAGCACCTGGTGAGGACGGGGCCGGATCTTGCGGACAGCCAGTTTGGCTTCCGCAAGGGGCGCTCGACGGTGGACGCCATCATGCGCGTGAGAGCTCTCACGACGGGGGACGCAGTGTCCCGGGGTGGGGTCGTCGTGGCGGTGTCACTCGACATCGCCAACGCGTTTAACACCCTGCCCTGGAGCTGCCTTGTGGAGGCACTCCGGTATCACCGGGTGCCGACCAACCTCCGTCGAATAGTCGAGGCGTATTTTACGGACAGACCCGTCCACTACCCCGGTCGCGACGGGGAGTGGAACCGGCAAGAGATGTCGTGCGGTGTCCCGCAGGGATCGGTTCTGGGGCAGTTCCTGTGGGACATCGGTTACGACTGGATGCTGCGGGCCGACCTCCCCCCTGATGGCGTCAGCGTGGTTTGCTACGCTGACGACACGCTGGTCCTGGCGCAGGGGAGGTCACATCGGGCGGCGGCCGACGCGATGACACGTGGGGTTGCGATAGTCGTGGAGAGGATCCGGCAGTTGGGTCTCGAGGGGGCATTGCACAAGTCCAGGGCCATGTCCTTTCATGGGCCCCGGAACACGCCACCATCGGGATCCCAAGTAACAGTAGGAGGGGTTCACATCGGCGTCGAGACAACGATGAAATACCTGGGTCTCGTCCTCGACAGCCGGTGGAACTTCGTCGAGCGCTTCCGACGTTTGGCCCCCTAACTGGAACGGACCGGGGCCGCCTTCAAGCGGCTCTTGCCCAACCTGAGGGGGCCAAACGCCTCCTGCCGGAGGCTTTACGCGGGGGTCGTGCGGTCTATGGCCCTATACGGGGCCCCGGTGTGGGCGCGTTCACTGCGGCGGCGAGCCGCCCACAACTTGAACGCGCCCCAGAAGGTGGTAGCCGTAAAGCTTATCCGGGCATACCACACGATCTCGGGCGAGGCGGCAAGCCTCCTTGCCAGACTGCCGCCATGGGATCTGGAGGCGATGGTCCTCGCGCGCCTGTATGAGAGGCACGCGGAGGCACTAAGCCGGAGGGAAAATCCGCTTCCACGGCAAATCGCGGCGGAGCGGACGGATCTCCGGCGCGATCTCATGGCGACATGGAAAGAGCGACTGTCGCAACCCAGCGCAGGGCAGGGGATAGCGGCGATAAGACCCCTCTTTGAGGAGTGGCTAGAGAGGCGCCACGGCGCCCTCACCTACCGCCTGACGCAGATCCTCACCGGACACGGATGTTTTGGGAGGTTCCTGCACATCATCAGGCGGGAGGAAACGCCCGGGTGTCACCATTGCCAGGATCGCCCAGAGGACACGGTGGAGCACACCGGAGCACCGCCGTGTCCTCGTAGAGGCGATCGGCAGCCGCGGCGACCTCTCACGCCCGGCCCTGATGCAAGCCATGGTCCGGGGTGAGAGGTAGTGGGAGGCAGTCACCCACTTCTGCGAAGCAGTCATGCTAGCAAAGGAGGTGGCGGAACGGCTCAGGAAGAGAGACTCAAGCTCCGAGCGTCGGGAGCCGCGTGACGACTCCCAGCCACCGTACGCCGCCGGCCTGCGGGCGGAGAGTAATGGATAGCTCACAGTCCGATCAGAACCAGGCCCGTGCCGGACGGCGCGTACGTGTTCCACGCGCGCCTCAAAGAGATGTCAGCGTAAATTGAGGGGCCACTTAGGGCCGAAGCCTGCCGGGACAATCCCGCTGGATTGTCCGAAGGGTTACCGCTGGCCCGGAACTTAAAGGGCTAAGGAAGGAACACGGGTGGGTTTTAGTCAGTAAGAGTCTGACACTCCCTTCCGCTCCACCCAGAGCGGGAGGGGTCATTTGATTATTTCCCATCCACAAAAAAAAAGGGTCTCAATTAAGTTTTTTAATAAATTATTATTAAACTATGAGTAACTTTAACTTTTGTTTAATTCTAACATTATCTGTCATAACTGTAGGCAAGTTTTATTTACTAGTTAGCCTGCTAAAATGGAATCAAAATTATGGCCCTACTCCAAAACTAGTTGGGCAGCCTTGGTTTAAAGACAATTTATATTCAAACAATAAGAATATGCTGCTGGAGCTCAGCAAGGAGTTGCAAACCAAACCAAATGTATTTTACTTCAACATTTTAAAAATTCTATAATAAACTATTTCCTTATAAATTCAAATACATTTATTTGCCAGAATGTAGGTATAATGGTGTGCAAATATTTAATTTTATCTTGCACAATACTATTATTGTAATTTTTTTTTTTTAAAGACAGCCACTTCAAATAAGATCTCATGCATTACAATAATGGTTTTTTGAAGAACAAGCATCTGCCCGCGACTTCGTCCGCGTGAAATTTCACCCTCCCCCCATTCACCCTTTTAGGGGTGGAATTTCCAAAAACCCTTTGTTAGTGGATACCTACTCTTAACAAAGAACACACCCTCCAAATTTCATGTCTCTAGGACCAGCGGTTTAGGCTGTGCGTTGATATATCAGCAACTTTGAATTTTATACATTAAAAACCAAATTAATTGAATTAAAAATGTTGAACCGCTGATCTGAATATTTTTTGAGGCTTAACAGACTACAACACCTGGGTAATGTGGGTGTGTAAAACCGTAGACCTCTTTATCTTCCCATTTGGACTGTTACTAAATGACTCATGTATACATAGTTCTTCAGATCAGATTAACTACAATAAAATTGAAACAAACATGGTTTTGATTCCCCTGTGGAATTTCTTTGTGTGAGATTTATAAGGTATGGATAAGTATGGATTTCAATCCTTACTTATCCATACTAATATTATAAATGCGAAAGTGTATCTGTCTATCTGTATGTTACCTCTTCACGCTTAAACCGCGGAACTGATTTAGATGATATTTAGTATATAGTTTGAGTCCCGGGAAAGGACATGGGATAGTTTTTATCCCAATATTCCAATGGGATCGAAACTTATGTGGGTGAAACTGCGGGGCACAGCTAGTAATAATATAAATGCGAAAAAGTGTCTGTCTGTTTGTTACCTCTTCACACTTAAGCCGCTGAACCGATTTAGATGAAATTTGGTATAGAGATAGTTTGAGTCCCGGGAAAGGACATTGGATAGTTTTTATCCTGATATTCCCACGGGATAGAAACTTACGCGGGTGAAACCGCGGGGCGCTGCTAGTACAGAATATGTGTGAAAATAACATGCTTCTGAGACTATCTGACATGTATAGTATTTTTTTTTCAAATCCTGTAGATATTTTACAGTGAAAATTTTACAATATAAATAAATAAATAGGAATTGAAAAAAAAATACTGAAATAAATATGACAAATTGCGTGATAGATGTAAGGATTTTGTTTATAGTAACGGCATTTCGATTCTTCTAAGCTGTTGTAGAACGCTTTTTCTTCGATTTTTGTTTACATTATTTTCATACAAAGTAATATTTTCTCACCATCAGCATCTGAGCAGCCGCCTCCAATGTTTGTATAGCTGAATTATCCATTGTAACAAAGTGTAACACTTATTTCTTAAGATCAAATTATGAGAAAAGATGAATTAGAGACAATACTTAGAACACTTAGGAAACGTGTTAATAAGTAAATTAGCCGAAAAGTCACATAATTATTGAGAAAAACAGTCAAAATATTACGAATTTATTCGTAAATTTTATTACATGTCAATTGTCAACCATTATAATGACAACCACAGATTATGCACAGCAGCGATCTATCAACATTTTGCACAAAGAAGAAGAAAGTTTTCATGTAATTAGAGCCTTACTGCATCTTGCTAAGGTAGAAATTCAGATGTAAAAAGTTAGAAAGCGATATCTGTAGCGTGACGTATTTTGGTTAGGGTTGCAAGACGCAATATTGTTTTACATTGATAAAAAATACAATAGGGAACTTGAAATGGACAGTCCTCCTTCACCAATAATGAGTTGAAGATATTGTTACTGTTTTACTGTATACAAAAGAAAAGGTCTTCTGTGGCTTGACCTCTCAGTTTAGTACAGACCCTTTTGTCCCACCCAGAGCAGAAGTACTACCGTAATAAAACTACAGTGCTAAGTCTGGGGCTGAGTAACCAGTAACTCATAGTAACTCAGTTCATAGGAAAGTTCCTTTGAGCGAATTCCTACACGTAATCTTCGGGTGGTACTAAGCAGGTGGTAAGTTTCGAGAGATGGCTTGGATGTAAAAAAAAATCGATGCTAAGAATCGAACCCGAGCCTGCTGGGATGTTGCTGCGACCCGCGACCATCTCAGTTTGCAACTTTTAAGTCTCAGGTTGCCATGATGATAAATCTACGTCAATCACACTAATATTATACAGGCGAAAGTTTGTGAGTCGCGAAAAAAAAATCAGCTGTTCCCTACATTTATGTTCGTCTAACTCGTCAAAATGTAGAGAACAGCTGTTTTTTTTTCACGATTTCAGGTTTGGTCCCATAGTAAAAGTTGTTCATAATGATGAGTAAAATCAGTGGTCACTAATTACCAGTCACCCTATATATGTCAATGGCAGTTTTACCTATTGAATTTTCAATATCAATCAGGAATATCTCAGTAGCACCCCGAAATTTGGCTATGTAGGTACCCGGTTGTCGCCAGTTGGTGGCAATACTACATTGCGATGTACAGTGCGCAAAAAGGCCAATGGTCGCCGTAGTGATTAGTTTTTGCAAATACTTACAACAGCTATTTAAATTACGTCGAATAATAGGATGACAAAGATAAAATGGTCCTCTGCATGCAAAAATCATGTAAGGTTGTTATTATTGCTTTGTGGCTGGTAAGGAGCAGTGCCGGATTAAGACTACTTGATGCCCTAAGCTAACCACGCTTGTGGGCCCCCCTATGCGCCCTATCCACTAGTCGCCTCGTATTTTTTCTAAAAAAATCGAAGAGCGATTTGTTAAGATTAGCGCACGTCTCAAGAGTGACTTTTGGGTCTTGTAATATCTTGCTGACGAACAGCCTTGCCTTTTATGTATGTACTAGCAAATATTTTTTCGGTGCTGTTTATGGCAGGCGCGTTCGCAGCCTATGATTTTGGGCCCATGGGTGCCGAGGAATATTTTTAGGGAGGAATTTATTTAGATGAAATTTGGTACCTATAGAGATAGTTTGAGTCCCGGGAAAGGACATAGGATAGTTTTTATCCCGATATTCCCACGGGATCGAAACTTACGCGGGTGAAACCACGGGGCGCTGCTAGTAGTTTATAACCTCGATTAACACTTAAGGTAGGTACTTTTAATCCCGGTAGGACGTTCCCGTGGGATATTTTTCCGAAACCACCGCGGGCGAAGCCGTGGCTAAAAACTAGTTAAAAATAAACAGTATTAATCATAATAATAATTTTTATGTTGTCGGTATACTGTAGGTACCTACCTAAACATGCAATGCAATATTAGGACAACTTAAAATGATTGATTTCAACTTGTCCTTCACGGCACGTTGTTGTTATTTTACAGTAGGTATAATTACTTGGTATAATCGTATTCATGTATGCATGACATAATATCTAACAACTACTGAGCAGAATCAGGTAGGTAAGTATTGCAGAACAAATAAAGAAACTTGATTTTCCAAGTTTCTGACCTTCGGTTTTTGCACACATTGATGTTATTTTCGATCCTCAATCATTTTTCTAGTAAATGTTTAAACAATGCATACACAGAAACTGCCTATTAGCAAATAATACTTAATAGTTAGGTATATATTGTCCCAACAATCTCAACCACACTGACGTTATACAGCAAATAACATAATTATTATAATCGTATTCAAATATTCACTTAATATATCTATTTACCAGCGAGCATCCTATTTGCGCACACTATTAATCACAATCTGAATCTTTTTGAAGGCTAGCTAATCCATTGCTTCGCATGTTCTAAAAATTTGTCTGCCCAACAACGTAAATAACACAATGAATATTGTTGAACTGTCAAAATGAATGCCATTCATACTGATAGTGTGTTACGCGATTGCCCCGCAGGACTAGGTACGGTCAACCGCGCGGCAGTTGAACTGCAAAAATCACCCTACGAAATAAAGGCGCTAAATTATTAGGTACTGTGGACCTGTGGACGTACTCACGTGCGGTTGACTGTACCGCTGATCAAAATCAAGGAAAACAATCCGAATAATATGATGTTGTTAGAAAAAAAAAATACATTCTCGTAAATGTAGAGAATAAAGTTTTCCTACGGTTTTTGCATATTAATGTAATTTTTCACCCTCAATCATCTGAAGTCGTTTGTCTAGTAAATGTTTGTTCAACTTGTGCATGCATAAAAACTGACCATTGAGAAATAATACTGGAATGTCAAGTCTGTACAATCTCAACCACCTTAGATTCTCTGTCTCAGTGATATCTACTTTTTGGATGACTATTCTATTTTTATAGGGCTCTAATTCTTCCATGACTATATCACATAGTCCACATGGGTCTTTAGTGTAAAAGGTCAAAACTGGCAGTCCATCTGTAGTGTGTGCTCTGGAATAGTAAACCAAAGTAATAATCAATAAAAAAATAATTTAAAAAATATATTTTATTGATTTTCAATCATATATGCCATAGAATACAACCATTAACACTTTTCCATATTGACATTTATTTTACAAGAGATATGGATATAAAAATTACAATTATCTCAACAATATAATAAAATCTTTTAACTCTTAAAGCTCTATAGCAAACACACAAACCATTCATTAACAGCAAATAATTCCTAAAAGGCACAGTAGATAATGAAACAAAGTGGTCAGAAAATGTTGAAACTTACAATTTCTCAATCATGATAGACGATGCACCACCACCACCATTACAGATAGACGCTACACCCTTCTCTCCTTTCTTAAGAGCATGGCACAAGTGTACTACAATTCTAGCTCCAGACATGCCAATAGGATGACCAATACTGACAGCTCCTCCATGAATGTTGAGCTTAGCAGGGTCAATTTCCAGCAGTTTTATGTTAGCAACAGCAACAACACTGAAGGCTTCATTAATCTCCCACATAGCAACATCCTCTTTCTTCACACCAGTCTTTTCTAAAAGCTTGGGAATGGCAACTGCTGGTGCAATTGGGAAGTCAATTGGGTCACACTCTCCATCAGCAAAACCAACAACACGTGCAAGGGGCTTAACATTTAATCTTTGAGCAGCTTCAGCAGTCATGAGGACCAGGGCTGCAGCACCATCGTTCAATGTTGAGGCATTTCCAGCTGTTACTGTTCCATTCTCCTTCTGGAACACAGTTGACAGTTTGGTAAACTTATCAAAGTTGACCTTTTTGTACTCCTCGTCTTCTGAGAACATAATGGGTGCTGCTCCTCTCTTCTGAGGCACAGGAACTGGTACAAGTTCATCAGCAAAGGTTTTAGCTGCATATGATGCTGCGCTTCTCTTGTAACTCGAAATAGCATAGTCATCCTGCTGTTGCCTAGAGATGTTTAATTTTTTTGCTGTGTTTTCAGCACAGTTGCCCATGTGGAATTTGTTGTAAACATCAGTCAGACCATCAAACACAATACCATCAACTAACTGTGCACCCCCATAAGGGGTGTCACCTCTCTTCAAATAGAAAGGTACATTTGACATAGATTCCATTCCTCCAGCTAACATTACGTCTTGAGAACCAGTTTGTAAGCCTTGTGCAGCCAGCATAATGGACTTCATGCCAGATGAACAAACTTTGTTTACAGTTGTGCAAATTGTGCTTTTAGGCAGACCACCGAAAATTGCAGCTTGTCTCGCTGGAGCCTGTCCCATACTGGCAGAGCAGACATTTCCCATGTACACCTAGAATAAAAATAAGGAATTAAGAATTTTAACTTTCTGAATTGCATGACATAATTCACAACTTTCAGTCTATCAAAAAGTACTCTGTGTTCACAATCACAACACTGTTGAGCTTTTCAGTCTATCAAAAAGTACTCTGTGGTCAAGCCGTTGAGTTTATACAGCATTATATTGTAGTCTTTGCGTTGAGTTAGCATGTGACAAAATCTTATCAGGTATAGTGGTTAAACTTTTTGAACTAAAATACTGGCAGCACAATTCTAGTGCCAAAGACTGCAAGGTTAACACCTTTTCAATTATTTTTAAATTCACAATAATTATTCAAGATTAAAAAGTTTTATTGACTAAAAGTTGGGTACCTAGTTCTTTAAAAATTGGGTAGATACAGTCAGCAATAAAAGTTAATTAATACTTCAGTTTTTCTAATCATAATTATTGAGTAAAATATTTATGTAAAATCAGAACAGAAGCAAAATTTAAAAATATTAGATTAGCGATCAGATTAAATAAAATTTGTAACCTGTGTGTGTGTCTTCTGTAATCTGTGTCTGTATGTCTGTCTGCATCTATCTGTGTCTGTAATTTATATGGTGTACATAGTAAAGAGTATTCTATCAAATCATTTTGTGTCAATTTCGATGATTATTTGTTAATAGACTTTTGTTGCTGAGCATACAAAATTAAATCAATGTCAGAATAACGAAAATTAATCCTAATATTGTGTAATAAATATACTTGAAATAACTTGGATGATTGTTTTTATTTTGATTTTGGAAAAATTGGTTAAAAGAGTTGTCATCATCATCAATGGTTGAATCAATGGTTTGGTTAATGAAACATTGATAACTAATCAAAATCAGTTGTTTTGTTATCATTCATGTGTACCTAATGATGATAAAAACTCAACAGCTAATTCTAATCTTGCATGACATAAAATTGACAAATGAGTACCTAGCTAGTTTTAATTAGAGAACTATTCACATACATAATGAATTTCCTATTGATCATGGTCAAATGATAACTGTAAATCGATGGATAACTTAAGTAAGAGAAAGTAGGGTGAATCTATTAACCTCTTTAATTTCCTCTTTAGGAATGCCGGCTCTTTCCACTGCTGCTTTGACGGCGACTGCACCAAGTTCCGAAGCTGAAAGGCTCGCCAGGCTGCCCCTGAAGGAGCCTATGGGAGTTCTCACCGCAGACGCTATAACCACATCGTTGAGGGAAACTTTTGAAGAATACGCTGCCATCGCCTTAAAAAGCTGTCGATCAAATAGTCAAATTACTAAAACTTAAACACTCGTAAAAATATGGAAGTCAAAAATTGTATAATCTCCGAGACTACTGACTAGGCAGGCAAACCGACTACGACTGAGTCGAAAAATAAACTTTGGTTGAAGGAAGACGAACCTTATTTGTTGGGCGCATTTTGATGGTAATAAATCTACTTCCTTTTATTAACAACATGATTTATTCTTTTAAAAACCACTGTAAGTATTCACCAAGAAAAGCTACTGACGCACTGATAGCAATTGATAATACTTATCGGTCGCAATTCGGACAAAAAAAACATTTACATAAACTTATCTATTTGAGATAGGTACCCCACGTACTTTTTCAAGTTTCAATTTAAATGCTTATTGATAAGAAAATAAGGTTGATTATCGTAACAAAACTGTTGAATAGGATTTTGCGAGAAAGATACTTTGACCCATAGATTGTTCATTTCATTCGTTCAATATAACAAGACAACATTCCAAGCGCTGGCAATGCTGTAAGGCAGAGTCAAAAATTTTAAGCGTCTATAAAATTAAAAAGGAGATGAATAGGACAAATTTAAATTATATTCTAGTCTTTGTTGAAAGTCTTCGTAAATTATATTGTTTTGTTAGATAAAATGTACCCTAAAACGAACATGCGCAGTTGAGGCCAGACGAGAGGGGATACGATTTGACAGCTAACGCACCAATCATGGAAGAGAATTAAAGCACTGTGTCAAAAATGACAAGTTTATCGGGAAAATAATAGTGTCATGTCAATGACTCTGGCAGAGCCACCATCAGGGATTTTAATTTTGATAACACAAAAAAATAGTCGCTAATGAATTAGTCAAAATTTGTCGCCAAATATCAGAATTTGTCGGTCACTGGTTCAAAAGTATAAGGGTTTATAGGTGGCCGATCTGGAGAGAGTCTCCCCAGCAGGGCCACATTTATATCTCAAATACTAGGGCACCTAGCGAAGATCTGTTTTCTCCCATATTTAGTCGGATTCAGTCGCCAAATATCAGAATTTGTCGGTCACTCACTGGTTCAAAAGATATTAGGGTTTATAGGTGTAGATATAGCCCAAGAGCTAGATCGAATAGTTCACGAAAAAATTCTTCGACTAGCTCTTGGACTATACCTTACTAATTGAACTCATTATATTATCTCCTAAACGAAGACCCGATTAAATCTGTGACTTGGCGACTGATCCCAACTAATTGGCGACAAAATATGGGAGAAAACAGATCTTGGGCGAACACGATTGTGTAAATGCGGTATTACATGCTCTGTGGTCGCAACGCACATCCCTAAAGTCAAGTGGTCAAGAAGTGAATAAAATTCGAAATGCAAGTTTGTTTTTTGGTTTGTTGTTAGTTTTTGTGATCGTTTGGTTGGTTCCATAGAGTAAAGTAATATGTTGGTTCCTTTTTATAGGTACTAAAAAGGAACCAACCAAACGATCACAAAAACGAATAAATAATTATTGTCCAGTATTGTTATAGTTGTAAACAAGTGGAAAGTAAATAATATTTACATAAGTATCACCTTGTAATTTATTTAATAATTAATATAATATAAATGTGAAAGTTTGTGAAGATGTTTGTTACTCAAACCGTTGAACAGATTTGGCTGAAAATTGGCACTTAAATAGATCATTTCTTGGATTAATACATAGGATACTTTTTATCCCGATATTCCCACGGGATCGAAACTTACGCGGGGCGCAGCTAGTATTTAGTAATAAAGTTTTATACAATCATAGGTACCTACTTACTTTATTACATATCTCTAGCAATGTTCATACTTTATTATGTACCTACATTGTTAATTTAAGATTTTGGTATTGTCAATGTAGTTATTTTCTTGGTCTATGTTTTATATAAGTAATTATATTATCATGTTGTACATAATAGATTTCCAATTTTAGTTATAATGTCACGTCGTCCAAGTTACGCCCAATTAGAAGGTTTAGTGGAATTCTTGGAGCAAAACCCTGGCATAACCAAAGGTTTGCTTCGGACCGCTCGAGGCAAATTACAAACGAAGAGGAAATGGGCAAATTTAGCAACTACTTTAAACTCTCTCGGAGGAGCAGTTAAAAATGGTCAAGGGTGGGCTAAGGTAACTCAAAATAATGAAGAAGGTCTTAAGAATCATTATATACTTACAGCAATTTCATTAATATTAATGCACGTTTTTAGTATTGGACTGAGAAGAAACATGGTCTAAAGAAGCAGTGCACACAACTCTCAGCTTCAATGAGGCGCACTGATGGTGGGACGGCAGACATCTTGTCAGAATTGTCTGCCTTAGAAAATAGAATGGTGGCGGTGATGGGTGGACATGAGTTTGCGAATGTAGGTCCAAGATTGATTCCTCAAACAGTAATATATTTTAATATTTTCAATTTTATCTTACTGTTATTTATTTTGTTAAGTACACAAAATATTTTATACAGGGTGATTGGAAGATGGGTGCAAAGCTTTAAGGCGAAGATAGTACAGACAATTTAAAACCATTTAAACCATGGTTGTCTTAGACGAAGTCTTGCCATTTTTTTTAACAAATTTTTTAAGATTTTTTTCGAAAATTCCTAATAAATGAATTCATTTTTATTTTATTTAATTAAAGTAATGTGTAAGCAATCTAGCAAAACATGTTTCAGGCCTCTGTGTCGTTAGCCATTTTTTTTACAGACATTTAAAGTTCATAAAAAAAAATAAAATTCATAAATACTTTTTGTAAACCTTATTTAAAAAAAAGACGGAGGTGCTTTTTTTGTTCAAAGCTTTTTTAAATAATAATAATAATTATTGAAATTAGGACCTAAAAACCAATTTGAGAGAGAAATTTTAAATTTTAGGCAGACTAAATAAAAATGAAATGAAATATTTAAAAATGTAATAAAATAAGTTAAATAAATGAATAAACGAAATAATAATTTCATTGTTTCAGACTAGACCTACCAAGTCACCAGTTGTGATAGAGGATTCATTTAGACAACAAGATACGGAAATGCATAACATTAAAATATCCCCTATTCCAGACACGTCACACAATGACGCAATACCAGCATCATCCACAAGTAAATCTTTATTCGAATTTGTTTAGGAATGTATAATTAAATATTTGGAATCAGCCGTCCATCAGTCACACAACCCAACATAAGTGTGTACCATGAAGTGTTTGCGGACTAATCCCATTTCGGGCTATAGCAAAAAAATGGTTGCCTGTAAAGTCGGTTTTACGGGCGAAGATTTTACGTGACAACGTCTTTTTCTCGGTAGAATATTTATTGATATGAATATAATTAAATTGCACAATAGGAACAAGGAATTAAATGAAAATAAGAACGTAACGTTACCGAGCGTTACACTTTTTCATAAGTGACTCCCAGCCGCAACCTAATTTAAGACGTTGTCACGTCAAAAAAAAATAACTTGCATCTTTATGCATTGTTTTTGTAACAACTCAGAAGTTTGAAACTTGTTTGGTCAAATTCCCCGATTTTACATAATTATATTTTTTATATTTCAGTACCTGCGCCTCTCACGCCACTTCAGAATACCATACCATCACGACCCCACCGGCGGCGCCGCTCTTCAGTTCAGAGGCCGTTGGATGCAAACATGGATCAGTTCGAAAGTATCGAAGCGCGGCGGGTTGAAGCGGAATTAACTAAAGCGCAAGCATTTGCCCAATTGCCCAAACACATTGGCAATATCGCAAAGGCTTTGACGTCTATTGCTATTGCAATTTCGGATGTAGCTAGAAAAATGCCAAATCCTTAACTCTAAACCAGTTTTTAGTTTCATATTACATACAAAATGCATTAGCGATTAATGTCAAAGCTTTAAAGCTAATGTTTTCGAATAAGTAGGTATAGAGGTATGAGGAACAGGGTGTAAAGTACCTACACTCATACTCTATATGAAAAGGGAGGATCCTCCGACCAGACGGGTGTTGTGTCTGGCGGGCAACTGCCCAATGATTCATGTCGGGCCGTTGTATTATATGCTAGTTGCGCGGTAAACTCTGCTTGCGCGATGCAGGATTTGCGTGACGTCAGTATGACGCGTTGTTCGCATGTTGCGTTGTAAATACCGCTACATCACTCCCCCCCGGAGACCGGAGGTCGATAGTGGGCTGAGTCTTGTATCTTGCGATGCTTGCCAGGCCAGCTGAGGTTCGGAACTGGTTGCCGCATAGTTCACGGTGGGTCGGAACTGTCTGCGAAGATGTCCCCAGTGATTAGGGGTGGCGCTGCATTATGCTACAGTGCGTCGGATGTGGTACAGCGCGTCGGATGTGGTACAGCGCCGGGTTGAGGCCGACTGCTGGCGTCGACCAGGAGAGGGTTTCTATGGCTCTGCTTGTGGACTGGCCGAAGGTGCAGTATGCTGTGCTGAGGTTGCTGATGAGGCTGAGGGTGATGACCAGGTATGCGCGGTCGCTGCATGCTGGTGGTCAGGATACCCGTTGAAGCCGTGGATGCTCGCCGCTCTAAAACTTGCGGGAGTGATGATGATGACGTCACGCTGGAGTAGGTGCACGAAGGCTGCGCTGACGTTCTTGTTCGGGGTCACCAGTATAGAGGTATGAGGAACAGGGTGTAAAGTTCACTCATACTCTAGTCTAGATAGAAAAGGGAGGATCCTCCGACCAGACGGGTGTTGTGTCTGGCGGGCAACTGGCCTAATGATTCATGTCGGGCCGTTGTATACACAGTGTGAGTCTTCATAATGTGCACATATCGAAATGAGGGAAACGAAGCTTAATTATATCGACGGAAAAAATATTTTAAAAAATCTAAAAAAAAAAAAAAAAATGTAGCATTTTTAAAATTTTTTTTCGCTGCTGTGACCCCTTTGTAAACAATCGCCCCACAATTGAGAATGATGGTTTTTTTTTTTTTTTAATCGGATATTTTTTCATCAATTTTTACAATAATTGTAAAATTACTCATTAAAAGCCCCGATTACCTACCTTTTTTGATTACTTTAAATTATTCTCCATCGTATCAGATTTCTAAACGTAAAAATACCATGTTTATAACTCAATCACAACATTTCCTATCAACTGTTAAAGAAAGACCTTGCAATCACCAGCAGGTAAATATCCTTTGAAATATTTTTTTATTTTTTCAAATATTTTTTCCGTCGATAAAATTAAGCTATGTTACCCTCATTTCGTTATGTGCACATTATGAAGACTCACACTGTATATCAGGGTTGGATTTTGTACTATAATTATAGTATTTATACTATAATTTCGCCCTTTGTACTATATACTACCCACATCTAAGGATAGTACGTTAAAATACTATAATTTCAAGTATGCTCCCGAATGCTTAGTTTTAAGTCATATCAATATTTCGACCGTGCTTGTGTATACCTATCTGACCGAATTCTGATCTTGCGATGTTTTCTGTCGATGGCCAGAGATTCCCCGATTATTCTCCGCAGTATTGTACACTTCTCTCTTTCCACTTATCTACTCGTTCATTCCATTCCATTCGAAATGCAAACAAAGTGACAACACTAGCTTGTGAATTTTTGTGTAAAATAATACGTTTTTAGTTTTTAGAAAATGATGATAGACCGGAAGTATCCACCCCAAAAAAAAACTTCTTGAGTGCTGGTGTTGATTTTAATGACTATTAAGTTAAATTAAAAAAAATAATGAAAGTGTACTATAATTTTTTTATAAATACTATCCTTTTCATTTTTTTGTGCTATCTTTTTCAACCTACCTAAATCCAACCCTGCTGTATATGCTAGTGGCGCGGATGCAGGATTTGCGTGACGTCAGTATGACACGTTGTTCGCATGTAGCGTTGTAGATACCGCTACATAGGTATTGATTAAATGCTTGCGTTGTGCTTCAAATATGTTTTGTTTTTATTATTTAATTTGATTTTTTATTTTTCGTTTTTGTCATAGTTTTATAAGTAAATAAAAGTACATTAAAATAAAATAACAATTTATTCAGTTCTCCATTTTCATGAAATATGTAGGTAGTAGGGGCTGTAGGGGTCTTAATCCCTAATGTAATGTTTCCTATGACAGGAACCAATATAACATTTAGGAATAAAGAATTTAATTAAACATAAACTGTTGCAGTAGCGAAGGGTCAATTTTTGTAAGAGATAAGCCGGAGTAAATATCTTTACTAAGATTATATTATTTGTCTAAAGAATACGGACTGTGCCATTTTTCAAAGGGAAGTCGGTAAGAATCGAGTTGTGTGGAACCTTCGCCACTGAACTGTAGTAATACAATGTCTCAAAAATAGCATGAAATACATTATCAAAGAAAAAAGTAAAATGTTTTAACAACAAAACTTAAATCTAAAAAAATCCTATCTAAATCTTACTACACCTTTTTACCTACCTTCTACTCAACCACAACTGCTGAACTAAAGCATTTCGCTTTTCGATGCCTCGTCTTAGTTCAGCAGATGTGCTGCTATTTGATTCTTGAAAAGTGACAGCTGGGTAATCATTTCCATACTCTGCTGTACTCTCCACAAGATCAATATCTACTCTATTGATACACATATTGTGTAAGACACAACACGCATTGATTATTTTGGCTGCTGTATCAGGATGATAATGTAGCACCCTATGCCCGAGTAAGCACCGCCATCTGTTTTTTAGTACACCAATGGCATGTTCCACTGTATTTCGTGCAGAGCAGTGCAACTTGGTGTAATATTGTTCTGGGGAGCCTTCAGGAGCATTTACTATAGGTGTCATCATATACTCCCTCTGGGCATATCCAGAATCACCTGAAAAGTAAAACTAAGTAAGTAAAATATAATCACAATCAGAGAAACAAAAATTTCTGATCCAACTACTTATTTTACGTCATTACGTCATTTACTTGCCTAGTAAAAACACATTTTCTCCATTATTGTTCAAATCAATTAACTGTTGTTTCACAGGATGCTGATTCCAAACAATACTGTCGTGTGATGCTCCTCCAAATGAAGCATCTACTGACAGAATTCTTAAATCTGCATCACTTATCTGGAAATATATAAAACAAGGACATTTAACTAGTTATGTAATGTATTACAATTAAATATTAATTAAAATAGTATTGCCTTACAATCAGAACATTTCTTGAATGGAAATGTTTATGATTAAAAAATCTCTCTTCATTTTCTATAGGTCTAATTATAGCTACATGAGTGCCATCAATACATCCTATAACAGATGGAATGTGAAATTTTTCAAAAAACCTGGAACATAAAGCATAGTATATGGTTTTTATATAGTATATTAGATAACTTAACCTTTTCACCGCTGCCCGTACACAGAACGCGATGCCTCGCCAGCGCCAAGCTATTAATGTATAACGAAATATACAGTAAACAGTAGTGATGAGGGCAAAAAAACATGGTCACGATCCGATTAATAGTTGCGGAGATATGCGTGGACAAACATACATACATACATACGTCTATAAAATTTGGTATATTTGTTTGGAAGCCATAATAGATTGTCATATGTGAATATAATGCAATTCCAATAATATTACATACATACGTGTCGAATTGATAACCTCCGTTTTTTTTAAGTCAGTAAAAACCAGTATAAATTATAAGTATCAAAGAAACAAATACATAACTCAATAAAAAGTAATTTAAAAAAATTAAACCAACTTCAAAAAGAAATTAACTCAAAATTATGAAATAACTTTAATTTCGGAAGTCGGTGTCTTGGGATCTGTATTTTAGTTTTTTGCCACCGACTTCCGAAATTAAAGTTATTTCATAATTTTGAGTTGATTTCTTTTTGAAGTCGGTTTAATTTTTTTAAATTACTTTTTATTTCGTAATTTTTAGTTTTTGCACTAGAATTTGACCAAGGTTTTGAGATATTTTCCCTTTGACACTACACCCGTAGCTCGTATCAATACGCCAGGCCGTCACACTTACACGTATTAGTCCATATCTTGAAAATTACTGAACCGATTTTGATGAAACTTGCACTGTGCCCTAAGTTGAAGTAAATGTAAGCTAATACAAAAAATGGTCACGATCCGATTAATAGTTGCTGAGAAATGCGTGGACAAACATACATACATACATACGTCTATGAAATTTTGTATATTTGTTTGGAAGCCTTAGTAGATTGTCATATGTGAATATAATGCAATTCCAATAATATTACATACATACGTATCGAATTGATAACCTCCTTTTTTTTGAAGTCGGTAAATTAGAGCTATAAGAAATGAGGTAAGTACATCTCTATTTCTTTCATGACGTCTTTATTTTAAGTCCTTGGCGCTCAGAGTCAGAGCACGTTAAATTCAACTTTGATTAGGAATATGGTCTTTCTTACCTAAACAATTATTTTATTTTATTTGAACTCTAATCTCTTGTTTATGATAACTCTTCAAACTGTAAAGTAATCATTATAACTTTGTTAAATGTGCACTCCAGAGCCACAAGACACCTACAAGCGACGCTTAGTTTGTGGCTCAACGAACATTTCACTTATTGAATTCTTACTTTTTGATGAATAAACATTATTATTATCATCTAATTGGACATACCTCAGAATCATCTTCTGGTTCAAAGTTCTCCAGAAAATACTACAAGTCCGATTTCACACCTTATAAAATGTTTCCGAATCCAGTTCTTCATTCATTTCACTTTTGTTTACTTGTTAGTAAAATAGAATTGTATTGTTTTAAGCAAAGTGTAAGAAGGATGCATGCGCGCTCACCCGATTAGTGCTGATCGCACAAGACAGGGAGGTTTAGAAGGAAAAAGGAGAGGCCTTTGCCCAGCAGTGGGACACAAAATAGGCTAACAAAAAAAAACGTTAAAATGAAGATCTTCTAATGAAGTCGTGGCGCTGGTGGCATGAATATCTGGAACTTCTATTGAAGTCCGTGGCGGTGAAAAGGTTAATAATTTCTACTTATGTTAATCTACTTATGTTAATAAATAAAATATGGTACAAAGTATTTGTCATTAGCATTACCTCCTTTCTAAAGCATGTCTTTCCTGACGAGTTTGAGGAAACTTAATCCATTTACTTTGCACTATTGGATGGTTAAGAGCTGCCGTTACATCTCTAATAGTACGAGAAACAGATTGCTGCGACATTAGGACCCCATATGTGCCTCCAACTAGTTTTTGGTAACTCCCAGTCGCATAAAAGGACAATGCCACTAAAACCTGCAAGAATGTTAATAGTAATAAGCTATTGATCTTCCAAAAAAAGTCATGATATCATTGATTTATGTCATCTAGCAAAGAACTATTATTCAAATTCAAAATGATTTATTTTGGGACAACTAGATCCACTGCTTAGTGTACAACAACTTAGAAACAATTGTTAGTACCTACTTAAATACAATAACAAAGGACCACACTCACATAAATATCACAAATCACAAATGCCCCTGTGCCGAGACACTCCGACCGTCAAGATAACCAACAGGGAGATACCTCCCTAAAAGATCACCAGACCATGCACAATGGTCCACTGAAGGACTAAGTGCGGAAACCAAACCCCTTAACATAGAATATAGAAGATCACCAGACGAACGAAATGTCTCAACACAGGCGCACGCACATCTTCAGCTATAGTTTTCAGGATGCTGTTGGGACTCCCCGGCACCCTCCTCATAAGTGAACTAACTTTTTTCCTGATGACAGCTTTAAAACCGTTAGTATGAGCCTGCGCGAACCTCTCGGAGGCACTGCAGAAACGACGTAGGGTAGGGTGGTATAAGATTGCGCGGTCGATAAAATTGCGCATACGTCCCTGCAGGACAACGGAGTGAACTTCGTAGCCAACTTCAGTCGTGTTTTGTTTCCTGTCGCAAAAGGCACGCGCTCCCAAAAATTAATTGTGAATGAGTGGAAAACACAAGAAATATGTAAGTACAAAGTTTTTATTCACTTTTGATCTAATTTTTCGATGAAATGAATGCGTTACTATACTGTCAATGTAAGTAATTTTAGTAATTTGTTAACGTTTTGGTGCGGCAGGATCACTCAAGTTTTAATATCATAGGATGTAGTTCGAATATTTTCTAAGAGGTGGCAGTAGTATCACAATGTTTAGAATGGTATCCGAATGTGTAAAATTGCGCACTTTGAGTGCGTGTAAGATTGCGTGCGCAATCTTACACGCCCCTATATTTTGGTAGTTAGAAATATGAAAAAAAATATTTTTGTTTCCAATTTTGTTGATTAGGTATATTTATTGATTTTATTGTATAAGTTTTTTTTTTTTCAGAATGTCGAGAAGAGAAAGGAAAATTGATCGCCAGGTTTGTTCTGATGAGACTATCAGGAGGCTCGTAGGCGAATTGATAATGGTGAAAGCAAAAGAGCAGTGGCTGTATCTTTGGGGATGGCAGAGTCTACTTTACGATTCCGTTTGCAACAACCACATTGTGCTGCAAAGCTAGGCAGATTTGATACGACTTTCTCGACTGAGGTAGAAGAAGATTTTTGCGAGCACCTGAGGACCTTAGAAGAAGACTGGATCGAGTGCATTAATTGTAAGGAGTGGTGGCGTGAAAACTGTTCAGACTACAATGGCTCCGGGGCTTTTATTTGCGATTTGTGCAAATAATATAGTTGCGCAATCTTATCGATCTCAATGCGCAATTTTACACACGAGGGTGTTTAAAATTGCGCAATTCCCAATTTGTGATTTTAGTGTAATTGCTAAGAAGATTATTTATTTTTTGTTTCAATTAGTATGTTTATTTGTTGCCATAATAATAACGTTAAATAAATAAATGATTGATCTCAGATAAGATTAACATTTTTTATTTTATGAGCGGTTGGTTGCAAATTGCGCAATCTTACACCACCCTACCCTAGTCCCAACATCATCCTGAAAATGTTATTGTATTGGACGCGCAGTGTGTCCAGGCATTTTTTGGTATGACTTTACCCATAGACTACCCGTATACAGACCCTGACAATACGCTTTAAATAGCGTGATTTTAACTTGGTCCGTACAGCGGTTGAATCTACGGGCCAGCATGTTGCCACGGACTGACAGAACCCTGCTACATATTATGCACACAATCATGTACCTTATATTTTGGTGATATATCACTTCTTCTTCGATGAGTTTGCATAAAAGGCTTAATGCTTTCGTAAATTTCCTCAAACAAATCCTTGCTCACTCTATAGTTTGCTTTAAATTCGTATTCATTCATAGAAAACGCTTTGTCCGTATACCGCATGATCCGACGCTCATCTCGTCTTTGTTTTAATTGTTTTTTATGAGAATTACGTAAAAGACTGTATATTACTGCTAATCGTGCCATAGTATACTCATAAAAACCCACTGAAAACCACATAAAATGCAACTATGCAAGTTACACTTTTGAACTTTTGTTATTGGAAAAATCACAATCATAGATAAAATACTAAACAATCCACAAACTATCCCAGGCAAAAAACTGAGGAAGGCAGTGGTTACAATGATACTAAATCACGACGTATGTAATATTCCTTAAGCGAACAAGTTGATAGGTGTTTTTTTATTTTGTCGGATTATATCGTGACCAATACTATAATGTACTCTGTGAACGATGTTTTAATCACATCACTAGTAGAGTTAGTGTGGCACTATGGTGTGGCAATTTTTTTTAAGGTGAAAGCGCCTGGGTAGCCCGCGAAATTCAATTTTTTGACGTGACAACGTGACAACGTCTTAAATTAGGTTGCGGCTGGGAGTCACTTATGAAAAAGTGTAACGCTCGGTAACGTTACGATGAGTCACCGAACGAGAGAGAGAAAGACGTTGTCACGTAAAATCTTCGCCCGTAAAACCGACTTTACAGGCAACCATTTTTTTTTAGGTTTTTTGCAATTTGCTGGTCAGTATTAAGTTGTACGTTGATTAAAATATGATTCGCGGTCGTAACAAATATGTATTTATAATCATTAAAGTCATCAATACAACTCTCTAAGACCATGTAATCCCCAAGAATGACTATTTCATGAAATCTTGACATTTGGGGATTACATGGTCTTAGAGAGTTGTATTGATGACTTTAATGATTATAATTCTGTAAATACATATTTGTTACGACCGCGAATCATATTTTAATCAACGTACAACTTAATACTGACCAGCAAATTGCAAAAAACGTAAGAAAATTTGAATTTCGCGGGCCACCCTTAACGAAATGAGTACCTATGACAGTAAAGCGCTTATTACACTATCCAATTTTAAGGAAAGTTAATATAGGAAATCGGCAGATGTAATCGCAGTTAGAACAGGGGGCTTACTATCACCTCTTATAGCAGGGCAGAAGTTGAACTGCATTGCTTTTTTGTACTATGCGGTCTTATTAGCAGGCCTGCAACAGGCCTGCTACGCTGACGTTTACAAAAACTGTTCACCTTGTTTTTTGTATAGAATTTTATACTATGGCGTGTTCTAATTGACAACAGTAAAACGACTGCTGAACGTTTGTAACGTCAAATTATAACCATCTTGAATAAGTTACTATTAGACGAGCTTTTTCAACATTGTTTTGTAATTCAGTGCCCATACAACACTTATTTTTATTATTTCTCTAATTCTTTTGTAGATGTGTGACGAGCACGAAATATTTGGAGAGTGAATATCGAATAGAAAAAAGAAACCGACGGCGCGGCGTCGCACTAGGAAAATAAATAAGTAACCCTTTTGAAATGAATAAAGGGAATTTATGAATCAATATTTTTCTTATTTGACCTAGTACCTACTAAAAATAAAATAATAGTGACCACACATAGCAATGCCTAGTGTAATCAATGTACTGGCCCCTCTGCTCTTTAACATCTACACTAATGATCAACCGGTGAGCCCAAACACAACCCTCTTTCTGTACGCAGACCTCTTGCCAAGCCACTCACTTTGAGGAGATTGAAAACAACCTTTCCACCGCCCTCTCAGCAACGCCCTGAAACCTGAAACCAAATCCCTCTAAAACGCAGTCATGCGCATTCCACGTTCGTAACAGAAAAGCGGGACGAACATTAAATATCTCATGGCAAGGGGTTCCAATCACCTACATTGACTACAGTACTCACCCAAAGTATCTTGGCATCACTGGATAGGTCCCTCCCGGAGAAACTGCGAAAATGTCAAACAGAAAGTGCATCCCAGAAATCACTTACTCTGTCGCCTAACGTATCCACCAGATGGGAGGCATCTGCTCAAGTCGTGCGAACAACTGGAATGGCGCTTTATTTTTCCGCAGGCCTGTCCAGTATGAAGCCGATCAGCCCACGCTAAGTTAGTGGATACAGCTCTAAATGAGACATTATTGATTATTACTGGTTGCTGAAAATCTATTAAAGATATTTGACAGATTGTAGTAGCTTGATGTGCTGGCGTCTGTACCAGGTTGCGCGTCGATGTCCCTGTGAAAACCGACCCTGTTGCGAATGCTGTATCCACTGACTGGCATCGCGCCTCCGCAGGACTATAGCCAGCCGCATCGAGGGCGAAGCTGCAAGATGACCCACGCCACTCAATGCACAATTTTACTTCAGTGTCACAGAGGCTTAAAAGCTGCAGGTTTATTTGTTCCCTAGGATGTCTACATTACAGTGGTAATAAAGAATAGTTCAACAGAACTTGTCTAACGGGAATACCTACTGAGAAATAAGATCATAACATAGAGCACACTAAAATAGCTATTGTTTAGCGAGTAGTTTGGCCTCGGTTTTATAATTTAGTAAAATAGTGGGTCAGTGGGTCGTCTTAGGGGCGGATTTAGGGGCGGATCACATAATTAACAAAATATTTTTATTACTAATATGTAGGTTAACAATTTCAACGTCAGACGACTTAGAAGTAAATAGTATTTCATCTAAAATTATGCAGGTCGCTCCACCTCTCATCTTGATACCATGTCTACATGTGCACAAGCACAACAGCCAACGCCAACAATGTCTTCGCACATTGCGTTGAAATCTTACTGAACAATTATTATTAACACAACATCCTTCTGGAGTACATGCTGTACCGTCGTGAAGATTCCAGTTCATTAAAACCCTTCAATTACACACAGGAAAACAAAAAATATCAATTTCATGCAATTCGAAAGAAACGGACTAATTAAATAAATGAATGAAATGTTTTTGGACACTTCTTGTGACACTTGTCTTTTTGACAGTGTCAGATAGATAGTGCTGCGGCTTGATTATAATATGAAACTCATTAAACTAAATAAAGGATCGAGTCCATTTTCTCTCGATGTGCCACTTGATGTAGTCGCGATTAGATAAAGTATTCAAACTAAGCTAAGAATCATCACTTTTTGAATGTCAAAATTACAAAAGAAACTCGCCTAAAACGCCCGCCCTTCACCACTTCCTAGTGCTTTCGCTGGGGAGAAGTTGATAACGTGTAATTTGTCATTAAAATCGTCGTCGTACCGTCATTGATTTTCTGATTGACAGTGGAATGTGAGTAGGAGAAACACTCTTTACAAAGCCGATCTTAGTTGAATGTTACTGACTTAAATCAAAGCCGATCTTAGTTGAATGTTACCGACTTAAATACCTATGTATGTACAGACGCCAGCAGGTCAACTTACCCGAAACTGTCAGATTTTCCCAACCTTGAACCTTATGCTTTAGCTATAAAGTCGAAAATCTATTAAAGAAATCTGACAGATTGTAGTAACTTGATGTGCTGGCGTCTGTACCAATAAAGAACGGTTGCTTTATTCTGGATCACAGAGCATTTAACCTTTTTTTCTGGATCTTGCTTTAAGGTAACTTAAGGTGCCTTAAGGTACTGGAGGGAGGTTCCCTCTAGTACCTACCTTAGATTCAACTTGAATTGAGTTTTCGAACTACATATTCTACATAATCGGGACAATCGAGTGCCTGACTGTTAATCATAGATTAAGTACTAATATGGAGCAACCGTTAATAACTGAGTACAACACTAGAGTCAAACTGACAACAAACCAAAAACTGCAATCCGTTTCACGTTGTTTTTACTAAACTCGAGAGTGTAAACTTAAAAAAATGGGATTAAACACAGGAGGACCTGCTGCAGCGGCAATGGTTTTTCTAAAAATAGATTTGGTTACCACCTCGATCTGTATAAATATAATAGGAATATAATATATTTTTATTTAAAATAGTTAAAATACACGCTTCATTACATGTATTTATTACACTGACGACCATAACGGGAATTGAATCAAATGAGTGCATTATCAAAACATTTTCTTTTTATTGCGATTTCGTGATCCAGGTTAAACTTTATTTCAAAAATCGACTATTTAAAATGATATTTAGGTTATTTTTTTTAGGTATTAATTAATAGACGTTACACTATAGGGGGCCCAAAAATACTATCTTCTCTCTGCAACCATTTTCCACATTATTTTGCTGTTCCCATGCTTGGAAGGATTTGTTATACCTAACTGCATTTATTTCTCTAGGATTATTTAAGAACTCCCGGCGAAGCAGTTGGGTCATAATAACACGACTTGCTCGTGTTTTACTAGAAATAAAATTCACCACATTAATTGTTATAAAATCTGAGCGACATTCCAATCCAATTAAAAATGCGTAAATTAAATAGGTACACTATTATGATATTTTCATCATGTAAACAAACTTACGACATTGTGAAGATAATACAAATATACAAATAAATAATTATTATTTATTTGGCGCGCAAAAATACATTTTTTTTTTTATTGTTGCACGACGTAACCACACACGTTCAAAATCACATTGAATCTTTCAAAGTTACAAAGTTGTTTTGAACGTGAAATTGAGCTCTATAGTGCTTTTAGATATGGTATCAAGGTAATTTGTTGTACATAATCATAGTTAGAATATGTATATACCTAAGAAAATCATGTTTCTATTATTTTCAAAAAACCGGTAATATGAGATTTAAGTTTTTGAACGATGCCTAATAAAAAGACAATGGCGTTACAGCAGGCCACAGACAAGCATTACCATTCAACTTCGGTGAAATTCGTGCAATAGTCGTTCACTTTTAATACTCTCCTAGTACGATTATTAGCAGAGCAGAAGTAGGCCTGCTTTTGAATTGAATGGAAATTGAACGTTTTTATAAAAGGTGATAGTAAGTCCCCAGATTGGATCCAATTTAGTGTAAATTGGAGGTTCAACCGCTCTACTTCCTAAATTGTCTACGATCTAGGATAGTGTAATCACGGCGCTACGATTTAGAACGACTAGTCGGCGCCAAAGAGAAAAGTAACTATAGAGGTCCGCGCACAAACTACTTAGAGATACTGCGTATGGTCCGCGCTTTGAGCAAAGTGGACGAATAGACCGCGCGCACGAATGCTAGCAAAAGTATTTTTTATATAAATGCTACATATAACATGGCGACTGCATCGGAAACATTTTAGGTTTGAAACCACCGTTTTAAAGCGTGTAGATCGTGCTTTAGAATATTATAATTTAGTGTAGTGTGTGTGATCACTAGCTTCCGTCTTCCTAGTAAGAGTGTTTCTAGTTAGATTTCCGTAGACCGCGAAATTCAAATTTTCTTACGTTTTTTGCAATTGCAGGTCAGTGTCAGATTGTATCTTGATCAAAATATGATTCGCGACGTTAACAGGTACATATTTAGAGAAATATAATCATTAGAATCATTAATATATCTTTCTAAGTTAGATTTCTACCACCAACCACCAATCTCTTATGGTAGAAATCTAACTTAGAATGATGATAGATGTACAAAATGATTCTAATGATTATAATTCTGTAAATATGTACAGACGCCAGCACATCAAGCTACCCGAAACTGTCAAAATTTCCCAATCAACTTTGAACCTTATACTTTAGCGATAAAGTTGAAAATGTATTAAACAAATTTGATAGATTGTAGTAGCTTGATGTGCTGGCGTCTGTACCTGTTATTGTCGCGATTTCGCGAATCATATTTTGATCAAGATACAACCGGACACTGACCTGCACCTTAACATTGGATAGTGTAATAAGCGCTTAGCCTTAATCGTTTAGTATAAAAAAGTGTTTTTTTCCTATGACTAAATCTTGTGTTAATCGATTATTTATTTTATTTTTTTATCGAGTAGCTTCAATCGACTTTACGCACGCTCGCCTCTAGTGCGTACCTGCTGGTACAGGCTGCATGTAATACAGTATCACAATTTTCTCATTTGCTACAAAAAACATCACAAGAATATAATAATATATATTTTCAGCTTTATTATTTAAATAGTAGCTAATTACGAGCAAGTTGGTGAAACAAATGAGTGTTAACTGTTAATAATGTTTTGCTAGACAGCTGACGACTGATGGAATAGAAGTGTCTACAAAAAAATCAGGAAATCAGGTTAGTGTTTTATTATATATAATAGAGGCTAATTTGTTTGTATCTAATTACGAATATATCAAAAGCTTCATATTAGACTATTTCTGTGATCGATATTCTTTAAAAACTTCTTCGACTGATTTTCCAATTGCTGGGGTTTATCTATCACTTAAAATGACAGCACTGTTGGTTCAGGTTGGTCTCTGTGTGGTTGGTTGCTACCTTCGGTAGGGATAGCTTACAAATTAGGTTTAGGGTTTCTCAATATCCTATGTCTAAATATATTTCAAGTAACAGTAGTTCTGGTCTGGTATTTTCATACTGGTTAAACTTTGATTAATTACTACCTAATTGGCTATAATATTTACAATGACTTTTTATTTGTGTTTATCTTAAAAACTTTACTTAAATGACTTAATTTACCAGTATTTCACATGTAGTTCAAGTATGCTGCAGAGCAAATTGTTGTATTACAACAAATGTTATAATTCAGGGTAGGTTAATTATTTAGAATTTCATCGAATGAAATACCTACCTACATGTTATTGCACACAATTTAATAAGCTAGCTCACCACTTGTAACTGTTCCTTGTGTTTCTATTTATTTAGCTAATTTAGTTGAACCAGATCTCCCCCTAAGATGTCCCTGTGACCCTCTTGTCTCTCTGTGAAGCAATGATCATAAGCCTTCATTCTGTGCCCATTTG
Organism: Oligia latruncula; assembly: GCA_948474745.1. Taxonomy (NCBI): domain Eukaryota; kingdom Metazoa; phylum Arthropoda; class Insecta; order Lepidoptera; family Noctuidae; genus Oligia; species Oligia latruncula. The sequence goes on from OX419694.1 coordinate 6,747,231, forward strand.
GAAAATTTTCTCTTCACAAAATATTAAAATTATAGAATGCACAAATGCTTGGCATACTTATTTTAATAGTTTATTTATTTATTTTCATATACCAGAAAATACATAACAAAAAAATATGATTAATAATACAAAACATACAATGGGCAATAAGTTTGTATTTAAAGAGAAGAAAATTCATCTGCAGCTACCTTCACTTAACTTCTGTGGCATGTATTGTTTGAAAGCCACTGAATAGTTTGAGGGTAAGGCTATAAGGTGAATAGAATAGATCCTTGGATGTCCTCATAACATAAGTTACTGGCTGTAAATTGTATCTAAGGTTACCAAAAGTGATCTATGGTTGAGTATCTGTGGAGTTTCTTGCCAGTTAGTATATTCTACTAAGGAGGACCAAATTTTTGGAACCATACAATTCTTGAGCTTGCGCTAGATCTTGGCATAGTGGATAATGGCCTACTATTATAGTACACACACATTTTGCCAGTTATGTTCTAATCCCATGTATTGGTGAGCCTATTGCCACCAACCGGGTACAAACCCACAACTCTCTGGCTAAAGTTTCAGGGAATATAGGCATGATGATTCTTGAACTGTGCACTAGATCTTAGTGTAGTGGATAATAGCCAATTATATTTCACCCTCATTTCACCACCACCACCACCATTTCAGCCGAAAGACGTCCATTGCTGGACATAGACCTCCCCCAAGCACCTCTACTTCGACCGGTTTTGTGCTTCTGGCATCCAACGAGTTCCTGCAGCCTTTACAAGGTCGTCAATTATGTTTTAGACCCATGTAATAGGCGGCAAGCCTATTGCCAACAACTGGCCCCAAATCCAGACCTCTCTGCTTGCTGCTACCCTTAGGGGAATATAGGTGTGGTGTTATGTTACCTTATATGTACAGTCAACAAAAGAGATAAGTATGCAGGTTCGTCGGATATAGTTGAAGTTTATTAAAAAACCGATGGATGTTGTCGACTGAAATTTAATTTGAGAAATGGGCTGTTTGTTTTCCTTAATAACATTAAATTTAATTCGAGAACATCCATCGGTTTCTTACAAAATTCAACTATATCCGACGAACCTGCATACTTATCTCTTTTATTGACTGTATCATACTAATTCTTGAAACTCATAAATGCGCATGTGAAAGTGCTATATGAGAGATTAAAATTGTTGTATGTGAACAATCGTCCAACTCAACTCTTTGTATAGTAAGTCCATTCATCTAACAAACTATTATGACATCATAAATTGAATAATCGCTGCAAGTATGAGATCAGATATTGTTTAGCCTTATCTGTTATTCAGTTGAGAAATAACATCTGTTACCTTACAATTTATCACATTATCAGTGCCTTGTGAAAGAGCTGCAGTTTACTTAATATTTTTTATTTCTCATGTTATCTCGGTATTCTAGATAAGTGATTGTTACAAGTATTGTGGTACTGTTATATTAATTTGATAGTAATTTTCGTTGTAGTTTAAAGTACTTATGTGATTATAGTTAATTGGTCATTAGCAACTGATTGCTTTATAAACATTGAATGGCGAATGAAAAGTGATTAAGTTGTGTAAAGCATTATTCATTGTTTTCCCCATTGTTTCCATTAAATAGGTCTTAAGGTATTATACATAATATAAATATAAACATACTTTGTGGCTATTTTTCTTTCATGTTTTTATATTTTCACATTACACTAACTAACCTTGGAAAATATTTGTGTGTAAATGAAAATATTTTGTTGTTAAAGAAGAGAATGTTTCGTCATAAATTATGTTTTTTTTTTTGTTTTTTAAACAACTAAGACCCATTTTCACCGAACTCGGATCCATACTTATCCATACTATAATATTATAAATTCGAAAGTAACTCTGTCTTTCTGTCTGTATGTTACCTTTTCACGCCTAAACCACTGAACGTATTTCGATAAAATTTGGCAGAGAGATAGATTGCATCCCGGGGAAGGACATAGGATAGTTTTTATCCCGATATTCCCACGGGATCGACACTTATGCGGGTGAAACCGCGGGGCGCTGCTAGTAATTAATAAAATATGGAATATTAATGGACTGAGAGTATGTGAAATAAAATGATTATCTTACGAAGTATGGTGAAACTGGCCTTTAGCCTCAATTTTATCAATGTATTATTTTTTCTTTTCTGTAATTCTGTACTGTGAACTGATTTCTTTGTTATTATGCTTAATAATAATTAACAAGGCCTAAGTTTATTAAAATACATTCAAGTGATAATAATGTTTATCTTTTTAGGGTTCCGTACCCAAAGGGTAAAAACGGGACCCTATTGCTAAGACTTCGCTGTCTGTCCGTCCGTCTGTCTCGTCACCAGGCTGTATCTCAAGAACCGCGATAGCTAGACAGTTGAAATTTTCACAAATTATGTAGGTACATATATCTGTTATATATGTACCTACATAACAACAAATACTAAAAACAAAATAAAATAAATATTTAAGGGGGGCTCCCATACAACAAACGTGTTTTTTTCGGCGTTTTTGCCTTGTGGTACGGAACCCTTCGTGTGCGAGTCCGACTCGCACTTGGCCAATTTTTTGCTCTTTTTTCCACCAGTTAGATTTAGTCAAGTTTTCTACACCTAGTTTGAAATCCCGCTAAAATTGGTGATAAAACTTTTATATGTCAATAGTATAGTTTCCATTCGCTAAATTAAAATTTTGGCAACTGTAGAATAACACTGTTATCAATGTGTACCAAGAAATAATCCCTAGTGAATCATACTTGTGTACCATGTTGTAACTTCTTACCTGACGTGCCTGACACTCTTTGGCATTACTGTGTTAACATTAAGCCCCATTTGACGTACTGCTACATACAATAATTAGGCTTATTAGCAAGTTTATTCATATGCAAATACAAACAACATTCTGCATTTACCAGCTAAACATGTACAAGCTGTGGAAAATCATCACTAGAAAATGTGCCTTTTTATGTTAATTTAATATTTGTTTCAAGTTTAGACCATGATAATTAGTGACGTCCTTGTTGCAGGGTCAACCAAGCGCGCGGGCTATGACTTAGGCCATGCAATAAAAATGGAAGTAGTCAATATAGGCGAAGGTCGGTACGAACAAAGTGAAAATGTGCCGGGAAGCAGTATCGACAGCGATGCCTCCAGCAGCGCGTTTGAGAGCAACGACAGTGATCAATACAGCGAGGACTTGGACAAAACATCAGAAGATGGTGACTTGAAAGAGGACCTGCAAAAGACAATACCAGAATGCTACAAATCCGACTCAAACTTTTCATCACATACAGTAAGCATCACAAATGACGAGGAGTTTCAGGCGACGGCATTGTGCCAGTTTATGGATATATTGAATGATTTAGACGAAGTTTTAGATAAGTCTTTACTAGCCTGTCTTGACGATGGAACGAAAAACTTCGACAGCGACGAAGAGGATCTCATTTGTAAGATTAAGGAAGTTATTGGCGAGGGTCAAGGAGAATCAGATCGTTCGGAAGCGCAAAGTTCTGTGGACGACAATACTCAAGTAATAACAAGTTCCAACGTTCATGCGTTTGCACCGTCTATGGAAGAAATGGACATCACACCAAGTATATCTGAAAGGTCAAATCTCACGAGCCTTGGGCGTTCGAAAAGTTTTTCAGAACTCACTGACAATGATCGGCAAGCTTTAGTTTCATCATTAGAGAGAGCAAGTACGACGAACGACACATTGCGAAACTCAATGAGGCGATTAGATCCTATTGTTCTGCCGGCGATAACAGCGGAGGCGTCTTGCGAGCCTCTAACGTTGCCGGTGATACTTTTTTTGGAGCATAATATTAACATGCGGCCGACGAGCGCTCCGATACAGTTGCAAGTGACGGCAGCGAATCTCAGTAGTGATGGTGCTTCGGGACCTTTGATTGTGGGGCGTCGTGCTTTGTTGATGAATCGCACGCTTTCACTCCCGTCTCCGGGGGAGAGTGACGTCACGGCTGGGGACTGGACTGGACGAAATACTGCCAGGAGTACCGCAAGGAGCACTAGTGCGTCCAGTTCGTCCTCAGAATCGTTAGACGTTGCTCCCATCATCCAAAACGCTGGAAGTGCCACTGAGGAGAGGTAATTATAAATTTTAATTCAAACTTAATTGTGTTATACTTTGCGGTTAACTCATGCATTGAGCAACCTTCGCGATTTCGGCAATACATTACTCATTTCATTCTGAAAAATGAGGTCATAGGATGTGATTTGATGATTCATGAATTAGAGATCATTTTCTCCAAAAATCTGATAAATTAAAGTTACGATTTTTTGCAGAAACGAAGAGACTGAAGAACCTCCTTTTGGAGTCTGGCCACATCGTATGAGTGCCATGCTGGCGTGCCTCAGTTGTACCGTGGGAATATTTAATATATCTAGATTTGCCATATTCAGTGTTCATTTTGGAGGTAAAGAATGGACTTTTACGTAATTAATTGGATTCACCTTATTTCCTGGTATCTATAACATGGATCTTTTTTATTGTTGCAGCAAGCTTCATAATACAGTTTTTTATACTGTCATTTTTAATCGGAATACCGTTGTTTACTTTACATTTGTGTTTGGGCCAAGTGTTGGAGTCTGGCCCGGTGGACATGTGGCGTATATCGCCGATATTCCAAGGCGTAGGCGTCTCTTTGCTCATTACTCAAGCCGTGATTGGCATGTACAGTATAATAGGTCTGTCTTGGATATTTGTTTACTTTAGAGACTCTTTTATAACGTCCAATGACAAATACAAATGGGCACTACCACACGAATTCAATTTTGAAGGTGAGTCAACCAAATTAAATACTTTATTGTTTGGACAATGTCAACAAATTCGGTGATATCAATCACTAAGTGAAGCAGGAAGTCTGAATGAAGGTCGGCAATTTACACAATTACTTTTTCCGTTAGTGGAACAAGGAAGTTAGGGTCAGACTGAGAAAGTTTTTTTCATGTTACAGATGCCGTTGCGAAGAATGGTACTTATAAAATACAGGAGACTTTACCGCAGTATTTTCATGGCGAGGTTTTACAAAGGAATTTGGGGTCCAATAGTTCATATTTTGGCACAATAAAGTTTCAAGTAGCGTTCAATTTAGCGGTAGTGTGGATGATAGTGTTCGTCGCGCTGAGTAAAGGATTGAGGTCTTACGGCAAGGTAATTAACATCACAGGCTAGAGCGCGTCATTGTAATGTAAGGTGATTTCCCACGAAAGTGTAACAAGTTATAATTGTAATTGCAGGCTGTATATATGCTGATATTCCTGCCGATCTGTGGTACATTAGTGTTATGTACCAAATTGCTCACTTTGATACCGTACGACACCGTCATCAATGTATTCTCCGAGACTGAATGGAGCGAATTCTTCATTAATAGTAATGTATGAATATTTTTTTTCACCTTAGAATAATTTACCGATCTTATCTCTTTTAAGTGCTTGCTGTTTGCTAACCTCTAATTATGTAAACAAAAGAATAACTCAACATTATACACCTCTATTCAATTCATGGTCACAGACAATACAATTTTTTTTTTTCAGAGTTGGGCAGCGGCAGCTCAAGAAACGTTCCTAACATGGGGTCTCCTTGGGGCCTGTATAATGCAACTAACATCACACAAAAACGCTAAAAACAAAACGAATAAAATACTACAGAAGGAGAGTGCGTGTATTGTGGCATTTACGTTCGCAGTTCTGCTACTGGGATCGTTTTTGGCCAACACTTGCGTGCAAATATTGAAGAATTATGGCTATGTTTATATACCGGGCAGTTTCGGTGAGTTTTACGTGTTTGCATATTTTTTATTGGGTGGACTATTGATTTCAGTGGTCATGCTAATATGTAGCTAGCAATCAACTTTGCTTGGATAATGTTATTTTGGTCAACCGGCCGTAAGGTCAGGTCTATATCCTGCAGTCAATGTTTCCTCTAATGATGATGAATTTTCAAAAGCAAACATGAAATTTGACAGCAGTTGTATTGATCAGTGACTTGGTGAGGCATTAAAAAACCGGTTTGGTTAGTCATTCCCTTTGACTGCATTTGATTAGTAGCCTACGCCAATTAATTTTAGTATGCTGCAGTACCTAATGCATAGGAGTTTATTTATAGCCTTATTTACGAGCGCAGGAATACGCTTTGCAAACTGTATATTTTAGGTTTACATTTATCGCGAAATTTCAATATGCTGTGTGCAATATCAATTTCGCGGTCAATTCTGTACGCTTCGTCTGTCATAATAATATTTTACCCCCTTACTAATAAACGTAATAAATCAGATGAACAGTTACACACTGATTTCTCTCTTTCAGTCTTCAATAATCTGATTTTCGTAAGAAGAAGACAAAGCGTTGTGTCACTATACAGACGCTATACAACGTTTATTAGTAAGGGGTAAGGGGGTAAATAAAATACATGTAATTTTGTTTGTTGTTTTCAAATCGATATTTTATTTTTATGAAAATGAAAATTAAAGTTAATTTATCCATGGTTTGCAAATGAAAGTTACTCTCGGCTTTAATTTAGCTGTAGAATATTAGCATATAGATAATTATTATATTTCTCACACAGCCAGTTGTAATTCACATAATTACGTATTGTACTCTGTAATATCCATAAAACCCACATGTTCACTAGATATATACTATTATTATAATAAGCATGTAGTTATTACAGTTGTAGAAGTGCATCTAATTGGCTGCAACATATTTATTAACTGTGAAATTAACAACATAACTCGCAACCAGTCTGACGATGACGTACGATGATTTGTAATACCATTGTAGTATTTTGTTTTGGCTTTAGTTACAGCCACACAGCCACAAACACGTGCACAAACGTCACCGGAGCTGAAATTGACACTGAAATGTAACCCTTATGTTCTTTTACGGTACATCCAGACATATTCCCGTCAGGGTCATAGTGGCAAAGTCGTGCTACATTCATGTTCGAGTCGACATGGTTCGGTCCAAGCCGGGCGGCAACATATATTTTGCCGCCCAGTTGAGCCCAATCCTGCCGAATCATGTTTACCCGGACAAGCTTGTCACGCCTTAGAGTTGGCGACAGGGTTGGCAAAAGATTGCTTCCATACATTTTGTCACACATTTTCGGGCTTTGGATCCTCCGGCCTTTCTCAGAAGTACCATCCGAAGTATGCTCAGATGCTCTGCCTTTATAGCAAACCTGAGCTATGATGCCCCGGAGCCTTACAACTCCGAGACGGTGTGGCTTAGCAGCGTTGTGAGAGAGACAAATGAATATCCTTATTTTTCTAAATCTATGTATACATTATCCCCTTTTATTTATAAATTTTGCTTAAAATTAAGAGACGTGTAAACGTCAAAAATGTATGAGTGAACAGTCGTTAATCATTACTTAACTTTAAGCAACGTTTATAAATAAACCCCATTATGAATTGAACTCCGTTATTCTTCTAAACTGGGCAACGGATTTTGATGCGGTTCGCATCAGCATTTAAAGAATTTATTCCGGTATATGTGCATAAGAGCTCAACTGTCACTAATGGTAATGAGACACAATTACTTGTTCTATTGTTACCGACCTTTAGGAGATTTCGCGACATCGGAGCGGTTATTGCATTAATTAATATAAAACTTACATAATTATAATGCTTAATTAAATCAGAGTTTTTTGTCAAGTCGTTAAAACCTTGAAGCAGGCCCGGGGCGGGTCGCTAGTAATACATAAAATATATTGATTGCAGAAACGGTAAAGTCCACACAATTCCTATGGCCCATTTCGGAGCCAATGCCGGGCAACGCGGTCTCTACACCAGTCCGCTACATGGGTCACTATGGCAGCTTGGTAGGAGTTACTGTTTGGAAGACTGGCAACACCGCGCGCACTATCAGCGGCTGGCAACCCTTACAGCTGGCTACACAGATCGTGCCGGCTACTCTAGCTGTGTTGCCTGCTAATTTGGTAAGTTGAATAAAAACTTTTTGATGTTCCAAGCGTTATGGAAAACGATTAGTAACACAGTTTTTATCATTATGATAAGTAATTATGTAATAAAGATCCAAGAGCATTTATTTAAACTTGGTTCCAGAAAATAAGAATAAATATTTCTTAGATAAAACTTTAACTGGATGTATGTATACTTACTCCTAACATTTTAAGCAAAGCGCACATTGCAGCCGCAGCGCAACGCATTTTCGTACAACAAAGTACGAAAGGAATGAAGGAGGATTTTTGCAAAGCGTTGCGTTGCGATGCAGCCCGCCTCAACCTGCGCTAGCTTTTTGTTGTACACAATAAAAAAAGAATATTCCACCGATTTTCGGCTATGGCGGCCAATCTCGACGGAGACTAGCCTTCGGCGCGGGAGATAGTATAGCGCACAAGTGTATGCGCAGACACAGGTGCACTCCCTCTTCCCTCACTCTCATAGTCCGATGGGACGGCACGCAATCCTTCACAAACGGAGAGAGATCAGGCCCAGGACCAACGGCGGCAACATAATACAATCATCATTTCAGCCGAAAGACGTCCACTGCTGGACATAGGCCTCCCCCAAGCACTCCACTTCGACCGGTACAATAACATAAAGTAATAGTGTGATAATACCAATTTCCTAATGACAAACCTTACATAACTTTTTTCATAATTTAGTATTGATTCTTCAAACTGGCATGCATAACAGAATTAACCAACAAATAACAATGTTATCTAACTCGACACTCCAATTATTTCCTTGTAAACTTTAATAATAGGCACACCGCGCGAAGTTATATCTTTTTATTGCCAAGACTTTGAAAATTGAAAATGACCTTGATTCTTTGTGGCCTAGAATTTGTTTTACGATTGTGGATATGAAACTAGTGTACCAAATTGTTTGTTGGACTAGCCTTGTTTTGACATTATCGTGAAATTGGGTATTTTCGATTAAAATAGGTCTCCTTAATTCTTTCTGTAAGTTGTGAGATGTAACAATTTATCTATTTAGTTAATGGGCGTTGACATCAAATTGAAAACTAAAAATAATTGATAATGTTAATACTGGTTTGCGAAACGTTCGCGGAAGCCAGATAGTGTTGTCATTGTTATCAGCTATTGTTTGCTTCATAAAATTGCATTATTTAAAAAAAAAACTTGTGAAAAAATACTGACACATCCTGAATAACAATGTGTCGATAACTATATTACTAAATACTTTGTGTGCAAACTTTAACTCTTGCATCACATAAATGTTGGAACTATTTTAGCCTTAAAATTAACAAAACGAGTTTGAATCTTAAAATCTCCATTACTGTTCATTACGATGTGGTAGTCATTATTGGTCTCGTGCGAAGAAGAGATGAGGCTGTAATGGATGAATAGCACCTTCCGTTTGACGCAACAGAGTAATTATGGCTTTAATTAGCACTTTGTAATACAGCCTTTACTTCATGTGAGAACATTGAGTTGATCTATAGTGTCATAATTTAATCTAGGAGAGAGTTAGGTCTTTTGTAGGCACTAGGTGATAAGACCAGTTGTTATAAAGTATTCTCGGGTTTGCTTTGCATAATCGTTATTAAGTGGTTCATCTCACGGACTCGATATAGCGACTCTGAGAATTTGTCATTGTCTCATGCAGGCGTACACTCCGGTACAACCAGGTACGGAGACTGGTTGTATGGGTGTGAATGCCCAGGTGTTTGGGAAGGATATACAGTGTGTCTTCATAATGTGCACTTATCGAAATGAGGGAAACTAAGCTTAATTTTATCGACGGAAGAAATATTTAAAGAAATCTAAAAAAAAAAAAAAATTGTTCGCTGCTGTGACCCCTGTGTAAACAATCGCCCTCAATTGAGAATTATGGTTTTTTTTTAACAAAACTGATATTTTTTCATAATTTTTTACAATAATTGTAAAATTACTCAATAAAAGCCCCGATTACCTATCCTTTTTTATTACTTTCAATTATTCTCCATCGTATCAGATTTCTAAACGTAAAAATACCATGTTTATAACTCAATCACAACATTTCCTATCAACTGTTAAAGAAAGGCCTTGCAATTACCATACTTTAGCAGGTAAAAAATATTTGAAAAAATAAAAAAATATTTAAAAGGATCTCCTTTTAAATATTTTTTTATTTTTTCAAATATTTTTTCCGTCGATAAAATTAAGCTATGTTTCCCTCATTTCGTTATGTGCACATTATGAAGACTCACACTGTATATTAGTATGGTGGCTCGCCACATTATTTGTTTATGTACTTTCATTTGTGTATTATTACAATAAACTTTGTATTGTGTAAGTAGGTACTTGTTTAATTGAATCTTTCCCTAACAGATTATACCCTATAAATTTACTGTAGCTTGGCTAGCTCAGTAGGTAGAGCAAGAGCTCTTTAATCTTGTAAAGGCCGGGTTACACTTCATTGTCTTCTTTACAGCACTATAAACTGTCATCAAATCTACTATATATCATTATATCGTTATATTATCCATCTATTATTTCCTTCGCAGCTATCTCCAGCATGGGCAGTGATATTCTACTTCATCATAATAATGTTCGGCATCGCACAACAGCTGGCAATATGGCACTGCGTCATAACCGGCATCATGGCTATCAATGCTGAGGCTCTCAAAGTATGGGAGACTACTATCACGTTTCTCAGCTGCGTTTTTGGACTGGCTATGGGATTGCTGCTTAGTACTGATGTGAGTATAAACCACTATCCATTATAAACTCTAAATTATCGAACTAATCACTACTTATTACAAAGTCCCCCGCGTCTGTCTGAACGCGCTAATCTCTGCAACTACCTGGCGGGTTTTAAACATTCTTTTTTATTTGATAGCCCGATTCATGACGAAGGTTATAGGCTATTTAACATCACGCTAGGACCCTTAGGAGTCGAGCAAAAAAAGGCGGAAAGAACGTTAAGCGAAAATGGAGTAATAGCGCGGGCGGGACGCACTGGGTCGGCTGCCGAATTTTTACGCGGACAAAATCGCAGACAGAAGCTGGCTTTAAATAGTTCTGGCATGAAGGTTGCTTTATACGTGGGGAGGGGGAAAACGTTACAAAAAACAATTGAAATGCGGTTAGACAGAGTGAAAAAAAAAATAGGTTTAAGCGCAATTTGGAAAAGTTCTTCAGCAATTTAGCTTTGAATAGCCTTGACCCGGCCAAAAAAGTCAGAAACAACTGTCTGTTGTTCGATTTTCACATTCCAATGGGTATTCCATGTGCTATATTTCTCATATCAATCGATCATATCGTCCCCACCTTAAAGTGCGAAGGTCAAGGGTGCATTGATGTTGAGTAGCACGTGTTATAAAAATTCCGTTTCACCGTTTCAAGGATCCGTAAAAAGGGCTAGTTCGATCTTATCCTGCATACCTATTCACAACCATCCGACACGCTATTGTATCGTAAATGACACATTTCGATAATCTGATTTGCCTTGCTCGCGACAGCAGACAGCTGTCGGAAGAATAGCGGTCGTCTATTTGATTTAAACTGACAAAATTTTCGGGTTTTGGACTTGTGAACATCGTTTAGAGGACTCCTACGATAACATTGATTGATGTTCGATACGGTACGGAAGCGTATCGAGTGGTTGCTGGTGTCATATCGTATCGAATATGTCCAGAAAACTAGATCGATTAAACTGGTTACTCCACATTTCATAGAGCTTGTTAAATTATTACACTTTACCCTAATGAGTTTTGTAATAAACCTAAATTCTTGAATTTATTAATAACGTCACTTCGAACGAATGGAACGTCCTACGTTAATCTCGCTTATCTTGATAACTGGACTGAGTTAGATTTAGTATAAATGTTATAATTAGGATCCATAATGACCTGCGACCATCCATCATGATGTCATCATGATCATCATCTTCTTGTCCTTCCATTGTCCCATGTTACTTGGGGTCGGCGCAACAAATTTTCTTCTTCCATTCTCCCGTCACGCTATCATTCTGTCCAATAAATGACTATAATTTCCCTACATGGAAATGACTTGACGACCTATATCTCGGCGGCCGTTCCTTAACTTTATAGATTAGTCATGCATGCAGTCATGCTTAAAGCTTTATTAAAAAAAACCCGCGCGCTAGCTTACTTGTTGCCGACCGCAAAAGTCATCTCTTAGTGCGTGTCAAGTCAAGTTAAACTCTAGCCCAGCCGGAAAATAACCGTATTATAGCTGTATATCGTGATTGCGTGCGTAAATATACTATAGTTCACTATGTACGCGCTGGTGAATGGAATGGGAGTGACCCAAGTAGGTTACGCCAATAAAACAATAAAATTATACTGGCCTCTTTCCACCTCCGGTTAAATGACGGTTAACATATAATAGAGATTTGATACAATATGTGTTCCATTTTTCAATCTGTTAGGTGGTCCTCTGTGGTAACTATAAATGTAATAAAAAACAGTCCCTAAATCCTCTACATTTTGACTATAATATTAAGTCAAAGTAAAATTAAAATAATTATCGTAATTACCTTCTGTGTAAGTTTTTTAACCCTATGTGACCTTATGGCGTTCAAGGGTTAATAAAAATGAAAGTTCGTAATTTTTGCCGATGAGAAATTCTATCGGGGACACGGCTTGTCTATAAATAATTTATATAAGTGTCTGTTTGTAATGTCAAAATAACAGCTTTTTCCTAATGCATATGAAAGTAGGTATAATTATACGGAACATATTATAACAAAAAAAAAAAATAATTTTAAAATGATGTCTGCCTGTTTGTTCCGGCTAATATCCGAAAAGGCTGAACCGAATTTGACGGGATTTTCACTGGCAGATAGCTGATGTTATTTAGGTATAAGGAGTAACTTAGGCTATTTATTATTTTAGAAAAAAAAAAATAGGGATCCGCGCAAAAAAAAAACTCATGAATCCTATTTGTTTAATAATTTTGACATAGATTTCTGACATTTTAATAATTCCTCATTTAGTTTTGACATACTTAATTGGAGTATAAAATAATATGTAATCGTTCAGTTTATTTTCTAATTTAATACCATAACTATGCATGATTTTCAAACATTTTATTTACTTAGTAAATTTTAATTTGTAACCCTCGGCTAGACTTGCTCACCATATTTGTACGCCTCCTGGCATAACATAGCGCTCTTTTCATCAAACATAAGATCTGTATTTTTTTACCTATGTTAACAAATAAATAAATTATTATTTTCCGACATGCACGCGAATGAAGTCGCGGCCACAGCTAGTCTAAAAGATAATCCTTTATTTTCCTCAGGCTGGCATCCGCATAGTTCACTTCATAGACTACGTCTGGATCGGTTCCTGGTGGCAATGCGTCATCCAAGTCGCCCTCGCTTGCGGCGTGTTCGTGGTGCGAGGGCGGCCATACTCGCCCGACGTCGTCGTCGCCGCGCTGTACTCGTCGCGGAGCAGACTGTCGGCGACGTTGGCAGCCTTGCTGAGCTTCACTTGGACCGTGGTGTTGCCTGTGTTATTGTGTGTAAGTAGACTAGCATAATGGGTGGTAGGTGGTGGTAGGTGGTGGTGGGTGGTGATGGTGGATCTTTGACAGTCGTTACGGGTCGTCAGAAGCCCGAAAATCTGACAACTAGTCTTACAAAGGGGTATCGTATTACCCAGTAACTGGGTTGTGGAGGTCAGACAGGCAGTCGCTCTATGTAAAATACTGTTCAGCTGCATCCGGTTAGACTGGAAGGCGACCCCAACATAGTTGGGAAAAGGCTAGGCAGATGATATTAGGTGATATATATGGATGGGTTGGTGGATTTATATGGTGTACATAATAAAGAGTATTCTATTATATTAAGTACAAGCACCTGCCCGTGACTTCGTCCGCGTGAAAATTTTCTTTATTTTTTCTCGGCTCTTGGGTCGCAGCGTGATATTAATAACCTTTCTCTAGGCAGATGACGATGAGACTAGCATAATAGGTTACAGCAGTAGATACACTGGTGGAGTGGATGTAGGCTTCTCCCAAAGAAAATCCCTGTTCTCTGCAGCCAGTCTGTCCCAGCTATGCTACGATTTTCTAAAGGTCTGACAAGTACACCGGCATGTCTTAGAACCAAAAATTCGAAGACATGTGACATCTACCAATCCGCACTGGGGTCGTGGATTACCGCTCACTCCTTCTCAACGAGAGGAGGCCTGTGTCCCAGCAGTGGGACTATTATAGGCTGATTATGCTATACCAGGTAGGATGGTGAATTGTCAACGAGTTATTGTGCTCGCTGATAAGTGTGGAAGTTTTCGACTGGTATGGCAAGTTACACTGAAAAAAATAATCTCTTACTACATAATATTAAAGCGATTTCATTAAGACTTACTGAATTTGACGGCACGTTTGGCGCAGTGGTTAAGCGATTGACTGCTGCGCTGCGTGTCGCGGGTTCGATTCCCGCACGGAGCAAATATTTGTATGATCTACAAGTAGTTGTTCCGGGTCTGGCTGTTTGTGAATGTGAGTTTAAATGTTTGTAAACGCACCCACAATACAGGAGAAACTCCTAGTGTGGGGCAACGTATTTAAAAAAAAAAAAAAATATTTATACAGTAAAAAGAAATGTTTGTAAAACAGTAAAAGACAAAACAGGAACTTTTAATGATTGAACATACTTACTATTTACTCAAAAAACACATAAAAAAAAAAGGAAAACCACCATTAACTGTTTAAAGCAGTTCAGATCTATGTGTTTTTCATTTTTATTTACTGTTTATTTCTTTCAGTGTATGCTTGCTAGTATCGACTTTTTGCAGGTATAGGGCTATGCACATGTTCGTGAACGGGCGCCGTCGGTTGAGACTGGTCATCTCTTAACTGCCAAGGCTTATTTTTAATCTTATGTCTTGAATTGTTTCTTCATTTCTGTCTTTTTTACATTGTTCTCACATACAGAAGCAACAAGAATAATGTACCCAGGATTTTGTAATATCTTGATTTAAAAGAGTGTCCATGGAGTTTCTTGCCCGTTCTTCTCCATAGAGATCTACGCTTTGGAATGGGCAACTAGCTTCAACTTTCTGACTAACTGACAGACTATTTAATTTTGACAATTCAAAAGTGCCTGTACAAGGTTTAATTGAAATAAATGATTTGAGTTTGAGTTTGCACACCCTATGAAAGAAAACACGTTTAGAGTAGACCTTTTTGAATACGAAATTGTAATTTTAATGTTATGTCGTTACAGGCAATTTGCGTGATGGATTTCCGAGTGGGGCAACAGAAACAGATGTATAGTTGGAGGAGACCAGCCGGGTAAGTTATCATGTAACTTTTACGCTAATCCAGATCGTTACAATAATTGGCACAACATTCAACAAGATTTACGATACCAACATGATTAGGGAAGACGATTTCCATCTATCTATGTTTCTTTAGCGGATAATTTGTTGTTGTAATTGTGCCTGGCGTTCAAATCTGACATTGCACCAAGAGTCCGGATTTGCACTTGCCTTTCACGATACCCTCTAACTAAATACGTGAGTTGAATTACTCTTTTCTATGTCAGAAAGCAGATCATACTAATATTATAAATGCGAAAGTGTGTCTGTCTGTCTGTTACCTCTTCACGCTTAAACCGCTGAACCGATTTAGATGAAATTTGGTATAGAGATAGTTTGAGTCTCGGGAAAGGACAGGATAGTTTTTGTCCCGATATTCCCACGACACTTATGCGGGTGAAACCGCGGGACGCTGCTAGTTTTCTATGAAAGTAAAACTTGAAAGTAACGATAAAGTTTGAATTCCAGTTACTGGCCAGTATGGTGTCGTCAGGTAGCAGTGTTTCTACAACAGGGGGCGTTACTACTAGTGCCCATCGCTGCTTTCATACAGACGTGGCGTTACATGAACAAGGGACCACCGGATATTCTCGATGTAAGTCCTCAACTTTTATTTTATTCTGAATTATTATTTTCAACAACCCATAGGAATGGGATTGAAAACTTTATGCCATTTAGTATGATTGGTTTTGACTAAAAATTCAATCAATCGCAACACGACGTCTAAGTTAAGATTTGATAGTTGATTTTAGTGATCCTCGCTTTGATTAGACTTTTCTTTTTCTTAGCGTGTCGATGGTAATTTAAATAGAGGCTGGCTTATAATTTTGTTACCTTTAGAGGCGTTCATCAGTTCCTGTGTTTTTTTTTATAACCTTAAAATTTCATCTCTGAGGAATATGGATTCAGTACATGATTCTGAACCCCCTTGCGTTAAAATTTTTCGGTAACAAATTGCGCGTGAATGTCTTTGCCACCCTGTTATACAGCAGCTGGTTAGTAAATAAAGCACTATGTTATGTCTCATTCATTTGTTACATAATGTTTTATGTTAACGCTACAAGGATTATGGAACGAACGATTGTATTGAAGAACTGGTAAGACTTTTTGTTTCTTAGTTTATGTGTGTGTGTCTACTGTCGAATAGTTTTAAAACTTACGGTTTTTAATAGAAATGTGTGTAGTTAAGTAGATATACCGTTTTGTAACATTTTATTTGTATGGTGATATTTTAGAATAGAATAGAGTAGAATAGACATTTATTTTGCAAATATGGATAATACATAATACGTGTTGCCCAACCACGGCGTGTGTGTGTGTGGGGGTGACCTTATCACGTCATGTTTTAACAGGTGTCTATTTTTACGTTATTTGTTTTCAAAATAAACATTTCAATAACCCTAATTTCAATACAATAATTTGAAGATGATGACCTCATGTTCCCATTTCAGTCTCTCTTCAGAGAGAGAGACTGAATTGGCTTAGGTATTCATATTAGGATTGCCTAATATAAATACGGCATATGTATTGACATATAACGTCACATGTGCAGTAAAGTCCCATGTATTTACTAATTGGGGACTTCTTCCTTAGAAAACCTTCACACAATGACAAGTAGAAAACATTTCATAATAGTTATATCATTCTAACAAACTAAGTTCTTAGTACATTCGTGATTTGATTGTGTCACTATACTCACTATAGCAAATCGTTAGATTTCACGCGTATGACAATCGTATTACGAAATGTGAACCCATGCAAGGTCGCGAAGAATATTTGATATAGTCTCAGTTTTGGTGTAATAGACAACAGCGGTGCTATTCTGTAAATCTCACCGTGAAAACTTAGGTGAAGCGAGCGTGGAGTGAGCTGTTAATAGTGTCAATTCCCAGCAGAAACAAACTCAGTTCACCTAAGTTTTCACGGTGAGATTTTTACAGAATCGACTGGCTGAGTTTGATAATAATTACTGAGTAAATAAGTGGTTTCATTGGATTGTTTCTACAGTTGTAAAATTTGCATAAGATTCTAGTTTTTATTTTAAACTAGAAGGTGAAGTGAGGATTCATAACAGCGTATTTAAAAAATCGGACTACTTTGTGAAAAAGTCACATATAAAAAGTAATATACGCGTCGACTTCAGAACCTCCTCATTTTTTTCGTCGGTTAAAAATAATGTTATAGTGGATACTGGAAATGGACTGAAACATTAATTTTCAACTGCAGTGAGGATTATTTCTAATGTACCAGTAATATTCGTCAGTGTTGTGCAGAATTTTATTCACTAACGTCCAGTTCAGCCGTGTATTTGCAGAGGGTAAAAAATTTTCTCTTCCAAATTTCATTCCACATTTTGATAACCCCCTTATTCCCCCTTTACTGTAAATTTTTGATTAGAATCTTTTGTGGAAATTTATTTTAGCGTACAAATTATAATTTCATATTCTTATTACACATTCCAGCGCATTCAAAACCTGTACCGTCCCCGCATGGGAGTACAGAACGAGCCCCCGGGGCGCGCGCCGGCCGCGCCCCCGCCCGCGCCCGCGCCCCCCGACCCGCCCCCCAAGTACACGCCGCCGCCCTCCTACTCCACCGCGACGGGCGCGCGCCTGCTGAACACGATCAGGCGGAGCTTCAGGACGCTTAGAAGGTATGTCTGTTCCTCAGTATAGTACCTATACAACTGTTGCTAAAGTTCTGCAAATTAACTTGAAACCAGTTACTAAATCGAGGTAGTCTGGCTGGCTAATATAATCTTGATTGTCAATTTGTCAGACAGTAGTAACTAAGCCTCATAATTACGAATCTATCTCATTGCAGTACTCTCTCGTAAATGTTTTCTACCATTTGTGATGTTGATTTTCACGAACGAAACTTTTATCCCTGTTACATGGGACTTAAACATCTGGCGAAATATGGGTATTCTATAATAGCTGCACCTCTGCCTAACACTTCGGGGAATACAGGCGAGATGGTATGTTAAACTTATTATCGTCTGTCCAATGCTTGTAAGTCAAGATTAAATTTTCCTAGTTTTATAAATGAACTAGCTGCGCCCCGCGGTTTCACCCGCATAAGTGTCGATCTCGTGGGAATATCGGAATAAAAACTAGGGTGTCAGCTACCTTCTTACTAAATTTTATCAAACTTGGTCCAGCCGTTTGTGCGTGAAGAAGTAACAAACATACAAACTCACTCACAAACTTTCGCCTTTATAGTATTTTATAGTGTGATTATTGAATCGTCTAATAGAAACTTCAGCTTCGGACAAAGGAATGGAAATGACAATAGTGCACCTCATGCGCTCTAAACTTTTTTATTTAGTTCTAATATTTCAATCTAGATAATTAGTTAGTAATATTTACATAATTTAATAGGCGACAAACAGCCTTGAAATAATAATATTTTGTACAAGTATATAAAAAAGGATAGAATCATAGGGGCATCAAAAAATTCGTCCGAATCGTTGTCAACAGGTAAAGTGCCCAAAAGGCTGGCAGCATTGCGACGTTGTATGGCAATGCCGATTCTTTGGCCAAAATCTAGATGGCAATGTCTCGAAAAACTAGGTGGGCACTCGGACACCATGGCGCTAGAGTTTCAACCCCAAACGGCTCGAACATATAAGTTCCAACAAGATCGAAATATTTGCGCCGTTATTTAATATTTCCGTTACTTTACAGAATCACAACAACTCGTCCCGAACAATCGCCTGCAGAAGACACAACGCAGCTACCAATAACAGTCAGCGAAACAGTTGAACGAGACGCCCTTGTTTCCTTGGAATCACAACCACCCGAATACAGCGGCGTTTTCACAACACCCTCTATAACCATCACAGATGAAACCGACTCTAGAACTAACCGACCAAGGTCATCTACATCTAGGAATTCCCTATCTCTAACAAGAGACTACCTTCGTAGATCGTTCGTTCGTAAAAGCGATTCGGCGAAAAGCATTCGGTCGAGTCTCCGAAGGAGTTTCAAATACGGCGGTGCCTTAACGAGTAGTCACGAACATTTGGTGCGTGGTGCTGAGCCTATATCTAGTACTGTTGCTATGTCCGCAGTCAGCACTTCCCACGACACACACAGCCGCGCGTCCGTCATATGATTTTTCTTAGTCCGCTTTAGAATATGGCATCACGAATACATTGCTACCAGGATCTTTTGGCGCTTGAATGACGTTGACAGAGGACGCCGCGCTGTTGGTAAACATTTGTGCAATAATTGTTTGTATTAGAAAACAAGATGGCGGCGTTAGTTCCGATTTTGGCCACGCGCCAAAAGAATCTTGTAGCGCTATATTTTTATGGATGGCCTAAACCCGTTACAATGTATTTTTAAGTTTATTCTTTAAAGGATGTTTTACAGTAAAATAGTACTTATTAGAAACCTGCCTCAATTGGGTATCCCTTATTATAACACAAACCATAAAAAAGGGGGTAACTAATTAATGCAGGACGTAAAAAATAACGTTCCCATTCCCGAGTAACCGTATATGTAATGGATCTGTTTTCAAAGATTTTTTTTTAAAGATTTTTTTGCGGTTCGCCGCCGAGGTTTGTTAATAATTCGTGTTTAGTGTTAGGTTTAGATTCGTAATTGTTAGTACTTAATCGACCCTAACATAATAAGTAGTCATAATGAAGAGGAATCTCAGTTACTCCAATATTTTTTTAAACATTGTTAATCCTTTATTTGTGTAAGCACAATAAATGAGCCATTTAGCTAGATGTATAAGTATAGCATAAGTGTACTTACATTGTATACTTAAATTGATAATAACCTCAGAGCTTAGAGAAATGTGTTGAACATTTGGAAAATGTGAAGACGATTGTTAACAGTTATTTTTTAAAGGAAATTGTGAATCAAACAGACTAGAAATGTGTTCTCGTTGAATTATTATGAGCGTGTTTTTCTAAATTATGAGAATAATATGTTGGCAATGAATGTAGTGAAGTGTTAAATTCGTTAGTGCGGTATAGTATTTTTATCTCGCGTAGCATCGCGCGCTTTACTTGTGTTTACCAAGCACGCTGTGAATGTGTGTAAGCGCAGGAGCTCTCGGTACCGTCCGAGACAATGGCGAAAGAACACATAAAACACAGGCACACACTTCCGAGTGTGTGCCTGTGTTTCATGTTCTGGCGCTACTCGTTCTCACGCACACATTCACAACGTATCTGTACACTTAGTTAACACAAGTAATATGCGTGTCGTTTCGTGAGATAAAAATACTGTAATTTGTAAAGAGCGTTGCCTCTAGCCTATTTATAATAATAATAGACATTGTGTGAAAACCCCATTTTATTATAGAATAGAATGTCTATTTTAAAACTCGATACATAAATATCGATATAGGTTGCAATTTTTTATATTCCATTTTATGGAAATAATAATCGTTACGTAAACGTTACAACGTATACTAAATATTATAAAAACAGTGTTCGATCGTAATAATAGTTAGCAGCGGCCCCATAGGAAATCGAGTCATATTTTAGAATCGATGTCGGCAGCTAGGTTATCGATACAAACAAATCGAATCATAGCGATGTAATAAACAAATCAGTAAATGAGTGTTGAATGCGTCAAGTACAATGAATTTAGTTCAGTAAGCGAACCGGTTGTTCGATAGATATAGGTGATAATAACGGCTTCTTTAGTTCCTTTCTTGCATTTATGTCAAACCGGCTACTCACTATTAAAAGTTTTATTATTATTTCAGTTCTGATATTTACAGGAATGCTAATAATATTCCTAAAGTTTATACTATAGGTGAAAAACAGACGACATTCAATACGGTCGCTTCATCCGTGGCGCACTTTTTATTATAAGTCAACTTAAAATATTGTATGTAACAGATATCACGTGTAAAATCCAAAAAGCAAAATAAATGCAAAAGTCTGTCGTCTGTTATGAGCCTCTTATGTAAGAAATAAACGTTGAATCTTTCATTAATTAGGTTAGTCCAAGTTTTTTTATTGAATAAAAAGGATGTTCAAGCCTTGTCATACAATGGCGCCGATTCTGTTGTTCACAAACTAAACCAAATTTAAGTTCAGACATCTTTTTCTTTCTATTTCATTAAGAAAAGGACAGAAGATAAATATTAGTTTAGTCCTGTCAAATTAGTCAGCGCCTGATGTAAATTGACGTATTTTTAATAGCCAATTTTTTAATCTCGTCTAAAGTTGTCTATGGAGTATCTTAATTTGACAGGACAAAACTAATATTTATGAAGAAAAAGATGCATGAACTTAAATTTAGTTTAGTTTGTGAACAAACAGAATCGGCGCCATTATCTTTGAGTCGAGATTAAAAGTTTGATCTCAATGTGTTGTGAACTGAAGCTATTTAATCAGTATTAATTTGGTTGTACTTTCAATATAAGTAGTGCGTAGCTGGCCGAGTGCATTTTGTTCTTCAAAACTTTTCGTTTTTAGTTCTAGTCACCAATGCTTCCACATTGTAAGTTGTAAACATTTTCGTAAAGCATCACATTTTACTAAAGAATTATTATATTTATTATTATTGCAGCACCTTTTTATTGCACTTCTTTTATAATTTACTCTTTTTATTTTGATTTTGCGCGTTCTTTTACATTCCACAGTGTTGCAATGTTTATAAATTAGATATTAAAACATTTTTACACTACCATGAGTAAATAGTTTTATTTTGAAACAAGGACTTTCAAACCGACTTCTAAAATAGAGAATCTCAAACTGTGACGACGAAGGGCAGTTTATCGGTGGCAAGGCACATCGAACGACGCGCGGACCTCACCAGGCGGACATGCCTAAGTCTCTTAGCTGTGTTTTTATTACGTACCTAGCCTATTACAAAGGCCAGTGGGCGAATGTGGTGCAAGAACGGCCACGATTCAGGCATGCCAATGAAAGGGCATGAAACTCATGAAAGTATGCTTCAACACTGTCGGCCTGAGGCCCCCCTCAGGGTCCGAGAGGGGTCGGGGGGGTCCGAGGCCCTCTAATCTTTCTGAGGCCAAGGTGGTCACGGGGTACATCTTCCCCATAGACCAATTGGTCTTTCAATTTTTCAAGCACCGACGAAATCAATCACAATCTGAATGATTTTGAAGGGTATTGCTAATCCATTGCAATTTGACCGATAAACAACGCAATGATTGTTGTTGAACAGTCAAAATAAAAGCCATTGCTACCGAGTGTCTTACGCAATTATCCCGCTGGTACTTCGAAGGCATAAAGCGTTTTCTAGCCAAAACCCGCAAGAGTTGACTTCTTGAGAGTGCACGGCCTTTCCCGCCTTCGACGCCTCAGTATCGCGCGCTTACGTCATCCGGGCGAAGTCTCAAGTTAACTCTCCCAGGTTGTATGTTAGGTAAGCTTGTTCACTGCCGCCAGCGCGTGGATTTGAGGCGAACGATTCTCAAATTTTGAGGATCGTTCGAACAAAATTATCAACAAAGTTGCAAAGTGTACGTAGAGGGTCGTTCGTCGTTCGGCAAATGGTACTGTGTGTATATGTGGTTATGGCGGATACAGACATTGCGAGGCGAGGGCAGCGCACGGCGCTCATCGCTAGCTTCGCAATGTGTGGACGTTCATAATCGTGGTGAGGCTACTCGTTAGTCGAGGAAAATGAAATGTCTGTATCCGCCTTTAGAAGCGGGGATTATCTTGTATAATTTTGATAAGTTAATAAATAACGTATGGGAATGTAAATCTTTATTTTCTTATTGTGTAAAAATTACATACATATTAAAAACATCTTAACACATACTTAAAGTCTTACAAATAGTACAGTTAGTTAAGTAATTGTACAGTCCTTTAAAACAACGAAGCTGAGGTAATGAAATGGTAAATAATAATAAGGGAAAGGAAATAAGAGTAGAGGGAAAAGAAAAAGAATTTTCTAGAACTGGAAAAATAGTAAAAGCCGCAACCGCATTTGACGACCTCAACTTCTCTTGATTTGTCAAAAACTTTAACAAAGTACGACTTCCAATACCGCGTGCCATCAAAAGTTATTCGAGAATAAGTTCATTATAAAATACAATTCAATACTTTTAAGTTTATAAGCATGCAATGCAAAGATATGCAAGCGTAAGTCAAAAATCACGAGGGTACGATTTTTTTATAAAAAAAAACGTCTTCGTAAACTAGTACTTACAACATAGTTGTAATTAAATTAATAATTTTTGTCAGTCAATTCAATTAAATACTCCGAACGAGCCACCATGCATTTCCATGTTAGGTGTAAAGGCACTGGCCATCAAAATAGCACTGAGATGAGTCAAAAAAAAAGTTTTGAAGCTGATGTACTGGGCATCATGTTTGGTGTCATCGTCATTTCGAACTTGAATTCACAACCATTTAAGAAGTCATAGATCATTACAAGTAGGGTGGCTCGATTTAAGAGTCCGGGTGTAGTTTGTACTCGTAAGCTCGAGTTATCTAATCAAAGAGTTCAGATTGAGTAATGATTTAGCTGCTTTCGAATCAGTTGGCTCTTTCTTCTTTGACGGGTCCAACATAAAGCATTTCCACAGCCTAGAATAAAAAACAGATCGAAATTAATTTTAAAATACTTGGTCTATCTTCCAGGCAGTCTTAGAGTGTGATATTATTTTACAGATTTCAGCTGTATGTAAACGTAGTTCTTATGCAGTCATAATTAGGTTGGAAATAGTGTTACATGCGTGAAATCATCACCTAGGAAATTGTACATTATTTAAAAATAAATTGAGTTGCCATTTGTTTAGTAACAGGACAATAATAGACAGGGTTTTTGGTAAAACATTAACAACCACTTAAGAGGTCATTGTACTCATCATTATGAACTACTTTTACTATGGGACCAAATCTGAAATCGCGAAAAATAAAATCAGCTGTCCCCTACATTTTGACGAGTTATACGAACATAAATGTAGGGAACAGTTGTTTTTTTTACTAGGGAATACATATCGAGTCGACATTTCGCGTGCTAAGCCTGGTTTCAAGAACTCGTCCGACAATCAGGCGAAACCTCGTTTTCAAGATTTCGCCTACATTTGAAAAAAAAAGCGTCTTTTTTAATCAATCATTTTTAAACTTAATTAAAATGAGAACTACACCGACTTAGGGCAATCGTGTTATATTTTTTAAGTACAAAAACAATCAATGACTCTCGAAACAAAAATCATGCCCCCTTAAGATGCCACTTGGCCCTACCTCAGCGTCTCATCAGCGCCCGCAGACAGCACCGTGGTCCCGTCGGGCGACAGCGCGAGGTGCAGCACGCGCGCCATGTGACCGTTGAGTTCGGCCACGCGCGTCATCACCGGGTACTTCCAGATCACGAGCTGGTTGTTAGCGTAGCCGTGGCCTGAGATCAGCTCCTTGTAGTGGGTGCTCCATGCGATTGAGCACACCTGTAAAGAGTTGTTACCTAGTAACTTAGTTACACAGACAAGAAAGACCACAGTTGCTGTAACTATGGACTTTCTTGTCCGTTCTTCTCGAAGGGCAACTGGATTCAATTCTTCTTTTTAGGGTTCCGTACCCAAAGGGTAAAAACGGGACCCTATTAAGAAGAATTGAATCCAGGTGGCCCTTATTTCTCCTACGTAAGATCATTAGCCACTAAGTAAGACGATATAAAACTGTCCAAAGTGTATTTTAATCACAGAGCACGGAGACACCTGTCCGCCTGTGCTAGAGATGGCATTGTCAACACTTTCCATACAAATCAAACGTGTCACCGTTTTCTCGCACATGTCACAAATAATACAGAAACTGACGGCTATATAAATTGAATGGGGTCCGTGACAGAAGTTGTACGAACTTTCCGCACTTTCGCGCCACGAACTGTGTTGGAAACGCCGTTCCTAGATGCCGCCTGCACGTTGATTCCGTGCACTGTGATTTTATCCATACGAATAAGCTGAAAACCAGCGCTTACCCATCCGCTAGGGGAGGACCTGACCATAATGCTGACGCTTAAATATTTTGATTCCGGTATTATAGTTTTGTGTATGTACTTACTACTACTAGCTGTAATACTGGAGACAATAAACGTTATTCTATTCAACTCAAATTACTTATATTTAAAACTTATAAAACTTATATTTAACTCAAATCGTACCTGTGACTTGGTGTCAACAGTATTAAGATTGGCGCCAGTCTTGATGTTCCAGATGCGTATAGTTCTGTCGGCCGTACCGCCGCCACTGGCCAGGATGCCCGCGCTCCATGGACACCAGGCAAGACCTTTCACTGCTGCTAGATGCTGACTGTAAGTGAAGGAAATTTAGAAATTTCTTGAGGTCTGAGGAGGATATGGCCCAGTAGGTAAGACTTCTCCCATGCACGAGGTTGTGGGTTCAAAACCGGGCAACTACCAATGTAACATTTTCAATTTATATGTACTTTGAGTTTAGGTGAAGGAACAACATGAGATTTCTTGTTTAAAATAAAATATATCTTGTGCCGAGTTATCATATGCCTAGCGTTTTCCCAACTGTGTTGGGGTCGGCTTCCAGTCTAACCGGATGCAGCTGAATACCAGTATTTTACATGGAGCGACTGCCTATCTGACCTTCACAACCCAGTTACTGGGTAATACGATACCGCTCGGTAAGACTGGTTGTCAGACTTTCAGGCTTCTGACTACGCGTAACAATAACAGCTGTCAAAGATCCACGAATGACAGCCGGGACCAACGGCTTACCGTGCTTTCCGAGGCACAAAATATATCTTGTGCCTTCCCATTAGTGAAATAATTTTCGGAATCCGATCCAGAGATCCGAAGATTATCTATATAGAAACTCACAATATGTGTTATACATGCTGCCGCGTGTCAGCTGATATTATGGCAAATAATTTAATTTAATGTTTTATATTTCGTAATGCTAATTACTTTGCATACTATTGAATAGAATCAAGTTCTTCTAACTGAACAGACACCTGTACTGCTGGGGAGTTTGTTGCGCCACTTCTACTTCCTAGCTAAATCATTAGGAAGTGATGAAGGGCGGGCGTACTGGGGGACTGTCGTGTAATTTTAACGTTCAAAAAATGCTATAATTCTCAGCTTAGTTTGAATAAACGACTTTTGATTTTAACAACTTCATCATAATCAGCCTATAATGTTCCCACTGCTGGGACACAGGCCTCCTCTCGGTGAGAGGGAGTGGGCCGTAATCCACCGCGCGGGCCCAGTGCGGATTGGCAGATGTCACATGTCTTCGAATTTTTGGTTCTAGGACATGCCGGTTTCCTCACGATGTTTTCCTTCACCGTTTTGAGAGCAGTGGTGATGAAATAATTTACACAAAGTAAAGCGCCTGACTGGGTTCGAACCTACGACCTACAACTCTTAAGTCGCGGCCGATACCACTTGGCCACCACTGCTTTAACAACTTACTTGAATGAATACAGGAACTGTGATTGCGAGTAGTGCTGTCCTTGTGCAGCTGGCCAGATATTGAGTAAATTATCGTTGCCGCCCGAAGCAAGACATTTACCGTCAGGGGACCATTTCAACCCGCAAATCTGTGAAGAAAACAAAGATTAGATTTTACCTTACAGCTTCGAAAGAAAGAGTTCCAAAAACAGTAATTGTTTACAAATGTCATCCATTTATTTGCCCGTGTCAATTATTCGTTTATTATTCCCATGGCTCGGTAGGTAGATGCTTATGTATCTCTGCGCGCGAAACAATCTTCAGATAGAGGTATTTGAACCGTGTGACGGTTATGGTTCACTAATTTGATCCAAAATTTTTATGCACTTTTGCTATAAATTAAATCCGAATTCGATATGAGGGTTCTATGTTATGGGGTTTGGTTTCCGCACTTAGTCCTTCAAGTGGACCATTGTGCGTGAGGGTATTAGGGTTTTTCTGTCTTAAATTTCTCAGTAGCAACCCAGAGTCAGGATTTGCGCTTGGTTGTTGGCAATAGGTTCGAAATGGGGTTCTACTACAGGAACAGCTCTGCCTAACCCTCCTGGGAATACAGGCGTGATGTAATGTTATGATATGAATAAGTACATACCTCCTGTGTATGCGCATGTATGGTAGCTACAGCGTGGTCTCGCTGGCGCACGTCATGATGCACAATGTTGCCGTCGCGAGCGCCACTGCTCACGATGTACATGTTCCACGCAAGGGAACCCACTCGGCCAGTGTGGCCGTCCATAACCTGCGCAAAAAAGTTCAAAAAACTGAAATGACATGTGTAAAACTACTACAAAATGAAACAGAAACGCTTACACAATATGCTCAGTATCCATTGAACAAAAAAATTACTGAAAGCACTGTGACCTAAACCCGCACTTATAAATTACGCTTTTCTGTGACTTATGTACCTAGCCCATTTTTACACAGAAAAGAGTGACTTAAGGGCGCGTTTAGGTCACACGTGCTATAAAATAGTACACGATATGTGTGACTTTCATTCTTTACATACCCTCAACCTCTTGATCTTCTCACAGTCCCATAGCTCCACAGTCGCCGCAGAAGTCCCCACAGCGAGGTGCGACCCGCCTCCCTGCACCCATTGTACTGAGCATACTGTCTCGGAACCTTCTAGAGTACATAGCTGCTCTATCTGGCCTGAGCCGGCGTTCCATAGGTAGACTGAATTGCCAAGAGCGACAGCGAGGATGTTTGAAGCACTCCAGTCGACTAAGTTGAGGTCTGTTAAGAAAGAGTTTTTATTTGAACTAACTGACCCGACAGACACTATCCTGTCCAAATTTCAATGTATCAATCCCATTGAAAAAAAAAAATGGATAAGTAAATAATAAAACATTCGACTTTTTATTTGGTCTGAGGTGAAACTCAGACCAAATAAAAAGTCAAGACATAGCGCTGCGAACAATACAGTGAAACATGCAAAAACTAAATCTCCGCTCTGTGCATATACACTCACACGCACACATTTACAACCATTTACAATCAAACTACACCTCACTATGTGCACACATGTTTACGAAAGCGGCCTCATTTTACTTTTGACAGCCCTCTGTCTTGGTTTTTCGTTTGGTCTGAGCCTCTCACACTCAACCGTTGATGCGTTAGTGCGTCGAGCGAATAAATTGTCGCGACTCAAGTTACCCTGACGCATCTTCCTCTAACCACCCCAAAGGGTAACTGAATAACTTTGAAAAAACTTTGTAACAGTGTTTTATGATCTGTGCCTTCTCTCAACAAGAATTCTCCATGGAGTGGAATATTGAAAATATTGATTGATCTAAAATAGTTAAATAACAATGAATAAATAAAACGAAAACTTACAGTAATCATCCAAAATATCAGGTGCATCAAGTATTCTGTCAGGAGCTTGTGGAATGTATCTTGTTGTATTCTTTACTGAAGACGGAACTTTGGCCTGTAATGTTATTTGCATGTTAGTAGCAGTAAAAAATGTTGTGGTTGATTCTTTAATATTTTGCAGTTGCATAGAAATTAGGATAGGTCAACAAAGGTAGATAAGTGTTTTTGTTCAATATGATGTACCCTTCACCTCTAAAAGAAGAAATAATTGAGTTATTACAAAATCATATCCCTACTTGCTTGTAGGGCCAGAGAAGAATAAGATAAAAGTGGTAGGTATAGGAATAGTTTGTGATACAAATGACATTATTTACAAGTTTTAATGAGAACCCAGAATAATTAAATTCAGTGTAACCGCACCAGAAAATCTCAATTCAAAAAATATTTAAGTAATTTTTATTTAGGGACTTTTCAATTTGTATCAAATTATTCATTTTATCGATCATGACATCTACCAACTCACACTGGGCCTGTGTGGTGGATTACAACCCAGTCCCTCTCACCAAGAGGAGGCCTGTGTCCCAGCAGTAGGAACATTAAAGGCTGATTATATATTCGTTAATTCGTTTTAAGGTGTTAACACTGTATTTAAAGACTTGTTAGTGAACAGCATAGTGTAAGTTAAAGCAAGCAGATATACCTGTGAATACACAACTCTAAGTCTGTTCTGGTAGCCTTCAGGAGCTGCCGGAGCTTTGCAGGTGTACTGTAGAAGTCGTCCAGGTTCTGTGTCCGCGAGTGCGCGGCCAATAGCTTCACCGGCTGCTGTTTGAGCCACTACTTCTTCATTCTTGTCTTCGTCACGACTCAACTGTTTGTTTTAAAATTGGTATGAGTTTCATACATTATCCTTACATAGTATAACTATAAAACAGTCGCCAAAATGTCTGTACTCGCAGAACTCCCGAATGATAGATACAATGGCCCGACATGAATCATTGGGCAGTTGCCCGCCAGACACAACATGACAACACCCGTCTGGTCGGAGGATCCTGCCTTTTCTATAGAGTATGAGTGAACTTTACACCCTGTTCCTCATACCTCTATAGGTATGAGAGAGTCATATATCTGAGTCTGATAGTAAGAAATTATATGAAAATGATAGATATTTTTTGGTTTAATATTTAGTATCCATGGGGTTTATTTAAGCAGACATTAATGCTGACTTAACTGTAAGCAATGTCTTTTATAGCACTGTGTGACCTAAGCCCGCACTTAAGTCAGTTTTCCGGGACTTAGTGCAGGTTTAGGTCATACAGTGTTATAATAAAAATAAACTCAAACTCAAATCATTTATTTCAATTAAACCTTGTACAGGCACTTTTGAATTGTCAAAATTAAATAGTCTGTCAGTTAGTCAGAAAGTTGAAGCTAGTTACCCATTCCAAAGCGTAGATCTCTATGGAGAAGAACGGGCAAGAAACTCCATGGACACTCTTTTAAATCAAGATATTACAAAATCCTGGGTACATTATTCTTGTTGCTTCTATATGTGAGAACAATGTAAAAAAGACAGAAATGAAGAAACAATTCAAGACATAAGATTAAAAATAAGCCTTGGCAGTTAAGAGATGACCAGTCTCAACCGACGGCGCCCGTTCACGAACATGACGCGTGGATCAGCACCATCCAGCTCAACCATTTTGTAGGGAACCGAATGATCCAACACACGCGCCACCATCGGTGAGACATTTAAGTGAGCAAGACACGTTCTCAACTGCCATGCTATTTCAAGTCAACATCAAAAAATCATAATAAACGGAAACATGGTACTTACATTTACAAAATTAAAAAAATGCTTCTAAATTATACAAAACTACTAACAGTTTGCAATTTATTTAAGAGGTAAATAGAATTTTATTACCTACCAAACAAGAAGAGATATTTAATATTGAAGTATAAGTTAATATTGAAGAATACCGACTTCAAAAAAGAAGGAGGTTTCTCAATTCGACCGTATATTTTTTTTTTTTTTTTATGTGTGTTCGCGGATAAAACTTCGTCGTTTATGAACCGATTTTGATTATTCTTTTTTTGTTTTAAAGGAGATATGCCAAGGGTGGTCCCATGATAAGAAAACCAGGATCTGATGATGGCATCCCAGTGAAATCGAGGGGAACATTCGAAAATCGTAGGAGCGACTAGTGCGTTTGTTAATTTTTTCATTAGGTATTTTAAAGCACTACAATTTAATGAAGGCCTGGAGTCGATCTGATGATGAAGCCGAAAGACAGTCGAGGGAACTCCTCAACGGTTTACAGCAGTTACCTTGTGTTTGGGCTTGATTAATTTGTATTGATGAGAACTTTACACCTACATGGTTGTGACTGTCATTCGGGGTCTGATGATGAAGACGAAGGACAGTTAAGGGAACTCCTCAACAGTTTACAGTAGCTACCTTGTGTTTGGACGATTTACAGCAGTTTTTGTTGGGCTTACTTCATACGGTTCAATATGCCAAAATGTTCAGTTCGTACAATAATAATACCTAATTAAGATTGTAGTTTTACATAGGACGACCACTACCTACTAGTCATGCTGATGCGTCAATTTGAAACCGAATTTAAGTTGAGTAATCGCGTCATTTCTAGCAATGCTCTTTCGTCGTGTGGCCTACTCAATAATTAAAGTAACTTGAGCATTTGCTCTCGGAAATCATCATTTGGTAAAGTGGAGCTGATGATGAAGACCACAGATAGCCATCGGAACTACTCAATGACAAATATTTCACGGGTTGCGATTCGGTTACTTTAATATGGTTGCTAAGCAATTTATGCTCGTTACAATGCGTATGGTGAGTGGTTGTTGAGGTTCCGCATTTTCGTTTAATGACACCGACTTCCGAAATTAAAGTTATTTTTCAATTTGTAGTGTATTTTTTGGAAGTCGGTTGTTTTTTTTTTTGTAAAAAGTTTTTATTTTTCACTTTTTAGTGGGTCAGTTTGTAATTACAAGCTTTTTTATCTAAGTTACAATAGCCTAATGTTAACTGCTCATCACATGTTACAAAATATTGCTTTTCCCGATGCTGGGACGTTTATTGTTGAGGAGTTCTCCTGGTAAGAGCCAGGAGAACTCCTCAACAACCACTTACCATACGCATTGTAACGAGCATAAATTGCTTAGCAACCATATTAAAGTAACCGAATCGCAACCCGTGAAATATTTGTCATTGAGTAGTTCCGATGGCTATCTGTGGTCTTCATCATCAGCTCCACTTTACCAAATGATGATTTCCGAGAGCAAATGCTCAAGTTACTTTAATTATTGAGTAGGCCACACGACGAAAGAGCATTGCTAGAAATGACGCGATTACTCAACTTAAATTTGGTTTCAAATTGACGCATCAGCATGACTAGTAGGTAGTGGTCGTCCTATGTAAAACTACAATCTTAATTAGGTATTATTATTGTACGAACTGAACATTTTGGCATATTGAACCGTATGAAGTAAGCCCAACAAAAACTGCTGTAAATCGTCCAAACACAAGGTAGCTACTGTAAACTGTTGAGGAGTTCCCTTAACTGTCCTTCGTCTTCATCATCAGACCCCGAATGACAGTCACAACCATGTAGGTGTAAAGTTCTCATCAATACAAATTAATCAAGCCCAAACACAAGGTAACTGCTGTAAACCGTTGAGGAGTTCCCTCGACTGTCTTTCGGCTTTATCATCAGATCGACTCCAGGCCTTCATTAAATTGTAGTGCTTTAAAATACCTAATGAAAAAATTAACAAACGCACTAGTCGCTCCTACGATTTTCGAATATTCCCCTCGATTTCACTGGGATGCCATCATCAGATCCTGGTTTTCTTATCATGGGACCACCCTTGGCATATCTCCTTTCCAACAAAAAAAGAATAATCAAAATCGGTTCATAAACGACGAAGTTATCCGCGAACACACATAAAAAAAAAAAAAAAAAAAAAAAATATATACGGTCGAATTGAGAAACCTCCTTCTTTTTTGAAGTCGGTTAAAAACTACTAACAGTTTGCAATTTATTTAAGAGG
This sequence comes from Oligia latruncula, assembly GCA_948474745.1. Classification (NCBI taxonomy): domain Eukaryota; kingdom Metazoa; phylum Arthropoda; class Insecta; order Lepidoptera; family Noctuidae; genus Oligia; species Oligia latruncula. Next base: position 6,779,846 of record OX419694.1, read on the forward strand.
TAAATAGAATTTTATTACCTACCAAACAAGAAGAGATATTTAATATTGAAGTATTCAACAATTAAACATTGATTGAATAAATTAAAAAAGTTATGTTCGTAATGTCAGAAAAAGAAAAAAAGAAAAAGGGAAGCACCTCTTCCAAATATTGAAATTAACTACAAAGATAGTCTTACAATCTTCAGCAGCTCCAACAATACTTTCAAGTGTCAATCAATTAGTTGTGGTTGTGGAGCAGGACCAGCATTGAGCCAGGCAATAGTATACAATACTCATGATTTAAGTAAGTTTCTTAACCTTTTGACCGCCAGTCATGTGTAGATGACAAACCAATGTGCCCAGCACACCATGGTCACAACTACCTCCATGACTGATTTTTGTAGGTAATTTGTAGCTTGGTGCCGACGGCACGTTTTTGCATTTTTGATGTGGCGGTCAAAAGGTGCTTAACACCCTCTCTGCCCTCGGGCGTTAATTTCACCCTAGGCAATAATAGACTACTTAAATCATACATACTGTAATGAATAAGAAATAGGAAAAGGTAAATTTATCAAATTTATATTCATTGATTCAATCAATGGAAAGTGCAAGCTACACAGGGAATGCAATTTTCATTGATGTAGAATGAGTTGGAATATTATGAATGAAAGAATGAATAAATTAATTATGCAAATATTCTTTACACTACATGTAGTTATCAAAAATACAAAAGCATGTCTTACATAATTACATTATATCCATCAAAGGTACAAAAAATCTTTCCATTTTCAAACAGTTTGTTCTAATACTTACATAAACAATCCTGAGCCTTGCAATAAAACCTCAAATAATAAAAACTTACCATATAATGGCACAAGTCATAGTTAGAATTACTTCTAGACGGAATGAATCTATCAGCTTTGTTCGGAGTTTTCGAAGCTTTGTTAGGAGTCGGCGTGGTTGAGCGACCTGCAAGGTATAGACAGATAACTTTTCCTTCAAGTCTTTATACTTACTTTCTAAGGTAACATTGCGGGTTTCGCTAAGCAAATATGACCCACTGACCAAAAAGCTGTTTTAGAAAAGATATGCGGCGGTGCTCTAAAAGCTTTATAGTTGCTAACACTACTGGAGAAGTGGAGCATTTACGTTGACTACAAAAGCGAACACAAAGAGCCTAAGTGGCTCTAAAACAAACAAAATTATTATGCTAACTTTATCAGAAGTTTTGTTTAAATGTGGTTTATTCAACAACTTTACCTGGAGATTTGTTCTTAGACGGCGTCTTCTTGCCCTTCTTATTGTCATTGCGCGTCGGTGTCTTGTTACTAGAGAGCACACTATTGTTACAACTCTGATTCGCAGAGAGAGACAACTTTTGCATCGACTGGTTGCAAGCACTCAAGTTCACATTCGAATGGTTCTTGAATGAAGTACTCAAAGGATTTATGTTCTCACTATTGGACTTCTTCTTCGCCCAACGCTGAAGAGGGCCGCGAGTTATAGGCCCATCCATAGTCGCCAAACTATTTATTTCATTCAAATAGTTGAACTGGGCCATACTTCTACAAAATCACTGGCTACACTAGCAATCCTTACAAATCAAACACTGTCCATTAAATCATAAGTTTTATCGTTCATAAATGCACGAGAAACACTCAATAGAGTTAAATCTAATTATTCACCAAAAGAATAAAATCAAAATTCAATGACAGTATTCCAAAAATACGTTGGTTTGAAATGTTTGAAAAGAAATTTCAAATTTATAATGTTGCCAGATATTGGAATTCCCACTTGAAAGTGGAAATAATACGTGATACCAGTATAATAAAGACTGGATCACCAAAGCGGGAGTCAGCTGCTCCCAAATATAAGAAACTAGCTTCTGCCCGCGACTTCGTCTGCGTGAAATTAAAATATCATTCCAGTTATCAGTGTAATCCCCTATTTAAACGGATGACGATGTTTTTAAGTGATTTTTCAAAAATTCAAATGTCAAACTTTTAGGCAATAATTTGTGAGGCATGGTATGTTTTCGATTACAACCGCAGAAATAACTGTTTTTAGTACTTATATCGTTTTGACGAGAATTACTATGATATACAAACTTATTTGTGCGGTCAATCAAATCAATATTTTCGGTTTGCTTCATTCATTAGTAGCATATTAATGTTAGGTAATAGTGTTCTGTGAAATATCAGACCGTTAATTACGAGGGAACAAAGAAACGGACATACATTCAAACATACAGGTCAAACACATAACCCTCCTTTTGGGCTTCGCCGCAGTCGGGTAATTAACGGTCTTAGTTTTTCCACAAAATATGGGTGTTAAAAAATAGTATAATGCGAGATCACACTAATAGTGTTGCAATAAGAAATATATTGATTCCAATTTAAAACAAAATAAATTGTAACACCCCGCGCCACTATTTTTGTGCGTAATGCTACATACACATACACAGCGACTGTAGTCGCGGGTGATTTGCTGGCGATTTCAATATTTTCCACATGGATTGCCACGGTGGCAATCGGGAATAAAATTAGTAGTTGCCACTGGGTGGCGACTGAGAGTTATTGCCCCCACTTCAAATCGCAGTACACTGCGGCGTGGATCGCTATCGCCAATCCCCCTCATCGTTAAAAGGTTACATGCTCTGTGCTCATCGTTGTTTGTCTTACGGCCTCCGCTAGGAGTAATAGTGTTCTGTGCTTACGGCCGCTAGGAGTAATAGTGTTCTGTGCTTACGGCCGTGCATGCGCGCATGACGGTCAGACTTTTCCAATGAGGTTTTATTAGTAGTTGGGTGATATTATTAGGGACATACAAACAAAATTTTCTTCATCGTAGTTGCTTTTAATCACTTACTATAATCATAAAAACCTGGGTGTAAATTCGTATGACATTTATTCAAAGTATTCACAATAAATTATAATTAGAGGGCTAATCACCAGTCAATTAAATTACATATTTTAACAATAAAATTACCTTTACCCATATATTGTAAATAATAAAAAAATATTAAAAATAACATTCAGTTGATCTATGATTTACTAGGACTCCTAGGACTGTTATAATATTTTATTATGACGGTAATTTTATTGTTAAAACATGATTATTGAAAATATGTAATTTATGGGTCAAACTAAATACGTGATATTTAAACACGATAAAATAAAAATATAAAATATTTGATGTTCTTTTTTTAAAAAAATCTTCAAATTAATTTATTGATTTACCGCATTGTAGATACCCATCACGACACGTCTACAGAGTTTCGCTAGCTAATTTAATTTGACCCTTTAAAATAACTGACTAGTCCCACCATGCGTTGCAATGCCTTTGTCTTCTCAGTGTTGGGACTTGTTTTTTCACACCATAAATTCTTTTATTTTGTTTCATACAGCCGAAATATCAAAATTATCCAAGCTGCAGGAAACTAACAATTTTGACAGTCCTAAAATGTTTCCATGCTAAAAGTTTAGAAAATAATTCGTGGTCAGTTTTCGTTAGCCAAACTCTACCAGATTGTTTACTGAGTTAGATTTACTGGCCCTAGACAGGGCTTGAAATACCGGTATTTTTGGGAACCAGTACCTGTACTATTGATCTTTCTTATCAGTATCTTTCTTATCAGTATCGGTAGGTACAGTAGCAAAAAAATATTTCCGTAAGTTAGGGTGCGTCCACATCTGGCGAATGTAATGCACGCGCGCAGCTCGCAACCGGCTCGCGAGCTGCACATTCGCCAGATGTGGACGCACCCTGAGATTGAGAAAACAGATATAAAGGCATTAGAAAAATAACTACAAGGTTGTCAACCGTACGAGGTTTCTCATAGGATTATGAAATTTGTGGTACGCGCCAGGTACCTGAATTTGGTACTGGTAGTTGGTGGATTACCGGTACCCCGGTACCGAAATGGCACGAACCGCCAAGTGCCTATACAGAACCTGCACTTTTGGTACCGGTTCCAAGCCCCGACCACAGGTCCTTTCCAAGGGAATCATGCCCCCCTAGCCTTAGACCATATTGGTCTAAACCCCAGCATCCCTGTTTTCCAACAGCGGTATTATTCGATAAGTGGAATTTAATCCGAATTAATGTTAAAATTGCAGCTTTTTGCAGGCTGCCGCTTGTTGTGTTGTGTTTCGACTTCCCCTTGAGAGGAGTTGAATGATGATTACTGATGTAGTGAGTTTTGTTTGTGGTTCTGGATATTCTGTTTGCGTATTTACATACGGCTACATAATGATAGGGGAATGAAACGCTAAGCTTTTTCCATATATGTATTAAAAATAAAATAACGTATTATCAAAAAATATATTTAAAAATATTTTCCTTATTACAAAACCAATTACTATTAAAAAATATAATTTCGATGTTAGCTGAAACATTTGAGACAGTAGAAAAATTTAAGATTGCATTGTCATTAAATTATGCTGGATTTGATATCATTACATTAAAATTAACATACTATTTGTAAAAATACGAATTGAGCATTATAATGGTAAGGATCCGTAGTCCAAAAGGATTGTTGTTCAATATGGTTTGAAAAGTGCTTAAGTGACCCCTATTTTAGGGGTGATTAGAGTTCAATGAAATTGACATAGGTTTTCAGAATACTAAGTAAAAGTTGTACAACATTCCTCTTTGGTATTTAATCGATTTTGTATACTAGGCGGATCTTGAATACATAACGATTGAGTTTTACGTATATCACATTAGTTACTACGGAACCCTACTTCATGTGCGTACACACACGCTATTGGGCGGTAATTTTTGATTAACCTTTCTGTGCAGTGGCATAAAAATTAAGATAAAGCTATAATTTTCTAGAAAAATAATACAATTTTGAATCTAACCACTGCAGCAAAGGTTAAAGTCTCTTTTCATAATATTTATAATTCTTTTCAGTAAAAAGAATATTTTACAGTATAAAATCCGACAGCCCTAAAATAAGATTAAAAATAATAAAATTATGTACATTAATCGTTGTTCATTTTTGTTATCTTCCCTTCGAGTCGATTCACCTAAGGGCTGCATCTTAGGACTTAATGCATGCACCAGAAGGTAAACTTATATTCTACCCTGTTCACAACTTCTCTTATCTCTCGTCTTCAGCCCTAAGATTTAAACAGGATACGGCATTTCTACTGATTGGTCTTGTATAAATAACAAACTTGTGCGTGGTTACCTAGGTAAAAAAAAGTTTCATCCTATGCCGTATCTAGTTCACATGTTCTATAATTATTGCATGGAATATGCCCCTTATTTATTTATAACTAAAACGGATTTCGAATTTCATAAGTTTTCATTTTGTTAACTGAAAATAGTCCCATATTTCTACACATATAATATAGTTGTCGGTAAATATAAACGTTTATAAACCACGTCTTATTATTTAAGCACCATTATATTATTTAGTTCATAATTAAAAATTATATTTACGTTTAACAGAGAGATCTATCATGGACTTAAACATAATTATATATCTAAGAATTGTCTACATAGAGAGTAATTTTGGAATTAATGTGGAAATTTTTAAAATTTTATTTATTTTTTAGCACATTGAGCAAACAAGGACTGCTCGATAAATTACCTATGTACTTTTAATCGTTTGAAAGCATAAATATGCCTTAAATCAAACCTCCTTTTCCAGAATTATTTATTATTTAACAAAACCGAAACATGGCACATTTTTCATATGTAACTATGATACTTACTTTCGAGATGTACCGAATTTTATGTTACTATTTCTCTTCTATCATACATATTATTGCAATTATTTTCATAATACTAATCGGGTGTAATACATCAAACCTTCTGTATTGATAAAAAATAAAATAATTGATTTTAATTATTATCTATAGAACAAAAACATTCAAATTATAGTACCTATTTTGATCCAGGTCACCCAAATCCAGTATTTATTAAATGGCATCTACTTATCCAAAGGATTAAAAAATTATTTAATTTCAACTAATGAGGAGATAGTTTACCCAAATCAAATAAAGCATACCAGTACTGGTGGGATCAACATTACAATTATCTCATACTTAAATGTACTATACTAAAATAACAGTTTGTTCATGATTAGTATAACAGGGTTATGTAAAGCAATATCCATTTAAATTAGGGTGTGGTTAAGAAAATGCACTGGACTAGGACAGAGAAATAGAAATCTCAAATAATATTCTAGTTTAGTATGTACTTGACATTTACGCTTCTGAGGCATTAGGACGAACAACCGCAGCAGCGGGTCTAAAATAAAAATAGTATTCGAATGGCTTTAAAAATGGCGCTTTAAATATTTTTAAGCTGACATTTTTTTACTCTGAAAAAGCAGCACCAAAATTCTAACTACAAACAACCGCGAGCACCTTAAAGAAAATAAAACCTATGAGTAAAAGTTTATACTATTTAAAAATAAATGCATCCAAGACAGTGTTTGGTTGGTCCTTAAGTATTTCGTTGAGCAGTTCGTTACTATAGTTGTCTTTAATCATTGATAATGTTAAGTACCCTTTTACCGTCAACGACATCGCTTATTGCATGTACAGTCCTTTCACAGTTATTTTATCTCTGACTGCTGCAACCCAACAGCAACCTTATTACAACAAAAATAAGAATCACTGTGATTCTGGCAGACTTGGCAGTTGCAGCAACTCAACTGCAATCTTATTATCACGAGATTAAAGATCACTGTGATATTTACAGTAAAATAAATGTGAATGGACTGTAGCAACGGGTAAATTCATTTACATTCTAGCATTAGGCTGTCGAATAGCACTATCTTACTCTCTCTCCGAAAAATGCAAATGGCAACATTTCAATGTTTTTTTATAAAACCTAAATAGTAACAATAGCACCAACATAATCGAATAGTTAATACGAGGCGCGATGCCTACCGAATGACGGTAAAAGGGTGCAGGTATGGACATTGCTTCACGTAACCATAAAAAGAAATAATACTTCATAATTATAGAAGCAAAAATAGGAGTATCATACGCCCTGACCTGAAACTTAACGCGATTTTGAACGACAGTTTCACTTTTAGTCAGTCAGTAGTTCCATTCAGAAACGACAGTTTCACTTTTATGCGAAGTACACTGCTACAAGGATATGTTGGCGCTCGAATGACGCTATTGGTCAACATTTGTGCCATTGTTTCGAGTGAAATGTATTGGAAAAACAAGATGGCGACTTTAGTTCGGATGTTGGCCACGCGCCAAAATAACCTTGTACCGATACATTATTTCTTTTTCTAAGGAATAACATTAAATGGCAGTGGCGCTATGCTATGTGTTGTTCGACCGCATTACGTTCATGATATGGATATGGCCAGCATTGTCGACTGTGACAAAACATGAGAACTTCTCGTCGTGACTTAGCCTCATCGCGTTCATACCTGATAGTTTGATGCATGCTAAGATTTCTTTCCTTTTGGAGCCTTGTTTGCACCTGTTGATATAAACGAATAGTGAACACGGGTTTTACATGTATAACTCGTAGGTTTTTATTGCCATGAAAACAAATATGACGGGGCAACAACAACTGATTACTGAGGTTATTAGAGTTGAAAATGAACGACTACTGAGCTGCTACATTGCTGTCACTATTTTTGGTGTTCAAAATACCTAATTCTCCTGTGAAATGTATACGAAGTATACCTAAAAGAGTAGTGCCTTGGTAAACATATAAACGAGTCAACAGTAAGGCCGTCTGCCCTGGATAGCTTGACGTACATTTAAGTATCGCTACTCTTGAAAGACTTACTACAAACATCCCAATTTTACTGTAACTGCAATTTCCTACAGTAAACCGAGTTAAAATAAAATATAAATGAAAATTAAATTCTAGTCGTTAGCAAGCGCTCACTGGCTGGACCGATTTGGCTATAGTTTTGTTTTAAAATGTTCGTGTCTGAATTAAGTTTGTATAGAAACAAAAAATTAACAAGTTGCTCGGAAAACTTTCAAATTCGGGAAAAACTGAACATCCTTTTTTAAGGGAGTTTGTATGTCTCAAGACCATAATTCAAAAGATGGATATGCGTTATTTTTTTGTTTTGTTTATGGTCATGGAAAAGTCGGGTTAGCTAGTTGGAACTAAAAACAAATACTTACGATTTCCCTTTCCAAATAAGCTTCCAGCATTGCTGCGGTAGGTAACTGTCATTAAAGAAGAAGTTGCAAGACGACGATTTAGCATTTGAGCTGTTATTTGCATTTGGTGTGTCAGATCTACTCTCCAACGGACTGCCAATCGGTGTCATTGCGTTGTAGGTTCTGTAAGTATTGTTTAATTACATATATATTATTATATTTGTTGAGGTAGTTAAATTCGACAGGGGCGAAATTACTAAATAGGGATCCATAAAGTAATTTTTACAGAATAAAAGTAATATAGTATAGAAAGTGACATAGCAGATATAAAAAGAAAGGGTAAATTTCTTTATTTTATATCCGCTATAATACTTTATATTAATTAGAAAGTTTAGGGGTTAGTAGTAGGGGTAAATTTGTCAGGGACAGAATTACTAAATAGGGGCCAATAAAGCAAGTCTAGTCTTTCAGAAATTGCTCAAATAAAAAGAGGAACATAACTTACCTCTTTCCAAACTTTTGCTTTTGCGCCTTCATAACCTGCGTGAGATTCCACCAAACAATCTCTGTTGCCATGGTAACTAGTACAAGCGGTGGTTGTTCGGTATCTACGTCATCATCTTGTGGTGATGAAAAGTGTAACGGCGATTGCACGGGATGCGGTGATGACGTCATCGAGTTGCGGTTGGAACGGTCGGGGACGGGAGAGAATGAACAACAATGAACTTTGGACTTGTGGTGCCTTAGTAGGCACAGTTGACGTCCACCTCTGACGTTCCATACCTAGAAGAGAAATGGATTTAAAAAAAAATAATTTCAAAATACACAGGTGTAAAAATTAACATAATAAATTAATTCTTTTTATTATTTAATTAATTATTTCATCGAACAAACATAATTTATATCTCCAGTCAACGCGCAATTCATATTATAATCTGTCTTTGTTTTTTTTCACATCAACGAAATTAGGACGATAAAGCTAAACACTTTTTCACGTGTAAAAATAAGAGAAAACAAGACAGAAATAGGTAGGTTATTTTATCAAATCTATGAAAAGGCGTACAGTTTCTACTGGCAATTGTAATTTAAAATGAAACTTAAGGGGGATACGCTACGCGGGCTTGCGGACGGCAAGCAATGGGTAGCTCGCCGTCCGGTAAGGACCAGACGTCGATTCTGTAAAAATCTCAACGTGAAAACTTAGGTGAAGTGAGTTTGTTTTTGCTAGGAATTGACACAATTGACAGCTCACTCCACGGTCACTTCACCTAAGTATTCACGGTGAGATTTTTACAGAATAGCACCGCAGGCACAGGTCGACAGAGCGTTATGTTCCACGAGCACCTCAAAGAGATGTCAGCACTAATTGATGGGGTTCGCTAGGGCCGATGCCTGCCAGGGTCGCGGGTTGTTAGAAAGAGTTACCGTGGCCCCTGGCACAGGCAACTGAAGGAACCCCGGTGGGTTGTAGTCAGTAAAAGTCTGCCTCCGTCCAGAGCGGGAGAAGTTATTTGACGATTCCCAACCAAAAAAAAAGAGGGGGACGCTAAGGTCCGCGAAATTCAAATCTCAGATTTCTTGCAATTTGCAAGTCAGTGACCAGTTGCATGTTGATTAACCTTTTGAACGCCAGAGCATAAACGCACGCGCGTACCCTCCACGCCAAGCCACAATTTTAAATGTTTAAGGTATACAAATAAAAACACACAAAAGTAATGATTTAATAGTTTATTTCGTGATCAAATGCACCGCATTTTTTGTCACATATTTGTGTCGCTCGTAATAGGATAGGCGACACACGACTGGCGTACAGGGCACTCGCTTGCTTGTCACGTATATGTGACAATGGCGTTCAAAAGGTTAAAATATGATTCGCGACCGTAACAAATATGTATTTACAGAATTATAATCATTAGAATCGTCATTGCAACTCCCTAATTTAGAATTTACCTCAATGTCATGATTTCGTGAAATAGTAATTTAATGGGGCAATATGAACTTAGAGAGTATTGATTTGAAATTCTGTTAATACGTAGGTAGTAAGAATTTGTTAAGATCGTGAATCATATTTTGTTCAACATACGACCTGATACTGACCTGCAAATTGCAAAAAAGTAAGAAAATTTGAGTTTCAGGGACAACCTAGGCGCTATCGCCTTAATAAAGCATAGCATGATCAATTGATCAGCCTATAATGTCCCCACTGCTGGGACACAGGACTCTCTGTGAGAAGGAGTGGGCTGTAATCCACCACGCGGGCCCAGTGCGGGTTGGGTCTTCGAATTTTTAGTTCTAGGTCATGCCGGTTTCCTCACGATGTTTTCCTTCACCGTTGAGAGCAGTGTTGATAAAATGATTTACACAAAGTAAAGCGCCTGCTCCGGGTCGAACCCACGACCTACGACTTGTAAGTTGGGGTCCACTGGGTCGGTTGACTTACGATAAATAAAGCAGTCTTCTTCAAAAACTTACCACAACATTCCCAGAGTCGAGTCCCAACGCTAGAATATTTCCGTCAGACGTGAGATCACACGACACAATAACATTGTTCAGTCTGAGTTCTTGAATAGTGTGTAGTTCCACTTGATCGTGTCCTGTCTTTAGCTCGAACGTCTGTAAATACACAAAATCAAATGTTCATAGAGCATGAGAAAATTCGAGGGAGGTGAGGGGCTCGTGGCTACGTGATAACAGCCACATCGAAGGTTAAGCTACGCTTGCCGCGGTCGGTTCGTGGATGGGTGACGATCCATTACATTTCGAGAGCCCTCCGTGCCTCGGAAAGTACGTTAATCTCGGTAAATTATGTACGGTGATCTCTAAAGAAATCTAAGATAATACAGAAACACACATACCTGAAACGTCGTATTCTTCTTCTCACAAATGACGAGAACATTATTCTGGAATGCCGCCGAACTGATGGACACATCCGACTGCCTTCCATTCAGTATTGTCAGTAGTTTCAAATTAGTGTCCGCCCACAGTTTGATAGTCGCATTGAACTCTACCGTGATGATACCCAGGTCTTTTACATAGAAACAGTCGACGAGACCACTGCCTTTGCAAAGCCTCTTGTGGTCTCCGTTGAGGAAGGCTCGGTCTCTAGAACCGATGCTTGTCTCGCTGCTCGAACTTGATACTCTTTCTAAATGGCCGTTCTTTTTCTTGACTCCTGGAAATGAAATGTAGAATTAGAATATGGGCAATGCCTTCACTAAATCCAGGCTTAAGGCTTGTATTCATGCCAACGACCTTGTGCATTTGGGCGGAGCTAACTACCCCTCTCCGCGCCACTTCGCCACCCGCATGCAACGCGACGCACGTGGCCGTGCGTCGCGTTGCCTAGCAACACGAGGCGCCCCGCACTGAATTCGTGGACGAGTGCGGGGATGATATAGACACGGACTTTAAACGATCGCATTTTTAATTTATTATATAAAAAAATATACATGTTTTTAAAAAGTAACAAAACCAAATTATTTTCGTTTGTATTGCAAACAGTAGATATTTTTTATATATTCTTTTGATAAAAAATGAAGGAGTAAAATGGTTTCATCTCAACGATTTGGAGGTGATTTGGTGTTTTTTTTTCTTAATAGGTGGTATCGATAGAAAAATTATGGCTAAACCAAATTACGATTCATATCATGTAGATTACCAACTATTTTTTCAGATGTAATTTCTCTGTAAGTTCCGGAGAAAAGCTGCTTCATCTGCACGCTGTTTTTAAGCTTTTTTCGAAAGAGTAGCCTTAATGTTTATGTAGGACTGTACTATCATTTACTGCAAATCGGTCAACACACCCTTTAGATACCAATTTGTTAGCCAATATGTTGATAATTTGGGGTTTGAGGGGCTTGTGGCTAAGTAATAACAGCCGCAAAGGGTCGATCTATCAGTTTAAGCTACGCTTGGTCCGTGTATGGGTGACATCTTTACATACCAAGAAGTCAGAATCCCAAAAGTCTGACAACCAGTCTTATCAAGGGGTATCGTATTACCCAGAAACTGGGTTGTGGAGGTCAGACAGGCAGTCGCTCCATGTCAAATACTGGTATTCAACTGCATCCGGGGTCCAGTTTTTAGCTGAACTCTTTCAATTAGAGCTCTATCTTAGGACAAAATATCTGGTATAGCGAATGCCAAATGGCAATTGTTCTAATAAAAACGATAATACATGTTTGTTTCTAAAACACTTGAAAGCTACGGTTTTCTAAAAAAGCGGTGACCGCACTTAACGGCCGCCGTGACAGCTGTCATGAAAATTATGACAGCGACAAGATTTAAATCGTTAGACACGCCCACCGCGTCAAAAGATAGTCGCGTTTCTTTCTCGTTTTGGCTCCTCTGATACACAATGACGCAGTGACTTGACGTGATTGTCATGGAAACCCTTTTTAATAATGTGTGAGCTCACTCTTCTCAGTATGGAAACTTTTTCGCGTGACTAAGTACGGTGAGAGCAAATCTAGCGTTTTAAATCTTTGGGAAGCGGGGTTTGACTTAATGTCAAGCACTGGTGTAAATGACAGATTCTCATGAAAGCCGTTATAATATGACGGAACGGCTTTGCTAGGAAACCAACGTTTAATAAAACATACCCTGAATATCATTCAGTATCTCCTGTGAGCCAAGACTATTATTGCCCCGCTGCATCATTTCTGGTTTCCAATCCCCGTTCGACGTCAGTCGATAAGCCATCAAACAGGTGTTCTTCCCCGCAACGATTAATAGATTAGGATTAACAAAGTTCAAGTACTGCACTGGGCTATATACATCCATAATGGCGACATTTTCTTTCGTTCGCAGCGTATATTTCTTGACGGTACCGGATTTCAGGCCGTAAATTATGTATTGATTGCACGGCGAGATTTTCACTCTGGTAATATATTCGTCTGATTTTTCTGTAATTTCGGTTAGTACTTTTCTGCCGCGCATTACCTGGAAGGTGTGATAAAACAATATTATAACCAAAGCATTTATTTTCGTCAAAAAATCATCTATCTTTTGATGTCCAACTGTTCAATTAAGCTATTAAGCTTGGTAAACGGATTTGTGATCCCACATTGTCGTTAAAAGCCTTTTCAAATCATCAACATAAGACCACGCACACATGTACAGTCAACAAAAGAGATAAGTACATATATCCGACGATCCTGCATACCTATCTCTTTTGCTGACTGTACATATATGTATTCATCTCATTATATTTTGGGTTAGTCAAAGGTACATCTACAGTACACCCACATTTCGCCAGTTATGTTTAAGTCCCATGTAACAAGGGACGAGCCTATGGCTATCAAGTACAAATCTTGACTCCAGGCTACTACTGAGAAATTCCAGAGGGAAAAACTCAATAACACTTTGCCCGGCCCGGGAATCGAACCCAGAACCTCATGCTCAACAGTAGCTCTTGCAAATAGAAAGAATAGACTCTATGGCATTTCGCACTACACTGTTTCGGGACCACAAGAAGCAATGTAGAAAGTTTAACAGAGTTTTACTACTGTCTGAGATGTTATCGGCATAGCAAACATACAAAAAAATAGTCCAGAATTATTTGCAAGTTATTTGCGATAAAATTATTGTAAAACATACCTGAATACTATTCTTATCATCGACCACAGCCAACAAAGGTTGTAAAACGCCATCATTATTATTGCAAATTCCCTTCAAATTCAGCGGTTTTAACGAACTCCTGTCCAAACTCATAGAGTTCTTTAGCAGTGTCTTTGGTACTTCTCTATGGTTAAACGATTGATGCCTCCTTGGTGTGCTGTTAGCACTTTCTGTTCCACTGCTTGGGGATGTTGAATTTGGCGTTTGTGTTGGGTTGACAAAGCTGACATCGAATTTCGTTGTAAGACGTACCCTCCTAGAATTGTTAAGGTTCATATTAGTGCAATAGTGCTACTTATAAGCATAATCTGCCTATAATGTTCTCACTGCGGGAACACAGGCCTTCTCTCAGGCCAAAACCAGCGTCAGGCATTAGTTGTCTGACATTTATGCTGAACTGCTAATTTGGCGCAGCTGTGAGGTACACAATACCAGGATCGCCCAGAGGACACGGTGGAGCACACGGCGGAGGTCTGCCCCGCTTGGGCGGAGCACCGCCGTGTCCTCGTAGAGGCGATCGGCAGCGGCGGCGACCTCTCGCGCCCGGCCCTAGTGCAAGCCATGGTCCGGGGCGAGAGGGAGTGGGAGGCAGTCACCTCCTTTTGCGAAGCAGTCATGCTAGCGAAGGAGGTGGCGGGACGGCTCAGGGAGAGAGCCTCCTGTCCCAGCCGCCGCGGGAGACGCTCCGGGCGTCGGGAGCCGCGCGACGACTCCCGGCCACCGTAGGCGCGGGCCTGCGGGCGGAGAGTAATGGGTAGCTCACCGTCCGATCAGGACCAGGCCTGTGCCGGGGGGCGCGTACGTGTTCCACGCGCGCCTCAAAGAGATGTCAGCATCGAGGAGGGGCCCCATAGGGCCGAAGCCTGCCGGGTCAGCGGGATTGTCCGAAAGGGTTACCGCTGGCCCGGAACATAAAGGGCTAAGGAAGGAACACGGGTGGGTTTTAGTCAGTAAGAGTCTGACACTCCCTTCCGCTCCACCCAGAGCGGGAGGTGTCATTTGATGATTTCCCATCCGCAAAAAAAAAAAAAGGTACACAATACTATTTTACGATTTTTGTTTTTTTGAGTGAATATTGTGTCACCTGGGTCATTTAAACCATGTTCTTTCTTTTCGTATCGTTCGAGGGGGTAGTACGTAATGCACCACGCGGGCCCAGTGCGGGTTGGTAGATGTCACATGGCTTCGAATTTTTTGGTTCTAGGACATGCCGGTTTCCTCACGATGTTTTCCTTGACCGTTTTGAGAGCTGTGGTGATGAAATGATTTATACAAAGTAAAGCGCCTGACTGAGTGTTAGGTAGGGTTGAATTAAATTATGAGATTCGTTTTTAGAACAAACAGGTTTGTGTAATTCCGGTCGACTCGCAGCGTCATGTTGATATCTATAGTTTTTGTCGTAAAACACCTATTGACTTTACTTAAGAGGAAAATGGCTAGGCTAATGACTTGTTCAATCACGTAAAAACGGCTGAACGGATTTGAAAGAAATTTGGCACAGATAAACTGGGTGAACACATTGGATACTTTTTTTTCCCAGGAGTACGCTCCCGGGGGATAATTTTCGCCCAATACGCGGGCGAAGCCGCGGGCAAAAGCAGGTATAAATAAATATCTTTAGAATCAAGAGAAACAACTGACTTATAGTAAAAGTGCGCAGTGCTGCACACCCCCACCCTATTTCAAGGTAAACAAATATCAACTTTATTTCAATGACAATTAAGTTGATCTTAGAGTGCCTAGCACTATTGAAAAAGTTATAAAAATGTTTGAAGTTGTAGCGTAAACTGAACTTTATTGTGTAGGAATTAAAGTTATTTTTCCATTAATTCATATTTTCTCAAACTTGCTTGGTTTGAGCGTTATTTTGACAACCTTCTTCGAGATAAATCGAAATTGCTATATATGTGAGCAGGGGCCGGCAAAAGTTGTATGAAAATCTATATCTGTCGTGGTTTATCGGCCAAATAAATTACATAGTAAACTCCTAGCTGTCGTGTAATTTAAAAATGGAACGATCTTTTACTCCGAAACATGGCAACCAAGGAGGTAACAAAGGTTTTATTTTAATTTCGAACTGGCTCGCAAATAGGAAGCTGTTTATTGAAAAAAAAAAAAGAAATGAACATTTTAATGCGGGACTTTAAATTTCAAAAAATGTACATTAAACAACTGTATTTTCAAATAAAAAGTTCTGCCTAGGTACTACTTAGTTTTAATTTCCGCGCATTATTTGAGAAAAGTACTATACAAGCCTTGGCCACAAACAGGCACTGATGGACTTGCGTATGTGTGCCTCGGTTTCGCCTCGGCCTACATTTACACGTTCGTCCATCAATGCCTCTTTTGCTGGCCGCTGCAGCAATGTACTATTGTTTACATTTTTGGCAAATAGATCGCGAACGCAGATTATTTGACTTACCCATTCCGTTGCGCCATTTGTGAAACATAAGAAGCGTCCAAGTACCACACTTTAGCTGTATCTTCAATAGATCCGGTGCCTGTGAGTAGCACGTCAGAACCTGGCTCGAATTCATCCCACATCATTTCGCTTACTGCCATTGCTACTACATTCCTGTAATAGGACCATGATTCTAAATTAGAACTCGAGTCAAAAGAACATTTTAAGTTGCACCTGGAAAGTTTGTTGGTCTATTTCTCCAACCACAGATAAACTCCCTAAGTTAGCTGCTGGAGTCGATATTCAAGGAGTTTCACAAAAGCAAAACCTTGAAATCTTGCTTTTCAATAAGATTTCTCCAGTATTTTATTGAGGTGTGGCAAAGACTTTCGTACAAATTACTGAGGAAATACGCCATCTCGTAATACTTTTTTTTACTACTTCTTATACTGCTTCGTTGATCTAGTGATCGCAAGCGCTACTGCTGAGCATAAGGTCCTGGGTTTGATTTTCAGGTTGGGCAGTGTTATTGGGATTTTCTTTTAGGAATTTCTCAGTAGCAGCCCGGAGTCTGGATTTGTGCCCGGTCGATTGCAAAGGGCTCGCCCCCTATTACATGGTGCTTAAACGTAATTTGCGAAATCTGGGTGTACTATAGGTACACCTCTGTTTATCCCTTCGGGGATTACAAGCGTGATGTTATTTTTATGTACTTAATATATTTAAAAAAAATCTTTGGGTTAGCCCGAATAATCCCCTGGGTAGGCAAAGGCAAACCCTTGTTGAATTAATTATTTTTAAATGACAAAAACACACGAAAAATTCAGTAAAAACTCACCCTCTCCGATTTTCCAAATCAAAGTTTCTCGTATAAGTCTTCAAGTCAACGCAAACAACTCTGCTATCATCGGTTGCCACAAACAGCAGTGTGCCAGTCTTATTAACAGCCATGGTCAAGAAAGACGTTTTCTCCTTAATAGCATCGCTCACGATCACTCGTCTGAATCGGTTGGTCGGGTTTGCTTTGAGCGCGTTTGAGTTTACTTTGAATTCATGCTCCATAACTTCGTTGGGTTTTAGCGTGAGGATCTTGTTACTACCTGTTATGTAAAGGTTAGATTTTCAGTAGAGGTTCGTGAGTAATTCATACAAATTCTAGTTTGAATCGGGACTCCCGATAAAATATGAGTTAGTCAAATAATAACATTTAACGTAACGTAATCAGCCTCATAACGTTCCCACAGCTGGGACACAGGCCTGCTCTAAGTGAGAGAAAGTGGGCCGTAAATCCACCACGCGGGCCTAGTGCGGGTTGGTAGATGTCACATGTCTTCGAATTTTTGGTTCTAGGACATGCCGGTTTCCTCACGATGTTTTCCTTCACCGTTTTGAGAGCAGTGGTGATGGAATAATTTACACAAAGTAAAGCGCCTGTCTGGGTTCGAACCTACGACCTACAACTCGTAAGTCGCGGCTGTTACCACTGGGCCACCAAATAACATTTATTGAATAATAATATAATATTTATTTTGATGACGGGATATGATGCGTATTGACAAAACAATTCCCATAAAATTTCACTTTATCAAATTACCGCATTTTTTTTACGTCATCAGTTGTCACTGCAATTGCATAAACGTCATTGACATCACAGCGTGAATATATACTGAAGGTCTGAAGTTACTCTCACACACGAAGGGTTCCGTATCACAGTACAATTATTTTATTTTTTGTAGTTATAGCGGCCGTAGTCCACACACTCTGCAGGCGGTCGGACAGTGGACCCTTTGTAATAGGGTCCTTTTGGCACTCTTAGCGTACGGAACCCTAAAAATGTTGTCGGGAATATGTACACAAATAAATAAATACATATACAATACTTTCTAGTTCGGACGTGGATACAATTACGTTTACAAATATTTACTCTAGTCATAAAGCGTTCCCTGACGTCAATACCTACCTACTAAACTAACTAACAGTTCCGTTAAGTTAGTTTACTATAAGGAAAATGTTTGCTGCCTATACTTTATTAATTACAAATATGTATATAAATAAATAAGTAAAGCTTACACTCGGTCACCTACCGTGACGTAGATTTGCTTGTTAGGGTATAAGTCACGTTTACAAACACAGCATGAATCAGAATGGTGTGGGTTCTGATACATGCTGTGTTCGTCGGGTTTAAAAAAATATTTTAAAATTTGATAATAATGATAAGAAGGTTATAGCCTATTTAACATCACGCTACGATCCTTAGGAGCAAAAAGAAAAAAGTCAGAAAGAACGCTAAGCTAAAAGGAGATAAAAGCGCGGAAGGGCATTGGGATGGGACGCGGTGTGTCGAGGGTCGAAATTTCACGTGGATGAAGTCGCGGACAGAAGCTAGTAACAAATCACACTAAAGGCGAAAGTTTGTGAGTGTGTTTGTATGTTTGTTACTTCTTCACGCACAAACTACTAAATGGATTTGAATGAAATTTGGCGCAGAGATAGTTTATAACTAGGATTAACACATAGGATATGCTTTTTATGCCGATATTCTCACGGGATCGAGACTTATGCGGGTGAAACCGCGGGGCGCAGCTAGTAAAGTATAGTTATTAGTACTTACGAGGAACTGTAACCATAGCTAGAACTATATCAGACTCTTCAAACGTGATCACCCTCTCCCTAGTCTTCACATCGATTACCTCCACACACGACTTGGCTATAGCCACAATGATATTCTTGTCATAATTACAAGGGATACAGCACAAAATCTCCCGGTCCCTTTCAAAGTCTTGAATAGTCTTGAAGATTTTGTTCTTCTCATTTCGAGAAGGGTTGTAGAAGATGATCTTTTTGTTTGTGTGCATGATTAGGTACTCCTCGTTCTCCGACCATGTGCAGTTTAGGTATGAGCCTTGAATTTGTTCAGTGTCGTCGTAAGTGTTGGCTTCTTCTGGTTCTGAAAAGGATCAATAAACTGCTGTTATTAAGTTCTGATATTTTATTTGTATTTCTGCGAAAAATTAAAGATCATCCTGTTTCGACTCGACCAGTCAATTTTATCAATTAACAAAAAAATACAATGAGAAAAGAGACAACACGAAATAAAAAAAAAATAAAAGAAAATAGTCAAATAAAAAGAAATATCATAATTTGATCTGTTTCAGTTTTTTTTTTACTTTTTTTTCTTTGAAGTCTTATTTCGTGTCTACGTAATTTGTTTTTACGAGCTCATAAAATTCAACACACATTCCGAGAATAAACAAAAGCATACCTTCTTCAATAACGTCATCAGTTTCTTCACTCTCTACGTCATCGATGTACCATAGCTTGATGACGCCATCATAAGCTAGCGCGGCTACGATTGGTGGGTTCTTTGTACACGACACGCCGATCCATTTGATTGGCGAGCCAGTACCGTGGAGCTCTTTCCTCAGTTTGTTTGTGACGATGTGGAAAAACTACATATAAATATAAAAAAAAAAAAACTGATAATATTTCTGGCCTAAAGGAAATGAGGGCCTGTCCTCTATTAAGCTGTCCGTTTGCCAATTTCCGATTTTTCAAACTATGAATCTGTCTGCCAAAAGTGGTTATAATAAGAGTGTGTAATAGTGGCGAGCGAAAAGAGTTCCTGGAAGTATTCGGGGGTGGGACAGTGCAGTATAGGCTAACAAAAACAAGTTCGTCGATGGAGAGACTCATAGCCAACAGTTAACTGTTTAAACGTATTGTTAAAGTTTAGTTTAAAAAAAAATTGGTCGCGCATGCATTTCGCCAATTACTTCTTAATCCTTCTCTAATACGTAACATTCCATAGGGATGAGTTTACTTTAACGAAAGTAACATCTGTTCAGTAATAGTTTGTTAAAACAACAACATACCTTAATGACACCGGAGTTGGTCCCCACAAGTACATAATTTCTTAGAAAGCATACTGCTGTGATCGGTTCCTTCACATCGATGGTCGAGGGTTTGACCTCATCCACGTTTTGTTCGTGCCTACGGATAATAAAATATTAAAGACTTATTTAGACGGTGTAATTTAATTTCCGGTGGCACTCCATAAGTTGTAGCGTCAATAAAAGTTGTAGCGTCAATAAAAGTTGTAGCGTCAATAAAAGTTGTAGCGTCAATAAAAGTTGTAGCGTCAATAAAAGTTGCACTGTCTAGACAGTGTTTCGATGATGCTAGTAATTTGTTGCTTCAATTGTATTGTATGCCACAGGCAAGAAACTTGTATCGTGTAAGGGCTTTCAAGTTTCAATATTTTACCCTTGCTGTCTCAAGTTCTCCAAAATGCTTTTAGTAAGAAAAACAATCTTTTAGGGTAAAAGAGAAAAATAGATGTCTATATTACACCCACATTTCGCAATTAAAATATATTGTTTTTTAAATAGAAAAGTCTATCTCGTCAATTGAGGGATTGTTGTGATAATTGGTTGCGTTCATTGTTCTCACCAGAGCCAACTTTTTTCGAGAGGGTTCTATTTACACCACTTATTTACATGTATGTATATAATATATGCTAAACGAGGTTCGTTAAGCCGTATTCATTGGAAATAAAGTTGAGCAACAGTTGCGCAACATTATTGCCCACAACATCGACTGTTGCTGGCAACAACTTTTGTTTACAATGAACACGAATAACATGTTACCAGCAACACTGTGTCATCACATGTTGCCAGCGACACTGCGTCATCACACGTTGCCGGCAACATGTCTCCGCAGCACATGAAAAATATGCTGCGCAACTTTGCTTTTCAAAAAGTGGGGTTTTAATATGCAATATTAGACTTGTACAAGACCAGAACGTAATATGAATGTTATTAACGTTATTTGTGTATTAATGTCTGCCCAACCCTTCGGGGATTACAAGCGTGATGTTATGAGTGCGTTCTATTTTCTAGGTATTTAAACGTATGGTGCGTGACGTAAGATGTCTGGGTTTGATACAACTAGTAATTAGATTGATATCAATCCCTCAGAGATTGTATCGACCGGTTCATTCCAATTCATTGTCATTACTCCAAATTGTCTAGACTAGTGAATTGTGTATAAATTAAATGTTTGGTAATGTATAGAAGTATTTTTTGTCATTTTGGGCACTAGAAATATTACTATATTTGAATTAAGAATAAGAGATAATTTTCAAGTTATGGAACAAGAAACTGAATGTCATACTTAACAAAGTTCAAATTCTATTGCAACCAAAAACTTATTAGGACCTTTTTATTAGAAAAGGTCACTCAAACATCAACTTAGAATACATTTCACTAAAGTAGATAACTGATTAGATGGCAATGAATTATCTGAGATTATGAACACACATAAAATAAAAAAAGCAATTTAGGAAACAGCAAAAAAGAACTTTAGTTAGAAGAAAAAATACGACACGAAAAAAGGAAAAACAAAAATACTTACAGAAAATCAAAATACAGCTCATTATTATTACAATTCTCTTGAGCGATCTGCGAAGCTTTCGAATAGAGTATGCCTTTAGATTCGTTTTGTAGGATGCTTTGGATAATGTCAGTGCAGGGATAATGAAATAAATCGTTTCCATGGGTGCTTAGGAATGCTTTGATGTTGTTAATCAGATCCTTGTCTAATTCCTAAGAAAATAAAGCATGATTAGAAGAAAATTAAACAAAAATAATGTCGAAGGGGAAAAAAGCTGTTTTTAATGTAAGTAGCTTATAGATGCAAGAATGCAAGATTTACTAGGGGAGGCACCCACGAGTAACTTTTGTCTCTTCAATTAATTTGTCTCTCACATCAAGTCTACGGGTTTGTATGAAAGTGTGCGCATGTAGCGACGCGACAGCTGGGAGACATTTTTGTCCGCGGGTTTGGACGCAACTGCCGCCCGTCTATTGGGCGCACGGCGACAAAAAAGTTGCCGGCTAGCCAGTTGCCTACCGAAAATGTAACAAAAAAAAGTAGCGTTGCTGTCGCTCCCGTATACTCATCGTCCAAATCTCGGCGAGGAGACAGCGACAGAAAAAAAGTTGCTGGGCAACTAAGTTGCTCGTGGGCCGTCCCTAATTTGAAATGTATCCCACACATACATAAATGTAAGATGAGACCTACAAGATACTTGCAATGTGGTTTCCTGTTATAAATGCTTAAAGTCCTTGAAGTTCAGGAAAACTAATATAGCTGATGATCTACTGTTATGAATATAATTAGTGACTTGAAACTATAATTTTTAGGCACGTCAAGAGTCAAGAGTCTTTATTTGTGGAAACATGAGTATACATACAGAGCATGCAAGTTATCACAATACAATAATAGATCAGTCATATCACAATGGGTATTTAGATACATATTATTGGAGATCATATGTCAGTTCTGAACTACAAAAACCAACCCTAATGTTACAAAATTAAGGAGCTTGATAAGTCTAATTGTTAGCATGAACGTGCGGTTGACTATACCCAAGTTATTAAAAGTCACACGTTTAAAATATAGAGATGATTTCAAGACCTAAATATTTATTGGAACTGCTGTCACCAAACACAACACAAAAATTACAGATACAAATGAAAAAAATTTCAAAGGGGTGACACAATGAACATCTTATCGCTAAAAGCTATCTTTCACACGCTTAAGCGATGCAGCGATGTTCTTTTACAACGGATGTGTGACGTATTATCGCGCGACATACGTACAACCACACGTCAGAAATGAGAAGTAACGGTTGAACTACGAAAATCGTTCTTATTGCTACGTAATAAAGGCGCTGCCTATGTCAAATTGTAACGATGGACGTGTAAACCTTGCTTATAGTCATCTCTATCTTTTCCTCGGTCTCGTCTGTGAATAGTGTGAAGAAGTAAATAAATCTATACTAATATTATAAAGCTGCAGAGTTTGTTTGTTTGTTTGTTTGAACGCGCTAATCTCTGGAACTACTGATCTGATTTGAATGATTCTTTTAGTGTTGGGTAGTCCATTTATCGAGGAAGGCTATAGGCTATATAACATCACGCTACGACCCTTAGGAGCCGCGCAGCGTGTGACACCGCGGGGAACAGCTAGTCATAATAATACTTACATGTTTAACGATATTAGTCTCATAGTTTTGAAGATCAGACATCACATCAGCTGGCCCAGTTAACCTCACTTTGTTGCCCAAAAACTTCAAATTCAGGAACAATTTGTTGAAAAGACCCCATTTTTCATTGTAGTTATTAGTGTGTTTAATATGATAGCCGATGTAAAACGCGATGTAGCCATCATCAATTATATCCAGCGGAGGAGAAACATGATTATAATTGTAACTGTTAAGGAAATCTGAATGCAATTTGCTATCGTCATCCGCCGTACTCTTCAAGTACTCCATAATTAGGTCATGTATTTCGTACATGTAGTTTCTCTGTTCGCGGTCGTAGAACTCAATGATGAGTGATTTGCTGCGCAGTTCCTTCATGATTGATTCAACCTGTGATTGTTCTTTATTCCACAGTTTACTCAGCACTTTGGCTGATACTTTGACATTGTCAGGTAGGATTTTGAGCTTCTTGAATAATGGTAGTACTGAGTCGTTTAGAGAGTTAATGCAGACTTCAATTGTTTTCATCGGGTTGTAGGCTTGATTTTTTTGGATGCTGAAAAATGAAAGTGTGAAAGTGATTTAGTTTTGTTGGTATACTAAATGGATGGACATGTTTCACGGTTGATTATCCACGGTTAATTATATATATTTGTTTCAATTATATATTTTTTGTAAATTATTGGTAAGTAAAATAAACATAAATATTCATGGTTTTCCCCCTTACATCTATTAAATATTTTAATATAACAAAAAGGAAAAACATGAATAATTTAACAAGATAATAATACTTATCCTATTTGTGATATTGTATAATGTAAAATATTGAAACTACCTTTTGTCATTAAATTAACACAAAAGCACCTGATACTTGCAACTTCTTTTCAATTGCGCCATAATGCATCAGATAATTTTGTAATATTGTGCAATTTGTAACAAAAATAAAACGTTCCTATTATCACAGTTTATCAGAGCTTATCAACAATCAAATAAACAAAACCACAACTTACAAATAAAAATTATTCTTCTTCTTCTTCAACTCTTTGACATAGTAATTCCAGCGATTTGGATCATAAATCAGTCTTTCCCTGTTCTCTGCTAACTGCGCTCCAATCAACCCGATATTGAACGGACTGCCTTTACAAATCTCATGTATTTTCTTCGCCTGCCCGGGTAACTCAGATACAGGCACTTCTAGAGACAACGCAAAAATTTCCAGGGATTCTTTCTCTTCTAAATTGTTCTCTATCTGTGGATTTTAAATTAGGTAAAAACATAATTATCCTATCAAGTTTTTGCTGAATAATGCGTGGGGGCAATGATCCAACGTGATGTAATGATTCAATGTGATTGATATATTTATTAACAAGCATTGTTTATGGGATTTGAAACCTTAATTTCCAGTACTTTTAGTTCAAATTGCAATGCAACTAGAATTGTTTTCAATTGTCATGCGGAAATTAACTTTGTTACAGTGTTTTTAAAGATGACATATTTGCATTTGCCAATAATTAGTTTTTTTTTGTTATTATGTTTGTTCATAAACGAGACAAAAACATAGCGACTTGGGTAGCATGATTTCTGGCAGGCATATAAAAATACATCTATAACAATTGGTTAATTAATAAACGTAATGAAGGTATATGTTCGTCAATTTCCATTTAATGCAGCACGCACATAAAAAATATAGGAAAACATTCATTACGCAGTACACTAAATATGGATCAACACTGAATAAAATTGATAAACATAATAGGGTATAAAAGGTTTGCAGTATAACTATGACGACATATTAAATACGGGGAAATATTCAGGCTATTGATACATCTAACACGGTGTAAGTTCAATGCTTAATAAAGTGAAAGAAAGAAAATAGGTTTATTTGCGGTAAATATGACGTAGAGAAAAAACACTAACAAAGTAGGCATTTTTATTTGAATTACTTAAAATCAATCTACCTAGCCTTTACCCAACTATGTTGTACCACTATTTTATATGGAGCGACTGCCTATCTGACCTACACAACCCAGGTTCTGGGTACCACGATACCCCTTGGTAAGACTGGATGTCAGACTTTTAGGGTTCTGACTACCCCTGACGACTGTCTAAGATCCATGAATGACAGCCGGGGCCAACGGCTTAACGTTCTTTCAAAGGCATGGAGGGGTCTCGACATAGAATGGGTGGTCAGACATCCAAGAGCCGACCGCGGCAAGCGGAGCTTAACCTTCCATAGACCTTTGTGGCTGTTATATTAGTTCGCTACGAGCTCCGCTTTATCAAAACCTCTTACTTACTTACTTCAAATACAAAATGTAGAAGAAAAACTAGATTTTAACACTTTACAACGGTCAAAACGATGTTTTTGATCACAGGAGCTCGTTCAGAGCTTCATCAGCTCTAAATGAGCTCCGGTCTCCAAAATATAATGAAAGAGAGAAATGAGAATTCTTAAGGTGATCGTGAATAAGGCGACCGCTATCGACAATAGGCGGCAACGTTGCCATCTACGGAAGCGTTTTCATAGATTTACATAGAAACTAGTCGTGTCGTTTCGGTCTGTCATTGCGATTGGGCGACGTTGCCGCTGTGGTTTGCGGTTAGTCGCAACGTCAATCTCTCACACGTTTGCCCGCCTACCTGTCGAAGCGCCCCACGCGTCGGAGTAGTTGAATGGGCAGAGTGAAGTCATTGTTTTAACAATGACACTAGTGTACACTTGGTGTACCGTCGACGTTTCGAGCACTTTTGCTTATATACACTTGAGGCTTCAGGGGTTAAAGACACATAACAACAACATAAGGAGAAGTACTCACTTTAATAATCTGTGGATGATAATTAGCAACCACATTGGTGTCTCTTGTAGTCACCAAGATCTTGCACCCAATATCGAAAGCTTCCAAACACTTCTTGTCGTTCACTTCGTCCAGCACAAGAAGGCATTCTTTCAAAGGTTGCTCAGAGAACTGAGCCTTAAGTTTGTCCTTGAGATCAATCATAGTCCACTCGTAATTGGAAGACGAGTGACTATCGCCATTAGAGCCAATACTTGACATAGAAATTGACGAGTTCATGTACGAATTTTGCGTGTACATTGAGGAAGCTTTTCTTAGTAATCTGTGGAGGGAAGTAAGTCAGTAAGTAACGTGAAAGGGAAACAATTTCTTGGCTGGGTATCAGCAGAATACGAGGTTGATGCTTAGCTGATTTATTCTGTAGGTACAATATTTTTAGCTAGTGTCAAAAACCACAACGCGTTAAAAGTATGAGTTACTAATAATGTTGCTGCGTCATAGTTTGCGTCATGGCACCTCTAAGGGTGCTCCCCAAGGCAAAGAAACCAATACACGTAATATAATTCATAATCAGCCTATAATGTTCCCACTGCTGGGACACAGGCCTCCTCTCGGTGAGACACGTAATATGAGCGTTTTATTATTTATTGAATACGTCAAGCACATATACAGAGGCGGACTTAATGCCATAGGCATTTTCTACTTTTGGGTGATGCAGAGACAAACAGCGGTAGGTGGCGGCGGTGGCGCCGTTTTGACGTCGCAACGCAACAATCGGCAACGACATCACCCGCACTTTCTTAGAAAATGCATGCTTTTCCAATGCGACGCCGCGCTGCACCGCTTTTTGTCGGCACCACGCCAAGAATGCTGCGTAGTGCATTTCGACAGAAAAATCCAAAAGATTCATCTTTACAAGGGCAGAAAAACAATAAGGAAAATGTAATACTCACTTGCTTTGTTGGAAAATAATGTCATCGTCAGTCTTGCAGTTGCCAAAATTTACCCAGAACACTACGCCGTTGAAGTTGTTAGTGACTAATTCAGGGTTGTCCCTCAATACGCTGAGTACGACACACGTCTTCCCTGAACCGGACATGCCGTGAAGTGCGACTACTTTGTGACGCGCCAGACGCTTTAGGGAATCTGCTACATTTTCTTCCTACAAGACAGAATATTATCAAATTAGGAAAGTTTTGAGTATTTATATGGGTGTTTTGATTTTGTCAATGTTACGAAAGATAATATTATAATATGACCAGCTGAAAGATTTATGAAGAACAAGATAAGTTCCGCCGACCTCAAATAAATTGGGACAAGGACAGGAAGATGATAATAGGGAATGGTAAACGTACGTGCGACGTCTCATGGCTATAGTCCGTGCAGAACTAGTTGGCCGCGCCTTAGGTATGTGAGCGGTGGGACGGAGGGGCGGGGGCGCTTTGTCATTACTAAGTACGTGTGTTGCGAACAATAGGCAACCCCGCCGCCCTCACCCCCGTCCCCACCCAAGGCGCGGCCAACTAGTTGAACGCAGACTATAAATGGAACCCAATACGGCAGGCGGGTCTGTATGTGGGCAACTAGGAGTGATGATGAAATCATATTTATTTTTGTAAGTATATCATTAAACACAGTTTTACACGTAAATTTTACGGTCAATATGTTAAAACTAGATGGCGTCGGCTTTTCTTGCTGACTGATCCGCAAGATGTGCAAACATCAATTTGGAAGAAGGCTACTTAATAACATAATCAGCCTATAATGTTCCTACTGCTGGGACACGGGCCTCCTCTCTGTGAGAGGGAGTGGGCCGTAATCCAACACGCGGGCCCAGTCCGGGTTGGTAGATATCACATGTCTTCGAATTTTTGGTTCTAGGACTCTCACGGTCTTCTCACGATGTTTTCCTTCACCGTTTTGAGAGCAGTGGTGATGATATAATTTACACAAAGTAAAGCGCCGGTCTGGGTTCGAACCTAGGACCTACAACTCTTAAGTCGCGGCCGTCACCACTTGGCCACCACTGCTATATACATTTGTCCAGCGTTGGACTGTGGTAGGCCGAGCTGATTGATCAGACAAAGCCTTATCTTCTCATGTATGTTTTAAAAGGATAGTCAGCGAGGTGCCTTCAACGAGTGATCCATCATAGACCTCGTCCAATCAAAAGCAAGCCCTTTCAGCAATAAAAATAGTAATATAAAAGGTGGTTCCGCGGCTAACTGTCCAGGGAGTGCCGGACGTAGGTAATTTAAGCATCGTCACTTATGAAGGCTGCAAGAGTAAATAGCTGTTATTTTAATCCCTATCCGATTCGTCACCACTCGCAAGGGAATGACGCTAATGTTTGTAGGAAATCCCATAATGGTTTCCGAAAATATGATCTTATAGTATAAGTAGATATGTCATATAATAATTGATAGGGAAAAACGCAATAAATAATCCGGTAAACAGAATTAGCTCACGCATTTAGAAAATGATTCGCTTTGTTCGCGTATTAACTTTGTTTGATACGAAACTAACGATGTTCACAATCTTACGGTGACATATTTATGTATAAGGTCTATCTATTCATACACGAAATATCTGAAGGGGTCGTTGAACAACTTTTACTATAGGAAAAAACGTGAAATCACAGCTGATTTTTTTTTCGCGATTTCATGTTTGGTCCCATAGTAAAAATTGTTCGTAATGATGAATACAATGACTCTTTAAGGGGCTTACATGCACGCACAATGGTCCACTGTAGGACTAAGTGCGGAAACCAAATCCCCTAACATAGAACATAGAAGGGGCTTACATGACCTAAAACGCGGTCACTGTCGGTCTGCATAGGAAAGAAAGAGAACCGCGATGACAGAACGCTGGTAATTTATTGCAAAATTTGAAGGAATTATTCAATTACTAAAAATCTATTGTTTGGACTAAAAATTAAAACACTAGTGTTTTAGTATGTTGCTTGTAGAATAATCTGACAAATAATCAGAATGATTGTATGTATATTAGTATGGTTTTTATTGTAAAAAGAAAGTTTTTAGAGGTACGAGTATCTTCATGATTTTTTTCTATCGTATCAAATTAGTTGTATTGTGTTTTCAACACACTATCAACCTAGCATATTATTTATCCTGAAGAATATCAAATATTTTTCTGATTTTATTTACTGTAGTCGATCATATACTTTTATTGTATCTAAATCTTGGGTTTTTTGCGTTTAGGTCCTGTAAACCCCTCAAGTGATTTCGTGTATGAATAGATATACCTTATGTACAGTGAAAACGATCAATGTGTGTACAAATAATCATCAATCTTTATTGTATGTAGGTACAAAGAAAAATTCCCAACTGCGAATAACTTTCTAAATGAATGAGCTAATTCTGTTTACCGGATAATTTGTTGCGTTTTCTCTTTCTCCATTAATTCATCATCTGCCTAGCCTTTTCCCAACTATGTTGGGGTCGGCTTCCAGTCTAACTGGGTGCCACTGAATACCAGTATTTTACATGGTGCGACTGCTTATCTATCCTCCACAACCCAGTTACTGGTTAATACGATACCCCTTGGTAAGACTGGTTGTCAGACTTTCGGGCTTCTGACTACTCTTAACAGTCGTAACGACTGAACAAGATCCATGAATGAAAGCCGGGACCAACGGCTTAACGTGCTTTCCGAGGCACGGAGTGGTCTCGGTATGTAAAGATGGTCACCCATCCACAGACCAACCGCAGCAAGCGTAGCTTAACCTGATCGAACGGCCTGTGCGGCTGTTATTTTTAGCCACGGGCCCCTTTCTTGCTTCATTAATTATTTATGACATATCACAAAACCTACAGTAAAAACACTTTTAATTAACTCCATTGGTATTCCGTTAGCATGAATGACGTATTATATAATGTGAGAAATAGCACTTCAATCTAAACTATGTTAATTCGTGAATCATAACGTCGATACACGATCGTTTTACGAAGACAATTCAATCAATGACTTTGAGTATAGTGAAGGACAACGTATTTGGTTTCACATAGATTTTTTTGCGACGGAATATGCTTCCATAGTCACCTGCTAAGATTAATTTTAAGAGCCACGAAAGGCGCCGCCTTATGTTGAAATTATAAAAAAACACGTGCTAGTCGCGAACACGAAGGGTTCCGTAACACAAGGCAAAAACTCCGAAAAAAACACGTTTGTTGTATGGGAGTTCTCTTAAACTTTTATTTTATTCTGTTTTTAGTATTTGTTGTTATAACGGCAACAGAAACACATCATCTGTGAAAATTTCAACTGTCTAGCTATCACGGTTCATGAGATACAGCCTGGTGACAGACGGACAGACGGACAGTGGAGCCTTAGTAATAGGGTCCCGTTTTTACCCTTTGGTTACGGAACCCTAAAAATTAAGATTGAGCTTTATAGAAAGGAATATACCAGGAACATATAATTCATGAATTGAAGTGCTATTTCTCACATTAGATAACACATGATAACGGAATATCAATGAAATAAGATAAAAGTGTTTTTTGTAAAGTTTGACACTGATTTAGACTGGGTACAAACAACTGGGGAGTTTATTTAATGCGGCGCTTATTTTAACGCGCCCTGGATTTTCAACTCTCAGGGTTGAGCTGTGAGTTGAGAATCTAACAGAGAGCATCCTCCTTTAGCGCGTTAAAATAAGCGTAGGTACTGTTGGAATTTCAACTCTCAACGCTCGGCTTAGCGTTCAAAATCCAGTGCGCGGTAAAAAAACCGATTGGAATCATTTATTTTATGAAGTAAAAATATGTGTAGTTTGATTTCTTACCACTTTAATCCTCCTCACGTGATGGTCCGGTAGTCTGGGCACATCGCCCTTACTGAGGCTGTCCTCAAAACTATCATTAGGCATCGGATTGTTGTTCTCAATAGCCAACTTCTCCCACAGCCACTTGTAGTCTTTATGCAGGCTGTCTACAAAAGCTTCATAAGAGCCGTTGTTACCATTAAGAATCAACGATTCTAGCAAGAATCTAGCTTTTTCGACGCGGGATGACTGCAAAAAAGTTATTTTAAATTAAATTATACATATATAGGTCAACTATGAGACGTTTTGCTATTTCGCGACACGTCGTCCTTCAACGGAAGTTGTAATCTGACTGACTATTGCACCGCTTAGTGTCATAACGATTGTAAATAATAATTTTCAATCATATGTTCCATCTTCCTTCCTGCGTAAGGCCCGGCGCCCACTATCGGCATCGATTTATGCGACAAATAGAAATATAACTTAATAGTATGAGAATAAAATTTAAATTTCAATGACACGGTATGTCGGATACCCTATCCTTATTTTTATTTTTACCTACGATGATTATTATCATTGAAATTTCAATTTTATCGTCATACAATTAAGTTACATTTTTATTCGTCCGTGCCGATGCCGATAGTGGGCGCCGGGCCTAAGTTTCTTTGGGAAAATGTAAATGATATAAATAATAGCCAATTTAACCAATCAAGTAAATTAATAAAAAAAACTCACAAAAACAAAAGTAAAAGTGTTATTATAATGCTAGTTTTAAGATACGCTACGCTTGATGGCACAATATTATTGTTAAAACCTAGTTATGATTCTCTTTGGGTGAATTTGTAATTCTTTTAATAAATTATTATCTTTAAGCGTAAAAACCGCAGCCGACAGGAGTTGAAGCTATAGGTAGCTAAATGCTTATTAAATTAACAGAATAATTATACTGACTTGCCTATTCAGGTAAATTGTAATATAATTAATTTGAGCTAAACGAACCAATTCACATGTTTAATTTTCCTCAACGGATAAACAGTTGCAATTGGTGCAAAGGGAAACGTAACACTATAAGATAACTTTTGAACCTATTAAATAATTCCTAATGATTATAATCGTATGATATAAACTTGATACAACAGCACGCGTGGGTTTTCTCAGAAATCAATCCTTAAAAAAATATTGGTGTGTCATAATCATAATGAATACTTACAAGTTTGAGAATATGATCAAACTCCTCCGAAGAAATAACACTCTTCGTAAACAGCTCATCATAAATGTACTCTACTTCTAAATCATCGATAATGTCCTGCTGGTGCTTCTGCAGCAGCAGCTTCTTGCTAATGTCCATTTTCCCGGTTCGCTTTTCATCTGAAAGCACACGCGAAGTGAGAAACTCACACAGAAAACTCGATCCTAAAACGTCAACACTCAACACACCTTCACAGACAACAAGAAAAAAGAAAACAACGAAGATGTTATCTTCAACTAATCCGAGACACAAGTACACGAATGTAAATTAAGTTACACACTGAGAATATCCAATGATTTAAACATACGACCTTGTCGATAGCAGCCACCTACATAACAGTTTAGGTAAACAAGTAAGAACATATTTTAAAATTCGAGAACAAAAGTCGATGACCGGACTATGATTGGCGATGGCCAAGGCTGAGTGTATAGGTATACTGAACCGAGGAATTACAGAGTCATAATATATTGGTTGTTGTTGTTGTGACGTAGGTATATATCACAGGATGAACTCCCTCCCTCCTTTCCACAATGCAGTTATTAAATGTAGTACAGCAAGAAATTCCTGTCGACATCATACCACAATCCACAACCATTCCAACCACAATGTTAGCTTTTAACAATTTTTTTTTCAATAGTTCTTGTAATGATTATGCCATTAAATACGTAATTTTAAATTTTGAATATTTTTTTTGGCGAATAGAAGCGAAATTTTGCATTTTGAGTTTATATTTTTGCGAAATTTCGATATTTTAATTGTGTTTAAGTACTTACGTAACTCTAATAATTACTCATGGAGAGTTTATCTCTTATATCGCTTATTAATTGTAATACAGTCGTCATGTTTAGGATTGAATCGGGTTACATGAATGGCGATAGGGATTTGGAGACCATCAGCACGGTAACGTAATAACATTACCGTGCCATCAGTTTATCAAGCCGAACCGGAGGTTGTAAGATCTTAAATTTCATCTTTGTCAAGGGCATGCGGCTTTTGACAGTCGACTAGATGTTTATTTGTTTTGTGGCCATTTCCGTTCTTTTGCTTGGAATACTGTGGCATAAGCTTCGAACCAGTGAGAATAGCGAGATAAAAAATATCATATGGCCTATCCAAGTCATGTTCTACCCATATAATGCCAAATTTCATCCAAATCCGTTCAGCCGTTTTAAGCGTAACAAACAAACATACAAAAAATCTAATCGTAGGCACTAGGTAGGTCGTTACGGGTTCTCAGAAGCCCGAAAGTCTGACAATCAGTCTTACCAAGGGGTATCGTATTACCACCAGTACCTCGGTTGTGGATGTTAGATAGGCAATCGCTCCATGTAAAATACTGGTATACAGCTCCATCTGGTTAGACTGAAAGTCCACCCCTACATAATTAAGAAAAGGCTCGGCGGACTAGTAGGTACTGACACATTTTAAGGTAAAATTATGTTTGCGTAAATGTATAGAAACTTTCTCTTTCTACATACACCTAAACAATATTCTCACGGGTAAAACCCAATTCGTGTAAGCAGTGTGGTTTTTACAACAAAAAACTGGTATGTTGTATCAAGCAAGAAAACTGACCCAAAGTCCTATCTAAGAATATTCAGCCTATAATGTCCCCACTGCTGGGACACAGGCCTCCTCTCTGTGATAGAGAGTGGGCCATAATCCATCACGCAGGCCCAGTGTGGATTGGCGGATGTCACATATCTTCGAATTTTTGGTTCTAGGACATGCCGGTTCCCTCACGATGTTTTCCTTCACCATTTTGAGAGCAGTGGTGGCGAAATAATTTACACAAAGTAAAGTGCCTCCTTGGGTTCGATCTACGACCTACAACTCGTAAGTCGCGGCCGTTAAGTGGGACAACACCATAGATATAAGAAAGAAGGCTACCACTCTCAAAGCCCTATGCATTTTTATAAACTAAATACTATAGGAGTTAGGTCTTAGGACCAATTAGCTAGTATGAAAGCATAGAAAAAGTAAACAAATAATCTAATAATAATGATGAACCATTCGGGTGCAAATGTCACTGAACGATGGGCGGTGATAAGCGGCTAACAAAATATCTACGCATCATGCAAAATTTAATATCTATTTAGACCTGAAATATTATCAAAGTATTAGTAAATAAAATATTATCAAATATCGGTCTGATAGACAATCAATTTCTTTTAGATACGTACTGGTGAAAACCAGTTTTTTTTACAATTCGTGGTATTGGCAATAAACCTCTTAGTCATAGGTATACCTACATCAGCGTCAGCGCAGCCTAACGGGACTTAGTGTAGCATTGCTTGTTAAGGGGGAAGCTCTAAGGTGGCCCGCGAAATTCAAATTTTCTTACGTTTTTTGCAATTTGCTCGTCAGTATTAAGTTGTACGTTGATTAAAATATGATTCGCGGTCGTAACAAATATATATTTACAGAATTATAATCATTAAAGTCATCAACACAACTCTCTAAGACCATGTCCAATCCCCAAGAATGACTATTTCATGAAATCTTGACATTTGGGGATTACATGGTCTTAGAGAGTTGTGTTGATGACTTTAATGATTATAAATATTTGTTACGGCCGCGAATCATATTTTAATCAACGTACAACTTAATACTGACCAGCAAATTGCAAAAAACCTAAAAAAAAATTGAATTTCGCGGGCTACCCTGGCGTTTTCGCCTTAATGTGCAGTTTTCTGGAATGTATCGTCTGTATTCCGTAAAAGTTTTTCCTTATAGGTACAATTGAGGCTTTAGCCAGCAGTTATCAACCTGGTCCTAATGGACAAACGGTCATTATTGTATATTCAATCTCTAGTTATCAGGTCGTAGTTGTTGGTATTCATTCTTCAAGGACCAATTTCATCACATCCGGCGACGACGAATATTGGACCATATTTATAATTGAATTGGTGTTTGCAGTATCTTGTGGTAACCGCATAAGATAGTACCACCTCCCATCTCATATCGACTTGAATTACGTTATCAATCGCAGTGATTACAATCGAAGTATAAGTTGCACAGCTCTTCTTCACGTGTCGATTTGACTCAAATTGTGTCCTACCACAATGTGCTTCCTACTTTTTTCCTAACAGCTACTTTTTCGCGATTTCAGGTTTGGTTCCATAGTAAAAGTTGTTCATAATGATGAGTACAATGATCTCTTACGAGGTTTTTAATGTTTTACCAATAACCCTGTATATCCTGGAAGGTGCAGGTGGTTGTGCTTGGCCAAGTAAAAGAGATGGATGACTAAGTAAGACGGAAGACCATCAGCAACGGTTAGGGGATTATTGTAATGGGGTGTTTAGAAGAGGAGCTTATCAGCAATTTGAAGCTGATATTTAGAACATGATTCGGTGAAAATATCGGGATAAAAAGTAGCCTTTAATGTTAATCCATGGTGTCAGCTCCATACAAAGTTTTATCAAAATTGGTCCAGCCGTTTGAGCGTGAAGAAGTAACAAACATAAACACACCTCCACACAGTCACACACTCACAAACTTTCGCCTTTATAATATTAGTGTGATCGTTATAATAGAGTGACATACATCGTTAGTCACCTAGCTAAAGAGTTTGTTTGTTTGAACGCACTAATCTCTGGAACTGCTGTTGAATTTGAAAACTTCTTTTTGCATTTGATAGCTCAATTTTTGATGAAGGATACAGGATATTTAACATCACGCTACAGCCCTAAGGAGCTCAGCAATAAAAAAAAAAGTCAGAAAGAACGCTGAGCGAAAACGAGCACGGGTGGGTGATGCAATGCGATGGGAGAACAAGAAATTTCACGCGGACGAAGTCGCGTGCAGAAACTAGTCAATATTAATATGTTATGGGTTTTTGAACAAAAGAGCAGAACTAATCATACTTAAAATCACGCTTCTCAAAGACAGGTCAGCCATATTAATGAGTGCTTGAAACAGCGTTTGGCATAATTGACGAAACAAAATTATGCTTCTATGCCAAGGTCACCTTATCTTACTAGTCAGCAGTCAATTAGTGTCACAACGGAAACTGGTCAACTGGACTGATAACAAGCACTTATAGAATATCTATTTGTGCAGAATTAGTGATTCATTGTTTCCCAAGTTCAGAGCATTTTAAAACAGGTGGCAACAAGTTGTATGCACACATCATTGAATGATTATTTAATGAAATATCAATCAATAATGAGCTAAGAGGGTTGTATTGGTGATTTTATTGATTATAATTCTGTAAATACGTCGCAAATCATATTTTGTTTAACATACAAGCTGACCTGACATGCAAATTGCAAAAAAACGTAATAAAATTTGAATTTAGCGGGCTACCTTAGCGCATCCCCTTTTTTTTTTTCGGATGGGAAATCATCAAATGACCCCTCCCTAATTTAATTTTAACGCCTCTGTCATTCTATTTTTTTTTTATTAGTATTTAGAATACAGAACTAAGAGAAATGTGCCAGGAATAAATTGATATTGAAATCTTTTTTATATATGGCCAGTATTTTTCAAGTTGATACAAAACTTGAAATGTTTCTAGACAGTGCTCATGTATACGCCGCGGCCAACTGCCAACTGGTTTGGAAGCAGTGTTCACCTCGCTTCACTCTCTCGGCTCGCACGTGGTATAACACAGTTCTAACCTAGCCACCATTTGGTCGGGGCGCCCTGGCTTATTTACTGCGACCAATTCGGCTCGCGCGTGATTGGTTATAGGTAGTTCCAACCTAAACTATAATTGAATATCATTCAGGCCGTTACTTGAACGGCCGCCGTTTAGATAAAAGGCTAGGTGGTTAACTAAACGGCTAATTAAACCAGTTGGCTTCGACATATACCACGGATTGTATAAGCTGGCTGCCATGCCTACCAATTTCTATTTATGGAATAAATACCTACTTTGGTCAATAAATGGTAATTCGTTTGTAATTCAACGAATTGATGACTCAAGTTATTTGTTTACTGCCCTAGTTTAAACTAGATTCGATTCGATTAAGTTATCATGCAACCTGTTTTAAAACAGGTTGCTTAACTTAATCACTCAGAAGTGAAATTCCAGAATTTTGACATTCATCATAAGCTAATGCCACGCTAATAGGTACAGATTACTGTTAATTTTTTTTAAGACCTAGGTTTTTACTGCCATAGAAATATCAGCGTTCGGTACATTAAAATTAATTCGAAATTTAATTAAAAAAAAACTTCCATTAATGCGCGATAGCGCCAGAACGACCAGAGGCAGGCGACAGCTTTTATTTTAGACTAATTGAACGTGCCAATGTTGATATTTGCTTCGGCAATCTAAAGTAACATCTGCACTGCGCTGCACTCCACCAGGTCTACACCACCACCGGCATTTGTACATTCAGAATTCTCTTTTCAGTACTTAATTATTTTTCAAAAATATAATAATTTAAGAAAATATATTATTGAAAGTTATTTTTCATAAAACATTAAATACAAGGATCATTTACTTTTGAAGCTAAATATGGATCTTAGAAAAGGATAGGAGATTTGACTTATACATACATACCTATATGAATAAATGAAAGTCATACCAGATAACCAGAGGCTAACTCAACAAACCGGACCACTTTCAGTTTCATGGGTGTAAGAAATTATTATTCAACTGATAGAAAAAAAATTAAGATATCACAGGACTGATATCAGCACACTGAAATTGTTGTGAAACTTCACTACTGAAGAAACATATTGGAAATGCTTTGCAATAGTTGTGACAACCAGACTTTGCAAGTGTAGATAAAATATTATAATGGACAACTTCAAGCCTAATTAGTCATTAGTACTATCTCATGAGGCGATAAAGTGCATTTTCGCACGACGGCATTTTGTAGGCGATAAAAAGGCAGCTTTTTAATTTATTATAAACTATGATAAGTAGGTACCATTGTTGTGAATAATTTGGAATACTTTAGCTAATGGGTGGAATGGGTGGATTTAGCCATAATGAATAATAATAGACATTAAACAAATAAAAAAAATAGAAAAATAATAATGTTGGGATGGATGTGTATGTATATGTATATATGTAAGTGACAAGAATGGATAAAGTAAGAAATGAGTATAATATGGGCAGATTAAAAGTGGCGCCAGTTACAAGGGAAAAGTTAAAAGGGACTTGTTTGTCTTTGTATGGGCATGTGATGAGGAAGGATGACACGCATGTGACCAAAAGAGTGATGAATATAAATGGTTTGTAACTTATACTGCACACTTTCAGACCAAGAAATTTTTTAACCCCGAAATTTGTATTGTTCTCTTAATTAGTTCTGGGTTTTTGCCCTTTGATACAGTCATTCAATATTGTATTGGTAGGTGAAGATAGCTATTTTAAGAATTAGCATGAGCAATGTTTTCATGTTAGGTGCAGATAGCTTTTTGAAGAATGATCCACTACAGAATAAATCAACTACATAATCACGCCTGTTTTCCTCTTTAGGCAGAAATGAACCCACCCACCGTGTAGGTAGGTAGGTATCCACATTTCGCAACAAAGCACAAGCTTACCAATCAAGTAGGTATAGTTTATTTGATTGATTTTACTAGGAATTATTCTAATGATAGGTAAGCTTAATATAGCTTAATATGGTATTGTAGAGTTGTATTATGTTTTACACCATTATGTGGACACAATGGTGTAAATTATGTGGATATTGAATTAACCATTCTGAAGTATTCAGAAATATGGTCTAAAAAAAGTCTGACATACCAAGACCCCTTGGTACCCAGGTATTTTTTCTTTTTACATCATAAAAACTGCATACCAACAGTTTATTTAAATTAGGTAACCTTTAAACCATCCGAAATTCTCGAGACTTGTTTTCTAGTTCTAACTTTACAGTCAAGGTTATTATCATCGAGGGGGCATAAAAATAGACAAGAACTGTTTGTCCGAATGTGTGATGTCAGGACGTCTGCCTAGTCATGTAATAAAGACATTATAGTGGATGATGATAATAATGCGAGTTCGCTGGCACGGAAAGATGATCTATAGATATAGCAGAGGGCATGCATGTGCTCTTTGAATGCACGTGCGTCACTCAGATTAAAACAGAAACCCTCAGGTGATCCAGATCTTTTCTGATGTTCTAAACAGACCAGGAGACCTAACCTACTTCTGGAGAGAGGTACAATGGTCCACTTGAAGGACTTAGTGCTGAGACCAATCCCAGTAACATAGATAAAGCATATAGCAGAGGACACAGATTATACTTAATTTGTAGAATTTACAAGGATTTAATTAAGAAAATTACACATTTCTACGATGTGGGATTTCCAGATACAAAGGTTTGACCATGCAAGTGGATAAACCTTATTTTTAATTGAACATCTGCCTATGTGCTCTCCCAGGTCCTCAAAACTTTAAATGATTTTTTTATTTTATTTGGCAGATGAGAGATTTTGTTACCAGAAAATAACAAAAGTTGCTTTCAGGCAGAGCGAATCCACTCAACTCAGATAGGCAATATTATACAGGTCCAGTTGAAAATCAGTGTCAGGCAATAGTTGTCTGGCATTATTGCTGAACAGTGCCATTTAGGTGCAGCCATGAGGCACACTTTCCTGCTAATTTCTTCCATCAGACTTTTCACTTTTTATTTGATTTTCATTTGTTTTTATCTGATGTATGTATCTGGTGTATTGTGTGTCTTTTAGTCTGTACTAAATAAATGCATTTTCTTTCTTTCAATACGAGCTGGTGTCTGCAAATCCATGTCACAAAGCTTTTATTTGAAATAAACCCATTACAGGCACTTTTGAACTGTCAAGAGGTCAGTCAGTCAGAAAGATGGAGCTAGTTGGCTATTCCAAAGCATAGGTACTTGAGCTTGAGCCACAGTCACAGTAAGTTTTCTTTAAAGAAGTATATTCATGAGCGGCCTAAACTTATTAAGACTGTAGTAGTACAAAATAATTATGCAGATATATCTCAAAGGCATTACACTAGTTTCTTATTCTTAAAATCGCCATGATTTTGGATGAGTGAGTAAAGATCTATGACACATCAGAATTTACACAAATATGATGAATAGAATCAATGAGTGAATCAAGTGCATGCACTTACACTGAGGTAAATAACTTATTGTTTAGATTGCATTTAGTTTTTTTTTTAAAGAACCAGGTTTTTAGTAATTAATTACAATCTAGTCTATACAACTAATAAGCTATTTTAATCCAACTTAATGTTTGCTTTTTTTTTGGAGGCATGTGTCCCAGCTGTGGGAACATTATAGGCTGATTATGTGTTATGTTGTTATGTTAGTTTTTGCATTACATGTAGTAGCAACTTTAATATTGCTGCAGTTGGTAAGTACTTGGTATAAGTTTTTTTGTAAACTTCTCAAATTGAACTTTGAAAGCATTCTAATTATGTGAGAACAATAACAAGTGGAGTGTAAGAGACTAGTTTATTAATAT
Source organism: Oligia latruncula (assembly GCA_948474745.1). NCBI lineage: Eukaryota > Metazoa > Arthropoda > Insecta > Lepidoptera > Noctuidae > Oligia > Oligia latruncula. Next base: position 6,820,246 of record OX419694.1, read on the forward strand.
CAATAAATAAAATTGAAGTGTCTGTTTGTAATGTCAAAATGACAGCTCTTTACTAACCTTTTGACCGCCACACATAAAAAAATCAAAAACATGCCCTCGGGTGTCAAAGTCTGTCATGTAGTTGAACCTTGGCTTGCTGTGGACATTTTGGTTTGTCATCTATACATGACTGTGGCGTTCAAAAGGCTAAATGCATATAAAAGTATATGTACTTTCATATGCATTTACTACTGCTTTGATACTTATATATAACAAGAAAAAAAACATTGTTTTTTTTCCTGCTAATCTCTGAAACGGCTGGACCGATTTTGATGAAATTTGGTATGGGGATACTTTGAACCACGGCAAAGGACATAGGCTACTTTTTATCGACATAAGACGCAGGCGAAGCCGCGGGCGGAAGCTAGTTTAAACTAATATTATAAAGAGGTCAAATTGTTTATTTATTTATAAAAGGTATTCACCGGATGTAGGTACTGATCTAATTATACAAATTCTTTCACTGTTAAAGAGTGACTATTGCCACTATTGTGAGTGCCATAGGATAAGTTTCATGTTAAGCGAGAAGCTAGAAATATATATTGTATATTATATTCTTCCACTCTATTATTAAAGATCTAAGAAGTTAGGAATGTTACCTCTATTACCAGAAACTGAAAAAGTTATATATGGTGCAATTATTTTGTGACGCAACACTGAGCAAGCAACAAGCAGTAATTTTTGTGGTCAATCACCTGTACTTCCTAGGAAAATGTTTGATGATGCAATGCAACTGATCATGTAATTTGATAGCAGAGAATTTTTTAAACAATACCATTTAATTTTAAAGAATTTTGCTGACACAAATTCGCACATAAAACTTAAAATACAATGAAAATTCATGGTTTATTGTCTCTCAGCATCGATAAATGTTGCACTGATGTGATGTTTTCAGTAAAAAATGTTGTTATTAGCAAATCTAAAGCTTTTAGTTCATTTGGTTGAATTTCCTCAGTTCCAGTGAGTCTGAAACATGTTAACAGAAACAAAAGCTGCAGATAGACTTCTATTGTTATCACACACAGTAGCTTTGATTATAATAAATAGATATTGAGCTACTGTTCTCGGTCCTATAAAATATTGCAAAAATAACCGTTCAAAAAGTTTGAACAATAAGTTGTACTCACTCCTTTAGTCGCAAACTTCTATCCATAATTCAATGCAGGTTTAATTTCTCATTTATTATGTTAGGATGTTATTAGCACGGCACAGTCAAAAACTTGTTGAGCACTACCTACACGTTCAAAACAAAGCAAACAAAGTGAATGCAACTCAACTGCAGTGTTGCCAGTATGATTTCCCAAAAATGGACGGTTGGCTTGCTGAAAAGGTACGGTTTTTAACTTCAAGGTACGGTTGGGTCGGGATACTTCTGCAAGAACTAGATCAGTTTTTTTCTTCTTCAAGTTGGCTGTCTGCGACCATAGGTTGGAAAAAAAGCGATAGGGAATCGAATATTCAAAGGGATATGGTAAAGTAGAACATTATTACCAATTGATAATATCGAACAAATTCATTTGTAAATCAATTATAGAATGAAGTAAAGTCATTAAATTCGTTAATGATGCAATGAATAAATTTTTTTTTTGATAATAATTTATCATAGGAATAATGTGATGAGGAAGTTCAGATATGAAGCGATATTATTCTCTATATTTAAAGGAACAAAAAGTATTGTTTTAAATAAATCACTAGTATAGAAAAGGTACGAAAAAGGTACGGTCTACACTGAGGTACGGTTGTGTGATGAATAGTACGGAAAACCGTACTTTTTGGTACGGTCTGGCAACGCTGCTCAACTGCAATGGCTCACGATGTCCAGTCTGTCAAACTCAAAATGTATTGAAGATACAGGTATTTAAAACTAATCATTACACATTTACAGCATAACAAAAATGTTGCTGTTACGTTAATTTAGGGCACAGACAAGGAAAGCAATGCTAAATAACCAAATATTGTCGACTGACATTTGTCAAATGCATTTTCTATCGCTTGGGTTACCAGTGCATAAAATTGAATTGAGAAAATGAGAACGGGGAACGGGCGTAAGAGAAACTCAGGTGCTTTTAACAAATTAAGGAATCACACTATAATTACAATCCAACAAAATCTTTTGAGTGAGAGAGCGCGCAAATTCGCTAGCTGGTGTGGGTAGCTAACTAATAGTGACTAATAGATTTGGATAGATTCTTAGCCAGGTCGCCCTCTGACGGGCGGCCGGGTCTCTCGGGACTGGGTCTGGGCTGCCATGATTATATTTAACATCTGCCGCATGCTTTATTTGTTAGATAAGTATGAAAATTTTTCTAATTAATTCAAAATAATATTGGTAATATCGATAATTGTTATCAAAAATTGTATTAATCCATCATTCTAGAAACGATTGCCTTTTGGTTTTGTAGACTGAGTTATGAAGGTTGGCAATGTTGTAGGCCATTGTGGTAGGTATTCGGAATCCCCATTTTATTATGACTGATAAAAATCTCTCTATTGTTTTTAATTATTTCTCTAATGCGTTACACATTTTTGTCTTAATATTAATTTAATTTGAGGAGGGTGACGGTGTAAATGAAACGTCCGTATCACCTTTATCTCTATATTTGTTATATTCTCGTTACAGTACGAAGTGTACCGCTCGAGCGCGGTCCCGTCAGGTGGCGAACTGGTGTTGCCAGTTATCAGTGCTGCCAACTCTAAAAATTATTTTATGCTAAATCTACATTCGAAAAATGCTAAAAATATGCTAAAAAATTTCGGAAAATATAAAAAAAAATGCCAATAGGGAGAAAAAGAGTATTTATTATAAAATCTTTACAATACCTAGTGTAAAAGAAGCACCAATTTTGTGACACATAAAACATCGTCGGTATCCTCTTCAATAGAAGCAGCCGGTAGATATAGCGCGGAAGACGTAGATGCATAAGCCTTATAATATGTCCCTATTTCTCGCAAGTTTGAGTCAGAGACCTCGTAGGAAAAACGGCATTTGTTAACTTGTTGTGTTTGGCTTGTAATTCTGTTACAAGTTTAATGGTAAAATTAAAAAAAAATGTACAAAATGCAGACTTTATCTTAACAGGGTAAAATGCTAAAAAATATGCTATATGCTAAATTGAATTTTTTCGTGCTAAATCACTGGGGAATGTGCTAAATTTAGCCAAAAAAATGCTAAGTTGGCAGCACTGCCAGTTATGTCAGTAGTGATGTGGTAAATGTCGCCACAAATTCATGTATACTTCGTAGATTTCGTATTCGGCAGGACAGAAATATCTCCAATGTTACCAAGATGAGACTAGTCTGTACACTGGTTTTCTCGATATTCCTTTACGGCTCAGAGTCGTGGACGATTCGGGCAATAGAACTGAAAAATATAGAAGCTTTTGAAATGTGGGGTGATTTTATTGAATTAATTTAATTGATCGGGGTCAAGAGTCCATTCAGAAATAATAATAATAATAATAAAAAAAATGTGTTGGCGGAAAATTTTCCGCATAGCATGTACCTAACCCCAAGAGAACGAACAAATCTATCCTCGATCGCTACGCTTAAGAGATAGACTATCCACGATCAGTTACCAAAAACTTCTCGGTTACTTTGTCGGGAATCTCGAAAAGATTGATGGTCAAGGTAGTAGAGTCAGAGGTCACAGTCTCTTATAAAGTCCAGACAAAATCATGGTCAGATTGTGTGAAGACCATGTAGATACCAATCTATATGGTCTTCACACGATCTGACCAAGATTTCAGACCATTTCAGACACCAGTCTGAAATGGTCTTTTGAGGAAAGAACCACACAGATTCTGTTACGACCGCCCTGAGAGAAGCTGAGAACGAAGTGGAAGAACATTGTACTTAAAGCCATGAAGGCCTTTCAGGGATACGACCTTCAGTAATGTACGCGACCAGGAACAAGGTATTTAGATTATTGTTCCATCACTTTCTTTGTCAGAAACCCCGAAACCACACAAATATAATGTGGTGTTGGCTATGGTAGTGTGGCAAAAACTGTGGGCAAGAACGCAAGAACCACGCAAGAACTGATACTAGTAACGCCATCTGTTGAACTTGTCACAAACTACCAACTTATCATGGTCACCTTGAGTTTCAACAAGTTCCTGCGATAAATACATGCGACTCAATACTTACCTACTCTGCAGCCTGCCCATAATCATTGTTGTCTTTCCACCATCGAGGTCTTAACCGAGGTCCGTACTCCACAACTCCACTAAAGATACACACCTATACACCTAAATAACTACTTACTAAATATAAAATGAGACGCAACTCCATGCAACGCAACTAAACCGATTTATTCCGGTCTGATCACCTGATCTCTGGATCGCCTGCGGCCACCCCTTTACGTTTAAGTAGTTTCTTAGGTTAGCCAAGTCTTAATTTATTTTGGCACCAGAATGTGCTGTTCAACAGCTACCAAGCAAACCATGCACGCTGACATTAAAGGCATAGGGTTGGCCTGCGAGAAGCAAAAAACTTACCTTAACACTAGTTTTTTTTTAATTTATGGTGTGTGGTGTTATAATATGAAATATAAAATTCGACCACATGAAATTAGGAACGTGTTTATAGCATATGAAAATTATATCATATGAACGTTATTTCAAGTGATGTTCTATCTGTTATGATGCCATATATTACACACCCATACATTTCGGCCCAATAGGTATTTATTACTTACCCATTATGCCGCACGGGTAAAAAATAACCGGCAGCTTTCGTTGGTTCCTAGAAAAGTTCCTTTTCCTTTTATGAAAACTTGGTGTAACGGTGCCGGTGTAACGTCCTATTACAAAAAAAAAAAAAAATAAGTCGTGTTTTTTCTTTAAGTAGGTCATATTATATTAGTTTTTCGCTAATGCGAATATGACACTCTGCCAAGTCAAACAATTTAAACTTTTCAAAATCTGATAAATAAATATTGTAACATTTCTTTACTTACCCTATCACATGCTTTCAGGTAGGTAGAGCAGATGTGCGCCGCGAGTCGACAAAGGCTTTTAGCAATATCTGTAAACAAACCATTCTTTTGAGGTCGGATCAAAGCATGCAGTCGGCATGAATGACGTTGTGGCAGGCCTAACTTTTAATAAGATTTATTGTAACCGATCTTGTTTTGACAGTCACAATAGTGTGATTCTTGGCGGTAAACGGACATCTTTGTGTGGTCTTAGGGTTTATTGAAAAGGTTTTCGTAAAGTCAAAACCGAGATTACACCTGGTGTTAAAAAAAAAAGTGAAATTAGAAAACGATTTCTTGGGTGTAGGTATTGCATGGCATGTACTTGGATATTTTAGAATTTAGAGCTTAGGAGCTTTTTTTAAAGAAATAAGTAGATAGATAAAGAAACGAGAAGAAGAGATTAAAAGTAGAAGTAGAAGAAGAGTGAAGTGCGTGGGAGAGTATAAAGAAGTAGGTATCTACTTTGCTATCACAGGTACGCTGGAAGAGATTTCTTTAGAAATACTTACGAGTAAGTATCCTTTGTACCTACCTATTTTTCTGTTCTTTTTTTCATGACTGTTTATACCTTTAGGTGTGTACGTAAATGGTTAAATAAATAAAAGTAGGTTCCTAGTTACAGTGTTAATTAATTAACCAAACAGTTAGGTCCCTAGGTACTTTAGAATAATAACAAAGACAGGGCACTTAGTGGGGATTTCATCAATGAACAGCACTTCTAAACCGCGTTCAAGAGATTACAGTGTGAAGATAGCATAACAGTTTAAACAATAACATATATCTTGAACGCGGTTTAGATGTGCTGAACGCGTTCGATTTCATTGGTGAAATTCGCCCTTAGATTAAAAATATTAACAAACTAGCAGCGCCCCGCGGTTTCACCCGCATAAGTATCAATCCCGTGGGAATATCGGGATAAAAACTATCTTAAGTCCTTTCCCGGGACTCAAACTATCTCTATACACCAAATTTCATCTAAATCGGTTCAGCGGTTTAAGCGTGAAGAGGTAACAGACAGACACACTTTCGCATTTATAATATTAAGTATGGCTGCATAATGTATTTAAAAACCCGCTTATTATTCACTCGAATATATTACATCTATCTCTCAAATGTATTGTTTTTGACTTATTGCAAACAAACTAGGTATTCTCGCGACCACCAGTCCACATCTCTACTACTTAAAGAGCTTCATTCGAACGACTTTAAAACTTGCATTTTGCTATAACAACTCACAAATGCTCCATAACAACGATAGCGTTGAAACTCACCTGAGTTATGGTAATGGGTCCAGAGATACCTCTGTAGAGGTCCCTTCCCTCCCTGCAAGCGGCTCTGCCGGACCCTACGTTGAAACGTAGGACCAGTTAATCTTAACGACATATAAACATAAAGATGTCTGCTTTTACGTCACTAAAAGGCAATTGTTGTTAAATTTAATGGCACATAAAATAAAATAGTCTGACTGTAGATAATTATTGACGAATAAAGTAAAGTATTTGGTGTTAAGTATAGTTAGTGTTGCATCGATTGACGATGTTCACAGTTTTACATGATCGTTCTCTAGCTAAGACTTTTTTTTTTATTATCGTGGAAAAATGCTCATGCATTCTGTACTACCACGGGAAGATAGTGCAGTTATGTGGGACTCTAACCCACTAAAACTCCACAGGCGTCCTCCCCTGCCGCTTACGGCGGGAACACGGGCACGCGTTAGCAATCATGCGTGAATCAAAAAAAAAAGGCTTACGATAATTATTGACGAATAAAGTAAAGTATTTGGTGTTAAGTCTAATTAGTGTTGCATTGATTGATGATGTTCACAGTTTTACATGATCGTTGTCGAGCTAATACCTTACAGCAGAACTAGGCACTTCTTTTCGTATACATAATGATAAATCATCAGCCCAAAGCAATCCCCTTTATATAAAAACGTTGTTTAAAGTTAAGAGACGACGTCTAAACGTGAAAAATTAATGGCTAAACTGTCGCTAATCATTACTTAACTTTAACCAACGTTTATAAATATACCCCAATATGTCCCCCCGCTGACTATAAGTCTATAGTCCCTTTTCCCATAGATATTACAAAGACAATCGTTAGAAAATGCGTAGGCGTCCCTACACCCATAGCTATCTTAATTAATCCTTCTAAACATAGATTCACTACTTCAAAACGGATTAAGTAAGCCTGAAATCATCTAGCACTTTGCAAAGCTCTATTTTGCTCTATGAATTTTATGTCCCCTGTCATTGTAGTCCTGCAATAACAATCTCGACACAAATACTTAAATTAAGTACTTAGATGTTATATGCTGATGAGCCAATTAACGTTAATTTCAAAATGAGAGGTAATTACAGGAATCGTCTAATTATGTTTGAATTTATCGTTGACAGTATAATTTCCGCTATGTATCGTTTTTTGTAGTAATAGGTCGTTATACTCTGTTCATAAAAAGTTTGAGTGGAAGTGATTAGATTTTCTTTCGGTAGTCCTGAACTTGGCTTACCTACCTGTAGTTCCTGGTGTAGTTCTGTTGTTCTGTGTTCTTTGGAAGTGCTGAGCTGCTGAGCTGTTGAACATCTTTTTCAACTTTGTAGGTATCTGTGATGGCAACACACCTGCGATGCTTCCGGTGTTGCAGGCTAAAGGCGAATTTCACCAATGAAACTAAGCGCGATCAGCACATCTAAACTGCGTTCAAGAACTGTCAGTGTCATAGCGTTTGTGGAATATTGACACTGACAGCACTCTTGAACGCAATTTAGACGTGCTGATCGCGTTTTGTTCCATTGGTGAAATCCTCCCTTAGACCATTAAACGTATGGTCTATGGTCGCCTATAACTGAATGCAGCTGGACACTCACGGTACGGCTGGTCCATGAATTCAAGGTCGCTCAGCGAGCTATGGAACGAGCCATGCTTGGAGTGTCTCTGAGGGATAGAATCCGGAATAAGGTGATCTGGCAAAGAACCAAAGATGTCAACATAGCTCACAGAATAAGCAAGCTGAATTGGCAATGGGCCGGCCATATTAGCCGTAGAACCGATGACCGTTGGGGGACCGTTTGAGTGGAGACCGCGAATCGGCAAACGTAAGGTAGGACGCTCTCAGGCTAGATGGAGCAACGATCTTTGCAGGGTAGCTGGATGAGGGTTGCCGAGTATCGAGCTAAGTGGCGTGCAATTGGAAAGGGCTATGTCCAGCAGTGAACTGCTGTAGGCTGATTATGATGTGATAATGAATACAGCGTTGACAACTTACCGTCAGATGCTGGTTGTCCTGGGTACCACCGGAGTAAATCCTGCTTGTCTGCCATAAAAACGTCTTCTGTACTGTTTTAGCTTAGGAAGAAATGCAGGATTATTAAGTATAGACACCAGCACATCAAGCTACCCGAAACTGTCAAATTTTCCCAATCCACTTTGAACCTTATGCTTTAGCGATAAACTTGAAAATCTATTAAAGAAATTTGACAGATTGTAGTAGCTAGATGTGATGGCGTCTGTACCTACCTACCTACCTAGAGCAATAAAGAGAAACTGAAAGAAATATGCATTTCAGGATGGTGGCTTGTTTTATTAATCAGGAATAATGTATTGCAGAAAAAATGCGTTTCAAGAAAAATTGTATATTCTGCACAAATAACACTTTATCACACCAAAATTAGGGCTATGTGAAGTGAGAAAAAGTGACATACAATGTAATTGTGTGTTGGATTATTTCCTTTCAGTGTATGTAGGCAGCTAGATAAAATAATACAACATTTGAAATTCTGGATCGACAACACTCGTATATTTGAAGACTCCACCTACCTACATAGGCACTATTGAACCTTTTACCAAAGGGATAACCGTTACCGACCGTTAGGTATCTACCAACATGTATTTCCAACATCTAAAAGAAATCACATTAAACTAATGGACATAAAAATAGTCGATTTCGGAGCAAATGTAACTATCGTATCGGACTTCGGTGTTCGTGAATGCTTACACCGAAATTCTTTTGCGAACAATCTATCAAAGATTGTTCGCAGAAGAATTTCGCTGCAAGTTGCAACAGGCTAAGAAAAACATCGTATACAATCTTAAAATAACTTTCTTATTTCTTTCTTCATTGGGTTACGAGACGACTCTTGCGACACAAACGTCATAAAATGACGAGTCTCCTAGGGGTTTATTTATGAACGATGATTAAAGTTAAGTGACGTTCAAACGTGAAAAATGTATGGTTAAACAGTCGCTGATCTCTACTTAACTTTAAGCAACGTTTATAAATAAAGAGCCTAATTTCATGCAGGCGTGTTGACTGGTGATCCTCATCAAAGTGTGTTCCTATCTGGAAAAACATTAATAAAAATAAACAAGTAGGTAGGTGTTCATTAAAATGAGTTGTGTAGGTACATAATTAATTGTTTGCCAACTGCATTAATTGAAACTAATTATAAGGACCTTGTTGGTTTCAGGATCATTAGGTACTGTTCAATTATTTAATGAGTTCAAACAAAATACGCACGTTTGTCTCGTGATCTTGCCATGTTAGATACCTAAATGATAATTATTCATGCCGGTGATCATGATAAGTAAGGTATTGTTCAGGAATCCAACATTAGCCATCTAAGGAGAGTCGTACAAAGGTAAGACCTATAAATTGGCTTCATAAATATTGCTAATATACCAGTATGTCGGTGTGACAACAATGGGTAAGGCTGAAGTAAACATCAAGTTCGATAGTCCGCGCACGTCCGTGATTGGTCATTTCAGTATATCTCTGTTAGACGCAAAGCGAATCTCGAATGAATTACGGGAATTGTTTACAACGATACACGCCGATTTGGTCAAGATTTTCGATAAAAAGTTGAAGAATTAAGGTTGCGCCTGTCGTCGTTTAAATAGCAAATTCTCGGATCAGCTCTTTTGAAGCCGGTTTAAAATGCGCGAAGCATGGTCGTCAACGCGCCTCGCAAACATGCATTTTTTATTTGATTGAGCTTTGTATTAAAACAAATAACCTTGAATACTTACTAACTTACAAGTTTTACTTTGGTAGGTATATTCAGAAATAAGAGAACTTAAACGAACTTTGCAAAGAATGTTTCTAATAAACATACCTACAGTCAAAACGAATACATTCACAAATGAATACATTTGTGGGTGTTCCAAACGTTATTTATTACATACTGTGTTTTTATTTCACTGCCGTAATTTATCATTACGTATTGATGTCATTGTACACCCGCCATTAACTGGGCTTAAACGATTTAATTTTCGACTTTCCCTCAAAACATTGATGGCACCTAATCACGGCCCACGGACAAGATAATCCTAAAATTTATAGGCCATAACAACAGACTGTCGTCAATCGAATTGATATTGTGGTCATACAGATTTATAAACAGTTTGGTGCTAATGAAATTTCATTGAATTGCTATAAATTAGAGGCGAGGCGACAATGTTCATTTCTGGGGTGACCAGTGACCACAATGACGACTATTTACAATGCGCCGTATTTGGGTTAAATAGTGGTCACAAAATAAGACCACCCTAAATGTTTGGGTGCGTTGTGGTCCCCAGTCACAATAGTGTTGGGAGCAAGATGTTTGGTTTGCTACAAGAAATGAATGATGTAATTTATTGGGGCAGTTGGCCAATGAGCAGTAGACGTTAAGGTTACGACCAATAAAATAACCGTTAACAATGTAAGCTGTGTGAATAGGTTGTGTAATATTAAAATATTGGAACACGAAAAAGTTCAAGTTACTAACATGTTATGGCCTTAGCTAATAACTTTTTCAACATACGTGCCTGAAGATGGACGGCGCCTCCGAGGCCGGTCTAGAAAGAGATGGCGAGAAGACCTGAACGTTTACCGTTGGGGCTGGTTCGAGGTGGCGCGGGAAAAGAGTTCCTGGAAGGATTTGGGCGAGGCCTTAGCCCAGCAGTGGGACAGAATAGGCCACCAAAAAATGATTAGCTTACGAGAGGATACAAGAGAGGCTCAGCATGCTCTACCACAATGTAGAGAAAATGAGTATAAAAAAAATAACTGGCATCTATCGGGGGTATAATTAAAGAATTATTTTGATATAATATCGCGGTTATTCTCACGAGCTTCCATTTGGTTCATGACGTGTCTAAAATTCCTGTGGACAAAGGGCTGGGGCCGGTAGGGCAGCCAGGAGCGTAGGTAGCGTCGTCCGCACGGCCTTCCGTCAATATCGTGGACAGCGGGGCACCATTGTCACTCGGCCCATTGTACCCGCTGACGCTGCGAAGCACAGACCAAAAATCATTAATTTTGTATCACAAAGCAAGAACCCACAAATCGAAGGCCTGAAAAAAATTAGGGCCCATTCAGGAGCGGTCACTGACACACGTTGGGATGCGCACTCGCGTAGCTACGTCGATATTTCGATTTGAGTTTTAATTATTCTATTTTATTCGTCGATGCCGCCGACAAAGGTATGATGAGTAGTTCTGATATTGAAACCTTGTGGACTATGGATAGTGATTACGTTTTTCGTCTTGCATAACTCGGAATCTTACTAAGCCAATCATATTTCTTCTGAACTAAGTCTTTGTTCCCATTTAGTCACATTTTATTTACAGCCACGTCTCGAGCACTTGTAAAACTAATAAAATACATAACTATGCTTTTGTTGTTCCTCGAATGTGAAGCATGCTACTAAACTCTAGTTAGAACTGTAAACGGATCCGTGATGTTGCATAGTAACATAAATCAAGGGGTTTTTGTGATTAATGTCACCAGTTAAACATAAAGATTCATATTTAGTGCAGTCGAGTTTGTACTAAAAGGCTGCGTGACAAACGTAACCGGATTAGCTAGCCGAACTATAAAATACGTTAAAAAATAAAACATTTCAGCTTACTGTTTACAGATCACGTCTATAATTATTTATTAAAATCCCCCACATAAATTTAAATTTTCGTGTCACTGAGTAAAGAAGTTTTTAGAGTTCCGTAAGACCAAAAGTTGTAACATTAAATACATAATAGCTAAGGTTTACTTAAGGCGCAGTAAGAAGCAAATTTTTAGGTAATTGAATAGCGCATCGCGGCCACGAATAAGGTTTAAATCAGCGAAGCGTTTGATGTTAGTTAAATCACTACTGAAAGAAAGGTAATTTAGAAGTTTTAATTAGATTAAAAAATTAATGCACAGCTCAGTGGAAGATTTTTTAGGCATTCATTTAGTGATTGAATTCCCTTTAATATTATTACATTAAATATGATAATCAAAATTTTGAAAATTATGCGGCGGAAAAAAATTGCATAGTTCTGTTTTACGATTGTTTTTAAATACCTACTGTTTTATTTTTATAAAAAACTAGCATCGCCCCGCGGTTTCACCCGCATAAGTGTCGATCCCGTATAAATATCGTGACAAAAACTATCCTATGTCCTTTCCCAGGAGTCAAACTATCTCTACCTATACCAAATGTCATCTAAATCGGTTGAGCGGTTTAAGCGTGAAGAGGTAACAGACAGACACACTTTCGCATTTATAATATTCGTTTAGTATGGATTTTTCAATAAGTCTTTTCTTTGAACATTTGACAATACATTCTATTTTTTCTAGCTTATAATAAGTATAGGATACCAATACGCCTAACTGCGACAAAAACTGAGCGTTTTATGGTGTCCTACGTTTGGCAAAACACAAATATTGCTAACTAGCTTCTGCCCGCGACTTCGTCCGCGTGAAATTTCTTGTACCCCCACCCCGTCGCAACACTTCGTATTCGCTTAGCGTTCATTCTGATTTTTTTTCTTTTTGCTCGGCTCCTAAGGGTCATAGCGTGATAGCCTATTATAGCCTTCCCCAAGAATTGGGCTATCAAATGCATAAAGATTTTTTCTAATCTGACCGATAGTTCCAGAGATTATCGCGTTCAAACAAACAAACTCTTCAGCTTTATTATTAGTATTAGTATACAATATAGATAAGTCTACTTACTTATAGAAAACAGTAGGTACTCTTATTTTTCGGGATATTTACTAACTTTTATTGATAGTCATTTCCTAGGATGCCTACTGCAGGAGATGCCGTATATTAGTCCTATCTTACAAGAGTAGAATATTTACTATGTTACAGTAGTAATATGTCATAGTTCTATAATTCGATTTTCAATACACTTCTACTCTACAGAACCCATTGAATATAGTCACAGCCGTATATCCCTTGTATACTATCACCAAAATATTTAAACAAACCATTCAACTATCAATAACGTGTGGCGCAACAAATGCGATTAAAGCCGCTATGCAGTCCCAGCCACCACAGATGTTTAGGGGGGAATTAAAAAGCCCCAAAAAAAAACCTCTTTGTGACGACGAATTTCGCTTTATCCAGTAAACCGGAATTCGCGACCCTCCCGAGAAAATAATGCTAATCATAATGGCATTACATTCATTCGTCGGATTTTGTCAAGTATCCCGAGATAGGTCTCGAATTCTCATCCTTTTTTTTCTCTCTTCTTATGCTTTTCTCATTATAAAACGTTAATTTAAGCGGCGGCTGCGATTATGGAGGCTAATCAGAAATGCGATTTGTTAATTGTGTTAAATACGTTAAGTAGATGTAGCTTCTTTTATAAGTTCATTTTGGAAATTAATGAATTCAGAGCTCGGTAGGTCGGTTTTCTACAAGAATCCGACCCAGTTCTAATAAAGTTGAAGATAACGGCGATTCGGACAGCAACATTGATTAAAAATTCTCTACATATTTCAGACACATACCATATAGAAAGAGGAGTCCTACATACCACACAGAATTCCCTATGGATATGGAAAAATGATTCTCATTTATCAACAAACATCCTCAATTTGAAAGAACTATGATTTAGTAAAAATAACGCACATTTGGCCACAATATCCCCGTACAAAATAACAATATGATCCTAATGCCGACTTTACAAACCATTAGCACAACTGATACAAAATATTTTGACATTTACTACCACCAAATATGTACGGCTCTTTGGGGATCGGCCATTAGATCCCTGGAAACACGGGAACAAAGTGAATGGCAGACAGCTAGGAAGATCGATTCGATTTATGCGTTTTTTGCCAAATCCCACAATGGACCCTATTTATTGACAGATAATAGAATCCAGAAAGCATAGGGAACAGTTGGCGGCAATCGATTCAAGTTGTAATGTGGTTAGTTATGGTGATCAAAATCACATGTTGATTTCATTTGATGTCATTAGGTTAATGTGGTATATATCTGGCTGCCAAACATATAAATTATAATGTCGAACATCAAACACCTGTGTTCGAAGATAAACTTTTTGTAATGGCTGTTGTAACCATCGCTTTTAAGCCCACTTATGAAAGAGTTGTCACCGTTATTTTAATATTTATAGTCACGGAAGAGAGTTATTATAAATAATTTTTCAGAATATCAAGGTCCATTGAATAATCGTTTAAATTTATCATTGGTGACATTCTGTGGTGTTGATTCATTAGGGATGTGAGCTATGACAACTAAAGACTTTTATTCCACTACTAGCTGCGCACCGCGGTTTCATCCGCGTAAATGTCGATCCCGTGGGAATATCGGGATAAAAACAAGCCTATATGGTAATCCAGGGTGTCAGCTACCTCCATACACAATTTTATCAAAATTGGTCCAGCCGTTTAAGCGTGAAGAAGTAACAAACATATAAACACACCCTCACACACACACTCACAAACTTTCGCCTGTATAATATTAGTGTGATTATATTTTTTTTTTCTTTAGGCCTTTTATTTTTCTGTACGGCAGTGTCACGCAGGATGCACATGTGTAGGTAGGTAATAAAAAGTATATAATAACATAACATTTTCAGCGGTTTGTCTAAATCTCGTCCAGGTTATCTAGAACTGTGGTGATGGAAGAAAGTTTGAATCTGTCGCCTGTTTAGTAAGGAGTACGGGAAGTAGGGAAGATCAATTTAAGCTGGTAAGAAGAGCAGTTGAGATTTACAACTTCCTGCTGTGAGTAAGTGGCACGTTAGCACTGAACTTGATACGACAGGGACATTTATTGCAAACAAGTACATTATAACTACCTTCATTTATTGCGCATCTTTATACCCAACCTTTATTACACCCACTGCAACAAAAATTTGAAGATCGATGATTGCTATCAATGATGATCACTTTCGATAAAGATCAAAATATTTTATTAAAATTGGTTTCGACGTGAGCTGGATAAATATTTAAATTATGACTTTAACTTTTTGTTTTATCGAATGTGGTCTCTCTATTAATTAAAACATCGATGTTAGGGTTCAGTACTTAGAAAAATAAGAAACTTTCGTTATTTTGGTAATTTTTCTCTGTAACCAAATGTGAGCAGTTTCACAAAAACAATAAAGATAAAGTTTAAGGAACTCTACATTTCATGAAAACTTCGGATCTTTTATTTATGTATTATTTATTATTAATAACCAACTTATATTCACAATTTGCACCACAAGATTTGTACAATTTGTTTAGGTAAACTAAACACAGTTCTTTACATAAATATCTTCATTTATTTAATGATGAAATTAATTCTTTGTAAATAAATATCAACGGAATCCTGCCATGTCCGGTCTGATTCGCACTTTAAAGGTTTAATGTAAGGCGTGGCAATTTTTTCCACATTTAATTTATGTTTGATTATTTCTTCGTTAATTTAAGCTTCATGCCTGTGGCCAGAATTCCTAACTCCTCCTTGATTTGTTAGTTTCTTAGAGTTTTCTTTTTCATAAAAGGTATGTCTTTATTTCCATGGAAGGTGGGTAGGCCTTTAGTGTGGGACGCTACGTGTGTCGATACTCTTGCGCCATCCTTCATCCATCCTTCCTGGCTCGGCATGCTGTGCTAGCGCTGCTGCTGCGGCTGCGGAAAACCTCAAGCAGCGAAAATATAATAACCTCAGAAACTATATTTTCGAGCCATTTGGGGTTGAAACTCTCGGGCCGTGGGGTCCGAGTGCTCATGGTCTTTAAAGAAATTTCGAAACGGCTGGTTGACACTTCCCGTGACCCAAGGGCTGGCTTTTATCTTGGCCAGAGGCTAAGCATCGCCATACAACGTGGTAATGCCGCCAGTCTCTTGGGTTTACCATTACATTACCAGTCGACAGCGATGCGGATGAATTTTTCGACGCTATTTTTTAGTTTCTGTATAGTTTTAGTTAAGTTAAGATTTAATTTTGTTATTTTTAGTTTGTATAGCCAAATTCTGTAATCAACTTTAAACCCTACACAATAAAGTTCCTCATAAAAGCTTGAATTTATATTAAATTATATTAATAAATGTTTGGCCTTATAGTAATAAATGTACATATAAATTTATTTTCAGCTTTCTATACTTAATTTGTTTATTTTTGTTTTCAGCTTTCTATAATTTGTTCATTCTTGTTTCCAGCTTTCTATAATTTGTTCATTTTTGTTTCCAGCTTTCTATAATTTGTTCATTTTTGTTTTCAGCTTTCTATAATTTGTTCATTCTTGTTTCCAGCTTTCTATAATTTGGTATTTTTTTGTTTCTTTGGCTTTGGTTTCCTGTATATGTTTTTTCTGGTTTTTTGTCCGTTCCACATACATGACAAGCCTGTTCAAATATTTCGACGATAAAAAAAAAACATCATCACTGTATTCCACTATTCACTGAATTATTTACAACATATCTTTCAGTCTTGTGCGAAAATTTTAGCAAAATCTTGTTTTTGGTAAGATTGTTACAAAAGCAGCAGTAAATCAATACCTACTCGATTAATCTGCCCAGCCTTTTCCCAACTATGTTGGGGTCGGCTTCAAGTATACAGAGAGCGACTAACACGATACCCCTTGGCAAGACTGGTTGTCAGACTTTCGGGCTTCTGACTACCCGTAACGATGACTGTCAAAGATCTACGAATGACAGTCGGGACCATCGGATTAACGTGCTTTCCAAGTCACAGAGGGGTTTCGATATGTATGTAATTGTTGGTCACCCATCCACGAACCGACCGCGGCAAGCGTAGCTTAACCTGCGATCGTCCCGTGCGGCTGTTATTATTTAGCCACTAGAGAATAAATACTATAATAATAAAATCAGCTATCCATAAATCCACGTTATGCCACCGTCGCACGTCAGATCGCGCTGAGTGCACTCGCTTAGATCAGTTAACTCTTTGCGGTACAATTTTTGTGTTTCGCCGCCGAGAATGCCAATAAAGCCCTTTTCATGTTCCCCGAAGCCTTTTGTTTGTCCAACTGAATTGCGTGTTCGCTTTTACATTTGATTCTGTGATAAAATACCAAAGAAACCGAAGTATTGAACACGCTGCCGTACAGTAGTTCAGGTATTTTAAATACTGAATGTTATTTTTATGCGGTATTTTTTAATTAAAGGTCACAACAGTTAGTTTTGGTACATTTTTAAACTACCTACTTCAAATAACTTTTGTGAAAATGCGGATGTGGTGAGAAAAGATTTTTAATGTGACTCTACATTTTAGTTTAAAAATATACAGCGTGATTTAATTTTTATTTAGTAAATATTTTAGTGCATTGATTATTTAATGTCAGGAAAAGAGAAAGAAAATATCCATTAGCATTGATAAAATTAGAAAAACCAACGGCACAGAATGGACTGATAAGGTCGAGGAATTACTAATTAGGTACTTACTTCTTTATCTATTAACGGCCTTCCAAAAGTTTCCAAAGAGGTTTTAGGAAGATTGGAACTCATGAGTAAGTTGACAGATGAGCTAGATAAGACAAGGGGGCCTAAAAAGGGCAGAATCATAAAAGGATAACATTATGAATCATAATGGACAGTTAACTGTAAAGTTAATCGTAACAAATCCCATTGGTGAAGGATTTTTCAGTTATTTTCTTTTAGTCTGTGCTAAAATAACAATCAATCCAATCCAAATCCAATCCCAATCTCATTGATTATACCTACGTAGTGCAGCGAAAAATAGAAAAACACGGACTGTCTTCGCCCTATTATGATTCATAATGTTATCCTTTTATGATCCTGCCAAAGTGGCCTTTTTAGGCCCCCTGATATCGCAAAATGCGTCATAACCCAGGTAGGTCCCGAATTGTGGAACAAAAGCAAATTGTCAGAAATGACAGTGTTATTGTGCTGCATTATCAGTGATCATGTAAAAATATGCACGTTTTTAGGTGATAAGAAGCGATAAATATCATACTTATCTGCCTATATCTTTTGGTATTGGGGTTCCTGTAAGATTAGGTACATTTATTGCATTGTTATTTTGAGTTATCAGGTGGATTAAAAGTGAGTAATTATTGAGCAATATACATTTTATTTCGTAAGCTTGAATTCATTATTTATTTTAATAACTTGACTACGCCCCGTCCCTATTATTCATTTTGTAAATATCCTGGTACTTACAGTAAAAAAAAATAAGTTGTGTTTCAATTTATACTTTATAAAGTTATTTTATTTTTTTAGTTCGCACGCTTTTCAGTCGGATCGGAACTCTATTGAAATTTTATGATTAGACAAAACAAACAAAGTAAGCACCGCCATGTTTATAAAAGCTCGCAAAGCGCGCTTCTGTTCATGCCAATCTTGCGGCGAGCAACTTGTTGCCGTTGTGAACTTTTTAACAGACAGAGACAGACGTATCGGAGCTCTTTGTCGGGGGAGGAGCAACCGTGCGCGGGGAGCGTGCCGCCACCGGCCGGTCGCTCAACTTGCCTTGCGCTACACTACTCAGTCGCTTCTCACGAGTCTTCGAGAGAGGCGCTTGCTGCATCTCAGCTCGCGAACTCGTGCCGTTATGTGTCGCACTTCGAAACAAGTTTGACGGGAAATTCGTGAAGTTTTCCGAGCGCGTCCGGACTAACGTAGCGATGTGCGCGATAATATCAACTCAAACGGTGACAATTTAAATAAAGTGACAGTTTAAAGTGAGTTATTCGAGATGTTATCGATGGGATTATTGGCTGTGTGGTATGCCGCTTGGAGTTGGATGTACTTGGGTACCGGCGCTGCTTCGCTGACGAGCCGCGTCGCGGAGGCGCCTCAGGAGTGCGAGTGGCAGCGAGTGTCGGGGGATGCCAGTGAGTCCACTCGCGTGCAGCTCGCGTGCTCGCTCCGGACTGCGGCCGGCGCTACAGACCTACTGGCCGGTCTAAGCTCTTCACAAGCTCAGCGCATCACTGTCCTAGACCTACATTGCACCGATGTTCTCTTTTTTGAGAGCTCTCTCGACTTTGGAAGAAGAAAAGAAGAAGGAACACAACTCCTGTCCCGGTTCCACAACCTTAAAGAACTGAGGATAGAGTCTTGTAAGATTCGATATGTTCCCTCTGCAGTGTTATCACCGCTTAGTGGATTGAGGAGCCTGACTCTTCGGACACACAACACGGATTGGTCAGCGATGTCTATGGAATTCCATAGAGACACATTTCGGGGCCTCACTGACTTACGAACTTTGGATTTGGGTGATAACAACATTTGGAATCTGCCTCCTGAGATATTTTGTCTTTTGTACAATTTAAAAGAGCTGAATATAACGCAAAACAGATTACAAGACATATCAAATCTTGGATTCTCCGACTGGGGCAATGGACCAACTGCACCTGGTAAATCATGCAACACTGTGTTAGAAACATTAGATATGTCGTACAACGAAATAAGGAGTCTACCTGACAATGGATTATCAAGTTTACGCGCGCTGCAAAAGTTATTCTTACAAAACAATAGAATATCAGCTGTAGCGGATAGAGCTTTCGTGGGCTTGAGTGATTTGCAAATTCTGAATCTGTCAACAAACGCTTTGACAGCCTTACCACCTGAAATGTTCCAGTCTTCGAGAGATATCAAACAAATATATTTGAACAACAACACCCTAAGTGTACTTGCCCCTGGACTATTGGAAGGATTGGATCAATTGCAAATATTGGATTTATCGGTGAATGAATTGACAAGTGAATGGGTAAATAGAGACACATTTTCAGGACTAGTCCGTTTGATTGTTCTCAATTTATCGCACAATAGAATCACAAAAATAGATGCACTATTATTTCAAGATTTAAATAACCTTCAGTTTTTAAGTCTGGAGCACAACAACGTAGCACGCGTAGCGGATGGTGCATTTTCTAATTTGAAAAACCTTCACTCGCTTTCTCTGGCTCATAATAACATATTAGAAGTTGACAGCGGACATTTTTCAAATCTTTATGTACTGAATCAGTTGTTCCTCGACGGTAACAGAATAACGAAAGTTGATTTACGTTCTTTTGAGAATATTACAAAGCTTCATGACTTGGGACTTAGCGGGAACCAGTTATCAGAGGTACCGGAAGCTATCAAAACACTGAGATTTTTGACATCCCTGGACTTGGGCATGAACAGGATAACGAAAGTCACAACTGCTCAGTTCGAAGGATTGGATGATTTGTATGGCTTACGTCTTGTTGGGAACAAAATTGAAAAGATATCAAAGGATACATTTGCTGCATTACCTTCGATGCAAATATTGAACTTGGCTTCAAACAACATAGATCAAATAGATGACGGAGCTTTTGCTTCAAACCAACAGCTAAAAGCAATCGGACTGGACGGCAACAAACTAGTGGATTTGAAAGGCATATTTACTAACACCCAACCGCTTGTTTGGTTAAACGTGTCTAACAACGAGTTACTTTGGTTTGATTACAGCCATATTCCTACAAATCTTGAATGGCTGGATATGCACGAAAATAAAATTGAGAAGCTTGAAGACACATACGGACTGAAGGAATCATGTTCGGTAAAAATGCTTGATATCAGTTACAATAAATTAAGAAGCATTGATGAGTTCTCGTTCCCAAGTAGTATAGAGACGGTTGTTTTGAACAATAACAACATTGATAAAATAAGCCCAGGGACATTCCTGCAAAAGTATAATCTAAACAAAGTAATACTTTATGCAAACAAAATAAGAACATTGGAGCTCGGCGCTTTTGCGATATCAGCTGTTCCTGATGACAAAGATTTACCAGAGTTTTATATTAGCGAAAATCCATTTGAGTGTGACTGTACAATGGAATGGCTGCAGACAATTAACCAATTAAGTGACCTCAGGCAGCGCCCGAGAGTAATGGATTTAGAAAGTGTAAGGTGCTCTTTAACCCATTCACGAACCAGATCGGATATGCTTTTGCTGGAAGTAAAATCTTCAGAATTTCTGTGCGAGTACGAGTCACATTGTTTCGCGGTGTGCCATTGTTGTGACTTTGACGCCTGTGATTGTAAGATGACTTGCCCAGATAAATGCTCGTGTTATCATGATCAAACCTGGACCACCACTAACGTGGTCGATTGTTCGAGCGCTGACTACGATCACGTGCCGGACAGAATACCGATGGACGCGACCGAAATATACTTAGATGGAAATGACCTGAAAGAGTTAGGGAATCACGTTTTCATCGGCAAAAAAAAGTTACAAGTCTTGTATCTCAATAACAGCAATATCAACACAATACAAAATAGAACATTTAACGGTATTGAGTCATTGAGGATTCTTCATTTGGAGAACAATAAGTTAGAAGTTTTGAGGAACACACAGTTTACAAGATTACCAAATCTGAATGAGCTCTATCTCAGTGACAATAAGATCAAGGTTATAGAAAATGATACATTTAATTACCTGCCTTCACTGGAGTACTTGGGTCTAGAAAATAACGGGTACGTTGATTACATGCCATGGAGAGTCATTACAGACAACGATCCCCGCACTCGTGTCTCAGTAGATGGGAATAACTGGATTTGCGATTGTAAAGACGTCAACCAGCTGAATCAGTGGCTAATAAAAAAGTCAAAAGATACAGAGAGTATGATGTGCTACTTTGCTCATGGTCAAGCAATGAATAAAACCATCGCAACAGTAGCAAAGGAATGTAAAACAGAGACTACAACTGAGGAGACTGGCACCGAGACATTGAAGCGATTATTCATTGAATCGCATGACGGTGTCGAAAATTACATTCCATATATCGCTGCGGTGCTGATAATAGCAATTATTCTCTTACTAATGTGTGCTTTGCTCTTCATGTTCCGGGAAGACTTTAAATTGTGGATGCATTCGAGATACGGTGTAAGAGTTTTCACTTCGACTCCGAAAGATATGAACGACAATAAAAACAAACGGTTCGACGCTTTTTTTGTGTACAATCCACGAGATGAAGACTTCGTGACGCGCGCCGTGAGTTCCGAACTAGAAAATATTGGACTTACGTTATGTTTACAACACAGGGACTTGCCCTTGGTTGAAAGACGTTCAGGTGACAGTTTAGTGAGTGCCTCCGAAAGTTCTAAAAGACTCGTTATAGTGTTATCAATAACATTCTTGCAGCAAGAATGGTACGCGGCAGAATCGAATGCAGCTATACAAAGTGCAATCAATTCAGTGAACGTTAGGCATAGACGTCAAAAGATAATATTCCTCGTGACGACGGACTTGAGTGCCATAAACATAGACCCGGACTTAAAAGTGCTACTTAAAACGTGTACAGTGATCGTGTGGGGTGAGAGAAATTGTTGGGAAAAGCTAAATTTTCGTTTACCGGATGTGGACGTGACACTTCCAAATCGGACGCTTCATAATGCGAATAATATGAAAAGTGGTAGTAACAGGGAGGCGTTTGGTCGTCATGGGAATTTGAGGTATACGGCGCCGCCGACGTCTCATGATCCTTGGTATAAGTATGGGATGAATCCACCTGGTTTGATGATGTCAAGCCCGATGCATTCGACCAGCGCAAGCGCAGAGGTGTCAGCGCGCAGTACGGAGGACGAAACGTGTTCGGTGGCTAGTAGCGAGGGTCGTCCTGACGATCGCCTACCTCACCATCACAGTTACGTCTCTATAGACAATCACCAGTGTGAGGAACGTCCTCTGAGGCCCGCCCAACAAATTCCTATGTCGAGCACAACGCATCCTAGAAAGACTTACTTTGTATAAGCAAATGATCATCGATTTATCATTGTAAAGAAAATATTATTAAATTAACTGGCATATGTACCTACTTGCAAATTGTTTTTGTAAGCTTATCTT
This sequence comes from Oligia latruncula, assembly GCA_948474745.1. Lineage (NCBI taxonomy): Eukaryota > Metazoa > Arthropoda > Insecta > Lepidoptera > Noctuidae > Oligia > Oligia latruncula. Next base: position 6,843,324 of record OX419694.1, read on the forward strand.
TGTTGGTGCTGTAATATTAAATTGTATTATGTAACAGTAATCGGTCTTGTATGCCAGACTTGTAAAATCTTTCTTTTATTGTACTGTAAGTACTATTGATGTCTATAACTAATTCTGAACATATTTTGTAGTATCTTTTGTACCTGTTTGAGTAGCATTCACTTCCCTTTTATCGAGTTCTTTGTAGATAATTAAAGTTGTATAAAACCATACATTCCTTTTTGCATATGTGCATGCATAGGGTGTAATGTAAACGAGTAATAATACATACACTGGTACTTTAAGGTTCCTGATTAATATTAAGACCTGACATGCTGAGTATTTTGTGATAATGTTAGGTACTTATATATTGAATTTATCATGTGAAGTGAGAACTGTGTGAAAATATGTACTGTAAATATTACTATGTAAGTAAAAGGTATCGCAGAACTGAAATGTACCCTAGTCAATTGTAAATAGCTTATTTGTAAGAAGTATACGTAAGTAAATAATTTTGTGATGTAATTTTTAGCTAGGATATGAAATTTTTTCGTATTTATTACGCTTCCAAACGCAGAGTATGAATAAAATAATATTTTTATCTACTATTATTGCCTTTTAATGACTTTATACATTATACAACCTGTACACTATCCACACACTGCATACACAAGACAAATTACGCGAGATAAAATCAACTATTCTAGAGAATTTTCAAATATAAACCATACGATTACACAGCAGAGAGACTAAATTAGTGTGCTCACCCTGAAGCACATAATAATGGTAAAAGCTCAAGCAAAGTCCGCGCGCAACCATCTGTCAAAGCTGTCAATGAAAAGTAAATATTATTTAAAGTGTTGTCCATATAAATAAAATGTTTAGGCTGACTTCATAAGTTTGTAGCAGACAGGTGGAGGCTCTCAAAAGCTTCGGACGAATCTATTGAACTGTTTGCCTTAGTCATAAACTTTATCTAATAGACCTGTCTTGTTTCCAAATATTTTCTCTCATGAGCTTTGCCCCTAAAAGTTCACATTTTTAAGTGACAGTTATCGTTACAAAAAATTGTTGAATTTAAATCTTATCAAAACGTTACATTTTATAAATGCATATCTTGAATCGGAACAGGTGATAGAATAGAGGCAAACGTCGAAACGTCAAATAAGTTTTTCATTGACATAATCAATTTACCGAACGCTTTGTTCGACCATCCAGAATCAAATGTATAAATATTTATTTTATCTAAATTGATCGAGCCGGATAAGATCACGCCCGAGTCCGTACGATTTTAATTTAAAAAGCGACCGCGACAGTGCGCGTGCGGCGATGGCCCGCTGCGAAATTATAAATCATCTGCCGACCGGGCCAATGATGAATAAACAGCATTTTAATTGACTTTTGATTACGACGATGTCTCTTCATTGTTAAGTAGCGGTGTGAGCAAGTGGAGCAATCGATTACGCGTTAAGTGCGCAGACGCATGTGTCAGGTTCAATTTGATATTTCAACTAATTTTGTTTCTTTCTTAGGTAGAGTGGTCGAATCTAGAGCTTTTCGTACGTTAAATAGTTTGAAAGCTTTCAATAAATAAAACTTTTTATTAAGAAGTTAGAATTGTAGACTATATTGACATTGAATTCATTTCTTTATAGCCTGAATGCGCAATAAAGTCTTGACGCTTTTTTGATCGAATGATCACTTCTAAAGTCGTAAAAGTATTTTTCTCACATTCGATCGATGCCTTTGATATTTTATTCAATATCAAAGTTCTACGAGCAAGCGAATATCTATGTCGAATTACTCACGTAATATTATATTGAATTCAAACTTCGAATATCGTTAGGGATTTAAATGATGGTCATCAAGAGGTCCCATGTCTATGACATACAGGCCATTCATTTACGCGCCAACACCACGACATCGGCAACTCATCACCTTTTTTTCTCTCCATGCAATACGATATCCTATCGTTTATTGTCCACGGACGATTCTAAACCCGTTCCAAATGGATCTTTGACATCTTAAACTTAGGTGGGAAATATCTAAACCCGAAGTGACAATTGATTATGTCCCTTGTAAAGACAAAAAGCGGAATCGTTCGATTAGTTATGTCGTCGGCGAGCGTAGGCCGACTGGAAACAATAGATTGGCTCTGCTTTATGATTCTATAAACGTTTATGTTCCTATAAACGACCTTTTAGCTTTTGGTGAAGTCGAGATTGTGATGTTATCGGTGTTCAGACAGGTTTATTACAAAAGTATTAATGGCACTTCTTATGAAAATGCTGCAATAAATTTCGGTTGACATTTTTAGTTCTTTTGCAAGCTCAACAGTGAATATGTAAATCATCAGTGATATCTACAATATTTGAGTGCAGACCGGGATTGTTCCATTCGATTTGTTTTTTACGGTTCCGTACCCAAAGGTAAAAACGGGAACCCTATTACTAAGACTTCGCTGTCTGTCCGTCCGTCTGTCTGTCACCAGGCTGTATCTCAAGAACCGCGATAGCTAGACAGTTGAAATTTTCACATAATTGATGTATTTCTGTTGCCGCTATGACAACAAATACTAAAAACAGAATAAAATAAATATTTAAGGGGGGCTCCCATACAACAAACGTGATTTTTTTGCCCTTTTTTGCTCGATATCAATAATGGCAACAGGTAGGCACTTGAAATATTCACAAAATCACTTGTATTTATACTTTAATAATAAATAAGAAAATAAAAATAATATAAGTATTTAAGGGGGGCTCCCATACAACAAACGTGTTTTTTTCGGCGTTTTTTTACTAAATTAAATATTGTACGTTTTTTATTATTTGCGTTATGATATTTATGTTTGAATTCTAACCTCTCAATTTCAATGCGTGGGAGGGTAAATGAAGGCTGCCTCTTATTAGCTACAAGTTAAATGTATCGTATTCTCATTAAATGATACTTCCATAACAGTAATCGTGACCGCCCATAGCTATCCAAAATCGTAAATATACCAGACCCAGCTAATGAAATGTTTAAAGAAATGTTCAAGCTTGTGAGATTCGCGTAGGACGTTCGGATGTCATAATAAAATAGTTCGATTATGGCTTTATAAAAACAAATAAAATACATAACAGCTGAATTAAAGTTGTAAATGGAATTATTGATATTGATTTTGTGGTGATGATAGATACAATTCTTGTAATTATGGCCATATTATCTACTAACACGATTGTTGATGAAGCTAATTACTAGGCCTTGTAATTACCTACTAAGGCTAGTGATTAGTATTTTATGAAACATTAACAGTGTGTGTCTTCGATGCCAGCTGGTAAATTAATGACAGTTTTCAATAGATGATTAACAATAACTCTAGTTATCTATAGCATTGCCCAATGCTCAAGAGGCCATGTTTGTAATAATTAGGGTTGCAGCTGCTTCCGTCGGTAGGAGGAGTCACAGGTTTTTTTAATAAATGTTTTGCTGTTATTGGTAGGAGCGAAGGAAGGAATTACAAATTTAAATTCGCCAGGGAATAGCCCGTGACAGTGTTGAAAGCGGAGAATGTAACGCATATGCTGTTGTTCGAACTTAGCTTTCCGTTTTTAATGTTTCGGACAAAAAATATAGTTTATTTATAAAAGTGGACCGATTTTTATCATATTAAACCAGTTTCAAATAATGTTAAAACTTTAAAACATCGCCGAATTGAATCATTTATAACTTAATGATACAGATAAAAAGGCAATTTTAATCGATGAAATCAAATTGATAGGCTAAACTTTGGCGTACATAACTTATTTGGACCTCTTTTAATTATAATTTGCAAGCGTTAAGATATAGAAGCAATAAAACTAACGTTAGCGATAATCGCTGATAAAGTGATAACATCGTCAAAAAGCTTTGCGTCATAAAAATGATATAAAATTTCGAATGTGTTAATGAAACTAGCGTTAGACATAAATTTATTTATTTATGTAAAACACCGTAGCGTTACTTGGGTGGCTTGCAAGATTCCGAGGAGATAAAATTTTAATTTTAATTATTATCATTGATAGAGGGCGAGCGTGTAACCCCTAATTTCTATTTTTGATATACGTGTACGTTTCGGGAACATCTGTAGGCCATTAGTCATATGAAGCTACGGTATTAAGTTGAAAGTTTTTACCTCGCCGTAGTTAAAGGAATGCATGATTTTGTGGATAAGGGTAAATAGTGCGGGACTAAGATCTGCGGATAATTCCCCGGACGTGCTATAGACGGATGTTAGCAGATAACTTGCATTTATCTAAGTAAACACAGACATAATAAATGCTTCTGGGTCTAACGTGAGTCATTATGTAGCTAGAAAATAATTACCGAGCATATGTATCTATTTGCATAATCTTCGCAAATGTTCTGAAGTATTGTAGAACGTGTTTCAGGTTTTTTTTTCTTGTTGGTTATCGGGATCGGACTAATATTGATTTTTGAGTTCACTTCTATATTGATTCAGAATTCAGTGTTCTTTAAAGCTTGCAATCATTTGAACTATAATAACTTAGATATTTTTATATTTATACTAGTTAATGCCATGCCGCATGCGTTGCAAAGCATTCTTAATTTTTTTTATTAGAAACCTACGGCGCGCACACAACATCTTACCAAAGTTTCATCACAATCAGTCTAGCCACTTTCGAGTTTTGCGAGACTATACCTAATGAACGGCAATTGATTTTTATATAAAAGAAGATTAATCCGAATTTCTTCACCATCCATCATTTGTTTTTCTTGGTTTGTGCGCCACACGCGCCAAAAATAATTATACATATTTTTTTAAGTTATATAAATACTAGCTTTCGCCCGCGACTTCACCAGCGAGGTATGTCGATAAAAACTATCCTATGTCCTTTCCCGGGATGCAATCTATCTCTCTATCAAATTTTATCGAAATCTGTTCAGTGGTTTAGGCGTGAAAAGGTAACATACATACAGACGGAGTTACTTTCGAATTTATAATATTAGACTGATTACCTACTGATGAGTACGCCTTTCAAAGCCAATAATTTAGAGTGTACACAAATAATTATAATCTCATAATTAATGATGGACAGATAAAAAGTTATTGAACATTAAATTTAAATAATATAGTGAGTGTGGTTAGCAGAAATCTGGCATATGCGAATAAATTGGGGGGGTGTGTCGCAAAAAATAATAAGTGGATGACATTGAATAGGTACATTGATTAGGAGACAGACTGTGGCATGCGCATGCCCCGATACAATACATGGTTCGTTAAAAAACTACCCCGCAGATACAAGTGTAGGGTTGAAAGAGGAATCTAAACGATCGTGAATTGTTTACAATTAATTGAAATAAGAATAGGTACGTTACTTTATTGTTTTGAGATTTTCATAAGGCAGCATAAGTGTAGTTAATTTAAATTAGGTTTACGTTCCCTTGGACTTCAAATAGCTTTAAGACATTAATAATATGCGGAGTAAGTGGTAAAACTAAAAACGTATCACAAAACGTAACGATACTTACTTTATAATATTTTCACATAAACTGTAGGTAAAGCATGCTCTTTAAACACCATAGTCTACAAGGATAAAATTATCCCTTCGACTGCGACAATGACCAAGGTATTCGTCACAGCTAATTCACTGTACTCCTTCCATCCTAGATCGTACCTAAAAAGAGAACTAAACGACGCAGCTCCAGAGAATGTGACGTTCGTTCCCGTCTCCCCGGATCCACATTCCCTTTACGTTTGCCGCCACAATGCTCGAGTTATTCTAGCTTTTTTATTTCCGTCACGGTGCTTGAATTACGTAATTAGCAGCAGCTTATTGGAACTTTGGGGACGTCCTGTCGCTTCCAAATGTGATTAAATACTGCACCTAATAATTAAGTACCTGCCGCCAATTTATTTAATTTAATTAATTCTAGTGTATTTATTTGTTCGCTGGTCTTTTGTCAACGGACGATACGCAAATGTCAGTGTAATCCCACGCACTTGTTTGTTATTGTTGATAAAAAATTCAATTAGCGACAAGTGGTCACAAGTGCGACCTCTATTATTCATTTTATTGTATATCCGACTGTAGTACCCCAATACATATCCCATTGTAACAGACCCCTATAAATAAAAATGCACATTTGGTGTACGACCCGATACAAAAGATTAAAAAGCGGGATCGCATAAAAAACATCAGTGGTTATCTATTAGTATCTAGTTAGAGTTACTCGTACAGATGTTACTGAAATAATAATCCCTCGTCGTAGCGTTTCGACACGAATGCGGGGAGATCGTGCGTCGAAAAAAATATTATCTTTTACCTGAACGGTAAGTTAGTTAGCGACGACGGGTCCCGTTAAACAAATGTGTGCACACGAACAGACGAGGTGTTTTTTGAAGATTTGACAGGAATAAACTTCTACCAGTGTTCGTTTGAATAATTTAGCGTCACTACTTTGTCGTACGTTAAAGATAATCCTGAACATTCCATGGACGCTCTACTCAAGATTAAGAAGACAGTTCTGGTAATTACATTAAACGAACCTATAAATTAGCGTCTTTAGTTCTAAAGCATAAATTGCATAGACATTTGTGCAACATAGTTTACAGTAGCTTTAAAATTCACAAAACACAAACGCAGCAGCAGATGGTGTTTATATGCGAAATTCAATACTCGCCCGCGTCCCCTACTGCAGCGAGCATGAATATAATAACTACGTATACAAGTAGTCATGTTTCAATGGAAGAAACTCCAAGATAAATACACGTGGTTTGTTAACAAAACGAACACAACGCAGACAGATCAGTCAGTGGCAACAAGTTCGAAATTATTTCCTGTTTTGAGACACACCCATCTGCTATTGCCAACAAATCGCTTAAGAAAATATCGCATTACAGTTTATACACCGAGCGCATTGAATGCGCGGATGTTGAAGCTTTGGGAGATTTCAGGGTGCCTTTTTGTGTTTTTTCGAGCGCATTACGAGATATTAAATGACTGCGGCTGAGGCCAATTAATGTGGATCTCACAATGGCTTACGATGGGCGTGCAACCCAGTTCCGACCGGAAAGGTTCGATCGCAATTCGCGATACACAATCGAACGAAATACGATGCCGTGTGAGGTAGGAGCCACCTGTACCGAGTTGTCCTTAGTAGTTCGCAATGAAAGCGAACTTGCACGGATTGCATTGAAAGTTATAATTTTACGTTTGACTAAACCTGTTCCTTAGCCCCGTTGGCCTTGCAGAGGTAGGTATTTTGGGGAACGGACGTCAAGTTCAAAACTCAGCGGGGATGAATAATTTGTCGCGGTGTGTTTAGGACACAGTAGGAGGCGTCTATTTAATTAGTAAAACAGGTTAAGATTTATAAAATCTGTAGCCAGTGGTTGGCATTAATGGTTTTGGACAGTGTTTGCTGGCAGCACGAAAATATGAGGTGAAAAATAGGTGACACGTAAGTGATTATATTAATTAATATTATTGTTATGACATATTTTATGGTTGATGTAACGACAAAATATTAAACTTGAATCAACTTCTGCTATTATTTAAACTTACATAGAAAGAACTTAGGATTTGGTGGAGGTTAGGGGCTCCTGGCTAAGTAATAACAGCCGCACGGGTCGATCCATCAGGTTAAGCAACGCTTGCCGCGGTTGGTCCATAGATGGGTGGCCGTCGTTACACCTCCGTGCCTCAGAAAACACGTTAAGCCGTTGGTCCCGGCTATCACTCGTGGATCTTTTTCAGTTGTTACGGGTCGTCAGTAGCCCTAAAGTCTGAAAACCAGACTTACCAAAGGGGTATCGTATTACCCAGTAACTGGGTTGCGGAGATCAGATAGGCAGTCGCTCCATATAAAATATTGGTAATCAGCTGCATCCGGTAATAATTGTAAACCGACCCCAACATAGTTGGGAAAAGGCTAGGCAGACGATGATGACAAAGAATGCTGATGATAATAAAATATAATAAATTATGAATGGCAAGATAGTGCTACGTCTAGAATAAACATGCTCTAAAGTAGATAACTAAGAGCAAGTCCAGCTTGCAACGAAAAAGACAGCAAAGAAATGTTAAATCAGATATACAGAACAAATACAAGTCTCAACTAAGAAACCTCCTTTTTTGAAGTCGGTTAAAAATTGAGCTAAAAGTTCAGTAGGTAACACAACTACAAAGCATCCCGCATCCCAATACATTTCCAGATACGTAGCGTTCAAACATAGTCCATAGTTATGTGCGTAGCGCTACTGAAAACAGTCCGACTGTGCGAGTTTAAATACGAACCTTTCAGTTTTCAGCTGACCATTTCGTGTAGCGAGAAAACGCGAGAGGGCGCTACATCATGCTTTAAAAAAACTGTTTGTGTGTTTAGTTTACAAGTCTCTAATGATATTTTTGTTGCGGTAAAGTATCTTATCTAAAGTGGGTATTAAGATTACATTTGCAGTTGTTAAAAGTTCGGTAACCTTAATAAAAACTTTTTATAGTAGACCTACATTCCGAACCTGTTTTTTACATTTTTATGTTCCGAACACACAATGATACAAATACTACGGTTAGTAAGTACTTTTTTTTTTTTCGGATGGGAAATCATCAAATGACCCCCCCTCCCGCTCTGGGTGGAGCGGAAGGGATTGTCAGACTCTTACTGACTAAAACCCATCCATGTTCCTTCCTTAGCCCTTTATGTTCCGGGCCAGCTGTAACTCTTTCGGACAATCCCGCTGACCCGGCAGGCTTCGGCCTTATGGGGCCCCTCCTCGATGCTGAATGTAAGTACTTGGTATAGGTACTCGTATACCAATCCTTATGGGCTGAAAACAACATAAGTTATGCCCATATTGGCAATAGACAAACTAATGGAAAGGATGTAACAGGAATATAACAAATGATACCAATTACTCGCAGGACTATATACGAAACTTACTATTAACGAGATGAAGTCGATTAAGTACCGAAGAAGGCAATTAGAAATTAATAATTCCAATTAAACTAGATACAAAATCACTTGTGCAGTAATCGTGCCAATACCTCGGTTTACAGACAGTAATTTATATGTGGGACGACATTTAATATCCAAGTGATAAATTTTAAATATAGTTTGTGCTGTGTGGTGGCCGCCTGTGGGGGGTTAAGCGAATAATTGTGCGTCCGTGGCCGGCCTCCCCGGCTATATTTCATTCTTTAATAGCTACCCTTAAAAGAACATCTTTTTAATTGCCTAATCTTAATCCAGATGCTAGGAGGTCTATCTATGATATAATATTGTTCGTTATATCCGTTTCTATATACAAATCTTTTTCTGTACAAACTTACGAAGTTAATTCGATATTTGGATTATAATTGACTCTGACTTGAGTTCTGTTGTATTCTAAGAAGGTTTATTAATACTTTTGTTTTTAATCCAATACATAATAGTAAGTTAATTCAATTTTTATAATTCATTTTATAGCTGTTTAGGCGGATTATCCAATAAAATAATATGCGGCATATCATTAATTTTCATAAAAAAAAGAATACGTTTATTACGAAGCTCGGGTTATAAACAGTTACCGAATAGACATAGAAGGAATTATACAAATTGTAAAGGTGAATTTCATTAAAATTCACTCCGGGTGACTGAGAAAAGTGGTTCCATAACAATAATAAACAGGATTTGGTCGTCAAGTGACAGCATGATTATACTTTTCGGAGATTTTAGTTCCTTAACATTAAAATTTTAATTTGTTCTAAGCCAATAAATATTTGGATACAACATCGGTCGTAAACGTCTTCTTTGCCGGCTAGGTGTTACGAATACATTCGCGCTATAATTTATAAGCGTAACCGTAAATACCTACAGTCCATAATAAAGTCGACCGATTCGGAATTTTGTTTAATTAATTTAGTTAAATTAAAACATAAATAGCCGCACCTATGTTGCGCTGGTTATGTTAGTAAGTAAAAAAATATTTTGAAAATACATATGGACAAATCCTGAAAAATCCACCATTCCAATTATTATAGAGTCACTATTCAATATCAAGTTACATTAAGACGATTATAATATTTAGCGTCATAAATAAAGCGGGTCACCCACTAAGATCGTGATAAATAACATGTAAAACGTTTATGGGGATATAAAGAGTTGTATCGAGCAACCGTTTTGTACCGGGGCGCTGCGCAGGCGCTTCGGCCAGATAACTCTGGCGCGAACGCGATAAAACGAAGCTTGCGACTTTCGCGCTGCGTTTTGATGGACCGAAACGGGCCGGGTGCGACCATGCGTGCGGGTTACTTACTGCGAATGTTGAAGAATGTAATCATTTCCTTACTTAAGGGCTTATTTCACCATGAAAACTGATTAATCTGTCAATATCCCATAACCATAATGATACTAACAGCTCTTAAACGCGGTTCAAATTAATGTTCTCATCGCGTTTAGTTTCATTGGTGAATTTCGCCCTAAATTGAGATATTTTAGTGAAGAAATTATGAAAATGTCACCTGTAATATTTTGTTAGACACGATTTAATTGATGTTAATAACCATGAGCGCTTATCACCGCGAAAGTTCGGGTTTGTTTTGTCACTATAAATTTTTTTGATTCGACATAAATTGGGACATGGTCAGAAAGGATCTCATGTTTAGATCGCACATTATGGGCTATTTAGCTTTGAAATTTTGTAAGAATTCCAACATCATAAAGTCGCTCAGCTCTAATAAAAAAAAAAATATATAATTTTTATTTTAGCCAAAATAAAACGAAGTTTCAGCTCGACTAAGTTCAGGCCAGAATTACTCGTAGAGTAACAAAAAAACTTATTAAGAGTTTCTTTCCAAACGTTAGACCTATAAGTTGAAGACGACCGCTTTTGGAGTCAAGTTCTCATATCCATCCATAGGCGATTCAGTCGCTATATCGCTTTAGCCACTGAATCGCAGTTGCAATGACTTAATTTATTGATAGTATTCAGTATTGTAATATTCGTTGCAGACAAGCCGCACTCGTCAGTTCCCGCGCTATCGAGCTCAAAGCGCCCGCCATGTTTGCATTTCGATCCGCAAGGAACCTGTGTTTAAGTTGACTCGGGAATTATATCGCTGCGATTAGTGTAATAACTGGTTGGCTCGCGAGGCTTTTTCTTGTATCAGCGCATGCGCTTTCACTTCAACATCCCTTCGCATTGCATCGACGATTTCGATTGTTCGAATCGAGCGCATTGTTTTCCGCGCCATAAAATTTATCCGTTTATTTTATGATTGCCTTTATTCTGTCTTGTCGGCGCGATTAATTCCCTTTTTACTTTTATTCTGTGAACACCCATGAATTCCTGCTTTAATCGTTATTAATTGAACATGAAAACAATCACGGTGCGCATTTAATTTGTTGCACTGCACATCTCTTATTTTATTAATTCGCTGAAAGCCCATTTGTTCCTGATATCGACAAGAAAAACGAAATGAGCGATTTCAAATGACTGAAATGATAATGCATCGCAATATCATTAACTGGGAAGATTGCACGGTGGGTTATTTATGCACGGACACGAACTCTGCGGGCCGGCCAGTGTGCGTCCACCCTTACATAAATCGCTACGCTTGTAACGTGAACGAAATTTCGAGTCGGGAATTGATTGCTGGCTTCACAAACATGGCGTGTTCGTGGTCTGGAGCCGGCGCAGTAATGTACTTGTGTGTCCTGCATTGTCTCGTAAGGGAATAAATATTGATTGTACCGCAAAGAGGCGCTTGTAATTGCGTGTGCGGCCGAACGGAGCTTTTATAAAACTCGTTGGAAACCGCACGGAATGTAAACCAGAATGCTCCAGGACATTAATGTGTATTTATTGAGAGCGTCGAGTAATGTTTTTATCGGTTGCGTTTAAAGGCCTGAACGTGGCGATTCGCCCGGATATGCGTTAGTATCGATGTCCTTTTGTTATTTAAACGTTACAGATATCGTTATTTTGCTGCGACATTTATATTTTTGTGCGTCGTTTGAGTCGTCCATAAATATATAGATAACGGTGGAGTAATAGATTTTGTAATAACGTTATCTTAATAAAAGTGTGTAACGACTAATATATTAAACAAAGCAGCTTGTTTATTTTAAGCGGATGTTAAGTTGGCACTTACTCTTCGTGGATTGATATGTGAGCAATTACGGAGCATAGCAGCTGTAGCAGGCACAGTGTACGACGATTAGTGCCTCGGGGGTATTAAAAAGCAACGAGAGGCAGAGTCCCAGTGAATAAGTTGTTACACTGTCGTGAAATGTTTGTTATGTTATGAAGCGATTCAATGGGAAGAAGCCGAAGAAACGCTAGCGTTTTTAGAGTCGACATTGACTTTTAAAAATATCTTTTCAGCTGTGTTAGTCATTCGGATGCGTTGATAAAAGCTGTCTTTTGTTTTTCTTGCGTCATTCCAGTGTGCGCGCGCGTAGGTATGTGTGCGAGCGCTATTTTCGGCCTCACATATGCATGAATAACGTTGTGATGACATAATCGCATAATTAGTTGCATATTTCTTTTGTTGTTGTTGTCTGGCTTAGTAATAAAGGGTCGTTAGCATTTCCGTGTCTCGAGATTAGATAACCTATTTATATGCATCAGTGAATAATCCGCTTACGAAAGATTATTTTTTGTATGGAAAAGAATTCTCCCGCATTTCAGTCCATGATTAAAAAGCTTACGTATAGGTGATTGTTTTATGATATTTAAATATCGGGTTCAAAGTTTCAAAGTCATACGGAGCTAAATTCAACAAGGTCGCAAGTCAAACTGCCAAAAAGCTACTAAAAACACTAATTACTAACGAACCTACAAATCTATTCTTTCGTTACCCATTCACGTAGTATACAAGCAACTATAAATCGGACCTAGTCGACCAACCGCTGGTAAGTGCCATCGATTGTTTCAATTTAATTCAATTAAATCAAGTGGTCACATCGGATGATGCCGCCTGGCCTGACTTGCCAGTCTTGCCACTGCTGCAATATTTACAGCTTCGAGTATGAATAAAACAAGCTCTTCTTCAGCAGTATAAAATGCTGGAATCTCTTTTTACTATCTGAACCCTAATTGCGTAACACACTATTACTCTCAATTTGAATCATTTTGAAGCATATTGCTAATCCATTGCTCCATATATTCGAAAACTGTGTCTGTTCAACAACGTAAACCACGCAATGAATGTTGTTGAACTGTCAAAATGAAACCGATTGCTACTGATAGTGTTTTACGCTCCCTGCTGATCTGCTTCTTAGCGTATCGACGGCAAAGAGTTAAATACGTTTGGCTGAAATTTTAGCGGCGCGGACTCTGCTCACAGTCATAAGTTCATCAAGTGCACAGGTGACAGGTGCCAGGTGGAAGGTAGGCCATTGCCTGAGGGCAGACGCCGCCGCATACGCACTTGTGGATCTTTCAAATAAATCAAAAGTAATTTATTCAAACTAGGCTGAGAATCAGCACTTTTCGAACGTCATAATTACAAAAGACAGTCCCACAAAACGCCCGCCCTTCACCACTTCCTAGTGCTTTCGCTGGGATGAAGAAGTGACGCAACAAACTCCCCAGCAGAAAATAAAAAAACTGTAGTAAGTAGTCTTATTTGAGTTCTATCAATCAAGCCGCTCAAGCGATATCGAGGCTAGATGGAGATGGTGGAATGAGCTGGACTCCTTTGATAAAGATTAGCCCTTAGCTGTTTTAGATAGAGAGTACTGCCTGCCCGGCAGTTCGGTGGCTTACATTTTTAGAAGTGGTCATGAATTGACAAGACGAGCTGTATAAACAAGGTATTTACTGCACGCAGTTTGCATATCTTTTAAACGTTTAATCAGTTTTGGATAGTTTGTCATATTCATACTTTACATTTAAGGCTTGTTCACACAAGAAAATGTACTGTAATCGTTGCAGATTTGATATGCAATTTTTGTTTAATCGTTTCCACGGATATTTGTCTGTGATAGGTATTGGATAATTGGTAACGCGTTTTAGTTGATGTTAGAACAGGTTTTGTCGCAACCTTTGATGCTATTGTGTCTGCATTCCATATGACGAATATGGAATGCTTTATGAGTATTATTTAAAGATTTAATGACTTTGCTCTACCTTAAAATACTTTGTGGGCAATAACTTTTTAATTACAAAAGTACCATGTGAGGTCGGAAAGTGTTTTTGGGTTTTTATATCTAGAATTTCGCATTATTAGCCAGTTATTGCTAACCATCAGGTACCTAGTCCGTTAGTGCTAGTGACTCCGTATTGCAAACATAAATAACCTTACGAATGAACGAACTGAAAATATTTAAAAGCTTCAGATTTTCTCTGCCCAGTGCTCTGCTTATCATATTAAAGTAAAGTAAAGTATTTATTACGTCACGACCTAAACACAGACAGTGATAAAATATACTTTCTCCGGTATCACAGTGAGCAACAAGCCTCAATAATGACTATTGCCTTCTTCTAATTGATCTGATTGATCCCGAATAAATCCCGGAGACAACTCGGCCTAGTCACCAATTGAATTAAAATTAATTAAGACTATGTACTCGTCAATTCGTTTGATATACGTCTTCAGTCAAGATAGCTAAATTAATTTGTTTTAAATTGTTGTTTCGCCTCGAGCGTGATACAAAAAAGTCTGGTATTTCTCAATCACAGTCGCTTAGTGGCTATTAGCAAATGAATACAAAAATATTTGATAATTCGCTGATAAACTGGCGATTAGGTGAGTCATAAAATTTGATAGGTATATATATTTTGACTCCGCCATCTTCGTATCGGATATGATGGTCTAATAGATATGGATGACGTAGTGTTCATATTTTTTGCTTCCCTTAGTTTTTGGTAGACCACTAACAATAAGGAGAATCGTGACGATCCAGGGACAATGTGTAAACCGTTAAGAATTCCGTCTTTGTCATCAACAAAATCATGATCCTTTTCAGCTTCTGCCAATCTATTTATGAAAAGAATTTTTCAACTTGTTAGTAGTATAGTATCGGTTCTTCAGTCATAGAAAGACGTCCACTGCTGGACATAGCCCCCCCCCTCCAAGCATCGCTACTTCGACTGGTTCTGTACTTCCCGTATCCAGCGAATTCCTGCGGCCTTCACAAGGACATCCGTCCACCTTGTGGGAGACCTTCCAACGCAGGTTATCACTGGCAACACGCACTGGTGAAAGATTTTCTTTCTTCGGGAGACACTGTGGTATGTGGGTTCTTAGCTATTAGTTATTAAAAGTTTATTTCTTTTTTACTTACCTAAGTTCTCGTTAAGTGTCCCTATTAATATATGCATTCGTTCCCGTGATATGCGTACAGCGTAAGGCAATTAAGAAACATAAAAACGTGTAGATTTTACGACGGATTCTTTCGCATTCTTACTAGCTTTGTTTGATCACTTGATGTCCGCATTCCCACCAAGGATTCCTGACGAAGTTAAAGTCAATAAAATGTTCGCGTTTCTACCAGCCAAGAAAACGTTATAAAATAGCTATCAAGCCAACTTACAAGTATGATAAAAGTTTAAAGACAAATCGTTGTAAAGTAACCAGACAAGTTGTCGTAATGCCTGTGTGGGTAATTGCGCAGGAAGTGATTATTTTGCTATTCAAAGGTGTCTCAGAGAGCAGTTTTAAATCCATTACCCCTAAGATGTCACACGGCAATTTTCCAGTAGCTGCTCTTTCGAATTTGCCCACACGCAGTCGGGTCACAATCAAAATGAGCTAATAACTATCATCTAAAATGGTTGAGCAGGCGTCAGTGAAAATTATGATTAATATCTGTTTAGGTAACGGTGTTCGGCGCGAGATGCCGTGCTGATGGGAATGTGGTGTTGGGAGCTCCGCCGCGCGGCTTCAAAACGAGCGTGCTTATAAAACAATGTCAGATAACGGCACAGGAATTTTCAAAATAGAAGTTTACTTCCCTCTTCGTTGGTGGGTTAGTGTAAGTTTGTGAATGACGTAGTTTTCCTGTGTGAAATCGTTGTTGGCTTTCCACGTGGGTCGTCCGTCGTGACCGCTAACTTCGACGCTCTACCCAGTGTTTCACAAGCTCATTCATTGTCTGCGGTGTGGTGGCGTGCAGTAATTTCTATTGAATTTGAAATATTTAAAGGGCGTCAACTAGTTGATGCCCGAACGAGCGGTTACTTAGCTGCTGATATCCGTAATAATACTTTCTATCATTCACACGTTCTCGCAATTTCTTTGTTCCGTGAAATTCCAACTTTTTGTTCAGAAATAAAACAGATTTGTAATGGGTAACCGGCGTTCACTGCTGATGGAATCACGCTTTATCGCATCTATGAGTGTCCATTTTAAACTTGTTTCTACCACCTATCTAAGTCTTAAACTCTTCAATGAATATATCCGTGCAATAGTTTGTTCTATTTTAAACGGTTTAAACGATTGGCATTCGAGTTCTGTGGGTATCTACTGCTCTGCATAGATAACATTGAGATAGAATTATGATCGATTTGATCGGAATCTCATTGATTTACGCATAACGTAACAAGATTATCTTTCATATTATCTCTTATCTTGTTTCTACAAGTGGCACTGTCAACACCGACTTTCAGTTCATAAATCTAAAATATCTAGATCCCAGTGTTGACTAATGTACACCGATTTCCCATGCAATAATACATTTTGAACGCATTGGAACGTTAATCAAGTGTTTAAAATACGAATGTTCCGCTGTTCGATGTTGCCAGTCTTACAAGTTGGACATAACATCGCGGGATCGCGCTAGGAGGCGGCCTGCCGTTTCACTGACAGCCCCCTATTTAATAATAGTCCTCGCGTGGAAGATTATCTGTGGTCGCTAGTCGGTGCGTCCGCCCAGAGCGCTAGCTAGCAGGCCTAGTAGCCCTGTCCGCCGTCATTATGCAATTGAAACTTAGTGAATTATTACGCACGATAATAATCTCCATAAATAAATAAATGGAGCGGTTGGCTCAGCGGCTGGAGATTATGTTGTGTTGTACTCTCAAAAGGCTTTCCTCTTCCGTGACGCTACTACGTGCTGCTGTGTTGCGTTTGTTTTGCCTGCTGTTCATTTTCTTTGGCTCTTATTATGCAGGAATACTGCACTTTTCAGCATGAGTTTTTATTTCTCCGATTTATTTTTCCATTACATAACAATTAATTACAAAAAGCCTTATTGGTCAGTTTCTATTGATGGACAATAAAAAAAACAATAAAGACGTAATACACGGAAGATATTTACGGAAGTCATTGGATACAATATAATAACTTTTGTGCATGAGCTCATAAAGACAGTCCGCTTCCATGGCGTGGCGATAGTAGGTGCACTTATTTCCTCTTTACCTCTTCAACATTTTGCAGCTTCATTTTCAGAGGCCAGTCATTCATAGACTGCGGATTTTTTTTTTCTAGAGGATATATTAGATTACTTTATAGCCAGCCGGTTATAAAGTAGTTTTCTCTCTGTTTTGGCAATAAAACATACGACGATCAATCCGTCTATGATCATATTGTGTGCCTTAATTGCGTAACACACTATCTATCACAATCTGCATCATTTTGAAGGATATTGCTAATCTATTGCTTCTTAGATACGAAATGTCTGCTCAACAACTTAAATATAACGCAATGAATGTTGTTGAACTGTCAAAATGGAAGCCATTCCTACTGTTAGTGTGTTATGCAATTACCCCGCTGGGTCAAATAAACTTATTTTCTTTCTTTCTTTTTTTAGGGTTCCATACCCAAAGGGTAAAAACGGGACCCTATTAGTAAGACTTCACTGTCCGTCTGTCACCAGGCTGTATCTCATGAACCGTGATAGCTAGACAGTTGAAATTTTTACAGATGATGTATTTCTGTTGCCGCTATAACAACAAATACTAAAACAGAATAAAATAAATATTTAAGGGGGGCTCCCATACAACAAACATGTTTTTTTCGGCGTTTTTGCCTTGTGGTACGAAACCCTTCGTGTGCGAGTCCGACTCGCACTTGGCCAGTTTTTATTGTCCGGCATTGGTAGGCCGTTTTGAGGTAAGTATATGCAACTCAATTGTACAGGGTGGCATGGACATCGACGCAGAACCTGTTACTATGGATTCAACATAATTCTGAACGGGTTAGCTGTTCCATAAATTTTGACCGGATATTTTACTCTTGTAGAAAAAAATAGATTAAAAAAAAAATAACCTATGAGGTCTTTTAATGCTAGGGGTTCCAGAATAATTGAATGAATCCATGTTAACAGGTTGTGCGACGATGTAGCTGCCGCCCGGTATGGAAGATTCAGCAACAAAATTATTACACTAAACATTTTATAGCTACGGGAATCTTAGAAGACAGAAATGATTCTTATTTCTGACTGCCTTCGAAGTTCAAAATACCGATGTACTGTATTCATAAAGTTTACAAGTACGAATTACGTGAGTTAGAAGGCGACTCTCTCCATCAAACTTCATTGGTTGTTGTCATAAAAGAGACCACCTTAAGATTTACTTCGCGGAAGTTCCTTCGTCGGAATATTTCCCGACAGTTTATGCCTTTGTAGTTGTACCAATTTATTTTTAAGACCTTTTTATTGCGATCCGGGGGGCAATAATTCTCGTAATTTTAAGAACGTTCGCAGTCTGATCTCACTGTCAATTTGTCAAAAATACCTCTAATTTCCTTACATTCCTGTCAAGTTTTTGACATTGATTGTCGCTGAGATGAGATTGCGACTAGATTTCGAACTGATGTTGATGATGATGTTGTCTGACTTGAACATAGTTTTGTAGAATAGCTTTAATAGATTCTTCTGGATGTTGATTTTCCTGTAAGAGCAAGAAGGTCTTAGAATGCTTTGTAACTATGAACGACTCTCTGGAAATTTCAGTTTCGATTCGAATCTTATTATACGCTTCATTAGGCTTACGGTGTAAACGTACCGTGTGAGGCTTTTTTTTTTTTTTTTTTTTTTTTTTTTTTTTTTCGGATGGGAAATCATTAAATGACCCCTCCCGCTCTGGGTGGAGCGGAAGGGAGTGTCAGACTCTTACTGACTAAAACCCACCCGTGTTCCTTCCTTAGCCCTTTATGTTCCGGGCCAGCGGTAACCCTTTCGGACAATCCCGCTGAACCGTGTGAGGCTTGTGTGAGGACTTGACTTTAATTTGCAAGTTTTGGTCTTGGTTTGACTGACTTTAAGGAAAAGCTTCTGATGTCCTTTTAATTGTAAATTTAACCCACATTCAGGGCCGGATACATTTGTAACATATTATTGTGTCTGTCCTTCGTGTTAAGTTATAAGAATGAAATTAATTAACCAATTGCACATTTCCAACATACACACTAGTTAATCCAAAATTTTACTAGAAAAAAAAGTGTGACATCCTTCGATGACGTCACTTCTTTCGACGAAAAACCAAAGGAAATCCCAGTGCAATGCAATACGTCCAATGAATACGATATGTGTTATCAGAGAATCTGATTAATGCAATGCGTGTGCTAGCGGCGCGTGCGATCCTGTAATGTTCATGAGCTCACGACTTGGGCAATATTGTGATCTATAATAATCTGCTATAGTATAAAGGCAATAAAATTTAAAACGTGTATTGAATAGTGTTCAATAAGATGAGGAGCTAATAACACTTGTGGATGTAGGTCAGTTCTTCTATTCTTCATCTACATAGTTCTGTAAAAAGAAGAAGACAGAACCTTTCCAAAACGTGACATCCGGCGAGGAAAAGGTAGTGGATAGCTAATTTACTTTACTTTAGTACTGCTGGATATACATACAGGGTGGCAGGCGCATCCTGTTACTATGTATACAGTTCATGATTCTGGAACCAATGCGTTGAAATTTTTCGTTGGTTATAAAAAAAAATCTGTTATTTCATACAAAAGTGCAACACCTATGAGGTGAAAATGCAAGTAACAGCATTTTTTTAAACTACCCGGCATAATATTTCATTGCTGAGGGGTCCAGGATCATGTACTAAGTCCTATTATGGTAACACGTTGCACGTCGATGTCCCTGTTACACTGCAGCATTATTCCCAAGTAGCACAGATAGCTGTATAACTACTCATTTTTGACCTATTTGAAACTCTATGCGTATTAAGACTCTTTTAAGAGTACACTGGTGATCCTACAGCTGCATAATAGCTGTCAGTGATATTTAAACAGCTTAAGCTGATTAAGAGCTGCATTAAGACTGATTAAGACCGACAAAACTACCATTAATACGTTAAGAGTGCTATATAGGCATATTTTCAACGACTCTATTCAGCTTTTAACCTTTTCTAATGCCTTAATCTTAGCAGCTAATGCAGTACACAATTGTGTACTGCATTAGCTGCTGCCATTATTAGTGTAAAAGAAATGACCGAAAAACCACTCTAATCAATAATGATGCTGAAAGTCATTATATACCTATCAGATACTGATGATGGAGATCCAGTTATGAGGACAAGTGATGCTGCTTTCGATTTTCGAAAAAAAAGACAATTTCAATTTAGTTTTCAAGTCATAAGAGCTGTCGTACGTATGAACATCAGAAACAGCTCCCTGTGCAGAAATGCCATTAAATGAAGTAGTACTAAAGTGCGCTGATCATGCCAATATTCCGCTTGAACTGATCGTTATAACGGTTTATGGGAGGACTAGTTCAACAATAGAATATTTACGACCTAATGTGATGATAGACTGACTCACGAGTTTACAACACATTTCCTCAATGTAAAACAGGTTACCATTCGATTTCAATAAACCATATCAACAAGCCATAACACTACCGCGTCAGGCCAACAAGCGATGCCTCATAAACCTAATAATTTACTGCAAATAAATATACTCATCACGCGCAAGAGACAATAATTTCCGATATCAATTCCTAAAGGGTTTCCCGGGTTTCATCGTCGACCGATCAATTATTCCATATAGTTATGTCTCGAAAGGCAGTGGGAATTGTGGACCGGCACCGAGGTTGCTCTAATTGAATTTATGCAGGATTGCGACCGCCCTACGACGAAATGGTTTATTGCTAATTGATCGAATATTGAAACTGGGATATGTTATGTGTTCCGTGATATTGTTGACTATGAAATATGCATGGTTATGTGCGGGTATCGCTTCTTTTACAATGTTTTGATTTCCTGTCGATCTATCACGACTTGGAGAATATGGACTTGCTGTTTTTGTTGAACTTGTTTGTTTATTGAGGATGTCATAGATCAGGAAGGTTGGAGAAGGTTAGGGCAAGAGATAGGCTTTTGTAAAAGTCAATACGGTGATGTGCCAGTATAGTAAATATTGTATTTATACAGTGGTGGTGGTGGTAGCAAGGACTTCGACGAGCAAAGTGTTACCAGGAATTCAGTACATGATTAGGGTAGAATATTTTTCGTCGGTTATCAAAAAAGTTACTGCTGTTTTATAGAAAAGTGCGATACTATGACTTCCAAATGTATGGAACAGCAATTTTTTTTTAATAACCGACTAAATATGTTAACACAGGGATTTAGTTCCGAATCATGTACTAAATCCATGGTAACAGACTTGGTGTCGATATCTTTGCCAGCCTTGTACTGATACTGAGCAGACTTTGTAGAAGTCTTCTGTCTGATGAAGAAAGGGTTCCGTATGTTGTAATAGACACGTGTCTTCTTCTTCACTGTTGCACATTCTCGATTCTGTCTGTTATCTTTCTTTTATGTACTTAGTTTTGAAAGAAGCTAAGTTAGCTAGACTGTTGTTGTTGTGGTACGTGGCTGTTCCTCGGCCTTGTTGCAAAAGCATATCAGACATACCTTCTTGATTACAACGCATCGATGCATCATACAATTACAAACCTTGTACCAATTTTCCAATAATTTTGCGAAATTCGTGTTAATGACGCTATCTTTTATCAGATATCTTACTTACTCATCCACTGTGCAGTTCAGGAAGTGATTGGGTTATCTGATGCGTAGTAGGTACTCAAAGTGTGTTATCAATGTTTTGTCGATAATGCTGCCTTTGTGTTGAGTTATGATTTATGATTTCATCAGTATCAGCTTAGGTCTAAAGTTCTTCCCCTAAAAGCCCCCCTGAACGTGTCCCGTCAAGTTTTGAGTCATCACTATGTTTTGTACACTGCGTTAGTTCTTTCATAGCGTTTAGCTATTAAACAAAGAATATAATTGGATAAAATAGTGAAATAATTGATACCCGATGCTTATAAAAATTACTTAAATGGCTATATTGTCGCAGTAAAGTATTGATCATCTTTCCTACCACGAGCGGTGTGTAATTTTAATACTTGAGTGGCTGAGCGTACTGTAATTACGACAAAAACAAACAAAGAACGGGTTAAATTAATACCCTGAGTACAAAATTGAGTTGCGCGTTATAAACAAAACAAAATCAGCATCAATACGATCAATGTGGTCGTGCTCGGGTTCTTATACTTCTTATAAAAACTTAAAAGTTAATTACTAATCACTATAAAGCAAACATTCAATTTACAAGGCGGGTTAATTGCGTTGGCCCGTAAGATGCTTTGTAAAAAGTCAGCTAAAAACCGTATCTCAACTTATTTCTTAATTATAGACCAATTCGTGGCGGCGACGCAGGCTACGTGCCAGCACAGTCTTGACGGACCGTGGACCTCTACAACACACCTTTCACTCTTATCATAAAGCTCTAAGGTACATTTTCCCATGACCAACATACGGTTGTACTAAAACATTAGTAGTCTCGGCAATTGGTATCTCCAATAATTATACGGTTTGAATAAAGGTTATCAGCCTCTTAATGTCATGTATATGTTCGTTATCTGCCAAGATCTGCACTAATTTATTATGGTTTTGTTGACTTTACTAAGGTGTAGGTACGTTACATAAGAAGAATGTTTATTCAAAGTGAGTGAATATAAATTGAGGAAAATGTTTAAAATGGATAGTTTAGACATGAGGAAACAGATTGAGGTTGAGAGTAGTGTGAATGAAATACCATAAAGGGAATCTATATTTATACAATAAACTCATTTAATTTTTATGTTTTTAGTTTTGTTTAGCTTATACTGTTCCGCTGTTGGGCAAAGGCCTCCCCCTAGTCCTTCCAGAAACTCTTTTCCCGCGCCCGCGCAGCCTCGCGGTACGCTTCCAGGTCAACTCGCCACCGCTTCTGGGCCGACCTCGGCGGCGCCGTACATCTACAGGCACCGATTGTGTGGAGACTTTTGCCAAGCGGTCATTTGAACCTGGCAGCCTTCTTGCCTACGTCTATTATTCAACTTCTATAACTACTTTTTTTTTTACTAGCTTGCACTGTCCCACTACTGTGCAAAGGTCTCTCTTCACTCCGTCCATCTTTCACCAGCCCGCGCGTCCTCCTTTCAGTTTTGACGGAACCTATCCAGTTCTTTTGGCTTTAAAACTAAAAATAAGAAAAAAAAAAACTTACCCATTTATTTATAATTTTAAGTTCCACTCCACTTTCAGAAAAGAAGGATGAGTGCCATTCACAAGCAGTCGCACGGTCTACGCAAAAAGTAAGTAACAAAACATTTCTGCGAAGATGGTGTTTAAAGTTAGCCTGAGTCTACTTAAGCCCACCTAGCTAAAGGTAAAGTCCTATTGTTACGATAGCCTTGCGTAAGGCGACAAATGGAATGGCTGCTAGTCCTCAGACGGTATTAAGCCCAGAGCTCTAATTTGAAAAAGCCAGACATATAAATTTTACTCTAATCCTACAATTGTGTGAGAGAGGAAAATTGGACGCAATTTCGTACGCACTCGTTTGCCCTTTAGGTTGCAAATCGTCACTGTTTATTGCATAATGAGTGTAGGGTGACACGAAAAAGGCCATTCCGAATACATAAATGTTTAGCGCAGACATTAATAGCAACGGTAGCAATTGCCAACCTACATGATTTCACTTGAACATCGCAATATTCTGGTCCCGAACATTATAATGATGAACTCTTTGCAATTTGATACACTTTTACGTTCACGGTTTAATTTTGATGGGCGAACGTGTTTTGTTCGCTTTCGAATACATAAACAAAGTTGTCGGAATAATGATCATTAGCGATACACATGTTGATTGTAAGAACGAAAGTTTCCACCTACACATTTTTTTCTTCGACATTCATTAAAGTATCCACAATGAACTATTCTCCTGCCGTTCAAGATGAACAAACGTATAGGATGAAGTCGTACAAGCAGTCGTTTAGAAAATTGCCATTATAACTAGCTCACTAAACTTATTAAGTTGGAGTTGTTTTAATTTTATACGAGAGGCATTGTGCCGTGGCGTGTTTATCCTGGATCTCTGAGGCCATTTGTCGCCGTGAAATCTGTCTGAGTGACAAACAATACGGGATGGGGGACATAATGTTGTGCCCCGGCTCTCCCTCGACACGGACTCTTGTGTTCCTCGTCTGCCGACTGCTACGCATTGCTCTGCAATCCGGTTAGCTGGTTAGCTCGGCCCTAAAAGGTCTCAGGCGAATATAATGGATTGTAATTGTGTTCTCATAAGCGGCGCACCATGTCGCCTGTTCGATTCCGCATGTGCCTACGATTGAGTCAGCGATACACGAGTAATGCTGTAATTGACGTTTACTATGTTCTTGCTCATTGTTGTCGGATGATATGTGTCAAGGCTTGGCTTGGGAACGCAGGCGGTGATCTCAGCGCCTAGCTGCATATAGATTAGCCAGGCAAAATAATGTAAGGAATTCTGTAAAAGGCGAATATAATGCGTAATATCTTTTTAAGTTAGCATTATGCAAAATAAAGCTTGGCTTCCTTTTATCTTGGCTGATTTCCAAAACGTGCGTTTTGAGGTCTTGGAACCGCAGCTAAGTAACTTATAAGGGCAAAGATCGCAGATTCACAGGGGTAATGACAAGTTGCTTGTTAATAATCCATTGCCTTCAAGCATCACACTGGCTCGTCCCGTTCTCTTTACTTGACCCGTACCATTTGACCTGAATTACGATGATAGGCTGCATTGTAAGTTTTCGTTAAGTTACTTCATTGGGTTGGCAGTTGCAAGACATATTTTTGTTACAAGGCATACTTTCGTTTTAAACTTTTAACTACAGATAGGCCAGCACCCATGATCTAAGAGCCGTGATTCTAATGAATTCAAGACGGCCACATTCATTGAAAAACCCATAGAATTAGAATTCTAACATTTCCGTCGCTTACAAACTATTTTTTACGCTACCGGAATACGAAGTTCGAAAAAAGCCCCTAAGAACCTGATACAGTTACACATGCGAGCCGTTGCGTGTCTCGGATCGATTTACATACTTTTTTTTTGACAGCTTCTAATACAAGCTACTGTCTTGTTACTCGTGACGTTTTTTACCGCTAACAAGGAGGCTCGTGATGAAATTCTTGACATTAGAGGCAATTTCGAGAATATGATAATTGTGGAAAATTGTCGGGTACGGTTTCTTCCTGTCGTCGCTTATTATAAGTAAACCACTTTGAGTTTAATACATTGTTACTGTTGGCATGGAACTGTTGAATTGAAGGTATAATTATTTCAATGTTGTTTAAACATAAGACAGTGCAAGAATGTGCTACATATCTGTAGGTACCACAGAGCATATACGCTGCCAGTGCGGCTATTCTGTGCTTTGTAATTAGTACCTAGTCTGTAACAGACTTTTACATCTGTTGAGGTAGGACCAAGGGCAAGAAGGACCTTGGTTGGATTATGTACGTATATCTCGCTACAGATTCAGTCATGTCTAAGCATGAGTGTAAAACTGTGTATAATTGATTGATTAATTGATGTGATATAAAGATTGTTATAGGTACCAAGATTTAAAGGAAGAGGAAGGGGAGAGGGATGAGATAAAAGATGGTGAAACAGAAGAGTATAAATAAGAGTATATAGTACGTATGTAAGAATATCTTGGTTGAAGCACTGACCACAGCAATGCGATGGCAATGCGTAAAATGCGAAGAGTAGAAAAACAAGAAGTGGAAGATGATACCGCCGCTGCAGGTATTTTCTCAACTGCACAATTAATGTTATTTCTAACCTTTGGGTAATGGGTTCCATGTCCAACGGCTTGGTGTAATTTTGAAAATACATATATTTGTTGAGTGTAGGTATAGGTAGGTATTTGTAGTTATACCCAGGAGCTTAGGACAGAAGTTCGTCATACATCATCATCATCATCTGCCTAGCATTTTCCAAACTATGTTGGGGTATATAAAGATTTAAATAAAAATAAAAATTCTTATACAAAATAACTTTATAAAAAAAACATATATTTTTGGAGTTTTTGTTCAAACAAAGTATGTGGTCCATATAAATTTAACGTTGTTAACGTCGTAAAAAAACCCGTTACCGATAGGTATGTTAATAAGTAGTTATATTGTGCATTAGTTGCCTACAATACGGAACATGGTTCTAAGAATTTACAACGTGAAGTGTATGGGAAAATAGCGCTACCATTATTGTTAGTGATGTGTAATTCTATCTTTGTCATGTCACCTGGGTGTCTACGAAACACATTGTAAACTGATTTATAATTGCATGATGTCATCCATCCGTGTGCTAATTCTAGTTCTTCTTCTATATAATTGTCTGGCGATGACTAGCTGCGATATAAATATTGGATAGGTATTATTCGGCTTTGATTCAGGTTTTGTATATTGTCTGCTGCGAATTTCTAAATCCCGGCTTTCGTTGAGAAATCAAAAGCGTCTTTCCGTTCTCTCGCAACAAGGAACTGCGGTCATCCATCGGTTAAAATTGTTATGCTTTTTGCATAATAGGTTACAGAGACTTACATAAGATAGCAAAATTACATCGTAATTAATCAGCCTGCTGATCAACCGAATCAAAGCATAAACGAAAATCATTATCAGTTTTTTTGTTCTCATAAATCCGTTCGCATGGCAAGAGTGCATTGAAGCGTTAATTGAATTAAATCGATATTATTGTGGACGCAAAGCAGAACGCTTAGATCGAATGATGGCACGCAGCGATTTGTCACAGCGAGGATCGTGGGGCCCCGTGGCTTACGTTCTACTCCATCCACGCCTGCACTTCCGCCGCCATTCATTAATCGATCGAGTATCGAATATCACCCACCATTCATCACGAAATCGATCGAAGAATCAAACGTTTGAGATATCGATTTCACGGACACGTTCCCCACCATTCGTTAGGTTATCACCGTTAAGTTTAGTTTTGTTTAGCGGATGTATGTTTTTTACGGTATTCGATTATATCGAATCTGGTCAATACAAATATTTTTCGGCTCGGTTATGTAATTGCTTACATTCAATGACTCAAGAACCCGGTCGTCCAGTCGGCAGCGACAATATTTTTATATTCACTTATTTATTTGTAGAAGAGAACTTGCTCCGTCTAAATGAATAAAATTGATTGCTTATACAAACTGTGCGCCCAAATACTCAGCCATCACAATAAATAAGGGCTTTTGAAGAAAGAAAAAAAGTATAAAAGTGGACTGTGGATGGACGGCGGCGCGGCGGTCGGGCGGCTCGGGCGCAGGCAGGCCAGCCCGACCTTGGCGCGCTCTGTAAGACAAGTCGATTTTGTTATTTGTTTATACACAACACTACCTGTTCCCGACACCGCCGTACGCCGAGGTGTGGTGCTCGCACGCACACTGCCTCGCAGCGCGCTCGCGCCGCCCGCGCATCCCTCGCATCGATGTCGAATCGCTCAGGTATTTTACGGCGATTTCTGTAATGAACATCGATTTATTGTAGCCACGGTATGCAGCTCAAAAACTGACTTTATAGATAAAACATACGAGCGCGATTACGATCAATTTTATTGGAACGAGACACGCAGAGTATAAAAAGAGCGCACACTCTACTCCAATGAAAAATAAATCCGTAACGGAATTTATATTCGACATCGTTCAATTTAAAACAAATATTTATGGATCCTTAAACTGTAGAGCGGCTCGAGCCATCGCGATACGTCGCCAAGATGTTGTGAAATGTCGTTGATGTAATGTTTCTATGAGATATGAGCCATAAAACGTCGTAATAGGAACATGTAACTAGATCCGGCGGACAGTTTGAAAGACACGGAAGCCGCCTGCATCTAAACGCTATAAAAATATTTCACCGCGGGCATCGGCGCTACCTGATAAGGATACGCAGTCATTTGTAGTAGCCTCGTGATCCAGAGCGCGACTCGAACCCGAGACTAGGCTCTCTACACAATTTATGTGTAAACCACTGTCAGTATTATCTACGTAATGTGTTTTTAGACACGTCGCTTAGATACCAAACTTCACGTCTAAAAGGATGCCGAGCTTTTTTCGTTGATCCTTTTATTCGTAAGTCGATCGGGCCATATTCGGATAAAGCCTTCATATATCGATCGATCGAGTCGAGAAAAAAACAAACGGAGATGCTGTACAGAAATTTGGTGTGTGACGTGACAGTATAATTGACAAAAAAGTGCTCTGTAATAAATGGCATCCAGAGGGGCCAACCTTTTTGTCTTTATAAATATTGTCCAATAGGAGTGCTTCGTGACCTCTGTTTAAAATCACTGTTGCGATTACGTCCAGTGATTTAGATGGCCATTACTGGGTCGCCTCCACAGATGGGTGGTTGAATTACAGTCTTCCCGTTTGCTTTGTTGGTTTTGTACCGACGTTAGCTCGCCAGTAATTATGAGATCATGTTTCATAGTTATCTATTGATTTAGAACTGTTCGAAGTCTCAATTATGAATCATCGATTATCGTTCAAATCGAGAGTTATGTGCGACGGTCCTCTATCATCATCGTTTTCCTTGGTCCGGCGAGTTTATTCACCCCGCATCAGTGGTGGAACTATAACTTTGTGTTTTATTAATGTTTTGTGTACTAACCTTTGCAATAAGGTTCGTGTTGTTCAATGATTGCTTAATGTTCTGTGTTTTATCAGAGCTATGCCATGTTTGTCGCGGGTCGTAGGTCATGTATAAAACTTACGGCGCTGCAGTAAACGAGGCCAGGCTTCTATGTACTTTGGAGCTGTTTAGGGTCTTGATTAACTGCTTTGTTATAGAGGTTAATAATCATATACAAAGTAATAGGTAACCAGGCCTGTGTTGTCCACTGTTGATTATTGGAGAATGTCGATTTCACGTCATGGGGAGGAATTTGACACATTTCACCCGAAATTCTTTAAAACCTTTTTTATTTTGGATTGGACTACAACTATAAATATTTGGAAAGAACTTTCTTCGTCTGATTTTTATCCAATATTATTAGGTACAAGGATTCAAAATTGTTAGCTGTCTGACAGTGATTTTCAGCATCTAAAGAGATTAAGTCTCTTGTTTTCACATTTCTTAATCCATAAATCAACAACCTTTGGCGGATGCTTTTCCAACTTAAAATTCCATAAGAGCCTTCAATCTCCCTGAGGCTGAAATTCTTATTTCGCAAACAGTGCAGAGTAGGAGTGTACTGGTACAAGTGTAGCGTTCGCGTGACCGGTCAGACACGATGCGCCCGCGCCATCATACGCCTCGTAACGTTCTCACGACATATTTTGACATTTCACTGAACAAATATAGAAGCCATTTTTGATTGGAACGACAAACATGCAAAGAATGCGAATATATCGCTTCTACACGTCACGTGGAGGTACGTTTTGACAATAGCCCCATATGTGTGTGGAGTTAAAAGGTCGCATACCTATGGAGATTTTATAGAGATTGAGGTGAATATTGCGACTCTGTATTGCTTATTTGCTGATGGTCCAACATTGTTGCGGATCGATTACCATCATCAATAAGAATATGCGCTACGAGATGCTCGTAAAACTGCCCACTGCGACCGCAGCTGATTGTAATATGGCTACCGGAGAACGCTCTCTGTTTTTCGAGTCTGATTCCGGACCAGTTAAAGTCTATACACCGAAAACTCAATCAGAGCCCATGAAATTTACAAGGCAGATAAAATTTAATTTAATGTTTTATCGATAGGTGTGCGGCCAGTGGCATGGGTGTGTGTGTGTGTCTGTACACAGTAATTATGCGGCGGATCGGGAGGCGCGGGCGCAGCGCTGGTGGTCCGGCCCCCCTCTCATGCCGCGCCGTGCTATAGAAAAGCTCACTACATCTGGGAACTCACGGCCGGACATTTAGTATGGTATTAGTATTGGCTTTCGACTCAGAAACTGTGAAGTATTGTTCATTGTTACACGGCAGACTTGTTTTAAGACTGATTTAATGAAACTCGCATGCATACCTGATTTAATTTTTAGTTCGTTCTTACTGGAGTAAAGAAAGTGTGAGAATCGCTCGAAGGATGTTTCCAGTGTGACTCAAGAGCGAGGCGGCGGTGTCCACCGACTACGTCGACGGCGCGCGATGGTCCCTTTGTCTACTTTTATTTGCCTGTCACTCACAGCGCCTCACTCGGACGTGCTGTAAGCGCATGACAATGTACTTCATTGTCAGAGGCTTTAGCGACCTTTACAACAGTAAATTTCGTTGTCATGCATAAAACCATGTGTTTGTGGAACACTGTAAGAAAGGTTTATTCTGTTTGGAATGGATCGCTCTCTGTGCGTGGAACAATTAACTCTTGAAGTTTTACGATTGCATATTGTTATTGAATCATTTGGCGTTGCACAATTCGACGCTTAAATTACCTACTACATAGGTAAGTACATTTTACCTAGAAAATATTTCTCAAGTGTATGCGTATTTTAATAGGAATTAAATTACAAACAATTCATTTCATAAATTGATTATTAAATCGGTTTAGTAATTGCTTCTGCAAACGCCATAACAGCTTGTAAAGCTTCATAAAATATATTCAGTTCATCAAAGCGTATAAACCTGATAATAAAACAGATATCGTAAAAACTGATGTGGTGTGTGATTATTGACTTTATGACGACTGGCTTCATGATAATTATATCAAAAGAATACTGACGATCCTTTCGGAAGAAATTAATTGCGAGCACGGTGCAATTTAGTATACTATATCTACATATATTCATCTTGAGATAATAGGTACAATTTAGCATTAATAAAATTGATATGCGTATATAAGACGTTATAATTGAATATAACCGTGCCTGGGTTTTTCCTACAGTATATATTTTATTACCGTAATTTTGCTTCTTGTCGGCTAAATATTGTCAAAAACAATAAACAAGAACATGTAGGTATTTAACTCTTTGGCTCCTGCAACGGAACTTTAATCCCTTTAGGCCGTAAAAATGTCTTTGTATTTTGCATTCGCCGACAGCCCGTTACACCCTTTGTCTTTAATTGGCGAAATCTAAATTTTTAGAAGGACCTTGAAAACAATTTATTTGCGGCAATAAAGAAGCCCGTTACCGGACTAACGGTTCCTCCTGTCACAACAAATGTTGGGTTTACTGATTCGAAAGCCTTTATTGTTTTATTTGCAACTCTTTTTGCGAAACCTTTAGTACCGTTCACTTCTAGTTTTACGTTAACGGTCCCCAATAAAAGTCGGCGCTTTGGAAACGCATAGAAATTGCATTGTGCAAGGGAAGTAGTAAAAAGTGGGAAATCTAAAAAGCAAATATTAGCAAATGGAATGTATAAACGCGTGTGAATCACCTTTTGGTATTTGCCGACTATGGTGTAGAAAGTACATTAGACCCACGAGATTACAGTAACGGGATTTTGTTTCAAAGTTGCGACATCCGTGCAATTTGTCTAAATTGACACTTTAGATGTTGTCAAACATTGTCATCCTGCATTATAGCTAGCGCAAACGATCGACTAACTGTTTTTCTGTGTCAACAATGATACAACTGTTGTTTTAAGGCAAAACTACAGTTTGGTGTACTATGCACACATTCACCTAACCACTTGCTGGTCGATTGACTCTGCAAATTCATTGATTTACATGCGTGTACTCTGTTGGAATCCGAAATGAATCATAGTGAACCACAGAAGCATCTCTTGACGACTCTTGACGATCAACACACCTGTTAACCGAGACATCAATCCTGAGAAAGAGTCCTTAGAAACTTCACCGCTTAATAACACAGAACCAGAATAACAATAACATTTAAATCTAAAAGATAATATAGGACGTAATATTCAAATTGCGGTCTCTCAACCGCAGGCTCGTATCTCCAGCGATCAGGTATGCGGCGTTTCAGATCTAGCTGATAAAGTACGATGGGGTTCGACTCGAGGAGATTCATTGCGAATTGACAACGCAAGGAACAGAGGTGCTAACGTAAGTACGTAACTTACGCTGGAGGAAACATGCGCAGATGTGAAGATTAGATACAGAACGATACAATTCCTGTTTAGAACAGGATCAGGTGATATGCTGAGTTCATTGTGATGTATGTGTGGCTATACAAGAATTTTTGGTGCGTATTTTAGAGCATTTAAAACTGTTCTGCATATTTCGGAACGCCAAAATTTACGCCAAAAAAGTTATTCCAAAACTTAGTCTTGACCCTGCCTCATGATGTCAGTGCATAGGGAGCCATTCTAGGATCAGGGGGCCTAAAATCCAATCCAATCTCTTTGATTATACCTACGTAGTGCAGCGAAAAAAAGAAAAACACGGACTGTCTTCGCCATATTATGATTCATAATGTCATCCTTTTATGATTCTGCGAAAGTGGCCTTTTTAGGCCCCCTGCAACATCATTAAACTCCCATAATACCTTATTAGTCCTACATATTAACTCTCCTATAAAGTTTTGCTCGTTCAATTGTTTTCAATGACGTTCCTTTCGTATAAAGGAAATACTGCAAGTGCTGTAAGTGCAAACTGCCTCTAAATTAGACTTACTTCTGGGGTCACATACAAAAGTGTCAACGACAAACGTGGCTATTTTCCCGAGTGCGTGACTGTTTCCAAGAAGTGTTACATATCTTACAGTTAGCCTTACTTGATCCTATTTTTAAGTCCCTACGCTTTCAGAACGTAGTCAAACAGTATGGTTCGTAAGAAAAATAAAAGAGAGCCTAAGTCGTATTATCATAAAGATGTTTTCCAAATATTGCCGAGGTTTGCTTTCCCTGTTGACTTTTGACGCTTCATTAAGTTTATTCCAAACCTTTGTTTGTATATGAGAACGACAATGCTTCTGCATACATTCAGATTCCGTATATCGGTATAAGAGGTCCTCATATTTGCATGTTAAACAACTGCATAATCACATAATGCGTAGCTTTCATTGATTTTTTGTAAAGTTATGTAAGGTTTGTAGAGTTTATTAATGTTACGTAAAATAATTTCTCACATGAGTAATTTGCGTCCGCTTCGCATGCATTAGCATCTCAGGCTGGATACGTTAAGTGTTCCAGGTCGCGGGGTGCAATTACGCAAACAATATAATAGCACGTTGTCAGCCCAGTACTGATGTCCATGCCGGCTTATTTACTGCTACATATCGCCTCGAAGAAAAGAAATGTCAAGACATCCTCTTGTGTTGCGATTATCGTGTCGGAATCGCTTGGAGCTATGCTCGTCGGACCGAGGCGCTCATACATAAACCCATAAAATATGCTTCGCTACGGGGAGAAGACAGTAAACAGCCATTATGCTTCATGTATCTTTTGAAGCGTCTTAGGTAGCAGTTTCTTCGTGGTGGCAATGGTTAGCGTAAAGTGAATATTGTTTGTGGACCACACGTCAAATAGAACGATGAACAAGCTTTGGGAATTCAAAAACCGGATTGGATAATAGCTTTTTGTGAATCTCACAAGATTCGAAAATTATTCCCACTTTAGTTTATTCAGTGAATGACGGTGGGTGCCTATTGTTTCTCGTAGCGTTAGCAAGAAATGAATCTTGTCGTGAATGACATCCACAGAGATGAATGGCGTCCAGTCTAGTCACACCAAATTTAGTTATTCTTAAGGCCAGCTCCCGAACAGGTTTCGATTTTTATGAAACATTACCATTTCCAAGGAGGCCGACTGTGTATCCTCTTGTCATGTGGCTTTTTTCTAAATTTTAGCGTATCACGAAGACAAATCTCACCGCGGAGCCCAGAGTCCGCTCACACCGGCTTCTTTATCCTTTCCACAAAGGACGTAATAACCATATCAAACAGCGTGTCCCTTTGCTGTGTCGCATACATATCGCCGGGTACGAGCAGGCGACGCCTTTATTCTATATTAAAATAAGTAAAGAAATGCGTTTTGTTTCCGCTGGGGCGAGGTTTCCATACCTAATGCTTAACCGAACATGGTGTCTGTATACCTGACACGTTCTGATACAAACACGACCGAGGTTTGGTATGACTCCACCCTTATGTCTCCATAGTTGGGACACCTCCGGCATTTATTTGTTTGGTTTATCTTTAGCTTGTTTCCTTAGACTCGCAGAATTCTTTATCGACATGATAATCTAATCTTAACGAAAACATTTCCCGTATTTTAGTCAAATATTTTAATAATTCTTTATCATTTTAGTATCAGGTCATAAAGCTAATGGGTTCTGTGAAAGGCTCATTATTTTTGTGTTGATACTATTTATATGTGACGTGGGGGCAGGTAAACGTCACAGAGCATGCTCCGGTTCGCCGTGCTTACGTGAGGGGCATGAGAACCATACAGACCGACCCCGCACATAATTTTAGTGGTCTCGTCCTTTGTACCCGGTCGTCATTGTTATTAAAGTAATCACGGCCGCCCTCCATCATGCTCCAATCGAAACATTATGGGATATAAACAAAAGAAAGCAAGAGGAATTCAATGAAAAGCCATTATGTCGCCGCGGAGGGCACTCGACGAGCCTGTTGTCTCAATATTTTTCTTAGTGGATGGAGTTGACGCGTCATTCTCTCGCGTTCGTTCAAAAACACCGCGTGGAATTTTGAAGGGCCCTCGATAATGGCCGATATTTACTGCCTTTAGATAATGTTATTTAAGCGACGGACGATTGAATTATGGTAAATAAAACATGAATAATTGTCACGTTGCTCTCCATATGGACTCTTTGTGTGATGCTTCATTCATTGATGGGTTTTTGGTTTCGATACGATAGATTAAGGTTAAGTGTTTTAATCACACTATAATATTATAAAGGCGAATGTTTGTGTATGTTTGTTACTTCTTCACGCAAAAACTAATGAACGGATTTGGATGAAATTTGACACATAGATAAATTTATAACCAGAATTAACACCTAGGATACTGTTTATGACGATATTCCTACGGGATCGACACTTATGTGGGTGAAACCGCTGAGCGCTGCTAGTATGATAATAAACAATATTGCGTAAAGATTTCAATAAACATATCAGTCTAGCTATGTGACACCTGTACAAAAATCCTTTTATCGCCAAGTAGTAATTTAGCCGTTTATTCTTCTACTGACATTTATAGTTGGTGGTTTTATTGGAAAAAGCTCATGGCAGCGACACTCTCTCGGGATATGTGACACATTATTTTGATGGAGACGCGTGATCCGATAGATGGCTAATGCGTTTATTGTCGGCACTTTTCAGTTGCCATTAGGAGCCCACAACAATATCGGATTAAAACTTCTAAAGATCCTTAAAAGATTTTGTTTAATATTGATACCACTTTGATTCGTAGGTATTGGAATTTTGGAAGAAGAAAAATCTCAACTCGTTGATTAAAATTCTCAATTGACATCATCATTCACCGGTCGTAGGCGAGTTTACGAATAGATCTAATATGTAAATGATAATAAAACTAATTGACTATCATTTATAAAGTCAAACGGGCATTGTTGGAAATTCAACAGCTTTCATAGTTTGAACATATTTCATACTCAAACCTGTGACAGTTTTTTTGATAGTAAAATAAAGTAGGTATACTTATCAAAGTGACTTTTTCATAATTTTAAATCTTTTCGAGATGTATAAAATTTTCTTTAATCGACATAAAATAATTGTTATGCTGAGTGTTATATCTGCTAACGGCATCACCAAAACTAAAAACACTCTTAACTTTGCCATTGTTTAATTAAAAACAGTGAATCACCCTATTAGACGAAGTTTTATGAACACAAGAAACAATGAACTTTATCAAAATATCTTTAATAGCAATAATACCTAATTTAGTGCGTCTGTTGATACTTATCTAGATTTTACGGCAGACTGTTTTAAGGGGCTTACATGACCTAAACCGCGGTCACTGTCGGACTGCATAGAAAAGAAAGAGAAGCGCGATGAGTGCGATGACACAACGCTGGTAATTTATTGCAAAATATGAAGCAATATTTTATTTACAAAGAATCTATTGTTTGGACTAAAAAATTAAAACACTAGTATTTTAGTATGTTGCTTGTAGAATAATCTGACAAAAAATCAAAAAGATTGTACTTATGTATATTAGTATGGTTATATTATTATTGTAAAAAGAAAGTTTTTGTAGGTGTCTTCATGATTTTTTTCTATCGTACCAAATTATTTGTATTATGTTTGCAACACACTATCTACCTAGCATATATCCTAAAGAATATCATACATTTTTCTCTTTTTGTTTACTTAGTCGATCATATACTTTTATTGTTTCAAAAACTTGGGTTTTTAGTGTTTAGGACCTGTAAGCCCCTTAAACATTCAAAATTATTCTAAATTCCGTCTATAAAGAATAATAGCGCAATAAAATCTTAAGTATATTCACAGACGAAGCTCGGATTTAAATGGAATGGTCATGTTTAGAAACTCATAAGAATATTGTGCTCGACAAAAATGCCAACCGTTCCTCCGCACGGAGAATGCTTTGAGGCAACTATACTCATAAATTGGGAACGTAGCAATTCCAGATTGTATCATTTGTAGGCAATTTAGGCTTTGAACGAATGTTTTATAGCTTTATGTTGAAAGCCAAAACTAAATTAATGACCTTAAGCATGCCTTAAGCGCTTTAAGAAAACGACTTGAATCTCTAACGACACAAATAGAGAATTCAACGACAAATATCAAAGACTTGTATTCAGATACATGTAAATATATGTCCCTACACTAGTTTGATACGTAATTTAACAGTAGCTGGAGCAACAGATTGACTGTCAATATTTAGATATCTCTCAAACAGTTCCACAGTTAATAGGTTACTGAGTCATCTGTCATTGCGAAAGCTCCCAAAGGGTTTGCGAGCAACAAAGACTTTGTACTAGTTTGTGAAAGATCTGCAAGTATTTATGTTATTGTTTACGAGGTTCGCGACAACCCTTTGTTTTGTGATGTGGAACAATGAAGTTTTAACTGGTAAATGTTTTACTGCTGCTGGATTTCAAATTACTGTCTCGAATGGGTTTGTCTCCATCGGAAAGTATTGTCGAGTAATAGAGTGGTCCCGTTAGTTTTACGTTACAACGTGATTTATGTTTCAGTTGCTGAGATGTGAATATTATGGGTATTTTATTGGTGTCATTTTGAAGTGTGAAAATATAGGCAGTTTTGATAGCTTTAAATGGGAAGTTTCGTATAAAAAGTAATCAGATACTGCTTCAAAATTTCCGCTTTGTAATTTGATGATGTGTGAAAAATTTGCTACCTATCATTAATTATACTATGTGCATTAAATTAGTCATATATATAATTAAGAAGACCTGCTTAAGAACGTTGATTTGTAAGTTAAAGCGGAGTATTTTAATTAATTAAAATTGTTGGTTTTATATCAATACAAATAGTTATCTCTCTTTTGAATTTTAATTTGCACTCAGTAAGTAGTTATGATAATTTTAAATCTCAATTACTATGTGTAGTGTATATTTGAATATGAATATAATTGTAGTATTCTGATCAACCCACCAGGGGGCATAAAAAGGCCACTTTGGCAGAATCATAAAAGGATAACATTATGAATCATAATAGACAGTTAACTGTTAAGTTAATCGTATCATCTCCCATTTTTTGGTGAAGGATTTTTCAGTTATTTTTTTTTGTCTGTGCAAAATTACCAATCAATCCAATCCAAATCCAATCCCAATCTCTTTGATTATACCTACGTAGTGCAGCGAAAAAAGAAAAACACGGACTGTCTTTGCCATATTATGATTCATAATGTTATCCTTTTATGATTCTGCCAAAGTAGCCTTTTTAGGACCCCAGGTCTACATACAGAGTTTCGCTAGCTAGTTTAATTTGACCCTGTATACAGACTAGCTTTTGCCTGCGGCTTCACCCGCGTGGTGGTCGGAAATTATTCCAGGGAAACGTTCTACCGGGATAAAAACTATCCTGTTAGTCCAGGTTATAACTACCTGTGTGCCATCTAAATCCTATTGGTAGCATTTTATTTTTAACTTTACTTATAATTATAAAAAAATACATAACAAAAAAATACATCAAACACTACAAAATATGCAATGGTCGTCATAATACATTGAAATGCTATCGTGAATTCATGCAAGCCTAGTACTTTTTATTACTACAAATATCATTACAATTTTATATAATAAGTTCGCACATTCTTATTAAATTACAATACGATTGTTCAACATAATAGCACAACCAAACATCAGTTTTTTTTTTCTAACAGCCTTTGATTGTTTATCAGTTAGTACATTATTTGAATGCGACGCTAACATCTCGCGATATCGGCAGGATGGCTGTCTCACCGTATCTAACGCTTTAATCAAAACATGTCAAATAAATATTCAAGCCGCTGTTACAAGCTAGACAGATGGAGCTCCCAAATGTGGATTGAAAATTTTCGTTGTATTTTTTGTTGTTGTATAATTTACAGGTATTTGATTAAAGGAGCACAGTATATAAACTTATAGAAAGTCAAGCAAAATGTGGAGAAGTTCTGAAGTTGTCCTATTTGAACAGGCTCTCTAAATTTAATGAACTGAATTGAAACGTCACCTCAATGGAATGATGCTTTAGACTTTACATGAAGGAAACCTTAATTTGTGTAATGTATTAAGTAATTCTCCTTCACTGACACCATCTACTGATGCTTCTAGGTATTTGATTCAAGTAATACAGCGTATTAAAAGTGAAGCTTACACTAAAGAAGTAGGTACCTCGTCCTTGTGGATAACTTGCTGAATTATGTGATTTGAATCGTCATATTAACAGTAATTATGATTTAAATGATACTGGCAGTTACTTATTTATATCATTAAAAAAGAAAGTTCAGTTTTACCTTTTAAATTAAGAACCCTTAAATATAGAAAGAGGGACAGGCTAGCATCCACTATTATCATTAGACTTAGCTTGTTCTATTATACTTTCGGACAATTCTACTTAGATTCAAAGAAGTCATTTTAATCAGTAGTCCAATATTATAAAACAGCTACTATCTCCTTCAGATATTATCTCTCTTCTATTAACCAACACAGGACATACCTACCGCAGTTCTTAATTAGCCATCTGGATCATCTATTTCTTCAGGAAATTCTACGTAATTGGTCATCTGGATACGCATATTTAGTACCTAGGTCTATAAGTCTATAACAAACAGAATTGCCATTCAACAGTAGCCTCCTTATAAACTTCTAAACAGAGCAAAACTGCAGCTACAAATCGTAGCCTGCTTATCCCTCTGGGAATCATAATCGTGTTGTAGTTACTATAACCCGCTTAGGAGCACAAAATAACCTGTTTCCCCCAACGCTCCTACAACTTGGGGGGTATGATAACCGTCTGATACCACTCAGTGTTTTACTTTTATTTCTAAATTAGCATGAGAACAAATTGAATTCGTAGCATCGTGATCCCGTTCTCTTCTATCAAATTGAGATAGAGGGTTTTTAAGTGCTTGTAGTTCTTGTTTTATATGTCCTATCTGAATAATTATTACAGCAGGTATGGTTGATTTGATGTAAAGTGTTTTATGTAATGGACTCATAAAGTATGTAGCTGTGCTGTATCTCAACAGATTCTTTCGGTTGCGTGCGTACCTCACATATACAAATTCCTCGCAAATCACGGTATGGAACGTAAATTATATCAAAGTAAACGATTTACATATTCATATAAACAGGATCTAAGCGTAGTAAGCTCTATTTTTGTTTATTACGTTCCTACTTTATAAACCCTAGCATCAGTAGGCAAATACTCTCTCAGAGAATCCATTAGTATACTCATCGCCGTACCGTAATCAAATAACCAGTTCTAGTCTAAAGGAATAAGTAATTCATAAAAACGTCCCCTGAGTTAGGTCTTATATCAATATAATTATATCTTCAGAGTTTGCGTTATAGTTTATCTTGAAAGCACTGGAGGCGATGTATCCATTTTCTTATAAAGTTCTTTACAATGTAACCGCAGAATCGCCTTAAGCTACTAAATGCTACTATAGACATAAAATATAATGGTTTTTGTGTCTTTACTACGCCAGAGTTTTCCGTTTCCCAATTCGGACCTTAGCCTTTCGGAACAAAGTTTAGATTGAATTGTTCCCGATCTGCAGTACTACGTACAATTTGTTAGGGCGAGTTTACACAGGACCCGAAGTGCAACGTCGAGACAAACATGAAGCTTTGTGCTGCTCATGGAAAGGGTAAATATTGACCCTTTACTTCGGGGAAAAATGCGTTTAGACAACAGGCAAGCCGCTGTGTACTGTTTTAGTTATTGGTATTAGGTTAAGGTGCTCGTCGATGCCTACAGCTATTGTTACCGCCTATTATGTTCCTTGTTTAAAATTGGTTTTTGATAGATGCCGACGCGACGACGTATGCGCGTTGGCGGTCGATACAAACTGATCGAGCACTAATTATCGGAGTAATAAAACGAGGTTCAAGTTTGTTTTGAACGGTAGTCGCGAAGTTACTCTTAATGGTTTTGGGTTAGAGTCGAAAAGGGCGTATTGATACTCAGGTATTTCTTATCGTAGACATAAAAGTTGTTTGGTTAGTGACTCTGTGATAATGTAACGGTTCTGACTAAGAACTCGGAAAATACCTCGAAAAATATATTATACCTACACTTAGTAGATATTT
The DNA here is from genome assembly GCA_948474745.1 of Oligia latruncula. Lineage (NCBI taxonomy): Eukaryota > Metazoa > Arthropoda > Insecta > Lepidoptera > Noctuidae > Oligia > Oligia latruncula. Next base: position 6,884,159 of record OX419694.1, read on the forward strand.
GACACGCTATTAGATGTAAGATGGTTAGATACGAGACATAAATAATTCTAGACGACTTAATGCTGTTTCTGGTAATTTGGTAGGTGTTAATAGCGTCCATATTTCGTTCGTAGATCTTATCTTCTATATATTTTCGCATAATAATTATTTTAAGAACCATTAAAGTGGCAACATTGTAAAAATATCCAGAAGTTCTAACGACATGTCATTCAACACTGATGAGACAAAAAAAACAATTAAAATCCATATTATCTACACAAATAAAATTTCAGAATGTTATTGCAGAATAGATTAGAACAACATAAAACGAATGAGTTTGGTACAAATTATAAACATCAGGCAGTACGCTTCTTTAACAATAATTTATATTATTATCTCTTATTTCACAAACTGTTGTCATTGGTCATCTACAATAAAAGTGCTCTTCACTTGACAGTTATCGTCAATTTCCTCATCGTCCCGCTAATCGCCATTTTCCTCCGTTATGCGGTTTACAATCCACGGTCTATAAACGTGGTGTAAGTCCACCATTGTGTAGACAATGGCCAGGAGTGGGCATCTTTGGGGGCTGGTAACATTGTTATGTTCGGCCTTTGCGTATGTATGCTAAATGGTTGAATTGTTTCCTACAGGTGGGTTACCAAACGTTGGGAGGGAATGTCGGATTGTGCTGAACAAAATGTATTTAGCTCAGCTCAGTCCGACTATAAAGATATTGTTCAGTAAAATGACACGTACTGTAAATAATTTAAGAAGCTAAAATTTTAAAGAGTATGATGAGAAAAGTTCAAGATTTAAGAATCTTTTTACCTTCAGTAGGTATTAAAAGAATATATTTATTTTGCTTTAAAACATGGTACAGACGCCAGCACATCAAGCTACCCGAAACTGTCAAATTTTCCCAATCAACTTTGAACCTAATAATATAGCGATAAAGTTGAAAATCTATTAAAGAAATTTGACAGACGGTAGTAGCTTGTTAAAGGATTTGAAAGATAAAATTTTAGATGAATGAATAAATCACAACATTGTTACCTGTTTTACTATTCCTTCTACTACACTATTGTCCTTTACATTAGACCGTAACGGTCCAATCCTAATTGAACGTGCAGCGGTTTGCGATGAAATATTGCCATCAACACTTGGCAAAAACAGTGGCAATCGTATTTTATTGGAGCACATTGTGTTGCTTCAGCCTTTCTTTCAACACAATACTCCTCTTCTGTTACGACACCCACGGGCCAGTAACAGGGAAGCCTTTTCTTCACCAGAAACCACACTAAACAAAAACAATTTCAATAATACAGTGGCGTTTAATAATACAGGAGTGTCCTTAGAAAATGGAGATCCTACAAACACAAGAAGTGCACCAGCTATATGGAGGCCATAAACCCGGTCACCTCAACAATATAAAGCGACAGTGTCCATTCACACTTGTATCCTAAAATATTTATCGTCTTCCACCAATGATATGGCATTAGGGACTGTAAGGAACATTGTGCTGCCTACGTCATTGTTGTAAAATGTACTAATGGTAGCGGAGTGATGTCGCACATATATTTAACTACTCGTTGGTATCGTGGTCGCGACTGCTGAGCGTGGGGTCGTAGGTTCGATGCCCAGATCGGGCCAAGTGTTATTGGGTTTTTCGATCAGAATATTTTCAGTAACAGCCCGGAGTTTGGAAGTTGACGGTGTGATACCCGCCTCGGAAAGCACGATAAGCCGTTGGTCCTGCGCCTGATCACTCTTCGGTCGTGTCGGATTACCGTCTCACTCGGACTATGAGAGTGAGGGAAGAGTGAGTGCACCTGTTTCTGGGCACACACTTGTGCACTATTTGATCTCCCGCGTAGATGGCTAGTCTCCGGTGAGATTGACGGCCATGGCCGAAATTCGGTCTGGAGGACTATAATATTATATTATATTAAGTATTTTAATAGGTAAGTACTTTTACTAAAGATCACACTTGATAAAATTCCGGATGACGGTATTATCGTCCAGAATCTTAAAAATATTTGTGCGATTGGACATTGCGTTCAAAGTAAAGATACTTTGATGAAAATTTGCGTCCGCGAAGTGTTGAGAGCTTGATGATGGGTTGATGAGAGATCATACGGATTTATACATATTTTAATTTGGATGGATCAAGAAATCGGGCTGAAAATAAATATCCGGTGTAAGTGCTCTGAGTGGATTAACTCATTTAAATTACTTATTTACGAACTTCCCATTTCCAAAACTGTTTTTTTTTCCTAACCAGAGCAGCCGGCAGTTTTTGCCATAGATCCAAAGCTGCAACTGTTAGTTTATCATCCTGTCTATAATTAGGATTTCCGTTGCACAACGACTTAATTACAAACATTGTAAGTCGTGTAGTCTGACTTATTAATACAACACTTTTTATCGTCCGAGTACCATGAAATCGAGAACGCCGAAATCTCAATCGCGTATCAGATTTCATAAGGTGCTAAAGACCCGCATAAAATAGTATCACAAAATTTTTCCGTTGAATTTATTCCCTCCATTTGCATATATAAACTAAAACAAACATTCTAAATTAAATTTATACTGAGATTTCAACTGATATGAAATTGATAAGTATCATAAAATGCCTAAGATACGTGTTTAGGTGTTGTTAAAGGAAACACATCATTAAATCTCTGAATAAAGTTGTAAATATTTCATTGTATATTAATTTGGTTTTGCGTAAATGTCAGTTGGAGATCGACTTGTCGGTTATTGTAACATTATGACGTGTTATATTATTATGACCACCTGAGCCTATTAAGTTTTTGTTGCCATTAATATGTTTTTTATATAGAACCTTTTAAACTTTCTATGAGTTAATGAGATTGAGATGAGAAAATTTAAGTAATCGAGAACTCTTCTTAATTATTTTTTAACATATAAATTATTTTGCGTCTTTAAGTAACAAATTCAAATAATTTATTTTCTCTTCACAAACAATGGTATCATATTCATTCAGACAAGTTTAATAACTATGTGACACTAGTTTGTTAGCGACTGGTGTGCGCACTAGGAATACCTGTATACGAGTAGTAGATCACCAGGGTAACCCACCACACGGTATGTAAACATAATCAGTTATTTAGTAAATGTGAAGGGATATCCCATAAAATAAAAGTCAATGATAAACTCAAAATATCAAAATAATTATAAAGAAACCATCGTTACAATATTGATCTTCTGGTTATCAAAAATAATAATTAAAGTGTGCTGACGCAGACATTTGAACGTTGAAATCTTTTCTTCAACGAAGTTGAACCAGCGAGCGGCATAATACTGAATGCTCCGTATGACAGGTCAGTCAGTATCCCGTATGGTCTAGTGGCTAGGATACCTGGCTTTCACCCAGGAGGCTCGGGTTCGATTCCCAGTACGGGAAAATCTTTTTTTTATTTATTTAGTGATTTTTTTTCGCAAAACTAAACATGAGTTTTCATTAATTTAACTATGAAAAGAACGGCACCAGATTTTGGTTACATTCTAAATTCTTATTGCAATTATAAGGATGTTTAGAATTTAAACCCACACCTTTCTTACTTTTCCTTGATTTCTAGTGTTTGCCGGAAAAGTCAACAAAGTAGGTACGTACGTCAGCTTGATAGACAGTAGAATCATTTGATAAAATCATTCTACGAGTGGTTTCCCTAACAGCTGTTGTGAAAGTTAGAAATCTTACTGTTTGTTTGATTCGAGTAATACTAGAAATCCAAATGGAAAATAAGGAATACATATTTCTACTGTTTGTGCGTGACTAAAATCTTAAAACAATTTTATTTTTATTATATTCATAAAAAACAGGCCTTTTTGTCAATTGATAATTATTTAAGTGGTTGTATCTATATATATTATTCGTCGTCGTTTTACGAAAAATTGTGTTACAGCCAAATTAGACCGATTTTAAATTTTCCATAGAAACGGAGATTTCCAGTTATCTTTTTTTTATATAAGACATTTCGAAAATGTTCTCTACTAACTTTTTAGACCTTTGTATCCTGCTTATGCGTATGAAGTTTCATTAAAATCGGTTCATTAATTTCGAAAAATAAGGGCTTGGAAGTTTGTATGAAATGCCGTACGGCGTAAACGCTCTTAAAGCCTTGCTTTGCATGAAGATATTAAACCTAACTGTCTAACAGTATAGTTGTAAGAATCCTTAATAAGCGATTATTCTAACACTTCATGTTTTATTTGATAATTAATTTTATACCGGTATTCAGCTGTTACCTTAGATTTATGAGATAAGTTATGAGTGGCAGTAAGGTGAATCGTTTTACTTAACGACTGTCCGTGATTTTGTTTTAGAGGGTGTATAATGTATAGAAACCTTGGAACATCGTCGTTGCATATAAGTTAAATGATACATTGAAGAGCACACGTTTTGCAGGGAAATTCACAGATAAGAGTATTTAAATCAGTATAAGTACTAGTCAGTAAGCTGATTCTCAGTCATGTTTTTTTATGAAATCCAAAACCAACAATGCAGGAGTGGAATTTAAAATTAAGCTTTGCAATTATACATTTATGTATAGATAGGGTGTTTGGAAACTGGATACAAAGCCTTAAGGGGTGATAGTTGACACCATTTAGAGCATTTTGAACCATACATGTCTTAGACGAAGTATGTTTTTTTATTTTTTTTCGCAGTTAAAGTTGGTATGTTATTTTTGACAAAAAAAAAAAGATACTTCGTATAAGACATGTATGGCTCAAAATGCTGTACCTAAATGGTGTCAACTATCATTCCCTTAAAGCTTCCAAACACCATGTATAACTTCACGCCTGTATTTCCCGAAGGTTTGGGCAGAGGAGTTCCTTTTAGTACCCCCACATTTCGCCAGTTATATGTAATGGTTAAGTCCCATGTCACGACGACAACGACGTCGATGTGTCGTCGACGTCATTACGTCAGCGCCGGCTGTCACTGAAAACTAGCGCTGGGGCTCTCTCTTGCATAGGGTCGCAGCATAATGCTGAGCGATAGCCGTTTTGCGTGTTATGTGACGCATGTTTACCCCTACGTTTTTTATTTTATTTTTGTGTTTATGTTCTTTTTTGCGTTATGTTCACCGCAAATTAACGTATTTTCTTTCTTTTTCTTTTCATGTAAGCGACGCTTTTGCCATCAACCGGGCACTAATCCAGGGTCCGGGATGCTCTTCAGAAATTCCAGATGGTAAACCCAATTCTCAGGTTTTCTTCAAATTTATTTTTGTAAATAAAACTGAAGTTACAAATTAATTAAGATGAAAGCCACTACCGGTGAACAATAGAGACCTATTTAAAACACAACATAAGACATTCATTTAAAAACGTTCTTATTTTAGTAAAGATACAAAAAAGATTCTGCGACGCACGATTCGATCCGTCGAGCAATATGTTAGGACCGGGGCTTACTTTGAAGATAAATTTACAAATGGTGGCGGCGCCGCGCGCTGACAGCGGGCTTGCGTTGCGCGGACGCATTGTCGCAGCTGCGGTTGGGTTGTTAGCGACTAAATATAATATGGATTATATCAAACGATTCTATAGAATTTGGGTAACATCTTAATCTATCACGCTTTTCATTTCTCCTTTGATTCCGCTTGTTAGGGCTTCAAAGGCAGTGTGGTTTCTGGGACATGGTTAGAGAGGATAGCTTGATCGCTGCTAAACGTTTATATCTGGTATATCTATTATTTGAACGTTTATTTTATCATCATTGAATATTTTTATTTGCCTTTCCTTACAAGTATTATCTTTAGATGTGAATCAGCTTCATTACGTCGTCGTTACGATCTTAATTATTTCTTCCAGCATTTAATTACTTCACAACAAAACCTGGCTTGACATTCTTCTTATTGATGTACACATGGCTTTTCATAGTCCTGGTTCCCGTCCTGTCTTCTCCATTTTGTTCTTTGCATCCACAAATGTATTCCAATTCCAACCATGATCCGATAATATACTGACCTATTGTGACTTTAGTTATTCAAAAATGCTTTATGCTTTCTTAAGTACATGAAAACCCATACCTGTCAACTCGTACGCAGTGCTGACTGGATTTTTAAATGAGCCGTCGAGTCTCACCCCCCTGTCAACTCGGGTTTATGTCATTGCATTTGATGTTTGTTGATGCGAGACATTCTTAGACACATTCAGTATTTCAATTGCGTCATCGCTTACATTGGTTTTGTCGACAACAGTTTCTACACGAGATGGAGGTGATTCTCCTAGCACACTGGAAATGAAATGAATTAAATATTAGATATGTCCACTTTTAAGAATTTTGTTATCTATAGTCATTCCAAAATACATCTGAAGTAACACAATGTTAAGGAAACTAAAAAAAACACATAAAGGACATGAAAAGGAAAACGCTTGTAAGGGAAACGACGTATATAGTTTTGTTTTTATTTATAAAATATCTATTTCTATTTATGGCAATAGTTCTTTGCTCGCGAGGCGGGTGTGTTACCTGTCGGATCGTGTCTAAACCGATATTCGTTACGCGACTGGCTCTCGTTTAGTGCTGACACATTGACTATTATTTCCATGAATAAAAAGTGACTTGACCGTTCCCGTTGACATTCGGGAGCTGGTATAATAAGTAGGAATTTACATTTCATCGGCTCATACGTCCCTCCGTTGTTTCTTGTGTTTTAAATTTTAAATTCAGCCCTCGCTGCCCCGCATCGCCTATATTATCTAGAAAACCTTTTCCATGCCGAAGTTTAATTTAAAAAGTTGACGGGTAAAAATAATGGTAAGTTAACCTTTAAAATTCGACATTATAACGAGTAAAGTGACCGCGTTCTACGCTCATTAATTACATACTCATTTATGCATGTAGAGTTGAGCTTGAAGACCCACCCGCGCCATCGTCGCTGCTCTTTAATGAATTTTTAACAAAAACTTAATTAAAAATCGTATCTCGCGTGTTCGAAGGAAATGAACTCATTCTTTGGAGTCGCTGACTGACGGGCGAACTGACGGGCCCGTCATTATGAAGAGCGTCCACTGTATCTTGACCCGCGGTGCCCCCTGTTGCATACACAAAATTGTGGCCCCCGGCGGAACCAACGTGCAGTCAAAGGTCAACCAGCACTGGTGCAGGTTGTATGTTTTGGAAATTTTGTAGTTGACGAGGTATGCGGTAAATGTAAACGCACTTAATTATTAATTATTGGTTCATGTAACGTTAACTTCGGTTACTCGGTAATAAGCGTTTAATAATAAATGTATGTTCGGATTGGAAATTATTTTATGCAAAAGTAGAGTATCCATTTACAGAAACAAAGTTATATTCAATACCTACTGAAATTTATTCAAGAGACTATCAGAATCGGAGAGAGAATCACACAGTACATTGTAGAACAATGTGCATCTTCCAAAACCAATACAACGAAGTAAATGGAAACTCATACCGGGTATACAGGTTTGATGGTAATTCAAATATTCTATTGTATTCGAATCATATCGCATACATCGGTAAGAAGGGCTTGTAAACATTTTTTCACGTCCACTCTAGGTGTATTGAGGTGGCAAAAAGTGTAAAAAGCCTCGCATGTAGGTATGAAGACGCTGACTTCAACAAAACCAACACGGGGCGGCCACAAATTGGCGGTTCAGCGAGACGGGCACGTCGTGACTGCGCCGCCGCGCCGCGGGCGCATCCACTTGCAGAGAACAGAACAAGAGCGGAGCGTAAAGCGGAGCGGAGAGCGGGAAACAACTTAAGAAGAAAAATAATTTTGAAGTTAATAAAAGATCTGAAGAAAAAGCAATAGGGAATAAATGAAGGGATTTTAAGAGCAGTGTTTGTAAATGATATAGGTATATATGGGCTGGTGAAGTTGATGAATTTAACAGTGATACGCAGACTGAAACATGTAACACAAGTCAGTTGTAAGGTGGTTCTGGCGAAGCTACGGCCAAGGGCCATGGGCAAGGGGCCATGTGACGTAAGCTATGTAGATGATTCTTACTACAGGAACTGTATGTATGTCTAGTATGTCTGTATGTCTAGTCAATGCAAAATCCTGGAGCATAAAGTTAGTTAACAAGCGGAAAAATAATGGCTCAGTCATATTTTCGATGAAATGCATTTGAAGTTCGTTAGTTGTGAAAACCACATGACGTTAATTTAAAATATGTATTTCGAAACTTTATGTGCTCAAGATTTGAATTATGCAAAAATAGTAGAACCAAATAACGAGATCGAAACAAATGATATAAAACATCTCGTTAGAAGAGCGAAAAGTACAAAATTATTTATTACGCGCACATAAATTGTGTTAATAGACAGCGCAATAAGTGCGCACCCTTACGAGTCCAGTACGATTATTTGTTCAGTAATGGTAGAAATCCATTAAACAAGCTCCTTTTAGTGATTGAGCAAGTACAAAGACTAGAATGCATTTTTGAATTGCATCCAGCCAATTTACAGGCACTAAATTGCATAGCATGGAAATGCGAATACTTTTTTGGTTCGTTTTTTATCGTATTGCGAAATTAATTTGAGTGCTGAATTATAGTTAATTCACTCAAGTTGATTATTGTGGGAATGTTTATTGAGTTATATTGTTCTGGTTTACAGCGATTTATTGGAATATAAGTACTTTCTTGAGAGTAGTGGTGGTCCAGTGGTAACGGCCGCGACTTACGGGTCTTTGGTCGTAGGTTCGAACCCAGACAGGCGCTTTAATTTGTGTAAATTATTTATGTCCTAGAACCAAAAATTCGAATACATGTGATATCTACCAACCAGCACTGGGCCCGCGTGGTGGATTACGGCCCATTCCCTCTCAGAGAGCGGAGGCCTGTGTTCCAGCAGTGGGAACATTATAGGCTGATTGTGTATTATGTAAGTACTTTCAATTCAATATAAGTAGCGTGTTTCTTTTTTGGGTTCCGTACCCAAAGGGTAAAAACGCCCTATTACTTAGACTCCACCGTCTGTCTGTCTGTCACCAGGCTGTATCTCATGAACCGTTATAGCTAGACAGTTGATATTTTCACAGATTATGTATTTCTGTTGCCGCTATAACAACAAATAATAAAAATAAAATAAAGTTAAAATTTAAAGGGTTAGGGTTTTAAGGGAAAGAAACGTTTTTTTTTTTTTCGGCGTTTTGTCTTGTGGTACGGAACCCTGGTGTGCGAGTCCGACTCGCACTTAGCCGGCTTTTTAATTCTCGCTACCAAAACTTGAAACTTCATGCAAACTACTAAGAAACTTCAGAATATTTTATTAATATTTTAACAGTCATTGGTAGTAGTAGCAAAGGTTTTTACAAAATGCCTAGAAAGGAATAACCTGGAATTTTCCATTTTATTTTCAGGAAAATATCATTTGCAGGGCCAACACGGCCAGCGATCAGGGAGGTTTGGAAGAAAAAAAGGGGAGGCCTTTGCGCAGCAGTGGGACACAAAATAGGCTAACAAAAAAAAAATTAGGAAGCTACGTAAATTTTCTTATGTAAAGAGGCTATGTTGAAGTATAATGCTGGTGTGAAGCCAACAACGGGACGTTCTTCTTCTGTCTTTCCCATAAATCCCGCACATACTCTGACAGTAACCATCATAGAAGATGGTAGTAATTTTTTAAGTGCTGTTTTACAACCCACGGCAATGCATTTTGACCCCTCACCGTCTAGTATTATAGTAAAATTTATTGTCGATGAAAAATATTATGGGAACTTAGTCACAGTTCTGGGGCTTATTTCGCAAGATACGTCTCGATAATTTAGTGGGCTGTTAGAAATATAGGTGATAAAATACTCATTTCTACCCACGGTCCTATATCTTGCCAGTAGTTAAGTAATATTTATGAATACGGAATACAGATGAGTCTTTTATTGTTCGGCTGCAGAAATAAGAAGCCTTTAAAATGATCACTTGAGATTTGAAGTAAACGTAGAGGGGCATAGGGGGGGGGGGGGAGGGGAGGGGTATTACGAAGGTGTAAGAGACTTACACTGCGGGAAGCAGAGACCAGCGATTGCATACAACACTAACATTAGCAATGGCTTTAATTTTGACAGTTCAACAACATTGTTTGCGTTATTTTCGTTGTTGAGCAGATATATTTTTCGAACATATGAAGCAATGGATTAGCAATATTCTTCAAAATTATTCAGATTGTGATTGAAGGTGTGGAGAGGCTTGTGGCTAAGTAATAACAGCCGCACGGGTCGATCGATCTGGTTAAGCTATGCTTGCCGCGGTTGGTCCGTGGATGAGTGACCATCTTTACGTACCAAGACGCCTCCGTGCCTCGGAAAACACATTGAGCCGTTGGTCCCGATTGTCATTCGTGGATCTTTGACAGTCGTTACGGGTCGTCAGAAGCCCGAAAGTCTAACAACCAGTCTCACCAAGGGGTTTCGTATTACCCAATACCCAGTAACTGGGTTGTGGAGATCAGATAGGCAGTCGCTCCATGTAAAATACTGGTATTCAGCTGCATCAGGTTAGACTGGAAGCTGATCCCAACATAGTTGGGAAAAGGCTAGGCAGATGATGATGTGATTGATGGAGTGTTACACAATTAGGGTGCTGGTCGAAGTGGCGGTGTTTGGGGAGAAGGCTTTTGTCCAGCAGTGGACATCTTTTGGCTGAAATGATGATGATGAAGAGAGTTAGCTGTTATTGTTTAGGCTACAGTATTCCTAAAGAATGACGCCTAAGCCTAAAGGTAGGATGTATCTATAGTAAACAGTTATCGCTTTTATCAACTTTCGTCGCGTGATTGTAGTTGTCTGTTCTCTTATGATATCAATCATCCAATCACGCTTTGGTTTTCAATAATAGTGATACAAAATATGATGGTAGAGCTGCAAAATAAGCCACAAAAAATATACTGACTCATCTGATAAGGTTCTATTTTCAGGTCTCTTTGTCATATAAACTAGGAGCTAACGGGATTTTCATATCCATCAGTATTTGGCCTCGGATATTTTACAAAGTTTCACTTAACCAATATTTAAATTATTTCCACTTTTTGCTCATATAAAATACCGTTGAAAACGCACATGTTTCAAAAAGCCAGTACAAAAACTTCATGAAACATACAAAAAACGTTCCCGTGTACATTGCGTAAACTGTTCCATTACAGTTTGATTACGGGCACGCAACGAGCAGTGTTTTGTATAGCAAAAAATCACAGCGTACGACCGTCACCGGCCTTCATTTACATATAGCGAACATAAATTCTCGTTTGTAAGAACACACTGGCACTTTTATTGTGCAGTCTTCGTTGGAAGCAAAAAACTGACAGTTTTTTTTAACGAGATGTACCTCCGCTACATGACGACCTTTGATCGCGTCTATACAAATATTAATTCTTTGCATGTTGAAGCAGTGAACTAATCGTTTTTATTGGTCACGGCGCTTGTACGGTCGTGAGCTTTTTATGTGGGAGGTATTGATTCTATAGGCAATTTGACGAGTATGGATACGCATGGAACAAGTATTACTTGTGTATCTGATTTAATATCGGGCCCGCAAAAGAACGTAAGTGTCCGTGTGGGATTTTGATTTGGATTCCAGATTCGAATCGAAGCTAAATGAATCACACATTAAAGTGTTAAGTGTGAGATAAGAATGCCTAATGCGATTTTAATGCAGTTATCACATGTCCCTACTTCGAACAAATTGTTTGCTCAACTTAAAAAGAGGACTGTTATATCGTAACACATGTCCTCATATCTCAGTTGAATATAAACGCGTGTTATTTTTGGGATGTTGATAAGGAGCACTTTAGCGATCAAACCCTTTCCTTTCGGTTTTATTTGGGTCTCATAAGATACACTCGTAAGTAAGCATACTGCGTAATGGAGAAAATATTGTTTGTTGTGCATGAGTTTCGAGTATTGTTTAAATATTTTTCGCGGATTTGTGTAAACAATATAACTGGCGTACGTTTACATTGGCAGACTCGTAAACGACGAACGGGAATGTTCATCGGAAACAGTAAACATTATTTAATTTTATAAATACGGACGCGTACGCTGCGAATCCTGGAATGGCCATTTTCACAATACTAGTCTGCAGGAACATGCTCATATTTTACGTACGATCATCAAAAACGTTGTAAAATTGATTTACAACAACCTCAGAGTGATTGCAGCGTCAATATATGAACGGGAACGCTAAAATTGTATGAGATATTCAATGAACGCTCATTCATTTGTTAATTTTGTACGCCGCAGTAATATTTAGTGGCAGTAAATATTACGGCCATAAAACAGTCCAGAATGCTCTTAATATTTTAGCTCCCGTTATTTCAGTTGTCGGATTTTTATGTGTTTTTACATATTATATGTTATGGTAATATGAAGTTATGAAATACATTGGTGCTATGTTGTTTATAAACAACGGATTTGTTATAATTTTTATAACAAATTTAGGGATTTAAACGTCTCAAATGAAATCTTCGAGGAGTAAATCTTTTTCTATAGATTTGTCTGCGAACCCGCCTCGGGACGGTCCATGACGGCGCGGGTCTGGATGGGAACCCTATAATCAGTGAAAGTTTTTTTTGTCTGCTATGGGATTCTTTCGATTGTTATTCTAAAAGAAATCAATAACACGTTTAGAACAATATACTTTTTGGCCTGTGTTCTCAATACCAAACGCATCAGTGTTGTCTGTGTTGCTATATATGGTTTACTAATTCAATTATTGCTCACTGATTAATACATAGGTACATATTAGATATTGTTGTATCTATCGTTCTAACGTTGAATGAATCCAGCTAGTAATATTTAGTAACTTGTCTAATGATTGTGAGGACTGGGTCAGTTACCGCTATTGTCATTTTCATCCAAGTCATATTTCGGCCAATCTCAATCGAGACTAGCTTTCGGCGCAGGAGATATTTTTTTTTTTTTTTTTTTTTAAAAAAAACGTTGCCCCACACTAGGAATTTCTCCTGTATTGTGGGTGCGTTTACAAACATTTAAATTCACGTACACAAACAGCCAGACCCGGAACAACTACTTGTAGGTCATACAAATATTTGTTCCGTGCGGGAATCGAACCCGCGACACGCAGCGCAGCAGTCAATCGCTTAACCACTGCGCCAACCGTGCCGTCATAGTCATAGTGCACAAGTGTGTGCACGGACACAGGTGTACTCTCTCCTCTCTGACTCTTATAGTCCGATAGGACGCCACCCAATCCAACACGACTGGAGAGAGATCAGGCGCAGGACCAACGGCTTAACAAGTTTTCCAAGCCACGGGGGAATCATACTGCCAACTTCCAAACTACGGGCTGCTACTAAGAAGTCCCTAATGGAAAAATCTAATATCATTTTCCCCGATCTGGAATTCGAACCCAGGACCGCACGCTCAGCAGTCGCTTGCGACTACGAAACCAATGGGCAGTTCATTTGTTTTTTCAATTGTCATTAGAACTATCAGGCATCCTCTCTGTGAAAGGGGAACATTCAGCAGTGTGAACATTATAGGGTAATTATTATTACCATCAGCTCGTATAAATCCTTACTTAATCCAACGAGCTTTCAAACCAGCAATGCCAGAGACGAGTTCTCTTTTCAACAAAACAATTCCAACTTTTCAACAGCATTTAACTCTCCATAACTTTATTTAAGCAGTTTGTCCACAAAGTTTATATGAAATGTTTTCTTTCAATAAACAAAGCTGAAAATCACGTTGTCGTTGTCTGGCAGTCACATCTGTTGTGTGATCGCTTGTTCGGATCGCGAACAGTTTTATGTGGGTATAAATACTGGCCGATCTGTCCCCGTGGTCGCTTGCTTTGCGAAAGGTTGCCTTCATTATGTGCTGGACGGATGAATACGGTGCGAGTCTTGAAAACGCTAGAAAACAAAAGACACATGAAGTTAGAATTTGAATCACATAGTAAAGAATACAAATGTTAGTGTACAGCGGTACTATTCTGTAAAAATCTCACCGTGAAAACTTAGGTGAAGTGAGCGTGGATTGAGCTGTCAATAATGTCAATTCCTACCAAAACAAACTCACTTCACCTAAGTTTTCACGGTAAGATTTATACAGAATTGACCGGCTGCATCAGTAGAGCAGTAGTGGCTCAGTGGTGCCGGCTCCGACTTACGAGTTTTAGGTTGTGGGTTCGAACCTAAGCGGGATTGTATTATGTGTAATTCTATTTCATCACTACTGCTCTCAAAACGGCGAAGAAAAACATCTTGAGGAAACCGGTATGTCCTAGAACAAAAAAATTGAGGAGTGAGTGAGAGAGAAACAGTGGGGACATTACAGGCTGTACAGTGTACTGTTGTTGCTGTTGTTGACTTTGCTGGTACAACAGGGTACACAAGAAGTACACTGAAGTACACATTGTGAAATGCAATCAATGATTGAGTATTCAGTATCTTTCTTTTTCCATTGTTTTTAACTGCCCTTATTTTGTCACCGGTCGATTTGGCGAGGCCCATGTGAGCAATGGACGTGTCCATGTCCAACAAAGTATGTATATGTGACATCATCATCTGCCTAGCCTTTTCCCAACTATGTTGGGGTCGGCTTTTAGTCTAACCGGACGAAGCTGAGTATTTTACACGGAGCGACTGCCTATCTGACCTCCACAACCCAGTTACTGGGTAATACGAAACCCCTTGGTAAGACTGGTTGTCAGACTTTCGGGCTTCTGACGATCTGTAACGACTGTCAAAGATCCACGAATGACAGTCGGGTTGCTTTCCAAGGCACGGAGAGGTCTTGGTATGTAAAGATGGTCACCCATCCACGGACCAACCGCGGCAAGCGTAGCTTAACCTGATCGATCGACCCGTGTGGCTGTTATTACTTAGTCACAAGCCCCTCAACAAAGTATAATGTGACAATACAAGTGAAACTGTTAACTTATGACAGAGTCAAGGGGCTAGACATAGTACCTACTATCATGGGGATAGTTAAGAAAATCACTACGATGTTTACCTTTTTACATCTGTGGTCTATATTCATACCGCCCACGTGCATCTAGTTACGCGTGAAGATTTCCTCTGCGGCAATGATAACAACAAAGCATTATTTAAGAGTCCAGTATTTTTCGCATTCTCCTAATCTGCCCCTGCTGTCTTAATGCGGTCGTCAGCCCATCTGGCTGAGGGGCGTAGCACGCAACGTCTTCCGGGACTTCGCATCTATCGAAGAAATAGAAACAACAAAGTCAATTAAAAATACAAAAAACGTTGCGATTTATTTCATGTGAAGAATTAGCACCTGCAGATCTATTCAAGTCAATAAAACAAACTTTTAAGCTAGTGTTATTATATTTGACGAGGGACTCGTGGCGAAATAATAATAGCAGCACAGGTTGATCGAAGGTTAAGCTGCGATGGCCGCGGGTGGTTCGTGGATGGGTGACCATCCATTACATAGCCGTTGGTCCCGGCTGTCAGTCGTAGATCTTTGACAGTTGTTACGGGTAGTTAGAAGCCCAAAACTCTGACAACCAGTCTTGCTAAGGGATATCGTGTTAGCCATTAACTATAGATTGTAGAGGTCAGATAGTCAGTCGCTCTTTGTAAAATACTGGTATTCAGCTGCATCTGGTTAGACTGGAAGCCGACCCCAATATAGTTGGGAAAAGGCTAGGCAGATTGGTTGTTTATTTGTTTGTAGCTAAGGCAAACAAAAAACAAAAAAAATTGTTCTCGATAAACAAATTACAGTACACTTTTCTCAAATCAAAAGGCAAACAGTGCCTTACAATCTCGGCTTTATAAAGTTAGTCTGTATACAAACTCAACGACAATATCGACAAATAATACGACAAAGTTCTTTGTGACGCCGCGGAGTTTGCGCTCACTCTAATTAAACGCGCGGACTGTAGTGAAAAGATTTTGTCGCGACGATTTCAGATTTAAGTGAAACTTGTCCCTTGTCTTCCTTCGCGTGTAGGTGTGTATTGTATTAAGATCCTTACGACTGCTAATATTTTTAAGACAAAAAAATATGCATGTGCAGTTTAGCTGGCTGTTTGTAAAGATTTGCTGAATTTTGTCGTCGTTTTCGCAGTGTGGATTTTGTTGTGTCTTTAAATGTACTAAACGAAATAGTTTTCCATTTACGTTATTTACTTTTCTCAAATGCAAATATTACCTATACCTGCCTTTAATATGTGATGACCTAGTACGTCCCTGTGGCACACCCCAGATTTGGATGCATCTTAGAAACTTATGATGCAATGATCTCGACCGACATGAGCATTGGTTCTGATGTGAAGCGGACTTAGCGTTTGCCAATATTTAACTTTTTGTGTATTTAAAAAAAACTGCTACGTTACGTAACCGTACGTGCTTAAGTTCAGATTTTGCAGTAATTTTGGTAAACATTAGCTCAAATATTTATTTAACCGCACCGAATTACAAGTTTACCTTTACCCAGATTTTGTGTAAACATTTATGAGAACAAACCATACAAATAGTTAAACTACTTATTATTAACAAAAATGTCGTAATCTAGGCGGGAGGGAAGTCAAATACAAAGCCGGTTGCCATAGTAGGCAATAAAAAAAAACAACTTGCATTCGTGTTGCCAGCTAAAAATGCCGTTTATATAAGACGATCATCATTCATGTGATAATAGTGTATTCATGTAAATCGTTCTCATTAGCTGTCTTGATTCTATTTGCCTTATTACAGAAGCACCGACTAAATAATTAGTTGTATATGAACGTATTTTATCCACGCCCGTATTATTTGATTAGTTTACTACTTCAGCCATCTTATGTCCATACATTTGAATTCCGAACACCTTGCTTCTTTCAAGTAAAAAATCGTTATGAATTTAGATTCACACTTTGGATTTTAATGTGAAGTTTTATTGAAAATAAACTAATATTATTTGATGTTGATTTTTTGTTGTTTTGACCTCTGTGGGAAAATATATTTGATCTTTTCACATTGAGAGAAAATAATTATTTACTTTTAAAGTTTTACTTGAATCACATTATGAACCCTAATAAGGATTTAAGGGCAAGTTAAATGAGCCGTAAGCACCTACCTAGTCACAATGATTTAATAGGTATATTTTTTACTTAAAATGTTGGGCATGTTCCCTCGTAAAGTCATTCCGTTCATAGAAAATTCGGCTCCATTTAGTTTACGATCAGGATAACGATTCGTGTTAAGAACTTTAAATAGGTTTTTAAGTATCCATAGTCAATTAAAGGGAAAGTTGGAAGAAAATATTTTACCGTAAATTCGGTTTATCTTATCCAAAACAAGGGATATAAGGATGCACTTAAAGTATGAACGCATGACTTTATCAATACATCCATATAAGCAGTAATGTCTAATGATATTATAAGGTTATTATACAGACAAGATTTTCGAGTAATTACCTCTATGAATGGGAGCCTACCTTACAAGACTAGCTTTAATTGGCGGTTTAAGTGATAAAAGCGGCTTGTATTGTTATATATTACGACAGCCGGACGCAAGCGGAAACTTGTGAAGTTCAAAAGCAGACGGAAAACCTGCTCCGAACAAGTTGAGTTGTTCCACATCAATTTATGAATCTCAATAAAATGATTCACTAATTCGAGAATAAAATATTCTTATTTGCGAATTCAATAATGAAGTTTATATGAGCTGTTTAAAAAGGACATGAATTATAACTTTGTACCGGACATCATTAAATTAATATTAATAACAGCATTAATAAAGGAAGATGGTCTTGTATCGCAGTTCTTCGTATTCGGGCCACATAGCGTTCGGTCACATCGGACGAAATTTGTTTGTGGTCGACGATTAAAATCTTTTTTTGGTCTTGTTTGATGGAACACAGGCACACAACCCTTACGTCTGTTGGAAGGAACATAATTTTGAATAATGAAACGCGTGTCGTTATACATCACTCTGCTGGACAATAACACGGGACTCGTACAATGCGAGCGAAATTACATGCAGCTCATACTGAACGGCGCAAATAAATATTTTGAACTGACGTTTGGATAGGTTTTTTGTCCTTTTTGTAACTAAAGACAAAGGCAATATCCGCCCACGACGCCGGACGAAGGGCACCGAAAATTATTATGGACCGTGTTCACTTTCCGAGGCATTCCACGACTAATGATTTCGAGAGATACCCTCCCCTTGAATGTAAAACGACCCCGCCCCTCGAATGAATTGAAACACTGGTTGGATTTTTTTATTTATATTTATTAATTGTTGTTTTTCGACGACTGGTGGCCGAACGGGGCAAAAACTCTTATTCTATTTTTGGAATCGTTTTATAGAATGAGAGTTTTAGATGAATTATGGTTTCGGGAACTTTGTGCCTCCCACGAAAATTCGATTATACGGTCAGAGACAAGTTTTATCTTTGTAATAATATATGGAATTAATTGTATAGGAGGTAACTTAATTGCGATTTTTGAAGCAGAAGTCATATCACTTAATTTTTATAAGCAAATTCGAGGTTGTCTATTGATATGTTTATGAACGTATTTGAATAGTGTATCAGTGGGCATGGATTGACATTTCGAAGTGGAGTAACATCTAAATCTTGGCTAAACTTGTCCCACTCCCACACTGCGCATGAACGTATAATGGCGAGCAATGTCTGGTGCTAACTAAAATTTATTGGCATTGTATTTCAGTGTTAAAGTAACGAAGTAGTAACAAGACTAGCATTAATGTGAACTAATTAATATTCATATTAAAAAGGCAGCCGCTAATAAAGTGGATCACTTGTTATTTATCGCCTATAAGCAGGAAGTCAAAACAATTAATTTTGTCCTATACTGTTAAATCATACTTTCAAAGTCCTTAATTTTACTCATTATAAACTACAACATCTACCAACCCCACTGGGCCCGCGTAGTGGATTACGGCCCACCCAGGCCTGTGTCCCAGCAGTGGAAAAATTATAGGCTGATTATTGAATAATAGCCTGTGAACCAGAGGAAAACTCAGTATAAACCCTCAGATATCAAATAAACCTAGATCCATCTGATCCATCCATTTACTTTCAATTTACAAACTTTTTAGCTCTCAAATATATTGCATCACAACTGTTGCATATAGCAAATTCATTTTCTCTAAATATAGCACCGGTGAGACATTAAAATAATTTAGAATATCCCCGTCTATTAGGGTGGCACTCATCAAAACATCTAGTTACGCCAATTTCAGTCGTTAATGAGCGCATCCCTTTACATTAAAGTTCCTGCTTTTGAATACTGCAACTAGACTGTGAAGCGTGAAACTACCAGTGTGCACACACTTTATTGACGAAGAAAATGTTACCAACATTATTGACACATTTATGTCCTAAACATACATACATAATCAGCCTATAATGTTCCCACTGCTGGGACACGGGCCTCCTCTCTGTGAGAGGGAGTGGGCCGTAATCCACCACGCGGACCCAGTGCGGGTTGGTAGATATCACATGTCTTCGAATTTTTGGTTCTAGGACATGCCGGTTTCCTCACGATGTTTTCCTTCACCGTTTTGAGAGCAGTGGTTATGATAAAATTTACACAAAGTAAAGCGCCGGTCTGGGTTCGAACCTACGACCTAGTAAGTCGCGGCCGTCACCACTTGGCCACCACTGCTCTCATTTATGTCCACCTAATAATTATTTCAAGGTTTTGAAAGAAAGAAAATACGTTTATTTGCGGCAAACATGACGCATCAAAAAAACAACAAAATAATTTGGGAGAAAAACCTCCGAGCGGGGTGCTTCTATCCTTTGCTCGTCCAATCTGTAATGTAAAGTGGTTAGTGAGTAAAACATTTTTATCTTAGTAGTTACCGTTGTAGTACCTACCCATTACCTAATGTTATAGGAACTAAAAGTTTATCTATGGACATCATTCAAGTCATTCAAGTTTTATACCCAAAAATTAAAGACAAAAAAAAAAAACTGGTCGGCACTTTCATTTTTGTGTACGAAATGAATGATGTCCTTTATTCATATTTCTTATTCCAAAATCTTAGAGAATATAATAAGTACATACAATGTAAATGAATGTATATACATATATATGCCATCGTGATATACCAATTACTTGAACAAAACGATTTGCAATTTTTAAATGAAATAATAACATGTAATTAAACACTTATATTCGACACACTATATGCAATTATTATGGTTTTATAAAGTAATATTTATAACGGTAGTTCAGGTCGTGACTGTGTGTAATAGAGGAACTTCCGCCATGAAATCATACTAGTGAATCACGTAGTATTTTTATTATTAAATTAAGTCACTATGGGGAATATGTGAGGTGGAATGAATATGTGCTATTATACAAGGAAATTATATTTTTCTCACGAGTCTGAGTCAGAACGTTAATGATATAATAATTTTTGGATAATGTTGAATATAATCATTGATATCAATCACACAATGATTGGAAATAGGGTGCATAGGTTTTGTCCAAATAAGGTAATTATACTAAATAGGGGGGACATGCACGGCAGAGACGAAAGGTAAGCAATGGTGGTCCAGGGTATCGGCGACATACGAAACCCGACAGGCGCTTTACTTTGCGTAAATTATATTATCACCACTGCTCACAAACGATGAAGGGAAACATCGTGAGGAAACCAGCATGTCCTAAAACAAAAAAAAATATTCGAAGACATGTGACATCTATCAACCTGCGTTGTAGGATTACGGCACATGCTCACTCACCGAGAGGAGGCCAGTGTCCCAGCAGTGGGAATATTATGATGAGGTGGGGCTGATCATGATGATGGCAGAGACAAATAATTATGTTTTTTATATTTTATTTAGATGGTTTATTAATTATGAGTTAGAAGAAATACTTTGACTACACATTTTTTCAACCGTTGACAAATTATTAATTTAAAGGGAATCCTAAATAGCGATGAGCATAACATTTTGTCGGGAAATCATCAATTTTAATCATATTTTAATTGATTTAAGTTTTTTAATAACAAAAAATATTTTCATAACTTAGGATATATTTTGCACGAACTATCAGTATCTGTCATTTATGTTATAGCCAATCATAACTCAAGACACCGGTATTTATATATGATATAAAAATATTTAATAATAAAATAGGCAATATCGAGAGGTGAAACGTCTTTTTAATAATAGCACATTAAATACATACAATGTTTCGTTGACATACCACGAATTCATGGATGCAATAACATGGCTACATAATACTGGACACTACGAAAGTAAATAGACAGAAGTCTCACTTGAAACGGAATTTGATCGTATCATCGTGGATTCGTGGTCAAGTCATGTTGGTATGTGTGGCGGCTGAGACAGATGAATCTTTCTTCTCTAGCACAAAATGTCTTTGATAGATCCCTGGAAACAAAATAAAATCGAGTTAAACCAATAGCTGTCAGTTCTTTAGTCATAGGAATGTCTTCAACGAAATAGTCAGAAAACTGTAAAAATACAGAAGCTGTGTAATTGTATGGACATTAAAATGGCAGCTAATGTAACGCTAAAAAAAGTGGTTAGTGTAAATAATAAATAAATAGAAGAATAAGCCATAAGCTGCATCTGTAATCAAAGCCCAAATTACAACGTACTGAAAACGAAGCAAAAGGAGTATTTGTGCTACTACGGATACATTGTCGCGATAACACTAACTACAATTCGCGCGCTCTCTCTCGCACACCACTCGACGACGACGTCTAGCTGTACAATACAATACCTAGAGAGCGCTAAGTATATTTCGCGTTATCGCGATAATGCAACCGTAGCAAAAGGGTCGTAGCACAGAACGGCACCTCGTTCAGTATTTTCTGCCTACCCGCATGGAAAAGAGGCGTGACTTTATAAGTGTTTGTATGAAAATGATGGCTGAGGCAATGGAAACAAAAGTTCTCAGCCAAGATCTCATGGTATTTCACGGTATTCACTTTGTGTTGTGGGCCTTCTGCTCTTGTTTATACTGTCTCACAGTATGTGTGTCCATCGATACGGCCAAAGGTCGTCCCACATTTGATTTTGACATTACACAATGAACGAAATTCACGCTTCAACCATGAAAGCTGATCGCGATGTTACTCAATCACATCATCATCATCAATTCAGTGCACTTACTTGAAAGAGCTTCAGAAAAAAATGGTATTAGAATATTTGAAGAATTATATTATTATTATATTATAGGAACTACATAACATACATAAAATCACGCTTGTATTTCCTGAAGGGTTAGGCAGAAGTCTACCTACAGTACACCCACATTTCGCCGGTTATGTTCAAGTCCCATGTAATAGGGGGGCAAGCCTGTTTGCATCACAAAAACAGCTTATATAATGTTCCCACTGCTGGGACACAGGCCTCCTCTCGGGGAAAGGGAGTGGGCCGTGATCAACCACGCGGACCCAGTGCGGGTTGGTCGCCATCAACCGGAAACAAATCCACACTCCAGGCTGCTACTGAAGATTAGCATTAGTTGATTAAATATTGTTAATGGAAAATCCCAGGACCTCGTGCACAGCAGTAGCGCTTGCTACATAAAGACTATTGAAGAAGTCTACACGAACTGTTTCACTAAAACTAATTTTGTAATAATTGGACAGTAGATTATGGTACGTTAACTGTAAGTATAACAGGGGGCTTGTGGCTAAGTTATAACAGCCGTACGGGTCGATCGATCAGGTTAAGCACGCTTGCCGCGGTTGGTCCGTGGATGGGTAACCATCTTTACATACCAAGACCCCTCCGTGTCTCGGAAAGTACGTTAAACCGTTGATCCCGGCTGTCATTCGTGGAACTTTGGCAGTCATTACTGGTCGTTAGAAGTCCGAAAAATCTGACAACCAGTTTTATCAAGGGGTTTCGTATTACCCAATAACTGGGTTGTGAAGGTCAGATAGGCAGTCGCTCCGTGTAAAATACTGGTACCTATTCAGATGCATCCGGTTGGACTGGAAGCCGACCCCAACATAGTTGGAAAAAGGCTAGGCAGATGAATTGTATAAGTATAACGGTAGAGTGAGTTATTAAAAAGTTATGACTTTTCAGTCATAGATAATACTAGCTGTTCCCCGCGGTGTCACACGCTGCGCGGCTCCTAAGGGTCGTA
The DNA here is from genome assembly GCA_948474745.1 of Oligia latruncula. Taxonomy (NCBI): domain Eukaryota; kingdom Metazoa; phylum Arthropoda; class Insecta; order Lepidoptera; family Noctuidae; genus Oligia; species Oligia latruncula. The sequence continues at coordinate 6,907,223 of OX419694.1, forward strand.
GCGTGATGTTATATAGCCTATACCCTTCCTCGATAAATGGACTATCCAACACTAAAAGAATCATTCAAATCGGACCAGTAGTTCCAGAGATTAGCGCGTTCAAACAAACAAACAAACTCTGCAGCTTTATAATATTATAGTATAGATTATTATCTCCTCTCTTTCAATTCCTATGGACTTGATTCACCTTAAAAGGTTGCTTTTAACTTCTATTATATTCTAGTTTTATGTTTTTAGCTAGCATCGAATCAAAGAGTTTCGTTCATCTATACATATAATAAATTTGTAGAAAAGTGGTGTCTGTACAATGGAAATATATAAAAAAAAAGTAGCAGGAATTGTTATTATATCGATGCCGAACCCGAAATTGTAATTAATTTTTTTTTTGTCTGTTTGTCTGTTTGTCGGTTTGTCTGTTTGTCTGTTTGTTTGTGCACGCTAATATCAGAAACGGCTTATTCTATTTAGATGCGGTTTTCACTAATATATTGTAGTAGGCTTCACTTAACATTTAGTGTTTATTTCATGTCAATCGGTTCATAAATAAAAAAGTAATGTCAATTTAAAGAATCACGGCGAACATTTGTTAAGGTATTCTATCAGAGTACGTACACGCCTCGGGCCTGCGCGTCCGATCTTCGGAACTACTGGACGGATTTGAATGATTTTTTTTTTATTGTATAGTTATTATATGGCTGGACAACATTCAGGCTATAATTTATCTTGGAAACTTGAACACCTGATGCAGAACCGAAACAGACCAGCTTAACTATAAGAGATACAAAAATGGTACCATAGCAAAAATTGTTCCACGTGATGAGGATTTTCTGCTGAGAGAATAAATTTGAAGATCTGGAACACCTGATGGGGAACTCCAAGAGCCCAGCTACACCATAACACATATAGGAATGACGTCTTAGTAAAAGTTATTCGGTCTGATGGGCATTTCCTGTTGACTTATAAAAATCGAAGATCAGAAACATCTGATGTGGAAATCAAAGCTATCACTAATTTCACCTCCACGCGGTGAAGGCTGTAACAGTTTAGGACTGATTTTTGATGACGATGGTATATCATTGAAAATTTGACTCTACTGGCCAAAACTCCCATTGATTTTTTTTAACGTGAAGAAATGCTCATGCATTCTGCACTACGACGGGGAGATAGTGCAGTTATGTGGGACTCTAACCCACTAAAACTCCACTGTGTCCTCCGCTGGCGCTTACGGCGGGAACATGGGTACGCGTTAGCACTCATCCGTGAACCCGCCGCGGCTGTCCGTCACCGGACCCTCGGCTGGGGAGTACTCCCCGTCACCGGCGCACCAGAACACATAGCACGCCGTGACCACCCCAGGGACCAAACCAGCACATGGGCGCCAGACGATCCCGTGCCTGGGCACCCTTGGTAGGGGAGCAGTCACTTAGATTTTAATTGATCAGGTGTCTTCATAATAAAACTATAACCATGCCTAGAAAGAGGTCAAATCTTTCCCAATGTTCCAAAGGAGCTAAAAGATTGAGGATCATAAGATCCCAAGAATCTACCGAAGAGCGTCAGGAGAGACTTGATGCTGTTTGAGAACATCAGGCTGCAACTCGCTCCGTGGAAACCTCTTCGAATCGCGAAGCACGCCTGCGTTCTCAGCGTAGTTACGCATCTACATCCAGGTCTCTAGAGACCAATGCAGAATATGATGCGCGACTGACCACTGATACGGTGAGATTATCATAAATTGTTCCGAACAAAATATTCATAATCAGAAAGTGAGAAAGAAAGAATTGCTGGAGTACGGCATGAAGAGACAGATTAAGAAGAGCGCAACGGACGTTTGGATTCTGATCGACTTCGACATTCTCTGAACAGAATGTCGATATCATCTGAAGAATCAGATGTGTCTCAAGATATAGCCGTAGGGCATGGCGACCTTCCTTGGGTTGATAAGGAACGGAGTGCATTTACGTATACTCCTATGATTGAGACTACGCCACATATTCCGCCATCGGAGGTATGGTTAAAAATTGTACTTTTTGTGAAGCTGTTAAATAGCAAAAAGAAACAAACGGTATGTGTTGCTCAGGTGGGAAAGTACATATTGAAATATTACAAAATCCTCCAGAAATATTAAGATCACTGCTAATCGGTGACCATCACAGTCAAAACATTTCTTGGACATTATACGTTCGTACAATAATGCCTTTCAAATGACATCTTTTGTTGCGAAACAGATTTCAGAAGGCCCATTTATGCCAACATTCAAAGTGCAAGGCCAAGTTTACCACCCAATTGGTTCATTATTGCCTGAAAATGACGTCTCGAATCGTCTCGCGCATCCCGTTGTTATCCAGTCCCCGGGTTCTTAGAATTCGACATCAGACGTTTCAGATCTTCGATTTTGACGACCCCGTTGTCGCTGGCATAAGCAACAGGATCCGCGTACGAAGTCGCGGGCAGAAGCTAGTTATACATATATATACGAGTACAACAAGATTATTCGATTACAAATGTTTCGTTTCAGTCATAGTATAACCTGCCAGTGTTCATAATGTCAATAATGCCTATTCAAACCTAGAAAGATAACCAACATTATCGAGTTTGTGCAGCTCCCATAGTAAAATTTCATAACCCGGCCGATGTCCATAATAATCTTATACACGGAGTTTTCTTCCGTTCCAAACCTCTATGGAAATTAAATATCTGTTAAACCGTTATGTTTATTGCGAACCTTTGCCTTTCCTTCTTCGTTGTAGATTAATATTTATTTGTCAATTTCGAAATGGTTTTCTTTAATGTTCACTTGGATACAGTAGTTGTATTTTGGTTTAACTACATTACGTGTAACCATCTACTTCCTACAGTGGTCTAACGGTATCATTCTATTCTATTTTATTTTTTACTATGACAAGCAAAGCTGATGTCGACCATTCGGCCAATGTCAAAAGTGATTTAAAATAAGGTGTACAGTTGGCGGTTGAGTGAGCTGTCAAACCCTAGCATCAAGTGGAATGACAGCTCACTTCAAGCTCGCTTTACATATTATGATGCTTTAGCAGAATGAGCTTGAGCTTTTGGACATCTTTCGCGCGTAGCTATTTTGTCTCAATTTTCCAAATCCAAGTTTATCGGATCTTTTATTCAACTACGACGAATATATTTCAATTTTCTTCGTCACAGATTGATTATACAATAGTGAACTCTTTTCAAGTTCATTTAGTACGTGATCTGACCACAAATAAAAATTGATAGTTTTTCTTGCTATGTATAGTATCAATAGATACTAGCGCACTGTCTGCGTGTATAGAAACGTTTAAATAGTTCAGTTATGGCTTAGTATTATACTCCTAACTTAAGTATACTGAAAAGTAAATAGGTATACTTTCAGTCGAATTTTGTGAAGCCTAGAGCTGCTACAAGGGTCTTAAGGCACTTGAATGACTTTGACAGGGAGGTGCTGTTAGTAAACATTTGTGAAATTAAACTTTCTTCATCATTCTCACATGTATCATTTCAACATGAATGATGTAACCAATAACAACAACAACAATAACAACAAAACAACAACAACAATAGTAACAATTTTATGATTTAAAAGAGTGTTCGTGGAGTTTCTAGCCCGTTCTTCTCCATAGATACCTACTACGCTTTGAAATGGGCAACTAGCTTCATCTTTCCGACTGACCGACCTCTTGATAATCCAAAAGCAACTGAAATTGGTTTATTTGAAATGAATACTTTGAGTTTGAGTTTCGTACAGAAATTTTATTGCAAAACAAGATGGTGGCGTTAGTTCCGATTTTGGCCACGTGCCAAATTAAGCTTGCGGCGTTGTAAAAGTTTAGCATACTACTTTACTAAAACAATTTTTTTTCCGTTGGCCCTTCTCAGAAAAGGGCGGTAACTTCCCTACATCCCCTTCTATAGATAATAATCAATCAACATAGTGAGCATGTTCACGTAATTGACATGGGTATGACATACTGGACGTGATCTCTAGGCATCTTTTCCTGGTAAAGGTCAGGGTAATTGGCTTATGTTTCCTAAGTCAGCTAGCGACTTATCATATTTTCTGCCAAGAAACTTTCCTTAAGGAGTACCTATAGGCGAACATCGAATTTCTTTTGGCAGATCTAAACTAAGAAAAAAGAAAGTGTGATCGCTTATAATTATGTCAGAATAAAGGTTATGTCAAGTTTTATTTAATTTTTAATTTAAGAAGTCATTGGGATAAGCGCTAGGTATCAATAATGCAATTTGATGGGGGATGCAGGTATCATTTGTATTAAAATTGGGGACAGCAAATTAATGTTGGAGTAAAATTGGTCTTCAAAGTTCTTGAAATATATCCTTCAACGAGAACGTTCTTAATCCACTGCTTCAACACCGATAAATTGAAATAGATTTCTCAATAATAGTTTCAGATCAAACGGATTCAGACGCAGCTGTATTGGCACTATTGTTTGAATGAATAATGAGACCACAGTCACTATGAAGTAGTATGAAGTAACTCAGTAATCTGCGCTTTGAGTACGACAAGGTTCTATTACAAGAAACATCTGACGATCAATAAACAGTAGGGGACTTCAAGATTATCAAGCTATGCTTGTGTGGTCCAACGGATGTACTATACAGATGGAAGATAACTAAGGCAACATGTAATGCATTCAATATTAAACAATACTACAGAATACGAGTCGCGATGCTCGTAATTATTTTGATTGGTGCTCACACTGATATAATTAATCATTCGGTTTCGTCCGCGCTGTCTGCGTTTATTAATCGCATGTAATCGCAATGGCCACACTGCAAATGTGTTAAACTGATTAATGGACGCGAATCAAATTTGATTATCTGAAAGTGCTTTATGCGAAGGTATTTCACAATATTCAAAATGTTACAAAAACATTTCGAGTGGTCAGTCAACCGAGTTGTTAATAATGTTATCCTACAGACAGGATTTATTAACTTTTGACCGTAACATTCATATCTTTAAATTCTTTTGTTGTTATAATTAGTATTTCTGTATCAAGGACTGTTAAGAATTTTGAGGCTTTGACACCAAGTCCTTCGAGGTTCCCTGCAGAAATTGCTCTCGTGAAAAAAGTGACCTCATGGTGCGAATTATAAATACTGTCCGGAAAGAAGAGTGGTCCTGGTAGCAGGGGTTGCAAGCTTGCAATTAATCTTATAAATCTGTCAATAAATTCAAACTGATTACTTTTTTCTGTGGTCTTTAAAAGAGGCTCATTTAATCACAGCCCACAGATCACCAATGCAAAGGTATTTAGTAGGGCCATGATGTTTTATAGAGAACCCTGGATCACAGTAGCGGAGAGAATTTTACTTACCTACTGGAAATTCAATTATACTTTTTGTATGACTACAATTTCCTTAACAGACTACAAATAGACAAATGTGACAAATCCTGTTGGATATATTTTAATCAAAATTGGCAATGTCATTCAACGTGTCAAAATGACAATACTAAGTTTTTTCTCATGTTTTTTTTTTATTTGACATTGTCGCGCTTTGTTGTTTTTCTTTTTTATTTTGTTTTCTGTTTGTTTTATTTTTGAAATAGGTAGCTACTTATTAGGTACAGATCGATTCAAACTTTATGACGGCTTAGAATAAGAGGCGAGTCCCTGCGCAGTAACAAATTCTTCGGTTAGCGGGGGTGGAGAGCCGCCACAACGTTTGACGCGAACTATAATTACTTATGGTTTGTAGTATTATTATGTTCTAAGTTATCGTAATAGCCAGTATTCAGTTACCGTAAGATGAGTCACCCACTTATCATCATTCAGGGCAAATTCCTGCAACATGATTGAAAGCTAAGTTTGTATTTTATTTTATTATTTGATTGTTTATTATTAATATAATAGCTTGACATTTTCCTTGTATGTCGTCACATTTAACAATATATAGATTCACTATAACATAAATAACATGTACCTACCGAAGGCAAATTATTTAAGTAGTGACAGTAAAAAAGAGTTTTGTTCCCTAACCAAAAAGACTGCAGAACCTAGTGAAGGCCGTAGGAATCCGCTGAATACGAGAAGCACAGAACTGGCCTTTATCTAGCAATGGACGTTTTTTGGCTAAAATGATGATGATGATGAACCAAAAAGATGACCCTCTGACCTAGAGGCAAAAAATTATCGCTGTATTGTAATGTGGTGATCTTACATTGTATCGGAATTAATTGGCGATATTATTGCACATGTACGCTGCCACAAAAGAGTTTTTATACATAATTTAATTTCCCTATAAAGGTACTAAATTAATTCCAGTTAATAATGACTATTTATGGCAGAACGCAACATTGCCATAAACGTAAAAATTAAATACAATTTTATGATTTCGCAAAAATAAAATAAAAAAGGACTGCGAAGCTAATTGAGCGTTCATCGGTTTTATGAGTATGTTATCTTTATCTTGTACACGACACCCAATATCAGTTTCATATAAAACTTTTATTTTATAGTCCTGCGTTTATTTCGTTGATTTTTATTTCTCAGTTGCCGTGTGGGATTGAAAGTTAAGACTGAAGTAGTGGGGTAATTCCCTAACACACTAACAGTAGGAATGGTTTTCATTTTGACAGTACAATAATCAGCCTACAATGTTCCCACTGCTGGGACACGGACACAGGCCTCCTCTCTTCGAGATGAGTGGGCTATAGTGCGGGGGAGCTCCAACTTCAATCAGCGGGGAGGTGCGAATCTCCGTTATTAGGTGATGTTGTTCGAAGATGTATTTCGAACTCAGCCTTGTTTCCAAATAGATAACAAGTTTACTAACATAGGTATAAGTTATCTTTTTGTTTACTAACCCATATAAATGCTGCTTATCCAAAATAAAGATTATTTTATTTTATTTTTATTTTTTAATCTACCACGCGGGCCCACTGCTGGTTGGTAGATGTCACATGTCTACGAATTTTTGGTTCTAGGACATGCCGGTTTCCACACGATGTTTTCCTTCACCGTTTTGAAAGCAGTGCTGATGATATTATTTACACAAAGTAAAGCGTCTGCCCGGGTTGGAACCCGCGACCTACAGGTCGTAAGTCGTGGCCGTTACCATTGGGCCACCACTATTTCTTTGGCAGCTGCTCTCTTATTCCTCCACAGTAATACAATAAACTATAACTATAATATATATATAAATAACTCATATATAAATAACTCATAACTTTACTGCAAGTTAACGTGTAACGTTAAAATTAACGTGTTACGTTAAAATCATCGTGTAACGTTAAAATTAACCTGGAAGATCAGTGATACATAAGCAGCAGTTGGTTAAAATCCTTCTACTAAAGGCCTGAACACTAAAACGAATGTAGGATCACCAACACCACGTCTTTCAGAACTGCTAGCAAACAAACTAATGGATTTCTTGTCGAATATTTGTACCTTATTTTTAAGGTCACAAAAAACTCAAGTAGTAAGCACACACAATCTTAATCCTTATAACGTCCGGGAGAAACTAGAACACACATTACATAGATTAACAATACATCAATACAAATAAATAAAATTAAAGTGTTTGTTTGTAATACCAAAATAACAGCTTTTTACTAAATGCATAATGAAAGTATGTAATACGCTACATAAAACAAAAAAAAGTTTTTTTTTTTCAGTTTTGTTTGTCTGTCTGTTTGTTTGTTCCGGATAATCTCTGAAACGGCTGGACCGATTTTGACGGGATTTCACGGGCAGCTGGAGTAATTTAAATTTCTAGTTTTTGTGGTGCTAGCATGCTTCCGTGGAATTTATTTCGGACATCCACGCGGGCGAAGCCGCAACCAGAAGCTTGCTAGAAAAAGCTTGCTAGAAAGCTAGTTTTATTAATAGAAATTAAAGCTTATAAATAATATGACGAATCAGTACCTATCAGTCAGTTGAACCATCAACAAAGTCGTCCTTTCTTTATAGGGTAGCCAAGGTCATGCACTGACAGCAAAAAAAGTCTTAACGATTAAAAATCATTAATCTAGTCAATAAAAAAAAAACTGGCCTCAACCGTTCCGCGAAAGCAATAGCCACTCAAAATGAAGTTATTATTGTCTTGATTCATTTGAGTCTTGTTCTATATAAACATTAATTAACATCTTATTTCGTGATAGTGCGTGTAACGTTGGTAATAACCGCGGTATGCTAGAAGCAGGGATGGGCAAGTCTCCTTTTTTATCGTTGGATTTTTTAAATTTAATAAATCTTTTGTTTTATTGTTAATATTTTAATTCAAACATGTTTTAGTATTTAGTAAAATTGGCCAATATTAGATTAACATTATATTAAACATGCTGACTAACATAAACGTAAAAAAAAAACAAAATAAAACCGTGCTCACTATAGTATTTAATTTCTTTGGTTTGGCCATCCCCATTTATATAATTGATTTTAATACAGAATCATTTGATTTAAATCAACCAACCCTGGTTAGAAGGTACCAGTTGAGTCGCAAGTGTAATTTCGTCGGAAATGTCGGAAAAAAGGCTAATAATTATATAGTTGTGTAGGGAAATAATAACTGCTCATTATTATCATTTACTGTGGCGAGGCCGTTGTCCAACCGGCCAGTACTAATGAGCACTGTGTTTGGACATAGTGAGGACATGCTTCACTTGTTTATGTTGTTTATGGAACATGGAGGATTTTTATGTATTTTAACTTTTGGATTTCGTATTTTTGAAAAGAAGTAGGTAAACTGCCCATTATGGGAGTTTATGAGGATGAATATTGAACTGAACTGAAAACTGAACTTTCTAGGTAGGCCAGTCTTATCAGGAGTCTAAAATTATGTATAACAAGGATATCTGGTATACCGAAAAATCATGAGGCAACCGGCATGTCCTAGACCCAAATATTCAAAAACATGTGTCATCTACCAACCCGCACTGGGCCTGCGTGGTGAATTACAGCCCACTCTCTCTCGAAGAGAGGAGGCCTGTGTCCTAGCTGTGGGACCAATATAGGCTGATTATGCTAAGGATACCTATCTAGATAGGTTCGACAAGAGACTTAATTAGGTAACCAATAGGTACGGGTGGTAAAAATGTTTCTCTGCTTGGCAATTTGAGGAATATGGACTTGGTAGTAAGCTATGGGAAAAATAATCATTAAAATGTAAGATAAAACTAACTTAACAAGAAGATTATTAACAATAATAACAACCGCATTTTCCACAAACATCTCAAAAGCTCCTTACAAAAGCTAACAAACAAGAAACGGAACTAATAGAATTCTGGTTTCCAAAAAAATGCCCCTATCTCTCAGTTCATTGCGTCTCACATGCAACAGGCCTAATGCTTGTAATTGTAGCAAATCCGATTCAAGTAGCCAACCGACGCAGAAACTCCTTTTCCGCCCGAGGGCACACCAAAAAACGGGCGCATCCACGAAATTGTAAACGTATTTCTAACGACCCGGCTAAACAACTAATAACGAAATAATTCACTCACCAAACACTATAGAAGACTACTAAACATTTTTTCTACTCATAGACAAAATAAAACAACATATGGATGTCGTCATAATTCTTGTGCCTTATTATAATCGGCGTCAGGTATACATCGTCTATTGTTGAACGTTTTTTTTCGGAAATACAAATAGTTTTAAAATTCGATCGCTACCTGCACTCGAGTGCGGATTTTCGGAATTCTGTTTAAAAAAAAAAAAAATGATGCTCACCGCAAACATTGTTTTTGTAGCGGTTTGAATTTAAATTCGGGTGTAGCAGGGGTATTCAACCTTTGAATTAAGAAATTGGTAGGTAACTAGCTAAATGAAATAATCAACTTAGAATCATTCCATAGGCTTTACCCAAAACTTGAGAGACAGATAGGCAGTACGACCATTTCCGTTAGTGATCATTGAGCTCGTTCTTTGGAATCTCTTTTCGGTTTTATGACCCGCTTAAAGGCTTCATAGTTCCACATCTCCAGCAATACACAAACATTATGAAGTAATTGACTAGAACCCGATATAGAAACGAAGGTCTAAATAAATAAATAATAAGGTCAATAAAACCCCAATTTGTACTCTAATGACAGTGAACGATCTCTAAATTATTCATAGCTGCTATTATTAGTAAATTGTTTTTAATTACAACGGGTTTTCTAATCTGCCCAATAAAAAATAGTTAGTGATCCCTGATCCCACGCCACAGGGTATTAGAAAAGTAACAAAAGTTAAATGTTGCAGATCTTCACCGTATGGCGCAACTGCCAATAAAGGAATTTTTTATGCGTTATTCGTTACACTGCTGGTTCCAAAGTAAAATTTGCTGCGTAAACTTTAGGATAACCCGCAATGGACTTAATTAATGTTTTTTATAGAGGATATAAATCTTGCAAAGGGCGGGTGGTGATGCGACGTCATACTGCGGCGGCGGCACGAATTTATCTTTGTTTATAAGATTGTTAAAAATTAAGTCGATTTTTTGCATTGTTAACTTTGGTCGTAATCGACAGTAATTTATTTATTTAACGACGCGACAATGATGTGGATTCTTTTGTGCCGTGTTTTGCAATTTTTATTCGAAGATTCCTTTTTAACTTTCCAATTTACACAGATTCGAAATGACGATGTCAGAAATGTGTATGGCCAGTAATTTAATTAGTTAATGTATTTTTACTTAACGACTGACATTGTTACCTTAATGCAGAATTTGCAAAATAAACATTGTTTACATCGAACGACGTATGAAGACTGCGAATTAGCGTCTGCATGACAGTATGAGATGGAATTTCACGTAATAATTGCAGTGGTACAAGTTAATGGAATAATTATAATTATATGAGAGGCAAAGGGGCCGGCGGCCACCCGCTGTCCGCGCCAAGTTCGCCGATTGTTATGCCCAAAAAAAGCAATTAAAAAATGAACCAGTAAGAAATTACATTGGATTGTGAAAGAAATATTTTTACTTTTTTAAAGTCCCTATTCTGATAAGCCGAACTTTTTATAGGCTCCGTTTCTTATGATTTGTGAATGACAAATCATACAAAATAGTTACAATGTAAACGTGGTGGGAAATTGAAAATTGTATTCTGTGGATGCGATTCGTAACGCAAAAAAAAAATCTATTACGTGCAATGCCAAAAAATACGGACGCGATATAAATATTGATGGAGTTTCTGCCGAGATAAGATTATGATAGAGTCGGAGGCGTTACGATCGTCAACTTTTTTATTCACTGTGAAGTTGGATTTTAATAAAGGTTTTGTTGGTTGTCAGTTTCGAGAATTGCTATTTTCAATTTGTTTTACCGATCTTCTTTGGACGGTGAAAGTGATACTAAAAAGCGTAGTCCGAATATTTATGTTGAGCCGGATTGTGGGCTGTTGTGCAATTACATCTACATTGGACTAGAACGTGAGGTCGAAATAAGAAAAATCACCTGATCGCTTCTTTCATCGAAGCCAACTCGTGGATAAGCAGCCTGCGTATTGATAACAGATACAATGTCCACCTGGAAAATGATAATAATGAAATTCTCAATTGATTTGTTTCAACTTAAGAAGGTCTTATTAGCTCATTTGTGTCATCTAGGATTCAAATTTTAAGCCTGTCCACAATCCAAAACTGGCTAAAGCAGAACATTTCCAACACCTGTTCATTGCAACTGAACATTGCAAAGACCTGTCTCCGTTGCTTACTTCTTCACACCAATGAATGAGTAGGGGGATTTGAAAGAAAACAAAACGTTAACCAAATTGTAAATTGTGCAGTGTCACAAGAGCAATAGCGCCACTTATGTGACGTTGGGCAACCCGGAGACATGGAGTGCACTCATCACTACTCACTGCGATGACACTTTATTGAGTGTCTTTGCTCACTCTATGAGCTACAACTGTTGGAACTTGTGACACTTTAGTCAATGAAAGAATATACAGTTTCTATATAGTCAGCCCCAAAAAGATGTATACACGAACAAGGAACCATTTTAATGTCAACAACTTTTGTTTCATAACATTTTATCCACCGTACAGGGACAAAACTTAGTACCTATATAATTTTTACCGAAACAAAGTTTTGACACAAAACATCTATCTATATAACCTATGACCAAAATTCTTTTTGGAGTTGACTTTACATAAGTTAGGGAAATCTATCCTCAAAGTAGGCTGAGACAAATCAAAGAAAACGTCAGTTACTAGTAAGATTGAAAATGAAATGCTGTTCGTTGGTAAGCGCACCACTTGAGAAAACGGCTCGACCTATTTGGCTATTTTATGTTTCTAAATGTTTGTAATATTCCTAATTAAGTTTTTATGGAAAGAAAAGTTGAAAAAGTTTCCCGGAAAATGTTCAAAGGGGAAAATTGAACATCCTTTTTTGGTTTAAGATTTTTATAAGGACACTACAACGACTGTCAGATCAGCTAGTAGCTTAATAAAAATCCTCAATTAAATAGTATTTATTCCAAGGTTGCTAATAGTGAAAGTGTAGAACATAATCACCATTCCAAAAACAAAAGTTATACATGGCTGTTTAGGCTTTGACAGGAACGATGCATCAAAAGACAATTAGTTAATTCCAAACTTAAAAATAAATACATGCAATTAGTAATACTAATAGACAACGACGAAAGTACCAATATCAGATATAATTGGCCGGGAATGGTTCTATGGGAAATGTATGGTTCGTATTGCGAGTGAAATTGAGCTGTCAGCCGTGTGTATATTAACAAATGGGTGCCTATGAATATTAATAAAGCATGCTATACATTACGTTTCACTACCTCGCCACCTGACGCCGCCCGGCCAACTTACGTGATGTATTATGTATGTCCGATAAGATAACTCACATTACTCTGCCGCTACTATTTTCGAAGAACTTTTTATAGAAATCGTCGAGATTAACATGTCGTTTGACAACATTTTTTGATTATTTACAAGATATTCTTGTGTTTTTAGTGGGAATTATGTGAGCTGTCAATACTGCTTGTTTGTGTCCATAACTCTATTTAATTCTATGAATTTTTACATCGACTAATTAACATTTTTCTTAGTAGTAGCAGTAAACATTTTTACTCTGTTAAAGTAGACGGAATATAATATTAATGGCAGCTTAAAAACAAACATACAAGCAATCCCCATTTGTAGGTAGTTTATTAGGAAAATGGAATCAATGCTTGCGCTGCACAGTCTTCAAATGATTAATAGTTAGATTTATGTGATGGTTATTCTCATAATAAAAACAAATAGACTAGATCATTCTCAGATGCTGCACTACGTCTTTAATTATTTCGATAACTTCCGTCGTTTGTCTTTATTGGCTTGAACTTATTTCCTTGAAATTCATTGATGTGAGAATTTTGTTTTGCGGTAGTGTTTGTTACGGATCTTTCTTGATTAATTTCATCTTCTTTATGTGTTCCAGGATAAGGTGCTTTCAGTTCCTGAGTGTCCTAAAGCAATTCGCTAACAAGATTTTACAATTTCACTCTTGATGAACCGATTCGTAAACATATTACTCTTTTTACCGACTTCAAAAAAAAGGAGGTTATCAATTCGATACGTATGTATGTAATATTATTGGAATTGCATTATATTCACATATGATGATCTATTAGGGCTTCCAAACAAATATACAAAATTTCATAGACGTATGTATGTATGTATGTATGTATGTTTGTCCACGCATATCTCCGGAACTATTAATCGGATCGTGACCATTTTTTTTATTGGCTTACATTTTCTTCAACTTAGGGAACAGTGCAAGTTTCATCAAGATCGATTCAGTAATTTTCAAGATATAGACTAATACGTGTAAGTGTGACGGCCTGGCTTATTGATACGAGCTACGGGTGTAGTGTCAAAGGGAAAACATCTCAAAACCTTGGTCAAATTCTAGTGCAAAAACTAAAAATTACGAAATAAAAATAATTTAAAAAAATTAAACCGACTTCAAAAAGAAATAACTCAAAATTATGAAATAACTTTAATTTCGGAAGTCGGTGGCATAAAACTTAAACTAGAATACAGATCCCAAGACACCGACTTCCGAAATTAAAGTTATTTCATAATTTTGAGTTATTTATTTTTGAAGTCGGTTTAATTTTTTTAAATTATTTTTTATTAATAATTTTCCCACTTCTGGGATACAGGCCTCCTCTGTGTGAGAGGAAGTGGGCCGTAATCCACCACGCGGGCCCAGTGCGTGTTGGTAGCTGTGTTAACATGTTGACCATAGAATCTTCCCCTTCTTTTAACCCTTAAGTGAAAACCGCCTGAAGTGAAACATTGCTAACACGGGATCGTTCAGGTCACGTACGTACAATATTTTGCGAAGCTGTTCCTTACATTGTATTGATGGGAATTAACCTCCAGCCTGTATTGTCTTCGGCGTTTTCACAGTTGACGACTAGTTATAAAACGTGCACTTTATTAAATTCTTGTGCCTCGAGTGTGTTTGAGGTATTTTACTTGGTCGGGTTATTCTGCTGTTTGTTTAGTTTAGAAAAGTTTATTGTGTGACTTTGCTGTTATGTTGTCACTTTGTTCGGATGTCCATCTGTAAGCCAATATCATGTTATTAGTATTTTCGTGAAATAAGCCCCTGAATCACACAATCAACAAAAACAGAAAGAGAAAACGGTGTGTTATGTTATCATAACAGTCACCTGTTTCCCCGCAAGGATTAGGTAATGTTGTACCTATGATATTATGTCCCCCCAAATGCGTCATCATCATACATCTATTTAATAAAAATCTTAAATTCAATGGCAAACAACGCACAACCTAAACCGTTGGGTCTTGAATGCTTAAGATTGAAATTTTGCGCAAGAGTTCCATAAACATAAGATGGAGCAGCTCAGCAATGGCTAAAATGTTGATGTTGATGGAAGTCTGTATTTTTCGCCGATAAGAATGCCATCAGGCCCACGGCTTCTAAATCAGCAAACTTCGCTAATGGATGATTGTAGTAAAGAAAGTTTAGCATCACTGTCACCAAAAAATAAGAAAAAGACTGTTTCAATTTAAGTAGGCTTACGCAGCTATTGTAACCGTGTTTCACTGTTTAAAAAAATAAAAATAACAACTTGATTGAAGAAACAGATTTGAGGTATCACGTAAAGCACATTTTTCGTTGGAAACTATCAATGAATGAACTCATTCTTGAGATATTTTACTAGGTTAGATATTTAGATATAACTTAACGCAAGTTAACCCTCTCTCTAAGCACAGCTATATCCTACGTCAAACGGGGAGTATTGGAGCGAGTGCTAGCCCAAATGTTTCGGTCGGGCCGTCAAAGAGCTGCCTATTGGCCGATGACTGATGTCAGTAACTGTTTGCCACTTCACGCGTACCGATCACGCACAGTGAACTAATTACGTATGTGGTAAAGACTTCTGGGCAGTACCTAAGGTACAGGGTGACCAAAGTTCAGTATGGCTGTAGATATCAGGTGTATTATAGGAATCATTAGTGTAGATACTGTTGAGGTTTTGTTTGGATGGCTTTGCCAACTGAAAATGTTCTTAAGTAACTTTTTAGACCTTTGTATCCTGCTTATGAGTATGAAGCTTCATTCATTTCGAAAACTAAGGGCTTGAAAGTTTGTATGAAATGCCGTACGGCCTAAATGCTCTTAACACCTGTAGATTTCATACAAACGAATACGTGTTTTGCGAATTTGATCTTTATTAGCTTGTATAACATTGTCATTGTGACAGCTGTCAGGAACGCATTCTGTCGACGTCCGGACTGTACGTTGTTTTATGCATCAAGATAAATTTTCTCATCTTATCTAGCAACAAGTTCATGTACTAGGTACTTTAGCGTCATTCCTATATTTAAATGACGCAATCTCATTCAAAACTACATTTCCCAACAAAAAAATATTTACAATCCTACTTAGATAGTGTAGCTACTATAACGTTGTTAGGATTCTTCTCACGAGTGTAAGTAGATTTACATGTCCTCAGCACGTGAGCTTATTTTGAATTTTACTCAGATTGCTCTCCGGCCTCCTCGAGACCAACTTTTGGGAACGAGACGTGTTGGATGAAATAATGATTTATGCTCATAAAAAAGTTCTTAATTTTTTTCCTACATAGATTGGTGGAGCCATTCGTGGAGGTCTGCTTAGTCTCAAAAGAGGAAATGGTGTGAGAATATATCATCATTATTGGCATTAGTAATTTGACAGGTTTTTGGCTGCAAAAGTTTTGAAGGTACTCGGCGTACTGATCACATCTTAATGTCGATTACGGAAGCGATACAATATTAATTTAATTTATCTAAACAAATAATAAAGCTGAAAAGTTTGTTTGAATGCGCTAATCTCTAGAACTAACTGTCAGATTTCGAAAAATCTTGCGTTCTTGCATTTCATAGCCCAATCCTTGAGGAAGGCTATAGGGTATTTAACATTATGGTACGACCTTTTTTTTTTTTTTTTGTTGATGGGAATTCAGCAAAGGAAGGGAGTGTCAGACTCTTACTGACTAAAACCCACCCGTGTTCCTTCCTTAGCCCTTTATTTTCCGGGCCAGCGGTAACCCTTTCGGACAATCTCGCTGACCATGCTACGACCCTTAGGAGCCGAGCAAAAATAGGAATAAGACAGAAAACGAAGTATAGTGCGGGCGGGCGTTAGGATGGGACGCGGTGTAGTAATTATTATAATTATCTAATTACGAAGCTCATTACAGTCAGTATAAAAAAATCTAAGAAATACTGTAATGAAGATAAAAAAATATATTCTGACAAGTACATGTACCTACTGATACCGTTACTCATAGAAAAACAGAAGCAGGCGAATGTGAATACCTTTATCAAAATGTTATCTTTGATCACATTACAAAATATAGCGTTAGCGATTTGAGTGAGACAAACACGTGTGTTTCCTAAGTAAATATGTTGTACTGTGTGTAGCTATTACCAAGTACGGCTAAGGGTAAACAGTAAAGGCTATCTTTATTCTATCTTTGAGTTGTGTTCCTTGTCTATAAATAGAGCCTATAATAGTGTGTTTATTTTAAGAAATATTACGGACACTAACGTTTGCCATAAACCTTCGGATTTGTCCTCACGATATCGTGACGATTACGTCGTCACCTCGTTGGATACACTAGCTCTGGTATTAGCAAGTCTTACGATATGGGGTAAAGAAGATGGCTGGAACGGACTGGATGCGGAAGGCGGAGGACAGAGTGTTGTGGCGCAGCCTGGGAGAGGCCTGTGCCCAGCTGTGGATTGCGATAGGCTGAGTTGATTGATTGATTGATGATATGGTCTTCCTTTTACATGGACTAAGTCGAGCATAGCCCGAAGAATTACCAAACTTAAATGGTAGTGTAGCGGTATCTACAACGCCACATGCGAACAACGCGTCACACTGACGTCATGCAATATCCTGCATCTCGCAAGCAAAGTTTACCGCGCAACTAGCATAGATACAACGGCCCGATATGAATCATCAGGCAGTTGCCCGCTGGCCGGACACAACATCAGTCTGGTCGGAGGATCCTCCCATTCCAATAGAGTATGAGTGAACTTTACACCTTTTTCCTCATACCTCTATATAACCAATGGAATTTCACACGCACGCTAATTGCTCTGCTTGCGCGATGTAGGATTTGCGTGACATAGTATGACGCGTTGTTCGCATGTGGCATTGTAGATACTGCTACAGTTATATCTGTCTACAATCAATATATTGATACCTAAGTCATGATCGTGATGAGAAGACGTGACATATTTTTCTCTTATCGTAATCTCACCGATCCCTGCGAGAATTGAACCAAGGCAGTAAAGTGTGTTAAGGTTCTCACCGTATTTCGTATTTTTACACATTTCGTCCGCTATTTATCATATAAAACTGGTTGGGCCTTATTTTATCAGTTTTATAGCATGAACTTCTACACAATATATTAAAGTGTTTGATGACCATTAAGGGTTTATCTGCCGCTGCAGATAAGTTCATGGCGTGTTTATGTCTCAGCAAGATCGATTGGAGGCCCTTTGCCGCAAGGCTCCTGATAAGATAAATGTATTGATCGAATAATTATGTTCTTACAGACATGTAGTAAATTTTATTTATTTTCGGGTAACAGGTTATTACAAGAACTCTAAAATAAACTGGATTAGTGATATAAAAGCTAGAAAAGGGAAGTAATAAAATAGATGTAAAAAAAGTTCAAGATTTATTAATATTAAGTGTCACTTCGTATAATAATTACAGTTACGTCATTTCCACAACTGAATACTGACGTCGTTTGTTGAATACTTACAACACTATTATAAACATAAAAGTACTGCCTGATAATAATAACGCCATTTCAATACATTCCAAAGGAAAATGAAGAAATTAATTCAATTTGATACTTCACAACATGAGCCGAAAATTCGAGATAACATTGAAGTCCGCATTTTCGCCTCTCGTATCTGACCGGCATTTTTTCCTATAACGCATTGGCTACGTGACATTCGGCGTCCAAGTGAATCGGAAATCTTTTACTTATTTGCCAGAGAAAGTAGATGTTTCTCTCAATTATACAAGGTTCTACGGTATTTGTTGGACGAGAATCATGTCCAAGTCAAATCGAAATTAAATAGAAAGTAACCCTGTCCACTACTGTTCGTGTATAAATAATTGGTTTTCTTTAATAACTCATTTAGTTAACATTGGAATGCTTTACTAGAATAACTTTATTAACCTCTGGGGGCCAAATTATTTTCTGATAAACTGTGAGTGAGTGTATGTTCAGATAATGATTATGGCATCTGATGCGAACAGTGTTAAGCCATTAAAACTTCTGCGTCTGAATCCGTAGGTGTACGGTAAAAAATACCATAAACAATAATTAATTAGGCTTCGTTTGGTGTGCAAGCAAGCTCTTTATCTTCTTGCGTGGGTGGAGGCTTGATTATTGGGTTAATAGGTTGATGATGAGCTAACTGGTTATCGCTATCTATTTGTTTGAGGCTTACACCTTACCTAATTTACGTGGTAGTAGTATTGTTTGCTATTCTCTATTGGCTTAGGTTAGGTTGATAAGAAACGATGATAATGATCCACCAACTAAGGTTTTTCAACAAAGCTTTTGCACTGGATTGCGAACAAGTTTTTTTTAACTTCAGTAGGAAGTTATACAGCAGCATCAACAGACGGATGCTACTCAATTTCAGCATTAATCCCGAAATTGACGTTTTTGGCGCAACCGTGTGACACACACTATTTTTTTGTTAAAACATTATTTTCAATATTTTATTTGCACTTTGAGTTTCACGCTCTGTGTCCAAATAAGCGTTATTATTTCTTTCTAACTTTGAATATCTTTCAGATTATGATGGTCCACAGTAATATCTGAGTAAAACATAACAAGCTTTCGCCTATTTTGTATCACTCTGCAATAGTACATCATTAAACCGTTAAAGCATGAGTTATTCAATTTTAACAGCTGCATGGTTTACCATATGTGTTAACGCACTGTCGTTAACTATACAGACAGAGTCGGTTAAAAGGTCAACTCAATAAAAGGGTCCAATACTATCGCAAACATTTGACATTGAATCGATTGTGTCGATTTTGACAGTAAATCAATTTGGTATGCTTGAAATTACAATCGGATCATGACAATTAATTTTTTTTTCGTCAAAAGTTCTAACAACCCAATTCTAAAAGGCGTAAGACGCAGAATCGAATATATCGATTTCTAAGATCGATTTAGAGAACAGCAAAAACTCGTTGGTCGCTCCGAATGTAACAAATATCGATCGTCCAGCAGATAGCCGTAGCAGTTGTTGAATCGATATAGACATGGCGCTTTGATTACTCGATTCAATCTAACTCGTATAAGCACTCTGATCTCCGATGCCGCAAACCATGTTGTGGATTGTGGTAATGTCCGATACCTATCTTTGTCGGCTGGCTGTCGAATCAGCGATCATTCGAATATAACACATTACGTATTCATGTTGGGCAATTGATATAACTTGTTACGGTATGTACGATGTCCGTAACTTCACCATAAACACTAACTATAAGTAGGTACTATAGATTGTTCTAGATTCAGGTGCAGTCAGTATTTTCAATACTTTCTTTATTTCTTTTATTCAAGTGGCATATATCTCTACGCATGCATCGGGTAATGGGGAGTGTATCGCGGTGTAATCAGAACGCAGGCCATTTAAAAGGTCCTTAGCAGAAAATAAGAATGGTGCAACTGGAACTGGGCAAGTTGGTGTTATTAGAGATATTTTTCAAAGAAATATTGGATTGTAATCAAAGCTGTTCCATTTATATGGTAAAGTTATTTTAATTTGTTCGATAAGGTATCAACAAACGTTATTTTGAATGTCTTTATTTGAAATAAAGCGTTAAGACGTTTGATTAAAGCCTTCCAATAATGTCACACCTTTCCTGTTAGCATCAATACATTCCTGATGTCATCCAAATATACCTAAGTGATAATACAAAATACGTTTCATTGCATAATCGCATCACGCCCTGTCCAAGTTGACCCACCTCTGAAATACTTTAATAGACTGAACAATGTGCCCCGAATCGAACTTTACCAACAATATACACTCTGACTCTCCAAAATTGTTCGGTACTACTAAAACTGTCTAAGCATCCATTGATGCTAACGTAAAGACTTTTATACATGGAACCGTATCAAATATTCAATGAATGTTTCATAATTCGAAGCTTTCGAATGGGTGTGTATCGAAAAGGAGACCGCGTGTAGAAGTATACGGTTGATTGTTTGGACGTTTTGACAGCTGACCACGCTCGTTACCACTGTCGTCGTGAAAGGCATCAGTAATCTAAATGCAAGGCTAATTGAATACAAAAGAAGCGATAACTATGGAATGCACTTTATGGGGCCGCGTTGTGTAATAAAAATATTTTGAGCAAGCACAGTTTATCATCATTGCTCTTATCATATTTGCGCCTTCCATTCTTTTGTTTAGAAAGGTTATCTTAACTGCCCACGCTCCACGCCACACCTATAAGCCTGTCGATTTTGTTAAGGAGAAATATTGGAGGGCTTTTTTGGGAATTTATAAAGTAAAACTTATGTGAGAAGTTTTTAAAAGCAACTTATTAATATTACGCAGACAGCCAATATTGCAAAATAAGTGGGTAAATCGGTCACCAAGCAACCACAAACTCATATCTTCTCTTATTCTCTACAAATATCTATACATAAAAATAAATAAAATTGAAGTGTCTGTTTGCTATGTCAAAATAACAGATTTTTGCTGTACTATGCTTATGAAAGTACATACGGTACTTAATGATTATTATTATTATTATAACAAAATAACAATTTTTATAATTTTCGTCTGTTTGTTCCGGCTAATCTCCGAAACGGCTGGACTGATTATGATGAGATGAGATGTTATAAGAAGTAACTTAGGCTAACTTTTATTTTAGAAAAAGATTTGGGATTCCGCGTTCCCATGAAATCCAATTTGTTTTCCGACGTACACGCGAATGATGTCGCGGGCACAGCTAGTCATAAATAAAGATCTCATACTCGTACTTGAAGCTAATTCACACAGCACAGTGACAAAGCGAGCGATGGTACGCCAGAGGCATGGTACAAGACTCCTGTCTCCTGCAGTTAATGACGTCATTAAATATGAACCGTGTACCTTGCCTTTTTGTAAAGGTCTGCACACGTGAGCAGGTGCAGGACAGATCATATTCATCTGCCTCGCCCCTAGCTGCAAAATCGAACAAGTGGGTCTTGATGGTATTCCTTTAGGAGGCTTTTTTTCTTTGGAAGTAGTTTAACAGGCGTGTAGTATTGTATGTTATGGTTTAGCACAATGTGTGTCTTTATTGTATAAAGCTTGTGAAAAGTTCTGAGTCCAACGTTTCGCGTTTCGTGTTGACGCGACGCGATTCTGGTAGAACAAATTCCACAAAGTTTTCAAAGATATTGTTCTTCTAGTGACGCGTCGGGCTGTCGCGTCGCGCCTACTTGAGCCTTTATGCTTTCTTATTTATATTTTCTATGGCATACTTTGCCAATGGAATAGCTCGCTTAAAATTGAATTTACTGTGACTATTGACTTCAGTTTAACCTGAAGTAAACTGAACTGTGATAACTGTCCGTCCGGTGCTAACAAATCAATCCGTTACATCGCTTGCTTTGTAGCTAGCAAAACTTAGCTTTTGCAAATTGGGCTTCAGGAAAATGAATTCTAAGCAAATTAACGTAGGATGTCAATTTGCTTAACAATCAATTTCCCTGACTGTAATGTCTTTTACTTGTGGACTGTAAACAATAGCGTAATACTCACCTGCTGTCAGCGGGATTGTCCAAAAGGGTTACCGCTGACTCGGAACATAAAGGGCTAAGGAAGGAACACGGGTGGGTTTTAGCCAGTAAGTGACACTCCCTTCCGCTCCACCCAGACCGGGAAGGGTCATTTGATGATTACCCACAAAAAAAAAAACACTCATCTGCTGCAGTTAATTTAGGAGAAATCGTCAGGGTAGCCCGCGAAATTTTTTTTTTTAACTTTTTCTTATTTTCTTGCATAAAATTACAAATCTGTGTGATTTTTTTTAAATACAAAAATGTTTTATTCAAGAAATTTGATACAACAATGGCTGGTTGTGTTTGGGGACTCCTTTTAAGCAAATTTTGCCTGAAGTTGGGAGGCCCCGAATTTATTCGATACTTATTATTACGAGACTAATTTATTCGTAAATTATTTAAAAGCAAGTACTTAAAATTCATTAAATATTTTAATTCTCAATTTTTCTTTGGCATTATTTCCTTTCAATTTTCGTCTCAAGTGTGGAGTTAATAAATAACAGTTAGTATGCTCTTCCTAACTACTTGTAAATTGTGAAGACACTTTCATGACACTATGCAAACAATTGTTAGGCCATCTGTCACACAAACGTGATAAGTTTGGAACAAAGGTATTCGTATATAGGTACTGTTTAGCGTACTTAGAACCGACACTTGTTTGAAAATTGGCTTATTAGCTTTTGCCCCGCGGCTTCGCCCGCGTGTTGGTCGGAAATTATCCCACAGGAACGTACTGCGTGGAATAAAAAGTAACCTACATACGTGTGTTAATCGAAGTTATAAAATATCTGTGTTCCAAATTGCATCCAAATCCGTTCAGCCGTTTTTGCGTGATTGAGTAATAAACATACAAACTTACACATTTATAATTTTATGATATTACTAGCAGCGCCCCGCGGTTTCTCCCGCGTAAGTTTCGATAGATTTTAAGTTAAAAATTATTAATTAACACTTCATAATTTATTACTTAGAGGTTTGTATTTTTTCAAAAAGAAAACGATAACTTTGAAGCTGGTTTTTTTTTTTTTTATTAAATTATAATAATGTCTGTATTTTCGTTATGTTCTACAACAAAAAACAACATCGGAAACATCGTGAGGAAACCAGCATATCCTAGAACCAAAATGTTAAAGACGTGACATTTACCAACCCGTATAGGGCCCGCGCGTGGTGAATTACGGCCCACTCCCTCTCACCGAGAGGACGCCTATGTCCCAGCAGTGGGAACATTATAGGCTGACTATTCTTATACTATTTTCTACTACAAATAAATTTATTTGAATTTGAACAAAAAAATTCTGTTCACTAGCCGCTAGCAAATGAAGTTTTTGGCTTGCACTTGTGTCGCCTATCCCAAAGAACCATTCAAGACTTAATAAATCCATTTCCTCTCGCTTCTAAAAATAGATAAAATTAATAATGACTATTCCAGTGATGTCAGTAGCTATTTAATAGACAAAATGACGCAGCAATTACGGCTACAAGCGTGCATGACCATGCATTCATAATGAAGTGTGGGCTGAGCATGCGCATAGCCTTTATTAGCTTTATTCTGCTCCTCTCGATCATACTGTACTTTGTTGTTATCATACGATTAAATAGCTGGAACTTTTGAAATGTGAGGAATATTGAACATTTTTGGAAGCGTAACTCGGAATGTGCGAAGGACTGATGGAAGAATTAAGTTTTTGCATGGATACTGTTATATTGTAGCTAATATTTGGAAAACGGCTAAGTTACTTAGCTCATAATCAAGCTGAGGGGCGAAGGACCTATAAACCTAAGAACTTTGTAAAGACAAAAATGTTCAGCTGTTGACTATCACACTAATATTATAAAGGCGAAAGTTTGTGAGTGTGTGTGTGCTTATAAGTTTGTTACTTCTTGCTCAAACGGCTGGACCAATTTTGATAAAATTTTGTAAGGAGCTGACACCATGGATTAACATATAGGCTACTTTTTATCCCAATATTCCCACGGGATGGACACTTCTGCGGGTGAAACCGCGGGGCGCAGCTAGTGATGGATAAAGTACACAGATTAAAAAGTGTCGTTTCTATATTTGGGCAATGTGATTGAGAGCATATAAAGTATCGAACGCACTGCAATGTTTTTCAAACTGCAACAAGTAACAGAAGAGTAAAAACACTTCTGTCTGTGAAAACGACCTCAGTTCGGGGAATACAGACGTGACGTCATTTGAGGGTAAACTTTATCTTGTTTCAAACCGCACGCTGACGGAAACAAACACTTTCCTATGTACGAACATATGATAAGATATCCACTTTGTAACACAACAATGATTCGTTTTCGGGTTCGGCGTACTTCGTGTCTTATCGTTTCCTCTTTAGTACACTCGCCCTATTGTGGCCAGATTAGTTAATGATTCATTAGGCTTGTTACCTAAGTTCGGCGTCGGTTTGTTCTCGGTTGATCGCGTAGCCTAAAGTGAATTGAAGGGATCTTTGGTAGAATCAAGATTGGAACTGTTTTCTGTTGGCCAACTTGGCTAATCAAGTCGAGAAGTTTTGATATCGAATAGAAATATGTTTGAATTGTTCCATTATGAGTTTGGGAGCAGTCGTGGTGGCCCAGTGGTAAAGCCCGCGCCTTACGAGTTGTGGGTCGCAGTCACGAAACCAGACAGGCGCTTTTATCATATTTTTTTATTGCTGAATGGGCCCGCTCTTGACCTCGATCACGCCTGATGGAAAGCGATGGATGAGGTCTATGATGGAACGAGCGTGCCCAGAAGATGCCTAAAACACTGGAACTCCCACGCATCGACGAAACACAGGAGGCTGCTTGACGCCGAACTCCGGTGGGAGGGTGGTCGCAAACCAGGTGGGCATTAGCCCTACCACCAAGGGAAGAATTGGCCAGTCAAATAAGGTGTTGGATGTGACTGTCGCAGATGCGCCGAGCGCTCGGTTCAGTTGAGTAACTGGTGGAACAAACTGCGCTACACGGGGAGGCTTCTTTATGTATCCCAACAATCATTATCATCATCAGCCTATAGCAGTCCACTGCTGGACATAGGCCTCTCCTATTGCACACCATTCAACTCGATTTTCGGCAACTCTCATCCAGCTGTTTCCAGCTATCCGGCGAAGGTCGTCGCTCCACCTAGCCTGAAGGCGTCCCAAGCGCTTTGCTTTGTGTAAATTAATTCATGACCGCTGCTCTCAAAATGGTGAAGGAAAACATCGTTAGAAATCGGCATGTCCTAGAACCAACAATTCGAAAACATGTGACATTTCGCAACACGCGCTGGACCCGCGTGGTGGATTACAGCCGTATATCTCTCACTGAGACGGCCTGTGTCCCAGCCGTTAGGTACATTATATGCTGATTACCTATGCTTATGCTATGAGTATGGATGAGCATGAAATGTAAGTGTGTAATGTTCTAGCTACTACAATCTGTCAAATTTCTTTGAAATGAAATGAAATGAAATGAAATGATGAAATGATGAAATGATTTTTATTTTTGTAAGTAGGTTTGTACAAACACTTTTACACGTCAATCATGTTTTTTTAAGACTAGATGAAGTCGGCGTTTCCTATCTGACTACTCTGAGAAGAAAGGCCGAAACAAACTCAGAGGTCACAGTCTCTTTTAAAGTCCAGACATAATCTTGGTCAGGTTATATGAAGACCATGTAGATCGATGTCTTTTTTTTTTTTTTTTTTTTTTTTTTTGCGGATGGGAAATCATCAAATGACCCCTCCCGCTCTGGGTGGAGCGGAAGGGAGTGTCAGACTCTTACTGACTAAAACCCACCCGTGTTCCTTCCTTAGCCCTTTATGTTCCGGGCCAGCGGTAACCCTTTCGGACAATCCCGCTCACCCGGCAGGCTTCGGCCCTATGGGGCCCCTCCTCGATGCTGACATCTCTTTGAGGCGCGCGTGGAACACGTACGCGCCGTCCGGAACGGGCCTGGTCCTGATCGGACGGTGAGCTACCCATTACTCTCCGCCCGCAGGCCCGCGCCTACGGTGGCCGGGAGTCGTCGCGCGGCTCCCGACGCCCGGAGCGTCTCCCGCGGCGGCTGGGACGGGAGGCTCTCTCCCTGAGTCGTCCCGCCACCTCCTTCGCTAGCATGACTGCTTCGCAGAAGGAGGTGACTGCCTCCCACTCCCTCTCGCCCCGGACCATGGCTTGCACCAGGGCCGGGCGCGAGAGGTCGCCGCCGCTGCCGATCGCCTCTACGAGGACACGGCGGTGCTCCGCCCAAGCGGGGCAGACCTCCACCGTGTGCTCCACCGTGTCCACTGGGCGATCCTGGCAATGGTGACACCCGGGCGTTTCCTCCCGCCTGATGATGTGCAGGAACCTCCCGAAACTTCCGTGTCCGGTGAGGACCTGCGTCAGGCGGTAGGTGAGGGCGCCGTGGCGCCTCCCTAGCCACTCCTCAAAGAGGGGTCTTATCGCCGCTATCGCGGCGTGCCCTGCGCTGGGTTGCGACAGTCGTTCCTTCCATGTCGCCATGAGATCGCGCCGGAGCTCAGTCCGCTCCGCAGCGATTTGCCGCGGAAGCGGAACTTCCCCCCGGCTTAGTGCCTCCGCGCGCCACTCATAGACGCGCGCGAGGACCATCGCCTCCAGATCCCATGGCGGCAGTCCGGCAATGAGGCTTGCCGCCTCGCCAGAGATCGTGCGGTAGCCCCGGATAAGCCTTATGGCTACCACCTTCTGGGGCGCGTTCAGGTAGTGGGCGGCTCGCCGCCGCAGTGAACGCGCCCACACCGGGGCCCCGTATAGGGCCATGGACCGCACGACCCCCGCGTAAAGCCTCCGGCAGGAGGCGTTTGGCCCCCTCAGGTTGGGCAAGAGCCGCTTGAAGGCGGCCCCGGCCCGTTCCAGTTTGGGGGCCAAACGTCGGAAATGCTCGACGAAGTTCCACCGGCTGTCGAGGACGAGACCCAGGTACCTCATCGTTGTCTCGACGCCGATGTGAACCCCTCCTACCGTTAGTTGGGATCCCGATGGTGGCGCGTTCCGGGGCCCATGAAACGACATGGCCTCGGACTTGTGCAATGCCACCTCGAGACCCAACTGCCGGATCCTCTCCACGACTATCGCAACCCCGCGTGTCATCGCGTCGGCCGCCGCCTGATGCGACCTCCCCTGCGCCAGGACCAGCGTGTCGTCAGCGTAGCAAACCACGCTGACGCCATCAGGGAGGTCGGCCCGCAGCACCCAGTCGTAGCCGATGTCCCACAGGAACGGCCCCACGACCGATCCCTGTGGGACACCGCACGACATCTCTCGCCGGTTCCACTCCCCATCACGACCGGGGTAGCTGACGGCTCTGTCCGTCAGATACGCCTCGACTATTCGACGGAGGTAGGGCGGCACCCGGTGATACCAATACCAATACCAATTGTAAACCAAACTGACTGCCTGACAACTAACATTTCATTTATATTAAAATAATAAATAACATTCTTTGACAGTAGTATGAAATACAACACCATAATTTCACGCAGTGTGACAGTTTTATAAACACTTTATTTTCCTTTACAAGTGTACATCTGCAGAAATGTTATCAACTATATCTTTACATGTAAGTGAAGAGTTAATTATTGCGTTTAATACTTTACTTCATTAAATTCCTGCGTACAATTTTGGTGCAGCGTAAATTTTTAAGCAGATAGACTGTACATAAAGTTCACGAGCCCACTCAATCTCCGACCTCGATTACAACACACAATGACACGTGCAGAAGCACCGCATACATTGATTATTTTCTTAACAAAAAGGTGTGTAACTACTATAATTGAGTGGTAATGCAATTTCGCCAGTAGCAACATCTCGGCTCATGAACGAACTGCCAATCAACTTTGATGAATGGTCGCTTAACGAATTTGTTGTAATCTTAATTGTGGTTTCTTGTTAGTGATTTTATGTAGGGTTGCGTGTGCAAACGGCTTTATTATTTTAAATGTTTCTGGAATTTAAAGATTGCGTGTGATTAGTTTTTTCTTTCAAATTGAGAACGCAAAGAGATTGCGGATTGCTTGTCTATATTGTCATATACATAATTATTACATTTATTCATCTTTATCTCTAGTTATTTACATAATTTATGCTAATAATTATTTAAAATAATAATAATATGTACATTTATATGATAAAAAAAAATATTTATTGAAATGATGAAATGAAATGAAATGATTTTATTTTTTGTAAGTAGGTTTGTACAAACACTTTTACACGTCAATCATGTTTTTTTAAAACTAGATGAAGTCGGCGTTTCCTATCTGACTACTCTGAGAAGAAAGGCCGAAAGAAACTCAGAGGTCACAGTCTCTTTTAAAGTCCAGACATAATCTTGGTCAGGTTATATGAAGACCATGTAGATCGATGTCTGAGGTGGTCTTTTGAGGAAAGAACCACACAGATTGAGAGGACCTGTCCAGTCAGTGCACGCATTTGTCAAAAATCGTGCAGCTCAACTCAAGACTTAAGGAGCTCAACGATTCGACGAACAATACCAAAGAAAGGACATTTGGGTAGGCCACATAAATAACTCAAACTGCCAGACCATGAAAAAAAAAACAGAACAGAGAGAATAATAAATATATATATATATGTAAAAGGACCCACATCGTCTTCACATTCACAATGAAAAAATAATATAATACTTTACAAAGTAAGCAAATGTCATTGTTTAAAAAAAAATCATCAATGTCAATGTGTATATAAAAAAGAAAAAAATCATTCAAAATGCAGAAATTGGAAGCAGCTCAATCCCAAGCCTTTTTGTCCTCAATATAATCTTTAACGGTATAAAAGGCTTTCTGGCACAACTTACGTTTAATGAAAGATTTGAATTTATTAAGGCTTAGATCTTGAACGTGGCTTGGTAGTTTATTGTAAAAGCGTATACATTGGCATCTGAACGAGCCACCTATTTTCTTGAGCCTGGTTGTAGGTACAACATATTTGTGTTTGTTTCTAGTATTTATATTATGGATATCACTGTATTTTTTAAACAATTTTATATTTTTATGGGCATATAAAAGATTTTCATAAATGTACTGAGAAGGCACAGTCATTACATTAATCTCTTTAAATTTGTCTCTGAGAGAGTGTCTCGGACTTAATTTATAAATTGATCGAACAGCTCGCTTCTGCAAAACAAAGATAGTCTGAATATCGGCTGCATTTCCCCACAATAGAATACCGTACGACATTACACTATGAAAATAGCTAAAGTACACTAAACGAGCAGTCTCTATATCAGTTAAATTACGAATTTTTCTAACAGCGTATGCTGCAGAACTTAGCTTTTTTGACAATTTATCTATATGTGGACCCCACTGAAGCTTAGCATCCAAAGTTATGCCCAGGAATACTGTGTTGTCTTCAGGATTCAATTCCTCGCCCTTTATCAACACATTAGTTTTCACCTGCCTTACGTGGGGTAGCGTAAACTTAATGCATTTGGTTTTTTTCTCGTTTAGAAGCAAATTATTAACATTGAACCAGTGGACTACTTTCGAGATCGCGCTATTTACATCGTCAGTAACCAACTGCTGACGTTTAAGTTTAAACAAAAGAGAAGTGTCATCTGCAAACAACACTATATCATGATGATCCTTTATGAGGTACGGCAAGTCATTAATATAAATGAGAAACAAGAAAGGACCAAGAATTGAGCCCTGTGGGACTCCCATTGTTACTATAGATCCGGGTGATCTTTTTCCATTAACGTCAACGCTCTGAATCCTTTTACTCAAGTATGAAATAAGAAGATCCAGAGCAGTGTTTCGGATCCCGTAGTGGCGGAGTTTCCTGATTAACGTTTCGTGAAGAACGCAATCGAATGCCTTGGACAAATCACAAAAGATGCCCAAGGCATCGCATTTATCTTCCCATGCATTATAAATATGTCCTAATAGTTCAACGCCGGCATCAGTAGTTGAACGACCCCTTGTAAAACCAAACTGTTTGCTATGTAATAATTTATGTTTATTAAAAAATCTTTGCATTTGGTCTAAAATTAATTTCTCAAAAATTTTACTAAAGGTAGGTAGTACAGAAATAGGTCTATAATTTGTGGGGTCTGATGTACTACCTGATTTAAACAAAGGTATTATTTTACTATTTTTCATAAGGTCAGGAAACTCCCCATTGTCAATACAACTATTAAAGATAATAGCTAGAGTAGGCGCTACAATGTCAATAATAGACTTGGCTACTTCTACAGAAATACCCCACGGATCTGCAGTCTTTTTTACATTTAAAGAGTGAAAGGTTTTAATTATATCTCTACAGGTAATATATTCAAAACGAAATTCCGAATCGCAACCATTAACATTTTCCTTAAGCAAAGACTCAGCAACAGAAGGTGATGAGTTTAGTGATTTAGTAGTTGAAACGGGAATATCCGAAAAGAAATTTTCAAATGCCTCGGCGACTTGTGTGTCTGATTTTATTATGTTGTCATTAATAGACAGGCTGTAGTCAGTATTTCGGTTACTAGATCTTCCCGTTTCACTATTAATAATATTCCAAGTCGTTTTAATTACATTACTGCTGTTTTTAATCTTTGAACCCAAATAACGTGACTTGGCCATATAACAAACTTTTTTAAATAATTTTGAATAATTTTTAACATACAAATTAAATTCATCAGTGTTAATATAAGTCCTTTCATTGTACAGTTCATAAAGCCGTGTTCTACTTTTATGAATACCAATGGTAGCCCAATCACTGAACGATGCATTACTATTAACCGAAATAGTCTTGGGAATAAAGGTGGAATCAAATTGTTTACAGTATACATTGAAAAAATTATCATAAAGATGATTAGGATCAGCCTGAATACACAAAACTGGTAATTTATCAATGAGTTTAACTTTAAAAGCCTCCAAGCGACTTGCAGTTTTGGGGTTAACAGTGATATCCTTTTTAGCCACTTTTTTGTTTTGATTTTGAATAGTAATCCTTTGCCCGCAATGATCAGAATCTAGTAAAGTTATAATTTCTTTGTGGCTTGGTATAATATCTGTATATATATTATCTAGGCATGTGGCACTAGTAAGGGTTATTCTTGTGGGCTCCAAAAATAGGTTTAGAAGATTGTAGGACTGAAACAGACTTAAAATTTTACTACAAGAACCTGAGTTTTCTAATAAATTGACATTAAAATCACCGCAAATGATAACGGACTTGTTTGAGTTACAAATCCTGTGTAACACTTCATCCATTACCTTTTCAAAGCAGTCATACAATCCTGAAGGGGGTCTATACACACTTAATACAATAGAGTGCTCCAATTCTACACAGGCAATTTCAACCGTACGCTCAACTGATAGGCTCACAATATCTATACGATCTTTAAATTTGAGCTGGTTACTTACTAAAATTAATGAGCCACCATGTATAGCATTTATTCTGCTAAACGAACTACCAACCTGGTGATTATTAAAATTGAATTTTAATAGATTTTCAACTTTATCGCTAAAGCCTAAGGTTCAAAGTTGATTGGATAAATTTGACAGTTTCGGGCAGCTTGATGTGCTGGCGTCTGTACATACCTACAATAAACGATTTCATTTCATTTTTCATTATTTTATAGTAAGTCGGTTGCCCAGTCTTATACAAGACGGTGTCAGTTTTATATCGGCGTTGTTATATTGAAAGCTATAATTTCAGCTGGTAAACTGGATGTGTTTATGTCGGTATGCACCGCTTAGCAATCCTTCCCTATACTAATTATTTACAGAGTTGCAAGGTGTATCCGAACAAGATTGCTAGTGGAAGCCAGGTGTAACAATTACGCGTGTGATTTAAAAATAGCTTCTAAGTACCTGGTTATTGCATCGGCGGCGGCGCGAACAAAAGATCCGAATTTTTATTGAGTACTTATAAAAGGCATGCGTACAGAAACGAGCACTAATATGTCAACAATTGGCAAATTTCAATTGCGATTTTTTCACGAAATAACGAATGCAAAGTTGAAATACGACACTTTACATAAACCTATAGGTTCGAAAATACTATGTTCGTAATAACATAAAATTTCATTCAAAAATAAAGGAGAAAATCGCCTTTGAATAAAGCCAAGTGTATACATACTTACGCTCGTGACTGTACACATAATCAGCCTATAATGTTCCCACTCCTCACAGGCCTCCTCTCTAGCGCGGATTGGTAGATGTCTCAGTCTTCTAATTTTTGGTTCTAGGACATGCTGGTTTCCTCACGATGTTTTCTATCACAGTTTTGAGAGCAGTGATGATGAAATAATTTACACAAAGTAAAGCGCCTGTCTCACCGAGAGGAGGCCAGTGTCCCAGCAGTGGGAACATTATAGGCTGATTATGAAAGCGCCTGTCAGGGTTCCAACCAAAAAGTCGGTGCCATTATCACTGTGCAACTACTTCTCTCTAAAGCTTCTCACACCTCTCTCTCTACTCTCAAAAGTCTCCATGAATCAGCTAAAATAATGGTCAATGCTGCAAATTCCGGCCAATTTGTTAGGGAGCATGAATTGAAAAACCGTCAGCGTTGGATCATGGGACCTTTTGTATTTTTATAAACAGCGCTCGACCTTTGTATGGGATGTCAAACGTGTATGTAAAATAAAAAGGTGCCTTCGTGAGGCGAGGGTTCCCTCGAGTGTTCGCTCAGTAGGCATTACAAATTCGTCTGATTGAACCCACCACACTGTCAATCACTCCTCACATCAATGGCGGCTAATGATTTTTTATTAAATTGACGTATTTTTTCTTTCGATCCAAACAAAAAATTATAACAATAATTGATGACTCGTTTTTATTCGTTGTTTATTAATTGATATCAGACGTTTCTGAAGGGTGACGTCAATTGGTATTAATAAAGATTATAAGATTAGATTATCTTTATTCGATGCGCGTTAATGCAAAAAGTGCATTTTATGTTCCGATTAAAATTGCTGCTCTTTTTTAAACCTATTACTAAGACTTCGCTGTCCGTCCGTCCGTCCGTCCGTCTGTCTGTCACCAGGCTGTATCTCAAGAACCGCGGTAGCTAGACAGTTGAAATTTTCACAGATGATGTAGGTATTTCTGTTGCCGCTATAACAACAAATACTAAAAACAAAATAAAATAAATATTTAAGGGGGGCTCCCATACAACAAACGTGTTTTTTTCGGCGTTTTTGCCTTGTGGTACGGAACCCTTCGTGTGCGAGTCCGACTCGCACTTGGCCAGTTTTTTTTTGTTTATTCTTAATGGTCAGTAGGCACGGGGACATAAATCAAGCTATACATTTCCAGTATAAAGCTGACTTCTCATTGTACAGATGCCAGCACATCAAGCTACCACAATCTGTCAAATATATTTAATAGATTTTCAACTTTATCGCTAAAGCATAAGGTTCAAAGTTGATTGGGAAAATTTGACAATTTCGCGTAGCTTGATGTGCTGGCGTCTGTACCTACAACTGATCATTAAAATTATAATATTTTTATCCATGTGATTTTAGTCTATGCCCAACGGTGGACGTCTTTCAGCCGAATTACGGCCTGTGATGTTACGAATGTCTGTTCATTCATTTAACCGATCACAGAATGACTCCTGCTGCTGTTTTACTTTGAATACCTATTAGATGTTCCTCCCTATTCATGTCATAATTATTACCTCTATCGACATAACTATACCTCTTTCAATAACTACAGGGAATAGGGGCCTGTTCCTAACCAGCAGTGGTATGGTAAAATCGGAATTACTTAACGTATGTAAGCCGGCAGATGTAAGCAAAATAATATCATTTTAAATACATACGCAGCCAGTATTTATGATCTGGCTGCTTTCCTACTTATATTAACATCTTTTGTTTCTCCCGCGAATATACTTTATGATGCTGAGAATATCAAAACGATTGTTCGAAGTATTTCCATACAATCGGTTCAATAATGCAAGAGCTTCTATTAACAAGTTCCGTAATACCCGTTTATTGTTTGTTGTGTGTCATGTAGTCTGGTATTATATTACCACAGAAATCTTCATAAGGAAATAGAAGCGGTAGCTATGGGATTTTGTATGAAATTCCTAGTCGTGAAACTCGGATCATCTATACGCGTATACAACCCGAATCTCTTCAAAGTATGAGTGAACAGGCTTCTTCTGGGTAAGTTTACTCCATCGTCGACTTGGTCTCTGTCACCTCTGACCTAGATTAGAGTCAAGAGCAAATCCATTTCAAATGAAAAAAAAAAAAATCTCATCTGCCTAGCCTTTTCCCAACTATGTTGGGGTCGGCTTCCAGTCTAACCGGATGCAGCTGAATACCAGTATTTTACATGGAGCGACTGTCTATCTGACCTCTACAACCCAGTTACTGGGTAATACGATATCCCTTGGTAAGGCTGGTTGTCAGACTTTCGGGCTCCTGACTACCCGTAACGACTATCAAAGATCCACGAATGACAGCCGGGACCAACAACGGCTTAACGTTCCGAGGCACGGAGGGGTCACGGTATGTAAAGATGGTCACCCACCCACAGACCAATCGCAGCAAGCGTAGCTTAACCTGATCGATTGACCTGTGCGGCTGTTATTATTTAGCCACGGGCCCCCAGTCGTGAAACTCCTAAAACACATAATGCTTAGGCTTACCATATTCTGAAATATTTCATCCTTGGTCATTATCATCACCATTTTTGCCGAAAGACGTCCATTTACTGGACATAGGTCTCCCCCAAGACTCGTCTCAACAACTGGTCCTTAACTTCCCGCATCCAGTAGATAATCGCAACCATCACTAGGTAATTGGTCCATCTTGTCGGAATGTCCCCGTAATTGTGTGTTACGTAATGATACTATTAATTTCGGATGACTTCATTTTCAGCCGTACGGGTCGATCTATCAGGTTTAGCTACGATTGCCGTGGTCGGTCCATGGATGGGTAACCACCTTTACATACCGAGACCCCTCCGAGCCTGGGAAAGCACGTTGATCTGTTGGTCCCGACTGTCGTTCGTGGATCTTTGATAGTTGTTACGGGTCGTCAGAAGCCCAAAAGTCTGACAAACAGTCTTACCAAGGGGTATCATGTTACCCAGTAACTGGCTTGTAGAGGTCAGAGGCAGTCGCTCGATGTAAAATACTGGTATTCAGCTGCATCCGGTTGACTTGAAACCGACCTCAACATGGAAAAAAGCTTGGCAGATGATAATTATGACCAGAGTCCTGACTCCGTAGCAAAGCATAATAATATAATTATTATCCACCTTGAGGTTTGTATACAGGAACAACTTTTACTATGGGACCAATCCTGAAATCGCGAAAAAAAAATCTGCTGTTCCCTACATTTTGACGAGTTATACGAACATAAATGTAGGGAACAGCAGATTTTTTTTTTATAGACCGTTAATGTTTTACTAATAACCCTGTATACAGTCATACATTTTACGGCTGCAAGTATGAGAGGCATCGATCCCTCTTTTGTTTTCTATACATTTTGAGTATTATGACCCTTGTATTTGGTTGTAACACAAACTAATCACTATAACAAGATGCCAATACATCTGTGCGTTATCTAATCTCAATTTCAATGATGTATACGAACATGGTCGTATGTCGTGGGAATCTTTGGCCAATTATTCAATTTTCGAGTTGTTCCTATGTTTGGTTGAGGCTATTGACGGGTGAGGTAAAGGCTGGGATATACGGTCGAACAATGGCTTATAGATTCTTTTAAGTTAAGGGTAAGATAGTGATTGAATGAAACAGGAATTGATAGAACACATAAGATAGTGCCTGTTCTTTTGAAAATGTTCTCTACTCATCTTAAGGAACTCTTCTTGATATAATTTTCCATCCACACACTGTACGAAACGCTCTCTCATAAATAATCTAGGACGTTATAATTTGATACGTGAACTCAAAAGAGAATTTACTCTTGAAAGTTTTTTAATTTATTAGCTTAGCTGGTCAGTATAACTCCTTAGGTACGTTTCGACAGACATATTGGCTATCGCGGAGGCCAATTTTCGCGTTGCCCCATCTATCATCGCTTGCGCTTGCGATCCAAAGTTAGCTTCAAGTGTTTTAGATAATGACGCCGATCTAAAACACTTGAGCGGATCGCGGCAGTGGAAATTATGATTAATATCGGGCTAGTTAACGGTGCTGGAGAGGGGCACGACTCGTAAAAGTTGAGGCCCGAAGGTGCCCGAAGCCACGGATGTCCGTGCGATGGGGCGGACGCATCATTTGTTTGCCTACAGACCGGTCCACGTCGCTACTGCTTCAAATTCATAATTTTTCAATGAGCCTTTTTTTCTACTGGCCGCTCCGTCTCGCTGACAACTGAGCTTATGGTTCCCCAGATAAGATCGCTTTGTGCGCCATTAGCCAAAGTGATTGACGTTGTTTGTTTGTTGTCAGTAATTTTGTTTGAAATTTAGAGCGGCGAGCGTCCGTTTTTTGTTCTGTATGTGTAAAGAGAATCGTGTTGACATGAGAGACTATTGCGATATATCCGATAATGCGATTTCGAAACCGAATAACACAAATTGAATTGCAATACACGGGCTTAATAGCACAGTGGAACACTAATGACAATATAATAGGTTTGTGCTATTTGTACGATTCAATGTCTTTCGTTTCATCACATAAGCCACAAACCGAGGCATTTGATGATGAATGATAGTAATAAGCAAGGTTTCGATAGTTAGAGAAGAAGCTAATGCTTCTCGCTAATGCGAGAAAGATCGCATGAATGATTCTTATCGTTAGCTACTCGGACCTCGATTTGCTTCATATCTTTCAGCCAGGACATTAACATCGGTGACAGTTCAAAACCAATCAAAAAGCTATCCGACCATATCGGGCTTAACAGTAACTAGGTGATAAATAACAAAGCTGTCAGTGGAGCGTTTAACAATGAGTCAGAGTAATTATACGGACGACACTATTGCACAACGGTGAGCGGTCGCTATCTGTCGAATTGTGAAACAATGGAAACTTTTAGAATTTTGCTAGGTACGATACGTGAACGACACGATATGCTACCAGCATATATAGAGGCACTTCTGACGGGGGTCAATGATGATGATGCCAATAATCGTTATAATGGTTGGCTTGTTGGCTTTACTCACATATTTTTTAAGGACTCTTTCGAGGGTGTTCAACCGGTTTCACACGTAACCCAAGCCTAATCACGTACAATTTAGGTTATGTACACAGATGCCACTGACGAAAGTGACTGACTGACTTTCAGAAAATTTAAATATTATATTAGGAGATTCTAAAATGAAATTCTTGCACTATGAAATGTTTTCGAGTCGCAATCGTATCGCCTAGTACAAAATTATAAAAGCACCCAATGAGACACAGGACGATATCGTGACCAGATGAAATGTGGTACAAATTGTAGACGCCGCGTTTGTCCGTGTTATTCGGGTCGCGATTGGTTCGCATTTGCAAAGCTTTGGGGTTCTCCAGTAAGGTCGAGGTGGTTCTCAATAAAGAAATCATACGAGTGATAGTTGTATGAACCGCAATCATCGAAACGTGAGCTACGATAAATGGTTTTGGTCGACGAGTGATGAATTTTATTTATGTGTAAGATATTTGGAGATTTAAGAGAGAGATTAAAATTGAAATTGAAGAAACGAAGTAGCATGAGGCTTATATGAATTTTAAACTAATTGCTGTTTTTTTGTACAACTTTGAAACTGAACTAAAAGAGGCGATTGAGAGGTTATATCCACACAATCTATTGAATTAGTGCCCAGTTCAATTACCTAACTATCTTCCCAACATAGTGAATATCCTTCATAAGCATTGCGTAAATATATCAAAATATTATCAAAATACATATATGACGGCAGCCATATTGTTTAGCATATACTTATCCCTACAGTCCCAACATATACATATCCCTACAGTCCCCGAGTCACCAGCGGTCGAACAGAAATTCCAAGGCATCCCAGATTTTTCCGCAGAATGGTGTTGATTTTTGCGAACCCCCCTCGGGCCGCGCTCCCAAAGTTTGTGCTAACTGCAGCCAAGTGATAACACGCCATCGCTAATCCGAGAGACGACCGCGCTTTCAAATCTATTTGATACAAGCATAGAGAGTTACTGAAAGTGGCACGCAGTATTGGGAACAGGAAAATTGTGGTTTTATACATTTTGTCAAAGAGGATTGGAATCTTTCAAGAATGATCCGCAAAAAAAAAACGAATGAATGCCACTGTTTCAGGTTTGGAAAGATGAGATTCTTAGCATTACATCATGTAGGCCACACTAACACTGACAGAAATGAAAAAAAAAGTCTGGTATCTTTCGTAATCTGACTGACGGAGGCTTCATAGAAACGGATTTAAAAAAAATGAAACCTAGTCATTCAAATATAATGTTAGCTAACACCCACGCTCCGCCACCTCAGTTGTATCTGATTCGCACTATTGTATTTAAGACGGCTTAATCATCATCGTCATTATGAAGTCAATAAACGTTCAACACGTTTCGTTGACCTTGCCTTTGAGCTACATGGTCCCAACAGGACAGTTTGTTAAGAAAAACCGGAAAGTGATTAAAACTTCCAGCTTGTTTTCATTCATTGACTAGTTTATAGTAGAATTAGCTGTTGCTTGACTTCGTCAGAGTATATTTAAAAAAATAAAAATATTCGGTCGAAGATTCGTTCTCCAGGTCCCAGGCTACCTATCTGTAAATTCTGTCATAACGATTGGTTAAGTGGCTTAGGCGTGAAAGGTAACAGACAGATAAATAGAGCTACTTTCGTATTTAGAGTATTAAGTATAGACTTTTTACTTATTATTTTACTTAGAAGGCAAGCAATATCGCTAATAGCAATCATCACCTAGATGATGATTTTGAGGTCGGCTTCCAGTCTAACGGATGCAGCTGAATACCAGTATTTTACATGGAGCGACTGCCTATCTGACCTCCACAACACAGTTACTGGATAATACGATAGCCCTTGGTAAGACTGGTTGTCAGATTTTTAGGTTTCTGAGGACCCGTAACGACTGTCAAAGATCCACTAATGACAGCCGGGACCAACGGCTTAACGTGCTTTCCGAGGCACGGAGGGGTCTTGTTATGTAAAGGTGGAGGCGCTGCTAGTAGAGTTATATAAAAATAATAAATGGGATATTTTCCGACATCCGCGCGGGCGAAGCCACGGACAAAAGCTAGTAACTGATAAAGATTTACGTTCTGAAATATCATCAACCCTTTCTTTTCAGTTTGTTTCATCCAAAGAGGTGGAGGTAGGTACTCCTAGGGAGATAGGTATATTTCTTTTGAGTTGCAAAGTACCTACGCGTTACTTGCGTTGTCTAGACATGTAAATAAAATTTATGTGTCTGGGTTACTTTTAAGGATCTTGTACATTTCAGAATATTTTATATGTTTAGTTTCTTTATTAACCTTTTATTTTCGTCTTACTGCTTTTGTAAAAAAGTCGATGTTGTATGAGAATATTGTCAAGAACTTGATTTTATAATTTTAACTTCTTGCTTCGATTCGCTGTTTTTAAATACACAATTTATTGTTTTTATGTGGAAAATAAATCTTCTCATATACCTACTACGAAGAAGAAGATAGGTGTGTTTTATGGTACTAAATTAAATTAGGGAAAACATCGTGAGGAAACCATGTTCTAGAACCAAAAATTCGAGACACGTGAGATCTTCCAATACGAACTGGGCCCGCGTGATGCTTTAGGGCCCACTCCGTCTCACCGAGAGGAGGCCTGTTTCCCAGCAGTGGGAACATTATAGGCTAATTATGCTTATGCTATACTTAGTTAAATACAGGGTGGCTGGGACATCGACACGCAAACTGTAACCATGCATACAGCACATGAAGAAGAAGCATAGAAATACCTACGTGGTGAAAATGTATGGGACAGCAATTTTTTATCGTACTGTAGGACTTTGGTTTAATATTAAGAATTCCTTTTTAGGAAACGCTAAGAACGTAGAACATCACAGAACCTATCTACAAAGTACGATGTTGTAAGAATTGCAATAATGAGCGGAGACTGGCAAAAAAGTTACGCAGTCCCTTCCAGCAATATAATTTAAAACAACATAATCCGAGCAATCATTCAAACCGCGTAGGGTTGCATAATCCTCGTCAATGCGTTTGTCATCATTCACGCACGACTTCG
Organism: Oligia latruncula; assembly: GCA_948474745.1. NCBI lineage: Eukaryota > Metazoa > Arthropoda > Insecta > Lepidoptera > Noctuidae > Oligia > Oligia latruncula. The sequence goes on from OX419694.1 coordinate 6,947,673, forward strand.
GCTTTTACAACGTAATCGACTTTGACTTTGGTTTTGTTCTGTCTGTCCCCTGCCTTTGATTTTGAACCTTAATCAAATTAGCCTGTCTCGGTCTAGTCGGCAATCGGCAATCGGCCTTTGTGGCAATCGGTCTAGTGTTCACAAGCGCTACTGCTGGCCATGAGGTGAGGATTTTTCCGTCCCTGCTTCTAGCACACACCGGTTATTACTAACGTTACACGGGGTTGGTATCAGAATGACTGGATCGCAAATTAACCACGTCGGTCTTAGTCCAAATCTCAAAATGTCCAAATGTCAAAATACTTAAGTCGCAAAATGACTACATCGTTTTTAGTCCACATCTCGTAGCACTTTATCTATAACCAAATAAGATGTTTATTAATGTTAATAAAACAAGATTTAAATTATTCAAGAGAATAATAACTTTATTTTGATTGGCTATTGCTTTCGCGGAACGGTTCAGGTGATTTTTATTCTTTTAACATTTGCCATTTCATAACTTGATTAACGATTTTTTTGTATGCTTTGATTTCTATTACTGCTTCAGTAGTTTATTGGTCGCAAGCGCTCAATTCCCGGGTCGGGCAAAGTGTTATTGGCTTTTTTTAACTGGATTTTCTCAGTAGCAGCTCGGAGTCTAGATTAAAGCCCGGTTGATGGCAATAGGCTCGCCCCCTATTACATGGGACTTAAACATAACTGGCAAAATGTCGGTGTACTATAGGTACACCCCTGCACAACCCTTCGGGGAAACAAGGCGAGAGGTTATGTAATGTTATGTAAAATGAGCCATTTTAGTACTTTTTACGCAAGTAATGGTTTTATTGGTTGATTGAATTCCATGATCTTTGACCTGTTTTAGCTAAATGTCCTAATAGGCCGTTTGCGACGGTAATAACTCAACCTAGTAAATTGCTCTCTCCTGATAAATGTTTAGTGAGACCACTTTACTCAAAATATCGATCATGGTTGATAGTTTTAGTTGCTGCTATAAAAGTTTCGAGATCAATTAAGATAAAAAGCTGTCTAATTTCTTTATTCTGGTCTAAGGAAGTTATATTTTTATTAAGAAAAGTAAAAATTTTCTCTTAAGTATTCGTTTTACCGTACAAAAGATAGCGGCATTTATCTGTTCTTCACATTATTTTCTTATAAACCCATCATCATCTTCCGTTGTCAAATTAGCCGCGAGTGTGTGAACAAGACAAATCAATATTACCTTATCTTTCATCGGATGTAGAATTAAAAATGAATACGTATTGCGAATGTAGGTATTCGTTCCAATGCCAAAAACCTGTTTGGTTACACCTTATTGCTTGGTAATTAATCATAACTTGTGTACTTTGTAGGCATTATCACTTCTCATGGATTTTATTATGCAATTATAGCTAGCTAATTATTTATTTTTTCCACAGGTCAATATAATCGATTCGGCAGCTATAAGGAATACCATGCAGATTGCTGTGAAACCATAAACGGAAAGAAATTTGGGGACCACATGCCTTTTTGTCTTTAGGTTCACTAATACCCTATCGGAATTCAAATTGCCCAGATTTATTGGACTAAAGATCCTGTGGGAAAATGCATGCGAAAGACCCGTAAGTATCTGAATAATCAGGGCCAAGAACCAGTCTTCGATAGCTGTCATCATTTAACAATCATTTTAACTACATTTATGTTTAAAATTTAATGAAAAAAGATTCTAAAGGCAATAATTGCCTTTAGAACGTTTGTTTTACTACTTTTAAAATTCGTTATCAAATTACAGAATCGTCTATAGGTAATAAAATTGATCGCTAATTCATCATTCTTTATAGCATGTTTTTACTTTGTTGAACCAACAAAAAAGAATACCAAAGTAAACTAGTTTCGGGGTTCGATAATTTGTGAAGCGCGCGACATCCACTTCGGGAAGTTGTTAGTTTTTTTTCTATCCTCAAGAAACTGTGTATAGTTGTTATGTTGTTTATTTTGTTCTTCATATTAGGGACCCTAATTTACCACATGGTGCTCTCGTTCGGCATAAAAAATAATATCTACATGATTTGACGTAATTTGTACCGTGTTATGACGAAAGGTTCGTGTGTTTAAGAGTAATTTCTCCTCGAGCCGTTATTAACCAGTAACTGACTTTTTTATTTTTGTCAGAAAAAGTTAACGAGTATTAGACATGAAGCACGATGTTACATTTTTGTAGTTAATGAACTAAAAGGATAAAAGATAAAATACAACTTGGAAAAAATGGGGAGTCTATTCTACGTTCATTATATTGAACATCGCAATGTATTTTTTTAAATCCACTATTACAACATAGTAGGAAAGTTTTATTGAAATAAATATTATGCTTATGATAAGCGACATAATATTTGAAGTTCATAGATTTAAAGAAATATATTCTGAACGCGATGGCGATGCTTAGCTACGGCAGTGCAGTATCATTCGGTATTAACCACATTCAGAATATAAAATTGTTAATCCGAATAAGGTTTATAAAATATTTGCTTATATTTTATTTATATTCAAACGAGAATATAGTTTATAGCTCGTATCTCGATATACCGAAGTGGTATTCCTACAGTCGGCATTAATAAACGATCGACCGCTAATCGATCGTGAATAGGAATGGCCTCAAGTTCTAACATGTAATATTTGGACGGATGGAATAAGTGAATATAAATTTCAAATTTTATGTAGTTTCCTATATAGTTGTGCTTAGCGAATGTTTGAATATTGATTTGTATTACCAATTTTTCTTCATTAATGGCTACCGAGACGTTATAGAAGTTATGACTCGATAATGATCATAATTTATATGTTGTGGAATGTTTGGGGCGGCACTATGTACGAATATAAACAACCTTATATTAAGTTTTCTGTGTTGATGGCATTCTGGGAAGCACGGTAGCTACGTCTACCTCATTATGAGGAATTAAGATGCTAATTAGGCGGTAAGGGGAGAACTCGGATTCCGTCGACTCTATTTAATTTTTTACTTTTTCTTATTTGATGGTATCAGCATTTGGTTTTAATTTGATATTAAGTTCTTTTTGTTATCTTTGGAAGCAAGTTCCTTTGACTAATTAAGCTTTTGAACGAAAGGTAGGTAAGTGTGAAATACTTGGCTGTACGACTATGGGCTATGAATCAACACAAAGCGTGAAACTACTAGTTAAACGAATATGTTTTCAGTAAAGCTATTTCCTTTATGTTTTAAGCAAATATGTGAAGCATTAACGTTAAAAGACAAAGTAGCTAGAGTTTCCACAGTGGGGTCGTAAAATTCAGTGTGTCAAACATAAACACACATGTTTACACGGCCATTGTGGGGTCAAAGTTAATTTATTTCTTTAAGTTACGTCCGAAGAGCTACTCGGTCTTGCTTAACTGACGAACAACACTACAGAAATAAACACAAAAGCTTAACTTAACCGCGAACACACTTGAATCCTTACATAGTATAAAACAAAGTCGCCGAAATGTCTGTACGCGCATAACTTCCGAATGACTGCACCAAATTGGATAATTCTTTTTCGTGTGTTCGGTATTACCAGGACAATGTTTGTGCAAAAAATGCACCCGTGTGAAGTTGGGGTGGGCCGCTAGTACCTAGAAGATAAACCAAAAACAATTGCCCGTATTTACTGAAACTAGGCGACTCATAAATTAATCTATACTAATATTATAAATGCGAAAGTGTGTGTGTGTGTCTAGCTGCGCCCAGCCGTTTCACCCGCATAAATGTCGATCCTGTAGGAATATCGGGATAAAAAGTAGCCTATATGTTAATCCAGGGTGTCAGCTACTTCCATACAAAATTTTATTAAAATTGGTCCCGCCGTTTGAGCGTGGAGAAGTAACAAACACATAAACACACACACGCTCACAAACTTTCGCCTTTATAATATTAGTGTGATGCGAAAGCGTGTCTGTCTGTCTGTCTGTATGTTACCTCTTCACGCTTAAACCGCTGACCCTATTTAAATAAAATTTAGTATAGAGATAGTTTGAATCCCAGGAAAGGACATAGGATAATTTTTATCCCGACATTCCCACGGGATCGACACTTATGCGGGTGAAACCGCGGGGCGCTGCTAGTATATAAATAAAAGCGCGTTGTTGTGTTTTGAAAACATGCAAATGTCACTAAAGCATCTAAACTCTCAGGTCGTGGTGAAACACGGCTTCAGTTAACAGATGTAAGCTATTCCCAAGAGAATGAGTCTTCCATTCCGAAGGATGTGCAGACGAGGCACATTACTCGCTTTTGTAAAGTATTTTATACGTGAGGTGCGCCATCTTCGCTCCCAATCCCAAGATATTTCTGTCACCTGGCGAGGCGATCTATTTTGTTTTCTTGCATTGTAACACTTGCAGATCTGACAGAATACCTTAAATTAAAAAAGAAAAAAAAAAACAGTGGGACTCGGGAGTGCCGGCAGAAGTAAAACTTGAACAATTACGTGTGTATTATTTTGCATCGTCTTATAAACAAAACAAGCGCGGTGCGGTAACAGTGCACAGTGTCGCGAGTTCAATGGTTTTTTGCCATCTCAAAAAATGCCCTACGCGCCTACAGAAGTTTTCACTTCAAAAAATGCTTCTTTGGTCTGATTTGCTTTTACCGTAATTGCTACCGACTTTGTGTGAGAGTATCAGAGTCGTCCTTCTACACCTACCTTCTTTGTACCACCAATATTTCGTGTCCGTTTATTTAAGCGTATTGTCACCTGTACATAAACTCGGTAACTTGTTGGGCGTTAAACATTTTTGTAAGGTAGGTAACTTAAATGGAAGGTGTCGCGATAAGATTTAGGTAGTCGGCCTGAGAACTAACTCACTAGGTCTTGCGGGTAACTTGATTGGTTTGGGCGTGACTTGGACACTGGTTTCCCTTGCTACTTCAAAAGGACAGTATTTTATGTAAGGAAAGTGACAAGTAATTATTTTATTGATTTCAGCCACCGTTGTTGCAATGATTTATTTAGCCCGCATAAGAGGAAAGTGACAGAGGACCAATCAGTTTTATGATACAATGAAGTTTTACATGACATAACATAACACCACGTTTATGTTCCCCGAAGGGTTAAGTACCCCCACATATCACCAGTTATGGTTAATCCCAACGTAATAGCGGGCGAGCCTAATTGCTATCAAATTGGCAAATCCAGACCCTGGGCTGCTACTGAGAAATTCCAGATGGAAAAACCTAATAACACTTTGCCCGACCCGGGATACGAACCACGACCTCATGCTTAACAGTAGCACTTGCGACCACTAGACCAACGACGTTTATTATTACCCGACTGCTCCAGAAGGAGGGTAATGTTTTTCGAGTGTATGTACGTATTTTTACTATGTTATAAACAGGAACTTGCAAACCACTGCAGCTTCCGAACACAACGGTGTTCGCACTATACTGAATTAGAATCGTGTCGTCACACGATTCTAATTCAGCATGGTTCCCAGAAAAAAGCCATCATCATCAGCTCTGTTTCTTGTAACGTAGAAATATTTATGTCATCATTATCAATGAAATGACCTTATATCGAAGTATCATGCCTATTAGGAAAATGATTGTTGAGTACCTGTCAACTGTTGGTACACTGATCTGATCTAGTAACATTTGAACATGCGACTTTAGATTAGTCAGACGTGACATCCATAGCCCACAACAAAAAAAAAACAAAAAATTAAATTATGTCATAACATCACAAGCAGGGGCGTTGCACATTTCTTTGTTTATTGTTGAATAGTCATTATATGTAAATAGTGAAGTCGTGATGATGGGCAGCATGATAGTGACGAAGCATGTTTCGCAAGCACACGGAATGATAATTGTCTATGCTCGGAGACTCGGCACCCGTGGGTTGGGCGCACCTGCCTATCTTTCTTGGTAGACGTAAACCCGTAGAGATTCCCTTGGCAGATATAACTAGATTTAATATTTCATAAACGTGATTTTTTAAACGTGCTCCCATGAATTTTTAGTTTTTATGGTTTTACTTCGCTTGTGCAAGTGGAAAGGTATCTAAGAACGTACTTTTAGGTATGTTGGTTTTTGGTGCTTCTGTGAGCAGTACCTAATAAAGCTCAAATAAAAACATCAATGTTTTTTTTTATGAACTGGAAGTGGAGCATAGTTATTATTTTTGGCAGAAACTATCTGTCGACGAAATCAACTCCGTGGACATTACTGTGCGTTTCGTCTAATTAACAATGTATACGATCATCGTTCGAACTCTGACTCTGTAAATCAATACTTTAATAAAATTATTTCTTTGTATTGAAACCATCTTCCTATATGACCAATTCGCACTAATTCTGGTGTACGAAAAATGTACTAGCATTGACCTAACTGAATTTTCCTACGGAAATTTTAGCGTATGTACAATGTCAAGTTCTATGATAAAGTTATATGTTCAAAGATACTTTCATAGTCTTTATGTCGAACCTGTCCTCACGAATGTCGTACTAAAACAACTTTCATTGCACTGAACTTGAACGTAGTGTGAACTAAAACTATACAGAGTTTGCACTGTAGTTGGCATTGACCTATAAACATACTTGTAATGTCCTGAGTTGCACTTTACTTGCACTAGTGTTGCACTCGTACTGCACTAAAATATAGCTGTTAAACATGCACTAAGATATTAGTAGGTATATGTATTGATAGTTGAATATGACGAATACGATTATAATAAGAGCGTTGATAACAAATCATTAGTCATACATATGACATATCAATAATCGATATATCTCTACGCAATTAATTTCTATTGAATCGATTGTGATGCGTTATCGTAATGATAAGGCTAATGACGCCACATATAAGTAATGTGTAAATCGTATAAGTCTAGTCTAAGCCCCATGAGATGTCAGGAATGAAAGGACATACATAATATGGTCTAACATTGAAGTTGTTACAGATCATTAATGATGACAATGAATGAGTGACCATAAATTGTCCATCAACGGTCACTGTTGTGCTAAAATGCTAATGTGTCTAGACGCTGGAATGGAGACACATCATTGGTTAAAATTATGACATCGAGGAAGTAGAAGTTCCTGAACGGTTTGTATTTCCCGGTACCTAATAAGGAATTATATAAACTAGGAAATTGTTATATAAGTAATGGTAGCATGATCACCCTATAACGTTCTCACTGCTGGAACACAGGGCTTCTCTTTGTGTAATGGAGTGAGCCATAATCCACCATGCGGACCCAGTACTGGTTGGTGGATGAGTCGGTGAGTGCCCGATAAATATCAAATAGGACTAGTAGAGTTGCTTACTTAAGATAGTAATAAAACTTAAAAGATACAGAAGTCTCTTTTAGCTGAAATATACCAGGAAGTAGTTGCAGCACTTTAAAATCAAAGTCAACCAATCACTGTCTTTGAGAGGCAACAAAATAAAAAGGCAGCATTTATAAAAGCAAAAAGCTTCCTTTTTAAACTAACAAGCAAAATATAGGGTAGTCTAATTTAAAAGTTGGCGCAGACTGATAGCCTATCAGGAGTTGGCTGGCTTCCGATGGCAGGTGCCTGTTTAGCTTTACTTGGCTCCTCGTCACTGGTCATTTGGCTCCAAAAGTTGGAAAGAACAGTTAGCAATATAATGTTGGCAAGAACGTCCTTTATGCTGCCTAATGGCTGACTGTTGTTGTTATCTTGAATGTTTTTGTGAATTTACATGTAATAGAGGCCAGTGGTTATGAGGCCGTGTTACGAAGTATTAATGCCATCGTGATTCCAGTGCGAAAAAGGGATGGTGTTATCGGTCATGTATAGCTCTGTCTCTTCCTTACACTGCAATCATGATGACATTAAACCGTCATAATACGGCACCTGGCCAGAACTATTTGACCTGGGTAGGCAGTCATTTGTTTTTTTTTTAACCTTAGTTAGGTTAAAAAAAAAACAAATGTCTGCCTGTAAAAACGTTCATAATGTTTTTTCTGCTCCAAATTCATCTGTGCAGTGCAAAATGCTTGCCGATGTTAGAAGTCAATCAGTGTTATGAAATGTCATAGCGACGAAAATGTTTGCTGTAGATATTCGATATGTCACTATGTGATACTGTTTTATGAACAACTAGCGTCTGCCCGCGGCATCGTTTGCGTAGATGTCGGAAATTTTCCCACGGGAACGTGCTACCGGGATAAAAAGTAGCCTATGTCCTTCCCCAGGATGCCATCTATCTCCTTGGCGAATTTTATCGAAATCCGTTCTGTGGTTTAGGCGTGATCAAGATCTTAGATATGTACCTAAGGTTTGGATCATTTATTTAATCCATACTAATATTATAAATTCGAGTTCAAAAATAACAGAGTTAGGTACTCTAAGTTATTTTTGAACTCCCATGAGCAATAAAACGAATTAGTATTACATCATTATTTTATGCATAGCTCCTCGAGTAGTCAAAACAACCGCAATGAATCCTGGAATATCCATTTATTTCGCGACCGTCCTGCAATAACAGTTTATTTCGCTAATTCAAGCCCCCATTAAACAAATGAGTGTTTAATTTTAACAATAATTATCTCGATATAAATAGCGACGTCATTATTCAGTTGTCGCCCACTCGGTGACGTTGTCGGCCGATAATCTTGCTCTACATGTGCTAATTAAAGGACATTCCCTTACACAATGATCCCGGCTGTCCGCCCAGAGGACATGAAGGGCACGCCATGCGAGCAAGTCTTTCTTCCCAGTCAATGACTGACTACCAATACTACCACGTTGTAAAGTAAGCTTTTAAAGTCTTTTCAATGTGTATTTTGTTTTACTGCATTCTTCTTAGCGATACTTTTGAATTCACAACCATCCATTGCGGTTTCAGTATCCACTTTCTGAATCCATTTCGAGATGCGAGGGTGATGGTTTTTGCATTCATTGATAGCGACACATGTTGTGGCTCGGATCTGTTACTCAGGGGCGATTCAGTGATCGTCTCGTGATAATCGCGATCACGAGGGACTGACATTTCTTTTATTTTATCGCAAACGGTCGCCGTAAGATAAAACGGCAATAAATAATCTGGGTAAGACATGGTGGCTACGTGTGCACGGTTGCGCTTTTCATTTGTATTATGCGCGTAATTATGCCTTATACAACGTATGGTGGGGTTTATTTATGGTATCGGTCGCAATAGTGAGGGTAATCGATTGTTTATGGTTAATTGATCAATGTAGTGCGTTAATTTAAATGGTGTGCGAATGTAAATGCTGATCTAGGCTGTAAACAATTTGTACTTTAGTTTGTTTTTTATTGTTATTTTCATTAGACAGTGTTGGAATTCAATGCCACTATTAAAAATAAGGAAAACATCGTAAGAACATGTCCTTGAACCAAAAATTCGAAGACGTGTGACTTCCACCAGCCTGCGCTAGGCCTGCGTGGTGGATAATGGCCCACTCCCTCGCACAGAGAGGACGCCTATGTCCCAGTAGTGAGAACATTATAGGCTGATTATAATAGAAAAAAAAACAAAATAAGGCTTTCTATTAGTTTACATTTTTACATGTCATTTGAATAGCAATTCAACGGAATTATATTGATCTCATGAATTCACGCTAAAGATTACAAGCACAGATAACGCAAGAGCAACTACTACACGTGCTCAGCTTACGTACAACAATCGTAAGCCGCCACTTTCGCGCTCAGTCCTGAGAACTGCTGGCTGGGTGAACGTGAGTGCTCCCCGGGGGTGCGATTTGATTTTCCCATCACTAAATAGTACTTGTGACGTCATAGTAGGTAGTCAAAAAATGCCACGCTTGGTTTTCATACAGATCTTAATATTTGCGTTATCTAGGTCCTATATACATATCTGTGATTGCAAGAGTGTGTTTTGCGATCATCATTGGTAAAACACAAACACACTTCCTTTTGTCTGTACCAAAAATAAAAAAAAACTCCATTGATAAATAGACTTATGCAGTGTGTGTTATCTTTCAATCTCTAGGCAATAGATATAAAAATTCCGTATGTGTTCGCACAACGTGTTTCGAGAAATCTTTTTGACGGAAAATATCGGTAACACAATAACTTTGTATACAAAACAAAATAGGACATTATGCGCGACACATCTCCTTCGTCGCGTCTTGTTCCTGTGAATCTTGAGCCGGGCCTCGAAATCGGTGGACATCAATACTGATTTTTTTGTAGAATGGTCTCACGTACGACGATTTCTTGTAAGTTTGTAACTTGGTGATATTGGTATTGATGTTGTCAATGCGTGTTCCTGTAGGTGTTGTATTAAACATTAACCACATACGTAGGTAGTATAATAAAGTATAATAAAGATATATTTTGATTAAAAAGGTTGTCCATGGAGTTTCTTACCCGTTCCTTTCCATAGATATACGCATAATCTTATTATTCCAACGCTCTAAAACGGGCAAATGGCTTCAACTTCCTGACTGGTCGACTCCGTGACAAGTCAAAAGTGCCTGTAAAAGGTTGATTAGAAATAAATGAGTTTGAGTTGGTAATACTTCTACATCTCACATAGTAAGTAAAAGTAAGTACAAATATGACAATTGAAGTTTGATAGGAAAATAATTGCAAAATAAAAACTGGTCAAGTGCGAGCTGGACTCGCGCACCGAGGGTTCCATACAAATTTGTAGGTATGTACCTAAATAGTTTATCACGGGATTTTTGTAGTGTGACTACAAATTTACGGTTATCAGAATTTTTCCTTTACTTGAGCTACATGACATGGCTTCTTGCTAAATTTCATGATTCATTTCATTTTCATGAACGGGTTAACCCTATAGGTTTTGATTCCGGAACATAAACGCCCGTATCTTTTGACTGCGTTCACTTAAAAGTTTGATTTTTTCATTGCTTCAAGGGATTGCAGCATTATTTGATATTAATAATAACTCCACGCGTTCCTGAGAAAAACGGTCTTGACCGACGGACAGACAGACGGATAACGAAGTGATCGTATAATGGTTCAGTTTTTCCTTTTGAGGTACGGAAACCAAAAAAAAAAATGAGTCATGCCTAGGCTTTTCCCAACTACGTTGGGGTCGGCTTCCAGTCTCACCGGATGCAGCTGAATACCAGTATTTGATATGAATTGCAGCGACTGCCTATCTGACCTCCACAACCTAGTTACTGGGTAATCCTTGTAAGACTGGTTGTCAGACTTTCAGGATTCTGACGACCCATAACGACTGCCAAAGATCCACAAATGACAGCCGTGACCAACGATTTAACGTGCTTTCCGAGGCACGAAGGGATCTTGATATGTAAAGATGGTCACCCATCCACGGACCAACCGCGGCAAGTGTAGCTTAACCTGTTCGATCGACCCGTGCGGCTGTTATTACTTAGCCACAAGCCAAAAAAAAAAACAGAAAATAAGAATAGAATAGAATAGAATAGAAATACTCTTTATTCTCTTTTTTCTTTTTTTTTTTTTTTTTTTTTTTCTTTATTCTGTAGTATAAGTGATATGATGATTTATTTTACCCAACATTTAGGTAACTAAGATATTCGATTATACACATTCACCTAATTGTCCCGTATCTTGGTCAATTTACCTTACAAAACTACTTCAAACCATACCTCGCTAGGCCCGCTACCATTACGTATTCTGTGACGCAACCCATTCCCCGCTATCCTAGAAGCTTCTCCTAGTCCCAGTCCCTATTCCCGTCACGTGTTTCCTACAGGATGTGTTACTGATAGGCTCGCGATACACGAATTGAACGAGTTTGAGCCTCCGCGACTCCCCAACGCACATCTAACTGTATTTACGCCAACAAATATGCATTATTTTATTTTTTACGTCTTTTTATGGCCTTTTTGTATGCGGACTGTGTCCTCGCGTCATCTGTTTCTTCCTAACTTTTAAATTGTGGGGGAGACAAAGTGGTTTCGGGAAGTTATTGGGACTACATAGGGCGTTGTTTAAAGTATTGATATTGCATAGGCTGTGTGCATGTTAAGTTGGAGTTTTGTTCTTTAATCAAAGAGTTGTTTAAAAATTATTATCACTGAAGAAACATGAACATCAGTTTTTAATATTTTCGATTTATTTTGAGTATGAAAGCAGGCTATATTTTCTGGAATTTATTTTATACCTCTGCTAGCCGCAATATAAAGACGAAACTATTTATCCTACATAAAGAATTTTATCGAATATCGCCTGCACGACAGCGATGACGTTATTCACTTCGCGTAAGTCAATCTTTTTCTTTGTAACTGAGGAACGATAGCTTTACTTTATTTTAATTTTTCATAGAATAGCTTTCGAAGGGTTTTCTGTTCTTTAAAACATGAGGTAAGTTGCGACTAAGTTCCTTACTCATGAATTGGAATAGCTTATAGTAAAAGTACCTACTAAAGATGTCGACGACCGAGCGTAGAAGGAAATATTTAGTCAGAAAGTGGACTTTTGCAAAAAGAACTAAGTCCAAGAAATATTTTGTTTTTGCGTGTATTTTTTATAAAATATTAATTTAAATCAATCAAACCAACATATAATTGAAACATTTTAAACATCATTTATTTTTTTTCCCACATCGTGTCACTTGTCGTTTGCTTACAAAGTCGTCAAAGCCAACCGTCTACTCTAAATCTAATTTTTTGTTGCTCAATAATAATCAACATAATTATTGAACATAACTTTAATTGAACATTAATAATCACCGTCACGCTACTGAGATATGCATAACGAATAGCTTTACAGTCAAACGTCAAATGACGTCAATCAAAATGGCCGATTTCGAATTGTCACTTGTAATCTGTCCGGCGATCTTCTAATCCATCGGCCCCTTTGACGTTCAATTACAATCTTCTTATAACTCGAACAGATCGGATTAAACTAAAAGGCTGTTATGTAGACACGGCCTAACATGATTCGAGTGTCAATGTTGATCGAAGAAAGCTTAGCGATTTATGCTGGGGAAATTATTTTAATTGAATTTGTTGCCAGGTGGTAAATAATAAGTTTTTTTTAAAATGAAATTGTTTACTATCTTAACATCTGCGAACACTATCACACTAATATTATAAAGGCTAAAGTTTGTGAGTGTGTGTGGGGTGTGTTTATATGTTTGTTACTTCTTCACGCTCAAACGGCTGGACCAATTTTGACAAAATTTTGTTTTGAGGTAGCTGACTCCCCGGATTAACATATAGGCTACTTTTTATTCCGATATTCCCACGGGATCGACACTTACGCGGGTGAAACCGCGGAGCACAGCTAGTTGAAAATAAAACAGAAAAAGCTCAGTTAAAGCTCAAATAGAACATACCGTGTGCACCCGGCTTCTTTTAAATGTCAATTTGAAAGGTCAACTAATTAATATTTTCGAAATTCAAGAAATATTCTAAAATCCTGATTAAACACAAATTGATTAAGAAGTTTAAGAGGGTACTCTTAATAAAGGAACTAACTTTACATCTTCACTTATCACAATTTCTTTGTTCAAAAGTTACTCGTACCATCTATTCCAAAGATATTACTTAAAATATTCAACTTAGGCGGAATGAACCCAGAGTTGTATGCTCGACAATATTGAATTTAATACCTATTGCAATTAAGTTGTGAATTGATTGGAGGTCAGAAAAATAGTTTAGCCTTATTTTGCATACGGCATATTTTAAGCCTATAGCGCATACTCTATACTTTCATGACCTACACGGCTTTTAAATTCATTGAGCTATTATTTGCTCTATGTTTAAGCGAAATAAGCCCCGCCTTGATGATGTTACGTTCATAATAGCCCATAAAATAAACACAATAAATATTACAGTAAGTATTTGAGTATTAATTCTAAATATGCGTCACAATGACGAAGGTCTCGTTAACCTTTAAGTTAAGCGGCTTTTGACGTCAAAATATTTTTCCGGGGAATTATACAGGCTGTTTATATTGAGGGCATTGCATTGTTATTGCGAAGAGGCTTTGTGATTTCTATTGATAAAGGATATTCTAATTCAATTCAACTTGTATAACATAATGCGTATATATTTCTAGGTAGGATAGTCAATTTCCGGATATCAACCTGTATAGTTATGTATAATGTGTATATATTATGTAGGCAGCAACGTATTAGTTACCAAGTAAGCCAAGGTTATCAGGATCAAACCCCTATCAGTATTACATTACAGATTGTAAACCCCACACATATGCACAATACGTTATTGTAAATTGTTACCAACGGATACATGAATTAATATCAGAACTTTTTGTGGAAAATCCAGCCAGCTCTCTAGTTTTGTTTTAAAAAAAGAATATGCTAGGTCGTTTAAATTCAACATGGGGGACAAGCCACCAAAATAAAAACAGTTGACAATCAAAGCTTCGTCTAAAAATTCTTGTACAAAATTCCCATTAGAAACGAGTAAGTTTCTTTAGTGATTTAATACAAATACCCTGTATAAGTCCATCGGTCTATACCGACGACCAGCAAGAATTCAAGATGCTATCACAGTACCGGGAGCTTAGGATTTTATGTGACTTATTGTGTCATAAATAAAATAAACCGTTACAACGACACCTACATACGTCATCGGAACTACGTAGTGATCACTATGAACTTTTATACGATCTTTTGTCCGTTAATGACGTTAAATTAGATTTGGAAGATGTGCCCGATAGATACGTTATTCGCAAGTGGGTTGGGAGGACATTATTCTTTATTATAATGCCTCGTTTATATTAGGGGATAACAAACGACGGTGTGATGGCTCCGAGTCAGATAAAGCAACGGGTTTTAGAATTGAGAGGTGGAATAGATGCAGAAGGATTGGGACCATTTGTAACCAAATGGTGCAACTATGAAGACGTCTTTTACTCTGAGACATGTGGTAGACGAATTGGATTGGAACAAATGACTTTCAAAACTTCAGGCAATGAAATTCGGTCTTGATTTAAATATCATCCACAACACGATACATGATACCCCTTGGTAAGACTGGTTGTCAGACTTTCGGGCCTCTGACGACCCGTAACGACTGTTATGAGAATGATCCAAGAATGACAGCCGGGACTAACGGCAAGGGGTATCGGTATGTAAAGGTGGTCCCATCCATGGACCGACCGCGGCAAGCGTCGCTTAACCTGGTCAACAGACCCGTGCGGCTGTTATTACTTAGCCACAAGCTCCTAACTCGCTAACTGTTGCAAATAATTTCGATGGGATTTTTTTATATGAAGACCTTTACCTTTTTTTGATTTACAGGTATCGATAACATAGGAAACTATACTCTATGATAGAAGACTTTCTCCAAATACGATAACAATTCGAAATCACAAAGAATCAAACACAATATAACTTGCTTGTGTTAGAATTTAAAAGGAAACAATAAGAAATAATAAGTGTTGCGTGAAAGAGCTTATAGTTGTGTTTTGTTTTTCTTAAAACCCTTACGTTCACTATATTTTCACTGTTCCCTAGTATTTCTTGAAGTCACAACAGCAATAAAATAGCGGGTTTAACTATATCACAATAGTACAAACATGACAGGTTCTTAGGGGCCCGCCTACGAACGAACACAGATCGGTTTTCCTCGGCTTACATTTATAACTTAGGGTCTTATAGTTTAGCTTTCGATAGGACAAGTTCTGGGTTTCTTTTGTATTTCAGCATTGAAATATTGAAGAATTTTATAGAGAAACAGTCTATTTTTACTATTTGTTGTTTGCTCTGTGTTAAACAATGTTAAACTAAATTAATTACTATCTTAACATTAACGAACACATCACATCAATATTATAAAGGCGAAAGTTTTTGTGTGTATGTCTTAAGTTTGTTGCTTCTTGATAAAATTTGATAAAATTTGGTGTGGAGGTAGCTGACACCCTGGATTAACATATAGGCTACTTTTTATCCCGATATTCCCACGGGATCGACATTTACGCGGATGAAACCGCGGGGCGCAGCTAGTTTGAAAATAAACAGGAAAAAAGCTAAATTAAAGCTTTCATAGAACATACCATCTGCAACTGTCCGACTTAAAATTTTAACTGTCAATTGGACATATCAACTAATAAACATTTCCGAATCTCAAGGTGCGAGAAACATAAAATTTTTGTTTTTTCGTTATTTTCCCCGTAGGAGTCCAAGTCTGACAACCAGTCTTACCAAGGGGTATCGTATTACCCAGTAACTGGATTGTGGAGGTAAGGCAGGCAGTCGCTCCATGTAAAATACTGGTATTCAGCTGCATCCGGTTAGACCGGAAGCCGACCCCAACATAGTTGGGCGAAGGCTAGGCAGATGATGAGGAGTTCAAGATAGTCTTGTACTATTTTATTAGAAAAGATTGTTTCGTACATATAATGATTGGTAACATAAAAACTCAACCTGAACAGAATAAAGAGCTTACTGCAAAAAAATAAATGAAGTTATGGAATAAAAATTCAATTTGCATTCTCAAAAATAATTGGACAACATCCGCATCTCTGTTGATATGATAATTTTACACGAAGCGTTTTAATTCAAAAAACATTCATGGAATGGACCAAAGATGATACTCAAAGAGTAAGCGTGAAACCGAGAAGACAGTCCCATAGTCCCGAACGTTTAAAGTCGACAGATGAGATGTCAGCAGAAAATTGGATTTCGTAAAATAAATATGTCGCATTCACTTTGAATTAACTGCAGCTCCCACAAATTGAACCATATCACCAACCACACAAGGAAGAATTTCAATTGTTAAGCACCTCCACGAAGATTTGACGAAAAGTTAATTTTAAGTGCGACTTTTGTGCTCACAAAAGATTTTTGTCCACTATGGACGAGTAATGCATTTTTTTGCAAAACGTTATTTATTCTTCCTTTAGTGGCGCGAGGATTAATTTTGTGACAGCTGAGACTTTGAAATGTATACCTTGTTACATATTTGAATGACACTTTCCAGTTTTTAATTTAAACGTGGCATCGCCAAATTGAGACGAAAGCTCTTAATCCTTTTGTTTCCCTTTGTTCAAACGTTAATCCTGTAAACCTGTGCCTTTGATGTGTCGTCGCCATTGTAACCGAGTTTCGTCGTTAATTGTTCCTAATTCCACGTCTTTATCCACCTCATTCATCTAGTTACTTTTACTTTTAGTTAAATCTGTTTTCTTAACTTTCAATTGATACTCTGATATTTTAATCTTCTCAAGATTCTCTTTCAAGGTCTCGTCGAGCTCGTCGTTTACGCTTCCTTCGAAGTTGGTGGATTTAAAATTACCCTCGTTGCCTATTTTGATATTCGGTCCCAGTGTCCGACTCAAATTACAGTGGACGAAGTTAATTAAGTTTGTTTTACGACTATTAAGGTAATTAGGGAGAGGCAGGATAATATAATTATTTATGTAAATAACCATTACGGGTCACGGCCCATATAGTTTTGAATGTTAACGTCGCTTGTCGCTGTACGCAGGGTATTTTTACGAGGATATAAAGTATACGCTAATAAGCATCTCACATGACGCTGTAAGCCGCACGAGGTGTGGTCCGAATTTCGCACGGCTTTGACGATGGCTCTTCGAAACGTTTTAGTGTCCCCAATCGGCTTTCGTAGATATCCGCTAAGTGACCGAAAGAATGCACACAGAGCTAATAAAACTGGATCTTACGAAACTCGAAGCTTTTAATACGGAAATAATGTCGTGCGCCCACGCGCGCCATCCTAAAATACGGATTCCCGACTTGTAAACTTGTGTAGCGTAACTCTTTAATATGAAAGCGCTTAATATGTCTAATAATTTAGTTTTTGTCTATGATGATTTATAATTTCCTCGCTTTTATGTGGTTTGTGTGCAATATTTGGTAAACTGACTTTAATCCATTGATTTACCGATCCCAATAGTTTGTTTACGTTTCCGGGCGCTTTGAATCTAATCGATTCAAACTTTGTTTATTCTTGCTAAATAAAAGAAATAGTATACAACACAAATATGGCCGGAGAATGTGTGGCATGCGTGTTCCTGTAGCAATTAAAAACAAAAGTAAATCACCAGTGTGGCCGATACAGTCTATACAATCCTTAATCATTTCGAAATTCATTCGTTAACTTTGTGAAATTGTCTTTTTATTATGGTAGTGATTTATTTGACAGGCAATACAAGCCGAAGAGACCAATAAATGTATCGAGCCAGTCCCGAGCCTTGTTTTAAAAAGATACACAGTCCATAAAATGAATATTAAAAGTATAAGAATTGACAGTTGTACGAGAACTTAATATATTCCACTAACTTACGTATTTAATATGGTTAACTTGAAAAATATTTTTTTACATAATGATATTGGCAGTATTTTACGTGTTAATATATTTTTGAGTGACATTACGGTGTATTAAGGTAGAGGGCCCGTAAAAGTGAACTCTATACTTATGAAAATATTATGTGCATTGCAAAATAATGGTGGGGGATTTCATTTCCCAGCGGGAAGTCTTTAAGGACGTTGCATATGATCAGGGATACGTTTATATTAGAGTTTTTATGTGATTGGACGTAACGATCGCCGACAAAGAGAATGCTTTTGATTACTGAAATTAATTTCGTGGTTTTCGTGTCAGCCTGTTAGTGCCTTAATTGCCTAACTGCATGAATGTTCGACGTCGACAAGAAGTCGTGAAGATAATATTTTAAAACCACCTGTGCTCGCGATTTCGTTCCCGTGCATATGGAATTTCATAGGGTTTTTTTTTGCGCGAAACCATTTTTTTTTCTAAATAAAATTAGATTAAGTTACTCCTTATAACATCAGCTATCTGCCAGTGAAAATCGGCCCAGTCTTTTCAGATATTAGCCGAAACAAACAGACATACAGACAAAAATTTAATCAAATATTTTTTTCTTATAAGTACCTTATATACTATCATTTAGCATTTAGTAAAAAAAACATACAGTTCAAGTTATATAGATATATGTAGATGAAACTGGGACCTTAGCAATACATTACATTATTGTTTTATTAAACTTATTATTTTTTTATTAGTCACTTTTTCTTTGTATATTATATAAAACTGACTGCCTCAGACAACGACCTACAAATACCTATGCATCGAAACAGAGACACAAACAATATGCAAACAGACCTTTGTTTTTTTTACGATTAAGTTTATGCTTATTTTTTCAATGACCGCCTTCCGTTGTGCAACGACGCATTCTACGCCGAATCCACCTTTATGCAAGGATGTGGCTACGTCATAAACATTCCATCATGTCACACAAACCGAAAATAGCTTTCCAAAACAAACACTGTGTCTTTACCCTCGGTCTCTCTACGTTGATTAAGTTCTTTATGACAGGCACAGAGGGGCGACACAGGACTCGTCTGTGCCCTTTCTGTGTTTCAACAGCTTTAGTATAGTCACACGTTGACATATTGCTCTGATGCTTTACTGCCTAGATTTGTAATTTGGTGTCGGTCTTCTTTCATATCTATGGTCTATTCCGTAAAAATATCACCGGGAAAATTTAGGTGAACTGAGCTTAAAGTGACCTGTCATTTCATCTGACACTATTGACAGCTCGCTTCACCAAATTTTTTACGTTGAGATTGTTACAGAATAGCACCGCTGATGCTAGAGATTGACACTACTGACAACTTACTTCACATTCCTTTTCACGGTAATTTCTTTTACAGAATAGGTAGGGTGATTCGGAAAGCTTCCACAACTTTCTGAACATAGAATTTCATTTTCAACTGTTTTTGCATAAGTGAGTGAGCTTGTCCCACAAATGTAGGGGCTTAGTTCCTGTGTAGGATGTATGGTGGTATAGTCGTATGTGAAACGGTATCGAACAAAACAAACGCTGTGCCGTCGCGGTCGCGTGTTTCCGTTTCCTTCCACTAACTCGCCGCAGAGTTCCGTCTATTGCATCGTGCGATGCATGCTGATGCGGTCTACCTGGCTATCTTGATGTAAATGTATTATTAGATTCATTGGCTGGATGGTTTGATTGCGGATCTGTGTGGACTATCTTTGTTTGCTTAAGTGTTAGAAGTGGGATAATGGTTTGCTTTGTCTTGCGGAAGCGGCTTTAATGATTCTTGTTTAGAAGATCAATGAGTGCGAAGCTTCAAACTGTATATCCGTGGATTTGCTCATCTTGGTCACCTACATACTCATTGCTCAAGATATTAAAACTTTCTAATAGAATTTCTAGATGCGTATCGCAAGGGCTGGTTCAAAAAGGTAACGCGAGAATAGAGTGGGACAGTATAGATTAAACTAGTAAAAAATATCAGGTTTTCTGTTCTTTACACACATCTCGATCGTAAAACTCAACAGAGATCTGGCAAATAGAGCCGTTCTCAATCTAAGAAGTAACCAAACAAGGTCATAATGAACCTTGTTTAGTCGTTACTTCTTTATCGTGACAATAACACTACGATATTATGCAAATAATGTGTGGAGCAAATAACTCCAACATTTGAGTCACTCTTCATTATATGAAACAACGCAACGAAGAATCTTCAAGGCACCTTCCTAACACTACTAATACTTCCTACAAGGTTACAGGCTCAATCAATGCAAATCTCGATATCCAACTGGAATTATTATCCTTACGTCACTAGTACCCATTATTCGATTAGAATCGTGCATATGATTCCGACTCTAATTAGAATCGAACAAGAAAAATATGCAATAAAACATTCTGCATGCGTGCTTTATTAGTCTATGATTATTCGAAAGTACCAATGTTACAGCTGATGGATAGAACGCGGTAACGAAATCGAAAACTACATCTACGGGCTACTTTCGCCGACCTTGAGGAGTTATTGAAAGCTGTATATCTAATTGTGTGTTGTGCAATCTTGATTGTGAACAATCAAAATAGGGTTGCTTAATTTGTTAGACGAGTAGGCTGCCATCCATTTAGATGTTTGAGTGCTGTGTTTTTTACTTTATAAATTTTATTTTGCATGTTGTGTTGTATTGTAACCTTATTGACATTTGAAAATTAAGTTTATTTATCCTATTTTTTTATTTATATATTTTTAGTTGTTTATCACACTAATATTATAAAGGCGAAAGTTTGTGAGTGTGTGTGTGCGGGGGGGTGTGTGTGTGTTTATATGTTTGTTACTTCTTCAAGCTCAAACGGCTGGACCAATTTTGATAAATTTTTGTATGGAGGTAGTTAACCTGGATTAACATATAGGCTACTTTTTATCCCGATATTCCCACGGGATCGAAACTTATTTTAATAAAAGAAAACTGAATATACCACAATCACAATCAATTTTTTTTTCAAATAGGTATTGGTACAGTGTTGGTCTTAGACCGCTTTCACATTTAGGCGACTTTAGCAGCAGCGACCGTCGCCCAGTCAGAATTTCATATTATAAACAGAAGCGTGCGTGAAGGTTTCTGCTTCTGCCGCGCTACTGTCGCGCTGCTAACGTTCTAATGTGAAAGCGGCCTTAAAGTCAGTAATTAAGTTCCTAATACATAGTTAGACATGCAAAACATTACTATGACAGAGTATAATCATCATAATCAGCCTATAATGTTCCCACTGTTGGCCTGAGGGCTTCAATCTACCACGGGGACCCAGTGCAGATTGGTAGATGTCACAAATGTCTTCGCATTTTTGGTTCTAGGACATCCCGTATCCTCACGAACGTCTTCCTTCACCGTTTTGAGAGCAGAGTGGTGATGAAATAATTTACACATAGTGAAGCGCCTGCATGGGTTCGAACCCACGACCTACAACTCGTTATTCTGAGCCGTTACCACTGGGCCACCACTGTTCACTCGAGAGATTTTAATACCTATTAGTATTATTATATATTTTTTAAATCCTTTGTCGGTTCTTCGAAAATGTTGAAGATGAATGCGTAAGTTTAATGATACGAAGTTATTACTTTTTCGAACAAAATACCAATCAACAATAATTTTAATATTTACTGTGCCGTATACTCTTAAGCGGTTTTATTGGTAATTCACCTGCACTGATAATTAAAGTCCTTACATTATGATTGTTTGACTATAAAAGTGATGAATGGATGAATGAATGAATTGCCCCGATCTCAGCGTGGTTAATCCAGACTTGATTAATCGAATGAACCCCAAGATTTGCAATAGCTCCTGTAGCCTCATGTTCATGGTGCTACAGCGACCATTGCATATCAAGGAATAGACCTGGGGGCGCGGTAATGGTAGGGAAGACGTGCCCGTAGGATAGGTAAGGATTTAAAAGCCTACCGGATATGCATCTTAGAGCAAGCATTGGACTAGTGGAGAGATGGGTAATTATTATCTATGGATGGGCATCTTTTATCGACCTTGCCGCCAGTCAGGTTGAGCTTAGCTTTTAGCGCTTTACAATAAGCATTAACATTTTATAGGATTACACATTTAATACTGATTGGGAATTCCGTTTAATGTTCATCATGAGATGGCCGCTAATGTGTAAAGTCTGTAATTATCAAGAAAATAAACGAAATACCTAATGGAACCAAACATTTACCGTCGATCATAATAATTTAACCCAACTAATAAGAAACATAACACACATACTCACGCCATCCTCCCATGTGGGTAGGCAAAAATTACAGAACGCTACCTGGTACGATCCTTACTGTATATTCTTTTTGCTTTGTTTACGTCTGGTTATATCATGTATAACCAGACGTAAACAAAGCCGGCTGCAAGTACTACGCACCTGACCTTACCGAAGAACATCATCAATCATCATCATCATCATTTCAGCCGAAAGGCATCCACTTCGACAGTTTCTGTGCTTCTCGCATCCAACGGATTCCTGCGGCCGTCACAGGGTCTACGGTCCAGCTTGTGGGGAGGCCTTCCAACGCTACGTCTTCCGGTACGCGGTCGCCACTCCAGAACCTTTCGGCCTCATCGGCCATCTGTTCAGTGAGCAATGTGCCCTGCCCACTGGCACTTAAGTTTGGTAATTCTTCGGGCTATGTTGGAACAAATCAATAAGTCACACACATCAATATGTCGTTCTAGGGCGTCCTCTCCCAGCGTTTCCAATCACATCAGCCTGGTCAATATTTTTCGTTAGTCGCCTTTCATTCATTCTCTCAACCCTCTTTCAAATTTTTGTCACTACATCTTCTTTTATAAACTACAAAGTTGCCTTATCAGATTATTCCTCTTCTCTTAATTTAGTAATTAAGACTATGATAGCATTGAAAAATACCATGAATATAAATAGGTTAAGGGATAATCTTCTTAGCGTATCGATGGAAAAAAGTTCAAACATCTTTGGCCCAAAATTCTGGTGCGCGAACTCCGCTTAGTGACGCAGTCATAAGATCATCAAATAACAGGGATAATAATGTTTAAGTAAGGCGATCTTGTAACCTAGTAATAATTGTGTGATAAGATAAATTGATCTATTGGTTCGGGGCCTATAAACCTCGAAGGCAGTGGCAATCATAACATCGAAGAAACATCGTCTAGAAATATAACTAATTTTTTTTTTCGATCCGAAGTTCGAAAGCGATTAATGTGCGCAATAATTACACACATGTTTGCTAACTACTTTTAATTGTGGGTGGAATCGAATCGTGATTTTCTAATGAAGTAGTAGTCAAATATACAGTGAGAGCTAAGCCACACGATGCGTTGCCAGCGCGTTGCGATGCCTGAGCAGTGACGCTACGTCATCCTACATACAAACGACAGTGACATGCCAGTTGCCACACAGAGTTTTGCGATTGCACGCTCAACGGACAAGGGGACCAGAGAGGCAACGGATGTTGCAGTGCGATGTGGAGCGTCGTGGTCGGAGCCGCAGCGGCACCGCAGCGCAGTGTTGTTTGTGTATAGTAATACTAGCTGCGCCCCGCGGTTTCACCCGCGTAAATGTCGATCCCGTGGGAATATCGAGATAAAAAGTAGCCTAGCCCCGCCGCTCCGCATCGCACTGCAGCATCCGTCTCCGCTTCGCCTCTCTGGTCCCCTTGTCCGTTGAGCGTGTATATGTTAATCCAGCAAGTCAGCTACCTCCATACAAAATTTTATCGAAATTGGACCAGCCGTTTGAGCGTGAAGAAGTAACAAACATATAAACACACACACACACCCCCTCACCCCCATACACTCACAAACTTTCGCCTTTATAATATTAGTGTGATGTGATAGAAGACTGACACACCTAACACCAAGACGCTGCGACGTCGCGTCGTAGTAAGAAGCGTTGTGTTGCGATACTGTATTGCCCCTGTGGCACTCAATGCGTTGAAATAATAGCGCTGCGACGACGCAACGCCCGTGTGGCCTCACTCTAAATGTTGATCTGTAGAAAAAAGTTGCTAATGCCACCACTGCCACACCCTGTGCATATTTTGAGGACCGTCTAGACTCGAGACTGTTTATTGGATTATGACGATTGACGCTCTGTGGTTAACAGCCGCGTTTTCTTAATTATTTTATCTGTCTTACAGACACGTCGCTTGGTCGTGGTGTTAAGGCTCCCGCAGACAGACGCGATGCGACTCTATTAGAACAATTTCTATGAAAAGTTCATGGAAATTGCTCGCGCGTCGCGTCTGTCTGCGGCCTTTAGTCTGAATTCTTGGCAACGTCCGTTTTCAAGGAGAAAACGTTAGAAACGAGATTTAAAGTGACGTCCCCTAATTTTGGTGCGGAGTTGTGTTCTGGTGAAAACTTCTGAAGTAAAATATTGCAAATAAAGTGCAGATTTTTAGATGAAATATTTCTAGAATGCAATATTTACAGTCAACAAAAGAGATAAGTATGCAGGAACGTCGGATATAGGTAGTTGAAGTTTAGTAAGAAACCGGTGGATGTTCTCGAATAAAATATTATTTTATTAATAGAAAACAAACAGCTCATTTATCAAATTAAATGTCAGTCGACAACATCCATCGGTTTCTTACTAAACTTCAACTATATCCGACGATTCTGCATACTTATCCTTTTTGTTGACTGTACATAAGATAAGATCAAGAACAAATACGTATTGGTTTAAATTATACTCTGTCTACGTACGTGTGCCTAAATCATCACCATCATCATCTGCCTAGCCTTTTCCCAACTATTTTGGGGTCGGCTTCCAGTCTGATTACCGAATACCAGTATTTTACATGGAGCGACTACCTATCTGACGTACGTGTGCTACTTATTAATATTAAAATATTTAAGCTACAATTTCTATAGTTTTTTTATTTTTATTAGCCGACAGGCATTCTATGCTTTTTCACTTGAAATATAAAGACCCATAATCTTATAAGAGCCCTAACCCAACTAGACCTTGAAACCCCAGTCGGCTTCTTATAGGTTAAGTACCCATGGGTGTTTCAAGGTTCCATTATAACAATTGTTGTGTAATTCTCTTTAAGTGGAATGCAAAGATATAAATCGTGCGCCATTACGGCGCTTATATGGTTATATTTAAAAGTAAATAAGTAGGTAATACAAAATAATGATTATATTTTCAGTACACGTGGAAGAAAAAGTGAAGGGCGTAGGTTTCGTAACGCCACGAGTTCAAATAGGGTTCATTCAGTACCTCAGGCAAGTATTTATAGCAGTTCTTCCTTAATGATGAGTTTTTATGGTTTTGTTTTTCCATGTACTGCACCAGACCAGCATAATGAACCTATAATGTTCCGACTGCTAGGACTGGAACACAGGCCTCTTTGTGAGAGGGAGTGGGCCGTAATCTACCACGCGGGCCCAGTGCGGGTTGGTAGATGTCACATGTATTCGATTTTTTGGTTCCAGGATATGCAGGTTTCCAAGATGTTTTCCTTCACCGTTTTGAAAGCATTGGTGGTTAAATTATTTACACTAAGTAAAGCGCCGGCTTGAGTTCAAACCTCTCGTACGTCAGGGCCACCACTGCTCTAGTAGACCAGCATTCATTTATTGTTTTTTTATCTATATCAGTATACAAGAGATATAACAGTAGACTTTATACCACGCTTCATATTTTGTGGGGATAATTTAGTTTCGATTTCAACGCCAGAAAGGTCCAACTACAAAGTTATAACTGCTGTTTGTTTACCCAAAATAAACGGTAATTGAAATGTTCACAAAACCCTAAAGTGCATTCAGTTTTAGATTGAAACTAACAAAGAGGGAGCTTTACTTCCCCTCAAAGTTCGATATATCACGAGTGACAGCCCACAGAATCGACATAATTAAGTGACTTCAAAGTGAGATAGTGTACACGGCCGAATGAACTGTCCAGGACAATTTGGCCGACGAGACGGAAATACACCGGGGCAAAGGAATCGGCGAAAGAGTGTTAAATACTGCAACCGGGAACAAACACGTCCGAGGATGTCATTTTATTTTGTGTCTCGGCGAAAAATGTCGACTTGTGGCTCTTTTGAATGTTCTGTGGGACGTGCGAATTTGAAACCGTGTCCCTAGGAGTTATATTTGCAGGACTGTAGCTAGTACAAAATTGTATGACTATCACACAGTGTTCACATAGAGAAGTGTCATGTGGTTTAGCTTTTGTGTTAGCTTTTCGTTCTTCTTTTCTTTTATTTTTCTTCATCACACTAATATTATAAAGGCGAAAGTTTGTGAGTGTGTGTGTGTTTATATATTTGTTACTTCTTCACGCTCAAACGGCTGGACCAATTTTACTAAAATTTGGTATGGAGGTAGCTGACACCCTGGATTAACATATAGGCTACTTTTTATCCCGATATTCCCACGGGATCGACATTTACGAGGGTAAAACCGCGGGGCGCAGCAAGTTGGATATAGTACTGAATTTTCGTATGCAGACTGGGAACGTCTTTAGTTTAGAACGCAGTTTAATTGATTACCTTATATAATATCAAGTCAGTTTTGCGTTACCTATACCCTCTACGATATAGTTTAATTCAAGGTTAGTTCTATCAATTACCGTTTCAATTTAGTCCTTGTATGAATAGCTGGAAATCCCAAATACTCTTACAAAGCCGTTAAAGTCACACAGAATAGCGCAAACAATTTTCGGTCCTCACGTCTAATCCTGTTCAGGAAACCTGTTGTTTTAGGCTGAAACGGAACTAAGCTCGACCGCAGCTTCAGCATTCATTATCAAACAGTGGTCGTGGCTTCGCATTGCAAACAGTCGGTCCCTAAACCAACCACGTACGAGAATAGGCTTACTTCTCTAGCTCCATGCCCCAAACAAGTGCATATAAAATATGCTGTCGTTGTCAAAGGGCTATTTGTCTCTTTCGGAATTGTAGCAACATTTCACAGCGATGTACTCACATTTTATCTTGCCTCTGTTTTTCTATTTTCCTCACTTGATGTATGGGACGCATTTCCGCACTTTCGAATAACACTCCTGTATTCCCTTTTATGTGCGCACAGCTTTAAAAATGTATTCGCAGTTAGGGGTGGGCTTTGGCGATACGAAGATGTGTAAAGGAATTATTCAAGAAGCCCTAGCATTTGGGCTACGGTTGGGGTGTAGGCTTTCGATGTTTTCGATAGAAAAAAGGAAAATTGATAAATCAGAATATTTATGTTGACATAGTTCACGTGTGGTCCAGGTTTGAATTTTTTTTTATTCTTAGCTGCAGCTAAAATAAATTAATATTTTCAGCAAGAAAATTAAATGAATTTAATATTCAAACCAATCAATTAAACTTCCTGCATCTCGAGTGGTGATAATAAATAGAATGTTTTTATTTCCACGTCTAAACATAACATTAAATTGAAGTACCTAAATTGCTCAATGTTCACAACCGGTCAATTAACAAGAGCCCTAACACTACATGCGATAAGTTGTACGTTCAAATCAAACACACCACACGTCATATCAAGCGAACCTCATAAGAACTGTTATCAGTAAATAGAATCTCACGTCCGACCACACGCGGCGTTGTTTTTGCGCCAACAAATTCTAATCGTCCATAGTAATGACCTTAGTACAACGTTTACAAAACAAGTATTAAATTACCACTGTAATATATTACAATTACCGTTCGTGAAGCGTATTTCAATGGCCGCGATATTGATCGCTTAGCATTTCATCAGGGCGGCAGGGGCGGAGGCATTATCTAACCGAACTAGGAAGAGATTGCAATTGTTGATCTATCTTCACTAGTATGCCAATTAGCCAATTAGAGAGCGCATACAACGCCAGCTAGTTTAGATAAGCGTACGTTTTCGTGGCCTCACTGGGGACATTCCTTTTGTGCAGTTAAATCATTAATTCAAGTGAGGGAGAGTAAATGTGTTTTTATTGGCGGCGCAAAGGTCGACGCGATTTGTTCGTGTAATGCTCGATGCTAAGCTTAATTTTCGAATTAATATGCAGCTTATGAAGTTTCTCATTAGATGAACGTCGGGTGACAAAGTGTTACAAAGTGAAACGTTTATTTTGTTGACCATTTATGGAGACGTTGTCGTCGACGTGATTCTGTTGGAGCTCTATTCTTTAAGATCAGAGTAAAGAAGTGCCGCTCGTTACCAATTTGAATAATAAATTAAATCATTAGATCTAATGGATAAGTTCTGTAGAGGCTGTGTAGTCCTACCTTTAGCAGTAGGTACAGGCTGGTGATAATTGTCGGTGTGTTCCATTCGAACGTTCAAGCAAGTGTGAAATATTTTATTTAATAAGGTATTTTTGTTTAGTAGATGCAGTGCTAGAAATAACGTGAAACTGTAAAGTCCATACTACATAAAAGTCAAAGATTTTTAATTAAACTTCGACAGTACCTAATTACTGAAAAGATCTATTAGTGAGCACAAATGTAACAGGAATCTTATAGGAGTAAAACGTATAGTCGATACACATTTCCTGGAAAATTGTTTGATTGAATATTATTTTGTTAAAATGTTTGTTTCACCGATATAATATTTTGTATTTTTTTTAAGCGTGTCATTTTTTTGAGCGTGTACAACTGAATAATTAAGTACTTTGTTCAAAAATATCTTATTTAGGACAACTACCACCGACTATCTTATCTAAATCGACTATCATATTAGAAGTACATAACAGCTTTTCCTCTCTAACATTGTAATCACAGAAAACTCTTTCTTAAAACTACCAAAAACTATTTATTTAAATTCGAACAGTTTGAAGCGCAGCCCGCCCTAACGAAAGAAAGTTTCATAGCTGAGGCTTAATTTGGCGAGTAATTAGATGTCACAGAGAGATCGTGAGGAGAGAACCGACGAACGTGTAGTGGAGTCGACGATTCGTGAACGGGCAAAGTTGTGTCGTAATGCAGGTGAAGATGAGTAGTTTAATGCGGTGTGAAAGTTTAGTTGTGTTAAATAAGCTTTGCCACGATGCTTGCTTACGATTTTTTTTTTGGAAAATCAGAGAGCCAAGCATACGTGGTTCGATATAGACTCGCGAAAGAAGTTTCTTGAAGTTTAAGTCTGCCCTTGCGATATTAAAGGCTCCTACGATCAGGCGCGACACGCGATATAATCGCGCGCGACACTCAGGGGCTGCCTCCACGAGCGAGAGAATCGCGGCGATATTATCGTCGTGCCACGTATTTCTATACACTCTCTTAGAACGTGTCTCCACACGGCGATTTCATCGCCGCGGAAATTTGATGGCGCGGCGAGACTATCGCCGCGATTCTCTCGCTCGTGGAGGCAGCCCCAAAGGCACCGCTCGTTGCGAGACTTGCGGTGCCTTTGTGTCGCGCACGATTTTATCGCGTGTCGCGCCTGCTTGAAGGAGCCTTAATACGTTTTTTACTGAAACACGGATTCGACTGTGCGTTGCCACAATTCGTCTTTCTTCGGTCTATTAGATGGAACTTGAATTTAAATTAATTATCGTTCGCTTTTATAAAGCAATATCAGAGTAGGTACGGTTTTATATCCATTGTCGATTGAGCTTCCCTAGTCGTCTCAATTATTATGGAAAACCTTTTGTTATGATATGTGATATGCCAAGTCGAGCAAAAAGCGCCACGGCCGAATCACCCTTTTCTCGAAACAGTTCAGGCCATTTTCGACCCCCCTATAACTTCGTTGTGGATAAAACTAGAAGCCTGAATTTTCAGTAACACTAAACAACCTAATTTCATATAATATGTATTACTTGTGAGATACATTGTGTTTTCATGCGATGGCCAAGTCGATCTATTTATTTAAAACATAAACGATTTTTAATATTGATATGGTCATTTTAAGATGTTGTAAGGTTAACTAATTACGTAATAACTTAAGACAGAAGGTCCCTTAAGTAGGGACTGAATAAATTAACCGACTTTTTATTGCATGGATTTCACAACTTTTTACGGTAGAAGAACTGAGTTGCGAGACTTGGCTTTTTTACAAGTTATGTTTTTGATGGCATAAATATATTCCTGAAAGAATTTTCTTTTATTTAAGTTAGAGAATTTTGATTATTAAATAAATTAAATTGTACTTCTGCATATTTCTCTGTGTAACGTAAATAGTCCGACTATTTTCAATGATCCCTCATAAGCTGTTGAATGAGATGTCAGTTTAATTTCGGAGTGATTTGTTCGTTTGACAACTTTTTGGTGTCCATAGAATTAGTTGCTCTTGGATTACGATCAAACTACTTATGAATATCAAAATTACATACCTACATGCTTTTTATAGATGTGATATGTATTTCAAATTGTACCTAATTATGATGAGTTAAGGAGAACCTCGATAAGTGCTAGTTCACAAACGCTTTGGTATTTTTCTTACGAAAAAAAAAATGGGTACCTACTGTGACTGTAATAATGGTTTGGCGTTCTTAGAATTTGTACAAAATACTGCATCCCATTAATATAAATGGAATGGGTTTCTGAGAGGTTTACTATTGTTTTAGAATTTTCAAGAAAAAGGAAATTTTGTTATTGATTAGTTGTCAGATAGTAAATTTGAGACTTAATGCGTTTCTAAGGAGGCCACTATCGTGTGACAATCTATATATATAAAAGAAAGTCTGTTAGTTCCACCACTTATAACTCGAGAACGGCTGAACCGATTTGGCTGAAAATTGGTGGGGAGGTAGCTTAGGACCAGGAGACGGACATAGGATACTTTTTTTTTTTTTTTTAATAGTAGGAGTAGGGTAGGAGTAGGGTAGAAGTAGGGTAGGAGTAGTGTAGGAGTAGTGTAGGAGTAGGGTAGGAGTAGTGTAGGAGTAGGGTAGGAGTAGTGTAGGAGTAGGGTAGGAGTAGGGTAGGGTAGGGGTAGGGTAGAAGTAGGGTAGGAGTAGTGTAGGAGTAGGGTAGGAGTAGTGTAGGAGTAGGGTAGGAGTAGGGTAGGGGTAGGGTAGAAGTAGGGTAGGAGTAGTGTAGGAGTAGTGTAGGAGTAGGATAGGAGTAGTGTAGGAGTAGGGTAGGAGTAGTGTAGGAGTAGGGTAGGAGTAGGGTAGGAGTAGGGTAGAAGTAGGGTAGGAGTAGTGTAGGAGTAGGGTAGGAGTAGTGTGGGAGTAGGGTAGGAGTTGGGTAGGAGTAGTGTAGGAGCAAAACAACGTTTGCCGGGTCAGCTAGTTTTAAAATAAGAATCTATTTATCTATTATCTATGATATATATATTATATTATACTAATAATAAAGCTGAAGAGTTTGTTTGTTTGAACGCGCTAATCTCTGGAACTACCGGTCAGATCTGAAAAAATCTTTTTGCATTTGATAGCCCAATTCTTAAAGAAGGTTATAGGCTATTTAACATCACGCTACAAGCCTTAGGAGCTGAGCAAAAAGAAACTCAAACTAAAAAAAAATGATTTAGGAGAGGCCTTTTCCCAGCATTGGGAAAGATAAAGTTTTTCAAGATAATCTTTTTATCAAACTTTACTGGTCACTACAAAGTTTAATAGAAAACCATTACATTTAGACATTAGAACAGCATGTCTGTTCAACCAAAATTATGACTATCTTTGGCTCGCGTGACATAAGATAATAAACATCATCCAAACTCATTTAATTTGTTAAAAGAAACACTTTCGACTTTTTGCACATTAACTTAGAAACTTTAAGTAAAGCACAGATATTATAATTTCAACCATTACATTAGCTTAGTGAGCTTAATTGCGACAACAATAAATGTAATGGCGGCTTCTCCCGTTAGAAATTGTTTTTGTAATACAAGGTGGCAGGGTCATTGATGCATAATCTGTTACCATAGATATAGCACATGATTCTGAAACGAAAACTAAAAGTTTTCGTCGGTTATCAAAAAAAAAATCTGCTGATTCACAGAAAAGTGCAATACCTACGCATTAAAATGTATGAAACAATTATAAAACTACTAGCAGCGCCCTGCGGTTTCACCCGCATGAGTGTCGATCCCGTTCGATAGACACGTGGCGCCATCTATTGTCATAATAACGTTATTGTTGTTTTCCTCGGGAATAGAACTTTTTTTCGGGATGAAAGGTATCCTATGTCCGTTTCCGTATACCTGACAACAGTGACAACGTATATGCAAAATTTCATGATGATCGGTTCAGTGGTTTAGGCGTGAAAAGGTAGCAAATAAACAAACAAACTTACTTTCGCATTTATAATATTACTAGCTTCCGCCCGCGGCTTCGCCCGCAAGGAATGTCGATAAAAACTATCCTATGTCCTTCCCCGGGATGCAATCCATCTCTCTGAAAAGTTTAGGCGTGAAAAGGTAACATACAGACAGACAAATAGAGTTACTTTCGAATTTATAATATTAGTACTATGGATATACTAGCAGCGCCCCGCGGTTTCACACGCGTAAGTTTCAATCCCGTGGGAATATCGGGAAAAAACCTATCCTATGTCCTTTCCCGGGACTCAAACAATCTCTATACCAAATTTTATCTAAATCCGTTCAGCTTTTTAAGCGTGAAGAGGTAACATACAGACAGACAGACACACTTTCGCAATTATAATATTAGTATGGATATAATATATACATATATATATTATACATAGTTAGGATTTTTTTTAATAACCGACGAAAAATTGGAATAGAATTTTTTTTTATAGAATCATGTAATTCATGGTTACAATTTGCACGTCGATGCCGCCTGTCTAGCCACCCTGTATTATTATTATGCATCATTATTGATTCCACGTTTACTTGTAATAACAAAAACGTTTCCTGCAAAAGTAGTAAAATAACAGAAGTAAAATAATATCGGAAATTAGTTTTGTTCGTAATTATTATAGGCATTTTCTCAGTTCAATTTTAATTGTATTTCTTGACCATTTTATCAGTGTTGGAAATTGATATTTGATTTGAATTCCCGTTTTATTGTCGTATCCTTTATTATTAAATCGCGCTTCCTTAGTACTCTTCGATAGTGTGGGCTCTTGACACTAGCAGGGTAATTGCGTAACACACTATCAGTAGCAATGAGTTTCATTTTGACAGTTCAACAACATTCATTGCGTTATTTGCGTTGTTGAGTAGACACATTTTTGGAACATATGGAGCAATGGATTAGAAATACGCTTCAAAATTATTCAAATTGAGAGTAATAGTGTGTTACGCAATTAGGGTGCCGATTAAACTTGGATCGTCTTATTACAAAACGAGGATTTTATTTAGACATCGAACCATTTTTAAATTTTGAACTATAATCTGACAAAGTTAAAGTTCTTATTACAAAAAATTAAGTAAACCTCGAGTCTAAGTTGTCAATTTTGCTTTCAGAACTTTACGATCGTCGAAATAAAGTTCGAAATACAGTGACTGTCTCGTGGTTTGGGCTAGGTCTAAAGTTAGAACTCATTTTGTAATAAGACGGAGAGAATTTAGCAGGAATATAAGTCACAAATAAGCACTTTTGGTTTCTTTTGAATCGAAAGGAAAATAATCAATTTAATATTATTATAAAAGTTGGCACTATTCACATTGAAGGAATTAAATATCCTTTCTCTCTTCTGAATAGATTCAATGAAAGTAACTACTGGTGAATCTGAAGAGATTCCTTATTTACCCGGATAAACAAAGACATTTTCATCCTAATAATACAATGCAATATATTCGGACATTTTCCGGGAAAAATCTCGATTCGCTCATTTCCGTATTTACCAAACTACGGAGTAGGGGTGTATCAAAGAACTAAATCCCGTGTTAACGAAGGTCCGCACTGTAATCCCGGTCCCGGGACATACGGACACAATTAACAGGCTACAGCATTGTCTAACATGTATATTAGTAGTTACAGGAGTTAGTGAAAGAACGTACAATACGTACATTGCGGGATTTGTTCCTAATGTAATACAAATACGTGTGTAATTAAACTGTTTTGTTTAGAGACTAAAATAACATTGTACGTGAATGTTAATTGTATTTATAGGATTTGACTTCTGTTAAACACAGAAGTCAGAAAGTCCACCCTGAAACGAAGAAACTTTTTGACCTTGTTCATAATTATGTTATATTTTGGAAATAAAACAACAAAGGCATCAGAAAAGTACTAAATATGACTTGACAGGTTGCGTAAATAATTTATCAGGGATTTTATTTGTTTGAATGATGCTTCGAAAATAATATTTCAGTTCAGGGCCTTTTTCTTTTACACGTGCCGTAATTATGAAAGAGGCACGTGATTTCGTAACGTTGCTTGTCAATCTAAAAGAAAAAACTTACAATGTTTCGAGTTTTTTCCTGGTAAGTACTGATTTTTTTTTTAATTCTGTAATCAGCTGCATCCGGTTAGACTGGAAGCCGACTCCAACATAGTTGAGAAAAGGCTAGTCGTTAACTAAACATGACGTTTCTATCTTGAGGAAATACTGTTAGCCTGCATCATCCCACTGCTGGGCAAAGATCTCTTCCCATGACTTCCAGCTCTTTCGATCCATGGCTAGAGTGGCCCACCGGTCGTTTGTTTTCTCCAGCCCGTCCCGATCTTCTACGAGGTCTGTCGCGACGCCTACTGGCTGTGTCAGGGCTCCACGTAGTGATGGCAACACTGCGCTTGCATTTAGTAGTATACTTTGTAATAACATACCATTATCAATAGCTAATATTTGTAATGGTTTTGGTCACGAACTAAAAGGGCAGAAGCAAAATTAAATGAACATAAACCTTACAATAATCCTGCAAGTTAAATGACGTTCAATTGCATTGCAGTAAGTTTTACCAGTCTGGCCAAACGACATACACTGCGGTGCATTGTTAGTATAAATTATCGAATATGTCTGAGGCATGCACTAACGTGTATAAAACTTCATTTGAATAACTCACTCGACGGCCATGCTGTTCTATTGAAAGTCACGTGCCTTCATTATGGAAAGAGAGCAATCGGTTGTTAGCAATGCTGTTATGATTGTTAAGGCGGAAGCCTGGTTAATGAACGAGGAAAAGGAATAGATATCGACTCTCATTATGTTTTGTATTGCCAACGGCTTACGGTTTAAGATACTGTATTTCATTCAAAATTAATACAATTGTTTATTCCTATGAGGAAAAACATGATAATTAGGAAGGTAAGCGACGATTGCTGGTTGATAAACTAAAATTAAGTTATAAAAAACAGATCAAAACTTACAATTTAAACATTACTCAAGACCTGGTGGAGATGCATGAAGAAGCCTCGAGATTTCGATTCCTTAATCACTAATCGGTAATCGATTATAGAGTTGAGCCCCCTCTTAAAGGAGAGGCAGGAAAGGCTTTCGATACAGACTATCAAAA
The DNA here is from genome assembly GCA_948474745.1 of Oligia latruncula. Classification (NCBI taxonomy): domain Eukaryota; kingdom Metazoa; phylum Arthropoda; class Insecta; order Lepidoptera; family Noctuidae; genus Oligia; species Oligia latruncula. The sequence continues at coordinate 6,983,219 of OX419694.1, forward strand.
TGAGCGCTGTTGTGTTGCAAAACGCTGCTTACAAAGTATTTTGTGCCTTTTTGATGTACAGCAAAATGTTCTTCATAAGAAACTGCTTGCTTTTTCCACCTTTCTTTACTTCGACACATTGTGCAACAAAGTAACACAAAACCCTGCCGATACACAAGCAGAAACTACCCGATGTCAACATACCGATACAAGCACAATTATTGCAAGATGGTTGCCTCTGAAACTTACAATATAAGGCCCCAGTCAAGCGGCTACCTTTGTAATTTTTTATCCCATTGTATAGCCTTGTTAATGCAGATAGGTAAATTGTATGACAAACATTTAATGAGGTGTTTCTTGCATATAAAGAGAGACAACGATCGTTTATTCTTTATGTTTTCATATTGATATACCCAGTAATGGTTTGTTGGGAATTGTTTATAAATTATGTTGATGTGAATGGGTTATTTGTAGCTTTTAAACGCCATCGCGGTTCCCTTTAACGTTTAGTTACAATGCATCCGGTATTTCAATTTGAATAGCAATGAGTACGTGATCAACGTATATTAAAAGCTCTTTAGTAGTTTTTTTGTTTGTGCCTTTGGATGATGTATGACAAATTTTCCTTGCAAGTATGCTGTTTTATATTAAGTGATGCTACGAATGAAAGCTTTCAAAGTTCCTTTAGGGGTGTCAGTGAACCATTATGCTAAATGTGTTGACCTTTTCTATTCAATATTTTTGAAATAAATTTCATTGCTCTGATAAAATATTGGCGGTATTCAAAAAGGCAGTATATTGGGTCCTGGGTTATTTTTGTACAATAATCTTCTCAAATGCTTAAAATATAAAATTATCTCTTGAAATATAAATATTTAAAAGCTCGAAACTGTGCTACTGATTCGAATTCACCATCACTATCTACCGCTTCTTGGACACGTCAGTGAATTTAAAGTTGAATTTGATATAGAGCTATTAAATTATTGATGAAAAGATTTACAGACGAATAGATACACTCATTTGGTGACACATATTTAGTACATAATTATGATTAAGTGACTAGTATGTACCTTTTTGGTTTCTGGAACCATACCAAAATCTAGCCTTCTAGATTTCAAAATCAATATTAATGCGTTATAGGCAGGTTAGTGTTATCAGCTTATTCAAAATAGCTAAGAAGTATTCCCATAGCATATCCTTATATTGTACCACAGTCACTTAATGCTCAGGTCGGGCCTCTGTAGTACCGACTTAAGAATTTCAAATTAGCCACAGATTATTAAGTATAGATTGTTTCGTTTACCGTTACAAGACTCGAAATTCGAATGTGGATTTTCTTTAATAAATCATGTTCTGGTTCGCAGAAGAGATTACATTGTGTTTGCGTAGTCGCTTGGCAGCCTTACAGCTCATTGTTGCTTGATCATTGCAATATTTCATAAAGCGGTCTGCAAGGGTACATGACCAACTTATCTCTTGCCGTTGCCACTAAAGCTAAAAAAAAGAAACCATGCTTTTGAATTTTCAAAATTTGAATGTCGAATAAATAATTCGGCGAATGATGACTAAGTTACTGTTTTTGTTGTTGTGTTCAATGGTCTTTGTATTGACGCTGACTTTGCAAATGTCTGCCTTATAAATCAAATTTAATTAGGTTCCGATTTTTACAGAGTTATTGTTTTCTTTTATAAGTTTTAGCGGTAGCTGCAGTAATAGATGACCGTAATATAGGCTTAGCCCATTGTGTCATCCTTTGTAAAATTTCTACATTTATTTCTGTAATTTTTATAGTGAATATAAAAAATTTAAAGAATTTCTGTTCTATTCTATTTTTCTCAAAATAACGTAAAAAACGTGAGCCTCAGTTTAAACAATCTTCGATCCATGACTGTTACCCAAATCTATTAACAACGATTACCTTAACTATCAACTGCTGCACATGTCAATGACCTTAAAGGAAGCATTAACAATGTCAAAGGTCCTTTTAACAACGCCAAAAATATTCTCGAAAACGTTAACTTCGACTTAGTAAAATGAAATAATTACACATACAAAACACTAATTAGTATTAATGTATTCTGGACACGACGACAGCGACGCCGCTATGAGAACTCTTTAAAAAAAATAAAAAAAGCTTATTCCAAAACACTACAATAGTGGGCCTACATACTTTGAATATAAATTAGCAAGAACTCAAAACTACGGTGTACTTCATGCCTAATAACGAAATAAGATGATAGACAAGCGTGTCTAACAAGTAATTTATAGCCTTATTATCATTGTTTTCTATTACGGAACAATAAAACCCAATTTTGTCTCGGAAGATGAGTAATTGTTTGAATTAGTTACGATATAGCCTGGTGAGCCACCAACTGTGCCCTCATAGAGAAATGAGGAATTCGAGGATAATGTCACGTCTTTAATCTAAACTATATGTGCGTATGAGAAAACCGGCTTCGATGACTCCAGAGCAGAAATATAGTTTAACAATGTAATCCACTAAAATTCCAAAGTCGAACAACGCGCGAAACTTTTATACGGTCCGTAATAATTAATACAAAATAAAAGAAAAGTATGAGTGTCCATAAATTAAGCGAAGCGGAAAGGGTCCGACGCATATCGAGGGACCTTTTAAGAAACCTGTACACTCGAATTCCATTCCGAGAGCCATAGTTAAAATGCTCAAAGAATAGCTATTCATTAGCGGGTGCGAGAATGAGAATTCTTCAGGCACTCTGAATATTCCATTGGCCGAGAGGCTTGTATTGTCTTTTAGAAAAATGCCTGAGTCTTTGCCTGGGTGCTAAATTATGTCGGCGCGATGTAGCCAACACCGCGCCTGACAAACGCTAGAGGAGCCGACGCGGGAGCGCCAACATCCTACTTCATTATTTATCTCCATAGATTTTATTTGCAAGCAACACAAAACAATAGCCATAGTTTATTGCTATTCCATTAATTATGGTAATTTTACCAGCACTACACACTCACGCAATAGCTTCCTTTATTATTCCGAGCGTACAGACCAAATATAATACTACTGATTGTAATTAAAACAATTTTAGCTTAATTTCGCCTTACCGTGTCAACGCAACACAGCAAGGCTGAATTAAAACGACACGAGAACCATTAAGAGCGTGTAAAATTATTCAGCATCCTGTCGAAAGAGTACCACAAAGTTTGCACTTTGCATATTTAAAGAAACACTCGCCTTATCTGGCTCATCGCCGATTCAGTTCACAGATATTCTCAGGAGAAAAACGGAGGGAACTAAAGGCCAAGATTCTTATGGCCCGGTGCTCGCATTAGGACAAAATTAAGTGCGGTTATGTGTTCAGCTGTCACATTAAAATACCATCGGCTACTTCACACCGCTTGTGAAAAAATAAAGCCGCGTAAGCTATTGGCAGTACAATTATTCGATGAATCCTTCGCGTTTACTTTGTGTTCGAAATTATGGTCCCCTTGTTAATTTATTGACTATCGTGTTTAATAATGTGCTGTAGTAACTTTTGTTCTTTATTGTTCGTTTTGCATATTATATCTCCTATACGCCTATTTTTATAGCCAATTGACCGAAGTCCTTTTATTACAACTATATTTTATCTTTATCATGGCTTAACAGGAATAAAATTTTAATAAAGACCGTTGGCACCATAGGCGTGTATTCAACCAAAACAATAGACCAACCCATTTTGGCTACGGCAGTGACTCAACCGTACAAGAAGTCATTTCCGTAGCGAGTCGATTAGTCTCGAGCATTGAGATCAATTAAATTGTAGGTACGGTCCAGTGACGGTCTGAGTACGAGAAGGAATCCCGCGGGAAGGTCGTGCGACACTGAGCCACGGGTTTTATTTTTTTACGGGATGAAAAAATCTGGGAAGTGATGCGTAAGTTATATCCCAAAAAGAGGACTCCGAAGTTATTTTTTCGTTGAATAGTTGATTGATGATGCTGCCGCTGCATAATAGAATAACTTTGCCCGATACATTTGTATATTTTTCGTGAATGAAATATTTGGGAGCTTAATTAAATCATTTTTTGTATAGACCGTTCCAAACTCCAACTAAATGAAATGAAGAGTATATTAATATTGATCTTGACTCGATCGAATAAAAATAGTTTTATTTTCCCAACTAATAAAACCACTAACGACTAAGCTTGCAAAGTTGAACAATAATTTATCAATTCTGATAAGCAAATTATATTATTAAACCATGTGTTTAAAATAATGAACATCGGTGTACATATACAACATAATTAAAGCCTAATTACCATACGAATGTTCTGATAGCCTTAATATCATCTTATCTCTATAGAGTAGTCGAGTGGGTTATTCAAGTAAAGATTACAAGCTACAGCTGACAGCCTATAGGTGGGATAGCGAGTTTACAAGGCAGAATAGACCTTCATGCATTCTTGCAAATAAGACTCAGGTATACTGTGCATATTATAGTTTATTAACTTTTTTGATTTAAAGCGCATTTTTCGCTGCTACTTTTCAGAATGGCATTCAACCTGAACTGAAAAACTTCTCAACATTTCCTATACAATTTTTTCCTTGTAACCGTAATAACAATTAAGGACAGAGTAAAGGCACAATCATGATGGTTGAAAGGAGGAGGGTTCCGAAGGTATTTGCTTTGATATTTTATGAAGCTCTAAAACGTTTGTGAAGAAGACGGTAGACGAAATCATCGTAAACCTACTAATAAAGCGAATTAATTCCGTAATCAACAAAATCTATTTATTGCTTAATAATACCGATATTATAAGTGAAGAGAGAGCAATGATTAGTTTTATATCATTTCGTTTCAATTTGGACTCTCTAACAAGGTACTCCTCCAAGGTACTCGTGTCCGATTTCATCTCGCAAATAAGATTTTGCACGGCCAATCCTAGTTTCAGTGGTTTTGGTACCAATTAAGTGATGGTTAGATCAAACTACATAATCGTGTTACGGTCGTTAACGTGGCCCATCTAAACATAACCTATGGCATTAAGTCCGCCTCTGTATATTCATGTGCTTGAAGTATTAAATAAATAAATAAACCCACCTTGGGCCATGTTCGCCAATCAAGAGCGCTGGTTTGTTCGAAGATGTTTTGAGGAAAATGAAAGCCAAGAAAGAGGTTGCTGCTGCAATTAAAAACCATGCAGACTCATGAAACTCGTTTTGCTTGGGCTGTTTTAAATATTAACTGTCGAATAGAGAACCTCCTCCTTTTTTGAAGTCGGTTAAAATGGAATGCATCAAGAGGTGCCTCATCTAAACTTCTTTAACCCAGTTTCAACACATTCTTGATTGAAAAAATGTTCCGTCTAATGCATACTCAGCGCACGACAGTCACTTAATAAACATTGCAAGAGCTTGCAAGTCTCTGCAAGCTGATCAAATAACTTGCGGACGTGTAATACCACATGTTAAGTTCAATACAGAGACGACAGCTACCGTTCAGCTCGCGAATTAATTATACTACCGTTAGCAATAGAGTAAATAAAAGTAGTTTGGAGCCCTACGGCTGATTATGATTTATGTGTCCACCATAAGATTATGTGGGGTATAATCTAGGACTTAATTTTAGTGTCAACATTGACTAGTCTCTTGAAGAAATTGTAGAAAGATCAAATGCTTTCGCAGAAAGCGCTTCCATTTATTTTGTTGTAGCTGCAGGTGCAGGGGGTGTTGCTTCAATAATGAAAAGTTCAAGTGCATCTTTATTAGAATCATGAGAATTATTCTATCTAGCTGTTACTTAGCTAAATCATCACGATTTTCAAATGAATAAAGTTTATAAAGTCAATGAAACTAAAAACACTTCTCACTCGAAATATTAAAGCCGTGTTATTTTTCGTTTAGATCATAAGTTATTTTTTGTAAACACAATCATCGTGTAAATCAATTAGCTGTCTGCTAACAAATAACACAACAAAATAAACACACTCAATATACACATTCATCAAAATAGTTCCACTACAGGTTTTCGATCTTAAAAATTGATTGCAATTAATTTTTCAATATTTTGCTTACGCTAATAACTCGATAGGTTCATAGTAAGCACGTTGGAAACTGGTATGATCTGCATAAATACCGGTTTATAAAATTATATCTAGTACCTCCATTATTTTTTTGTTAATCCGGCAAATAACATGGCCATGTGGATTATTGTAAATGGCAATTATGTCAGGATTTGACACTCAGTTTGTTACAGCAAAAAACCAATTTGTCAGTACTCCTAAATGTTTCTGTGGATCATCTGCTTCACTAAACTTTACCTCTTTGAGTAGATTTCCAGCTAAATCCAATAGTTTTTTCGCCCGTGACAACTAATTATATTGTTTGCGTTCAAAATTCCTTCTTCGAATTCCAATCAGAAGCTATTCGCCGTTTTGTTACTTGGAAACTAATGATTCGTTTTCGATATTATTATGTTCTTTTGTATTGCTATTCTACTGTCATGTTATCAAGCACGTACACTTTTTAATAGTATCTGAACGAACACTTTGTTTCTACACGGCGTGATCGTCTATTTTTATCCGTTAGTTTTTTATTCGGCCGAGCTTTATTGATTTTTTGCTACCAGAATTCCTTCACTTTAATATGCTTCATCTCACTGCATAAAAAGGTGCCGTCTATTGTCTTTCTGTATTCTACATTGCCTCGTGTTCACATGTTTTGTTGTAAGAAATGCTTTGTCATCGTTCAATGTATAGTTTTTGATTAGGCTTCACGTATCTTATCTATTCTTTGCGTGGATGTGACGCATGTCCCCCAACCCTTAATTCTTTTTTTTTGTATTTATGTTCTTTATTACGTCATGTTTACCGCAAATAAACGTGTTTTCTTTCTATCTAAAATATGTTGGTGACGGTAACAGTTCCGTCCGAGAGCCATTAAAATCATTCTCATTATAACTTGAATCAGCAATTTTCGTTTTACCTACAGCCGTGCATTAAGAAAACTTCAATTTCACTATGTGGTTTACCGTTAGCTAAATAGTGGTATCAATCATAATCTTCATTGGCGAGATTCGCCCGAGTATTTTGATGATTGTTATTAGTAGTTCTGAGTTATGAACCTCAGTAGTGAGCTCCATGAGTACCGCTTAATGGAATTTTAAGAGGCAATTTGATTAATTTCGTACGTGCAGAATTTGTGTTATGTCTACGTTAATTGGGAGATTTTGTTTCCTGTGAGCTTTCCCGTACAAATTCCAGTCCAATTAATCACTTTAATTTTGTAATTAATTCTCACGCAAGTGGTAGTGCAAAATTAATTACTATTCGTTATTGAAAATAAAAAAATAATCCTTTCAATATACCTTGATGATTAATTTTTCACCATACATTAAAATTACAAATTGCAAAATAATTTACAGGTTTTCCAACATTGACAAATAGGAATACCTACACAAATAGTATAAAACATTGAATATTTACCGGTTTCAAGTGATCATATACGGCGTAAATAATAATGATATAAAGCCCAATAAATTGCTATTAATAAGGAAGCAATTTCTTTGCACTTCCACATGAAATATGGGCAGAGGCGGGAGTAGCAATTATTTTTTAAAGCCCCCTGCCTGCGCTTACTGACTTTAAAAATCGACAAGATATTTGTCTTGTGAAGCTTTAATGTCCATTTTCATACCGTTTACAATCAATAATGATCCATAAAGTGCGGGCACGATCTTCTGCAATATTTTAGTGGATGGTACTACAAATGGTTTATTGCAAGTACCTAAATTTTTTTTTCTGTTCATATAAATAATCGTGATTGGCTTGTGCTTGTTTTCTAGTTATTCTTGGTAACATAATGCCTTTATAGTCTCTTCTGGGCTTTTACTGTACCAGAATTTCTCTAAGCTTCAGATTTATGACAGGAAAAATATAATATGCTGTACCTAACTGCTAACTATAAAGCAATACTGTGAGACAGTCTCACCATTTATCTTTATTAATAATTCTTTCTTTCCATTTATCTTTATTTCAATATTTATACTCAAAATATTTATATTGGTCTTTGAATACTCTTACTGAGCTGTAATTTTAAGTACCTACTAAGTAATAGCAAAATTTTGTTGACAACTTAAAGTTTAAACTTTAAATTTACGACTCGACCTAAGTATGTTAATGTTAGGTCGTAAGATTGAATTGCTACAACTGTGCTACTAGGCAAGCGTCAAGCTGTTAGTACTCATGCACTATTGATGTTTTATGTCAAGAACTTGTTTTATTTACTGTCTTACCTATACCAGTCTCAGTAACAGTCAGACTTGTAAGCGTATCTTGGATCTTTTCAAGCGGTAAAAATAAATCAAAAGTTGTAATGGAGCTCCTTATAAAAGGTTTCGTTTGGATTCCTAGTGTCATTGTTATTTCTGACGACAAGCATTGCTGTGTTTTGGTTTGAAAGAGTCTAGTCTCTGTGAAGTTACAGGGACAAGAGACATCTCAATTGGTTTACAGACTTGTAACACATCGGAAAATTTATTTTAATATGATATTCACTTTCTATATGGTTAGGTAGCTTTTCGGCATCACTGGTTTCACAAAAAAGAGCTATCCTTCTAATAAATTTGCTTGTACTAGTCTTAAAAGCTTTGTAATCGAGCCAAGCCGTAGCTGACGAAACGCACACAACTCAAACCTCCAAGGGGCTACATCAGGCACAGACACTTATTCATACGCCCTGTTGCTCAACTAATCACTAAATAAATTATTCGTCTAAACGCACCATGTCCATGCCTCGGGTACACGTAGGTACCTATAAAATTTGTCCGAGCCGTCAATTCGTATTTATGTTTCTAAGTGATATAAAGCGCAGCGACTATCGAATTAACTCGTCATCCCGTCGGGACGTTATCGTCCCACGACATCGGTAGCCGACAAGTCGGTTGATCTGTCGGGTGTCGCGTGCGTTTTATTTTACGCACGGTGACGTGCGCCGCCTGTCACCCGGCTGCCTTTGCGTTAATTTAAAACGTAAAATGAATGTCATTTGGTAGTTTGCGATAGTCGATAAGGGTTCTCGAGGTCTCGAAATTCGGCGGCACTGAGTTCTAAGAATTTTGTTATCGATTTTTGTGTTGTCGTAAATCAATTAATTAACGTAGAGTACCTACTTGTTTTATGTATTAGAAGCTTCTAGTGACATTGATAAAAGCTTGTAAGGAGACCGACTGTTATCAGTTATCTTGAAGTCATAGAAGTGACCTATGTAGATTAAATAATAAAATGTTAAAAGAAAGCGGTAGTCGACCAAACCTTTTTTTATGCTGACTACAGATAATTTAATTTGTTTTAAATTAATTTTATAATAAATGCAACATAATAATATCCCCTACGGCTAAGGTATCGCGCTGGCTGTTTATAAAAGATATCACTTAATAACACGCTGCGATCTGCCTACCGACTGCGAGTACTATTTTTATGAACGTGGGTGGCGTTGTAAACCTACGTTTGTGTTAAAATATTTGTCTAGCTCCGGGCTGTAAGGCTATCTAATTAACAGCGATCGACACTAAAAATGCTATTAAATTGTCAAACAACAAATAAACTCAGGCAATAGTAAATTGATCGGACACATCAGATGCCGGGATCCTCAATGATGTTATCGTTACCTCTAATATATATCCATCTCTAAATTAATATGCAGACCGTAGCACACGATATACATTTCAATTTTTGAATCTTAATTAACGCTACTTTATACTGACAAAAAACTAATTAAGAATACGCAATAATCTTCGTCCTGTCATTAGGCGGCCATAAAACATTGATTTGAAGATCTCCGCTTTTTTGTATAATCTACAAAGAAATATGTGTTTTATATTCGAAAATTGGGTAACAATTTCTATTTCGAGCGTAGAATGTGACAGTATTTTAAACGATTTCTTTTGTGTCGATAAAACCGTTGCGTCGGTCTTAGAATATGTAGATTGGCTGTAAAGTGTGAGATGGAGTTAAACGCAGGCGCAATGATAATCGCATCGATCGAGTTGGAATCGATAGACATAAGCTCAGCTTTTATTATTCTATTGCTTTTGATCGAAGGATACGTTGTCCGTTGTGACCGTTTGGAGTCCGATGCGTGTTCGTATTTTATGGGGGCATAAATATCAGTGGATGGCCGTCGAAACGGGCCGAACGCGACGCGCGCGCAGGCCGCGGGCGAACAAACCGGTCGTAATTTTTATTCGCCGCTCAGTGAACAATTTCGGTAAATTTGTTTGCATGTACCGGGTTTTGTTTGAGCATTAGCAACAGCCGAGTTATGGATGCGATCTTAAATAACAATAATTGTGGACGTCCGAATGTATGAGAGTTGAGAGCGGCCATGTTTATGGAGCTGTATTTTTTTTAATGACGCAATATTGTTCGAATTTTATTATTTATTTCTTTGGGTGGGACATAAATTTTGCCAAAATAACAAATCGAACCTATAATTATTCCTTAGGCATGAAGACATCAACATTATTTTTTATTGACAGGCATTCATTAATAGTTTTTTAATTGTTTGTTTAATAGATATCTATGAATATTTTATTTCCTTAAGCAATGAACTAATTTGTTCATCTGTAATAACGGTTTAAGCACACATGCATTCGATTTGATTAATTCCTTGCATCATAACCGATCTTTTACATTCAAACAGGAACCTACTTCCTCGGCGTAGACTCCCAAACGAATAGAAAAAAACAATATGAATAAAACTCGATGAACGCAATTCGAGGTTACGATCAAAATCTTCATCGATGACATTAACACTGCTACCGTACTGTACCATAGTTATCGAACCCACTTCTATCATTAGTCCCAAAAAGTACCACAAATGGTGGTACCGCTAGATAAATTTTCCATATGCCATCTAAAGGTCTCCGTTCACTTTCTGATCACTAGGTACATCCATCGATTCTCCTTGATATGCGTAGGTAAGTAAAATGATGCATTGTGCTTCCAGTCCCACGCATCTTTACGACTAATATAATCAGATAGGGTGAAAGAATTAGTCATCAATCATTGATGATAATGATATTAGACGTGCTCTTATGATTGTGCTTTCGATAATTTTATAAATACCACGTTTGATTGATACGATGCGATGCCAAATTTGTATGCGAAGGTGAGTAATCCGGGTTTTTTTGTTGGGTTGGTTGACATGTCGGTTGTTATTATAATAAGTATACGCACTTCCTGTAGATATGTACTCATTATTTTTCTGAGAAGGTTGTTATCTCTGCCTGAGATGACCTATAACTCGTTATTTAAGAGAACTAAGTTTCAAGGCTTATAAAATTAACAATATAGTTTGTATACCTACATTATAGGCATGTTCTTTGTTCATAACTCGTTTCAGTCCAAAACTGAGCATCTTGCCGAATAGAATCAGTCTGAATGATATGACATGATCAGACTGGTATGACAGACTGAATGTTGTGTTTGCAGATGAATGGAGTAAAATTATGCGTATTATTAAGTCTGGTGTTCTGTGAGAGAAAGTATGCAAGGGAGCCCACTGTTCCATGTTAGTTTTAAATTAAATTATGTACAACATAATTATTGTCATTGTAATAATTGTCTCCATGTTAATTAATATAATTGGTGTTGTACCGTTTAAACTATAAATAAATAAATTAAAACTTCAAAGAAGAAAAAGGATGAGGCATTATAGCGTCAGTTTCTGCAGCCTCACAAATACGAGCATAGCTCATTGCCTTATGTGGGCCTAATTTAGAGGCCATTGCTACAAATAATATGTCCTCATTAGCACCAGCTTAACACAATGTTCAAGAAAGCCTTAAAAACCCAACAATTACCAGTTTTACTTCAATAACAGTCATTTACAACATCACTAATCTTTTTCCTAATAATTAAGAGCTGAATAATCCATAAAATGGTTCATCTAAGACTTAGACAAGGGCGTACAAAAAGTACACATTAATTATCACTATGGCAACAGGATGCCGAGATGGAGAAAAACCATGGGAAGTGTAGTGACTGGCGATCGATTCAGTTAAGGGGACTACATGACCTAAAGCGCGATCACTGTCGGACTGCATAGAATAGAAGAGAAGCGCCATGACACAACGCTGGTAATTTATTGCAAAATATGAAGCAATTATCTATTTACAAAGAATCTATTGTTTGGTCGGATTCGCGCACCGAGGGTATGTGACTAAAAATTTACGGTTATCAGATTTTTTCCTTTACTTGAGCTACATGACATTGCTTCTTGCCAAATTTCATGATTCTAGGTAAACGGGAAGTACCCTATAGGTTTTGACTTAGTAGTTTGATTTTTTCATTGCTTCCCTTAAAGCTTTTGAAGTCTTGAATATTTGATATTAATTTCAACTTGATATCTCCACGCGTTCCTGAGAAAAAAGGTCTTGACAATGGGATAGACAGACGGACAACGAAGTGATCTTATAAGGGTTCCATTTTTCCTATTTTTTTTTTTTATTTTTTTTTTTTTTATAAAAACTTTGCCCCACACTAGGAATTTCTCCTGTATTGTGGGTGCGTTTACAAACATTTAAAGTCACATACACAAACAGCCAGACCCGGAACAACTACTTGTAGGTCATACAAATATTTGTTCCGTGCGAGAATCGAACCCGCGACACGCAGCGCAGAAGTCAATCGCTTAACCACTGCGCCAACCGTGCCGTCTTATTTATATTGAGGTAGGGAACCCTAAAAATCAGGCGTTTCATTGAAAAGTCATGCGGTCAAAATGAATGGAAAGATTTTTTTTTTCTTAAATAACCGACGAAAAATTTGCATGTGCTGAATTCATGGTTACAGTTTGCGAAACGATGTCCCGTCACCCTGTAAATGTTGAGATCTTGGACAGATTCTTAAAAAAAAATTAGAAGTTGATCTAAAGCAAATACTCGTATTTATTTTTAAAACAACTGCTGCAAAGTCTGTTCTAAATAACATCCAGAAACGTTGTAAAATAATATTTCAAAGTTGTTAGGAATCAGCTTTCTAAGAAATGTTATTCTTCAGATTATTATTTACTTATTCATGGAAATGTTTAATGAAAGGTTACTTAAAAGTCAAAGTAATCAAAATTGCTAATGAGGTTATTTACCCTGTAAGTTAATAAAACAAATTATTATAAAGATTCCAGAAATTAGTATAATGAAGCATATGCAATTGTTTCATGTCTACGCAGACAACATATTATATTATATCTGATCGGGACTTCGTCCGCGTGAAATTTCTTGCTTACCCGGCCCACCCCATCGCATCGCATCGCATCGTCCAGCCATGCTGTTATATCGTTTTCGCTTAGCATTGGTTCTGACTTGTTTTTGCTCGGCTCCTTGTTGTCCTAGCGTGATGTGAAATAGTAAATTATAGCATATATACTTATATAGCTTTCCTCCTTTCCTTTCCTTTAAATAAATGCAAAAATAATTTTGCAAATCCGACCTGTAGTTCCAGAGATTAGCACGTTCAAACAAACAAACTCTTCAGCTTTATTATTAGTATAGATAGATAAACCATTTAATTTTATAAACCTACACGCGAAGCCTGTCTCCGATAAAACGCTACATTGCAATATGTAGTTCTCGATAATGTCTACCACAAGTCGATCACAACTTCTTATATCGTTAGCACATTATTACCTGCTGAGAATAGCAATCGCGAACTGTGTTGTTAAAAAGAAATAATCATTAAGTCCAATATAATGTGCTTGGCCAATCTAAACCAATTAGGTGATGATATTTGGAGGGAGAAAGTCATAATTTTTATTGTAAACCAATTTAGTGTATTTATGGTTGATTTAAGTGGTTTTGATAATTATAAGAAGTATCAAGTGCAGTCAGTGAAGAAACAATGTCTGTCACCAAGTTTGGTTCAGATGTTTGAACCAACTCTCGTGGGTGTCTTTACAAATGAAAAGTTTCAAACGAAAAGCTGATATGACATACGCAACATTATCAGCATTAGAATTAGTTGGTTGATGATAAGAGCTGAAAAGGTGTCTACAATAAATGACCGTGGCTTGTGGTTAAGTAATAACAGCCGCACCGGTCCTCCACAAATTATGCTTAAGAAAGTAAGCATATTGCATAATATGTCTTTGACACAATAGAATCCATTAAAAAGACGAATTTCACCAGTGAAACTGCCGCAATCAGCATATCTAAATCACGTTCAAGAGATTTCAGTGTCATCATTATTGTGAAATATTGTCGCTTATATTGTGCTTTAGGTGAAATTCGACATGTTTTACGGCACACATTTGACACTGGATAAATGAGTGAAGATCCATAGAAACAACAATTACAATATTCAAAAAACAAAAAAAAAAAAAACAATACGAGTAAGAAGAATCAGAATGCAGCTACAGCAGTAACTGTTTCTCTGAAAAAATGAGCACTGACATCACATAATGACCTTATGACACTAGACAGAAAACAACAGTCTATTAATAATAATATCCATTTCACTATAGGTCTTAATATTAATATATCGCATGTCAACGGTCACACGTGTAACATACACTAATCATACGGTACGGAGTATGTGTGTCACTACTGAGTAGGAACGAGGGTAATCGTGAGCTTAGATTTGTACGGTCTACTTGAACAAATTACTTGGCGCAGAACTTGAGTTTTGGATGTTGTTCAACAGTTTGTGTTTTATTTTATTTTATTTTATTTTTATTTCTTTAGGACAACAAACAATTGCGTAATGATGCTTAATACTAATACAATTAGATTTTAGTACAATATATGGTTGTGAAATATATGGTTGTGTTATTTTGATAGACCAAGTACGTATTAGCTAAACCATGAGTCCTTCCGGCTATCCAGTTATGCTTATGTTTTTGTTTTATTATCATTAGCGTGATCATTTCAGCCGAAAGACTTCCACTGCTAAACATAGGGGGTCAAAGTGGCGGTGCTTGGGGGAGCCCGTTTCTTTAGCCGGCTTCTAATTAGGTTTGATTGGTCTACGTGTTCTCCTTTTTTTGGGTTGAATTCTAGATTCTCACGAAATTAATATTTATTAGGTGACAGCAATTGTTTAGGGTATGGGTGTTTGTGTATGTTATATGGGCTCCTTTTTTCGGACCTCCTAGACTTTTGTCTTTTCTGGTTCAGTTATCATGTAGTACAAGATATCCTGATTTTAGCAGGAAGCATGCTAAATTAAGCTGAACTCACCAGCCGTCTTATCTAATCTTTCACACCACTATAACGTCATATATCTATATGTAACGTAGCGACTAATTCAAGGCAACGTGTGTATGTCCCGTGTGTGACAAGAGTTGGTACCCACATTGTGGGAGATTCGTTCGTGATCTAAGATTTAGATGCCCTACTTCCTTCACCGGATTGCAGTACCGTCGACGCTGTTGATGTTCAAAGTTTTGGAGGTGGTTCTCAACGTTTTCTTTACATTCAAATGGATTTGGGAATGTGATGTTTAGGGCATATATCACTACTTCTGGATAGATCTTATCCACTTGATAAAAAACCTAGACAGGATTAGTATGAAATTACCATAATTAATGATAGGACTGACGTTTTCTTCTTCGAAATTTATATATATAGCTGTTTTGCGATCGCATGTGCACATTTTGACTTTAATTTATGTGAATCTTTTGGTTGGAATTCTCCGATTTTGTGTTTTCAAGGTCGATAGGTTTTTCTCTATCATTTAAGTCCTAATCACCTAATAGTAGGCGTGAAAACGCTCTTCCTTATACAGCGTGTCGGTTATATTAATTGAAATTGTTACTTTATTCCCGAGATAAACTGCAGCCTATGCAGATTCCCGTTATGGCCGTGATTAAGATTGTGCCTGATAAATGACTGTAGGCTCGCTATCATAGGTCGAGCTGTAGGTGTGCGACGGAATATCTGTTACTTTAACTTATGTGCTCAGATTACCGTATCATTTAAATTGTATCTGCTTCATTGAGCGCGTGGTATTAAGTTCACGAGTGTGTACTGTGTTCGATTCTTCGTTTGGGTAAAGTGTTAATGGTGTACCGTTTTCGTTTGAAAGTTCACTTTGAGGATCTGGCGTTGGACATTGTATTGCATGGTAACAGGCTCGGCCATATTGCAAACCTTACCAACATCGTTACGTTGGCAGTCTGTAATAAGTGTATAATAAATAATACAGACTAGATTTTGATTGCATTTTATTATATTGACCGACCAAAGTTTCATATTTTCTAATACACCATTAATACACGCAGACGATGTAGAATATTCAGAACAACAATACCAATTTCTCTAGCGTGCCACAATTCTAAATTCGTGTGCCTTACACCGAAACCAATCAAATTTCTACGGTACATACGACGCATTTGTCAAGAGCAAGCTTTGTAATTACTCATCATGTTCGGCAAATTGATATTACAACCGGTAACATTATTAGAAAGTGGATCTTTTCTTTATGAACTGACCCACAACTTGATGGAAAACATTCACATGCAACGATATGAATCTATTATAAATATAATATGACAATGGTGTATTAACAATGAAGTAGATGAGACGGGGACCGGTAAACGATAAAGATCGGTACGGTTCATTCATCATTCAGAGTTACTGAACGGTGGGAGTAAAAATATTAGTATGATAAACAAACTCCTTGATAGTATCGATAATGTTTCAACTATTAATACTTTATGGCGTCTTGGATAAATCCCGGTAAGATCAAAGTTCGATGACTTAGAAATGGCTTCTGCCGAACTTTAGCGTGTGACCGGCAATACCGACATAGTACTTATTTTGGAACAGTTTTAGGTTTTTAAACCAGCCCAAATTGCTCAGCTATCGATTTATAATCTCCCACGTCCAACCCATCCTTGATTGCGCCTTGCTGTATCCATTTTCACATATAATTATTTAATTAATGTATACCTTGTAAAACATTTTAAAAGATTAACGGTGGAGTTTCTTGACCATTCTTCTCCATACGAACACTACCTTTTGGAAGGCGACTAGAGTCAATTCAATTTTATTGTAATTTTTGACGTTCAAAAATGCCTTTAATGTGCCTATTTATACATACATATAAACAGTACATATAAATGATTTGACTTTGACTGTAAATCCGCTATCACAACATAGATACTTACCGTTGCTCAGTGTTCAAAACATGGATATCGTGGTTCAAAAGAAAGTGGAGAATCATAGATTATCAATCATTGTGCCCGATACGATTCCCATCGACAAAAATGACATTATCATACAAACTTTCATCCCCTATTTAACTCAATTAGGGGGAGAATTTACAAAGTTCTTCCTTAGTGCTCACTTTTGTTAAATTTCATGCTTGCTTCATGCTACACCCAGCGGCTTAGGCTGTGGGTTGACTAATAGATATGAATACATACATGTATTTAAGATTTTTATTAAGCTAAGCATTGCCATACAATATGGTAATGCCGCCAGTCTCTTGGGTACATTACCAGTCAACAGCGATGCGGATGAATTTTTCGATGCTATATTTTAGTTTGTGTATAGTTTTAGTTAAGTTAGGATTTAATTTTGTTATTTTTATTATTAAGTAGGTTTTCGATGATAAATTTTTTTATAACCCTAAACTTTTTTTCAAGAGGATGGACGGCGCCGCAGAGGTCCGGCCAGGAAGAGGTGGCAAGATGACCTAGACGCATACCGGAAGGGTTGGATCGAGGTGGCTCTAGAAAAGGATGCCAGGAAGAATTTGGGGGAGGCCTTTGCTCAGCAGTGGGACAGTGTAGGCTATTTAAAAAAAAAACAGTGGCACTCCGGGAGTGCCGACAGGAATGAAAACAAAACACAAACAGAATACTTTGCCATCACTCACTGACATATCGGATATACATTAAAACCGAGTACAGTCAACAGCGAAAGTAGATGATCAAAATCAGAAATTCAATACTAATGAACGGAGTTCGCGTCAGAACTGCGTGGCGTCGAAGTGATTCAAAAGTATGTGATTGTAAATTATACCAAACATTTACTACTAGTACAGCTGCCATATATTCGTGATCAGTTTTGACTCCTATTGAATTTCTGATTTTGATCATCTACTTTTGCTGTTGACTGTACATACGTTCCGAGGACAGCCGAACACAAATCCGAAGTGGGTATTTTTTTAATCGTCTTATAAACAAAACACGCGCGCTGTCGCTTACGGTAACAGTGGCGCGTTCAATGGTTTTTTCCCATTTCAAAAAATGCCCAGCGCACCTAAAGAAGTTTTCACTTTAAAAAAAATCAAGAGCACCGTCTATGTCTTTTAGACGTAATTCAGATTCCTTTTTCTATGAGCATAAACATGAAAATACAGTAGCTACGTAAGTAAATAAGTACAATTCTGCTAACGTTATTCTTATTTATGTGTATGTCGCATGTCTAGCCTACCATAAATCAGTAAAGGTAAAAAAGTCTCCACGTAAAAATGTACCAGGAGACCATACATTAGAGACGATAGTGAGTGAATTAGTCTGTTTTGGTTCCACTTTTTTGTCTGTTTCTTTGGTTATATAAGTTTACTTGGAAACTACACGTTTACAGGAACGCAATTATTAGTGGTATTTGCATATTTAGTATTCGTCCTTGGTTGGCCTTTTTTGGGTTTGTAGACTTAGAAGGTAAGTCCCGTAACTGTCTGGGTGATTAGCTATTGAGAAGTCACTGATCTGTCGATATCGAACATCGTATCGATCCAAGGTATGTGCTGGTAGTTTAAATTAAACGGTATTGCAACATATTTTACGTTAGCTCTCATCAGTTCTCTATAGGGTTGCTATTGGAGGAATGCAGAAGTTATGCAAATCTTGAGCTTTGAGCTCACAATCAACACTAGTTACACTAATATTATAAAGAGGTTGTAAGCTACACTATTGCCGAGTGCTATATTTTTTAAATATATTTTATGGTAGCTTCCACGCGGACGGAGTCGCGGGCTAGTTAGTTAGATACTTATACAAAAGTTTCTGAAAAGAAATTGACACTGATAAAAACTTCGACCGACCTAAACTTGTCAAACATAATTTAAAAGAAAAAAGAAACATGAAACATTAACCCTTCGCCCATCCTAAAGCACTAAACGTATATAAAAAAAAATGGACACCAAAACCTCCCATTGTGTAATTCTATCGCTGTCGAGATTATCAAAGCTTGCCCTTAAGCAAACTATTCATTAAGACCAGGTTGATTGATGTGGCCGATTATAAAATTAAGTGCGCTCCAGACGGACGGACGCGCGCGGTTTCGTTTCCACACCTTATTTGTCTGTATAAACGGGGTAATGAATTAAAACGATTTTTATGTACGCACAGTTTGGGAAATGGACTCGTTTAATATAATTTATTAATTGATTTTATCTCATGACTAGCTTAATTAAAGCAAAAATAATTATGTTCTTTAATTAAAATAAATGATGCTAGTGATGAATAACGAGAACTCTTTCATCATGTACACACGGCGACACATAGTTTTAGCTGACCTCGGATTGTATAGGATTTTCGTACAATCAGAGGTCAGCTTATGTCTAGCTTGTTGTGAAGCCGTGCGTACAGTGGCCCACTGTACATATGAAAAGTTTCTTATTTAGCACGTCAGTAGTTACAAAACCCACAGTTCAACATCCACAGTGCGGTCATAAAAATAACCTAAGTAATCGCAACGTTTTCCCCCATAATGTGAAGAGCCTTAAAAATATCGGTGGGTACCATCAAGCACCCTTTTTCGTAGGGTTGAGCTCATGAAATACTAATTAGTTTCTATGAAGATATCAAGCGTATATAAAAACAAAACAATACACACATTTTGATTTGTGCAGGTGAATCACTCAGCTGCTTATAAATTATAGTCGTTTGTTTCCAGTCCTTTGAATTATATGAGATGGGACTACGAATTAGTTTTTTGTATTATGGTCCTTAATTACATGATTAGCAAGCCCGCACGGATTGGTGTCATGTCCCTGGTTTGACTCCTTTATTATGTTTCAAATTAGTCATATCCTACTAATAAAAAAAAAATTACATATAATATTTATAAATAAAACATATTAATAAAACAATATAAATATATTTATTACAAACGCCAAAGTTTGTGTGGATGGATGGATGTTTGTTACTCTTTCACGCAAAAACTACTGAACGGATCTAGATGAAATTTGGCACACAGATAGTTTATACCCAGGATTAACACATATAATACTTTTTATCCAGATATTCCCACGGGATCGAAACTAAAGCGGGTGAAACCGCGGGCGCAGCTAGTCCTTAATAATACAATTGTAATCAATAAGGCAATCCTTTCTTTACTGGAAACAGCACACCATGCTGTGGATGTGGAGCAGTGTCGCAAACCATGCTTGCTATGGTCTCCACCATATTATATAACAAAAAATAAAAGTCATTGATCCGACTTGTACCAAGAAGTTCAAAGTTATTCGATATAGATCGCTTGTCATACAAAACTGTCGCTAATACTGCTTCGGTCGAGTTTCATAATGGCGTTAAGGACGTCCCTTACCGCGAAACTAGACTATAGTATAGAAACTATACACCTCTTATCCCTCCGATGGGAGGTGTATAGTCTGCCCTCTGTGTCCCAAACCATGCAGCCCAAGTGACCTCTGCGCTGCCACCGACGACGCTGTGGAAACGGTGATGTTTTGGGTCAAAATATTTGAAATGCTGTCGTGCCAGGGACATGAAGAAGAAGAAGATTGGAAATGCTAGAGCTGGAAAATGTGAACTATTCAGTACTTTTCAATAAGGGAAATATTCTTTATCTAAGTAAAGCGGGTATTAGTTGAGCAGTGGTGGCCCAGTGGTCACGGACATAACTTGCGAGTTGTAGGTCGTAGGTTCGAACCCAGACAGGCGCTTTACTTTGTGTAAATTGTTTCATCACCACTGCTCTCAAAACGGTGAAGGAAAACATCGTGAGGAAACCGGCATGTCCTAGAACCAAAAATTCAAAGACATGTGACATCCGCCAACCCGTACTGGGCCCGCGTGGTGGATTATGGCCCACTCCCTCTCATTGAGAGGAGGCCTGTGTCCCAGCAGTGGGAACATCATAGGCTGATTATGGGGGTCGAGTTCAAGAGCAGGCTAAAAAAAAAAAGGAAATCATCGTAAGGAAACCGGCTGTTCTAGAACCTAAAATTTGAAGACATGTGACATCTACTCGTACCAATCCGCACTGGGCCCTCGTGGCGAATTAGGTACGGTCCATCCCCTCACCGAGAGGAGGCCTGTGTCCCAGCAGACTTTATAGGCTGATAATGCTGAGTATTAGTTACACCGCCCTTTTTAGGGTTCCGTACCTCAAAAGGAAAAACGGAACCCTTATTCTTATTCGGACAGACAGACGGATAATGAAGTGATCTTTCACTGCATTATCCGTCTGTCTGTCCGTCTGTCAAGACCATTTTTCTCAGGAACGCGTGGAGTTATCAAGTTGAAATTAATATCACATACTCAGGGCTGCAATCCCTTGAAGCAGTGAAAAAAATGAAACTTTTAAGTGAACGCAATCAAAAGATACGGGCGTTTATGTTCCGGAATCAAAACCTATAGGGTACTTCCCGTTGACCTAGGATCATGAAATTTGGCAAGAAGCGATGTCACAAGCACAAGTAAAGGAAAAAATCCGAAAACCGTAAATTTATAGTAACATTACAAAAAAAAAAGACGTAATAAACTATTTACATACCTACTTTTTACGGAACCGTCGGTGCGCGAGTCCGACTCGCACTTGACCGGATTTTTAGATATCAATCTATTTTTTAGCTGATGATGATCATGAAAAACAAGACGAATCTACTCATTTTTAGTCAGGGACCACACCACGGGCATTTACACTACCCAAAAGCTGTCATTAAATTTTTTAATACCTGTTAGTACCAAATTAGTTTTAATGTTTCCCTAAAGACGTCATATATTACATAGTTATTCATTCATTCTGTTGACGAGAAGCATTAAAGATAAATATGGCAACATTTTTACTTTCGGCGCCACGGAAACGATAATTTAATAAAAAGCCCTCCTTATGATCCGTCATAAATATGATTTCGTGTACCAATACGGTGTCCATTGAACGTCCGTCAATAACTTCCGACAAGTTCTGGGTTGGGCAAACTGTGCCCGATATATTTTAGTGTGGACATCCATTCATCTTTGGACGGAATTTACAGAGTTGATTCGCGGGAAGCGTGGGAGCAGTGTCACGATAAAACATTCTTGTGGGACACAGAATGTACCGCTTGCGAACATGATTGAATTTTATTGTGCGCTTAGCGCTTACTGGGACTATTTACTAATATTTTATGGGCAGGATCAAAACGGTAGCGATAGTTTATCGGGTTCTTTAATAGGACATAATATTCTAAGTTCCAAAGTAACTCTATGTCTGTATGTCTGCATGTTACCTTTTCACGCCTAAACCACTGAATGGATTTCGATAAAATTTGGCAGAGAGATAGATTGCTTCCCGGGAAAGGACATAGGATAGTTTTTATCCCGATATTCCCACAGGATCGACACTTATGCGGGTGAAACCGCGGGGCACTGCTAGTAAGGTATAAGATTCGGTTTTTGACTGTGCCTACACTTCTGAGTACCTATTAGATTGAGTAAATTAAACTTTGTTTATTTTTCAGAAAGAAGGAAGCAATGTTATTTTGATTGTGAGGGCGTTAGGATAGTAGCAAAAAAAAAAACTAAATGACTCGTTGGTTTATTGCTCCTGGGTTCGATTTCCAGGTCGGTGTCATTGGGTTTTTCCATTAGGAATTAAGGCTCCTACAAACAGGAGCGACGCGCGACGCGAATCGCGCGCGACTCAAAGGCACCGCTCGTTGCGCGACTTGCGTTGCCTTTCTGTCGAGCGCGATTTTATCGCGTGTCGCGCCTGTTTGAAGGAGCCTTTACTCAGTAGCACCCCGGAGTCTGAATTTGTTAATAAGCTATACATATATTGGCTAATTGCATGGGACTTAAACATAAATGGCAAAATGTGGCTGTAGGTACAGACATGGTGCACATCAAGCTACTACAATCTTTAATAGATTTTCAACTTTATCGCTAAAGTATAAGGTTCAAAGTTTATTGGGAAAATTTGACAGATTCGGGTAGCTTCTGTACTTACAACCACATTTTGCCATTTATGTAGCCTCTGGCTAAACCTTCGGGGAATACAGGCGTGATGTTATGTGCGAGTAAATAAAATATAATAGAGAAATAGAAACAGTTAATATTGTTTACCCGCCGCGCCGCCGCACCGCCGCATTTGCCTCGTGCACAAGATGACCGCCTCAGATTTTACTATTGACACTTCTTCCAATAAAAGCGACCCCATAAACGCAGCCCTTGGGGCAAATAAACTGCAGCCCCGTCCGTATGATGATACTTTAATATGCATAGAGTCAATTTTATTTGTGGTTTAGTACGAAAACTGCAGTAAATAGCTGTAACGGGGGCACCTACCTCGTATTGACAATTTGGGCGAGCTTCCGATTTTACGTATCCATGAATAATATATCGCGTTTGGAGTACTGGGTAGGATTTATGAAGGGTGGCTAGGGTTTTAATCTTGTTGAACGACCATAACAAGACGTATGGGCAAATTACTGAATCCGTTATGAGGTAACTGAAGCGATTTAATGGCTACTTGAATTTTGGGAGAACCCTTTTAATATTTTAATTTAATAGATCAAGGCGGGATTAGAAGTCGAGATTTATGCGTTTGTGTTCTCATTTTGTTGATTACGTATTGCGTTGGGTGCGAGGTAAGCAGTTGAATGATTAATATGGCTTAATTAAACAAGGATCCTAAATTTAATAAAAAAAAACACAATAGAGCCTGATCCATCATCTGGCAGGGCTCTTAGGATATTAACAATTCAAACGTTCTAAAAATGAGTTTTAAAAGGTGTTATAAATAATAAATTCACAACATTATAACATCACTGCACAGTAGCTTTTATAACCGTAACAATATCATACCTACTCGTAAAACTTAAATATTTGAACATACTTATAAAAATAAAACTGGCCAAGTGCGAGTCGGACTCGCACACGAAGGGTTCCGTACCACAAGGCAAAAACGCCGAAAAAAACACGTTTGTTGTATGGGAGCCCCCCTTAAATATTTATTTTATTTTGTTTTTAGTATTTGTTGTTATAGCGGCAACAGAAATACATAATTTGTGAAAATTGCAACTGTCTAGCTATCTCGGTTCTTGAGATACAGCCTGGTGACAGACAGACGGATGGACGGACGGACAGACAGTGAAGTCTTAGTAATAGGGTTCCGTTTTTATCCTTTGGGTACGGAACCCTAAAAAAGTTTTCAACAAAAATATTTGTAAGACCATATTGATGCTGTAAATATATTTTAGCACTTCGATATTCATCTCGCAAATCTAAGATTAGGTGATAGACTCTTGACCCTGAAGATTTTAAATCGACACGTTTTAGGATTATCATAATTTTATTGCCAAAATGTACTAAAATATACCATTTCTAAGACTTTTTCGCCATCCATAATGTTATTTACGATTGAATTTATGACAATAATCGTAGAAAATCGGCTCCTGCAGCGTGCTGTAGGTTATTTTATGTTGTAAACAACAAAAGTAGGATTTCTGTTTATAGGCACACTCTAAGGTGATTTTGGTACTAAAGCTATACTTCGCAAAGCGGAGGAATAAAATAGACCATAAAGGTCTGACGTCATTATAATGTGCTTTGTGACGTAAGTACTATGGCCGTAGATTCTTATTCTCGTAACTGCGGTTGCAAGTTTAAGAGCCTTATTTTATATGGTTTTATGGATTGTAAAATTTAGACCTATTTTTATTTCTGCTGTAGAGCAGGGAGCTTAGTACTAGCTATTAGCCTTTGTAAAATCATAATATGCCTTTTTATTGTTCAGATCATCGTCAATGGCGGTCACGGTTGGCGCAGTGGTTAAGTGATTGGCTGCTGCGCTGCGTGTCGCGGGTTCGATTCCCGCACGGAACAAATATTTGTATGACCTACAAGTAGTTGTTCCGGGTCTGGGTGTATGTGTATGTGAGTTTAAATGTTTGTAAACGCACCCACAATACAGGAGAAATTCCTAGTGTGGGGCAACGTTTAAAAAAAAAAAAAAAAAAAGTTTCGATTTCTATGGAGGCATTTCTATGCAGTTATGAAGGGTTTTCTTACAGGATTTGGCTATATCATATCGTATTCATATTACTGTAAATATTTAGGTATTTTATATTCCAAGAGAAAAACATATATCAAGTCTTGAATGATAGTTTTTGCGTAGTGAATGTGGTACCAGGTGTTGTATCGAAACTAAGGAGACTATTATTTCTATCACTGAATATAAACCTCTCCCAAGTTGAAAGTGTTCTCTGATAAATACAAGCTTTGAGGAAATCGTATGTCGGCTTCTATTTTTTGAGGTATTTCAATAAAAATTATGTCAATGCACTTTTATGGACACCTACAAAACTATACAGGACCTACTTACTCGATTACAGGTTCCAAAAATCCAGCACTAGAACAGGATTATAAGTAACTATAGGTAACCGCAATTTTTTTAAACTCTGATTGTAATAGGAAAAAATCGCAACAAATGGCAAAATATGTGATCATAACGATATGTTGATGCTTATAAGCAGATAGGACGACGATGCTAAGTCTTATGTAATCCTTTTATCATTTCAGCCGAAAGACGTCCACTGTTGGACATAAGCACATGTGCTTCCCGCATCCAGCAGATTCCTGCGGCCTTCACAAGGTCATCGGTCCACCTTGTAAGTAATCCTTTAGTTATCTTTTAAAAGCACCAGCAGGTCGTAAAAAGGCCTCCACCCCAATTGAGTAACACACTTTCAATCTCAACCCGAGGGTTCGGAAGGAAATTCCTAATCCATTGCTTCACAAGTTTGAAATATTTCGTCTGTTTAACAACGTAAAAACGCAATGAACGTACGAATGTCGTAACGTCTGAACTGTCAAAATGAAAGGCATTATGATCGAATGCCATTTCATGTGTGTTACGCAGTTACCCCGCTACTCTTTGGTAGAAAACCACTAAGCGCAACGCAGACACTCCATAACTCTTCAGTCCCAAAATACACAATTTTATAGCCAAACTAAAAAATATATCCCCAAGCATAATGAATAAAACTAAGCCATCACGTCTATCAAGATTAACGTCATTCAAGTCAGATTTATATGAACACGCACAAAAACATATTTTTGTACCTGTTAGAGTATTAGTAACGTTTAGAAATGTGGCTCTCTGTGGTTTTGTATATCAAATATGCTAAGTTGGGCTGGTCCGATGTTTCATTTGGGTTCAAGTTTTCTATTTAAGTATATATTTTTAAGTAATCTTGAGATGTGGTGAAGACTTTGTGAACGTTTTGGCCAAAAGTTCATCAAATCATCATCTGCCTAGCTGTTCCCAACTATGTTGTGGTCGGCTTCGAGTCTACCCTGATGCAGCTGAATACCAGTATTTTACATGAAGCGACTGCCTATTTGACCTCCACAACCCAGTTACTAAAAAAGCCAAAAGTTCATCAAATGCTGATAATAAAATAATTTGAAAGTTAATATCCCATGCTATGTTAGATCTGTTTTTTACATTTCTATAGTTAGATCCATGCATGGTCCATGCTTATAATCATCATCGTTCCAGGACGTTGACTCCCTCGTTGGTTAAGTGGTCGCAAGCGCAACAGTTGATCCTAGGTGCTATCCCCAAGTGATGCAAAGTTTTATTGGATTTTCAATTAGGCATTACTGATTAGTCATTCAGAGTCTGATAATATAAATGACTAGCTGCGCCTTGCGGTTTCCCACGCACAAGTCTCGATTCCGTGATATCGGGATAAAAAGTATCCTCTGTCCTAATCCAGGTCATGGTCTACCCATGTCCCAAATTTCATCCAAATCCGTGCAGCCGTTTTAGCGTGAAAGCGTAACACAAACAATCATACAAAAAACCAAATAATATTATCTCTTTATTATAATACTAGCTGCGCCCCGCGGTTTCACCCGCATAAGTGTCGATCCAGTGGGAATATCGGGATAAAAAGTATCCTACTTGTTAATCCTGGTTATAAACTATCTGTGTGCCAAATTTCATCTAAATCCGTTCAGCCGTTTGTGCGTGAAGAAGTAACAAACATACATTAATTAATGCGACAGTGTGATTAGTTTAGAAGAATGATACATCTCTGCCTAGTGGCTTTGAGAAACACAGGCGTGATTACATTACATAAATTATTAAGGTGCTGAATGATATGCTTGTGTATGAAAGAAACAATATTTAAATAAATAAACATCGTTAGCACATTTTACTATTTGTTTGCATAGTGGCTTGAATGAAAAGGCAATTTATAGCCGTTTTCCTGCCGCTTGAACAGGGAAACAAGTTAATTCTTAAACTAGGCGAGGAAACTACTCGTTTTCTAACGGACTAACTGCCATTATTACTGCTGCACATGTTTTACTACGTTTAAAATCAATACCTCTTGTAACTTTTACGATGTGTGAAGGATTTGTTACAGGTAATGTTTTCCTATAGCTAATGTTGCTTGGGTCTTTATCTACGGAAGTTTATGTAGCACAATCAGCCTAAATAGTTCCCACTGCTGGGACACAGGCCTCCTTTCTGTGAGAGGGAGCAGGCCGCAATCCACCACGCGACTAAATGTTACAAAGACAAAAAATCAATGGGCAACATAGTCCTAGGAGTACCTAAAATAAATAAATAAATAAATTTTGTATCTGGCGTCCACCACGCGGGCCCAGAGCGGGTTGGTTATGCGGACAATGCTTAGCAGAAAGTCGTCGTACCTACTATGTAGAAGATTCTTGAAATAAATATTTTTCGGGTTTAATAAGAGAAGACTGCCTCGTTAGTCTATTGGTCGCAGGGGCTACTGCTAAGCATGAGTTCCTGGGTTTGATTTCCAAGTTAGGCAAAGTGTTATTTGGTTTTTCATCAGGAAATACTCAGTAGCAGTTGATGGCAATAAGCTGAGGAGGCCTGTGTCCCAGCAGTGGGAACAGTATATGCTGATACGATTGCCCGTGTGGCTATTTTCCGCTACTAAGTAATTATGGCCACATAATATGTGAAAACTAGAGGCACGTCCCACAATCCACCACTAATCCCTATCACAGTTAACCCGTCTTAATTAAAAAAGAAAACACAGAAATCCCGGGCTTTCCATCACGACTGTACATAATTAATTGCCACACCTATTACTCGGGGATGGTCGCGTCTCTCTGTGGCGTGTACTAATAGGTCTAATTTGCTTTCTCCACAAGTCATGACGGCAGCCAAGATCTCGCCTGGACTCATGACATTCATGACACGGTGATCCTATGTCGTGCTCAGCTTAATTAGCCCGCAAACCAAGCATCGTGACAATCGGGATCACGTGTGCGAATTTGAATAATATGCCAAGCCTTTCGCGGTCTACTTTGAATTGTTAGGTGGAAAACGCTAATAGACCCCGTGTTTTGTTTTTTTTACTCTGTGGTTTTTTTACTGTCTGTACCTATAAGGGAATGCTTAATGGCCAGTATTGTACGTTCGGTATGCATACCGATGCATAATTTGAGTTTGATAAAACAGTTTCCATAAAAAATACATGCATTGAAAACACGAATCTAACTTTAAAATTAGTTGCATACGGTAGCAGTCAGTTTGTGATAACCATCGAATATTAATAATCAATATGTAAACACATCAGAGATACATATTATGAATCGTTTCGACCATTTCGAATGGTAAGGTAATCGAAAATAAAGTAATCAAAAATCGATGTTTCTGTAAACATAACTGCCTCGTATGCGCACCATTATGACATATTAGGTAACTTTCATTAAACCTGACCATCATCGCTGTGGAATTTAAAAACTACAAAACACGTTTACACGATACCATCACTTGAGTATACCTGTGTAAATACCAATAAAAGAACATTATAATTACGATAAAATCTCGTAGCGTGGATGTTTGGCCTCTAATATCGGCGTGGTCTGTTAAACAATGTCCACCGACGCGCTGCCCACGCGCAAGTCACGCCCCTTACAGATCTCACATTATTGTTTTTATACCTCGTATATCGACAATATCTCACCATCGATGTGTATTGAAGAATGCCCAAATTGATAGGCATCGGACACTGCTAGACGTTATATTAGGACGATACGTGATGGATTTTACATTGTATGCGCTTGCACCGTATTATTATGACCAATCGAGGAACACATTGTTCAAAATAAACAGTATGGTCTTGAAAATAAAGAATGTGATTGAGGTCAAAGATCGTAGTTACCATTTTTCCATTGACTAAACATTTTTCTTTAGATAAACAAGTGAACGTAAAAGATCTGAATCTGACAAAATTGCTTCTTTTTTGTTTCGCGATTCGTGCTCAACGAATTGAAGAAAATTGAACTTACAAACCCACAGTTTCTTAAACTTTGATCGAATACGAACTAGTAAGAAATGTTTAAGGAGATTTACAAAAAACAGAATTAATATCGGGATCATTTCGTATTCGACTCGTGCGCAAAAAGGAGTTCCAATTATGCGTAAACGCAGCGTCCACTTAAGCCGAACATTCGCTTCGTTCTTTATCGAAATAAATTGACTGCAAAAATTGCTAACCGAGGCAAAAAATATATTTACAATGTAATGTGAAAAACTGTGGAAAGCGTATTGACGTTTTTACATGTTTGATATTTTTAAATTCCCGTCCCTAACGTCAAACAAAAGTTACTCCATATGTCATTGTGTCAACCAGACTCAATGCATAATGCATTGTTTCCATTACACTACGAATTTTAACATAAACTCGAAGTTAAAGTTTCTTCCATGAATAAAATACATTTTTTTAGTTGTCTCTGGCTCTGACTCGGAACAGAGGCACGCAGGAGTGGGACAGCATCAGGACCTCGTTTGTTTCTTACGGCTCTTGATAATAACGTCCATTTTCATGCACCTTGTTTCACTTGTGTTTTGATGAGCTGTGCTTAGTAAGCGAGAGCTTTTTCGTATCGTAATTCAGTAAGCCTGCGTAGAGAATTCGGAAACATTCCGGAAAAGTTTATACGCAGTGTTCAAATATTTCATCAGCTGTAGATTCCTCTCGCTTCAGATTGTAATCTTTATTTGACTGCGTTTTAATTTTTCTTCGTTCATAATAGTGCTTACAGAGCAAACATTAAAAATGGTTGATTTTGTTAGCGACATTCCACTGTCATTGGCAGCTAACTGTATTGAACATTCACTGCTCTGTTTACAAATACAAACCTGCTTCAAAGTACGCTTCTTATACAAATACACTGTGATTTGCTATTCCGTACCGTTGCTTGTTCGTGTCTAATATTTGTGTTTGTCGCCCAAGACAAACTGAGCGTGCCTCGTGTCTTGTTCTCGACCATATCCGTACCATAAAGCGAGTCATATTATTAACGTTAAAGACATAAAATTCATGACATAATGAGATACACTCAAACCATGCATTTTAATTCAGAATTTTCTGTGGGAGAGTTGGTACAACACTTTCATTTGGAGCATGCTTACTTAAAGCTTGTTTACTTAAGTAGTAGAAAGGAAAATCGAGTTGGTGAGCAAGTTGAGACCACCAGCGCTGATCTAGACATGCAGCGACATTATAATTATTACGGGCCGCTTTACCTTGGACGTAACCGGCCAACTTCCCACCGTATAATCAATTGTGGTGTGTCGCTTGATTATACCCTGCTGACGTTTCAATTTGATAGTTTCCCATTGGGTCTTATCACTTTCTAGGATTATTGATCGATTTAGTGGGGCGTATCGTTGCGATCTCAGGACGTCGTATAAATTACTGGCTTGCATCGGCCGGTCGGCTGGTCCGGCCGCGACTATTGTCAAAGGAAGTGCAGCGGTTATTGTTCCCCTCGCTTTGCGTTTTATCTGCGCCGCGCGATCGCGATCAGAACGCGCAGAGGACTGTAATTTATCTCGCCCTCTATTTGATCGTATTATTTTACTATTGGAAATTGTCTCGGGAAATTGACGCATCATTATCGGCTTTGAAAAATCGCATTTGCATGCTATGATTGTCGTGTATTTTGTCCGTAATCGATGATATCATTTTCTTTGATGTGTTTACGCGTATCAAGTGATAAATTACAGCTGGCTGGATTGTTTGTTGAAATTAATATCGTGATTCACCGATTTTATGCAGCTTCATTCGTAAATTACCGATATCCTCATTTCGCTGCATTAACGTTTATTGAGATTCCAAGAAGATTAAGCGCATTATCTTGAGATACGATCTTTGTCCAATGGCCCTAATTATTTAAACTTGCTAGAGGAAGTCGGCATTCATTCTCATGACTTCGATTAAGAGCTGCTTGATAACATCAGAACTTCGATATCTTATTCATAAATCCGTTGGAATCGATTGTATTGATGTCATAGTGAGTGACGCTCGATCAGCATAATCGGTTTACAAGCTTCCCGTCCCAATTGTTATTGTAATACTCATTGTACTACCAGTTATTAATGTCCCATACGAGATGCGAACCGTCACGGTTAATTTATTTATACGACTCAAGCAAAATAATGAAGAGTAGTGTGGTCTCGAGACGACGATTCGGTGTTTAAGTTTGAGCATTAATTAAGGTTTCCATTAAGATCCAAGACTGTTTGTAAGATGCTAAGTTTGGTGGTTTGTTTGTCTCTAGACGAATGATGGCAGCAAGCACGTAGGTCAGAACACGTGAAGTTACTCTGATGATGAACTTAAGAAATTATGTAGAACGTTGGGCTGGTCGTTCTTAGAAGCCAAAGTTTTGTGGTCGTGTACTTGTAGAACTTTAATTATGCGGGTTAATATGAAATTCTAAGCTTGAACTTTATTATAGCTGTAAGTTTTAATCCTTCGAAAAATTTTATGATTTTTCTTTCATTTTCATGACGATATGTTTGAGGGAAAACCATAGAAAAAAGACTATACCTACTTGCGCATTAAAATTGGAGCCAATGAATATTACCATAGATTACATAATTTTAATTCCTCTGCGACAGTTAAAAGAAAATTCCATTTTAAGTTAACATCCTACGGTAAGAAATCAAAAAGTGAAGAAAAGTTAAAAGCACAATTATGCATATTGACTTTCTCAAAAACCTCACTGCCATGTAAACATATCTACTTAAATAATATACATATTTCCGCCTGGGCCACACGTGATTTAAATAATTTGGCAATTTATCGATGCCACATATGATTTGATGTTGACTTGCACCTACTTTAATGGTTACTGATAGCCATAATGTAACCAAACACGAGACTGTAGATATTAGTTTTTATTTGCGGTGGCGATGAAGAATTTTTATAATGATTAATGACGATCATTATAACTGTTGATTTGTTTTGATCGAACCTCTTTAGTTTTATTGCACCAACATTAAACCACGGTTAATTAAAAACTTTTTCTTCGTTTCAACGTTTTCGATGCCGTGGGAGGGTTCTGGAATCTTCTAATGGTCCTCCAGGGACACCGGCTGTAGCAACCCCCATTTCACTTATGATTTATAGCACTTTCCGATCACCTATAGGTTGTAAAACAGATTTATAATCTCAGTGATTTATTGACACAGTAAAAACTTTTTACATCTTCTGAATATCTTGTTTGCGATCTTTTTATCGTTGGTCGTCGTGAAAATATTATCACAGATTTTCGATTCGTCGGCAAGTGGCTCGGAGTAAACGGCGCGAAGCATGCGATACTCAATTGCAGATTCTGCAGATTGCTGTCATGGGGTCCCATTGAGAGCGCTGTTTAACCTGTGCAAGCTATTATTAACCGTTCATTGCTGGTGGATTTATACCGTCGTCGGCGTCACGGACTGTTCCCGTACGCAATTATCCGACTCGCGATCTCCCCATTGTTGTCGAAATTTAAAACAAATTTCCTGTACAAGGGGGGTCGCGTTTTTCTGCCCTGCCAAATTGGATAAGCACTGTAATTACTCGTTTAAGTTCCGAACGCTCGTCGGTTTGTGGGTATTGAGGCTCGGTATGTATACTTTGAAGGAGTTTATGAGGCAGAACGCATTCCTCGTCGAGGCGTAGAGAGTCTGAATCTGAATACTAACTACGTCTTAATTCAAGAAATGTACCGTTTACTCCCTGCTGCGGAGGTTGGAGCACAATGAGTAAGGATGTCATTGTTATGTAACCAAATCAGATTGACATTATTTCCAAAAGTGCTTATGGTATAGTGGCCGGTGGTCCGATTTATAGCGATAAGAGTACTGAAGAGGTGGAATTATCGCAAGAGCAGAGCCAAGCGCAGTCTGCCGAGTGACATCGTATGACCGATGCGATTGCTTTCGTAGTGATTAATTGTTAGGGTTTCTTCAAGACTTTACTGTTATCTAAATCTGCGTTGCAGATAGTTCCTGCAACAAAGTTGCTTACTGTTCCTAGAAATGATTCATGAACATTCATAGTCTATCAATATGATTCTGATGTTCATCTATTTATAAAACAATCTAGTGATATCTAAGTTTCTAATATTTTGATTAATCCTGAGAGCATCAGTAAATCAAACATCACGATCTAACGTATAGTGTTGGTTATCGCTTAGTCACTTTTACAACACCCTTCGTTTACATTTTGACAGATGAGATGTCAGCAGAAAATTGGATTTCACAAAATAAACATGTCTTATTTCTTTGGACTGCAGTCCCTTCGATGTCGAAAATTAAACTCTATTGCTGATTGGTAAAGTTGTTTTTAGGAAGGAGTGTTTCCTTTGTAAGTGTTCCGGTCAAAAGATTGGCTTCACGGCTAACAGCTGTTGGCCGAATAAGACGAGGCATTTTATTTGCTTAAGGCAGATTGACGTATCACATTCATATGCAAAGCGTTCCCAGATACAATCTTGATGGGGATTTGATGAGTTTATTAAAATTGCAAAGAAATGAATTATAAACAGGGTCCGTACATTGAAAACGAGATCCGTGCGATATTTATGCGATGAAATCCGAAACTGATAGCGAAATACATAAATTTATGACATTAATTAGTTTGACCTATGCTTTGAATTGTTTCTTTAATGATAATAATTTCATTATGAGTCTAGCAAAAATATAGATTGGCTTTTTAAAGAATATTCGATTTTAAATTGGCTTATTTTATTAATTTGTTATTCATATAATCTACTACTGCTTTTTCCAACTGTCTTAAAAACAAACACATTATTCACATATATCCATTATAATTATGCTGCCTCAGGCGATTGTATAATTTCTATAATGAATTTGTGATTTTCTAAAAATCTTCTAATATTAAAAATGCGAAAGTAAGTTTGTTTGTTTGTTACGCTTTCACGCTAAAACGGCTGAACGGATTTGACTGAAATTTGACAGACAGATAGACCATGACCTGCACCCTAATTGCGTAACACACTATTATTCTCAATTTGAACCATTTTCAAGCATATTTTTAATCCATTGCTCCATATGTTCGAAAAATGTGTATGCCTAACAACGCAAATAACGCAATGAATGTTGTTGAACTGTCAAAATGAAACCCATTGCTACTGATAGTGTGTTACGCAATTAACCTGCTGGGTAACGAAATAGGCTACTTTTCATCATCGACAAAGTCGCGGGCAACAGCTAGTAGTTTATAGTAGTATATCTTCAAATCATCGACGATCTTCGTAAAGTGACTGGTAGAAATTTATTAGGTTGAATAAATCAATGAGAATCCCTAATCTCAACTAGTCGTAACCACGAGGTGGTTTCCCATTATTTGACGATCAACCGATGTCTGCTTCTTCAGTGACCGACATCACGCAATGTTGTTGTGATAGCAAAACTAAAGGCATTAAAATAATTTCCAAAAAATATAGTTTCAGTAATCACAATGAACATTCATATCTCACCTGCCCCGACGTAGATTGCCAACATGACGTCTGACGGGCTCGAAGTCAACCCTCACTCGCCAATGACGTGGAATCGACGTCTGACGTCTGACTGGCCACGTCACTCGGACTTGACGAGCGTCCGACAGTTGAACAATGCGGCTATGACGTTACTGTACACGAAATTCGGACAGTTGAGTCGAATGTAAAATATTGATGTTTTGATCATTGCGTATGAGTTCGATGATCTAGTGGTAGGTAAAATAATCATCCAGTAGTAAACTGAAAAAAGATTTGAGCGATTGTTAAACTATCTAGGTATACAATTCAATCCCGTAAGGGGACTACTAACAGGACCTAAACGCAAAACACTTAAGTTTTATAATGCCTAAAAGTAATATAATTGACTACAGTAAACAAAATCAGAAAATTATATGATATTCTTCAGAAAATATGCTAGTTAGATCGTGTATTAAAAACATAAAATAACTAATTTGATACGATAGAAAAAAATCATGAAGATACCTCTAAAAATTTTCTTTTTACAAATAAAAACCATACTAATATACATACAATCATTGTGATTTTTTGTCAGATTATTCTACAAGCAACATTACAAAATTAAAACACGCTTTAGTAAGCGTGTTTTAATTTTTTAGTCCAAACCATAGCTTTTTGGTAAATAGATAATCTATAGGTACTAATAATAAAGCTGAAGAGTTTGTTTGTTTGAATGCGCTAATCTCTGGAACTGCCCAACAGATATGAAAAATTATTTTTGCATTTGATAGTCCAGTTCTTGAGGAAGGCTTTACGCTACTTACTTTACTTTGCGCCGACCCCAAATAAATTGGGATAAGGGCAAGAGGATGATGATGACTACTTTGGTACCTAAATATATATTTGTATTGTTTTCTATCAATCTCTGATTAGAACTTACTCCGTAAGTCAATGCAGTAGCTCCGAAGAAAGCCGCAGTATCGGTCGCAAGTTTGCTTACCACATCAGGGAAAATAAATTAAAGACACATAAAATACAAATAAAAATATTTTTATTATGTGAATTCGTATCAAAAATAGTCTCATCACTAAGTAAAAGTTTTTTTACGAGTGTTAGTTTTCAAAACAAATTTTTAATTTAACAGCTTATACGACCCTTTGAGAATATGGTTTCATTTTATGTCTCGGTTGTTGAGTTTCGTAACGTATCCAGTATCTTTTTACGGAGTTACTGATACTTTTCGGGCGGTGAAGGTCCGACCTCAACAGCCTCAACCTTTGTCATAGTTACAAAGTCGTAAAACCAAAAAATCGTACCCATCATTATCGGCTATAAACATCGATAAATAGTTGAAGTGTTAAATCGTTCGTACGGCTGTTTAGCCGGGTATATCAAATGTCTATAAAATGAGAATGCAATTAGAATTTGATTTAGATATCTCTATACAACATAACATAACATCACGCCATGTTTCTCCGAAGGGTTGGGCAGAAGTACCTGCAACCTATAGGTATAGTACACCCACATTTCACCAGTTATGTTTAAGTCCCATGTAATAGGGGGCGAGCCTATTGCCATCAACCAGGCACAAATCCAAACTCCGGGCTGCTACAGAGAAATTCCTTAAAGAAAAACCCAATAACAGTTTGCCCGACTTGGGACTCGAACGGACCTAATGCTCAGCAATAGCGAGTATCTTTATACAACGTGGATTTATACCGACCTCATCTGTTTAAAAAAAATATGATTGACGTGTAAAAGTGTTTGTGCAAACCTACTTACAAAAATAAAATCATTTATCATTTACATTTTGGCTTTAAAAATTGCAACTATTTTAGTTCACTCTAGTTATTATTAATTGGTTCCCCAAATATCGGCTAGAGGCTGTAAATTATATTTTTCGACCGATACGAAATGAGCAATTTCTTTAAAAGTAGCCTTTGGAGGCGGAGTCTCTAATTTGATGACACCAATTAACGGCGCCTATTTTCGAAAACTATGACGTCACGATATAACCTGATAAACCAGCCTCTAATAAAGAGATGGCCATCCATATTGGTGGTACTGGCACGCAATTTGTCTTGACTATACGCTATAAATTGATTGTGCGCGCAGCGTGGCGTCTATCTGATCAACTTTGTATTTATAAATGATTTTGATAATGTAAGCCTCACCTACGTAGACGGAAGAGTCAAATATGATCAGAATAATAGTATGGCATCATAACAGTGAGTTACTTCTGTGCAGTCGTGTGGAACAGTCATTAAGAAAGCTGCCTGTTTTATTGTGTATACGAACTACTCTCACTGTGTATCATTACGTGTAATGATAGAGAGAATTCTAATAGTGAAAGTGTGGCCTATTGGTTCTATATTTTGATGTCACGATTTTGAACTAGGATTTGTATTTGCGACTACTGCTCAGATGTGAGGCTGTATTTCAGGCTGAACTTCACCTATATTTCCTAATCTGAAGTGTTAGGCGGTACACCCACATTTTGCGAGTTTTGTTTCAGACCCATCATGATTGTGCATTCAGGGAGATTAATTGTTAAGCTAATTGGAACCCTATGGAAGGGAGACTGATCAAAAGTGGTCTATGAACCAATAGCGATACTGATAAGGTATTTCTGTGGGGATACCTCCCAACTATACCCTTGTGCACAGTGGCATCAAAATCTGACCCGGCAGTTTTGAGAAATGTATTTTAGAATACATACCTAGTATAAAACGATGTATTCTAAAATATATTTCTTAAAACTACAATTTTATTATAAAAACGTTTTAACTGGTATTTCTGACTTTATAATACTTAAACAATGTGTTTCTCTGCTAGACAGTCACTTGCCACCTCAACAGTACTGAATTTCAGTATTTTTTCGTTTTTATCCGACTTGAAAAATCTGAAATTCGGTACTGTCGAGGTGGCAAGTGAGTTTGTTTAGCAGAAAAACACAAGTCAGAAATGGCGTTAACACGTTTCTAAAATAAAAAAAATGTAGCAAGAAATGTGAATTGTAAAGTATTATTTTTCTCAAGACTAGGCGGGTTACTTTTTGATGCCCCTTTGCACAAGGATATAATAGTTGAGGTATCCTCACAGAAATACCACTACTAATTTAAGTTGGTAGTAAAGACAACTTAATAGGGTGCAAGACTATTGCCACTAACCGGACCCAAATCCAAACTCCAGGCTCCTACTAAGAAATTCTTGGTGGAGAAATCCAATAGTTGACACTTTGCCCGGGATTCGAATTCAGTACCCCGCTCAGCAGTTAC
The DNA here is from genome assembly GCA_948474745.1 of Oligia latruncula. Taxonomy (NCBI): domain Eukaryota; kingdom Metazoa; phylum Arthropoda; class Insecta; order Lepidoptera; family Noctuidae; genus Oligia; species Oligia latruncula. The sequence continues at coordinate 7,021,427 of OX419694.1, forward strand.
ACTCACAATTACTAGACCAATGATGCAGACGTAAACAAATGCTGTTAAGAAAGTTCCAGGTAGCTAATACCACAGCTTTTAGCTAACGATATTAGATGTCAATGCTAGAGGTACCGATACTGCAATAGCTCAAGACCGTTCATTCTGGCAGTCAATAAGGGAAATCTACGTTCAGTACCCGACATTTCCCGGTAGACATAGTATGCAATATATTACCTGTAAACGTAGCGTATGCACGTATTGGCCTGAGTGGTACATAACTCTTCTTAGCGGTGTTTCACTGGTCCATTAGTTCAGGACTTTAATTAAGGGAATGATGTGAATTGATACATTGTAAAGATGTCATTGGACAATATTGAATTGGAAAGTGCGTAAAAAATCGAATATAATAATAAATAATACTAATCACAGGTCGAGGCACAGGTCGATCGATCAGCTACGCTTGCCGCGGTTGGTCTGTGGATGAGTGGGGTGGATGGGTACCGAGACCCCTCCGTGCGTTGGTCCCGGCTGTCATTCGTGGATTTTTGACAGTCGTTACGGGTAGTCAGAAACCTGAAAGTCTGACAACCAGTCTTACCAATGGGTATCGTATTACCCAGTAACTGGGTTGTGGAGGTCAGATAGGCAGTCGCTCCATGTAAAATGCTGGTATCCAGCTGCATCCGGTTAGGCTGGAAGCCGACCCCAACATAGTTGGGAAAAGGCTTGCAAGCAAGGCAGATGATGACTAATATTATAAATAGGTAAAATTTGGGAATTTGTATGTAGGGGGTACCCTTCAGAACTACTGATCCGATTCCGAAAATTCTTACACTAATGGGAAGCGACAGTACTGCCGAGTGTCATAAAACAAGAAATTTCACGCGGACAAAGTCGCTAGCAGAAATTAGTTTATTAATAAAGAAATAAAAATAATTTATTCTGCTAAAAAAAACGTACATTACAAAAAATATACACAGTAATTCATCATCATCATCATCATCATCACAGTAATTACTAAAGCTCAAATCGAAAGAAAATATTAAAAAAAATTGTTTAAATATTTAAAGTTATAGGTAGATTCATTTAGCTTAGCTTTCAAGTATATTTAAAGTAGGCTTTTAGTAAAGCTCGGAAATATAATCGATATCAGACTTAACAGCTAAACTGCTTTGGTCTTGTTACTCGATATTATTCCTGATCCATTTCACCGTTATCCAATTTTATTCAGAATTGTTAAAGCTTATCTTACTGTCCCTACTTAAAGGTCGTTTAATTTATTTTAACTATAAAGATTGCATTCTGTTACGTCCAATTTTGATTATATTGATTTTTGTCTTCAATGCTGAAGGCTCTACGACTCGAATAAAATGCATTACCATATTTAATTACAAACAAAATCATCTTTAAACGGAAAGTTTTAATCAGTACATAAGTACGTTCCTAAATCGTATATAGATTATAAATATTCATGGAAGATCAATACTATTTCAACCTTATTGAATCCTACCGGTCAAGTGCAAGTTGGGCTCGCGCACAAAGATTCCGTACCGTCAAAACTATAAATTATAGTTTACCTTCTTTTTATTATTTACCATGGCAGAGTCTGTAGGTAACACCTTACTTTTCTGCGAAAAATTCAACTGCGAATTTAGCTTATACTGTTCCCACTGTTGGGACACAGTCCTCCTCTCTGTGAGCGGTAACCCACAATGCGAGCCTAGTGTGGGTTGGTGGATGTCTTCGAATTTTTTGGTTCTAGGACATGCCGGTTTCCTCACGATGTTTTCCTTCACCGTTTTGAGAGCAGTGTTGACGAAATAAATTACACAAATGCGCCTGTTTGAGTTCGAACCCACGACCACTGGTTTGGTCCATTCACTGCTCTACTGGGCTACCGAACATTTCAACAGACTACCTATCTACTAAGGTTTAAGAAGATAAGGTTTTTTGACGGACGTCTCACACTGACTGATGGACGGACAGACAGATAAACGGTGTAGAGTTAGTAATATCGTCCCGTTTTCACCCTTTGGGCACGGATTTCTAAAAAGGAATACCTATTAAGAATCGATTTTTGTATTTTTTTCAATTATTCGATTCGAATAATACCGACAATAGTACGTTAGTAGTTTAGTACTATTAGTTACTCTGTGACTATAGGTAGGTATCGATAAATCGTTCGGTACCGAATCGGGTTGTTTCAGTACCGTTTGTGGCTCTATAGCAATAACGCATGGGATTTAACGATGGCAATAGTGCACGTGTGTGTTTTAAACGTTTCTATTTTTAAACTTTCCGCCGGAAAAAGTGGCCTCCCTGAATTGTACACAAAATAACAACTAACCTCGTTTTGTGAGTTGTGCGCCAGAAATACGCGAATAATGGCAGGAATGAATTTAGATGGCGTTTTATTTGCGTCGATTTTAAGTTGAGCGTTATTTAAATAAAGCACAGTTTCTGTCACTAACTAAGTACATTTAAAATCAACAATGTTAATCAAAAGTGCCTTAATTGGTGCTCTGATTGACCGATACACAGATACCGGGTCGTGACATATTTTTATTTCTATCTGTGATACTGTCATTTTCAAGACAAGAATTCGATTTATCGCGATCGTCACTTTTTTCAACTTGAAAATACTTATATAAAATCCTCCAGCAGCATTGCCGGTTAGAAACCGTGCCACAAGTCTAATGAGGGGACTAAACAGAACATCCTATAATCAACCTATAAGGTTCCCACTTCTGTGTGATACAGACCTCTTTCTGTGAGAGGGAGTGGGCCATAATCCACAACGCGGGCCCAGTGCTGGGGGCCTATAAAGGCCACTTTGGCAGAATCATAAAAGGATATCATTATGAATCATAATGGACAGTTAACTGTTAAATTAATCGTATCAAATCCCATTATTGAAGGATCTTTCAGTCATTTTTTTTTTGCCTGTGCCAATCAATCCAATCTAAATCCAATCCCAATCTCTTTGATTATACCTACGTAGTGCAGCGGGAAAACACATAACCCTCCTTTTGGGCTTCGCCGCAGTCGGGTAAAAAAAACACGGACTGTCTTCGCCATATTATGATTCATAATGTTATCCTCTTATGATTCTGCCAAAGTGGCCTTTTTATTCCCCCTGGTTGGTGGATGTCACATGTTTCGTAATTTCTGTTCTAGGACATGCCGGTTTCTTCACGATGTTTTCCTTCACCGTTTTGAGAGCAGTGGTGATGAAATTATTTACACAAAGTAAAATGCATGCTTGGGCTCAACTCACGCCCACTCAGAAGTCGCGGCTGTTATCACTGTGCCACCACTGCTCCCAGAGAACCTCCTATTTTAATAATGGATATATTTTCACATTGTATTAATCGAATAAGTTGTTTAAGTCAATTAAACTGAAACAATACGATAATACAGACCCAGCTTTTTGGAAAATTTCATTTGTTGTTTGCCACACTCTAAAATGTAATTGCATTTCATTAAAATTCCTGTCACCCTTTCGTTGAGGGCCGTTCGATTCAATTAAAGTTGCTTATTTGTGTTTAGGAGAACAGTGGAGTGGTTATTCGTGTACAAATAAAAGGGTTGGTACCGGTACCGGTACCGAAGGGTATCGGCCAATTGGTGTAGTCTCGGTTTTATTCATGTTTACGTCTATGATGTTATCTTTTTTGACTATACGGGCGCTCCGCCCTTTTATTAAACTGCCACGTTAAAGGACTGACAGTGAAAACTGTCGAGTTGTCTGCTGGTACATTATGGTGCGTTTGTTTCGGTTGAGACTTGAGTGATATATTTTCAATTGCGAGCATTCGCCTTCTGTGATGGGCGGAATGTGGTTTCCGACATTTTGGCGTGTTCTATTGTGATGGACTTTAACGTATGGCATGCTACTGCAGTATGCATGCTGCGGATGTTTTAGATCTAATAAACATAATTTATAAATATTACAATATTTTTTATATCGCTCGTAGAAAAAAACAATTATGATTGCGAATTAATGTCAAAAATGATGAAGGTAACTATTATATCAAACATTTACAAATTGCATGGAATGACAAGTAAATACTCTAATTTTAATTATTGTAATAGATTAGTTGTAAATTATTGATGTAAGAAATATTTTAATTATTATATTATATGTATATCAGCACAAATGTTAACGTAGAAAATGGTTGAACATAACAAAATTACTTTATTCTATTACCCATATTCAAACAAATGATTTGATTTATTACTTATTACTCGTAAGTAGCTACGTAATGTATAGCTAGTTCATCGACGTCAACTCGTCAGTTTTCTCTATTCCATTAGCACGCGAGGGTTTGTGTTTAATGAAAACAGGACAAGAATCTAAATTTAATGTGTTTCTCGTGGTTGTCTCAATATCGTTACTCGATATAAGTTTATTAAATTGCCCGGGATGGGTCAGTATGAAATTCCATAGCCCCGAATTTTGGGACAACATTATAGGGGAAAATAGCCTTTAACGATAGTGGACGTGTCGGTGTTATAGTCCTGTTTTACATTAAAATGCAATTCTGTAATGTTATAGATGAACTTTGTATATTATTTTATATGGTGGCTTTGGGACGTGAGAGAAGCACTAAGTACCTACCTAACGGATTATCCACTAAGCTACGCTAACTGGAGTTACAGTCGTTCTAGACTGTATTTAAAGAATATTAATGCTAGATTAAAGCAAATAATAGCTTTAATGCAGTATCTCTGAAATTACATTTCAATGAGTTCTGTACTTTTTTAGGGTTCCGTACCCAAAGGGTAAAAACGGAACCCTATTACTAAGACTTCGCTGTCTGTCCGTCCGTCCGTCTGTCTGTCACCAGGCTGTATCTCAAGAACCGCGATAGCTAGACAGTTGAAATTTTCACAGATGATGTATTTATGCTGCCGCTATAACAACAAATACTAAAAACAGAATAAAATATATATTTAAGGGGGGCTCTCATACAAGACACGTGATTTTTTCGGCGTTTTTGCCTTGTGATACGGAACCCTTCGTGTGCGAGTCCGAATCGCACTTGGCCACTTTTTTTTAATATTGTCATGTAACTGTAAAACATTTAAGTACAAATGCATTCACTATGCTGTTTAGAAATTCCAATTCTTGTCTTTTTTTCCTTACGATGTCATGACTTGTGGTTTACCCGACTACAGCTAAACCCAAAAGGAGGATTATGTTTTTTAACGGGCTACACACGAATCCATTGCGCCACCAATGAACCCAAAAATGTGCACAACAAAACTTCACCTATAAAATAATTCAGAGACCGCAACCAGGTTGTAAAATTTTGTAGCAAGAAACCCTTTTGTGGTTTTAGCCAATGTCCCCATGGTTCCGTGCCGTAAAAGTTGATTAAACAAAAAGAACCCCCCGGTTAAATTTTACTACTTGGACGGGATATCCTCAATAAAAAAGAGTGTATCATGCTTAGAAAAATACTACAGTTTAATTCAGACCAATTTTACGATTTGCAATGGAAAATAAAATCTATGTTCTCTTTTTGGTTGCTTATGGAATGAAATGAAATGAAATGAAATTATTTGAAATGAAATGATTTGAAATGAAATGAAATGATTTTATTTTTGTAAGTAGGTTTGTACAAACACTTTTACACGTCAATCATGTTTTTTTTTTTAAAACTAGATGAAGTCGGCGTTTCCTATCTGAGATACCTATTACTGTTTTGTCTGGTTTGGGAAATCACCGGAATAGGTTGCTTGGACGTGAACTATCTTTCTGATGATTTGATTGCCTAAATATTGGTCTTAAGGTCTTAAGGCTCACGCAGAAAATCGCGAGGCGACGCCGCTTATTTAACAAATCAACCGATTGAACTTTATTGAAATTGTTTGTTTCTTTTCCGTTTTTGCTGGATATCCGATGAATGTCTGTGAGCGAATAGTGTAAAATATACTTATTGAATCAGGAGCATAAACTGGTATCATGATAGTAAAATTGCCAATAATCAGTGTTTCAAGACCGCCTAGAAAATATGATATTCTTTGTATTATTTTTATAGTTAGAAACATTTTTAGGGTTCCGTACCCAAAGGGTAAAAACGGGACTCTATTACAAAGATTTCGCTATCTGTCCGTCCGTCCGTCTGTCTGTCAACAGGCTCTATCTCAAGAACCGCGATAGCTAGACAGTTGAAATTTTCACAAATTATGTATTTCTGTTGCCGCTATAACAACAAATACTAAAAACAAAATAAAATAAATATTTAAGGGAGGCTCCCATACAACAAACGTGTTTTTTTCGGCATATTTGCCTTGTGGTACGGAACCCTTCGTGTGCGAGTACGACTCGCACTTGGCCAGTTTTTCTTCTATAAGTCGCTTCTTTATGTGGCATGACAGTATCTAAAATTTTGTTGGTCCAAACTGACGAATCATTAAAAATTAAAACTATTAATTAAAAACTAATCTAATTTCTATCAAGAATACAAAGGGTAAACAGGTAGTTGAAACTTGAAATATCGCGGCGGTTTTCCAGTCGTGAGGACAACGACCTCCGAACCGTAATGGCTGGCCACGTCACTCCGCCGTCACTGGCCGTCACTTCAAGAAGAGTTAATTTTCCCTTGCATTTAATTTACTTATTAAAAAAGAAGCAATTTAAGCGACCTGTGGGTTCCATAAGTGTATTGAAGTTAAGTGGGCCTTTCGAAGGTAAACCAACCTTTCTAGAGGTATTATCCTACTAATATTATATGTGAAAGTTTGTGAAGATGTTTGCATGTTTGTAACTCAATCACGCGTAAACCGTTGAACAGATTTGGATGAAAATTGGCACATAGATAGACCATTTCCTGGATTAACACATAGGATACTTTTTATGCCGATATTCCCACGGGATCGAAAATTACGCGGGTGAAACCGCGGAGCGCTGCTAGTAAAACATAATCCTACAGTTATACAGGGTTATTGGTAAAACATTAACAACCTCTTAAGAGGTTATTGTACTCATCATTATTATGAACAACTTTTAATAAGGGAATAAAACCAGAAATTGGGGAAAAAAAATCTGCTGTTCCCTACATTTTGACGAGTTATACGAACATAAATGAAAGGAACAGTTGATTTTTTTTTCGCGATATCCAGGATAGTGGTTTTTGACATTACTATTATGAATTATCAGCTAAAGATAATCGATTGACTGCCTCGTTGGTCTAATGATCGCTGAGCATGAAGTCCTAGAGATCGATTCCCGGGTCGAGTAGGGATATTGGATTTTTCAATCTAAAATTTCGCAGTAGCACCCCGGAGTCTGGATTGGTGCCCGGTTGGTGGCAATAGGTTTGCCCCCTATTACATGGGATTTAAACATATCTGGCAAACTGTGGGTGTACTATAGGAATACCCCTGCCTAACCTTTTGGGAATACAGTCGTGACGTTGTGTTAATATGAATTGTCAGCTGAAGATGATTCCTCCTCCTCCTCAAGACCATACTTCTCATTACTGAGAGTCGTGATCCTCCCTTGAAAACATCTTTTCCCTGACGATGTTTCGCCATCTCTGTCTATCCTTGGCCAGGTGAAGCGCATCATGAAATTTCGTGTCAAGAGAAGAGCTGATCTGGTCGGACCATCGCAAAGGGCTGCGACCTCTTGGTCTTGGTTGAAGATGATGAATTAACTACAAAATATTGCTATTGCTGTGTGGTACTATTATCCAATTACCACTTGTAGCTTCTTATTAGGTAGGATATCATGTCTCGTGAATTGCATTGTAAAGTCAAATCACGTCCGCAAACAAGCCGACATTCATATCCCCCAGGCGGATAAGTAACTCAACTCTAGCCATGCTTAGAAGGATTAGTCGAAATAGTCCTTTCACAAGTGGAAAACGTCAGAATAAACTGTTTCCACTTGTGAACAGGACTATTATCCAGTAAGGGGCTGCCTCCACGAGCGAGAGAATCGCGGCGATATTCTCGCCGCGCCAACAAATTTCCGCGGCGATGAAATCGCCGTGTGGAGACACGTTCTAAGAGAGTGTATAGAAATACGTGGCACGACGATAATATCGCCGCGATTCTCTCGCTCGTGGAGGCAGCCCCTAAGAAGCAAACCTATGGAAGTGGCCAAATATTACAAGACTGTGCTTTATTACATAAAGTGTGAACGATTTCTAGCATGCATAAAGAAGTTACTAGACCTTACGATTCGGCTGTCGAGAGAATGCATTCCTGAGACCTGCCAGTGCGACAATTTATCATTAGCCTAGCCTTTTCTCAACTATGTTGAGGTCGGCTTCCAGTCTAACCGGATGGAGCTGAATACCAGTATTTTATATGGAGCGACTGCCTATCTGACCTCCACAACCCAGTTACTTACTGGGTAATACGATACCCCTTGGTAAGACTGGTTGTCAGACTTTCGGGCTTCTGACTACCCGTAACGACTGTCAAAGATCCACGAATGACAGCCGGTACCAACGGCTTTACGCGCTTTCCGATGCACGGAGGGGTCTCGGTATGTAAAGATGGTCACCCATCCACAAACCAACCGCGGCAAGATCGACCTGTGCGGCTGTTATTATTTAGCCCCGGGGCCCTCTCTCGTCTGTGCGACAATTCTAGTAACTAATACACATCAAATTCGCAAAACACGTAGGTATTTCACGTATGAAAGTGACAGATGTCATAGTCGGCTGCACATATAGGAACAAGACTGCAAGTTTGAGTAGCTCCTTGAATGACTAGAGCTTCTCTGTGCTTACAACATCATTATCAATCGAACCTTTTTCGATTTAAACAATAATTACTTATTAATATCAAAAAAACGATACGCACTCTTAATCAAAAGAAATCACGCCACAAAAGAACCCGCAACAAAAGTACCAAGGAACCCTAAACCTAAAAGCTCATACGCGCATCAAATGTTGTTTATCTTTAATTAGTTGAAAATTGCTGATTCACGTCGCTGCGATAACGTCCACCCACAGACTGGGTTCTGTAATTCTGTTCCGGACTGCGCTTGCGTCTATCATAATATTGGTGACGGCTCCAATGAGATATAAGTGTTTTACATAATTATTGTTGCAGCGAATTGTGTTCAGTGTTTATTTGTTTAGGGATGAAAGGGTAGATTGAGTTATTGTTGTCCTTGATGACTTTTTGATTAATATACGAGTAGATATAACATACATAGTGAAACTGAATTGTTGTAAATTGTGAAAGTAGTTTGTTCAGAATCGTTATCGGAATCGATTTCTTTCATTTATAGGTAATTTTTTATCCCAAAAACAATGAGAACTTACAGTCACACTTCCGCTGTACAGTCAAACCAAACCAAAATGGATGAAGTACCTACTACTTAGCGTAGTAGGTACTTCATCCATTTTGGTTTGGTACCCTTAAACGTGTGCGACTGTGTGCGATTTGTAATGTGACCACAATGTTCTCCCACAATCAGTATGGCTAATTTAATAATTATACAATCTTATACACAATAGTAAAAATTCAGTGTATGTATTATTATTATAACATAATATTCTGATTGGGGTGTTGTGGTTGGGGTGGTGCGCGTAAAAATCGTAAGCCACCATTTTCGCGCTCAGTCCTGTGTACTGCTGGCTGAGTGAGCGTGAGCGCTGGCGCTAGGCCGCGGGGGTGGGGCGAGACGGATGCCGCACGCGGCGGCGTCTTTGAATAGATTTGATTTTCCCATCACTAAATAGTGCATGTGACGTCATAATAGTTAGTCAAAAAATGGCACGCTTCGTTTTTATACAGATCGTGATACTTGCGTTGTCAGTGGTAATGTTAAAGCTAAATGATAAAACTGCTGGAGGAACTACTAACAATAACGACTGCCAATTTGAATATTTACTAAAGTAACGAGATGATAAAATGTTATCCTTTTTTGGGAGTGAATCCACCGGAGACCTCAAACCTACAGATTAAACGACGTCTCAAATGAACAGTAAGATGTTTAACATAACGTTTCGTTGAGCGAATCACATTCATATGTAAATATGCGCGGGAGACTGTACACAAGGCGCTTACGATGACTGCATTGTTAGTACAGCATTCAAATGTTTCGAAGTCACGAGTGCATATTGTTGGCGATTTCTGGTCAATGAAACTGTTGTACTTATTTTATTAGTAACTGTTGCGGTTTCCGCTGGGATAATGAGAAGAGCTTTAAAGAGTATCTGACACTTAAAGGTGCGTGTGACTGCGAATAATGTTAGGTATTACCGTAATGGTCTCCGGGAAGGTACAGACCACCCGGCCCTCTATAGTCAACTGGTATTTAAAATCAGCCTAGTTTTCCATTGGACAAATTCTTGTTACAGGAAGTTAGAATAATGTTGTCAATGAAAATAAAATAAAACCAGTTGGCCGCTACAGCGCTAGTTCTCTCATTGTTAACACAGCAGATCTATGAGAAACGGAAACGTGCTAACTATTAAATCGATTCGATGAGTATCATTAGGATTTCATAATTAGCAAGTCTTCATTTTAAATAATTTACACAAAGTAAAGCGCCTGTCTGGGTTCGAACCTACGACCTACAACTCGTAAGTCGTGTCCGTGACACTGGGCCACCACTGCTCTCTCACCTCTGCTCTCACAACACAAAAAGGGGTTCAAATTACGAAAACCCGAGTTACGAGTTATAGGTAGGTTCGAACTCAGACAGGCGCTTCACTTTGTATAAATTATTTTATCACCACTGCTCTCAAAACGGCGAAGAAAAATATCGTGAGGAAACCGGCATGTCCTAGAACCAAAAATTCGAAGACATGTGACATCTACCAACGGCCCACTCCTTTTCTCGCCGAGAGGAGGCCTGTGTCCCAGTAATGAGAGCACTGTAGGCTGATTATGCTATAAAATCGTAAGGTCTTTACAGAAATATGTATCAGAAAAAACACAGAATTATTTTCCGGTGTGGAGAAGGGACGAGGGCAACCCCTTAATAAGCAACCGAAATACATAATCCACAAGCTCAATTACATATTAATATTAAATCACCTAATGCACTGCACCAAAGTAAAGGTCCAAAAAATCAATAACGCCATTCCTGCCCCCGTTTCAGAACAGGGTTGAATAACCGGCATGAATTTTTAAAGCATTTCGTGTAGTGCAAACTGCGTCGCTATGAGGCAGATGAAATCCGCATCTCCCGCTTGAGAATATTAAAATTCTTCGTGGACCCGTCCTAGCTAAGGCACAATGCACATTGTCAACGCATATAAACCTACACTGTTGCCTTTACTTGCCATTGTACTGCACCCCTTGCACTTTCTTTGCTGTTTTCACGGCGTATTCTACTATTTTATTATTCATAACAACCGCCTTATGCGCAACTCCTATAATGTTAATAATTGAAGACATCCGTGACGTTGAAATGTTGGAGCGACTTGGAACAAGACAAGTCATGCTTAAAACTCCTTTATTTATAAGTTGATGTTTTGTCTGTGTACTCATATTGAAAGTATGCATGAATGTGCTGTGCGGTGTGCTGCCTGGAGGCGTTAACTTCTTTGTTAGGGATAGGTGTATCTGCAGTATACTTGTAGTAGGTACTAATGTGGAGCAAGCGACAGAGGTGCACACGTGGCGTTTTAAGTTTTCGCCTACTCCCACAGCAGAATGGCGTGAAATTATGTAAGCATGCACGATATTGGATGAATCGAATCGAATCGAAATCGAAACTTTCGCTTTTGCGAACGCGAGTATTTTACCGAGTAATATTTTTACGGCACGACTAGAGCATTAAAATGTATAAGTTACGATTAAACTGTTATTTTAATCCAGTCGTGCGCGAAATGATTCGAGTAACTCTACGCCGAAGCTCTTGTGCCGCATATTATTGAAATAAAGAAAAACCCATTTCTTTGGCATGGGATAGCATTATGCGTTGATATGACTGCATGTTTATGGCTTATTGTTCTCACTCGATATTATACTTAGCACTGTATTAAACATTTTATTGAGTAATGTTCGCCCTGATAGAATTCAACACAAAGGTCAAGTGTATGTTAATATATTTTAAAGATACTCCGTGGGCGGCACGATTTATTATGTTTTGATACACATTAAACTATGCAAATAAATTGTAAAATATACATACATAGGTGTGAACATAAAACGTAGCGGAGGTTTTGCAAAAGAAATTTCTTCCAAGTTTACAAAAACACACTTTAAAATATTTCATGGCAACACAGCACAAAAGCAATTTAACTGTTGTACTGTGTGTACTAATCCATACTAATATTGTAAATGCGAAAGTCTGTCTGTCTGTTACCTCTTCATGCTTAAATCACTGAACCGATTTAGATGAAAGGTATAGAGATAGTTTGACTCCCGGGAAAGGACATAGGATACATTTTTTCCCGATATTCCCTCGGGATCGATACTTATGCGGGTGAAACCACGGGGCGCAGCTAGTTGCATATAATAATGACTATTTTTTGATGGAGAAATAAAGAAGGAAAATACTAAATTGAACTGTTCGCTATTACAATGGCTATAAGTTATATTTTACCGCCTGGAAGTACTTACCGAAACTTCGACGGAAACCCTTGTTCTACCTCGAAGTGGAAATGATGCAGATTATCTTTCTCTATTCTTTTGTTTGCGTTGAAGACCACTGGCGTTGTCTGGCTACTCATCATCCCTTTAAGTCTGCATTAGCTAAGAGTATAAGTTCTTGCTGTTGTAAAAAGATTAGTCAGCGCAACTATCTAGGGTCATCACAACTGCTTGTCCTATCACCGAGTGACTATAATAAACTACCAGTAGGTATATTTAACATATTTGATGGCGCCGCCGCCGTCTAGTTTTGTACGAAGTAACTAGGAAATACCGAAAAGGACGAATAAGAGTGACACTGGCTGGTGACAGTCACTCTAGGAGAGCATCGCGATCGTGGTTGCGTGGCGAATGTCTTCTGCACGCGTAGCATGACCGCCATAGAAACGGGTTTTGTCGACGGAAGAATAGACAAAATGGCAGATTGTAGAAATATTTGTACGCATTCTACGCGTCTAAGCATTGCAATGTGTCATTTTGTCTATTCTTCCGTCGACAAAACGTCGTCATGCTACGCGTGCTGATGTCGGATGACGTGACCTCGAGCCGCGGTCGTACAACGACTACGACCAAGTGCCATATTCAGGCACAATCCTGATGATATTGAAGCTACTGAACCACTAATACGATGACCACTGCGGGTAAAGGCTATCTGCGCCGTTATATTTAAATAGCTTCTGCCCGCGACTTCGTCCGCGTGAAATTTCACCCTCCCCCCATTCACCCTCTTAGGGGTGCAATTTCAAAAAACCCTTTCTTAGTGGATACCTACTCTTTACAAAGAATACACCCTCCAAATTTCATGTCTCTAGGACCAGCGGTTTAGGCTGTGCGTTATATCAGTCAGTCGACTTTGAATTTTATACATACCTATAGATTTTGTAAATAGTATGAACCTGTAATTTATGAACACAATGCGAACAAAACCTAACTACATTGCACATACATTACAAATACCTAAATATTTATCAAAGACATTTATCTTATTTCATTCAGTGTAATATATTTTTTTTTTTCGTATGAAACTGGTTTGTTTGGTTCCTTTAAGATTTAAAACGCGACAAGATATTCAGATGGTTATCGATCTATTGATTTAGATAGGCGATTTTTTAAATTAAGTATGCGAAGTCAAATTAAATATTGTTATTTGTCAGAGGCTTTTAAAAAAGCGTGTTTGAAATTGAAATTGATTTCGTAAGATACCGGTAATTTTTTAATTAACTTCGCGATTTTGGAGAATTGGAAATACATAAAGACATCATTATGTGGACAAAGCTGGCTTTTGGAAAATTAGGAATCGTAAAAGTAATTAACTTGTTTCATAAAAACTATACTGTATCTATTAGGTATTTTAATTTACATGCTTATTAAGAAATCTTAAATACAATAATATACATACAATGTAAAACGAAGTATTTTTAAATTAATTGTTTTTAAAGATGGTCTATCTCGATCCTACTAAGAGGGTACTAATGTACAGACGCCAGCACATCAAGTTACTACAATCTGTCAGATTTCTTTAATAGATTTTCGACTTTATTGCTAAAGCATAAGGTTCAAGGTTGATTGGGAAAATCTGACAGTTTCGGGTAGGTTGACCCGCTGGCGTCTGTACTATTAAGATAAAAAAAATACGGAATATTAAGTATACCTACTATTCCGTTGATTGAATAATCATTATTTTTATCGTTAAGTAGTTTGTTTTTAAGTCGGACTCGCGCACCAAGGGTTCCGTACAAATTTGTAGGTATGTAACTACTTTAAGGTTTTTGGATTTTTTTTCTTTTTTAGAAGTCGGTGGCGAAAAACTAAATTAAAGTTATTTCATAATTTTGAGTTTTAATTTCTTTTTGAAGTCGGTTTAATTTTTTTTAAATTATGTAGCTATATATTTTATTATCTTATCGAAATCTTGTCTAAACTCTTAACCCATAGGTCATCGAATTATTTATTCATCATCGTTAGATTCTAGTCTAACCTGAAATACTTAATAGAGGTGACATTTAGAAAAAAAAAAGCTATTAATACTAAAACGCTTAAATGTAATCGCATTATTTATGGATGACTCAAGAACCAGACTAATTCCAATGAAGACCTTTTATACTAAAAGGTGAACGTTTAGGCTTCTGTAAAAATGGACTCGTCTTAATAATTTTACTAAAAGCTATTCAGACCCCAAACGATAGATCTTTTTAGGGTTCCGTACCCAAAGGGTAAAAACGGAACCCTATTACTAAGACTTCGCTGTCCGTCCAGACGGACGGACGGACGGACCGTCCGTCCGTCTGTCTGTCACCAGGCTGTATCTCAAGAACCGCGGTAGCTAGACAGTTGAAATTTTCACAAATTATGTAATTATGTTGCCGCTATAACAACAAATACTAAAAACAAAATAAAATAAATATTTAAGGGGGGCTCCCATACAACAAACGTGTTTTTGTCGGCGTTTTTGCCTTGTGGTACGGAACCCTTCGTGTGCGAGTCCGACTCGCACTTCGCCAGTTTTTTTAATTTATTTTTATTAGCCGTTAACTTCGTACTTGCCTTGCCTTCGTAGTCGTACTTCGTAACCCAAGTAGCATTTGCTGATGGATTGTGTCCGAAATAAATTTGTACGTGAATCACTCATGATCGAGCTAAAACTAAATAGGTTAGATGTAGGCTTAATAGAGTCAATTTTATCATTACCATGTTCAGAGACCACTAAAAATTTTGTGAGTTAATGACAGTACCGGTTGAGTGATTCACTTTCTTTGAACTACTAGTACCTAAGTGTATGTAAATTCGATGTATGTAGATATATTGTAAAAGGGTTTGATGGGGTTGGCATATCTTTAAGATAAAAACCCCTAAATAAAAACAGATAAAAAAAAAAACCCAAGTAGGCCGCAGCAAGGACAACCTCCACAAGTGGGGGGGTTCATGGACGGCTCAGACCTCCGGTGTGTATACGGTGTCTCTCTACAGACAATGGCTCACCTCCCATCTTGCACCGCATGCCCTGCCACCTGCACAAGGGAGGACCTAATGGCTGCGTCAGCAAATGCTATATTTTGGGCCAAACAAAATTAAGAAAAAAAAACTATATTCTTGCCATCCGCTAAGAAGAAGAACATTAATTAAATGATGAAATACATTAATTTATCATTAACAATATAGCAACTGAATTCTCAAAGCCGTTACGTAATAAGCGCTAAATTTCGCGTGACCGAAAATGGAGTAGAGCCATAACATTTTTCTTGGATAAGTGAATATAATAAAAGTTCAAAGTAAACAGGCGCAGTGGAGCGGTATATAAAATGCAAAGTAATGGAGCCGCGAAGTAGGGTATCGCCACTTAACAGGTCTAGAAGTTTTCCTTTATCCGTTACACTTTTATTCCATTTTCGCAGGAAAACCGCTGAAGTTTTTTCTCTTAAAGAAAAAGTTAATGCTATTGTGCCGTATTCATAATTAGACCACACGCGATCGCGTAAGGAGCCAGAAGAATTTAAAATTCCTGACGTTCGGGGAAAAAATTCATGCCATCCTCGTTGTTAATACTTTCTACGTTTCGTTTTTACAAAAAATATCTTTGAACTGTACGCTATGCGCTGGAGGTTGTTCGTGGAAGAGTTTTAGGTTTGTGCGGGGCACGCGAGACAAACTGTAGCAATTTACGACGTGTTACATAAAACTCACGTTCCTAAATTCATCTACTTGGGTGGCCCAGTTTGATAACCATTAGCTTTTTGTAAGAGTTTAATGGTCGATCTTAAACGAGAGTAATAGGTGCGTTCTTTCTTTGTTTTAGCAGTTGTCGAACACGACGCGATGCAAGCCGCGGCAGAACGTGTTACAATTTAAGTGCTTTGATAACGGACTCTTTAGTTCAGATGTGAACAATGGTTTGCCACTTTTTGATAGCACTGTTGAGACAAGAAATGCTTTTTATTTACACGTTGTTGTCTGTTTTTTGTTGGAAGTGTATTGCGGCCATTGTTGCTGTTGTAAGTGGTAATGGGTACGTTAGAGATTAAACACTATAAATAGCATTATACCTGTCAGTCTTATTTTTATGCTTAGACATGCTAATGCACGGCAACACATCGGAATGCCATTTTTTTGACGTGAATACGTCTTTAAAATTGCTTCCATAGTGGGGGGCAAGTCAAAAAAAACCAATGATAACAAAATCGGGGGATACAGTTTGGTGTTGCAGCTTCATATCTATCATCTCCATCCTAAATTCAATTACACCATTGGATAGCTAAAGGATCAAAGAATTCGCGCGGTGGAGGGGGAAACGCCGCCGCCATTTTGCGGCGTATCGAGATTTCCACTTAGTATAACTTTTGACTCGGAAAAGCTAGCACAACAATTTACAATAGTTTCATCATAATTGGTCGAGCCATTTTCGAGTGTTTGCAAGACTAACTTTTTATATACAAGATTTTAGAAGTGTAGTTACGCAAAATCTTGGTGTTACTGAACTCTATATTAAAATAGATACAGAAATTTAAAGGTATTAAGCAGATCAAGTAGGTATTTTAATTCTAAGCAGTAGGTACACAGTTTTAAAGCACACTCATAGTTCCCAACCGCTAACCTCGTTGACAAAGCTCTAAAACAATAGAAACGACTTTAAAACTTAAAATAACAACGACAGAGCGCGCAAAGAATGCAATGGAGTCGCGTTACTCGTCAGTCCTGTCTAGAAGTGTCCCGAATGTCTGCAATTCAACCCGTGTACGTCTGGCAATGCATTCTTTGGTTTCAACATAGTTTCAACGACACATCGGTTTTAAAACAGCTCCCCGTGACAGATGCCGTTGTACGTGACTCCGTTGTAAAACAACCGCGTTACGTAGTGGAATATAAAAATAGATCGAAGTGTTTTTGAGAGGTACGGTTTTTGTGGCCCGAAGTGCACTTACATTACCATATAGAGCTTTATTCGTTTACTGTGGTTGTTTTAGTATTGCTAGTTGAGGAAGAACTAAGGGAAATATAGAATAATATACTGTTGCTACAAAACGACACGACGATTATTACGATACGATTATTATGATTACGATTGTTGCTGTTGACGTGGATACAAATGGTAGAAGTAATTGGTGAGACAGGGTAAATTATTACTTAAGCTTTACCTTATTTTTATTAGCCTATGTTGTGTCCCACTTCTCGCCAAAGGCCTTCCTTTTTTCCTTCCACACCTTTCTTTTTTATGTGATCTTTTTTAGATCGACACACCACCTTCGCCGTGGCCTACGTCGACGGCAATATCCTCCATCAGGCGCCCAGTGAGTGACGATCTTTGCCCATCTCTCCGAGAGCATTCGTGCAACGTGGCCAGCCCACTCCTACTTCAGCCTGGCTGTTTTTTCTCTAACATCCGCTACTTGTGTTATGGAGCGCAACATAACTTTCCTAAGCTTCCACAACTGTAATTCTTTGACGGTTGTATGAAATAGCTAAGTATAACATGACAAAATTACGTAGGCTCTCAATTTGCTTAACAGTTAATTTTCTAACCTACAATGTTGCGTTTAAAACCAATATTGGATTGAAATAGAGATTGAGATGGGAAGTTTGAGAAACCATTTCATGAATATTCTATCCAATTTATCCAAGCTGTTCCTAGTTGAAGTAAAGCTGGTATAATTCCAATATCCTGTATTGGAATTATATCCAGATTTACTTCAAATAGGTTCCTATTTGAAGTGAGCATACAAAACTTACCAAACTTGTGGAGTTCAATGGTCTTAAACTGATACTAGTCTGCTTTTACTGAAAGACTTCTCGAATATATCGAAATCGTATGAGGAAGACGTATATGAAAATGGTATCCAAATTATTGACTATCACTAAGGCGGGCCCTAAACGATGAATTATATTGCACAATAACACGTATTCAGCAATGTTTATGACCGTTTAGAGTTCGTACTGAAGATCAAAAGTTGGGGTGAGTTTGATTTTTATTGCACCATATTTTTTCATTGTACAGACGCCAGCACATCAAGCTACCAGAAACTGTTAAATTTTCACAATCAACCTTCAACCATATGCTGCAGCGATAAAGTTGAAAATCTATTAAAGAAATTTGACAGATTGTAGTAGCTTGATGTGCTGGCGTCTGTACCGCCGTGTAGGATCAGTATTGCGTAATATTTTACTAAACTGCAACAGGTCTTGCTCAGGCAAAAGCATTGAAGCTTAGGTATATGTCGTCAATGTTATTACGTGAAAATAATGGATCGTTTGAGCGCAAGGGTTGATTCATCATCATCACCTGCCTAGTCTTTTACAACTATGTTGGGGTCAGCTTCCAGTCTAACCAGATGCAGCTGAATACCAATATTTTACATAGAGCGACTGCGTATCTGACCTCCACAACCCAGTGACTGGGTAATACGATACCCTTTGGTAAGATTGGTGATCAGACCTTTGGGTTTTCGGACGACCCGTAACGGCTGTCAAAGATCCACGAATTACAGCCGGGACCAACGGCTTAACGTGCTTTCCGAGGCACGGAGTCTTGGTATGTAAAGATGGTCACCCATCCACTGACCAAACGCGGAAAGCGTAGCCTAACCTGATCGACCGAACCGTGCGGTTGTTATTACTTAACCCCAAGCCCCTCTTATTGCGCAATATAAATACTGCGTCAACTTATCGTAGGTGTGGGGTCCGCCTAACAAGTAATCCTGCTATTAGTCTGGACTATGAATAGTCTACCCCATCAGGTCCCGTGGGGTATCATAAAAGGGGCAAAGGGGATTATATCAGTAGGATTATACTAATAACATTATGCTATCCTGTTGATCACCATTTGCTTGTGAAGTGTAGTTTATATGGAAATGCCTTTCAGTTGCATTTCGACGGCGAAGTGCCAATACCTCCTAACTGACAAAGTAAAAAATTTACACAAACTGAAGAAAAACGTTCAAAAATAGACACGTTGGTTTAGTTGGGAGGTATATATTTCCACATTTTAATTGAAATGCTGTTGCTACTAGAAATACACTGAGGCGATTTCACTAAAACCTGCGAATAACGCCTTTAAATTCAAAACGATATAAAAAAGAAAATTTCTCAAAAAAAATCAGTTGGGAGGTATTGGCACTTCGCCGTCGATTTAATAGCGGTCAGTATTTGCACACTAGACTTTGCTTGTGCCTTCGTTTATGTGGATTTTGAATAACAGTTTTCTCAGTTGATTTTGCACTGCAATCTTCAGAAGACACTTGTTAGGGCTCATACGTTTTTCTTGCCGTGACAAACTATAGTTTATTCGCCGTGCGTAGGCACGGTCATTAGTATTGTATGGATCACTATGGAATCTTGTACACGGACACGTTTTTTCTACGACGCAGTTTATACGCAGCCGTGTGTAGACACGGTTTGCCAGTGTTGTATGGGTCACTATGGAAGCTTATATGCACGATGACATAATTATCAAGCTATAAGCTGACTTCTCACTGTATGAAAAGCCTATACAATGCGAGGTAAGCTAACACTGGAAATGTTTAGCTTGATATGTCGTCGTGTGTACGCGTGTTTAGATTGATATGTCGTCGTGTGTACACTCACGAGCACTAATATGTCAACACTTGGCAACTTTCGATTGCGATTTTTTCACGAAATAACGAATGCAAAGTTGAAGTACGACACTTTACATAAACCTATGGGTTCGAAAATACTATGTCCGTAATAACATACAATTTCATTCAAAAATAAAGGAGAAAATCCCTTTGAATAAAGCCAAGTGTATACATACTTATGCTCGTGACTGTACGCGGACACGTTTTCCCTACGGCGCGGCTTATCGTAAAGAAACCGTTAGGATTTGAAAAAATCTAGGATATTATTACGTTTTTTTTTTTTTTTTTAACTGTGCCCCACACTAGGAATTTCTCCTGTACTGTGGGTGCGTTTACAAACATTTGAACTCACATACACAAACAGCCAGACCCGGAACAACTACTTGTAGGTCATACAAATATTTGTTCCGTGCGGGAATCGAACCCGCGACACGCAGCGCAGCAGTCAATCGCTCAACCGCCAACCGTGCCGTCAAAAATTTGTCTCGTAACTAAAACCATAGGTACTTGTATAAAAAATGTAAATTAATATGATGATTAAAGTTTATCGTTGTCTCTCTGTCTGTCAGTTATGGAAGTACCTAGCTCAACTTTTCAAGCCCATTATTACTTAAGCGTTTATTAGACTAAAAAACTTAGTAGTTCCATTAGACGAAACTTATAGGCTATTTGACAATGTAAAAAATAAAGTCATAATTATTGACACTCGTATAGATTATCGCTTTTAAAATCGATTTGCATTAATTTTACTACAAAACAATGTATTATTTATAAAAAAAATCCCGAAAAAACTTCATCTTTTTAAATCTGGCGCCACATAATCGAAAACGGTCTGGATTGGCTGAACTTAAGATGACGTCATGATTTAGTAAATTTCTGTCTATCGTTGACAGAACAGATGACTTTTGTCTAGTATCTCGACCGTTTCAACGTTTATTTACGTGAATCGTGACGTCACGACGCCATATTGTTAAAGATAGCGTTTTGGAGGCTTATTTAAACAGTACATTTTTATTTACTATTTTTTAAAAGAAATACATTATGCAATTTGAAGTAATAGGTTTTTGTGGGCTCGTTAGACACCATTAAATAATCTGAGATGTTTATCAGAAACCAGTCAAATAGCCTATTCTGTTAAATCTTTTTATTTCGCTCTGAATCAGAGCGCGTTTAAATTGCAAAGTTTTCTGGGACAGGAATTAATCATGCTAAAACTAGTTATGTGTTTAATTTAACATAGTTTTAGTTCTATAGACATTTATACTGACTCTTTTTTGTTGATTATTCTAACCTTTTTTAACCTACCAAGATTTTTTCAAGATTCTTTTATCTACTCCGTCTTAAAAAAACATGTTGAATATTCTATCAGCTTTAACATAAATAAAACTACTGACATCGGTAAAGATAAACATCGTTAGTTGCGTAACACACTATCAATCTAAATCTGAATCATTTTGAAGGATATAGCTAATCCAGTGCTTCGTATGTTCGAAAAATGTATCTGCTCAAAACGTACATAATGCAATGAATGTTGTTCAACTGTCAAAATGAAAGCCATTGCTACCGAATAGTGTGTAAACGCAAGCTGTTCAAAATACTCCATTTTTGGGCAGTCGTGTAAAAATGACATAAACCCAAACCGACAGAGTGCATGATAGATACACGGTAGGTACAGACGCCAGCACATCAAGCTACTACAATCTGTCAAATTTCTTTAATAGATTTTCATCTATATCGCTAAAGCATAAGGTTCAAAGTCGATTGGGAAAATTAGACAGTTTCGGGTAGATGTGCTGGCGTCAGATGAAATTGGGCAGTGGGTCCAGTCGACGTATTCAAAATGTGATTACGTCAACTGGACCCGCGGGTCCAGTTCGAGTGGGTCCAGTTCACCAAAGACTCCAGTACCGATTCACTTAAAACAATAGTTGCAAACACAAAGACGAGATCTATCACATAAACATTAAAATTATACCTAAGAATGATGAACGCTCAGACTTTATAGAACCTCTTATCAGAATAGAAGGCAGCTCAGCTATAATCTACACGGCTTTACATTCCAGCTAAGTTTATTGCCTGATTTCAACTAACCTACTATTTGTAAGTAGTTTTATGTGAACATAAAAATTAAGTTTCTTTGTAAGTGCCGTGTTTAAGTACAGCTTTTAACGAAAAGCTCGTACCTACCTACCTTTTAGTTTGTGAGATCAGGCTAATGGGCTTAGGTATATGGCGGACTAGGTATTGATTACAAATATATGTATAACTAAAACAATAATAAATTACAAAATTTTGATAAATTACCTGTCAACTTAATAACTAATATATATATAAGAATGTAATTTGCGACAGTAATAGTACATACGTAGTACATAGTTGGGAAAAAGGCTAGGCAGATGATGATGAAGAATGTAAATTGTGGAGATAAAATAAAAATTATTTATTAAAAAAAATTTTGGATACATTTTCAGGGTTCCGTTTTTTCCTTTTGAGGTAAAAAAGGAAAAAAACGGAACCCTGGGATCACTTTGTTGTACGACAGTCCGTCTGTCTGTCAAGACCCTTTATCTCGGGAACGCGTGGAGGTATCGAGATGAAATTAAAACCAGCTCACACAGCTCGACAGTCCCTTGAAACTGTGAAAAAATGAAACCTAAGTTAACGCAAAAAAAAGATACGGCCGTTTATGCCGCAAAAAACGTGTTTTTCCACACTCTCAAGGGAATCAAAATTTATAGGGTACTTCCCATAGTTCCCGTTGACCTAGAATCATGAAATTTGGCAAAAAGCAAGATCATTTAGCACAAGTAAAGGAAAAAATCCGAAAACCGTTTTGTAGGTACATTAAAAAAAAATCCCGTGATAAACTACTTACATACCTACAAAGTACGGAACCCTCAGTGCGCGAGTCCAACTCGCACTTGAACAGTTTTTTTGTATCTTTTTTTTGTATATTTTGGTTTTATAGGGTAACACGGCCCAAGCCAAGTGCTACCCCTGAGAGTACAACCTAAGTGATATAGTTGATGATAATATATGGCGCAACTATATCAAAATATCAATTAGGTATCAAAATATTCTTCCATTTTTGTTTTTCATAAAAAATAAAAAAAAAACATAACATCACATCACGCATGCTCTCCCTGAAGGGTTAGGCAGAGGTGTACCTATGGCAGACCCTGCACATTTCTCCAGCTCATCATCTGCCTAGCCTTTTCCCTACTATGTTGGGGTGAGGTGTACCTATAGCACACCCTGCACATTTCTCCAGCTCATCATATGCCTAGCCTTTTCCCTACTATGTTGGGGTGAGGTGTACCTATAGCACACCCTGCACATTTCTCCAGCTCATCATCTGCCTAGCCTTTTCCCTACTATGTTGGGGTGAGGTGTACCTATAGCACACCCTGCACATTTCTCCAGCTCATCATATGCCTAGCCTTTTCCCTACTATGTTGGGGTGAGGTGTACCTATAGCACACCCTGCACATTTCTCCAGCTCATCATCTGCCTAGCCTTTTCCCTACTATGTTGGGGTGAGGTGTACCTATAGCACACCCTGCACATTTCTCCAGCTCATCATATGCCTAGCCTTTTCCCTACTATGTTGGGGTGAGGTGTACCTATAGCACACCCTGCACATTTCTCCAGCTCATCATCTGCCTAGCCTTTTCCCTACTATGTTGGGGTGAGGTGTACCTATAGCACACCCTGCACATTTCTCCAGCTCATCATATGCCTAGCCTTTTCCCAACTATGTTGGGGTCGGCTTCCAATCTAACCGGATGCAGCTGAATACCAGTATTTTACATCGAGCGACTGCCTATCTGACCTCCACAACCGATACTCCTTGATAAGACTGGGTTGTTATGTTAGACTTTCGGCTTCTCACCAACAGTAACGACTGTCAAAGATCCACGAATGACAGCCGGGACCTACAGCTTAACGTGCCTTCCGAGCCACGGAGGGGTCTCGGTATGTAACCCATCCACCGACCAACCGCGGCAAGCGTACTTAACCTGATCGATCGACCTGGGCGACTGTTATTATTTAGCCACGGGCCCCTCGCTTAACATTCCGCTAGCTACATTTAAGAAAAACTCAAACTTGAATACTATTTCTGTACGATCACGATCAAAACGCTCAAACACAAAGAATCCCTGAACTCCTTCACAGACTGCGGAAACAAAAACAAAAACGTCGCTAAAAACAAAAGAATGCTTAAGTTCCCGATGTTTACCGAAGCGCTCTCGTTAAATTTAAATTGTTGTACGAATAAAAACCGCAATAAAATAGTTCTATTTGACAGCGGTACACGCAACTTCACTTACCTCGACTTACCTGCGCGGGAGTGGCCTGTCCGACCAACAGGGGTATTCGACGATCCAAATATGTAACCTCTTAGGTATTTATTGCCTTTTGTGATTAGTTTTAAACATACAAGGGTGAATAAATCCATGTTGACAAAATACATGGGGTAAGGGATTAATTTATTATCGGTGGAAGCGAATTGTTCGAAGAAAAATTTAAAGTGGGCTTGAGTTTTTGGAGCTATGCAATGATCGCCCGGTCTAATTCGCACACGCATTAGTTCTCAATTATCCAAAACAGGTTTTTGAAAAATATACAATGCGGAGACGACAATACTAGCAATGCATAGGAGTATATTGAAACGATCAAACAAATCCTAACATCGAAATTAAAAAAGTGATTTTTTCATCACACTAATATTATAAAGGCGAAAGTTTGTGAGTGTGAGTGTGTGTGTGCGTGTGGGGGTGTGTTTATATGTTTGTTACTTCTTCACGCTCAAACGGCTGGACCAATTTTGATAAAATTTTGTATGGAGGTAGCTGACACTCTGGATTAACATATAGGCTACTTTTTATCCCGATATTCCCACGGGATCAACATTTACGCGGGTGAAACCGCGGGGCGCAGCTAGTTCAAACTAAATAACAGAGATGGGCCGACTATGGTTTTGCCAATCTTTGAGTAGCTATAGTGACTAAATTATTGGATATATTCGGTTAAACTTTTGAGTTATTCCGATCTGATCCCCTGAACCCCCCCGCCACCCCCCTCCTCTAACCCCTGCTTGTTCGTCTTCTGTTTTAATCTCTGTCTTATCCACTATAAATTTTCTCATTCCGGTTTGATCCGCTTTTTCTTTTGGAAGGATTTTCCTGAAGGATCGTCAGCAACAAAAATATGTATCAAGACTGGGAACGACATTAGACATACATAATCAGCCTGTAATGTTCCCACTGCTAGGACACCAGCCACCTCTCTTTGAGAGGGCCTTTGGGCTGTAATCCACCACGTGGTAGATGTCACATGTCTTCGAATGTTGGTTTTAGGACATTCCTTACGATGTTTTCCTTTCCCGTTTTGAGAGCAGTGGTGATGGTAAGTCGCGGCCGTTGCCACTGGGACACCACTGCTCTCGTCACGTCATTAGATATACTAAGTTTAAATTACTGTCGCATCGTGTATCTCGTACCTTTTTTTTAGGGGTGATCCCGGTTTTTCTTAAAACACCAATTCTGCACATCTCATGATGTGTATCTCGTATCTACCTACATGTGGCAGCTATATAAAAAAAAACTCCACAAGTAATAATAGGGCCCACATAGAAAAGCAACAATCTCGACACACATACGGAAAATCGATTTAATCTCCGCTGGTACACACAATCACACATATCATTACTTGTACACTCTTGTCGACACGTTGTAAAGGGATCGCTCAACAAATATACGGAAGTGCGTCCCCTAACCCAGATTTTTTCTTCGATACAGAAATAACTCCGTAAAAAGAGCAATCAATCACGTAAGAGTATTTCCCTGTATCGAACTCATAGATAACTGTGTATCAACCGATGCAACTTCCCGAATCCTTTAAGATTTTATGTTAGTACTTTTTTACACCGTTGCGTATCATAAACTATTAATTTGTATTTTAGTGACTTTTTTAAATTATTTTTCTAATATAAAGTCGAATTTACGGGAACTTTGAGACGAGGTACTCGATTTTGGTATACTTTGGTGTTAAGACAGGTAATATCAGTGATAACTATGGGTGTTGTTACCTCACGTCAACTTTAGATACTTTATTAAAAAAATGCTTTTTTCAATGTTGTTTCTATGGAAAACCAAAAATTCATTGTTAATTTTTTATGCCCAGCTATCCTGAGAGATGACGAAATGCGTATTTGACCACTTGTGTTTCTGACGACATGCTACTAATCCCTCAGAAGCTGAACCCGTAGAATACGTACCTACAAGCGTAGAATTTAATAATTAGGTACCTATATTCTATGGAAGGTAACTAAAAACATAGCCTACTTGAGCAAGTTTCCAATAGTTCTTGCAACTACAGCTTCTTCTTCGATGTTTGTAAGTTAGTGAGCTTTCATGAGGTATACTTTATTCAGTGTATTACCGCTCTGAAGGTTTCAAGCTGCACCTCAGCAAAGTTGCGAATGATTACCTCATAACTTGTGGATACGTGAAACTTTGCAAGAGAACAGACCTCTTACTACCTGGCTACTGCAAGTCTTGCAATGGTAAATGACCTACATTATTTATCCATACTAATATTATAAATTCGAAAGTAACTCTGTCTGTTTGTCTGTATGTTACATTTTCACGCCTAAAGCACTGAACGGATTTCGATAAAATTTGGCAGAGAGATAGATTGCATCCGGGGAAGAACATGGGATAGTTTTTATCGACATACCTCACGGGCAAAGCCGCGGGCGGAAGATAGTTGACCTATATATCGCAGGATTAAGAAATAAAACAGCGGGATAATTGCATAAGACACTATCAGTAGCAATGGCTTTCACTTTGACAGTTCAACAACATTCATTGCGTTATTTACGTTGTTGAGCAGACAAATTTTTCAAACATATGAAGTAATGGATTAGCTATATCCTTCAAAATTATTCAGATTGAGATTGATAGTGTGACGCAATTAGGGTGCGGAATAAATTAGCTTGCGAAACTCCGTAGATGTGATGGGTATCGATAATATCGACAAAATAATCGCAATTAATGTTGTTGAACTGTCAAAATGAAACCGATTCCGATTGATAATGTGTTACGCAGTTGCCCCACAGACCCTGTATACATCTAAATCACTTTGTTACAAAACCCTAACGTTACGCTACGGTATAAATGTGCCATGTACACTCGTATATCCGGGCAATGCTAGCAAATCCGGATCCGAGAAGCATTTGGCAGAGTGCTGTAAGCTCGCGACGAATCGCGACTCCCCGCCGTTGTACGTCATTTTGTCCCTTTCGGTACAGCACTTTGCACTCCGTGATCCAACCGGCCAGTTAGATTAGCTGAAAGAATAAAACTCATTAGCTTTTGAGAGCAAAGGCGAATTGTGGGCAGGATTTCAAAGAGCAGTGTTTAATTACGGTTCGATTAATCGAAGTACGTTACTCGATTGAATTTTTGGGCGGTGCTGTTTTATTGTCTTCCAGCGAATGCAGCACTTTAGAGATGGATAACAAGAAAGTGTAAATAGTTAAAGTGAGAAACAAAAACAAACAACATAATCTGCATTCGCGATTTATTTGCCAAAAATGTAAACAAATATGAGTTTATGGAAAAATAACTTTAAATCCTACATAATAAAGTTCAGTTTACACTACAACTTCAAACGTTTCCACAAAAAAATAATTAAAGAAAACAGCAACCATACCTACAGCGAGAATAATTATTATCGATTTCAAAATTTAATTCAATCTTTCAATTTTAATCGTATAAAAGTTGTCGTTAAACGACAACTTTACGATTCTTTTGCATGTCGCAACAAGAAAGATACGAGAATACAGAATACACAACAATAAGAATACTTAAATAATAACCCTACAACAAGATCGCTTCTTGTGCAGAAAGATCCAGCCCGTTTCCAGACGAAATTAAATTATAATTTGGGCAATGCGTTACAAGCAAATCTAACGTAATCTTTTAACCTATAAAAACTGAGAATATCTTTAAAAATAAATCTAACTTTATACACATTGAAAGCTAAAAAGATTAAGTCCTGATGCTTCACAAGAATTATTGGCATAAAAAAGTAATCTTTACGCTTGCCACTAAAAAGATTTTTATTTTAAATACGTACAGTAGTAAATACTAAACAAAGAATTCTGGTCATTTAACAAATTCTCATTTTATGTGGGAAGGTTGCTTAAACAAGACAAATTCTACTAGGTATTTAGATCAAACGGAAAAGGATAGCAAGGAATCGTTTACAAATTGATATAAATCGTCCGATCTCGATCTATCTTATTTAGGTCCATCGAGCGTACGTGGGTAATAGACGAATGACATCCATCTTTATCCGACGCCGAATAAATATTTAAATCAGATGTCTTCGAAAAACATTTTAGGACCTCTAAGTTAGAAAAATACGACCGGTAGCTGGCTATTAATTTGAATTTAAACGTGTTGTTAAAAATAAATGTGGTCCCATTTAAATTGGTTACGTGGAGGCCACCTAATGTGACTAATGGTTATTTTAGCGCAATAGGTGTAAATTAATATTTTAATGATATTATTTTTAATTTGGTTTGGGTCGTTTTGAATAATCAAAACGACAAAAAATTACCTAAACTAAATTAAAAATATTTGTTCTACCTTAAATAAATTTCAAGTCTTATCTTTACATGAAGCGTTAGATGTAAACACACAATTAAATTATATTTTTTAAATCATAGTCATTATTGCTCTTAATAAACAGATTTCGTAACCTTAATATTCTTTTTTTTAAATTTTGTGTGTTGCCAAATTAAAATACTTATCCATTATCTTTATAAATAGGTATTGCTTGTAAATATTACAGTGGTTTATCCGAGTTTCCTGTTATTTCAGGGTTCATTCTTCTTCGTGTTCCTGGCACGACTGTATTACAGATCTTGTTGGCCCAACACTTCGCCACTTCTATGGCGTCGTCGGTGGCAGCGCAGAGGTCACTTTGACTGCATGTTCAGGGTTCTTTTATTTTCGTAAAGTTTTACAAAAGAACATAGCATTATGCAAAGAAAATAACGTAACTTTAAAAATATGGCCACAAAGAAAATATTGCAGAAATTTCTTGTACAGTTATAATTTTTTCAATTATTTCCACAATCAATTCTAACCAATTATGAGTCACTGAGCACAAACATGAAGATTCATTGATGTAGGTCAATCAGTCACCCATTCATCAGACGGGCAGCATTAATCAAAATGAACAAATACACACAATGTAAGCACATCATCGGTAATTCAATAACTTTGGGCAACGATATTGATGGCTCCAGACGATAAATGATTTCAACGATTTTGTCGAGATAATGTCGATTGAGATTGTGTGTGAGTTGCCTAGATTTATTTTTATGTCGAATGCGAGATATATGCGAGATTAGCTTATGTTGTTTTTGGTTCGTAAGGACAGTGGTCAATAAATAGGTGGTTGTATGTTTGTTAATTCATATACTGTTAGTTACTGTTATTGTTTGCCTGCATCATGCCACAGCTGGGCAAAGGCCTGTCCCCATGACTTCCATTTCCAATTCATATAATATAATTTAATTTAAAAGTGCAAGAAATATAATACGAGTAACTTATGACAACCGGTGTATTCTGTAAAATTCTCACCGTGAAAATTTGGGTGAAGAGAGTATTATATGAAATGAGCTCTCAATCCATAGATGCGTCAGATAGGATGACAGTTCACGTTCACTCACTTTACCTTAGTTTTCACAGTGAGATTTTTACAGAATAACACTACAAGATTAAGGCCTGATTTTTCAATAGTCAGATATTTTTTATCTGAGGAATAAATATTGCGGTTTGACAGTTTTTGTATAGAAATTATGTCAAATTGTCATATTTATTCTTCAAGTATAACTATCTGACTGTTGAGGGGCCCGTGGCTAAATAGTAACAGCCGCCCGTACGGGTCGATTGATCAAGCTACGCTACGCTTGCCGCGGTTGTTCCGTGGATGGGTGACCGATCTTTACATACCGAGACCCCTCTGTGCCTCGGAAAGCACGTTAAGCCGTTGGTCCCGGCTGTCATTCGTTGATCTTTGACAGTCGTTACGGGTAGTCACAAGCCCGAAATGGATGTATGGAGTTCAGTTAGGCAGTCGCTCCATGTAAAATAAAAGGTTAGACTGGAAGCCAACCCCAACAAAGTTGGGAAAGGGCTAGGCAGATGCAGATGATGAAGTTATCTCATCATCATCAGCCTATTGCAGTCCACTGCTGGACATAGGCCTCTCCTATTGCACGCCATTCAACTCGATTTTCGGCAACTCTCATCCAGCTGCTACCAGCGATCCGGCGAAGATCGTCGCTCCGCGTAGCCTCAAGTTAGATAACTTAGTTACCTCAAGTTAGATTCATTTAAGGCTGATTTTTCAATAGTCAGATGACTATTGAAAAATCGGCCTTAAATGAATTAATAAAGTGTAACTGTATTTAATGATAAGTATACAAGACTTTATTTAATAGTGCTATTCAATCCGCTAAGTTTTCCACTTGTTCACTATATCGGCAACATCGACATTCAAGTTTTACACTAACGATAAAATAAAATAATGTAAATGTCCTCATATATTTGCCCCGATTAATTAATTAACGAGACATATAATTTATACTTAATTCGAGTTAACAAGCAGTCACATATCTCATGTGTTCACTGTTCAAGTTCTCAAACAGAATGTAAACTAAATAAGTCACACAGTCTTTATCATTATAAAATCTATTCGAACTTATGTTTCAAATTAATATTATTTCAAGTTAAACAATTATCAACTTTATTTTAATAGTAATTAAGTTGATTTCAGAGTGACTAGCACTATTGAAAAAGTTATAAAAATGCTTGAAGTTGTAGCGTAAACTGAACTTTATGGTGTAGGATTTAAAGTAATTTTTCCATAAACTCATATTTGTTTACATTTTTGGCAAAGAAATCGCGAATGTAGATTACATAATTATCTATATCTATACTAATAATAAAGCTGAAAAGTTTGTTTGTTTGAACGCACAAATCTCTGGAACGCTCTGTTGGATAAAAAAAATCTTTTAACATTTGATAGCCCAATTCTTGACATCACGCTTGCCCTAGGAGCTGAGCAAAAACGAAAAAAGTCATCAAGAACGCGAAGCGAAAACGAAGTAATAGCGCAGACAGGCGACGGCGACGCGATGCGACAGGGTGGGTCGGGGAACAAGAAATTTCACGCGGACGAAGTCGCGGGCAGAAGCTAGTATTATAAATAAAGACGGCGTTGTTCTCCTAAACTACGCAACGGACTTTGATGCGATTTTCATCATCATTTAGAGAATTTATTTCGGAAGGTTTTTTTTATCTACCATGATTTTCATTTTTTTTTAACATCTCGATGTTTTATAGAGTCGTGTAAACCAGGGGCGCGTGCGAAGCAGGGGCGCGTCGCTAGTCGATCAATAAAGTATTCACCATAATTAATTTCGCGTTCAAACTTGATCGTAAATGATTTAAATTATTGCATTTTTATCTTGTTTAACTGGCGATGGCGGTGTCATTGGGTTTTAATTACTCGGTTTTTAAACTCGGTTTTACGACCGTGTTACTGTAGCATGTAATTATTTTAGTTATTTATTTTCATGCTTGTTTCGTTTTCATGTGACGGGGCTAATTGGTCGTCAATGTGGACCAAGTGCTGCGAATTGTACGAGTAGTAGGTTGTTTTTTCCGATTACAGTAAGACTTGGCCTAATGGTTGCCCTTGCCTTGCCACCCTGTAAGAAACTTTCTGAAGATTTTCTTCTCTATAAATGCTCAGTACGAGGGGGTAGTGACTTAATAAAAACAACTGCATGGGTCTGTTTTCAAGGTTAAGCAACGCTTGATGAGGTTGGTCCGTGGATGGGTGACCATTAATAACATACCGAGATTTTCTTCAGTTGTTACGGGTAGATAGAAGCCCGAAATTCTGACAACCAGTCTTGCCAAGGGGTATCGTGTTGCCCAGTAACTGGATTGTGGAGGTCAGGCAGTCGCTCCATGTAAAATACTGGTATTCAGTTGCATCCCGTTAGACTGGAAACTAATTCTAGAGCAAAGATAGTGTAGAATATCCTAATTGCCATAATAATAGTTTAACATAAAGCCATGATTATACTTGAATATATTGAATAATAATTAAATTACACAATACCGATACAGTAATATCAAAAAGACGACGATAAAATAAAATCCAAGCATTTAAATTGCCATGTGATTAAAATAATTAATTTTTATTCGATCTTTTAATTCCAGTTTTATTCAGTATCGTACATACCTATAGTTACGAATAAAGTCTCCACACAATCTGCAAGGGGTTTTTATCGACTACAAATAACTCTTATTAAAATGCCTCCAGTTGGTTTGAATAAAAATAATTTTAGTATCGCAAGTCACGTGGCTCGACACGGGACTTAATCTGCAAAATATAGCAATTTCGGATAACCTGAGACATTTAATTTCAAAGGCAATAACGCTAATAACAACCAATTACCGAAAATCGAAGGTTTATACTTAATTTAAGCGAGAGGCGAAGGATTCTAAAGTCTTTACTTACTAAAATATGTCCCAAAATGCACAAGTGCACATTCCACAACAATAGGCTCGAGTTAAACAGGCGCCACACGCGATAAAATCGCGCGCGACACAAATGCATCCTTAGATTTTCGACACTTTGTCGATAGCGGCGACATCTATGAAAACCTCTGGTTTTTCAAACATGTGACGGTTTATTGCCACTCGGTAAAATAACCAGATGTAGACTCACCTTAACCTCACGCGCATTCAAAAAAATTAAACGGCTTAATATTCCATAAAAAATACACTTACATGTTCTCTCTTAATCTTTTAAATATACATGTTCATTTAAACAACGTTATCAGAAACGTTTCTCAAGCTGTCATTCACGTGTTGAAACAACGCATAATTAAATATTTGTGTTACTTTATTTAACTTGAACAAAATATACGGTTAAAGTGTACTTCTTAATATGGGGATTATCTTTGCTCTTTGTCAGTGTATGAACTTACCAAGTTTATGTGAGTTAATTTAAATGTTGCGTTATATTTACAGCTGTTTGATTTATTGTGGTGGACGTGTTAGAAATAACTTGGCTATGGTCTTTAAAAGTGTGTTGTAAATTATAGAAAATATTCTTTTGACGGACTTTTACGGTGGGTTCGTCATTTCGGTATGCATAATTGCATATTTTAGTGTCTTTTAGTATGTGAGTTTGACGATCGAATGTGTATGTAGGTACCGGATCCATAAAACTAGACAAAGAGCTGACACTCTCCAAGAACTACGAGTAAGTAGTAGCTGACCTAAGAATGGTTTTTATATTTATTAACAGGTGATGGTTATATACAAAAGGAAAATATTATACAACTACTAACACTAGGCGCTAAATTAAATGCATAACTAACTATCTTGGAATATAAAAAATATAAGGATTAGCTTTACCAATATAAGAAATGTAGAAGCTTAAAAGTAGATAAAGGACGTTAGTTGTTTTTAAAGACTCTTTTTTTATCCAGACATTATCTATTGTGTAGTTACGATAAAAGTATATCGTTCAGTAAATAAAGTGATATTATAGTTAGGTACTTATTCTCATATTGACCCTGTTCAGCATACCGCAGCAATCCGTTAACAAAATGGCCGCGTTATCGCGATTATAATATCGATGCTAAAGAATTTCCTTTGAGTCGTTTACCGTACATTGTTCGCTCGCCGTCCGTACGGAAAATTGTTAAGTAAATAAGTAATTTTACAAATCAGATTTTAAGTGGCGAGTCGGCATCATGAAGTAATCTCTGGCCTGATCAAATTAGCTTATGGTCTGCACGGTTTATTTGAGGGTAATGAGAAGTAATAAGTTACTAGGAGGGCCGTAGAGTTGGCATATAAATTAACGGCAAATAGTTCACTGATCCTCTAAAACTTATTCACCTTCTTATGATGAACACTTTTTTAAATTCCTGAACCTCTAAAAACTTTTCGCGCTTCTAATGATGCACACTTTTCTTAAATAATTGAGCCTCTTTTTAACTTTCTGACTTTTTCTCACAGTTAGTCGCAGTAAATAAGGTAGGTTAGACAGAACGGGTTAGGTTAGGTTGAAACTGCGACCAACCATGCTCGAGCCGACCGAGCGAAGCGAGCGAAGACGCTGCAGTGGCAGGAGAGCGCTACATCCAAATTGCCCGCAGTTACAGTTAAACCACACGTCATGTTCGTGAACGGGCGCCGTCGGTTGAGACTGGTCATCTCATAACTGCCAAGGCTTATTTTTAATCTTATATTGTGATTTGTCTTTTTTTTTTTTACATTGTTCTCACGTATAGAAGCAACAAGAATAATGTACCCAGGATTTTGTAATATCTTGATTTAAAAGAGTATCCATGTAGTTTCTTGCCCGTTCTTCTCCATAGAGATCTACGTTTTGGAATGGGCAACTAGCTTCAACTTTCTGGCTAATTGACAGACTATTTAATTTTGACAATTCAAAAGTGCCTGTACAAGGTTTAATTGAAATAAATCCTTTGAGTTTGAGTTTGAAACTATTTAGTATTTTTATAACCCAAAAATGTCAATTATTTGAGGTTCACATAAAGTGGCGCAATCATTTTATTAGAGTGTTCCATATTATTTTATTATTAGAGGTTCGGTTAAGTATATACCTAAATTAACATTCCTCGAAGATTAATACTATGCAATTTGATTAGCATTTTAAATGTTTCGTTTCCTTTCAATACTTTTTTGTTAAGTGGCGTATTTCATAATTAATTGACTGTTAAATGTTAATTAATTTAAATTACCGTCGATTTATTTATGTGGTATATTTCATTTGCTAATGCTTACGGATATTATAGTTCCTTGTTATAAAATAATTAGGCTAGTTCTAGGCGGGTCTTGCACATACATGCTGGCTGTTTCTGTACGTGAATTTAAATGTTTGTAAACGCACCCACAATACAGGAGAAAATCCTAGTGTGGGGCAACGTTTTTATAAAAAAAAAAAAAAAAAAAATACAATTTTACTCTATCTAGTAGAGAGGCCTAGTCCTAGTTTAATGTCTGGTATTAACAATTTAATTTATCCACAATCGTGTTTCAGGTAAGATATTGTGAACGATACCAAAACCAATCAATAAAACAAGTAATTAAGTTGACAAGAGCAACGAGAGAGTTAAGTTAACCATAGGATTGAACTTAAGCTTGTCGTTACATACCTTTTTTATTTTTCGTTTACTACAAGAGTGATTCTGATCAAAGTTTATAAAAAGAAAAATTTATTTTCGATTAGTGCTTGACTGCTTCGTTGGCTACGGAAACGCTACTACTGAGCATGAGGTCCTGAGTTCGATTTCCCGGTCGGACAAACTGTTATTGGGTTTTTCCGTCAGAAATTTCTCAGTAGCAGCATGCAGTCTGGATCTGTGCCCGGTCGATGGCAATAGGCTCGCCCCCTATATACAGGGTTTTTGGAAAAACACCAACAACCTCTTAAGAGGTCATTGTGAAAATGAAATCGCGAAAAATCAGCAGTTCCCTACATTTTGAAGAGTTATATACGAACATAGATGCAGGGAACAGTAGATTTTTTTTCGCGATGTCAGGTTTGGTCCAATAGTAAGTTATTCATAATGATGAGTACAATGACCTCTTAAGAGGTCGTTGGTGTTTTTCCAATAACCCTGAAAACATAAGACTTAAACATAAATTTTAATATAATGTTGGTGTACTGTAGGTACACCTCTTCTTAACTCTGCGGGGATTACAGGCGGGATGTTATGATTGTAGTGCTTGAATTTCACAGTGAAATTTTCAGCGAAACGGCTATATTAAGTAAGTAGCTTAACTTTGACACATCACCTAAATAATTTGACAGCAAGTGTAACGAACAACATCTCATCATACACTTCAGTGCAGATTAAATATGCACACATTCACTAATAAAAATTTCACGCCAGTTTCCACCGCGCGCAAAGTTTGCCACCTTACGTACGCGTTAAACTTTACCCGCTGCTGTCTGTACGTTAACGTAACGCGTGATTAAATTTTAAATTGCGCGGCCACACAGGTCGGTTTAAAACCGCCTATCGCTTCGTCACGAGCTTCAGGCTTCTCCCAGAATAATCCACTGTGTGCTTTAAAAATATTCTGAAATTTAGTGCTGGAGTGGAGCTGAAAAGTCAATGTATGTAGTAGCCGTTTTTGAAGTGAAAACTTCTTTAGGTGCGTTGGAATTTTTTGACATGGGAAAAACCATTAAACTAGCGACAGTGTTATACCGACACCGCGCTACATTTGGATGAGTTCGGCTGTCCTCGGGATGTACTCGGTTTTAAATCCGATAATATGTCAGTGAGTGATGGCAAAGTATTCTGTTTGTGTTTTGTTTTCACTTCTGTCGGCACTCCCGGAGTGTTTTTTATTATTTTGCCTTTTCGGCCATTTTTATTTGTCTTTGACATGGATTGGATGGCGCGAATTTCTATGAATTATTTTTGGTGATAACGTGATACCTAAAACAGTAACAGAAAATAAACTAAGGACATTAAAATAAAAAACTGGCAGGCAGCCTTTTTTTTTTTTTTTGCGGATGGGAAATCATCAAATGACCCCTCCCGCTCTGGGTGGAGCGGAAGGGAGTGTCAGACTCTTACTGACTAAAACCCACCCGTGTTCCTTCCTTAGCCCTTTATGTTCCGGGCCAGCGGTAACCC
This sequence comes from Oligia latruncula, assembly GCA_948474745.1. Classification (NCBI taxonomy): domain Eukaryota; kingdom Metazoa; phylum Arthropoda; class Insecta; order Lepidoptera; family Noctuidae; genus Oligia; species Oligia latruncula. The sequence goes on from OX419694.1 coordinate 7,058,363, forward strand.
TTTCGGACAATCCCGCTGACCCGGCAGGCTTCGGCCCTATGGGGCCCCTCCTCGATGCTGACATCTCTTTGAGGCGCGCGTGGAACACGCGCGTACGCGCCGTCCGGCACGGGCCTGGTCCTGATCGGACGGTGAGCTACCCTGGCAGGCAGCCTAGAGCAATAAGCTCGCCTCATATTACATGGGACTTAAACATAACTGTACCTGCGAAATGTGGGTGTACTATAGGTACCTACTCTTTCTAACCCTTCAGGTATCTACTGGTGTGGGTGGAGTTACGTTATTCCTTCTTACTACTAGAAGGTAGGTACTTGATATATTTCGCTTTAAATGCTGCGTTTTTTGCCCGCTTAATGGCTTATTCGCTGTTTATATTCAAATGCCAGATCATTATTGTCTATCACCAAAAATCTAGGAATATCTTTCGCTCTCAGGCTTCAGATATGCAGCTAGCACATTAAATAGTAAAACAAACGATTACTGAACAGGACTAATAAAAGCGGTAAAAAAATGGTTGCCTGTAAAGTCGGTTTTACGGGCGAAGATTTTACGTGACAACGTCTTTTTCTCGGTAGAATATTTATTGATATGAATATAATTAAATTGCACAATAGGAACAAGGAATTGAATGATAGTTGAGTGGGAGAGAGACGCAAGGCATTCGGCGGGCCTCTCTCTCGTTCGGTGACTCATCGTAACGTTACCGAGCGTTACACTTTTTCATAAGTGACTCCCAGCCGCAACCTAATTTAAGACGTTGTCACGTCAAAAACTTAAATTATTAATAACATAAACTTCCTTTTGTTCAATAAAATAACTACCACTAACATAAAAGTAAAAGTTATCAAACGACTCACATTACCATCGACTTTTCCCGTCACTATTACTGATCCTAGTCTCGTGAACTCGGATCATGGAGAAAAAAATCATTAATATTTTCACAGTTCCTACCTTTGTGACATTTTCATCCGCACACACACATTCACATTTTGATATTTATTTTCAATTTGATAATGGAAGGCTTAGAAGAATTAATTGAAATAGTAATTATAGTTCAGGAGTACTGAAATAATGATGATGCTCAATCAATTGAAAAATCCCACTCCAAGTTACCTCTAAGACCTTAAATACACATGCCTGTAAAGCCCGGAATACACATGCATGTAACTTGCATAAAAGTAGCTTGTATGCCATTATGGTATTCACCAATCAGAATTTGTTATGACACACTGCATGCAAGCTACTTGCATACTTTACTGCAGTCCCGTCTTGTGAGATCAACATTCTAGGAAACCCAACCCAGTTCCCAAGGCCAATTATTATGACAATATTCCCTTACGACAGTTAATTGCTTGTTAAGTTTTTATCGTTGCACAATAAAATTGTAATTGGGAGCTTTCGACTTGAAACAAAAGAAAAATACGCAAAAAATCAATTAAGGCGACAACCATGGACGTAACGATACCGGCTGACTTTTTCACCGTCTTGAAAAAAATAAGTGAACGGAGTAGATATGGCATAGATATTTAACATTTTTTAAATTTTTCATTACCATAGAAAGAAATTGATCTATTAAAAAATAGTAAGTACCTATATAATACATTTGAAGCAAACGTTTCATACTAGAACAATAAAAAAATAAATTTTGATAAATAATATAAATCGATTAAAAATATCGAGATTCAAATCATGCGCAGGGTGCGTATGATTTGAATTTCGATATTTTTTTAATAAATGAGCGGAATTTAAGTATATTCGGAAATTTTACAATCTCATTGGTACTAAGCAAATCATTATTATGGTTTAAGGCTTCTATTGCACTTACACAACATACCTACCATACATATTGTTTTCCAGATGGTAAAAAAGTCATCCGGTACGTAGGTTTTTATTTTATTTCCCTACAAAAAGTTAACGTAAATCGATGAACAAGTACAATTTACACCGTACAAACTTACTCATAAGCTCTTTATATCGAGCTATTATCGAATCCCAATAACAAATTGGCATCAATTAGATTCCAATTATTGTGGTTGGTGTACGCAGTAATCATGCAAATTAGTTCTTTGATTGCATGCGAAACCAATTTCACACGTAGGTATCTATATAGGTAACAGTTTCTGATAAATGTCACAATTAATTATAGAGACAATCCGTTTATCTGATCGTTTAGACGGAAACCGTCTGGGTAGGCGTTGTTCGGAGTAATTTCAATTTATGTTGGTCTTAGTTTTGGAGGTGAAAACTGGATTTAAATGGTGGGTGACCAGTTTTCTGTGCAATTAAGTGTCTTAAGTTTTATGTGTAATTTTTTTTCTATGAATATGCATAGATGACAAAATAAAACACATTATCTTGTTGACGTTCGATTGATTATAATTTGCATGAAAGAAACTTATCAAATAGTTACAAGTAACCAGTTGTTCCATTAGACGGACGGGACAGGATGCAAGACGAGTATCGCGTTGTTATGAAAATAGAACAAGTTATGCCATGATGCGTAGTAGAGGGAGACTGCGCCACTATTGTGGATTATACTGGCAGTACTCATTTGGTACAACAATATTGTGAACAATTTGGCCCTCGAATCACCGTAAAAAGGGGACAAAAACGCCACATCAACGGTCAACGATTATAAATAAAATTGCTACCTATTAGTAATACAAAGTACATTTACCGTAGGGGAGTAAGGCGCGCCACCCACGTGCGACAGTCGGCAGTCGACTGCGATTTGTCAGTTGTCGTCGTCGCAGGCACGCGTCTCTGACTAATTGGCGTTATAAATCGACACACGCGCCGTGTAATCAACGCTCCGATGCAAGTGTTGAATGGTCAGCGGTGCGTCTTTATGACGTTGCTTATTGTTGATTTTGTCGCAGTGTGCATGTCCATGGTTTTTGTTTGTTGGGTGGTAATAATGGAAAATGTGTGGTTTATGGAGGAGCTAACAATCTGATCAAAGGAATGTAGGAAGACTGAGTCAACTTCTAATGAACAAACATTAACAGGTACAGACTTTAACGGCCTTATTACAAAACAAGGTTTATCATTAGGCCCAGGTCTAAACCATCAAGTCGTTTTTTTATAATTTTGAACTATAATCCGACAAAGTTAAAGTTCTTACAACAAAAACTGACGTAAAACCAGAGTCTAAGTTGTTAGTTTTGCATTAAGAACTTTAAATTCGTCGGAATAAAATTTAAAATACGGTTACCGTCTCGCAAGTTCAGGCTAGATCTAAAGATAGAACTCGTAATAAGACCGAAATTGTAGAAATAAAACAAGCGGCAAAGATTTTGACAAAATAAACCCACTTTTGATTTTGACTAAATCCCATATTGTTATAAACAACAAGCTTCGGGTAAACTCAATTCCAATACTAACTCAATTAGTCTTGAAAATTTACAACCGGAAAAATCCTATCAACATCAGAAAATGAGGAAGCTAAACCTGCATAATATCAGAAACACATTAGACGCAGGCGCAGTAGCTTCCACCTGCGCAACACAACATCACACTGCGACCATCAATTTGTCTGCCAACGGTGGCAATTATGGCATTACCCCTATCGTTCTCCTTGACTATCTACCAGGGTGGTCGATTATTTGTACTAGATATTTACCAGCCATTGAAGATGATGCATCGCTCCAGCGTTTTTCAATTACAGTCAAATCAATTGCTGGTATCAACCACAAGGTCTGTGGTGCATAATTTATTGGTATTAAGGATAGCAATGCTGTGTTAGAAATAATAGACTGCTGCCTATTGCCGAAGGATAAATAAGGTGCTCATTTTGCCTTAGTTGAGCTTGCTTTGTTTGTAAAGGAGACGACGAGAGAAATATTTTGTAATAGTGAAACATAAGGCGGAGAGTTCTTGAAAACGGTCAAAAAGTTGATTTTTTAAAGCAGTGTATCTCTTAAACCGTAAATAATTTTGACACAAAAAAAAGAAGATGCAGTTTATCCCTTCATTAACAATTTTAATTATAATTAAAAATATACCATTAATTTTCTAATGCCAAACTGCATTCAGTGATAGATTATTTATTATTAAATCGTTTTTGTATAGATAATTATTTCATATTTTGCAATAAATTACCAGGGTTGTGTCATCGCGCTTTAGGTCATGTAGTCCGGCGAAAGCGTCAGGGCAGCCTGTGAAATTATTATTTTTTTACGTTTTTTGCAATTTGCAGGTCAGTATCAGGTTGTATGTTGATCTAAATATAAATCGCGGCCGTAAATAATATTTATTTATAGAATTGTAATCATAAAAATCATCAATACAACTCTCTAAGTTCATATTACCCTATTGAATGACTATTTCATGAAATCATGACATTTTAGGCCACTTCCCTAACTCAAGGAGTCGTATTGCTGATTCTAATGATTTTAATTCTGTAAAGCCATATTTGTTACGATCGTGAATCATATTTTTAATCAACATACAACTTGACACTGGCCTGCAAATTGCAAAAAACGTGAAAAAATTGAATTTCGTGGGCTACCTTAGCGCATCCCCCTTTAGTAAAGCCTGAAATAATTTTCTTCATTGCTTTCATGTAAGATATTTCAAGTAAAGTGTTGCCTAACTTTGAGATCTTAAATGGATTACTACACTAAGTAAAATAGCAAATGTAGTCAAGTTTTGACTTAGATTAAAACAAGGAGTGAAATTACTCAAAAGTGATGTTAAGAGCAATTCCTAAATATTTTATAATGTAGCAAGAAATTTTAGTTTTATCAAAGCTACACTAATTTCTAGCCTTGATATTTCAAATTAGCCCAATAATCGGAATAGAGTGGCAATTAAAGTCATAATATAACACAAATGTGGGTGTGGTCATAAACCACACGATAGAGGTGACAACTTATATGAGCCGAGTATACGCGATTCAGCGCCGAGTATAGCCGATTCGAGCGTGACGGGTAGGCCTACTCTTTGAGTGCCTCAACGATGATACGGGCCCATTCAAAAGTAGTTCAAAACTTCGAAGTGAATCCTACACCTGATTTACTTTTTTGACGGCCAAAAACACACCGGGACCAAATGAATGATAACACGATTTGACAGTTGTCCGTAACAACTGTCAAATCGTGTTGTCATTCATTTTTAGTTCGGGCCCCAAACTAATATAATATCCGTAAGTGAAACGGAGAAGGAAACGCCCGTAACTTCGGCCGAAACTATGGACTTCGTGATAAGTAAAAAAAGAAAAAAAAATACATTTATTTAGCACAGACTAAAAGACACACAATACCCCAAATTCGAGTACATACATCAGATAGCAACAAACAAAAATCAAATAGATAGTGTTAATTCCAATGTGAGAAATTAGCAGGAAAGTGTGCCTCACGGCTACACCAAAAAGGTCCAGTTCAGTAAAAAAATAATAATTAAAAAGGCCCCTGTTCGTTTAGGTTTCGTTCATTGTTCAGAAAGAACGCAAAGTGCTAAAAATGTTTTCACTTCATCAAATATATCGCTAATTCCCTACACCTTGGAACAAAACTCACCAGTATTGAAATATCAGAGCAGCATTACATATGAAGCGATCGCAATAATCGACACTGAAACAAATTGTGTCGCGTTTGCAACATACGGTGTTAATGTAGGGAAAACGTGTACAAATGAGTCCTGATTGCTGATGTTTTTACATCAATGTTTATACTCTACATTAAGTGACTAATAATTGGAAATAAAAATCCGATACGGAAATGGACGAGCGATTCGTGTAGTCGTTATCGGGTTGCAAGTCGTAAAGGAAACTGATAGGAAAGTGAAGTTGAGATGTATGGTGTGCGGTGCTTTATAGAAAGCAAGAGAAAGAGTAGGCTTCGTTTGCGAATCGGAAAACAAATTGGATTTCATGGATTTGATTTATTATGCGCGGAACCCTAATAATTTTTCTAATATAAAAGTATCCTTAGTACTCTTCATAACATCAGCTATGTGCCAGTGAAAGTCCCGTCAAAATCGGTCCAGCCAGCCAGAGATTAGTCAAAACAGATAGACAGAAAGTTTTGTGTTTGCACAACAGTACAAGGATCTTTTGGCGTGTGCCAAAATTCGCAACTAACGCTGCCATTTCGATTTTCTAATACAAATTGACACAAATGTTCACCAACAACGTCATTCCCGTCATCCCTGTAATTCCAGCACCAAACGATCCTTGTAACACCGTTTTCTCCTATTGCATCAAATATTTCAAAAGTTATGAATGGGCATAGATCCTCTCCAATCTCCTTTCAGTCGTCAGACTTTATGCTTTACAACTTACCGATGACACCTAAGTACCTATATTCTCATATTCATTTCTAAAACTGACAAACAAGTAAGTTTTCAAAAGACTCTATTTATAGAGTCTATACGAGTAGAGATGACGTACGTACGAGTACGAGAGTATGTTTCGATGCTGTTTACAGCATTGAAACATCTTACACAACAATCGAGTATCATTTGATTTCAAATTTCAATAGTCTTGCGAGCGCATTGTCGAATACGATACTGCTCAGCGAAATCAATCCTTCAGCATGTATTGAATCTTACGCTGTATGGGTACCTATTCCTTTAGACGGGTCACAAAGGATTTTGCCAATAGCCACACAAGGCTGTATATTCATAAATGTCAGTCACAAACGGATTATTGCAGGCGCTCAGGCGGAGGAACGCTGAGTGATGATCGACCGGGACAAAGGCATGCGAAATTAGTATTTGTCGTTCATTAATAAGCGTATATTGCAACATGCAATAAGGCTTTGAGGCAAAGATTATGATTGGAAGCGGTTTTTGCATATTTCGTTGTTCAGTGTTGATTTATGAAAATTGAAATTGCACTATTGGCTCTTTATGTTGGAAAAATTTCTTATGCTTTCCAAGTTATGATTGAAATTTAATTTGTATATATTGCAAATTAACAGTAGTTGGAAATACGTTTTATTGCCTCATCTTCAGATGTGTGGGGCCCAGTGAGGGTTATTTTATCACCACTGCTCTTGATATGGTAAAGGAAAACATCATGAGGAAGCAGGTCGGATGTCCTAGAAACAAAAATTCGAAGACTTGCGACACCTGCCGACCCACACTGGGTCCGCGTGGTCGATTACGGTCCACTCTCGCTCACAGAGAGGTCTATTCCCAGCAGAGCATTATGAGCTGATTATGTTTACTTCATCTTCTGTTTAGATGAAGGAAGTAGGAACAGTTACTATGCGGGCGGAAAAGACTGCATTTATATCACAATGAATTTTTTACTGATAAAAGAAATGGATTGACATGAAATGTTTGTTTTTCAATCAGCATTGCCATACAACGCGGCAATGCTGCCAGTCTTTTGGGCACGTTTCCTGTTGACAGCGATGCGGATGAATTTTTTGATGACCTTTGATTATGTCCCCTTCTTTTTATATACTTGTACATAATATTATCATTTTAATACTGTTAGCTTTTAGAATTATGTTTCCACGAATAAATATAATTTTGTTTTATCATTTTGTTACTGAAACATCAATCCTAACATTTCGGCATACAGAGAGGTATTTACCAACTTTTCAAAACTTTTCCTCGATTAACTTCACCATTGATCACATCATTTAGGTATAATTTTTTTTTTTTTTGTTAGCCTAGTTTGTGTCCCACTGCTGGACAAAGGCCTCCCCTTTTTCCTTCCAATCCTCCCTGTCTTGTGCGATCTCCGGCCATGTTGGCCCTGCGAATGATATTAGATCGTCACGCCACCTTCGCCTTGGTCTACCTCGACGGCGATGTCCTGCCTCAGGCGTCCAGTGAGTGACGATCTTTGCCCATCTCTCCGGGTGCATTCGTGAGACGTGTCCGGCCCACTCCCACTTCAGCCTGGCTGTTTTTTCTCCAACATCCGCTACTTGAGTTATAGAGCGCAGCGTGGTGTTTCTAACTCGATCTGTACGCTTAACACCTAACGTGGTTAGGTACCATAAACAATGAAAATCATAAATTAATAAATAACAGAATTTCTTGATCTATGACAGAATCCTGACGTGCGTGAGTAATTCAATCAACTTGCGATTACCTAACGTGAGCCTGATTCGTCTCGAAAAGAGGCCGCCTGCCTATATTGGTAACCCTTCATCTTAATAATTATTAAATGTATTATGCTCAGTTGATTTAAATACAATATTGTCAGTAAGAGTAGGAGGGGCCCGTGGCTAAATAATAACAGCCGCACAGGTCGATCGATCAGGTTAAGCTACGCTTGCCGCGGTCGGTCTGTGGATGGGTGACCATCTTTACATACCGAGACCCCTCCGTGCCTCGGAAAGCACGTTAAGCCGTTGGTCCCGGCTGTCATTCGTGGATCTTTGACAGTCGTTACGGGTAGTCAGAAGCCCGAAAGTCTGACAACCAGTCTTACCAAGTGGTATATATATATATATATATAAACAAACTAATGGAAGTACAATGTACAAACAGAAATAAATCCCAAAGGAGCTTGGTGTCCCCTGAGCTAACGAATGTCCATGCAAGAGGTTTTCTTGTAAATAAGAAAGAATGAGGTAATGCAATCGGATGGTGGCACAATAGTAGTGCGAGAGCTGGTCTTACATCGACCTACACTCATGTGGTTGCCAAATGATAGAATTTTTATATAAAATTGTACAGTAAGCTGCACGTCAGAGTTACAAGCCTCCCATTCTATTAAGACTCGGTACTTCACTGGGCCAGCTCAAGGTCAAAGTGTTACTACCGTACGATCGACCTATTACATACTACAAAAAATATGCCTAATGAAATGAAATAAGTAGGTACCTTAACTTAAAAGTGATTTTCACAATTTATTCTTCCATGTGCACCAAATGTATTTAATTAAGCATTTAATACTAATAAATAAAACTAAACTTTTGAAAAAGTTAAGTTGCAGATTTTTTTTGGTACTTAAAACTGTTTATCATACCTGACCGACCTACATCTTTTTTTACTACTAAACCCATCCTTTTGCTACTACTAAAAAGATAAGCGTGGTAAAACATGAAAAAATATATGTATCTACGCGTTTTTTTTTGTAGGTAAAAAATAATTTTCACTTGGAAAACACATGAGTGGAGATCGATGTTAAACGGGATCTTAGACTATCCGGTTTGCCTGTGGCCCGTGGGCCCGTCCGTGCGTAGCCCGCCACTTCTGTGCCAACTGGATGCTTCTAGTGTCCCTCACACAACACTACTGGGAATAAAGGCCGTATTCTGATTGGTGGAGACGATGTCGGGAAGATGTCGAAGGTTAAGTTTGAAGAAAGAACGAAGGAAAGAAAAAGTTACGATTGACATTATTAATATTCGTTATATCTTTCGTGGTCCTTGAGGCGTACGTTTTATTGGCAAAAGGGTATGTGTATGTTTAGTGAATTGGGATGGCAGTCTTCTGATGTCATAAGTATACCCCTTTTTTTTTTTTTTTTTTTTTTTTTTATTTGCGGATGGGACATCATCAAATGCCGCTGACTTTCGGACAATCCCGCTGACGGACAATCCCGCTGAGCCAGTATACCCCCTTTATTCATAAACGTTGATAAAAAGTTAAGTAGTGATTAGCGTTTGTTTAATCGTACTTAACTTTAATCATCGTTTATAAATAAACTCTAGAAAGAGAGAGAGTTTCTCTCTCTAGAGTATTCTATTCTATTCTATAAATAAACTCTATGATTGCAGTGAGTGCAATTTTCTTAGAGAAATATTATGATAATTATAATTTTGTGTGTACCTTTCTAAATTAGTTACTTTAATGATTGCTTATTGAAGAAAGCAAGAGATATTGTAGAGGAAATGATTGCGTATCAATTACTAGCTTATTAATTCAGTAGATTGGATTTGTAGTAATTGCAGTTCATTAAAAACATTAATTGCAGGCATTAAAACGTCTTTGGCCTCGACAGGTCACCTTCAAAAATTGTTTATCATTTACTAGAGGAAGATTTAATATAATTATATTCAGCGGTGAATACCGCTCACTATGGATTTATCGTTTAACGTTTTTCGAGTCGTAAACCGTTACTAAGGCCAAAGAAAAGATAAATGGATGATGGGAAAAATTATATGAAAAAAGAAGGGAGTGAATAATAGCGTGACGGTTGACAGAGGAGAATGGTAGAAGAAAACGTGTTGGGCCGACCCCAAGTACCATAGGACAAGGACAGGAAGATGATGATGATGAAACCCTTACTAAGAAAAGTTTCTTGATTCGACTGACAGCGCTCAGTACGCTACTGAAGACACAAAATGTTTAGAAGATAATTATGTTTCTAAGGGGCTGCCTCCACGAGCGAGAGAATCGCGGCGATAGTCTCGCCGCGCCATACAATTTCCGCGGCGATGAAATCGCCGTGTGGAGACACGTTCTAAGAGAGTGTATAGAAATACGTGGCACGACGATAATATCGCCGCGATTCTCTCGCTCGTGGAGGCAGCCCCTTAGGGCGAATTTTGCCAATTTTTTTTTACCCAGAATAAGTCATATCCTGACACAAAATTTTGTTTTTTTTTTTCCATAGTAGAACTGTCAGACGTAAATTTCATTCCACTGATAAAAGATATCTGACTTTGGTAAAATCAGCCTTAAGAGAATCATTAAAAAATGTAGAATCATTCAATATTGGCAAACATTTTACATATAAAAATATTTTTTACGATCGTCGCCCAGAACCCAGAATAGTCCCGCGATAACAGTGGTTTCTAGAAGGGGTTATGAAAGGTTTTTACATCGTGAAATTTGCATAAATTTGGAGACAAGCAAAGTGAGTTCGCGTGTTCTGGGCTCGTGACTTCATTCCACTCGTCGGCGTCGTGTGTGAAAATAAAACCTTTAATGTGTCACGTACATTTTGTTGGTGCTTTTGTCCTAATTCTCAACTTAAGCTGATGTGCCAGAATGTTGGTGCTGTTGCTAAGTGCTGTTTGTAGGACGTGTTTGCTGGTCGGCTAATTCATGGACGTGTCGGTAATTATATTGCAGGGTAATGTGTGAGGTCCAGTAGGTAGTTGTCTTGAGTTTCGTAGGATTCCTGTTGAGGAGCTTTACAAGGTGGCTGTTAGAATCTGAGAATAGCCGACGAACAAGTCAAACAGCGGGTGGGTAGAGAAGCTTTTGTCTAACAGTGGACTATGATGATTATGATGAGGACCCACAGCCAATTTTTACATAATATTGAATGTTGTTTTTTTTTGTTAACTAACTTTTTTACTTTTTCTTCTGTATACATGTGGGCAAAGGCTAGATATGTAAGTTGATTTTGATCGCATTGTATGAATATTGAAATCCAGTGTTCGTAACAATTTTTGAGGTTAATTAAAAATCGGAACTTTTAGCCCCGCTCTCCCCTATAATATTATTATTTTAATTATTGTGAATGTGAGGACTATGTGGGTCATATTTTTTTCTGTTGCTTAGTTAGTTTTAATAATTACATAATCTGGCCGTTTAAGTAATATATGCGGCCTACCCAATGTCCTATCTTTAGTATTGTTCGTTGAGTCATTGAGTTCCTTAAGTTGACATGATAAGCTACACGATTACTGACAAAGGCGTGCACTAACGGGACAGGTCCACTAAATCTGTGTGGTTCTCTCCTCAAAAGACCATTTCGGACACTAATCTACGTGGTCTTCAATGGTTCAGATCAAGGTTATGTCTAAACTTTTTTAAAGGGACTGTGACCTCTGAGTTTGTATCGGCCGTTCTTCTCAGAGTAGTCAGATAAGAATCGCCGACCGCATCTAGTTTTAAAACATGATTGACGTGTAAAAGTGTTAGCACAAACCTACTTACAGAAATAAAATCATTTATCATTAGCTAAAATCCACTCCAAGTACTGTCCATTCCAAGGTTGCCTGGAAGAGATCGCAGATAGCGATATGGCCGCCGATTGTATACTTTTTAGTGTTCGATCTAAAAATATTTGTGGTACAATAAAGTAATCCATACTAATATTATAAATTCGAAAATAACTCTGTCTGTCTGTATGTTACTTTTTCACGCCTAAACCACTGATCGGATTTCGATACAATTTGGCAGAGAGATAGATTGCATTCCGGAGAAGGACATAGGATAGTTTTTATCGACATACCTCGCGGGCGAAGCCGCGGGCGGACGCTAGTAAATAAATAAAGAAAAAAGTCAGGGAAATAAGTACTTTATACGTCACTCTCTGCCATTCTTATTTTTCAGTGTACGTCGTTATTGGCGTAATGTTTAGAATAATAATTATATTATACTTACTGTCAGATGTGCTTTTATAAAATAGATACATAGTTTCTCTCAATCTATCTTTGTTTCATCAAGTCTATTGAACCTTTTAATGATGTTTGAAAAACACCTCAGGTGTCCCAAAATAAACGTTTTTATCACTACTTCTTGTTACTACGCTAAACACACGAAAAAAATGCCTACAGTTCACAAATGTTTGTTCACAGATACAATTGAGCTGACTCTGACCAGTTGCTCATAATTCGTAGAATCAGTTTGGACACACCACAAAGTTAAAAATCAACATTTAACTTCGATTCTTTACGCCTTGCTGCGTATTGATCAGTCGAAAATATAGCTCTCTATTAAGTATACAAAAGGTTGTACTTTTTTGTAAAACTGTAGAAGGAATTGAAAAAGATCGAACTTTCTGTATTTTGTCTGTTACGGCTTGTAACATTCACGATTATGCATTCTTAATTTATTATGTACGCAATAAAAATAAATCATTCAGTGACAAGTCATAGGCCTCGACCGCTGGGTCTAAAATTGCATGAAATTTTGCACAAAAGTTCCATATGAAGCAAAAATATGCACTACGGAAGGATTTAGGAAAATTCTCCCACTAAAGGGGATGATTTGTGTGAAAGTTCGTCATTTTCCCGATGGAAAATTCCAGCGGGCACACGGCTTGTTATTTAATCAAAATTATAAAGTACCAATAGACATGTTGCAGAATATTTTATTACCTATTGTAACTTAAGGAAAGCTTACATAGAATCCAATATCATAAAGTACAGACGCCATCATATCAAGCTACTACAATCTGACAAATTTCTTTAATAGATTTTCAACTTTATCGCTAAATCATAAGGTTCAAATTTTATTGGGAAAATTTGGCAGTTTCGGGTAGTTTGATGTGCTGGCGTCTGTACAATAAACGCTTACAGCTTTTACTACTAGCAGGCCTCCACGTTTAAATGATAAACTAATTCAATTTAATACCTAGTATTTATTATACTTTTATGAAAAGAATCCTATTTCTCATGCTAGTAAAATAACCACTATCGACTAAAGCAGACAAAGCCGCGTGCGCAGCTAGTTATCTAACAAATAACCCGGACACATAGAGCTGTCGCGTTTATATGACTTGTGCCACAAACTCGGTTGTTTGGCTTCATTTTATTTCTTTGTACGGGTATTCGAAAAGTGATAGAAAGTGAAATATTGGCACTTTCATCGTTTATATTATGTTAAGCTTACAATTTGTTGCTGTGTAACGTAAGTTTTGGGAGAGAATTTTGTTTACATACTTTATGGCATTGAGGTGTGGTCTAGGGTCAAAAGGGTCTTAGGTATGGCTCCAAGTAACTGTTAGTATTTTTAGTAACTGTTAGTATTTTTCTTGCATTTACAATGTTTGAATATGAAAGGACTTCATTGTGTTGAAGTATGAATGTGAAATTCAAAGACATGTGACATCTATCATCAGCGCTAGGCCAGGGTGGTGGACGGCCCACTCCCTCTATTACAGAGGAGGCATGTGTCCCAGCAATGCGGACATTATAGGCTGACTGATAATTGCTATGAATGTGGAGCTAAGAGAAGACCAAAGAAACTATAAAAAAAAAACATTTACTTCAGACATAAAATTAAAATATCGCAATGCCTACTGCCACAGAATAAAATTTATCTAAATAAAACGCCTCTGAATAAAATTTCAATGTACAAAAATAAAATAAATTAACTTAAAAATTAAAAAGGTAACTCGGTGAAGTTAAAATAAAAATAAAATGTCAATGCAATTAAAATAAACGAAAATTAAAAGATACGAATTGTCAGGGTCACAGAATTAAAAATGAAATCAAAAGAAATTTAATAATTCCAAATATAAAAACAATACAAAACAAGTCACTATAAATATAGGTATGTCAATGTCAATTAAAACTAAGTGCACTGGCTATAAAACTATGAACAGGCTGTGAAAGATAGTATGGCTACTGACAAAGGTGGTGATACTGAGATGACGAGAAGTAGGTGTGGAAGAATAATTATGGTGCACCGACCCCACATAAATTAGGATAAGGGTAAGACATTGATGATGATAATTTTGTTGAAGACCTAATAATCCGTGGCTAAATAATAACAGCCGCACAAGTCGATCGATCAGGTTAAGCTATGCTTGCCGCGGTTGGTCTGTGGATGGGTGACCATCTTTACATACCGTGCCTCGGAAAGCACGTTAAGCCGTTGGTCCCGTTCCGGTCCGTTAAGTGGTTGGTTTGTCATTCGTGGATCTTTGACAGTCGTTACGGGTAGTCAGAAGCCCGAAAGTCTGACAAGCAGTCTTACCAAGGGGCATTACCCTGTAACTGGGTTGTGGAGGTCAGACAGGCAGTCGCTCCATGTAAAATACTGGTATTCAGCTGCATTCGGTTAGAGTGGAAGCCGACCCCAACATAGTTGGCAAAAGGCTCGGCAGATGATAATGAATTGTGTTGAAGACCTAATTATTTCTAACGAATAGACATAATCCCCAATTTGCATAAACGCTCCCCAAATTATAATTCCCCTATTCCAAAACACGTGATAAAAATAATCCCTTCACACCCGACATTGGTCGATCAAAGTAGGAAACGCCGGTCACACAAAAATGTAAATGCGCGCGTTATCTTAAGTCCGTCTTAAGAGCGGCCGCTCATCAGGGAAAATATTTACCAAACATAAAATCACGGGCAGTGTGGAAGACATTCATCGAGATAAAGCAGAGATAAAGTCTAATTAACCAGAATTACATTAAGGCTTATTAAAGGCGTTATTAAACTTAGAAAAAGGTGTTGGGACAATGTTGTTATATCTCGCGTCGAATCTTTGGAGCAGACTTTAGTGTTTTTGTAGTTTGAAAATATGAAGGTTTAATTAATAGATTTGGTATTTAGGCAGGTGTTGTACTGAACGCGGAGCGAAGCAAGCGACGAAAAGTGTTTGAAATTGATAACTAAAAAAAAACTCACGAAGTACGCAAATACTTGTCGGTAAACAGGTTAGGATACAACGTTGACTGCCCCGTTGGTATCGTGGTTGCAAGCGCGACTGCTGAGCGTGGGTCCTGGGTTCGATTCCCGGGTCGGACAAAGTGTTATTGGGTTTTCCATTAGGAATTTCTTAGTAACAGTCCGGAGTTTGGAAGTTGGCGGTTTAATACTCCCGTGCCTCGGAAAGCACGTAAAGCCGTTGGTCTTGCGCCTGAACTCTCCCCGGTCGTGTAGGATTGCCGTCCCATCGGACTATGAGAGTAAAGGAACAGAGACTGCACCTGTGTTTGCGCACACACTTGTGCACTATAATATCTCCTGCGTACCTGGCTAATCTCCATTGAGATTGGCCACCGTGGAAGAAAACGGTCGGGGAGGCTATTATTATTAGGATACAAACCTAACCCATTTGATAGGGGTGCTGCTCACCGACCGCGACAAAATCTCAGGAAGATAAAAAGCGGCTCATTTATTTAAAAAAGTGAGTATCATTAGAAGCCACAAAAGTTTTTAGATGATCATTAATTTAAATAAGTGTTCATCATTAGAAGCTCAATAATTATTTAGAGGATCAATTACATATTTCCCCTTGAATAATAGAAGTAAAATAGTTTACTTTATGATAAGCTCGATCTGAGCTAGGACCAACACCTTCAGCAGGGCTAGCATGGGCTGGGGATAAAACTTTTGTCCACCGGTTATTTCCACTGACAAGGGATAAAATTATTTTATCCACCTGCCAAAGCACGGCAACAGGGGGAAAGAGAATTATATCACTTTTTGACATTAGACGTGGATACTCACCCCCCGCCTATAGCATGGCGACTAGTGGAAGAGAAAAATTACAGATATTTTGACATAACAAAGGGAGAAACTTGTCCTCGTCTTTAGATGGTGGGTTTAAGTATATCTCTTGGAGAAAATATAATTAATTGTAATATAAAAATGTCTCGTGCTTACTGGAGCTTAGTGTTGTCGTCGGAAAGGGAGAAAATCGAGCGAAAAATACACCGGCGTTCAATTTGAATAAAATAAATTTATACAATAAAATAATAATAATAATTAATAACAAAAATTTATACAATTTAAACAATAAAACAAATAAAGTACTTTCGTTTACGACGATATTCTCGACTATTTTGTAATTGAATAAAAGTTTTCTTATAATGGCAATAATTTCGGGGACAAGCGTTTCCCCTGGTTTGTCCACCGTGATAGTTTATCCACCCATGTCGCCATGCTCGGAGGGTGGACAAAATTGACAGAGGGGAATAGTATTTTGTCCTCTCCCCGTGGATAAAATGTCTCCGGCTATGCTAGCCCTGCAGAAGTTATCACTGAATGGCTGGGCCAAGAACCTGATACGCGGTATGCATGACTGTAAGGAGGATCCTTTACAATGCATACCGCGTACCCTCACTTTGGATCCATCACTGACTAGGGTTTTACCACCTTGCTGTGAGAAAAACACAATTTCATGAATACCTGTTTTTTTTAGATTTGTTGTAATTTTCCTAAATTTTATTTATTTGATTTTATTTATTCTATTATTTTTTGTTTATAAATCTACAAACTGCTTCGTTCATCTAGGGTCGCAAGCGCTACTGCTGAGCATTAATACCTGGAAATCAAACCCAGGCTTGCTAGTTATTGGGTTTTTTACCAGGAATATTTCAGTACCAGTCTGGAGTCTGGATTTATGGCCCGTTGAGGACAATAGGCTCACCCCCTATTACATTGGACTTAAAAGAGTACTGGCGGACTGTGGGTGTACCTACAGTAGTTACACCTCTGCGTAACCTTTTGGGTGTTACAGGCGTGATTTTATTTTATGTTAAAACTAGCTGCGCCCCGCGGTTTCACCCGCATAAATTTCGATCCCGTGGGAATATCGGGATAAAAGGTAGCCTTTAAGTTAATCCAGGGTGTCAGCTACCTCCATACAAAATTTTGTCAAAATTGGTTCAGCCGTTTGAGCGTGAAGAAGTAACAAACACATAAACACACCCCCACACCCCACACACATACTTTCGCCTTTATGATATTAGTGTGATCTTTAAAATAGTAGATTGATGTAATAATCTCTCGCTCTCCTATGCCTATGCTAACAACTCTGCTTACTATACAACATTCACCCAACTAAGAGTAAGATGTACTTCGATTCTATCGATATCGAAACGATTAATGAATGTCGTCAGAGGATACTTGGCTACTCGTCTTTCAACTTACTTCGCTCGCCTCTGCTCGTAGACACTAACGAGAAATTACTTGCTGTCTACGAAACAGATTCTCTGAACCCATAATTAAACTTGGCTGACACTCAAAAAACTTAGTGGCTTCCTGTGAAATTAATGAACCTCAAACAAAGTATTGCGCTTCTAATGATGCACACTTTTTTAAATAATTGGGCCATTTTTTTACTTTTCGGCCTTTTCTCACAGTTCTAGCTGGTCGCAGTAACTAAACTACGGTAGTCCATCAAACGGCGAGCGCTAGATCAAAATTGGTCGCAGTACTTGACTATTTGGTATTTTTGGGACCCCAAACAATAGAAATATATACGTTATGTACCTACCTACATTTTTGTGAGAATTTAATTGTTGTTGAAGAGTATTTAATTGTTGTTATTAGTTTATGTTTTATCTTAGTACTTATTATATATAATTTGATTTATGTAATTGGTTTGTTAAGCCGTGTAAATCAAATAAATAAATAAGTCAATGACCCCAAAACAGGAATTATTTTGCTGTTCACAATAAGGGGGCAATCATTATATTAGACTGTTCAATAATACTTTTAGGAGCGCGAAATGGGAATTGTGGTGATTATCGTTTATCGAAATAAACTTCACTAAGCGCTGATTTTTCAATCATCTGTAGCTCTACCATGAGTATGCACAGTCAAAACTAGCTAGCGTCTTCGTAAATAATACATATGTATGAAATATTGTACAGCGCCCCTAGCGGTCACAGAAAGAATTAAAATTCGTACCATGATGCTAACTTTATTCGAGAATTATTTTGAAATTTTGGCAGTTATTTCATACAAAAACTGTCAAACGTCAATTTTATTCCTCGAATAAAAGTTAGGTATCTGGCGACGGAAAAATCAGCCCTTAGTTTCTTACTGTAGAGCCTATATAAATTGACACAGTTTTTAAGAGTTATTGTTTGGTCAAGGTTCCTCTTTCAAAGGCGACATCAGCATGAAAGCGGTACTCGTGTTTATTTACCGCTTTTCTATGAAAATACCATAATCAGCCTATAATGTTCCCACTGCTGGGACACTGGCCTCCTCTCGGTGAGAGGGAGTGGGCCGTAATCCACTACGTGGGCCCAGTGCGGATTGGCAGATGTCACATGTCTTCGAATTTTTGGTTCTAGTACATGCCGGTTTCCTCACGATGTTTTCCTTCACCGTTTTGAGAGCAGTGGTGATGAAATAATTTACACAAAGTAAAGCGCCTGTCTGGGTTTGAACCTACGACCTACAACTCGTAAGTCGCTGCCGTTACAACTTGGCCACCAACAGCCACCATCGAGACCTCGATTTACTCATGTTTGACTGATTTAAAGTACAAATTAGGTTTTCTATCCCGATAATTTGAGCTTGATTTGCGATTTATCGTTCAACCGAAATACCTTTCATTATACTGATATCATCGATGCAATTACGTACCTAAATCGAATGATAGTATCAGTTGTCAATTGGTTCAGAATCGCATATCGATGTTCGGTACAGTAATTGACTAATTCGATGGGAATACGGATTAATTTGACCCGAAAATTAGACTCAATATACGATTTACAAACATAAACATGTCTGTAGGTCAACTTGATTTGATTTTTCACAATCCGAAGTTTCAAAGTATTACTGTTGTCGGGCTTATTGCAGACCATAGCTGTACTCATGAATACTCATGATCGCTAGCGGCGCGGCGCTGACGTTAGGAAATGTTGGATCTTGTACACTCTATGGTTTGGTCTGCTAGTCTTAGTAATGTTGGTCCACAGAGGTTGTATTAGTATTGTATTAGTACTGGGAAGAAGCTTTCTACCGTGTCGGCACGAATTATTATGCCTTGGTTAAAATATGTTAATGTTGCTAGAGGGGCTCTCTACCGTGATGCGCCAAACATACATTGTTAGCCTTATGAAAGCTCTTATACATCCAATCTAGTATTATGGTCCAGCTTATTTGGTGGTACTAAGTGCGAATGGGACCAACTGCGAACGCGGTACGAAGTGCGAATGGGACGAAGTGCGAATAACCCGTATGTTTTATGTCTTGTAAGTCCAGAGAAAACAGCTTTGTCATTCTTTTGGTTCAATCCATGAGAAACGAGGTCTTTAGAAGCCCCTAGATTACTGCGACCTTCAAAGCTCTATGTCCGTACTTAACCACACATTTCCACTCTCCCGTTACGGACCTTCCCCCACAATAGAAAGCAACACGAAGTTACCCATCACGTTACAAATAAATCAAAACGTCATCGCTCAACAAACGAGTGGGGGCTTTCAACGCAATTACCTGCAGTGACGGACTACACACAAACTGCAGGGAAAGAGCCCACTTTATAACGTGCAAACTACGAAGTACTGGCGAATAGTTGAGTGTTATTATTGAGTTGCTCGTTACTTTTGTATTTGTTTTGTTAGTTGTGCAGGAAGTTATGGAAGTCAAAGTCAAATTATTTTATTTCAAATAGGCACATTAAAGGCACTTTTGAACGTCAAAAATTACATACATAATATTTTCATAAATTAATTGGCAAGGTACCGTCATGATATTAACCTTTTTAAATACATAGTCCCCTAAGAGATTCGCGGCGACATAGATTGTAAATAGATCTGACAGCTCTCTTTTGTAAAATAAAAATGGATTCAATGTCAGCAGCCCGACCCCATAGTAAAATGCCCTATGACATAATACCACATATAATACTGTGGAAGTAACTAAAATAGACCAAACGGCGCGGTTTCTACATCTGTTAGCTGTCTTATCTTTCTAACAGCGCATAAGCAGCCGAGCTTAGTCGCCCCGCAATAGATGTTATAAATAAGAGGTCCCCATTGTAATTTCTCGTATAGCGTGATTCCTAGGAAAACTGTCTGATTAATAAATTCTAGTTTTTGGCCATTCAATATTCACAATTGCTACTTCTAACATTCGGTAATTTAAATCGAATGCTTTTGGTTTTTGTCATTAAGTAGGTACTAAATTATTTGCCGTAAACCAATCTTGGACGTGAAGAATAGAGTTATTCACGTCGTCTGTATTTTGTATGATTTGTCGATGAATATAGGTTCATTATTCAAGGTGGTATTAAATCGTCAAAGTACTTCATAGAAAGACAATTTTATACCTACTACTGAATTGCGAATTTTTGCTGGTACATTGCTGTACGCTTGTCATTAATTTTTATATTGTTTTGGTAATAATACGTATCTATAAACGAAAGGGCTAATAATTGTTTTAATATCATAAAGATAATTTAATGAATGAGTTAGAATGACGTAATTTCTAGGAGAACAGACAGTTATACTTATAGCACAAGTACCTATATGGAATATTATGTAAAATCACTACGCTATCTGCCAATCATCCAATTCAAACCAGAGCACTACAATATCATTCAACACAACCTCTCATTTCCAACGACACTCAACTCCAAGCTAGTCTGAAATCGGAATTGACATTCAAAATATTAGCAGTCACGCGTTACACATTCTGATTCGATACTACGATCGCCTGCGAGCCATCAATGACGGAATAACCATCCAGCAAAGGAGGTAAGGGGCAATTTGCAAACGTCTGGAGCGTGTGTGCGGCAGTCGGCATGTAATCATGTAGACAACACTGCCTAGCATTAACTTCAATGGGTTTTGGAAAACCGTCAGCTGGCAGTCTGTCAATTGCGTATAACTGATGCAGTTATAGAAAGTGGCGAAGGATTGTTGCTGGAGTATTTTGCGTTATCATAAAGATGTGGATTTTGGCTTCACGTAAGCTTTCGCCCTTGAGGAAGTTGATATATAGGGCACTAAATAACTGGGTCTATTCAAATATTCTTCCGTAATACAGAATTGCTGAAATGCAGAATCATGCACGTCGTGTTAGTTACTAATAATATTGTGACTCACAGACTGTAAAATTAAAACATCAATAACATGCGTACTTGATGATCTAAATTGTGATATGTGATGTCTATAAGATAAACTCGACCAGGTACGTATAGCTCCATTAGGTAAGTAAAGTGATTATGTATGTTGTCCAAGTCAAAACAAAGCAGCTATAATACTTTCCATAACTCCCGAACTTATCCGTTTTCATACAATCTTAATTAAATTCAAGCAAATTAGTTGGTACACAAACTCAGTTACAGAGATCACGGTGCAAATCCGAGCTCACGTACCGACGACTCTTTCAACAAAGCGAAACAATTCCCAGGAACAAACTAACGAAGCCAGTTAGCATAACAATATTCGTGTCTCGCTCGTATACACATGTATATACCGGATTGTTCTTAAATAACTACGTGGCTTTTATGTAAATAACCCCTTCCTGCCTCAGGGTGTGTGCTGATATTAAAAAGCTTTTGTTGAGTTCCCAGCCGTCCGGCTATCTTGTCTCCGCGTAACGGTTTCGTCAACTTTTAATGTTGGTGTGCAATTTACTACAATTTTTGGCAAATTGAATGAAGAATCTATTCTAAAGAATTTATAACATCTATGCAATAACAGCAAAGCAATTTGTTGCGAAAGTGCTAGTCTATAAGAGTGCGATGAGATTTGCATTAGAATTTGTCCATTCAGAGCCAAGACCTCAGAATCGAATAAAGATGCTAGCAAAGACGGTAAAGAAGATATAAAAACATATTAAACCTTCCGTCTACTGTGCTGATATTGTCCGCAAGAAACTCTATTATGTGCTAGAAAGAAATTTATTGTCAACGCCATTAAAATCTTTGACATTGAGCTTCATAAAACTGAAATTTTATACTCTCGTGCAATATTAAAGGATATTGAGATATTAAACAAACAAAGCAAGAAAACAACATGCCGGAGCTTAATTTACATTTTGTATATTTAGTAGACAGACTCCGTCATTTACTCAATGACTCGAGGAGACAATATTGACAAAAGACTTTTGCTCAGTAATGCAGAAAATATGCAAAACGAGATGCGACGGGCTACCAATTTCGCCCTTGTGTGGTCCGCTACTGGAACAAATATTTCCATATTGAATATGGGAAGAGGTTGAAAATGAAAAATTCGTTAATGAGTGGGAAGAAATTACTTTAAACAAGACGTTTTTATTTAATAGTTTTCTTGTTTTAGTACTCATTGAGTGGTAGGATCTAACTTTAACCATTAGCATCGGTCTATCGGTAGACGAAAGCAAACAATTTACAAGTTTTGTTTGCCGACGCTAATTTTAAAATTAACATCGTGAAATACAACAAACGTGCCTTGCACTCGGACCACCGTGGTCGAGTCGCTTAACGCCAGCGCATGCGTACTGCGAAAACTATTCATTACAAACATAGGAAATGTATACCCGTGAAAGGATGTTCTTGAATTTAGATCAAGTTTATCGTAAAGTATGACCACCATAACTGAGATTTATTTTATAGTTTTGTTTGTTGTATATTTTACAAAGCATGAAAAATTCAGTATGTCAATCGTTGGTGCACTGCTGTATTGTATTTTCGGGAATTTCTGATGTTAGAACTATGGATATGGCACCATTTTAAAGACTGAACTCAAACATGGTACATTTCTTCTAAATTAAACCAGTTATAAATATACAAAATGCAAGTTCTTTCGAGACATTGCTTGTGTTGGTACTTTTCTTGAAAAATCTTAGGCATACCAGCTAGTATTTGACATACCTATATATGTATAACACAATCATTACATTTCTGTATTCGCATATAAATAAAAGAGAGTTTTATACGCGCATAATAACACACCTTTTCCCTGATTTAGTTATCAACCACGTTTATTCTCGTAGCATACATTTCCCAAGCACTTTTTGCTGCTTCATTATAATCATCAATTATTATTATAATAACGTACTTTATTCTACGTTTATTTAAGTTATTCGTGTTGATATCATCTCAGTCTAAGCTGGAATCTTAATGTTCAGCATACTTAACTTGGAGTCACGTTCTTTAGACATTTCTGCGTCTATTTTAATAATTTAAGTATTATGAATGAAATATTTCGTCTCAAACTGAGATTTAAGATCTTCACATAACAATTAATGGTGTGTTCTGAGTTTCGTTAATGTGTTCGTGCATTAGCTGAATAATGACTACTTTTGGGGAATTTATGAAATAATTGTCATAATGAAAATGTCTTAGAACATTCATTCGCTAAGTGGATTATAGCCTGATTGGTGAGTAGTGACATATCTAGATGAATATTAAACAAAAAATAGTGTCTGTGAAATCGAGAATCTCATTGTTTGGTTTGAGGAGCTACAACGATATGTATATCGTCCAAACGACGTCCATATCCTACAGCTCCATAGTCACTGTTATTTTTGTTGAAGAGAGAGTATTGCTTTCTTCATTTGCAATAAGTAACAATTAGCTAGATAACAAAAAAACAATAACCCAAAAAATCAAAAAGCACAACACAGGCAAAGCAAAATCTATAACGTTTAGGTAACTGTATTTAAAATTACACCCATTACAACTTTCTCATATTATTTGATAGTATAATTATAGAATAATGATTCATCTGACGTCGGCATCATTACACGAAGTTGTTTAATTTCAGGAAGTGTTTGATTCCGTTGTTAATACAGGTTCAAGTTTTAGAGTAATTTTGTTTCGAGGTACACTTTTACAAACCTGATTTATACGTTTACTTTGGTTACTCAAAGATAATTACTTTAATGAAGGCAATCTTTGGATTTTGTTGATTTATTGATTGCTACAGCATGTTACTTTGTAAGGATATTGGTTTTTTAGGGTTTCGTATAAAAAGGGTATAAGAAGAATATTGGTTTTCCCTGTCTCACTAAGGTAGAAAAAAATTTATGGAAAGAATTTTGTGGCGAGATTTATTTCAGAAAATACCTCATAATTATAATGAAACATACTTATTATAAAACCTCTGTTTCTTTTTGAAGAGTGGTCCAGTAGTAACGGCCGCAACTTACGATTTGTAGGTCGTAGGTTCGAACCCAGACAGGCGCTTTACTTTGTGCAAATTATTTAAAGAGGAAACCAGCATGCCCTAGAACCAAATATCCGAAGACATGCGACATCTACCAACCCGCAGTGGACCCGCACCTGGGTGGTGAATTACGGCCCAATCCCTCTCTCAGAGAGGAGGCCTGTATCCTAGCCGTGGGAACATTATAGGCTGATTATGCTATATTATAAATCCTAAGTAATCGCACTCATAATAGCATTTTCACAATAATACTTTAGTAGAAAATTATCGCATGTTATTTACAAACTGCAAACATTGCAACTTTGCAACACGTTCACCTGGAAAACGATTACTGGCACGAAAAGTCTAAAACTTTTTCTAGCTAATTTTACGAGGCTAACCTATTAATAGAACTTAATAATGTGAACTTTAACATTTCCGAGCAAATTATAATGTAGGTTACTAAAAATACAACCAAAAAACTACACTTACTAATAAGTATTTGGAATTGTAATGCGATTCGTTCATGAAATTTTAGTCAGACTAAAAATGAGGCTGACTTACATATATTATCAGTCATCATTTTTGCTTATCTATAACTGGCGAGTAAATAACAACAAAATAAAATATTTATAATTATTTTATTACATTTTTCCATTTACTATTCATTTAAAATAATTATTTCTTAAAA
This sequence comes from Oligia latruncula, assembly GCA_948474745.1. NCBI lineage: Eukaryota > Metazoa > Arthropoda > Insecta > Lepidoptera > Noctuidae > Oligia > Oligia latruncula. The sequence continues at coordinate 7,083,478 of OX419694.1, forward strand.
AAAGCTACAAAAATATTTAAAAAAATGTGGTCCGCCGGTGTCGGGAGGAAGGTCCAAGCTACCGGTGGTTAGGACTCCAGAGGCAGGAACCTCCTCTTATATCAAAAACCATTGTTTCGTAGATTCACGAAGAGCTAGTGTACCTACTTGTATTATCGTGAATAATATTACGGGTGTAATCCAGTAGACATCTAGCTATCTTTTCTTGGTATATCAGATTCATGATTAGTTACGTCCAACAATGTACCTATTCCCTGTTCTCATCACCACAAAATCGCTTCAAAAGATTATATTGTTGATGTCTAAAGCTCAATTTTCCGAGGCGTGCCGCTTAGCAGCTGAGCGTAGTAATCCTCCATTACTGGAGCCGTCACAGAATGTATACGGAAGCTCAATTTAATTACACTCAACCGTTATAACGACGTAGTAGTGGTCAGACTCTCATCGTCTGTATCGTATTAATCATTGACTTGCTTGATTTATGTGATAATTCTATGGGATACTATCTATATAGATCTATCCTCGGTGTTATTAAGAGTACACTAGTCGCGAGCTCGAACTCAATGGTGGTGACGGCCAAAAAGCACGCTGTCTCACCTGGCTTCGTGTCCGACAGAGCTAGTGTCAGTGATGAGCAGTTAGACGCTAGTCTACATGAACAAAGTCTAGTTCTCACGTACAGAAACACCGTTTCGAACTGACAGGCGCGTAAAAAAAATCGAAAAGTGCTTCGAAAAATCGAGTTTTATGAAAAAACCACTGCATAAAACAATTACAAATAAAGTTTATTGAACTCTTCGATAACTGTGATTTGTCGGTACGAACTTGGTTTTGAAGATTTTACAGTTCTTTTATTACTTATTTACACCCAAAGTTACGTTAAAAATAGCGAGAAAAACGAATCTTTGTTGGCTCATAACTTTTTAATGGCGTTTTATTTTACTATTCTGTTTCCGTACAGACAACATTAATAATAAGACAAAACGATATCATGTTTAACTTTGGATGCGCAATGTCAAACAGTGGAGTAATAGGTACTCTCCCGAAATTTGTATGGAAAAAATATCGACTAGTGGCACCTTAAGTTGCTACTTTCGCGACTCAATATACCATCTACAGTTTCTAAAGGCGATATAAAATCCATGTTTATTTGTTATCTTGATTACTACTAGTCAGTAGTAACACAGACATCCGTCAGTCGACCGATGTGTGTGTTAAGATTTTACTGCTAATTTGATGGCTTCGGTAAGTGTACATGCGCTATTATTCCGTACAATGACAATCAACGTTTGGATGGCTAGATAAAATTTAAGTGTAATGGAAACACTATACCTATCGGATACATTATTAGATTTAAGTATCGGTAATTTAAGCCTGAATCTGAAGCCGTTATCCAAATACTTTATGATCCTTATGATGAACAGATGACGAAGAAAATAATAACTAAACAGACTCCTGATGTCACTCGGAAAGCTGCTACGCTGGACAAATCTGCCACATGTCAGACGATCAATGGGCCAAACTTACGACTCAGTGGGTCCCGTTTAATGAAGAAAGAAAGAAAGAAAATACATTTATTTAGCACAGACTAAAAGACACACAATACACCAGATACATACATCAGATAAAAACAAAAAATAAAGGTCAAATAAAAAGTGTAAATTCCGATGTAAGAAATAGCAAACGACATCGGGGCAGGCCCAGACTGTGATGGCGGGGTAAGCTGGACTCCTTTAATAAAGATTGGTCCTTGGCAGCTCTGGAGAGGTGGAAAGAGAGTAGGGAGGCCTTTGTTCAGCTGTGGGACATGACCAATAAAAAAAAGCGGCACTCCGGAAGTGCCGACAGAAGTGAAAACTTGAACAATTACGTGTGTATTTTTTAATCGTCTTATAAACGAAACACGCACGGTGTCGGTTACGGTAACAGTGTCGCGAGTTCAATGGTTTTTCCCCATCTCAAAAAATGCCCAACGCGGCGAAAGAAGTTTCACTTAAAAAAATACCAAGACTGCGCTTTCAACAGTGACCATTTTGAACGAGAGTAAGGCCCTCTGTACACACACGGTTTTCTTGCCGTAAAAACTACGGTTTATTCGTCGTATGTAGGCACAGTCGTCAGTGTTGTACCTATGGATTACTGTGGAAGCTTATTGACAGACACGTTTTTTCTGCGGCGCGGTTTATACGCCGTGGGTACCGTAAAGAAACAGTGCCGTGCAAAGGGCCTTAGGTTTAACAGTTTGTAAGATAAACTCAAACTCAAACTCAAACTCAAAGCATTTATTTCAATTGAACCATTTACAGGCACTTTTGAATTGTCAAGAAGTCGGTCAGTCACAAAATATGAAGCTAGTTGCCCATTCCAAAGCGTAGGTACCTATGGAGAAGAACGGGCAAGAAACTCCATGGACACTCTTTTAAATTATATTTTTACAAAAATATTAGTTAGGTACATCATTATTGTTGAATTTAAAATTATATGTGAGAACGATGTAAAAAAGACGTACACGTTAAAAGCGTCCAGATACAGCAAATAGCAAGAAAACAACAATCCAAAAGTAAAAATAAGATATTAGTAATCGAGTGGAATTATATTGTGTTTTCATGAAAACCAATCTTCAACTAAGCTTCTTCGCGACTTTATACTAAATTCAGTTTAAATACTGATCAACATGCGTGTGCCGTACAATTTCCCATTTCCGTTGAGCTCCAGATCAATTAGCAATAAAGCATTTAGTGGCAATAGTGGGTTTTACTCGGATCCAATTAAATAAAGGGGAACGTTATTTACTGCGTACCAATGAAGAATTATCACCACGACTGAAATGTGACGCGATGCCTCTTATTAACCCCTTATTCTATTAAATGTGAAGACAAATAGTACTAGAGGACGATATATTGGGGCAGTATCGATGTATTTATTTGATAGATTTATGTTTTCTTCGTGGGTTTGGCGGACTGATGCTGTAATTGCCTGAATCTTATAGGACTACTTGTTTCTTAAGCTTCTAGTTGCTTCATGATAATTATCGGAGTTAGTTAACGACTTAGATTGATTTGAAAATCTGTAGGAGTGGCGATATCCGATAGCATGCTTTACGTTTTGTATGGTAGTGATAATACCAGCACTTTAGGAGCGTTTACGCCGTACGGCATTTCATACAAACTTTCAAGCCCTTGTTTTTCCAAATGATTGAACCGATTTTAATGAAACTTCATACGCATAAGCAGTATACAAAGGTCTAAAATTTCCTTAAGAACTTAAGAAGATGTAGTAGCTTGATGTACGGGTGTCTGTACCTGCTACCCTGTATTCAGTTATTCACACAATAATCCACAAACAAAACGACACAGGTTTTATTTCACTGAAATAATTGTTATAGCGGTTCCAATTAAAGTTCAGTGAATAAAATTTAATTCTGCTATAATAGGTTTTACAAGGGTATATAATAATGCGAATTATTTTAGCCACTGATACTTATATGAAAGCTCTTAAAGCTATAAAATTAAAATCCTATCAACGTCAAATTAAAATGATATACATAAAAATATTGCGAAGTTGTTACCTGCTGTTCGTTTGTTAGTGTCCACAAAACCTTACCCTAAAAACATTTTGGAAGCTATAATGAACTCAAATTATGGCAGAGCTCTGGAGGCCTATTGGTCACGGCCGCAATTTACGAGTTGCAGGTCGTAGGTTCTAACCCAGACAGGCGCTTACTTTGAATAAATTATTTCATGACCACTGCTCTAAAAACGGTGAAGGAAAACCTCGTGAGGGGTTTCCCTCACGATGTTTTCCTTCACCGTTTGCATGTCCTAGAACCATAAATTTGAAGACAAGTGACATCAACCAACCCACACTGGGCCCTAATACAGGTTTGTAAGAAAACAGAAAGGGCTGAACAGAACTTCGTCAAAACAAACACAGTAAGATAGCAAGCAAAACCGCAAGTGAAAACTAGTTCATCACGCCAAAATATTACGTGTGGCTGTAAATGAATTCCGATTTATATAGGAGTGCAATCTGAAATGTATAAATGTCGGCTATAACAATTTATTGTTAATTAAAATGTTTTAAACTTTATTGTTGGAATGAAGTTTTATGATCTGAAATTAACCCTTTTGTTATTTCTGTGAGATTTTTATTAAGTTGAAAAATTAATAAAGAATAGCTACATAAAGGTTCAGTCGAAGCATGCGTTACTCCTTCAGTACTTGCAAACCCTCAAAGATATTAACATTTATACCGATATATTATCTTCTGTCTATGGGAACGAAACGGAGAGAAAAGGGTACTTTAAGACTTAAAATTGCTTCTGGCTAAAACCTACACAGTGCAATCCTCGGCACCTAAAACAAGATTTCCTGGGATTTCTAGTAAAACAATACTGTGTTGCCTCTGGCACTTCCTGTAGCTTAGAGCATCAAACTCAAACTGAAAGCATTTATTTCAAATAAACAAATTACAGGCACTTTTGAATTGTCAGTCAGAAAGATGAAGCTAGTTGCCCATTCCAAAGCGTAGTAGGTACCTATGGAGAAGAACGGGCAAGAAACTCCACGGACACTCTTTTAAAAGCAAAATAATATGGTTACAAAGTATTGGTTACATCATTCATTTTAAAAAGTATCCATGTGAGAACGATGCAGAACGTTAAAAGCGTCAGTAATGAAAAGATAAAAAAAAAACAATTCAAATATAAAATAAGCCATCGTAGCAAAGAGATGACCAGTACCTACTGACGGCGCCCGTTCACGAACATGACGCATGGAGCATCATACCACCATCATAAGCCTATAGTAGTGTTCCCACTGCTGAGACACAGGCCTTCTCTCTGTGAGAGGGAGTGGGCCGTAATCCACTACGCGGGCCAAGTGCAGTTTGGTAGATCTCACATGTCTTCGAATTGTTTATTCTAGGACATGCCGATTTCCTCGCGATGCTGTCCTTCACCTTTTTGAGAGCATTGGTGATGAAATAATTTACACAAAGTAAAGTGCGTAGGCAGGCACTTTACTTTGTGTAGTGTAGTCCCCTTAAGAGTTGTAGGTACAGAGGCCTTTACCTACAACTCTTAAGGGGACTACATGACCTAAAGCGCGGTCACTGTCGGACTACATAGGAAAGAAAGAGAAGCGCGACGACACAACGCTGGTAATCTATTGCAAAATATGAAGCAATTATGTATTTACAAAAAATCTATTGTTTGGACTAAAAAAATAAAACACTAGAGCTTTAGTATGTTGTTTGTAGAATAATCTAACATAAAATCAGAGAGAATGAAGAAAAACGATACTAATATACGTACGTATATTAGTATGGTTTTTATTGTAAAAAGAAAGTTTTTAGAGGTATCTTCATGATTGTTTTCAATTGTATTATGTTTTCAACACACTATCTACCTAGCATATATCCTGAAGAATATCATATATTTTTCTGACTTTGTTTACTGTAGGTAGTCGATCATATACTTTTATTGTTTCTAAAACTTGCGTTTTTTTGCGTTTAAGTCCTGTAATCCCCTTAAGTAGGGACCGTTACCCCTAGGAAAGAAGAAGAAGATAGAAACAAAATAAATTGTTATGGATGCTTGCTCATATATATTTATGTGCATGATATAAAATGTAGTATTAACATAAACCTAGTCAGGGCTAAATTTACTTTCATCTAATGCCAGTTTTGGAAACCAAGCGATTTGATCATGGTCATTTAACTGCCTATCCAGTAGCAAATTTACGAAATTCGTGGCAGTGGATTTGAAAAGGACCAGAAATCAAGATGATAGGTAAACAATATAAATAATTAAATGAAAATGTTTTATTGTCAGACATCAAGGCCCTTAGGGTGTTAGTATTACTTACATCTTACTTAATAACTATAATAGTAACATGCAGGAACACTAAAAAGAAAAAGACAATCACAGGAAGGTCTAACAAGCTTTGTTGCCAACATGTTGCTTGGTAAACCTCCCCATTGTCGGCCCGTCCAGCCTCTCTGCAAACACCTTCAGAATGCTGCAACAGCATTCTGAAGGTGCTTCCCCTCACTCGGGATATTACTGAGGCAACTTTCTTCCGCATTATCGCAAAGCAGTCATCAGCGAACATACCTGGCGCACTACCTGAGTTATATAATTCCAAGCAAGTATTGTTTAATAAGTATTTATTTCATATTAATATGTTAATTTATTATAATAATTCCATACCGACACACAATGTGCTACAAAGTCGAAGAACACGACTCGATCAAGATGCAACAGATTATTAAAACCAATTGAAAAAAATGCAATCTTCATGAGTTTGGAACACCTGTCCTCATAATTATTTATGGAGATTATTATCGTGCGTAATAATTCACTAAGTTTCGATTGAGCGCTAAGCTCAGCCAAGCTATTATTGATGTTGATTTAATAACTTTACGCTACTTTCAACCTTATATCCAGAAGAATAAAGTTGAAATTTAATTTCAGTGATTGTCTGATTTGAGAGCCGAAGTAATTGAAATCTGTAAGTCATGCTAAAATTCATTATAGAAGTCTTAAAGATCTAATAAGTCTGGCCGATTGAAAAGAAAGAAGATTATAATCGTAATTCGAAATTATATTTTCGGAATTATTCTCAAACCATAGAGCGTTATGTTATAGAGCGGTACAAATTAGAAGTGATAATACCTAGGTATTATAACATTATATCGATTAACATCCGCTTTATCATCTGCGATATTAAAAACTCTAGTTTATCCATAATTATTGATTCTATCACGTAATTATCGTCGGTGCATATATAGTTAGTGTTCTGGGTGGTCTATGTCGTATAAAGAAGACTACCTATATCAAAGGGATGACCAACATCCACCTTTATGTGTTACTGGCGAACACGATGAAAAATTTAAAAATATTTATTCATATTCTAGCGAAGTACTCGTAATTGCTTATGAAAAGTACAGACGCCAGCACTACCCGAAACTGTAAAAATTTTCTAATCAACTTTGAACCTTATGCTGTAGCAATAAAGTTGTAAATTCAATAAAGAAATTTGACAGATTGTACTGGCTTGATGTGCTGGCGTCTGCCTCCGGAAGACGTAGCGTTGGAAGGCCTCCCACAAGGTGATCCGATGACCTTGTGAAGGCCGCAGGAACCCGTTGGATGCGAGAAGCACAGAACCGGTCGAAGTGGAGGTGCTTGGGGGAGGCCTATGTCCAGCAGTGGACGTCTTTCGGCTGAAATGATGATGATGATGAAATGAGAATGAGTCTGACCAGCGGTTAGGTGACCGGCCACGAAGTCTTTTCCATCTACCTTGCCCATCACCACCAAATTTTCAAGGTTATCTGGTTCCCGAGGAGCAATGTGGCCAAAGTAACCGAGCATCCTTTGGTAACAGATCTTGGATAGTCTATCTCTTATGCGTAGTTGTTTGAGGATAGATTTGTTCGTTCCCTTGGCGGTACATGGTATGCGGAGCATTTTTCGTCAACACCACATCTCAAAAGCTTCTATCATAATATTATATGTAGAAATGGTAAAATTTTAGTTTGGCCATTCTATGCAATTCCAATCAAATAATTCTCACTGCTGGTCAATGGCTTGTCCTTCGTTTTCACTATGTTATTAACATTTTAGTAGCTCATCACATAGAAGCAGATAATACCTGATAAATATAAATTGTTTACGACATAAGATAAAAACAAACCACTGGATCAGACTGCAATTAAATTTCAATAAACGCACTCTGACAACCTAAAAGCATTTTACCGCCTCACTATATTAAACCCGTGTCTAGATTTACATTTTAATTAATACAAATAACATCTCCACTAGTAAAGACAGGTAAAAAATCCCTTCTGGGCGTTTTACTCGTGACTAGTGCTGTTTAAATATCGATTGACTTATCGATAAAGAAATGATTGAATCGAGATTGCGATTCAATCAATGGTTGTTATTGTACTTCTAAATTATCAATTCGAACACAAATTCTGTAATTAGAATCGCTCATAATGGTAGCGTATAGAATTATTTGACCAAAAATTGCTCTGACCAGCGCAGCGGTCAATCGCTGATTGACGTTCGATTATTAGAGGTTTGACATATTGTCAAATTTCTATTAATGATTAATTAATAGTAGTAATTCATCGTTAGTCGAATACGTTGATCGTAGTAACAATTTATCATTTAGGAATCCAATTCCATATGATCTCTACACCCGCAGTCTGTAAGCTTCGATCTTTTAAACTCCGCAACGGATTTTTCAGCAATAGATAGAGTGATTCAAGAGGAAGGTTTATAAGTATATTAAATGCGTATTTTATGAGAGAAAAGACGAGAAATTCAAAGATTTTTAATGTGATGTCGTAACAAACATATTTTTGTGCGCTTACATTGCAAACGCTGGCTAAACCTTCCGAGATAAGATCAAATGAATGTATTACGGAATTGTATATCTTAAAAAGATCGATAAAAAAAATCTGCGATGGTACCTATATGTTTATATCCTAAGGAAAAAACACAGTAACCATTTTCATCTTTTACATATTACAAAAAAAATATGGGTTATTTACCAAGCTATTTCAGACAATACAGTATTATTCCTTATCCAATTAAATACATTTGATTCGTTGTGCATTTCATGTAGATGAAAATTGCCCTTTACAGCATATCATTAAAATGAATATCTTAGAAGATATCAGAGATTTAAAAAGCGGGGGTAGAGCGGCTGGTGCGGGCGGGGCGGTATGAAGTTGGCCGGGTCAGCTAGTAATAGATAATTATCATAGTTCCGATCACATCGATCAAAAAAATCGATAGTTATTACACAAATGATAATATAAAGCGCATCACTCGCTACAGATATTACTCGGCCTCCTCGGAGGATCATTACTGTCCGTATGTTTGTTTTGCAAGCCTTCGGAAACTGACGATTAAGTAGAACGAAGATAACAGATGCAGGCGATCAACTGAGACATGCAACTGCATTATACTTATTAGCGGAATGGCTCGATAAAGAATTAATGTAGGAAATATTCAACGAGTAATTGTTGGATACGTAAACGGTATTTTTGTGTAATCATGAGATGTATAATTTTGTGCTTAAAGACCAGGTGGTTAAGGCTTTCCTTGTTGGTATGGGAATACTTTTGGCTACGGACAAAATGACCGGTAATCCGTTAATGAGTATAAACTTGAGTTTGATAACATCCTGACAGCTTCGTTTTATTTGCGATGCTACTCAAATGCATTGTATGATGTGCAATTCAGTGTTCAGCCATCCTATAGCATCTTATGCTCGGTTCCTATAAACAAAATCGAATCGGTTTGGTTACCAATGGTAAATTTTTTTTTGCCAGACTTGGCATATAAATAAATTCGTAAGCTAATTTTGTCTGTCATAGCTACTTCCATAAGGGAGGGTCTACTATGCAAAGCTATGAGGTATTTGCTTCATTTTTGGTAAAGATACAAGGGTCTTAATTTTACCAATAACGGTACGTAAATTATAAGAATCGGCCATTAGCCTTACACTAGGTGTGCTTAGTGCTCTTCGATCGCTTGTTGCTACAAATTTTTTTACGTACTTTCGAGGCTTATTAGTCGATTTGCACGAATTTACTCCCCTGAAAAGTGCGCATCGTCACTTTTAAATAACATAAATTCCACCACGCGGACCCAATGCGGATTAGTACATGTCACATGTCTTCGATATTTTTGGTTCTAGGACATGCCAGTTTCCTCACGATGTGTTCTTTCACCGTTTTGAGAGCAGCGGTGAAGAAATAATTTACATAAAGTGTCTGAGCCTGCTTGGGTTCGAACCCACGACCTACAATTTGTAAGTTGCGGCCGTTACCACTGAGAGTAAGTAAGCAGGTTCATTAAATTGTAAATTCTTTTATGCGAACAAGTAGTGAGTATTAATTCTTTTCACACTCATTCTACAGTTATTTCATAAATCATTTTATATGATAACTAAATTCAAGTTCAATTGTGTTCTCTTTTGTTGGTTTTAAGATTTTAATTGGTAGTATGTGTCAATGATCCCTTTGCATAAGTGCTCGTAGGTTAAGTGGCAGGGTTGCCACTTTGCTGATTAGCGTGTTTACTGATCTTAATAATTATGCAAGAGCAAGAAATGTCTTTACAGGGTCGCAGGGACATCAACGTGTAAACTGAAATCATGAATTTAGCACATGATTCTAGACTCTTCAATTTTTCATCGGTTATCAAATTTTATTTTTAATACCTAACTAAAAATTTCAACGCAGGGGGGTTCAGAATCATGATCGGAATCCATGGTTTAATAATAATGGTTGAACAGGTTACGCTTCGATAAAATAAAATACAATCCAAGATGAATAAATAATTTTTTTTTATCATATAAATGTACATATTATTATTATTTTAAATAATTATTAGCATAAATTATGTAAATAACTAGAGATAAAGATGAATAAATGTAATAATTATGTATATGACAATGTAGACAAGCAATCCGCAATCTCTGCGTTCTCAATTTGAAAGAAAAAACTAATCACACGCAATCTTTAAATTCCAGAAACATTTAAAATAATAAAGCCGTTTGCACACGCAACCCTACATAAAATCACTAACAAGAAACCACAATTAAGATTACAACAAATTCGTTAAGCGACCATTCATCAAAGTTGATTGGCAGTTCGTTCATGAGCCAAGATGTTGCTACTGGCGAAATTGCATTACCACTCAATTATAGTAGTTACGCACCTTTTTGTTAAGAAAATAATCAATGTATGAGGTGCTTCTGCACGTGTCATTGTGTGTTGTAATCGAGGTCGGAGATTGAGTGGGCTCGTGAACTTTATGTACAGTCTATCTGCTTAAAAATTTACGCTGCACCAAAATTGTACGCAGGAATTTAATGAAGTAAAGTATTAAACGCAATAATTAACTCTTCACTTACATGTAAAGATATGAGTTGATAACATTTCTGCAGATGTACACTTGTAAAGGAAAATAAATTGTTTATAAAACTGTCACACTGCGTGAAATTATGGTGTTGTATTTCATACTACTGTCAAAGAATGTTATTTATTATTTTAATATAAATGAAATGTTAGTTGTCAGGCAGTCAGTTTGGTTTACAATTAATTTAGCTGACTTTATGCCTGTGGACGTACCTACAGCTACGCTCGGAGACACAAGCCTCGCGGTAGTTTTCAAAGCGTGTTGGACTTTACTTTCGTTGTTATTGTTGAAGTGCGCCCGGTTTAATGGCGATTACATCTTGATTGCGGATTGGTTGTTACTTGGATGTTGGAATTTCTGTGAATTAATTGGGCTTTGTTACAGGGTTAACGGAACAAAGTATTGCTAGTTTGAATAGAACGTTTCTGTCATCGCTACCATTAAGGGGCTTACAGGACCTAAACGCAAGTTTTAGAAACAATAAAAGTATATGATCGACTACAGTAAACCAAATCAGAAAAATATATCATATTCTTCAGGATTTATGCTAGGCAGATAGTGTGTTGAAAACATAATACAACTAATTTGACGATAGAAAAAAATCACGAAGATACCTCTACAAACTTTCTTTTTACAATAAAAACCATACTAATATACATACAATCATTATGATTTTTTGTCAGATTATTCTACAAGCAATATACTAAAGCACTAGTATTTTAACTTTTTAATCCAAACAATAGATTGTTTGTAATTAAATAATTGCTTCATATTTGCAATAAATTACCAGGGTTGTGTCATCGCGCTTCTCTTTCTTTTCTATGAAGTCCAACAGTGACCGCGCTTTAGGTCATGTAAGCCCCTTAATATCTTACGGCAAATTGGTATGTTTCAAAATAGGAAGAAAATTAGTAATAATAAGAGAGCAGTGGTGACCCAGTGGTAACGGACCCGACTTACGAGTTGTCATGGGAAAGAATAGGTCAGGAGAGTAGGTCGTGGGTTTGAACCCAGGCAGGCGCTTTACTTTGTGTAAATAATTTAATTACCACTACTCTCAAAACGGTGAAGGAAAATGTCGTGCGGAAACCTAGAACCTAAATGTCCTAGAAACAAAACATTCGAACACATGTCACATGTACCAAACCGCACTGAAGCCGCGTGAAAGATTCTAGCCCACTCCCTCTCGAAAAGAAGAGTCCTGTGGCCCAGCAGTGGGAACATTATAGGCTGATAATACTAAGTAATGATAATAAAACCAGCCCATTATTATGAAGCTAGCAGCGCCCCGCGGTTTCACCCGCATAACTGTCGATCCCGTGGGAATATCGGGATAAAAACTATCCTATGTCCTTTCCCGGGACTCAAACTATCTCTATACCAAATTTCATCTAAATCGGTTCAGCGGTTTAAGTGTGAAGTGGTAACAGATAGACAGACACTCTTTCGCATTTACGAGTATAATACATAATATATTAGTATGGATATTAGTATGGATGATAACCGAAGGCAGGGTAAAGGCCTCTTCTCATAAAGAGAAGGCACGAACATTGGTCCGCAAAAAATAACTAGTAATTTTTTTCCTATAAAGCTTTCATATCAGCCAGCAGACCCAATAAATGTCCTAGATGGACATAAATCAAAAACATCGTTTACATAAAGTGATACATTAAAATATGGCAACATTGTCACAAACAATTTTATCAAGCTAGCCGAGGTTTACCCTGTAATGGCTGTCCTAAAAAATATACTGGACCCATTATAATGGGTCCAGTATAATTAATAATCACATGAATCAATACAGCAGAATTTATAGGCGTTCTTGTTACCACAAGAAATCACTTTGTTATTATAGCCAGGGGCTCTTTGAAATTCCTTCTTAGATGACCGTATATGGGAAAGAAGGGAAGACAAACATTTCATATAAAAATTCTTGCTCACATATTTTTCCGTATTGAGATTAACTATGGAAATTGTAGTTGATGGAATATTTGTAATATGTTAGAGTTATTTTGTGGTAATAAAATTCCGGGTGAATTTAAAAGGAGGATCGGTCTCAATAGGCTATTTGACTGGTTTCTGATAAACATCTCAGATTATTTAATGGTGTCTAACGAGCCCACAAAAACCTATTACTTCAAATTGCATAATGTATTTCTTTTAAGAAATAGTAAATAAAAATGTACTGTTTAAATAAGCCGCCAAAACGCTATCTTTAACAATATGGCGTCGTGACGTCACGATTCACGTAAACAAACGTTGAAACGGTCGAGATACTAGACAAAAGTCATCTGTTCTGTCAACGATAGACAGAAATTTACTAAATCATGACGTCATCTTAAGTTCAGCCAATACAGACCGTTTTCGATTACGTGGCGCCAGATTTAAAAAGATGAAGTTTTTTTCCGATTTTTTTTTTATAAATAATGCATTGTTTTGTAGTAAAATTAATGCAAATCGATTTTAAAAGCGATAATCTATACGAGTGTCAATAATTACGACCTTATTTTTTACATTGTCAAATAGCCTATTCCAACGGTTCCCAAAACCCAAATGGTGTGAAAATGAGCAGGCTCTAGAAAAAGGTTTGGAAAGATAACTTACAAAATCAGTATTGATGATGATGGAAGATAATTTTGTAGTATTACTGTGGTAAGAAAAGTCCCGTGCCCGGTGCATGATATAATAATAATATTATAATAGTATTATATATAATGTCATGCAACAATTAATACAACAATATTAAAAAGGAAATACCGTCAAAATATTATCAAGGTAACTTTACTCCTAAACAAAACAAGGGTCAACCAAACAAAACCATTTGTCCCATTCATTGTAATTTTTTGCGTATTCCAGTAGCGATATGAAGATTTGGCCGTCCCTAAAGACCGTTGTTGTATAAATAGGCTTTTATCCTCTTTATATCGAACACTATCATAAAAGTGTCACAGGGCTGCCGCAAACGAGAATTTACTGCAGCTCCGTGCAAATGAACCGACGATGAAATAAATCGACATCAGATCTGATAGTTGACAAGATAACGCTGATAATTCACGATCTGTACTTGTTTAATTTTCTTTTCATTGTGTTTCGATTGTCATAAATATTTGATACAAGCGTATGTAAATTGTAGGTACACTGTGTGGCAAGTCTTGCAATCGTGTATGGAGATTTTATGGCGAATATTTTCTGTTTTGAATTTTAACATGACGTGTGTGCTTTGGTTCGTGCTGTGTGGTCTTAGCTACAAATAGACTCTATCAATTCACATAGGTTTTGTTAGTAGTTTACAGTACAGGCCTAGGAGTTATATTCTTCGTTGTATGGGGGACCAAAGCCTTTTCAGATTGGAAGGCAGTGAGTTAGTTACAATGTATATTTGTTTTGAAAAGTCGGCCGGAGCGAAGACAAGCTTGTCTTCGCTCCGGCCGACTGTAAACCCCATCTGTGGAGCTCCACAGATGAGGTTTACAGACGGCTCAGATCTGAAATCACAGACAATGGCCCACCTTCAATCTTGCGCCATATGCCTTGTGCAGTTGATAATCCCTGACTGTGTCAGTGAGCGGAGTTCGCGCAGCTGAATCTTGGGCCAAAGATGTTTGAACTTTTTGTCATCGATACGCTTAGAAGAAGACTGGAAGCGTATATTTTCCGGGTCAGCGGGATTGTCCGAAAGGGTTGCCGCTGGCCCGGAACGTAAAGGGCTAAGGAAGGAACACGGGTGGGTTTTAGTCAGTAAGAGTCTGACACTCCCTTCCGCTCCGCCCAGAGCGGGAGGGGTCATTTGATGATTTTCAAACCAAAAAAAAAAGGAAAAAAAAAGGCTTTATTTTGTTTGTCTGTTTATCTTTTAGGAATTGAAGTAGAATTAGAAGCTAACAATAATTATTACGAAACTAACAGGGCAATTTAACAGGAGTCTTGTACCTACCTAATAAAATGTATTTTGCTGTTGTTTTACTCCACGATATTAACTCTTACGTACAAATACAAAATAAGGTAGGAGGTTTACAGTTATACAGTCTTATTAGCACACTAAAATACCATTGGCTGAACAAAGGAGTTACAGGGATTGGACCACACACGACATCACAACATTGTTTCACCCTTATATAAACTTTAGTACATAAACAGCTGTAATTTTAACCACCATTTATGACATTATTGCTCAGCCGTTCGACATGGGTTGCATTAATTTAATATATTACCTCAGTATATACTTAATATATCTATATACTCTTCCGACAATTATAATATGGCCCATATTGTTTACTGCGACGAAATTGCCCTGTGTAAAATTTTGTAATGGAGTTTTAAAATGTATTGTATGAAATTAAATACTGTAAAAGTTCCCTTAATATGCATTATGGATCATAAATGCGGTAGGTATGTGATACTTGATGTACCAGTTTTAATTAAACTGGCTATGATACGATGTGGTGGGAAACGGTGAAACAATTAAATGATATAAGCATGACCAAGAAAATTATTTGATTGAACTTTATAAAAATACGCTAAAGGCATCTACTTAGATTGATACTACAAATACTTAGTTATCATAACGTTATATTATATATTTATTTAATACTTCAAGGACATAAATGTACAGAGGCGGTCTTAACACCATAGGCAATTTCTACCAGTAACCTTTGGGTGATGCAGAGAAAATCATGAACATTGAGGAATAAATATTATTATTATTCTACCCTTAAATCAAACGTATAAATTATCATTAGATACGCCACGTGTTCAGGCATGAAAATAGCCGATAGAGAGCGCGTGCACTGCCAACCGCAATAACCTCAAAATGTTTCTATAGGCCGACCGCTTAACTGAGACGTTGCTTGGGTAGCTGCGCGGTGCGGGAGGGGTGATACTTGTCACAAGTTGACGAATCACTGAGCTCTCGCATCACGTCACAACACCCCTCCCGCACCGCGCTGCTACCTCAGGCACCGTCTCAGTTATGCGGTCGGTCTATAGTTTAGTTTTTCTTCATCTGTCATGATGGCTTTAGTAGAGAAAAGGTAATGCCGTGGTAAGAAGTAGAGTCATTAAGTAAAGTTAGTAGCAAAGCTGACTACACATGATCCTTGGACCTTTTTTTAAATATGTTTTTCGGTTGAATTTTTCAAAAGGCGCCCGGGCCTTTGGGATAAAACCAGGGAGTATGGGATTTTTATCCCACTAAAACCACCCTGGTGGTCACCATCAGCATATATTACACAGTTACACCTCAAAAGACCGATCCAAAACCCACTCTGTAAAACGCCTGTTAGAGCTCATCTCTGGGGAGACTGTAAAGGGGTATCCTTGAAAGGATCCTTGAACCTACGTACACATACAAACTACAGAACCACCTGTTTCCATCCTTACATCTCCATTTGCTTCGTTTAGGTTCATACATACGCTACGATACAACTACACACAAGCGACCTACGTATAACATCATCAATCGTGGAGGTCCTGTTAATGTAGGTACCTCTTTTGGTGATCTATTTTAATATATTTATAAGTTGGCAGTGCCTACAGTAGCCTGTTTACTAACCTTTAAACACGTCCTTGCCTCAATATTACCATTATGGACCGCGGGTGTATTCCGCGTACTATGTTTAATTTGCATTCGCAGTACCGACTAATTACTATGTTTTTATCATGCATGCCATTTGTATGAAAGGGTTAGCAACATGTGCACTTTACTGCAACCTTTAAGTCTGTGTGCTTGTTGCTGTTTGCGGTATGCAAATAAAGACAACACTAGTTGATGTTTCTAAAATTATTGTCTGTTTAAATAGAAAGAAAGAAGAAGTATTTATTGGGACTCGCACAGGAATATTACAAACGAAAATAAAAAATCAGGGTTTCGACGATTTCCTTTTATACGAGTATGTCATCATCTGCCTGGCCTTTTCCCAACTATGTTGGGGTCGGCTTCCAGTCTAACCGGATGCAGCTGAATACCAGTATTTCACATGGAGCGACTGCCTATCTGACCTCCACAACCCAGTTTCTGGGTAATACGATGACCCTTGGTAAGACTGGCTGTCAGACTTTCGGGCTTCTGACTACCCGTAACGACTGTCAAAGATCCACGAATGACAGCCGAGACCAACGGCTTAACGTGCTTTCCAAGGCACAGAGGGGTCTCGGTATGTAGAGATGGTCACCCATCCATAGACCAACCGCGGCAAGCGTAGCTTAACCTGATCGATCGAAGTGTGCGGCTGTTATTGTTTAGCCACGGGCCCCTCATTTAGCCACCTTTAGCTCCTTCTATAGGTATATAGGTAAATAAGATGTTTCATCAGTAACCTAATGGTGCAACACACTTTCAATCAGAAGGATTTTGAAAGAAATTGCTAATACATTGCTTCATATATTCAAAGTAATCGTCTGCTCAAAAATGTATATAACGCAATAAATATGCTTCAACTGTCAAAATGAAAGGCATTGCCATTTTAAGCGTGTAACGCAATTAGGTACCCCGCAGGTGCTTGTGACCTTTCATAGTGTATTGCCGGAATGAAATAACGGGTTTGTCTCAAAGACTGTTCCCGAAAAGTTGTTTTTTTTTCCGGAAATGGGAAGAATATAAAACTACTGGAAAAAAATTGTACCTACATATCGGGTTTTTTTGCCATTAAACCTGTTGTTATCCATCTATGAAATATTTCTCTTGACCCTATTAAAGGCAACAAAAAAATCTTCATTGAAGAATACAAGCGTCTTGGGTCTCGAAGGCTGTGGGTCTCGCATACCCTTGTTAATTTAATTTGAACATGCCATCTGTCGGTCGAGCGTCTGAAGGGCCTATCCAATTACAAGTGCCATACAGCCTGGCCAGTATATCTTGACAGACGGCGAATTATGGAACTAAATTTAAATGTTCCGAGTTTGACATGTTGTCGACAATTCTCTTTGCAAACAACGGCGGCGTTAAATGTCAAGATATATTGGACAACATGTATGTAAAATGCCTTTGCATAACCCTTTGGAAATGCACTTGAGGTATCAAAGGCTGAAGTTTAAATGGTTCGATGGATCTTGAATCTGATGAGCATTCTTTAACTTCAAAGTTTTAGGTGAGCTTTGATTCTGTAGTCCCGTTTTCTCTTAAAAACAATTGCCGGTTGTAGCCAATTTTTGGGTGTGTGCCCAAATGTCTGAGTGTTCCACATTTGTCATTTAGTAAAGTTTCTTTCTTGTTTTCGAGCGAACAATTTGTGTGAGCTTTTAAATACACTAGACAACCAAAAGCCAACTCTAGCCTCATTCTTAAAAACAGCCTGAATTCGAAAAATAAAAGGTTTTGTTTCAGTTTCTTTGCCTCATGTCTTATTTTCATTCAATAAAAGCTAATTCCAGTTCAATAAATGACATAATAAATGCCACGGTAGACATTTTATAGCGACAAAAACCGTAAGCAATAAAACAATCAATAATTCCGAGCACCACCTAAGTTATACCTAGACATAATTATCCTTTAAGCCTTTATTGGCACAAAATAATCAAGGTCCACCTTAAAACCAACATTGAAAAATCAATTTTTCTTTGTCGAGACATAGTAATTGCGACTCCATCTTACTGACACAAATTGCGGGCAATTGCACCTGGCCGGTTGGACGCATCGCGAGCTATTTACATTGCACACTAAAGGAAAAAAAAGAAAAATAAAGTCGTTCGCTATCCTCCACATTGCGTTGAGTTATTTAAAATCGCCTGAGAAATTAATCTTGGTTGAGCCTTACAGCTTATTTTGTAGGTGATGGTTGCATTCTGATTTTGCTTTGTGGAGTAAGTTTGTAATTTAAGCATTGGTACGTTGTCAATCGAATAAAAAATTTTAGATTTTGGTCACTGCTTTATCAAAGTCTTCAATATCTTGACTTTTTGTTAATTACGAACCAGAGATGAATTACTGTCATCTTATCGATTGAGAAGCGTTTTTTTGAGTTTTGTGGTAAGCCCTCAAACTGTTTTGTCACACGAATCAGATAGAGCTGCCTTTTCTTCACGGGAAACATTAATGTTGTCTTCAGTTAAACGATCACATATTTATTACGCAAGCACCGGGCGCTTAACATAAACTATTTATTTACACGAACCTTTATGTGTATCAAAACAATTCCACATTTCCAAAAACTTGTGAATATGGCACAAATTATAATATTAATAAGTTTACGAATACCGTACCGTAACGTAAAAAACTAATCATTTTAGTAATAAAATCTTTTCACCACAAAATAATTTTATTAATGCAAGACGATAAACAGAATTTCTCTGTTGGAAATAGTAAATATTTACATTGACATAAAAACTCGACTGTCGTTTACATGTCGTGAGAAAGCAAATTATAAAATATAATACACAATAAAATTTTATGTTATCATCTAACAGTTTCATTAATAAAAGGCCGCGCTGCTGGGGGCTTTATGATAATACGCAGGCTATAATATTGTGAACGACACGTTTCGTATGTGCTCAGAAGTAATTAGCATACACACTGAAATAAATTTATCTTCGCTGTGTACAGTCACGAGCACTAATATGTCAACACTTGGTAACTTTCAATTGCGATTTTTTCGTGAAATAACGAATGCAACCTTAAAATACGATAATTTATTTAAACCTATGGGTTCGAAAAAACTATGTTCGCAATAACATAAAATTTCATTCAAAATCAAAGGAGAAAATCGCCTTTGTATAAAGCCAAGTGTATACATACTTTTGCTCGTGACTGTACTGGAATGATTTTTTTTTCTATCCCCTCTTCCAAAATATTCAGATTATTCTGACCGTATATAAAGAATTTTTTAATAGAATCCAACACTAATATATAATTATTGTTATGTACAGACGCCAAGCACATCAAGCTACTACAATCTGTCAAATTTCTTTAATAGATTTTCAACTTTAGTTATCGTAAAGTATAAGGGTCAAGGTTGATTGAGAAATTTTGACAGTTTCGGGTAGCTTGATGTGCTGGCGTCTGTACAAGTATATAAGGGAAAAACTGGCCAAGTGCGAGTCGGACTCGAAGTCGCACACGAAGGGTTCCATACCACAAGGCAAAAACACCGAAAAAAAACACGTTTATTGTGTGGGAGCCCCCCTTAAATATTTATTTTATTTTGTTTTTAGTATTTGTTGTTATAGCGGCAACAGAAATACATAATATGTTAAAATTTCAACTGTATAGCTATCACGGTTCTTGAGATACAGCCTGGTGACAGACGGACGGACTGACATACAGCGAAGTCTGAAATGGTAAAAGAAATGGTAAAAACGGGACCCTATTACTAAGGGTCCCGTTTTTACCATTTGGGTACGGAACCCTAAAAAAGGAAAAACTCATGGGGCATCAAAAATTCTTTCGTATCGCTATCAGTGGGAAAAGTGCCCAAAAGGCTGGCAGCGAATGCCACGTACTGGTCAGTACACAATTCTTCACTCAACATATTCCAGCGTTTCACATTTTGTTTTTACGTGGAAGGAAACGAGCAAAGTACACTAGCAAAGGTAGAGATATAGTTACAGTGAAGTAAGATATTTTATAAAAAATAGAAGAGAATTTATAAATAAACCTAACTGAGAGTAAACGACTAAGATATCAAGATACTATAGGTACGTTACGATTTACCATTAACGATTTTAAAAGCGTGATTCAAAAGATAACTACAAAGATTCTCTGGCCCATATCGTTTAAAACACCATAAAATATGTAACAGCCCTTCAGGTGGTTTTAAAATTTTCCTAAACACCACTCTTGTGAATTTTTATTACCTTACTTATAAGCGAAAAGTAAGTTTGTGAGTAAATAAAAACTTATGACAAACCGTAAAGTTATTCTACTCAAGTAAAAGCTTCTCTACGTTTAGCGTTACATTTTATTCAATGGCGTCGTAAAAAATAAGTTGAAAACTTTAATTTTCCAAGTTACTTCAAGGTAAACTAAAGGTGTATAAAGTGAATGAAAGTTTGAATTAAATAAATAAATAAAATTTCATTTAATCTCCCTTCACAATTGGCTGCCTTAGAAAATTAACAATGTTTTTGGGTAATACTTAGAATATATTCCACCATTTAAGAGACTGGGGTTCTGGTGTAGGTTTTAAGAAAAAACCTGCGTTACAGGTCAATAGGACCCCACTACGGTTAAAATAAGTTGTAACGTAAGACCAAACACGTAGTACTGTTAGTTAAACAAAAGGCAGAAAGGGTTAAAAGAAAATGAACAGTGCCATGAGTTGTTTTGATTCATGTTCCTCGGTGTGATGGGATTGGAGAAGAAGCATTAGAATGTAGGTAAATATAGGTATTCTACCGAAGATCCTCGACCAGTTTTCATGGGCTGAGTACGGCCACCGTGTGGTCAGGAGTCTCCGTACTTACCTATATCCATCACACTATATCACACCAATATTATAAAGGCGAAAGTTTGTGAGTGGGGGTGTTTGTGTGTGTTTATATGTTTGTTACTTCTTCACGCTCAAACGGCTGGACCAATTTTGATAAAGTTTTGTAAGGAGGTAGCTGACACCCTGGATTAACATATAGGCTACTTTTAATCCCGATATTCCCACGGGATCGATACTTATGAGGGTGAAACCGCGGGGCGCAACTAGTCTCATAATAATTGTCAGCCTTGTTCTACCCTCCTTGTTGTGTAGGCCTTCTTCCTTGTCTGTCATGCTTCCCTGGTCTGTGCGAGTCCCATCCAGGTCTTCCCCGCAATCTTCTGTAGGTCTGCCACCCATTCTGGCTGTTTGTTCTGCCAACGCTTCTTCTTTAGGGCTCTGCTCCACCTGCCATCACCATGCATGTTCATCTACTTTGTCCTAACTACAAACAGAGGATAAGTGCATGTTTGAAGCCACGTTTCCATCCGTTTCATGTTTCCAGCTGTGTATGGAAACATTAGCTTGCAAGAAGCCATTACACACGGTTAGCATGCGTTCGCAGCTGATATAATGTTATTTACACTAGATAGATAATGCGAGTAAAAAAAATCAGCCAAGCGTGAATTGGTCTTAGCCTTCGAGGGTTCCGTACTTGTTAATAGTATTGACGCGATTTTCATGCCTAATCTGAGTTACAAGTTTTTGGCTGATTTAGGCTGTTTTGCTTGATATAATTTTATTTCAACAAATATAACACAAATATTACACATACTTATAGACTAATACTTGGAAATAATAGTAATTAATAATAATAATTAATATTTTATTTATTTATTAAAATAATTTAACATGGGAGCATCTGTAGCTGAACTAGGACGAGTCCCGTCTCTCAGTTACGGCATATTAATATGGACTTAGCCGTTTTGTAGGTATATATAGATATATAAAACAAATCTGAATGACTTCTTGATAAATGATTTATTAATTGTAACAACGCGCTATTTGCCAGCAAGGTCGATTCAAAAGTATTCTCAATAATATTAATAATATATCCATTTACTTATGGGAATAAAAATGCTTATGCTAGCCACTTCATCATTTCAGCCGAAAGACGTCCACTGCTGGACATAGGCCTCCCCCAAGCACTTCGACCGGTTCTGTGCTTCTCGCATCCAATGCTAGCCACTTAATAAATGTGAAATATAATCGTACAATGTTGACGGCAGACATCTGACTAGAAAATCCTACAAACCTCGGAACCCTAAGAAGACGTGTGCGTCTTAATAATTCAATTTACCTGCACATTAAAAAAGGACAAGTCCAATAAATAAAATTGTAGCACAAAAATACTTCGGCCGCACATTCTTGATACGCCGCAATTATCAGCGCCATTTTGTCGACGGCCTATTTGTTTTAATGCCAGCAAATAATTAACCACACACAATTTCAACTTAATGCTTTATATCGCCAACGTGGAATTAAGTTCCCCTTTAATAATTATATCAATTTTATATTTTCAATAACCGTGGAGGATTGTGAAATAATTTCGATTTGTGGGTAGAATGACATTTTGTAAACGGTAGCGTAGTGGTAAGTGACCACGAGACGCCTGTTCGAGTAATAAGTTTTGGTGTTATTAAGTTTATTTTTGTAATGGGTTTTAAAGGTTATTTGGTTATCAAAAACCATTGGCTTTTTGCTGTCATAATGAGAGGATGTTTAAAATAGTTGTCAATATTTATTTTAATTTATGATGATGCTCTATGAATTTTACCCTTTCCCTTTTTATAAACCTACTAGTACATATTATTATTATTATTTTAAGACTTAATTTTTAAATTGTAAGTAATTTGTTACAATCACTTCGAGTCTGTTAGATTATGCTTGTCAATAAAATGGAGTAACATATTTATGATGAAATAAAAACTATTTCAGTGAACCTTTAATTATTTATTCTGTGATATTGTGAACGATGTGAATCTCATTATTTTTCCGAAGAATATTGAATGGAAATAAAATATAAATTATCCTGAGATTAAATTTTGATTTTTTATGTCAGACGTCAAGTTTATTCTAGGGATAAAAAATATCTGACTTGGTTAAATCAGCCCAAGCAAGCTAATCAAATTATTTCTGTATTTTACTGATAGGCAAATAAGCAACACGGTTGCTAATAACCCACCATCCACCAAGACATTCCTTACTTAATCCTCCCCTTAATCCTACACAGTAGAATTACTTCCATAATGTAAAGCCAAACTACAATGATTGCTCTCAGGTCACAGCACCTACCTACACCTAGTTTGATGTCGGGCCATCATCGAAACCACAAAACATTATCTTGAAACCGCAGCCTCTCCGACATCTTGTTAACGGCGACAATTTGCTCGGAGGTTTTTTTTTGTCGATTATAGGTAGCAGTAAGTAGGGAGTACCTATATATGCGTAATTTAGAGGGATATTGAGTTGGAATCAAATCATTTAAATGATAAAGAAGTTTTTTTTTTAACTCTTAAGGCTGATTTTTTCAATAGGCTGATATCTTTTGTCTCAGAAATAAATATTGCGTTTTAGCAGCTTTTGTATAGAAAATAGGCCAAACTGTCATATTTGTCTTTAGAGTTACATAAATCTATCTTTTTTATTTACTTGATGAATATTGATATACACGATCAAATTAAATTAGCTAGCGAAATTCTACAGATAATTATGGGTATATCTACTTTTTTTTTTTTTTGAACGACTGTTGGTAGTGTAGTTACTGAAGTAAGAGTGTTTTTTTGTTTTACGTAGTTTAAAAAAAAAGCCAGCTGTCGTTGATCCCATAAATTAAATTCGTGAAATGAATTATTATATTATAATAATAATTATTATTATTAAGTATATTATAACTATTATATTTATTTTGGTTTTATCATGTTTAGATAAAGACACCCGATACGTGTGCGAAGTATCGCTACCTAATTTAATTTGATCCTGCATGTGTGGTGTCTTTGTGACTCTGCTTACCGTGATCTGCAATGGTTGGCAAAGAAAGCATTTACTTTTTAAGTGAAATATTTAAGAAAAACTGAACCGAGAACCGGTCGAAGTGGAGGTGCTTGGGGGAGGCCTATGTCCAGCAGTGGACGTCTTTCGGCTGAAATGATGATGATGATGATATGAAAAACTGGCCAAGTGCGAGTCGGACTCGCACACTAGGGGTTCTGTACTACAAGGCAAAAACACCGAAAAAGACACGTTTGTTATAAGGGAGCCCCCCTTAAATATTTATTTTATTTTGTTTTTAGTATTTGTTGTTAAAGCGGCAACAGAAATACATAATTTTTGAAAATTTCAATTGTCTAGCTATCGCGGTTCTTTAGATACAGCCTGGTGACAGACAGACGGACAGACAGCGCAGTCTTAGTAATAGGGTCCCGTTTTTACCCTTTGGGTACGGAACCCTAAAAAGGAGGATAAACCAGATAAATATGTACAAACACGATCTATCACAGACAAATCACCGATACTCCGCGATCGAATGACACTTCCACCAAAATGATATCCATGTGACAGATTTCCGCCACATTTTCCCTCTAAATAAAATAGAAATCGAATAACCGTATACAAATGTAATCAGTAGGAACATATTTGTTGGCTTCGTTCGGATGGTCGCGTATTTTCGCGTATTCCCGCTACGCTGTCAACGTAGTACACTCACGATATTCATAAGCAGAATCATCAAAGGACTCCCGATGCGTTTGCTTCCGTAGAATCGAGATAAGTGGATAGGAACCGTTTCGCCTTATATCCCCGGTTCTGACCAAAAGTTAGTGTTAGATCATAGGTATGGATCAACCAATTCATAAAATATTAGTTGTTCTTTTCACATTCTTCAGGGAGTTCATTTTAAGTGGACTTGAGTCCACTTAAAATGAACAGTATTTAAATCGAAGCTTACCAAATACCAATGGAATCTTCATCGCCTTTTCACCACTAATTTTTTACCAAATATTTTTTAAGCACTACTTCTAGGTCTTTGTTGTACCTACGTATTTAATGAACAAGGTTCCGTAACCAGGATAGGTTACGGAACCTTGTTCATTAAATACGTACTTTAATTTTTGCTCAAAGCACAAAAACAACAAATCTACGGCTATCCACAATTTTACAATCTAAGTAAGACGAACACCCGATGCGTTAGCTGGCTGTGAAATATTGCCAGTGGAATCGTCGCGACAGTCTGTCCGCTGCTTTATTTATAACGTGCGAACGTTCCGTTTGATAGAACGAATTAAAATAGCGGTCTATTCCGTCCTAAGGAGCTGTGACGTATAGACATATCGACTTATCTGTCAGATGCGATTAATTTTTATACGTATTAATACATTTTCAGAGGAAACTTTGTAGAGCGTGCGATATTTTATCCCAGTTAGCTTATTAATGGGGCACTCATTGAGAGGCGTTTTCGTTTAAACTCCACGCCATTAGACTGATGGTTATAGACGTCACATTGTGTGTAATTTAAAAGAAGAATGGTTTTGAAGATCAGAAACAGTTGACGATCGAATTTAGAAATCTTTAGAAGTAAAGTCTCGGGTTTATTTACGAAGATTGAGTCTTAAATATTATGGGTTTTAATGATAAATGATATACTTTATGATCTTGCTGTTAGAGTGGGTCAACTGGGAAACATATTGTGCAAGGTGGAAGAATCAGGTGAAGGAAATAGGCTAAGTAGTTTTGCCTCGGGCTTGCGTCAAATTGCTGTGTGGTTATTAATGTGCCATTGTGATCTTTGAATTAAATGTGAATGTTTTGTTGTGGTATGCATGTAACCTGTTGTGTTGTGTAAGTTTATTTATTTCTCTAAATAGCAACAAAATCACGAGAAATATGATGCATATCCAAAGGCCAGAAAAGTCAAAGTCATTTAGGTATTTGCTTTAAATGCGATTAAGCGGCGTGTCCTAGAACTAAATATTCTAAGACATGTGACATCTACCAATCCTCAATGGGCCCGAGTGCTGGATTACAGCCCACTCCTTATCGAAGAGAGGAGGCCTTTGTCCCTGCAGTGTGAACATGCTAAATGCGGTAAAAAAGGTGATAAAAAATAATTATTGTGCAGTGACATATTTCGTCATAATAGGTACCTATGATTATTTTGGCATACAAAATACACAAAATAATTTAAAAACACAATTAATTAGAACATATTGTCACTTATTGCACTGAATTATGAAACTTTATTGATCGATACTTTTGTCATTATTGTTTTGTCAGGAACATTACCACTTAGGTCGTTTTCACATTATGCCTTAGCTGCAGTGGCACCGTCGCCGTCGCGGTGCCGCTGTATTAGTCACCCTTGGATTTGCATGGACGGTGAGTTTTCAAAAGTGTTGATACCGCGGCGGCTAAAAACTCTACCGTCGCGTTGCAGCGCCATGTGTAAACGCTCTTACTTACCACATTACAACTTCTATTCTTCTATTTCCTATTCAAATAGGCTAGGGACACACTAAAACGTAATATCAATATACCTTCTAATATCTATGAAATAACCAAGTAGGTGCCCACTCAGAAATGAAACAATCGTGCTTCAGAACAGAATTCCTGCCATTAAATATTACACATTCCCGAAGTGCTACTGAAATTAAGTTAATTAATCAATCAATCGGGAAGGAAGCATTGTTCGACGTTTTTGTTCCTGATCACAAAGGACTCCACACAATGCTCCTTGTACTCCAACAAAGGCGATGAACTTTCACCTTATAATCAGCATCACACTCCTTTTGTATGCACTTTCTTTAAGAAAATTCAGTAGTAAAAAGTTTTCGCATAACCATCCAAAACAAATGAGGGTAGAGAAAGTAAAATATGTGTAAAAGTGAGAAGTGCGACGTCGCCGCCGTTTCCACGACAAAATGCGTTGGAACTTCACTGTTTTACAGTCGCTATGGTACTGTTTATTAGCTGAAGAAAGTATAACAAAGTACAGTTTACGATGAAAATTTTCATGTGTTCTTTATCTTAGTATTTTCGCTGATTATAAGCAAGATCCTCTAAGGTTTAACTTGCCGTGTTTTTACTACTTGAGTTTACACATTACAGTCACAGAAATTCGTAGGCAAACGGAATACAGCTGAAGCACTCAGATAATCCTAACTAATTGTAACTTATAATATTATTATAAATGCGAAAGTAAGTTTGTTTGTTTGTTACCTTTTCATGCCTAAACCACTGAACCGATCATCCTGAAATTTTACATATACGTTGTCAGGTGTACAGAAACGGACATTGGACAGGACGGACCTTTCATCCCGAAAAAAGTGCTGTTCCCGAGGAAGACAACAATAACGTTATTATGATAATAGATGGCGCCACGTGTCTTTCGAATCATGATTGAATTAGGTATATAAGAAACTTTGGAATTTAGAGTTTTTGATTGTGAAATTCTAAATTAACGCAAGCAAAACCGCGGGCAAAAGCTAGTTACAAATAATTGTTTTTTAATTAGTATAAAAAAACGCACTTTCTGTGTTATAATGTAATGCGAATTTTAGGGAGATACTGCATTATGGGTATTAAACAATTGCAATATTAACAACAGAGACGGAGAGCAGTGGTGGCCCAGTGGTGACAGCCGCGACTTACTAGTTGGGTCGTAGGTTCGACCCCAGACAAGCGCTTTACTTTGTGTAAATCTCAGAACAAATAAAACACCAAGACAGAGGGCTGTCAACAGTAAATTGAGGCCTGTTTCGTAAACATGTGTGCACATAGTGAGGTGTAGTTTGATTGTAATTGGTTGTAAACATATATATCCGTGGTTGTAAATGTGTGCGTGTGAGCGTGTATGCACAGAGTGGAGGTGTAGTTTTTGCATGCTTCACTGTATTGTTCGCAGCGCTATGTCTTGACTTTTTATTTGGTCTGAGGTGTAAATTATTTCATCACCACCTGCTCTCAAAACGGTAAAGGAAAACACCGTGAGAAAATGTTCTAGAACCAATAATTTTAAGACATGTGATTACCTACCAACCCGGTCTGAGCCCGCGAGGTGGATAACGGCCCACTCCCTCTCACAGAGAGGAGGCCTGTGTCCCAGCAGTGGGAAGGCTGATTATGTGTGCTATGTATAACAACAATAAAATCTCTCATATTTTTTTTTTTTGTTGTTTTATATTTTGTTGTATGTTACCTATTTATGTATTTATTCTTATATTTTAGTTATAAAAAAATTCTAATTTATTTTCTGTTATTGCACCTACTTTGTGTTGTCTCTGCATCACCCTAAAGACTGGTAGAAAGTGCCCAAGGCATTATTTCCACCTTTAAATAAAAATAATAAATGTTTTTTTTTCAGTATTAAAATTGGTAAAATTATTACATAAAATCTTAGAAATTATTTACAAAGGCATTAATGTACAGTTTGCTTGTAGTTTGTTTGTATGCTTTGTACAGTTTTCACTTGTGCTTATAGTTTTAATAAATAATATCTTTAGTTATTGTTGGAACACAATAGGTTTAAACTAACGAGGTTGCAGTGACGACAAAATGTTGTCTTCCGGTCTCTAGAATGATGCTAATCTATTTGCCACAATCGACTGTCATAATCTGCACGAGAATAATTTATTAATGTACTGTTGATTTTATTTTACCATCAGTCGAATGACACCAATAAGGATTAAATTAAACTAGCTAGCGAAACTTCAGACGTGATGGGTAAAACCTACCTAAACATTATAAGATCGATCGTCCTTTTTTACCGACTTAAAAAAAAAGGAGGTTATCAATTCGATACGTATGTATGTAATATTATTGGAATTGCATTATATTCACATATGGCAATCTATTAGGGCTTCCAAACAAATATACAAAATTTTATAAACGTATGTATGTATGTTTGTCCACGCATATCTCCGCAACTATTAATCGGATCGAGACCATTTTTTTATTGGCTTACATTTACTTCAACTTAGGGAACAGTGCAAGTTTCATCAAAATCGATTCAGTAATTTTTAAGATATGGACTAATACGTGTAAGTGTGACGGCCTGGCTTATTGATTCGAGCTACGGGTGTAGTGTCAAAGGGAAAACATCTCAAAACCTTGGTCGAATTCTAGTGCAACAACTAAAAATTACGAAATAAAAAATAATTTAAATAATTAAACCGACTTCAAAAAGAAATTAACTCAAAATTATGAAATAACTTTAATTTCGGAAGTCGGTGGCAAAAAAACTAAAATACAGATGTCAAGACACCGACTTCCGAAATTAAAGTTATTTCATAATTTTGAGTTAATTTCTTTTTGAAGTGGGTTTAATTTTTTAAATTATTTTTTATTCTTGTATCTACATTCATACTCAAAAAATTTTGCTCTAAATATCCCCATTCCCCCACATCACGAGGCCCTAACATACAAAGTATTTAGTAAAGTATGAATTTATCAAATACTAGCTGCGCCCCGCGGTTTCACTCGCATAAATGTCGATCCCGTGGGAATATCGGGTTAAAAAGTAGCCTATATGTTAATCCAGGGTGTCAGTTACCTCCATACAAAATTTTATCAAAATTGATGCAGCCGTTTGAGCGTGAAGAAGTAACAAACATATAAACACACACACACACCCCCACAAGCTTTCGCCTTTATAATATTAGCGTGATAGCCATGGCAATCAAAAATTTATACATTCGAATCAGGATACGTTTTAATGGTATCCCTGATTTCCTGATCCCTCTTTACAGAACATTAAAAATGCAATGAGAACGCTAATTCTACATCAAACTGCTGTGTTATTATTTCCATTGCTTATTTACATCAATAAAATTTTATTTCTCCCGTACAAATACAGTAAACGAACCGTAAAGGCGGCCGTTAACATTCTCGTCCACCCTTAGTTTACATTTACATACCACACCTCCCATACATTGAATATCGTTTTTACAGAAACGTACAATTACGCAAATTGTGTAATACTACAGCTGTCAACTTTGAATTGGACGTTAGTCCAGTTTTTTTTATCGTGAAACGAATCGTATGGTTCACTAATAAGTTTTTCAGTGCGCGTCAATTTTACCCATACCATAATCAGTATATTATGGTATAGGACACAAGCCTCCTCTCGGTGAGAGGGAGTGGGCCGTAATCCACCACAAGTTGGTAGATAATTATGTCACATGTCTTCGAATTTTTGATTCTAGGACATGCCGGTTTCCTCACGATGTTTTCCTTTACCGTTTTGAGAGCAGAGGTGATGAAATAATTTAAAAAAGTAAAGTACCTATCTGGGTTCGAACTTACGACCTGCAACTCGTAAGTGCGGCCGTTGCCACTACGACCACCACTGCTCCTAATTTTACCCATGAAAGTTTCTAATAATGACACGCTTTCACGCTTCAATATCCTTTATTATTATCAGACTGACACAAGTCTTCACACACATATGTCGATAAGGCATAGGAATCCAACATGAATTCATTAACACCATGGGAATTTGCGCAGATAGTTTCACCACTTAGCTCGTTTTCGCGCTTGTTCCAACTTGTAATATTAATGTTAATGTGTATGTAGGTATGTACCTATTAACGTTGGAGGCAGTCACGAAACGGTAGTATACCTGCATACAGTGCATACCTATATGAATAGCATTTTGTGTTTTATAAGTGGTTGGTAGCCGATGGCCTACATACATTGTGCATTCAATCACGCATATCTTTCAGGCTAAGTAGGTTTACAATTAGTGGTATGCTATAGGCATTATTTCTCAGCTTAAAATACAGCGGTTTAATAATATATGAGGTTAATAAAATGTTATCTTGAATAAAGAGGTAGCGAATATTTCAAGGATGGCAATGCTTTTAGATGGAGTAATAAAATAATGCGAAGTAAGTATATTTAAATAATTATATTCTTGCTTTGGTTTTAGAACGACAATTAACGAGTTAATTGCCGCTTTTAGTTCGACAGTTCAACAACATTAATTGCGTTATTTCCGTCGCTGAGCAGATACATTTTTCAAACATATGAAGCAATGGATTAGCAATATACTTCAAAATTATTCAGAATGTGATAGTGTGTTACGCAATCAAGGTGAAGGTTTAGGTAACTTTTGATTTGGAAATTACGTTGTAGATGCAGAAAAATGATCGGTCTTCTTTACATTGTTTGTAAAAGAATTATTGCGCGTAGAATCATTATCAGGCATTGATTTATTTTGAGGGAGATTTACAAATGTAAAAGATTCTAAAACAAGCATAAAGATGATCAAACAAGACGTTTACCATGTTTTCCTACTTACGATAAATCGTAGTTGCACCAAGTGAGTGAACTCCTGCAAAATGGTCTGTCACAATTAATTACCTCATCCAACATGCATGACAATCTAATAGTGGTGATCTAGCAGCGACCCGCTTTTCGCTTTCTCTAGCACGAAGTTCTGACTGAGGCCGTCGTGAGGCCATGAGAAAAGCGCTTTAGCGGTCGCTTTTGGGTAGAAAACTAGTTTCTCACAATGGACTCGCCGAAAATCTTCAATTGTCTTTTTGAAGTCCAAAATGCCTACCAGCAACAGTGAAAGAAAGAAAAGAAAGAAGAAACAAAATACGTTTAATTGCGGTAAATATGACGCATTAGAAAATAAACAACAAAAAAATAAGAAAGTGCGTTAGACCGTACATCAAAAAATGTATCTTTCTTTTAGTACAAATCTGCAAGATGAAAGAAATGTCCATGATATCTATACTATATAATATTATAAAGCTGCAGAGTTTGTTTGTTTGTTTGAACGCGCTAATCTCTGGAACTACTGGTCCGATTTGAATGATTCTTTTAGTGTTGGGTAGTCCCTTTATCGAAGGCTATAGGCTATATAACATCACGCTACGACCCTTAGGAGCCGCGCAGCGTGTGACACCGCGGGGAACAGCTAGTGTTGTAATATTAGTGATAAATATAAATATAGTTTTGTCCATATCTGCTGCCAAAAACATAAGGCAACTATGTATTTCACTAAAAACTTGACGGAACCCTTTAAGTCGGAAATAGAACGAACAACAAGTAGATTGAAAAAAATACGCAATTGTCTACCTGCGTCGAAGTTAACTAAAGAATTACTGTGAAACAGACTGTATAATTCTGCTTTTATCATTATACGCATACTACTTGAGTTAACTGAGCAAAAAATTGCTTGAAAGGTGATAATACCTACACTTGCTGTATTTGATTTTAGTTATTTTGTTCAAGTGAGATAAAAATGTGGAGACTCACATTACGGTCCGCATTAGAGGTGATACGAAGTATACCCAGTATAACGTGTGATGCCCTGAACCATCACTTTTTTTAACCCCTTTTCTTACAATCTTTATTAAAGAGTCCAGCTCATCCCGCCATTTCTGTCTGGGCCTGCCGCGATGTCGTTTGCCCTTAAGTGAGGCCCATAAGTTTGCCCTTGGTAGCTCTGGATAGAGAGAGATGGAAAGAAAGTATAAAGGCCTTTGCCCAGCAGTGGGACATTCTAATAAAATAAAATTGATGTATTCTCATATAAATATTTAGTGTCAAAACCAGACAGCAGAACGTGTGAGAACGACATAAATTAAATCTCTATTTTTCCCATATAAAATCTGTAATTTTCAACATTTCAATTACACCATCCACATGTCCACACCGTGTACGGTTTCGATCGCTCACTTCGCCGCCTCAATTCGAGGTCGTGAGTTGAAGTTAATTGGACCCAGCCCGGGTGACACGGAAAGGAGATGCATCGCTCGGCTGTATGGAACGCATAAATTTTGACTTGAGAATTGGACCCCGTGGCCATTTTGTTTTATAATTTCGCAACTGCATATCGATGGGGATGGTTTTATTAAAATAAATAATAAGTGTTTAACTGTCGTTGTTAATTCGGACAGGCTTCGGTGCGGATTAAAAATAAAGTAAACGGGTAAAGGGTCCCGCAGACAGGCGCCCCGCGACCGACGGTGCGACGCGATTCTGGTAGAATAATTTCCATGAAGTTTTCATAGAAATTATTCTACTAAGGTTACGTCGCGCCTGCCTGCGGGAGCTTCTATAGTGAGTGACTGGGATCGAAGGGTAATGAGCAAGTTATTTAGTATTGTTTCTAGTCGTATATTATGCATGCAGCTTATTCTTGTCAACGGACGTCTTTTATTTGCAACAAAAGTGTATGTTTAGCAAGTTCTTATCATACCGGTGATCGCCGCTGATGACCAGACAAGGCTAAATGGAATGGAAAGTGGAATAATGTCCCACCAGAGCGGACGACCGGTTGAAAACGGTCAGTTGGGGAGATAGTTGTTGGATAAAAATAAAGGCACCAATTAAGCTAGAAAGACTGTCAGAGATCCGCGACTGTCAGCCAGTACCAACGGCTTTACGCGCTTTCCTTGGCAAGCGTAGCAAGGTACAGATGGTCACCCATCCACGGATCAACCGCTGCAAGCATAGCTTAACCTGATCGATCGACTTAGCCACAAGCCCGTCTCAAACATCAGTATTTAAATATTGGGTAAAAACAATAAAGTACTGCCAAAAGAAAGAATCCTTTTTTATAAGGGAGCTTTCGTGATCGAAACTCTACATTGGCCATTTCTGTCTCTTAGGGCCGATTTTACCAAAGTCAGACATCTTTTATTCTTGGAATAAAGTTGACGTCTGACAGTTCTAGTATGGTAAAACTGTCAATAATTCAAAATTTATTCTCAGGATAAGAGCTATTCTAGGTATTAAACTTTGGTGTAATGCGCCCTTAAAATATAATTTTATTTAGGTATCCAAATACGAGTAGCGATATAACAAAAATAAGCGACGTTTAACCTTTCATAAAAAGTGCACAACAAGTCGAAAAAGTCACAATAGACGGATAGTGCCTAGTAAACGAGAAAGAACGTGAGCTGTTGACACATTTGAAGATAATGTGCGCATACCCTTCTGACAAGAGCCAAGTGTAAGTCACAAGCAAGAAGCGATTCTTGTGGGAATATTTTTATTGCACTATAGTCACTAAAAACTATAGTCCCGGCTGTCATTCGTGGATCTTTGACAGTCGTTACGGGTAGTCAGAAGCCCGAAAGTCTGACAACCAGTCTTACCAAGGGGTATCGTTTTACCCAGTAACTGGGTTGTGGAGGTCAGATAGGCAGTCGCTCCATGTAAAATACTGGTATTCAGCTGCATCCGGTTACACTGGAAGCCGACCTCAACATAGTTGGGAAAAGGCTAGACAGATGATGATTATGAGTCACTAAAAACTTTAGAATAGGGTTTTGATGGATACGTAAGTGTAAAACATACTTGAATAGGTATAATTTCAATTCAAACTTATTTTTTTTTAATTTCAGGGTAGCTACAGCGTATCAAGAAAATCGGGGAGCTGACAGAAATGATACGGGAGCCCCGAGCATTTTCGAGCAAGCATAATATGCCCCGGGAAAGACTACTCATATTTTGACTTGTATAGGGACGCTATCAACTTTTTCAATATATTCAAACCGAAAATATATTTGTTCAAATATGTAGGAGCACGGGTCAGAGATTTATATTCAGATTTCTAAAAAGGACAATTAAACGTAATCAATAATAATGGAGTTCAGGTTGATATTTAAAGAGGACTGGCTTAGCATTCTGTTTAAATTTTTGCGAACTTAATATTTCATGACTACGAAGTTGTGAATTTGTAGTTTGATAATAATGAGTGAATTAGCAATTTGTTTTCTTTGCTTCGTTAAGGAAACTTACACAATGTCAAATAATTAAAATTATAAATTATCATTTAATCTATAAAAATCATTTTTAATTTTAATAATTCCTAAATCCGCTTCCTCTCACCACTTAGCTCCATTCCACCGGACTCATGAATACGAAGCGCGCTGCGGTGCCGAGTAACGAGTGTGCATTTACATTTCATCTGCTACAAATGATTCGGTACATTGCACAGGTTGCATGAAGCCGCGGTCACAATACTTGACACTGTTACCACCTGTAAACATGGAAATTGGACTACCAAATCTTTTATGTCGCGTAGACGGAGATGTAGTAGACGAGGTTATTGTTATTGTTGATGAGGTTAAGAGTTTGCGATGTAAGGAATATTTTTAGTTGGATGTAGGAATTTAGAAAACTTCAAAGTATTTAAAGACTGTTTATTGCAGTGGACTTATATTACTAATATTAAACCCTAAGCAGATGCCACAATAACGGCACGGAAAGATTTACGGAAAGGATTGGGTTCACCATGCCTCTGATAGATAAAATATAATAGTTTTAACAAAAGTAAATGGATAAAAATAAAAGTTTAACAAATCAGCTGAGCAGAAGGCATTGTTTAAGTCCTAGATATCTATTCCATTCAGCTCAATACAGCCTTACTTCAGTAGAGCACTTATATTATCTATCCTGCACACACGTTTTACCAGTGCTCTAGTTAACACCATAGGTTATCCAACACTCTGTACAGGCATATTTACGAGACTCCAAGTATGACAGCCATATTCTCACTTGATTTAAACTGGGCCATGTCTAGAAATATTGAGGAAGTAAACCAATATTGAGGTGTTAAGTAACTGTTACTCTAGTAAATTATCAGCAAGTCATTCATTTGCATTGACAGAACTGACAGGACTACATATAGGTTTTGTAATGTTGGATTTATGCTTTGAGGTTTATTCAGGTTAGAACAGCACCTTTCCGTAATAACGTTGCTTTGGGAAGTGTATATTGATGATTGATTATTGACAGAATAAGCAAATCTTTAGTCGCTTTTAAGAAATATTGATCTCAATAAATACTGAACTTTCAGAGTACAGTAAGTAGAGTACTATAAACGAAGACTATTCCGTAGCAGAACATAGTTGCAATTTACAAAAATTCGTCGATAAACATGACGAACAATTTAATACTATAGGACAAGAAACGAAAAGAAATTCGAAAAAGGATTCTCCCTTTTTCGAATTTCTTTTGAACGGAGCTGACAGCAATTTTATTTAACGAAATAATAATATGCAGAACTTAGAAAGACTATAACCGTAATGGTCCTTAAACCATTACATTATTTAAGTTAATTTAATATTTGAATTGTTATTTTTTTCGTCTTTTCATTACGGACGCTTTTAACGTTCTGCATCGTTCTCACATGCATATTTTTTAACATGAATGATGTAAACAAGACTTTGTAACCATATTATTTTGATTTAAAAGTGTCCATGGAGTTTCTTGCCCGTTCTTCTCCATAGGTTTGGAATGGGCAACTAGCTTCATTTTTCTGACTGACCGACCCCTTGACAACAAAAGTGCCTGTTATTGGTTTAATTGAAATAAATGCTTTGAGTTTTCAGTACAGTAAATAGTTTGTTAGTTAGTACCTAATTTATTGGTGAATGAGTAAAGAACTAGAATTGGAATGAAAATCAAATGAAATATATTTTATTGATATATGTAGTATATTCACGTTTGACCTCTTTAACCTTTTGACCGCCACGTCAATAACGAAAATCCGTGTTCTCTACGCCAAGCGATAAATTCCTTCTTTCATACCTACAAAATAATAGTCACGGCACATGTTTATTTTGAACTGTAAAAAAAAGGGTTATTTTCGACGTGCCATGCCGTCCGTGGCGTCGTGAACACTTTTTGATTTGACGTCCATAGACGTCTGTGGCGGTCAAAAGGTTAATATTTACGCCGAGGTTGAAACTACTAAAAACATTATAATATTAACAGTTCAAACAGCAAAAGCAAATATTTTATTTAACAATCGTCATAAACTATTCATTATGAATAAAGCTATTGTTGGACACGAGAGTATTAAATAACTATGAACTCATGACTATTTGATGGTCCAATAAATTATAGTAATTAATTATTTTATCAACGTTTAAAAATCAAAAACTCTGGTTGTAGCGACCGTAGGTGTTTCTTCTACAAAAGAATAATAATGCTAGAGTTTTGATTAATCTAGCATAGAGTAGAATTTAAAGAATCTTAAGTAGTGATTTCGTTGCTCCTACTTGTAGCAGGTTTCTTTATGTAGATCTGTCGCTTAACCAGAATATTTCTTGGACAATGCGCTTGAAAAATCGACAACAAAAAAATATTTTTTCCGTAAATAAAGAAATTGTAAAATTCTCATCAAAATAATTCAGTCAATCTGCACGTAGCCTTACTTAGAACAATACAGTGACACACATGAACACACTGGCCGCGAATCTATCGGATAAAAAAAAAGAAAAAAAGACTAAATGGGAACTGCATAAAGATATCCGTGTCGGTAACAAAGTGAGAGCGAGACTACTCTTAAATAAAATAAGGTAGTTATGTAAATGACTCGCTCGGTCCGTCCCCAAGGTGCACTGGTTACAAAAAAGCTTTTGTTCCTGCATTAGAGTTTGGACATGGTGATGAAAAAAGGCGGAAATCAAAAGGAAAAATATTATCTAAGATAGGCGTTGATTATCGAAACCACAGTAGTCGTTCTGTCTTACATACCTTAGATTTAAAAAAATCGTTCGTTCGTTATCACAACTTGGAAACTAATCTCATGCTTTAATTGGACCATGATTAAATGCTACAAAAAGAATATATTTTTAAGTTGTGAAGTTAATTAGCTTTCGAAGGTATTAACATGGCATTAAGTATTTTTGATTCCCCATATTTTTTCTAAACGTCAATTTGATTATAAGAATCCGCGTCTACTCGTACAGCCCGCTACCCAATCTAAGTGTGGAGTTACACAATCCGAGGCGCAGTGCCCGCGAACTTGATTACAATGCACGCTCCCCCGCCCTATGACAGTCTAATCACCGTGTGTCAAGGGACTTATTACTTTCCGCCTGCACGGACACCGTTTACGCCAGACTTCCATATTTAAATGTTATAATTACTGGCTAGCGAATTGATATGATGGGACTTTTGTACTTGTTGCTTGGGGAAACTTCACAGTAAGTGGAAATGCGAGTGTTAAAATTAATGAGGTTTCTGAAGACTGGTAATTAGAAGGGACTTGTACATGCTGTAGTTAATATAAAGGGCGTTTGGTGTAATGGAAGTTTCAACCCTGGTCGCAGTAAATTCTTCGTTCCAGAGCAGTATCCGAATTGTTTTATTTATACTGAAGTCAAAGTGGTTGCCAATAAAGGAGCTAAAGAAAAACCACTTTGGGATACAGAGGGAGAAACTAACGAGGAAAAACACAGTGGGATCGCAGCAATCGAACACATTAATCCATTGCGGAGGTAATGCAATTACATTGAATAGTTCATGAGTTAATTGTTAATGTTTATGTTGTCTTAGTACAGGGATCGTAAACTAGGACTTCGTTCACTATTACCCTCTTAGAGAAATTGCTCGTTACTGATGTTGGCGTCTTGCAGTAAAGAAGTTGTTAAAACGTTGTAAAAAAGTGACGACAGTTTTAGCTTTTATATCTTAGATGGAATCAATGGATAATAAAGGAGGCTTTCCGAAGGTGGTATTGCTGATGGACACTCTGGCTGATTGTGACTGCTGGCCGATTGTGTCATAAAAACACACACACATTGTACACTTGGAAGATTTTGTAAAAAATGTTTTTGTGTCGGTGATTTTTTTTTATAGATTTGGAGAGTATTTCCAAACATTCAGAGAGCCATGTTTGTAAAAATATCAATGGGCCCAAAGAAACGCAGAAATCGAATAGTTACACTGAACAACTATCCTAGGAACTAATAGTGTCGTCAGCAACCATTATAGCAAGCAAGGCAATGTAATCGAATCCCAAATGAGTGCTAGAACCGCACATGTAATCAGATGCCAGTAACGAACTAATACGAATCGATTTCACACTAATTTACATGCACTTAAAGTAGTTAGAAATTGGCTAGAGAGCCGGTGACGAAATTAGGAAACCGCTTGTTCCTCAAAACGAGAAGACAGAGGCACAATAAATTGTATTGGCATAATTGGTTGTATTAGTAAAAAATGGTGCCATGTACCAATAGTACAGATATTGCAAAAAAATCACATATTGCTTACTATCTAAGATAGATTAAGAATTTGGTTGGCCATTAAATTTTAGGCTTGCGCCAAATCTTTACAGTCTCTAACCAAAGAGATGTGGCACAAAACAAGAATAAAGATTACAAATACACCAACATCATGGGACCAAAAATATTCCTCGAACAAATCAGACATAATTTATTTTTCACATAGGAACACGAGCTTCCTAAAATACTTGCTGTAGAGAATACAACAGGCACATTTCCAGAGGTACGAGATAGAGAGCTAATCCTAGTTAATTAGAGGGTAGATATAGATGTAGCCGTAGTACAGCTAGACATTGGTGTAGTCGGACCTTGTCGGACATCCAGTGAGAGAATATTAGAGTGGGGACGACGACGACGGTGCGTT
Organism: Oligia latruncula; assembly: GCA_948474745.1. NCBI lineage: Eukaryota > Metazoa > Arthropoda > Insecta > Lepidoptera > Noctuidae > Oligia > Oligia latruncula. Next base: position 7,123,222 of record OX419694.1, read on the forward strand.
TTGTCTACCGGTAAATAGTTATTTGGCTGTATTAGGGATATGTTCTAAGTTCTGATTGTTTCATTTTCATGTGTTTTGTTTTGATTATAGGGAGTGTGAGGGGAAAATTGGGTATAGTGTTATTGTGATTGGGGCTAGAGACACGAAGGTGTTTACATAGTTTAAAATTATTTAATAAAGGTAACTGAACCAGTATAAGCTGAAATTTTATATACTCCGTACACGTTACGTTAGGCAAACTCAAAGTCAAAGTGTAACCGCAGACATGCGGGGTACTGTACCTACATATCTATACTTTTATCAAAATTTTACGAAAGTACTGTCACAAACGTGGTAGTTGCCCGAATCTCAGTTGTCTATTTAATTTTATAGCTTCTACATTGTGCAGCGTTACCTCTGCGGTTAAAACCTTTTTTCCAAAAAATGACAAAATAATGAATGATTGACTGGTTTTTATTGTTTTTAAATGGAATTCGTAATTTTGATGATAAGAAGTCATATTTGATAAATAGAAAATTTTCTTTAGTTGCTGGACAATTTTTTCACGATTTTTTTATTTATTTATGGAAACAATCTATTCCCAAATTGCTGATATTCTACAAGCATGCAAGCTAGCGGGCGAAGTTTGTTCGTTAAAATCTAAACGAGCCTAAAATCCGATTGCAATCGAGTCGATAGTTCGTGAAATTCGTTATAATATTAGCTTGAATTTGAGAAACTCTCCTGATTTCTCTTTTTTCTAATATTTTTACAGCAGCAACATAAATGTCTTGTAACGTCTCAGTTCAGCGGTCGGCCTATAATAACCGTGTTTGGTATTTAGATTTTTTTTAATACTTTTTACATTTTGGTTTACCTAAAAAAATTATACGTTTTTATTTAACGCAGTGAAGTGATTTTTTTTATTTCGCTACATTTGGTAATCAAGACTACATTTCCAATTTCAATGAATGAAATGAAGGTCCAACTGAAAGTCACAATGCAAAACTTCAGAAATAAAAGAGAAATAGGTAAGCCTCGTAAAATTAGAGCAATACGAGAATCACGAACTGCAGCTTTCCGCCTGTAATCTGGATTCCATGGCTTTGGGTCTTTGTCCGGGGGACCTGTCAAATTAACGGACACGTTTTCGGGACCGGACACTGGTGGCGTGCCCTTATATCCGAACAGAATTACGCGGATAATACGGGTTTCCGAATTTCCGAATTATTTGGTCTTGTAACGCGAAGTTGGTGGGATGGTAATAGATGAATTAAGTTACCTAGTTGGGGATTTGTAAAAAAATTAAGATGATGATTACTTTAGAGTTTGGTTGGTTTCTGATGTAATGATTAAATTGATTACCATAGTTATCGACAGATGAGTTAATTGATTTACTTATTTTATACGATCACTACCAAAGTCCAAGTAGCACTTACTTGCGGGGTTAAATGCGTAAATGCACACTAATAGTAGTAATGGCTGTCATTTTGACTGTTCAGCAACATTCATTGCATTATTTACGTTATTGAGCATACAATATTTCGAACCTAAGGGGCAATGGATTAGTAATATCCTTCAAAGTTGTCAAGACTGCGATTGAAAGTCTGTTACGCAATTAAGTAGGGTGTTGGTTGTAAAATGATAGACCACAGCGTACCTACATTTTTGTGGATTTTTATGACATCGTTTTTTTTTGTCTTTTTATCACTAGATACCTCTTCCCAACCAAATAATAGACAAGGAAGTAGGTACAGTACACAAATCAAGAATGAAAGAACAGCTTTTCCACAAACGAAACCACAGAACCAATCATTATAGATTAAGTAATCTCAGCACGTTGTACTAAATGAAATCGTCAACATAATGATATCATAACTTTTTTCTTAGAGCATTGTCAATTAGCGGGACGGTATTGCATTCTTGGGTCGTGTAGTCGCCGCACTCCGGTTCGATTCCCGACAAAACACTGTTGTTGGTAACACGATTGAATTGATAAATATTAATGCAGCAGCGGTGGCAGCTTCTTGCAAGGATTTGTCGCATCGCGATTTAATAGAAAAAGTCTTTGAATTTAATATATTTTCTTGTTTAGTAAGAAAGATGAAATAAGAATCGGACCTGTTTTTTCTTAGGTTGGTTTGAAGAGTGAGGTTTTTTGGTTTCATGGGCGTCTACCAGAGTTTTGATGATCGGGCTTAAATATTATTATAAAACATTTTGCACTGGGAAATGCAATGCCATTGTTACAAAACTGATAGTTTTTTTCAACTTTTTTAGGTAGGTAGTTACTGAGCAGCATTTTTGTTAATTGCCTCTGCGTTGTAAATAATGAAAACAGTGGATTCATCAAAGATTTTTATTAAGATATAAACTAAAACTTACACGAGATAAATTAAAGTAAGTATAGGACCATAAAGATATCAGTCAATGAATCAATAAACGATTGAAATGTCATGGTTACCATAAAAGCTTCGGAGATCGAGATGGGGAAGAAGATACGAAACTCACTGGATCGATGCGTTTTTGTAGCTAAAATGGTCTTTACGTAAAGAGAAATTACTTAAATCAGATTTAAAGAATCGGATGGTGTCCAAAATAGACGTGATGCCCATTGAAGCTTAGGTACGTATAAGTACGTAGACACATATAGGTATTAATTTTTGAATGAAAGATTTTTCAATTAGCGTTTTGAACTTAAAAAAAAATCTGATAAGTTCTTTCATTTTATTGATTCATACTGCGGAAAATTGAATTACCGAAATAATTTTTTTAATATAAGTTTGAGCTTGACTTCATGTATTTTGTTAAAAACGTTTAACTATCACAGAAGATTTTCTAGTGAATTTTTGTCAAATGGTTAAAACTTACCTCATTGTTTTATTTTTACCCCATTACTTCAATAAATATTAAAAATATCACTTTGATTCAGTATTGAGACCTAACTGAAGGCAAAGTTATGCGCAGGTCCCGCTAGCGACATCTCGTAGCAACGAACTACATTAACTTGGTTGCTTGTAAGGGCCAATAGATGGAGGCATGTGCATTGTTGTATTTTTTTTAACAAAATAAGGCCACAAACTTTTTAATTCCAATTATTGATTGATAGTGTTTTGTGTAACATTATAGATACCTTTGCTTATGAGTTAGCGGTTTGTCATTTAGTATTCTTTTACGCGACCCTCTGGAAACTTTATGGAAATTATAAACTGTACTAAGTATACCTACTGCTCTCAAAACGGTGAAAGAAAACATCGTGTCCGGCATGTCTTAGAACCAAAAATTTGAAGACAAGTGACACCTACCAACCCGCATTGGGCCCGTGTGGTAGATTACGGCCCACTCCCTCTTACCGAGGGGCGGCCTGTGTCCCACCCACCTTATAGGCCGAATATGTATTATGCAAATAAACAAATGCAAAAGGATGATGAAAAATAAGACAATTTTTTTTCTTACTTTTTCCTACTCCAAATGCATACACTGGACCGCATTGCTAAGTTATTTGATGTCAACAAAATTAGAACTGCATTTACATAATGTAGCGTAGTGTAAGTGTAGAGGAACCCTTAACTATCTCATAAGTCTCAATTAGAGGGAACCGTTACATACATATAAAAGCCACAACGAGTACCTACTATAATGAAGTAAGGATTAGATAATCTGTAGTGGTTAGTAATTAGAATTTGCAGCGGTGGAGAGGAAATACAAGGTATTATTTTCTATCCCTTTCTGGCTATCGGAGGTACTGTAGAGGTGCGGAGGGGTCCTCTAGAGTACCTCTGAGAGGTACACAAATGATAAGACTTTAGATTTGGAATTACTATATTGTAAAAAGGAACATTACAGCTTCACGGTAAATATATCAATCTTATTCTACCAATAACAACATATTTCATTATTTGATGTTCATTTGAACTTTCGTATCCAATCCATTAACAAATATTACCAGCCTGTATCAATTACCTAAAGGTCAAGCCTCTACAGTACCTAAGTTTTGTTTTTGGTAGTTTAGTGAAGATATTCATAATGGTAATTCTTTCTGACTTGCTATTGATGTTACATTTGATTTTGTGACAAACATTTGATTTTTTATTTTTTTTATTTTGAATCAATGAAATCTCGATAAATATTTAATTAGTGGACTCTGCCACATGCCAATTTGTAATAGAGCTTACCTCCTTAAACAAATTGGGGACCGAATATTGAGGACGTACCTAAGCTTATGATGTAGACAATACAATCTTATCTAGACATGTAGATATTTCTACAAATTACAATAGGTTTAAATAAAAATATTTCAACAGTTTTCCTTAACTTTACCAGTACAAATCCAAATTACTAACTAACATTAGGTAATCCTTAGACTCACCACTATGAATCATCATTTCAAACTAACAAGAAAAGTCCCATTGAAAAACTATTTCGTAATAAGACATACCCTGACCGCAAATTGCTAAGCCTCGTACACATAATAGGTAGTAAATCACTATTTACTGTCCTAGCTTATTTATCAAGTTGTTGGGCTGTAACTACGTCCCGTGGGTCTGTACCAGGCCTTGCTAAGTTCAGCGTATTTAGGTCCTTCATAATAAAAGGCTAATTAAAATAATTTATGTATAATTTTATGAGGTAATCTTGTTAGTGTTTTATGATAGAAATGAAATTCTTTTTAGTAGAAACTGTCGTTTTAAAATTTTGTTTTTAGATGATTTGTTGTTTTTTGACGTTTATTATAGGTGTCTTAATTATGTATAGCGCTGCAAGTTTATTTTGGCGCATGGTCTAAATCGGAACTAACGCCCCGCCATCTTGTTTTTACCGACTTTACAAAAAGGAGGAGGTACTATGTTCGGGTGTTTGTATGTTTTTTTTTTTTTTTTTTTTTTTTTTTTTTTTTTTTTTTTTGTATGTTTTTTTTTGTTTGTGTTCATCGAATACGCCGCCAATTGTCGACGGATTTTCAAAATTCTTTTTTTGTTCGAAAGTAGATAGTTCTGAGGTGGTCCCATTGTCACCAAGTTAGGATCTGATGATGGGATCTTAGAGAAATCGAGGGCAACCCTCAAATTTTATAGGCTCACTTATTGTTTTTCGCATATTTTATGAAGTATCTTGTGTATTTGTGTATGGTTGTCACCATCTCAGGTAGCTGGGCTGATGATGGAAGGTACAACTCCTTAACAGTAAGAAGTTACTCGAACAGGCAAGGACTGTTTTAGTAAATTGTTTTGATGTTTGATAGGGCATTTGCCACATTTGGTCTCATGATCATCAACTCATGACCTGATGCTGCAGTCAGGATAGTCTGCAGAGTACCTAACTCCTCGACAACTAACAGCAGATATATCGTGTTTAGGCTTATTGAAAAGGGCTCGATGTGTGGATAAACGTACTGTTACTGAGGAACACCGAAAACCTGATGCTGAAGCCAGGAGCATCAGAAAAAGTACAAACCTTGAAATTACAGAGCACCGTAGTCGTGTTTGGGCTCATTTTAAACAGGACTAATTTTATGTTCAATGCAATGTTGACATAAGTCTGGCCTGATGCTGCAGCCAGGATTATCAGCATCTAATCTAAAAACTAATAAAAGGAGAACTCCTCAACAATTAACGTCCCTGCATCGAGAAAAGGAATAATAAATAAAAAGGCGATGGGCAAGTTGACATTAGGCTATTGTAACTTAGATAAATTATAAATAGACCCACTAAAAAGCGAGAAATAAAAACTTTTTAACAAAAAAAAAAACCGACTTCCAAAAAAAACACTACAAACTGAAAAATAACTTTAATTTCGGAAGTCGGTGGCAAAAACTAAAATACTGATCCCTAAGACACCGACTTCCGAAATTAAAGTTATTTTTCAGTTTGTAGTGTTTTTTTTGGAAGTCGGTTTTTTTTTTGTTAAAAAGTTTTTTTAATAATTTTTTGTGACATTTCACAAATGTTTACCAACGGCGTCTCCCTGTCAACGTCATTCGAGCGCCAATATCAATAAAATCCTGATATTAGTTGTATTATTCATGAAAAGAATATCTAAAGTGTTCATGAAAAACGTAGTTTTATTTTAATGTAACTTAGATGTTAAGTTACATTTTTGTACGTTTTTAATGAGACTTTTTCCATGTCATTGTTTTTCTGAGATTTTTGAAACCGCTGAATACCCAATTGTAAGCTGACAAGAATTTATATATATTATTTTAAAACACATTCCTGAAGTTTCTGAAGTAGGTAGGTACAATGGTAGTATAGTAATATTCTGTAATGACATAGAGACAAGCATTTGAATAATGTGTGCCAACTGTAAAACACGCTAACAAAACTCCTGAGTGTACTTCGAAGCTGATCATTTAAATTAACCAATCAGCTTCCATGTCTTCAACATCACTCACTTGCTATAATGGGACATTCCTAATTTAAAACACCAGACGTTTATGGTCTTAAAAAGGGGGACATAAAATAACTGTCAAACAGTGTACCTAGGGACTTTTAATATAATGAACTATTATAAATCGGGCAATTAACCATTTTAAAACCCTCTAACATGGACTTATGTCCCGTTTCCTTGGCTTTTAAATAAGACGCTTGTGAAAGGAATTAAAAAGTGCCTAGAAGCATTTTAACAGCCACGATGGGTGTCGTTAGAATTAATTATCCTTAACTAAGCGAGCATTCCTACTTAACCGCGTTAGATAGGTAACATTGTAGATATATAGATAGAGGTAGAGATAGAGGGGCTCGTGGCTAAGTAATGAAAGCCGCACTGGTCGATCGATCAGGTTAAGCTACGCGTTGCCTCGGTCAGTCCGTGGATTGGTGACCATCTTTACATACCGAGGCCGCACCGCCGTTTGTCTCGGCTGTCATTCTTGGACTTTTTACAGTCATCACGAGTCGTCAGAAGTCCGACAGTCTGACAAACAGTCTTACCAAGGGGTATCGTATTACCCAATAACTGGGTTGTAGAGGTCAGATAAGGTAGTCGCTCCATGTAAAATACCGGTATTCAGCCGCACCCGGTTAGACTGGAAGCCGACCCCAAAATAGTTGTGAAAAGGCTAGGCAGATGATGATAAGCTGCCTTGTTGGTCTAGTGTTTGCAAGTGCTACTGTTAAACATGAAGCCCTGGGTTCAGCAGCAGCGTTTATGCCGAACATCATTTCATACAAACTTTCAATCCCTTGTTTTCTGAAATGAACGAACCGATTTTAATGAAACTTCACACGCATAAGCAGGATACAAAGGTCTAAAAAGTTAGCAGAGAACATTTTCGAAAAATAGTGTTCCAGCCAAATTAGACCGATTTTAAACTTTTCATAGAAACAGAGATTTCCAGTTATCTTTTTTTAAATAAGACATTTCGAAAATATTCTCTTCTTTTTAGACCTTTGTATTCTGCTTATGCGTATGAAGTTTCATTAAAATCGGTTCATTCATTTCGGAAAACAAGGGCTTGAAAGTTTGTATGAAATGCCGTTCGGCGTAAACGCTCTTAATAACAATACAACTTTGTTTTTTAGATTCTTGATTTGTCCTTTGGTACAGACGCCAGCACATCAAGATACCCGTAACTGTCAAATTCTCCCAATCAACTTTGAACCTTATGTTTAAGCGAGAAAGTTGAAAATCTATTAAAGAAATTTGACAGATTGTAGTAGCTTGATATCTGCCGGCGTCTGTACTTATCTATCTTCAGTTCCTTGGTCCTTTTACATGGCAAGATTATACAAAATCATTCTTTCATCATCGTCCAAATCTGATATCTCTAAATCTCAGCCTGTCTCCAAATAAGATATCATCTGATTTTACTATAGGTACTTAACAGAATCGACATTTTATGCCAATGATGACATAACCTTCTCAAAATTATGTGAAACTCGTAAAATACTGAGCGCGGGCGGAACACGTAATAATAAGTCAGTAGATATCATCAGTAATAAAATTTGAGACAGAATAAAATAAAATTGTATCAATTCCTATGATTTTATTTGTTTTTACTTGTATGGATTTATGCGGGTATCGCTCACGCTTGTAAATGCCGATGAATCCTTGTGACGGTTTTAGGAAATTAGGTAACTCTGCAGACGTCATGGGTATCGGTATCTAAACACGATTAAATCCTACTAATATTATAAATGTGAAAGTTTGTGAAGATGTTTGGATGTTTGTTGCTCAATCACGCGTAAACCGTTGAACAGATTTGGATGAAATTTGGCACACAGATAGTTTATTACCATTTTTAACACATAGGATACTTTTTATCCCGATATTCCTACGGGATCGAAACTTAAGCGGGTGAAACCGCGGGGCGCAGCTAGTAAAAAATATTTTTTACGGCCAATGACCACTGGTAGTGTTGTTTGCAATTTCTTTCGTTTTATCGTATTTAGGTATCGATAACCCCTACCCCGCCCCCCAAACCCTAACATATGTGAAGTTTACACACAAAAACATAATTAACTTAATTTATTTTTGCTTTATCATGTTTAGATATCGACACACCCAGTATCTGGGTTGTGGAGGTCAGATAGGCAGTCGCTCCATGAGAAATCAGCCTAAAGAACTAAGACTATAAAATAAAATTTATCTATCTGTCTATTGTCGTCACCTTGATACTCAAACATAACTTTATCTCTCAAAATAAAAGCGTTACAAATCGTTAGGCAACTTTTCATGTTAGAGCGATGAAAATATTTTATATAATATGGTCCATAAAATTATTTGTTTCGCTATTACTTTTTGAAAATGCGTTGTGAATCATTTCTATTGTTCGGTTTTGTAATAAGTAGATGTAAACAGTGAAAGGGAATACAAATACTCGTAAATATTTATTGTGTTGCCCTTTTAGTGGCTTATCATAAATATTTTGTGATTTTGAAAATAATATTTTGGAAATACGACATCAATTTGTTTATATCGATGTTTGGAACCATCAAGTCTAAATGTCTAAACAATATTTTACCATCAGAAAAGTTTAGATTACAGCTTAAAATTGCAGTTCAGTGAAGTCTCATTTCCATGACTCTTTTATTTTTTTTTAACTACCCTAAGCTGTCCCACTCCTAGGCAAAGCCTCCCATCTCCATCCATCTAACGCGAGCCCGCGCGTCCTCCTTCCAGTTTTGCCGGAACCTATCCAGCTCATCCCGAGGATGTATTAATATTAATAAAACTATAAGGGTTCCTTGTAGGAACTACGGAACCCTAAAAAATATTGTTGAGATCACAAAGAAACACACAACAAGTAGGTACATAACAAGTCCATGTACGTACTTATACATTAACTACAAACTGAAAAATAACTTTAATTTCGGAAGTCGGTGTCTTAGGGATCAGTATTTTAGTTTTTGCCACCGACTTCCGAAATTAAAGTTATTTTTCAGTTTGTAGTGTTTTTTTTGGAAGTCGGTTTTTTTTTGTTAAAAAGTTTTTATTTCTCGCTTTTTAGTGGGTCTATTTATAATTTATCTAAGTTACAATAGCCTAATGTCAACTTGCCCATCACCTTTTTATAAAATATTCCTTTTCTCGATGCAGGGACGTTAATTGTTTAGGAGTTCTCCTTTTATTCGTTTTTAGATTAGATGCTGATAATCCTGGCTGCAGCATCAGGCCAGACTTATGTCAACATTGCATTGAACTTAAAATTAGTCCTGTTTAAAATGAGCCCAAACACGACTACGGTGCTGTAATTTAAAGGTTTGTACTTTTTCTGATGCTCCTGGCTTCAGCATCAGGTCTTCGGTGTTCCTCAGTAACAGTACGTTTATCCACACATCGAGCCCTTTTCAATGAGCCTAAACACGATATATCTGCTGTTAGTTGTCGAGGAGTTAGGTACTCTGCAGACTATCCTGACTGCAGCATCAGGTCATGACTTGATGATCATGAGACCAAATGTGGCAAATGTCCTATCAAACATCAAAATAATTTACTAAAACAGTCCTTGCCTGTTCGAGTAACTTCTTACTGTTAAGGAGTTGTACCTTCTATCATCAGCCCAGCTACCTGAGATGGTGACAACCATACACAAACACACAAGATACTTCATAAAATATGCGAAAAACAATAAGTGAGCCTATAAAATTTGAGGGTTGCCCTCGATTTCTCTAAGATCCCATCATCAGATCCTAACTTGGTGACAATGGGACCACCTCACAACTATCTACTTTCGAACAAAAAAAGAATTTTGAAAATCCGTCGACAATTGGCGGCGTATTCGATGAACAAAAAAAAAAAAAAAAAAACATACAAACACCCGAACATAGTACCTCCTCCTTTTTGTAAAGTCGGTAAAAATAACCCCATGTCATCTAAAAATATATTCCTAACAATATTATCTCGTAACATATTCCTAAAGAAACTATTATAATCGCCAGACAATATCCGCGCAACTCCGTGAAATTGCCTCCCGATCTTTAATTATTTAAAATCCTCGATATCGGAGGCTATTATGTTCATACGGGATCTTGAATAACGGGCTCCGTGCAGATAGGATTACCTAGTTTCAATCTAGTTAATCCTAAAAGGTTTTGCTCTGTAATTATTGGGATCGAAAGTCCGTCATGGATTCTGGTGTTAAAGGATGATTTTATAACTTTAAAATATGTTACGCTCTCTTCGTGGATAAAAAGACCAAAGACCAAAAAGTCAATGTCTTCTGCAATAGGGTCTCCTTCCAATGAAAGGCGACTAGTTATCACCACAAAATACCTTACCTTTCCTTCTATGATCTTTTTCTTGACAGCAATTTTATTTACCACAATATTTATAAATATGTGACGCCATTGCACCATTTAGTGGCTTTAGAAAAAATACAGCAGCTGCATCAAGGCAAGCTATATTTAACTGCAACATTTCAGCAATTATCAGTAGACGACACAATTGGAACTGACAAATTAATAGCGAGGTTCGACACATCTCGCCGCTAACTACTAATCGCCACTTCAACTGTGAAATGGTGTGAAATTTTGAACACATCCGAACGCTCCAAGGATTATTGGTGGTAATGCGGTCTGTTCGAGTGAAGTTACTGCATGAGGTATGTCTGATAATTTAATCGAGCTGAACTATTTTGAGGTACCGGGCCATTTGCCTAATATTAATTTAGATTTGCCTAATATTTTTCTTTCATAGACTCTACCTCAATCGTTGTTGATTCTACAGTTAGACCCTTAGACCTATAATAATCGATCACTTTATTTCCAGTCCAATTTGCTAAGCTAATTCTTGGAGGTATTGGTTCAATAGCTTTGTATTGGTCTTCCGTAACTTTTGCATTGATGTCTGCCCTATAATCTTACTTCACGATATCGTGATAATTTTGAAATTGTCTGTAGGTCCGATTGCTGCGCGTATGTGCATATTAACTAAAAAGATACTTCTGACTGATGCAATTTTAACTGCTCCTTCGATCACGATATTGTTCGCATTTAATAATAATACTTTTGATTTATGGTATCGTGAAATAAACTCTGTTTAAGTAATGGTTTTAGTAACCGATAACTTTTACAAACAAGTGAAGGATTTGATTTTAAGGACATGGCTGTATGTAAGTTGCATGTGTCCGTTAAATTATCTATACTAAAATATTAGTATCAAAGTAGTAGTAGTGTAGTGTAGTTTAGTGTCAGTAGGTACTTTTGCATCCTTATGCATAACTTCCTTCGAACCCGGACGTGGACAAGTTTGGTAACCGTACTGCCCCTCAAAACAAAAATCTAGCTGAATTAATATATTATTGTTCCACCCTAATACAAAAACATACTTCTACCATAATAATACTGGTCCTTCGAAATCTGGTCAATAAAGCTTTATTAAGTTATTTACCGGTAATAAGATAATAGAGTAAGCCTCATCGATTATTCCAATTATGTGTCAGGGGACTAAAGATGGAGATTTACGTTACTCCCCTAACTTTGCACAGATTTTTGGCCAAATCTATTTCCAATTGATATTTCATTTGGTCCCATGATTGCGTTATGGAAGAGGGTGGCCACTGGCCGTGTTCAATTTAATTTCTTTTTATTCTTATGTAATAAGGGATTTGCTTGTTCTTCTGGGATTCCAAGGTTTGAATAAATTATTTGGTTAACAGCTTTGACTATTTCTGTATTTTCTCTTTCGTTGTCTTTAAGGTGTGTTTAGTCATTGGAATTTAAAATTCATTTTTTTTTCAGAATGCTTGTATTTTTAAGGTTTGTTGTTTTGTATATGATGAAAGGACTATGAAATTCTACTCTTTTGCATAGAAAAAAACTAAAGGGTTGGTAATTTGACATATATTCATATTTCATTTTAAGTTACCTACTCTTCATTTCTTTAAAGAAAGACGTGACTCTCATAAGCCCGATTGTCGTAGTTGGCAAGACACGAACCCCAACTTTGAGGGGAGCTTTGAAGGTGTTTTACTCCCTTTGACATAGATAGAATGCCGTTGCACTTGAAGCATCCAAACCAACAAATAGCTGGTTGGATATTTCTGCACAGTAACTCCATTTGCACCTTCAAATATAATTATTCCATGTAATATATTCCAAATGTCAAACCAAGTAGCTCCCAGTCTTCCCTTCTCATGTAACATGGTTTGCCCCATAACTAGAGAAGCTATCTATAGTCGCTTATTAATACGGGTCATGTGGCGTCAAGTGCCAAGTTGGACTGTCTCCAAGTGGGCTCTCCATCGAATTTGGCAAGATTTCTGATAGTACCAGATGTCACACACATACACCTGCAAAGGTTTCTAACTATTCTCAAAATGTTTGCTTTGCAGGAAATTTTATTTGCACGACGAGTTTGTCAATAGTTTTATGCCTTTAATTGTTCGTTACCCTGTCTTCTGTAGCTACTTGTCGTGACTTCCTCCTCTCTTTACTCTTGTAGAAATAGTATGATTTATTCAGTCTTTAAGTGATTTCTTTCTAATGGTAACATTCATTTTAGCCATTAAAATTACACAGACATTTATTGTTTGAACATTATCTATAAAAGGTATACCTAACTTATGTTTTGCTATTACTACCTTTGTAATACCCCAGTCATCCGTGACCTCGCGGGACTGAGGTAGAATTTTGTATCACCTTGGCAAATAAGCTAAACAAACTGTCTAACAAAACCAAACCACATTTCATAAGACTATATCAAGCCAAAACATTTTCTCCTTTTATTTCAAAGGAAAAAAATCCGCTATAATATATGTAACTACATAAATATTTACTCCTTAAGTAAAGTTTGCCATCTCATGTCGTATAGAACATTATATAATTTGCATAAGAAGTTTGAATGGGCAGGGCTGAAAGCCTCCAGTCGCGTCTGGCATGTGAATTGCTTTTTTATATACGTTAATATTGACTCTCTTACTTACGGCTACCGCCGGCCGGGCTTACATGAAGGCCTTTGGCGTTAGTGCTTCTATTCTTTATTAAGTATTTTATGTTTCAAAGAGCTTGCTTCTATTTTATTGGGTTCGTTCTTTTATTTTTATTTTCTAACTATCCATTTAGGTACTCGAATGTTCTGCGTGCTCGTACAGAATGTCCGCTGTTTTTGTTTAAACTGATTAAAGATAGTTTCTAAATGGCTGCGATTTAATTTGATAATGAAATACAAATTTTATTTGCTTATTAAGAAATCTTAAATACAATCTACAATCTAATACTAAAATATATCTAGGTATCATATCGTCCGTATCGCTGTCATTGGGAAAAGTGCCCAAAAGGCTGGCAGCGTTGCCACGTTAGATGGCAATTAGATAATGCAATTGTTCATGTAGAAATAAATATTAAAAAAAACAAACTCTAACACTGTGAAGGAAAAATAAATTAGTTGAACCCACATGTGATTATTATAGTGTCATCAATATTGATTATATTTTTCTGAGCACTTTTAATGTTCATGTATATATGTAGATAGCTAGTTTGCGTAATTAAGTAGTTTCTATTTTTCTTAGAAAACTAATATTGCTTACTGAATTATTTATGGACTTCAATCAGACGATTTGTATTCTGCAAGCAGCGATCACTCCTCTCAATGTTGGTAATGTTTATATTTATGGCAAGAGCAGTAAAATTTACCCCTTGGAACCGGAACCAAATAATCAAACAGCGAATAATATCATGGCGTTATTTTTCATGTTTATGACGTCATCGGGTGCCGCCGCAGCTGCAATTTAACGCGTCATTCAACCGGCGATTCATGATCACGATCTACTATACTAGGCGATGCTCAATGGGGCTTTGGAATTTCGAACTGGACTACCTCCCTACAATGACTAAGAAAGCAATTTGACATAAGCGACTGTTTGGATATAAATTGGACATCAATTTTGAACGAAATTCATTGAAGCTCTTAGAACAAAATGTTTCATAGATGTAATTTTTGAAGAGTTTATGAATTAATTTGGACATTTTCTTTTAAATAACTGCAGCTTTGCCTCCCCTAGTACGCTGAACAATTGAGCAGTATAACAAGATTATAATGTCAGTCGAAAATTAATAATAGAATAATTGAGTCGAGACGAAACCCTGTTCGAACAGATTTGAGATAAGAATTCAATTTATACTTTCCGACTACCCTCTATACCCTGCTTCTGTTTTAAATCAAAAGCACCCCAAAAGAGTATTTGATTTCAAATATACTGATCATTATCAAACAAGCCCGCCCGCAGATATTATTGAGGGAAGTGATAAAAATCTATCAAAACAAATAAATTATTGCAATGTTATGAGAACTGATCAAATAGTGATTTACGACAGAAGGGTTTTGTAGGCTCCGAAGTTGGGCTTATTTGCGTGGGAGGTATTTGTGTTTTATCAGCCGATGAAGGCCGAATGGTTCTAGCAAAGTAGGAATGTAAACAAATTATTTATAAAATTATTATATTGAATTTAATGTTTTTGTAAGTTAACAACAAATATGTTTGCTTATATATAGTCCTCCAGACCGTATTTCGGCCGTGGCGGCCAATTTCAACGGAGACTAAACTTCGGCGCGGGAGACATTATAGTGCACAAGCGTGTGCGCAGACACAGGGGCACTCTCTCTTCCCTCACTCTCATAGTCAGATGGGACAGCACGCAATCCGGAGAGAGATCAGGTGCATGACCAACAGCTTAACGTGCTTTCCGAGGCACGAGGGTATGACATCGCCAACTTTTAAACTCTGGCCTGTTCCTAAGAAATTCCTAATGAAAAACCGTATTTTAGCACTATCAAACCACATAATTGTTTATTTAAATATTTTTTTTATAAATTATTAAAATTCATTATAAAGGAATATATAAAATAAATTATTAATATTATTTTATTTTTATTGAATACAAATGTAGAGACGGAATGTGACTATAATACACACTTAAGTACTTTGTCTTTATGTAAGTTTAATTGAAATGAGCTTAATACAAAACAAACGTCTCATGTAAGTCGACGTACGACTCATGTTGTACACTTACGGCACATTACTGGTAAGTAAATCACTCTATTCAGCATACCTACTTACCCAGACACCTAGATTTCCTTAACAAATCCAGACGGCAGTAACATAAATTAACACAAAAACGTTCGCTCTAAGCGATCTGATATCACCATTGTTTCGGCTAGCCTGCTTAGCATACCACCCGTATTTAACAGCCCGTGAATTTGTACTAGAAGAGAAGCCTTAATTTTGTCAAGGAAGTGCTATTTAGTGACTAAATTACGAAGACTGCTTCATAAAGAAAATAGAATCCTTTTCACGAAAAAGTAAATACAACAGACTGATGTCCAGCAGTATGGACATTTGTCAACATAATATGATGATGATGAAATGACAACTTACCTAAGGTCAGATATTATACATACTTAATTATGATTATGAATACAAATGTTAATTCTTCATACTATGGTGAGTCGCAGTACAGTTTTGTCGCACAAGCGTTAATCGCACATCCATTTGTCGAGTTCACGTAGTACACTCCAATCTGTCAGCGGTTTGATTAAACAAAGCTCCCATTATTTTGAAACTCGTTTTAGATGGTCAACTACAATCATTTTGAAGTAATAATTTAAACTACTTATGCATTACATTCTAGCCCCAAGGATATTAAAAATTATGCTACAATCTGCTACAGTTCCATAGCATTATGTGGAGGTACAATTTCGTGCAAACAGCCTGAGAGTTGTGCAAGTTGGATTGGCCATACAAACTCCCACGTCTTAACTGACAGTTACTTTCAAAACAATTACGCTTCTACTTCTTGGCATGGACACACTGCTATGAAGTTTAATGAATTCCTGGTAAACGATATTGTGTCCATAAGGATGGAAATTCAATATTTGCTAAAGTAAGTTTCAGTAAAGTTCAACGATATTAGATGTCTGTCTTCAGAGGTCTAGGAGTAAATTAATTAGTTGTTGGAAATTGAATACTGACAATATATCCAGAAATCGAGTCGTGACTTTTTGGTTATTTAACAATACTGCTTTAGTCCCTCTGTATATTGGTGTGCTTGAAGTATTAATAACTAGCCTGCGAATTTGACCGCGTGAAATTTCGGCCCCGGACCTACCGGGTGGCATCCCATAACCCGCCCGCGATATTACTTCGTTTTCGCTTCTTTCTGACTTTTTTTTATTTTGCTCGGGTCCCTAGGGACGTAGCGTGATGTTAAGGAGAAATTCCTAGTGGGGGCAACGTTTAAAAAAAAAAAAAAAGACTTCTCAAAAATTGAGCTATCAAATGCAAAAGATTTTTCCAAATCCGACTTATAGTTCTAGAGATTAGAGCGTTAAAAAAAAATTTTTTTTGTTAGATTTTGATTAGTATAGTATAAATGGAATAATACACACGTGTACTATTATGGTATCAACTCCTTAATACTCAGGAGTCTTTGCATAAAATTACTGCAAAGTTATCAAGACAAATCATATTCTTACAACCTGTTCTAATTTATCACAGCATGCTCGCTGAATACTAAACCACTGAGTCACAAATGCAGCGAAACACGTTCAGTTTATCAAGACAGACATCATCACGATTCAGTAATTTGCATATAATGACTACTTAAAAAGCTACTAACATGAATTGTATGGCTGTTAACTGAATGTGTATCGTCCAAGTTGTCAACGCTCAATCCTTGATTACTTTGTTGCCCGGGGATGAGGCGAGAATTATAAGCTTCATGAATAATTCGTAATCTGATTCCGTAATGTGTAGGTGGTTTTTAATACGAGAATAATTGCAGCCGTTTAAGGGGTCTGAAAGAGACAATTGTCATGAGAATTCTGGAACAGCTTATAAAGGACATGAAATTTTATCAGAACATGGAAACTGTCTCTATGACAGAAGCATATCCTAATGCCAGTACGATTCCAGTTTTTCATTATTCCAAACGTTTTCATTATCCAGATCTGTGTAGGTATGTGTCAATAATATGTCTCACCGTTCTGAATTCATTCATTTTTATTTATTTGTCCAGGTGGTCTTTCTTTGGAAAGCGCTCTGAACATCAGGACGGCAACCAGTCGGTTATCTTTTAAAGTGAAGGCACGTGAACATAGCCGTCAAAAGTTGGCCGTAACATCCCAGAGCTGATTTGCTGGATTCGTTTTCTCCTCTACCGATAATTTTTTCTCCTCACAGTTCATTTTGTTTATATGTATGTATCTATCTATGTATTAGTTTTTATTCTTGTTTTTTATGGTCATTTCCTAGCTATTTATTCCGTATGTTCCACCTGCCATGTTTTGTCTCTGCATCACCCTAAGGTTCACTGGTAGAAAATGCCTCAGGCATTAAGTCCGCCTTTGTACAGTATTTCTTTTACTTGTGCTTATAGTTTTAATAAATAAATAATAATGCTTTTGTTGCTTGTTTTCAAAACATTATCAAGAGACTATTTAGGTTGCAAGAAATCCATATTCCCCATCCAAAGTCCACATACTACCGAACACTACAATCTACACAAAGTACCAAAACACATTCGCAATTTGCTAAACAAAAATGCAAGAACAACTCGTTAACATATGTATGCTGTTGATACCGTAAGTACACAACTCATTTCCTTCCCTCGATCCGTTTCGAAGTAAGGCAAAATGTACGGCGCCGGTCTATTTCGGTGTTCTGCATTCTCTAGCACTACTTTGTACTAAGAATTTGGACTATTTTCTACGACGGCGCTATCAGCTATTGTTTTATTTCTAAATACAATTTCTCTAAAACTGTTATCTACTAGTGGTTCTTGTTGAAAAATTGTGCCTTTTGTAAGTGACTAGGTTTCAACTTTAGAAACATTTTCATCATTTTCAGTGTGCAAAACGCTTACGCCCATAGTATTTTTGTTTCTGCAAAATGATCGAAGACTTTAGTCAACTTTGCAAATTGTGAACTTTTATGATTGATTTCAGACTTTTCTTTCGCTTTTCATCCCAAAATAATTTTATGATGAATCATCTAATACCAGCTATCTCCAAGAACCCCAATTTACTGCGCATTCATTCCATTACATTTCATTCATAACGCAGGTCTTCCCAATATTGTGTTTTTGTAGACCGATCAACATTTACAACTTCCCAATCATCGACAAGTTAAACTACTGCACCAACATTGTTGAAATCGAGACCACTTGACATCAATATAAAATGCCCTTTAAACTACAGCCGGCCATTTTCCGCACACAATTCACTCAATATAGGTCCTAGTAATCCGCTGGCAGCGAGACATTTTGATCCTGTCATAGGCTTCAAAGACACGAATGCACTGCATTGTAGAGGATTTCAACTGTTTAGTACAGTTGCGCTTGTAAGCTGGGATTAACCCGACGTGTCATGTAGCCACTAGACGCTGGTAACTAATTGGAGTGGTTCGACTAATGTACAAGTGGACTGTACTTGTTAGTATGTATCTCTATGTTAAGGTTGAGGATTGAAGCATAGGCTGTTTAAGGTTTGACTAGTCTGGTAAGTGGCTCAATCTAAGTCCAACTGATTTGCGTTTTTGTCTTTGATTGAATGACAGTGCCTAGGTCAAACTGTTCTAAGGGTAGACTCGTGATATTTAATTTGATAAAAAAAAACTCAAAAAAAATTTGACCTCATTACAATTGCATTGAAAAAATACTGACTAAACACATAAACGTAGGTGCGTCTTTCTGAGGTCTGGCTATGTGCGTATGCCTAAATCATTGGCCCTTAGCCGCTGTCCAGTATCTGGGCAGTTGTGTGATTTTTTTCCACCTTTCGTTCGGGATTTTGATGGAACTTTCAGGAACTATTTCCCTGTTAGATCACCTGTCCGTCTTATTGCCTGCCGATGTGTAAGTCGGCGGCTAACAGAAAAATAATTGACTTGTTTCGGACACACACAGAAAACTGAATTCGGGTTTTGATAAGTCGAATTGATTTTGAAGGTATTGAATTTTGTTGCTAAGGAATAGAGGAATCGTTTTACTTGCCTTGTTACTCATGAAAATAGATGTCTACGTTTGAGAATCTTATATTTAATTCAAACAAATACTTTTAAAGCATCATAAGTAGGTCTTTAAAGAATTCTGTAGTTTTTATCGGAATATAAGGTAACAGAAACAATTGACGACTACAACTTAAAAGATAATGGTGCCGTTTCTGTTGTTCGCAAACTAAACTAAATTTAAGTTCGGTACATCTTTTTTCTTTCAATTTCATTAGGAAAAGGACAGAAGATAAATTTTAGTTTAGTCCTGTCAAATTAATCAGCGTCTGACGTAAGTAGTAAGTAAGTTTAACGTAAGTTTGACGTAAGTAAGTAGGCAAATTTTTAGTCACGTCTAAACTTGTATGGAGTAGTTGTCAGGCGCTGATTAATTTGACAGGACTAAACAAAAATTCGCTCAAATTTAGTTTAGTTTGTGATAAAGGGAATCGGCACCATTATCCTCCTCCACATCCATACAATATCCCGTAGCCCCCGCCAGTCTACAGAGTGGCGTCATCATGTCAGGGTGTCATGATGACACCCACCCAACGCTAGAAACCCACTCATTATAACACATTCACAGTCCACGAAAAAACAAAAAAAAAAACAAAAAAAAAAAATGTCGCCGGTCGCGTCACTCATTCGATAGCAAGCGTCGGCGAATGTCGCGTGTGCCGACGATTTACAGCAGCAATTAGTTATGTACCCGACGTACGACAAACGATGTAGGCTGACAAATGGTCGGCCAGGGTGCCTCGACTACCCGCAGACAATGGTCGCACTCGATTCGGTCAATCATTCCGTGGTGAATAAAATTATGAGTCAAGCTTATGGACTTGAATGTATTACCAGACCTTATTTTGATTTACTTTGAAGTTCTTGCTGCTTTCTAAGCAGACTGGATAAAGTGCATGGAAATCGAGAACGTATCTAGTTGAATATTGTATGTGGTCGTAGTTATATTGAGATTTGTATCACTTTTGAAGAGTGGCGGTGTGCATAATCAATAATGTTCACGCTGCTGGGACATAGGCCTCCTCTCTTCGAGAGGGAGTGGGCAGTGTGGTATGGTAACCAACCGCACGGGCCCGGTGCAGGTTGGTAAATGTGTGATATGTCTTCGAATTTTTGGTTCTAGGATTTATGCCGGTTTCCTCACGATGTTTTCCTTCACCGTTTTGAGAGCAGTGATAATGAAATTATTTACACACTAGCTACGCCCCGCAGTTTCACCCGCGTAAATGTCGATCCCGTGGGAATATCGAAATAAGAAGTAGCCTATATGTTAATCCAGGGTGTCAGCTACCTCCATACAAAATTTTATCAAAATTGGTCCAGCCGTTTGAGCGTGAAGGAGTAACAAACATATAAACACACACACACCCCCACACACTTTCGCCTTTATAATATTAGTGTGATAGTAAAACGTCTGCCGGGGTTCAAACCCACGACTTACAACTCGTAAGTCGCTGGGCCACTACTGCTCCAGGTGTGCACACGAACAATCAAATTGTAAAAATGTATTATTGATGTCAATTTACTTTGTTCATCGGCTAGCTAAAAATATCGTAAGAAATGTTTAGTGTGAATGGGTGGATAAAAAAGTACAGGAAGACAAAAGAAACGATGAATGAACTGTGTCAAAGATGATATGGCCACAAACGGAGTGAGATACCGACTAATATAGAGGTATGGATGAAGTGAAGTGACATGTTGTGCATACCCGAAATAAATTGGGATTAGGACCAGAAAATGATGACGATCGTCTACCTAGAACATGATGAATACTTGTGTTGTATCTCAAGTGGCTTTTCAACAGTATTTTATACACGTAAAGCGTATGTTAAGGTAAACTCCGCCATTAATCATTACGACATTATTTAAATTCACACAAATAGCCTCTCAAAGTTAGATGAAATATAGAAAACCGAGGAGGTGTCACATGCATTGACAAATGAGATCTGTTAATGGTGCGATAGACACATTTTGCAATATATTGGCAGCAGCTGGCGTGAATGCCGAATTATATCAATCCTTCATTCCGTTAATTTATTATTAACAGTTTTCTGTCTGCGATTTCGTCTGAATTGATAATTGTGCTGGCTTTTGAGAGATATTATTATGTAGGGATAATGTCACAGAGTTAGGAGTAATCTTCATAGATCTAGTGGTCGAAGGCTCTGAAGACTTCAAATCATTCAAGCCTGAGTTCGAAAATAATTTAATAATTATGAAAAAAAAAAAGAAAACTTTTTTTATTGTGCTGGTCTGTGTATTATCCTTACCTAAATAGCTAATATTCAGATTTAGAAGATTGTGCGACATTCATCATCATTTTAGCTGAAATACTCCTGGACATAGGCCTCCCCCAAGCATCGCACTTTCGATCGGTTTTGTGCTTCTCGCATCCAGTGGATTCGTGCGTCCTTTAGCAGGTCATCTTTTAGGAGGCCTTCCAATGCTAAGTCTTTCGCGGCGGCCACTCTAGAACCTTTCGGCCCCATCGGCCATCCGTTCTGCGTTCAGCATAATAATTAGTAGTAACTAATTACATGAGTTTATAATTGCGGTCATTGTCACATGTTGTAAATAATGGCATACGTAATGTGAATTCAGAGTTTTAATTCTTCTTTATATTTTTGATGCTATAAAAATATATGTACAGTCAACAAAGGAGTTAAGTATACAGGAGAGTCAGATATTGTTGAAGTTTACTAAGAAACCGATGGATATTCTCGAATAAAATTTTAGTTTATTGATAGAAAACAAACAGCTCATTTATTAAATTAAATTTCAGTCCAGAACATCCATCGGTTTCTTAGTAAACTTCAACTATATCCGACGCTCCTGTATACTTAACTCCTTTGTTGACTGTACCTAGTTTGCTTCAGTTCGAAGTCCGATAAGGTCGTAAATGTTTAATCATTGAATCCTTTCCATCATCATACATTTACACTTATTACGCTGGTGTTGTTGTTTTGTCGCTTATTTAAATAAGTTTGTACAGACGCCAGCACATCAAGCTACCCGAAACTGTCAAATTTTCCCAATCAACTTTGAACCTTATGCTTTAGCGATAAAGTTGAAAATCTATTAACCCCTCAAGCTTCAAGTGTACACCAAGTGTACATAAGACAAAGTGCTCAAAACGTCAACGGTACACAACTATTGTCATTGTGAAAACAATGACTTCAATGCGTCCATTCAACTACTCCGACGCGTGGGGTGTGTCGACAGGTAGGCGGGCAAACGTGAAATTTGACAGATTGGAATAGCTTGATGTGCTGGCGTCTGTACATACGAGTACTTATAACATAACTCTATACTAGTATAAAGTAATACCATTTATTTCAGGCGACACAGGCCCATTGATTAATATCATATTTACCTATATTCTTCTTTTTCGTTGTATGAATCATTCCCTTTTGGCCTCGCAAAGATCTTAGTGCAGGTGTTTTTTCACAGAGGGCTCGACAAGAGGTGAGGCAGCGTTGGTTATGTGGCTCCACTGTCGCACTATGGTTCCTCGGAGTACCCCCACCTGACTAAGATATACTTGCAGCAACCCCACCTGGCTTCTTAGTCGGTTAAGAGATTTTCAAGTGGGCCATGGTAGTTGGTAGCCCGCTGGGAGATTTTCTGCAGGCTCATTATATTAAAAAACTTGAAGGCTTATTACCAAAGTCGTAATATACAGTGTGAGTCTTCATAATGTGCACATAACGAAATGAGGGAAACATAGCTTAATTTTATCGACGGAAAAAATATTTGAAAAAATTCAGTGTCTACCTACTACGTCGAGCTACGCAGCGCGGCGCCGCCGCCGCGCGGCGTTGCTCACTGAATCGTGTACCTTTTAGTGTAGTAGATAAGGTCTGTAATTGTATTCCTATCTTGAAAACTGCGCGTCGCGTCGCGTCTCGATGTAAACTGACCCTTACACTCGCCCCATGTCACCATTTGGTTCCTAAAAAATCTTACTGTGCAGCCTTCTGCGCAAAGTTCAGGCCCGCCAAGTTACGTCTGTCGTATTGTATTTAGAAGATTTATATTGTAGACAATCGTGCAGAAGACTATTAAATAGGCGAGCGTAATGACCTACTTCCAAAACGAATAAGTAAAACAATTACGAACATTGAAACACGTTCCCAATACATGAGGATTTTATATGGGTCATATTCATCGTTCGAGTTATTGGCAATCAACGCCGATGGCTGTTCATAATATAAACAATGCTTGTGCAAGCAAAAAGAGCTAAATGCTTCGGAAGTTGGAGCTTTTTAAAAAAGTTTAACAAAGGGCAAATTCATTATTGGATTTAAAAATATTCTGGAACAAGATTTCGAAATGAATGAAGACGATACAGACGAATTAAACGCAGATAAATGGAATTTTGTCAATATAATTGCTGTACTTTGTTATTATTACTTCCAGGTCAAAGAAAGACGGGACATTTGAAAGCGTGTTGCGTTGATGACAACGCATCGTCAAGGAGACAGGAAGCACATAGACGAGGAATGCAAAAAAACCTGAAGGCTAGGGTAAGGATAAGAAAGATGGTATTCAATACTTAGCAGTAAATGATTTAGAACAGGTAATGATACTGCCTATAGAGTACTAAGTCTGGGAAGAATGTAGCCTCTCCAAGCTTTTGCTCTTTGCATGAATATCCCATTCTAACATCCGGAACACCATCACTAACAGGAAACAATGTGCAACAAGAACCATTTACAACTTCCCATAGCAACAGGAATCCCACTACATACCCACACATATTTCGACGGACATCTCAATGGTCTTACTAAAATTTTTGACACGAATTGTTCCGAAGCTTGACGAGGTGATAAATGAAGAGTATTCGCACAGAGTTGACATACTTCGGAGATTCTGAGGCGTTTACTGTCACAACCGTTGATCTGATATAATGGACGATGTGGAGGATTTTCCCTGTTGCTATCTTTGAATTTACAAGGACACCTGACTTATGACTGGGCTCGGATTCAAGGAATTTGTTACTAATAGTTTGCATGTATAGGCTTTACGTGAATGGTCATGTTCTGACAATACAGGTTTTAAGAAATGGTCTTAAGATAACTGGTAAGGCAAAAAATAAATATTGAAACAATAAATGATCTCTTTATTTGCTAGAATATAAGTGAACACGGTGGTGGGAAGTTTTTGAACGTCACACTATTTTCTTTTGTTTTCTCTTTTGTACAAATTATTCTTTTACGGAATAATCTTCTACAAGCTGTATAGAGCTTCACTTAGAGTTTACACAACTCTATGAATCTTATTCGTGGGTTATATTCATCATTGCATAATTATTATGTTCATAAAATAGTTTAATTATAATTATTCAACGTCCATTAATTGAAGTTATGAACCCAGCAATCGAATTATTTAGCTCTCATATTATTGGCAAAATCTAATAAATTGATAAACACATTAAAATATACACATATAATAATGACCTGAAAACTAAATAATTTAATGATATTGATATTTTAGGTAATGTTCCATCACCCACAGAGTAGTTGAAAATGATAGATGCTTCTGCCATTTATTTTAAATCGAAACTGTTCCTCGCCACTACACGCATCACAATCTGAA
Source organism: Oligia latruncula (assembly GCA_948474745.1). NCBI lineage: Eukaryota > Metazoa > Arthropoda > Insecta > Lepidoptera > Noctuidae > Oligia > Oligia latruncula. The sequence continues at coordinate 7,148,240 of OX419694.1, forward strand.
TCATTTCGAAGAATATTGCTAATCCATTGCTTCATAGATGTTCGAAAAATTTGTCTACTAAACAACGTAAATAACGCAATGAATTTTGTTGAGCTGTCAAAATGAAAGCCATTGCTACTGTTAGTGTGTTACGCAATTACCCCACAGTTTTAACCTAACTTACAGCTAAGCACAGTCTTAGCATGTTTAAAGCACCATGGCCGATAAAGCTATCCAATTAAGTGCGACAGACGAACTTTCAAGTGCTATGATTCACACACGACAAAAGATTCGGATTACTTTAATCGTAGAACATTCTCATGTAACCTTATCGATATCTTGCCATCTCTGTATTTCTAACATTCTGTGGCAACTGTAATAGCTATCTGCTTATTGATGGAAAATTAAACACATTGTTAGTATATCGACAATCACAACAGAACCCAATTCATGCAATACGTACCTATCGTTATTTGCAATGAATTTTCAAATAAACCTCATTTGAACTGGAAAATTATAATTTTAACTAGTTTTTGATGGCGCATCGTATCCATATACAGTACATTAATGGTAATACAATCAAATTATTGCATGCTGTGGTAACTTGGTTTGCTATTTTATGATAATTATGTTGTATAAATGAGCAGTGTTTAGGAAAGTTTATGGTATCTAAATATAAACGATTCCATAAACTATGATAATTTGAGCTGGTGATAATTATATTGTGTTAACGGTGTTTCAGAGCTATCTATTTCATAAGTTACTCCTGCCATATTTTGTCTCTGCATCACTCTAAAGTTGAAAATGTCTCAGGCATTAATTCCACCTTTGTACAGTATTTTTTTACTTGTGCGTAAAGTTTAAAAAAATAAAGAAATAATAACCACTGAGATAGATAATTTCGAGCACTTGAAGCACTGTCAAAGAAAAACGTTATTCTGAACGGTGTTGTACAGACGCCGCCAGCACATCAAGCTACTACAATCTATCAAATTTCATTAATAAATTTTCAACCTTATTGCTAAAGCATAAGGTTTAAAGTTGATTGGGAAAATTTGTCAGGTAGCTTGATGTGCTTTCGTCCGTATATCAAAACACCGTTTTTCTTTGACAGCGCTTCTGCAACCCAGACAGCCTAATGGCTCCTGGGTTGATAGATTAATCGTTAAAAATATCTAAAATCTTAAACTAGTTGGAGGTCGACTTACCGACCGGATACGGAACACGATATTGCGTTCCAAAACACAAATCGCCGATGTCACCCAGAAAGCAGCAAAGTTCACATGGAACTGGGCGGGACACGTTTACCGCATGTGCTAAAGCAACATTGGTAACTGAAAACGTCCAACGGCATCGCGGCAGACCCAGATGTAGATGACGGGACGAGCTGCCCGCCTATAGACGGGATTGGTCCAGATTGGCGCAGGATAGTATTGAATGGAAAGAGGAATGAAAGGCCTTTGCCCTGTAGTGGCACAATATAGGCTGATTTATTTTTAGACTAGAAAAAATATCCAGTCTTGTATTAAAGTTAATAAATTCAAATCTTAGTGCATTGTTACAGTCACAAAAGTTTAAAAACATGAACAAGCAAAAGCAACTAGCGAAATTCTTAATTCGACGTAAACTTTTGTTACTTTCACTCGCTTTCATTAAGAAATATCGTTCCAATTATAATAGCACCCACTGTTTCACCTTATTGTGCAGACAGTTGATTTCAGCCCTGAAATAATATTCAAAGAAACGCAGCTTTCTAGAGATTATTTCGTCAAGGCGTTTAGCAGACGGCGCCAAGCGTCACCAAATGAAATATTGCTTAATTAACGTTTACAAGCTAGTTTGTCTTGCGTTTATAAACACCTTTATTGTTTGCATAATAAGGTTGGATTTAGTATGTCTCAGTTGAAAAAATATAGTTCGTTACGTGATATGCACGTGTTTTGAGCAAAGCGTAGTAAATCAAATGGACCATGGCGAATGAACGCGCAATCAACATTCCCTGATGTCTGACCCTTTGCTTGCTCATTTAGAAATGTTGCATTCTATAAATCTTTTGCTTGTAACGTTTATCCTAGTTCTATGAAAACAAAACAAGCCTAATGAACTTGTAAAATTGATGACAAGTTCCGTTAGAAATTAATGAGCACTAACCTTTGATCAGAAACCTTTGTTTAGTAACACTACAAATTTCCTGTTTTTCTTCCTGTTAGGTATTTTAACTGGAGGAGACTCAATATTTACATAAACTGATGCTATCTTCCCATGGGGGTAGGCAGATACTACAGAAGCCACCCGCAGCTACGATCCTTACATACGCCTTTTGCTTCGTGTATGTTCATGCATCTTGTCATACAGTACTACGCACCGGACCTTTCTGAAGAACACCATCACTAAGGTCACTGGATGTCCTTCTAGGGCTTACCTTCCCTTAGTTTTCACATCTGCCTTGTAAATACCTTTTGTTAGTCGCCTTTTATTCATCCTCTCAACATGACCAAACAATACTCAATACTCTGTCATAATATGCCTATGGTAAAAAAACTTTAATGATAATTTACGTAGCAAGAGCTAAAATAATCCTAGCATAATATTATCTAATTATACCATACTTAGTCTAAAATAATGCACTGCATAATCTATCCCATAAAAGGGTTACGAAAAATCTCGTGAGAACGCGCACGCGTTCGCTTCGCAGGCGACCGTTAATTCAAATTAAACCGCTTTGCTCCGACTAAAATTTTACTAGCAACGCCCTTTATTAAATGAAAGCGAAATTCCGCCCATCGCATCAGCGCGTTCCGGTACGTTGAGGAGCATTTCGTATGCGCATTTAATGCAATCGTCTAAGCTAGTGATCCGAAACCGTAAATATTTATGGGAAAGGCAGGAGTTGATGCTGTCCAAATAATGGTCGCCAATATGTAACTGTTCGTTAAAAATGTGGACATATAACATTAGTTTCATTGGTATGAGTCTCTTGTTAAAAAACAGTTTTCAAATAGCTGTGATCTACAGTCTCTCTTATACAGGGTGGCATCGACCCGCAACATGTACCATGGATTAATTTAAGACATGATTCTGAAAAGGTTATTAAAAAAAATTGCTGCTCCATGCATTTTGACCGCGTACGTATTAACAGATGATTAAATTTTTGGGTACCTAACCAACGAAAAAATTTTACTCCAGGAGGTCTAGAATCATGTGCTGAATTCATGGTTACAGTATGCGGGTCGATGACCCCTGCCACCCTGTATAGAGAGAGTGACCTTGGTTTGGGATACCGTAACTTATCAGAAGCATAAAGAATAGCAAAGTAGTTTTCGATAATAGCTTTTGTATTATTAATGATCGCGAAACAAGTACGTAATAAAAGAGTCACCGCGAAACAGTATAATTAACATACAATTCAAACAAGATAATTAACATACGTTAACAAAACATTGCCCCAATGCAAGAACTCCTGCCTAAAATATGAGCATACAACGCAATGTTCCATATGCATTGGAATTCCTATATTTTCTAAGTAAATACTCCCAATTTCCCGAACTAATTCATATGCTAATGAACAGAGTGAGTTGAATTGAAGTAACAATTGACGGAGTCTTATTTTACGCGAGTTTCCAAAATGGTTGAATTAAGGAGAAAACACGCACTACAGTATAAAATGTATTATCTTATTTGCGAATTGAGCCTTTCATGTTGTTATAAAGGATGGAACAAAACGACTGATATGTTCTTGTAATAAACAAGGAGGGATGATGTTATGAATATGAATCCTTCGTACAATTTCGCTTCGTGAGTGGATTGAATCCTTTGAGAACGTACTGTTCCTTTTCTTGACATGTTAAGTACTTGGAGATCTGAGCAATGGGAGCAGAGTGATATATGTTTTGAATTTTGTATAGAAATTATGTTGTTATTAGGTACCGGAATGTAGGTCAAGGAGTTGGCTATGTTATGAATATGATAAATAACAATATTTCTAAGTCTTATCTTGACATCATCATCATCCGCCTAGCCTTTTCCCAACTATGTTGGGGTCGGCTTCCAGTCTAACCGGATGCAGCTGAATACCAGTATTTTACCTTGACATATTTCCTCTATTTTTTTTAGTTAACCTGTACTGTCACACTGCTGAGCAATGGCCTCCCCTAGTCCTACCAGGCATTTTTTCCAAAAAACAATTCAAAATTTCAGGCTTATCACAAACTTTAGCAGACAAACTACTTTAAACTTTCGGACTCTTATCGAACAATCCTAACTAGACTTAAAAACTCTATTTAGCTAATGTTATAAGTTTTGAATCAAATGACAGTCATTTTTATTGAAGGTTTTACATTTATAATCATTCAGCATTCTAATGTTCTAAAAACTGTATAATTTTTAAAGAGTAATGTAAAAATTTAAAATACAAAGAGATTTAGAAGTCAAGAACACGATGTTAAGTCATACAAGTAAGAAACAAGTGAACGATAATGTTAAAGGCTTGAAACAAAGTAAGGAACACATGGAGGGCTTTAGGGGATGTTCCCAATAGAGACATGAACCCTACCATTTGTTAAAGTATTTGATCAATTTATAAAAAATCCAACTTGTAATTAAAATATAAATAATAGTAGGTCAGTTAAATAATAGGTGGTCCTGATGAAATTTGATAATTCATACTTAAAATAACGCAAGTGATTTAATTCTAATCTGAAAATTATACAGATCTTCAAAACATCATCATCATCGCCATTTCAGCTGAAAGATGTCTACTGCTGGACATAGGCTTTCCCCAAGCAGCGCCACTTCGGCCGATTCTGTGCTTCTCGTATCCAGCGGATTCCTGTGGCCTTCACCAGGTTATAACTAGCAATAGTTATTATTTCTGCAAAATAACTCTAGTTAAATATCTTAATTCTATATAAATATCTGTAAAATAACTAATTATAATAAACAACAATCTAATATTGATAAAACACTCGGTAAAACAGACATCCACTAAAATAAGAACCACTATTATAGAAAGCCATAATTTTGTAATAGATACATTCACAAGCCGATGTTTTACAGTCATGACAAACAACACAATCTTAGCTCCATAATATTTTAACCACTTCTCACAAAATTACGCAGTAACCAGCAACACGTAGTAAAGGCTCTGAAAAGAGCAACTTACGGCCTTTGACGACAAACTGCACTCGGGGCTACAATCGATAGACAATGGATTGTTTGGCTTTTGTTCGCAAATCGTAAAGCGCTCTAGACTATCTTAGAAGTTCTTTGAAAACGTTTCTTACACTGAAATGTATTGTGAAGTTTTGTTTTACGTCTTCATGACAGCACTGACTTTGTAGTTCGTCGTTCAAGTAATTTCCTTTTTAGTTACGGTCCAGTTTGGTGTATGAATCCTATCTTTGTGAAGGATCTTTGTTTGTTGAAGCAAAATACGTTTTCTTAGCAAGTTTCTCACAAAGATAGTGGAGTTGATGCTTTTGTAATATCTACTTTAGAATTTTAGAGGATATCAATATTGGAGAATGCCAATTTGAAGTGGAAAGGAAAACCGCAAAGATGTTTGTCATTTTTGTCGACAAATAGTTCTGGTACTTGATTACTGAAGCTTCTTATGATTATAAATATATGTAGTTATTAAAAAAATACTTCGATGTTCGTTGTCTCACAATTTGCCTGTATTAGGGAGGCAATTATAACACAGATCGATCCCCTAACCGAAACCACATCCGAAATTCGCAATGCCAATAACAAGGCAGTGGAGTATAACACAGACAATCACGTCAGTCTATCCCCTGCCAATGAGACATCTCTCAGGAGGAATAAAATAGCCTCATTTGTGACACCAATGCAATCCGTTTAATTCGTTACGCGGCAACCCCCCGACGATAAAGATCGAAGCGTTTGGGATTAAAAGAAAATTAAACGTTCAGGGAGTGATGTCAAACCCCATGATACGGTAAGTTTTGCAAGCACAAATACTGAGATAACAAAGTCCTTATTGGCGTAGATTTTAGGGCTATATTACAAGAATAAAGATGGAAATATAAGTTTGCAAGATATCACCACAGACAGTGGAACTGATTCTAGCCCCTCAAGAATTTATTCCACGTTTGGGGCGTTCCTTTGGTAACGGCTGCTGATTGTGTGGCTTAATTAAACTGCATTATACTCGCTCTGTACAATTTTGCAAGACCAGAACACTTTTACAATCGAGTTCTGCTAAAGAAATTGAGTGCAGTTTTCTTTATATTTTCTTAATTGAGTCTCATTTAGGGATCTGCATTGTAAATTTTGTTTATAGCGTATATTTTTCTTTATTGTTATTATGGAACATAACCAGTCGGTTGTGCTTGTTCCATTTAAAGCATTCATTTGTTTTAAAATAATTGGGTGCACCTGCTCAATACACGAACTAAAAGCAACATTGTTAAATATTATTCCTGCACTTTTTGTCTTCCGATAGCAATGACTTATACGGGTTTCGTAAAGTTTGTACTAGCAATTTTGTTAAAATTCTCGCTGTAGCATTTACTTAGTTTGGTGGTTATAGAAATTGTTTAAACTTTTTGTAGTTATAGGCAACGTATACGCCAGAAGATAGATGGATCGGTGGTGTTCAAGGCAGTTAGTGCCATGTTTAGATTTAAAATAATAATTTAATAAAGTACAGGAATTTATCAACAAACTTTTCTGACACCCGGAACTGAAACTGATTTTGTTAATTTAATAATTAAAAAACCACTACACTTAAAAAAGCTTCAAAAAGTTCTTTTTAAATTCTATATTCATGTTGTTAACGTTTAAATAATTTGAAAGTCAATTAAGACGGTGAGGGCACGCGAGCTCTTCAGTATTATTGTACGCAAACATATAGATTGCTCTACAAATATTTAGATGGCGTATAGTATGAAATGGTCACGTATTTCTATTTGCTGTGACGTAAGATATTATGCTTAATTTTTCGGGTGGGTTCATAGCTTTGGTGTCAGCTGAGCGCCATACCATTTTTTTTTTTTAAACATTGCCCCACACTAGGAATTTCTCCTGTATCGTGGGTGCGTTTACAAACATTTAAACTCACATACACAAACAGCCAGACCCGGAACAACTACTTGTAGGTCATACAAATATTTGTTCCGTGCGGGAATCGAACCCGCGACACGCAGTTCAGGCCAACCGTGCCGTTAACATTCTAATGTTCCTTCGAAATCTTTATTTAAAGAATTTTTCATACGTTATATTTTATTACATTCTGTATTTTCTTCAATCCTATTAATAAAGTGGCCACAGTAGATAGTAGTAAAGCCCATTTGTCTGCTTGAATACTGAAACTAACTAAACTATTATTGTGAAGTAAATACGGTAGCCCGGATGCAGTGGTTACAAAAGCAGTATAAAGCGGGATTATTATTCTATTGAAACTCCGTAGTAAGGTAGGCTAACTCAAAGACATAGCGTTACCAGTGAGTGTCTACTGTATTTTCACTTAGACCTACTCAAATTATTATCAACGGAATATTAAAGGAGACACAAATGAAAAACGGCATTACGTGTGACTTCACTGAAATAGACCGCTATCTTTTTCTAAGATTTTCTTTCTAACTTTCATCTACGAATAATGATTGACATTACCCTCTTCAGCGCTTAGTACAAACTGCCGAACAAAAATTCTCATAAAGGCAGCATGAGTGTGCAACTATGTGATATTGATATAACCTTTGCTAAACTATGATTGATAGTGTGAAGCTGAATAGAGCTTTATCGGGTAGTACAAGCTTATGACCGATTTGTTACGATATTAGAAAATTTATTGAACGCCTCTGAGAGGTCTTTATTGTGGCCGAGTGGGTGAACGCGTGATGGAGGTTCAAATGTGACTCGAGGATTTTTGATGTTGGGTAAGTATACTTTCTTTTAGTATTTCATCAAACGTTTAGTTTATTTTTACGTGTTGTGAATTTTTTCATTATGAGTAATATGAATAAATTTAATTTGTTTGAACTATCAAACAAAAGCTTCTCGTAAAGCTTCTCGTTTATTGATCATCAATAAAGCTTTAGGTTTAGATGATATATGTATGGTAAGTACCTATACTATATATTTCATCATTAAAATCATACTAACTTCGATTTTAATTGCACCAAAATTTCACGATTCTCAACACTGAGGGGCCAGTTATACATATAGAAGAAATATGAAAGACGATGAAGTCGTCAAAAATGCAAAAATCACGACTTTTTCCTTATTTAAAAATCGTTATAACAAACACAAACACAGGCCTGGACGCTCTTATTACTTCAAACAATATTTGCACTAAATGAGACCGTCTAAGTGTCAATGAATCAGGAGCGGGCTGTCGAAGAAGCCGCGATAGTTGACATAAGCTTGTGATGATAGCTCATTAAGAACAACCCACGTTGAGCCGAGACACCCGCAAATATTTAATTTACACTATATGAGAGTTATACTGTTCCGAGACTGTGAAAGGTGAAGTTAGGGCATGTGTGTTAGTGTGTTGGGAGCTTTTGAGCAAATATTTTTAGTATCAGGTGTCTAATAACTAGTTGTATTAGTGAATTTCCCGTCTCCTAACTTCGCACTTCTTTAAGAATATCATTCGATGCACAGAAAAAACGAAAGAATTTTAAAATGTATGAGAACCATGATAATAATGATGTTGAAATTAAAACAAAGTTGTTGAAAGGTATTAATTATGAGAAAAGCAGTTACAAGATCCCATAAACTTAATAAAACATAAGATTAATCTCTCGTTTGTTCATGAACAAGTTTACTATGAAATTAAAACTATGTCAAACGATAAAGCAACGGTACATGATGTATCTGACCACATTAATGTACCCCGTTTATATTAAGCACCAACTGTTTAGCGAAACACCAACAAATTTGGACAATAAATTACCACAGGGAACAATTAAGATAACCCATTTCATATAGAACTAGACGCTATGAATCACTTAAAATTCATAAAGCACTACCGAATGTGGGCCGTTAGTAATCTTGCCTTATCTTACGGATACCTTTTATACCTCGTATGGTAAATATTTTCTTCGTAGAGAAACGGTAATATGATAAGACTAATCTTAATGATGCAGTAATATGCCCACGAAATTATGGTCAGTTTTAATAATGTCTTTATCGACAACAAAACACTCCTTTTCCTGCTTTGTAGGTTAGTTGCCGTTTTATTGTGGGAGATTATTTTTGTTTATCGTTGAATCTGTATAGTTGCGCAGTTTAAGTAGTGTTTTAAGTACGTTTTAAGTAGGTAATTCATATTCTTTGTTTTAGTTATTAGTTTCTTTGTTTACTGCTTGTTGTTTTGTTTTGACAGTACTTATTTAGTTATTGCTTTGATGAAAAAGATATGAAACTTTCAAATTATATTAACAATAAAATATTTCACTTTCGAATCAATTATTGAAGGATAGGATATTACACACCACTACATTTATAAACCAATTAATCTCATCTTCATCGTATGGTGTCACATAATGCATAATATCCACACTAAACAATAAAGATAACAAGAGTAATTCTGTCTTAGGTTATCTGTTCACCTAAATCTTAAGATAATTAAACAGTAAAACTTGATGACAAAGCCCAAAAACAAATAAATATAATACACATATGAGTCAAATGGGAATTTAAGTATTTCCTTTCGGCGCTTACCTACTCATTAGAACACGAGATTACATGGTAAACCACTAAAATCGAGCCAACGAAGTGCAAAAAACGTGGGTTTTTGTTGTTAAGATAATAAATCGGAAAGCCAATAAAACAGCGATGATAGCAATAAACATTGTCACATTACCATGAACACGGGAGTCGTTAAATTTGATACTGTTCTTGTAGCCACACACCACAACGCGTTTTTTTACACTGAGTCATCTGTGGTTTGCGATAATCGCAGGTCAAATATTTGATCTTGGTAAAGAATTGTTACCGTCATTCTTCGAAAGCTTATTAGAAATTGTATAATTTATGACGGTGATTTTTTAGATTTGTCTGCAGTGACTTCGTTACTGTGTCACCTTTGTAATCTGTCGTTGGGATTTAAGTATTACAATAAATGATAGCCTTTGTTGAATCTTATGTCATTTTGAACGCTTTGTCATCGATATTATTATAAGTGTAATATTTTTCTTCATTTTACGTTTTTAAAGACTTGTAACAAATTGCATTCATCGTTTCTACTTATTGTCATAATCATAATCACCCTGTTCAATCATAATGTTCCCACTGCTGGGACATAGGCCTCCTCTCAGTGAGAGGGAGTGGGCCATAATCCACCACGCGGGCCCAGTGCGGGTTGGTGGATGTCACATGTCTTCGATTTTTTGGTTCTAGGACATGCCGGTTTCCTCACGATGTTTTCCTTCACCGTTTTGAGAGCAGTGGTGATGAAATAATTTACCTACACAAAGTAAAGCGCCTGTCTGGGTTCGAACCTACGACCTACAACTCGTAAGTCGTGTCCGTGACCACTGGGCCACCACTGCTCTCGTCTACTTATTTACCTACTACTGTTGAAATTCAGTGTATTTCGAACAGATTTGAGATTTCATGTTTTTGTAGTAGGTACCTAAATGATTGAAATTCATTTATCATCAGTCAACATACCTAATTACCTTCTACTTCTAAATAACCTTGATTAAGGCTGAGATGATTAATAAATTATTGTGAATGGTTATGACGCGTCCCTACTTTGCGATAGCACTTGCAGGTAATAAACGGTCCCATAACCAAATGTGTGAACTCAGCTACTTCGGTATTCAGTTCGCCAAACTGATGAATAATCGCGGCAAAATAATCAGTTGATACATCACTTGTTTGATTATTTCTCTCATTCGCAGAACCATAAAATTCACACACAGCCCCACATTTATCACCTATAAAATTATTATCTACTTTGGTACCGCGACCACAAAATTGGGTTAGTCACGCCTTATTTCACTATCTACTATTAGGACCGGTATTTGCTAGTCTATTGTATTTGCCTCTATTTTTTACGTTATTTGATATGCTACGGTTTTCTGCGGATACATTTTTTTTTTGTTTTGATACTAATCTGGATTTGTTTTGGCTTTTAGTTGCGGTTATGTTGTGAGTCGCGCGTTTGATGTTTGAACTGTAGAAGAGTTGACCTTTTGTATTTTTTTTTGTATTGTTTTCTTAATGTATATTTTATGGGACGTTTTAACTTTTAAAATTGGCATTGGCACTTTGGCATTAAGAGAACCTCCAGTATCTACTACACTCATGCTTCCGCGGTGGTTTAGTGGTCATCAGATTCCAACAGGCTCAGTCAAATTTTGAAAACTTGATCAGATGCCATAAAGAAGTCAATTCCACAAATTACATTAAACTGTTTTCTTTACATATTGTAATAGGACCCACGGACCGATCGGCGGGCTATTATCGACCAATTTCACATGACCAGCAAGTTAAAACTGAATGTAATTACGGGCCAATCAAATTCCATAAAAAAAACCTGCTTTGATCGTCCGTCGTTATCCCTATACACGAATTATTTATTACTACCGTTAAATGGATAAGACTAGGTGTGCCCCGTGATGCTGTTTCCAAGCTTTCATGTTTTACGTTCTTTACGAAGTTTGTATTTAATTTATTTTCGTCAGTATTTCTTTGAGGTTGTGATTGTAGGGTTTGAATATGTTTTAACTTTCAAATTAACCTCCTTGACATTTAATTTCATCTGTTTTCTTAGAATAGTAGAACTATATTTCACTATGTGTTGTTATTATAGACAACGCATCATAATAATCTTAACAACTAACGATACTATATAATACATTGACAATAGATTAACAGGCCAGTCTCTTGATCAGGCTTTTTGCTTTCGTATGTACAATCAATTTTTTTTATGACATCCTACATTATTATACTTACTCATTTCTACTGCTATTCACACACAGACAAAGCCTCATATTTTACAACATTAATTCCTAGCTAACCAAACTCGACCACAGGCCAATTACGAATCCTTTTTCGGTCCAGCACACCCAATAATGTTACACTTTATTACGCTAGTCCATGTATGATTTATTCGTCTTTCAACGTGTCCAATAAATTCAAAAACAAAACGCTAACCAGTATGTTATTAAGGTTTCAATCTCGATTTATTGTGTTTGTTTAATCTATATATATAAAAGAAGAAACTGACTGACTGAATGAATGACTGACTGACTGACATATCAACGTACAGCCGAAACTACTGGGTCTAGGAATGTGAAATTTTGCACACGGCTTCCTTTTATAATGTAGGGGAGCACTAAGAAGGGGTTTTTGGAAATTCAACCTTTAAGGGGGTGAAAAGGGGGGATTTCGTTTGTATGAAAAATCTTATTCCTTGAGTTAATAAACTTGAAACTTGGCACGAATACTTATCTAAGTAAATTATTAAGTTTAGCATTTTTTGTTTTTCTTAACTACCCCCTAAAGGGGGATTGGGGGGTGTCAAAGTTTGTATGGAAGAATTTTAACGGGCTGTCCGATTAACTCGAAACTCAGTATTTATACTTAAGATCAAAAATAGAGAATAACGTGTATCAGGGTTTTTCGGAAATGTACCCCTAATGGGGTGAAATGGGGTAGTTAATTTTACAGGGGAGGATTTTACTGCGTGACTTGATTTACTCGAAAATTGGTATAAATAATCTTTGAGTCAAGTAATGAACACATCACAAACTATTTTTCGAAATTCCACCCCTGTGGAAGTGAAAAGCGGGGAATCGGGGATACAGTTTATATGAAAAATCTTATTTATTTGGTTAATAAACTTGAAACTTGGCACGAAAGTAAATTATGAAGATTGACACTTTTTGTTTTTCTAAACTAGGTACCCCCTAAAAGGGGATTGGGGGCTGTTAAAATTTGTATGGAAGAATTTTAACGGGCGGTCCGATTAACTCAAAACTCGGTATTTATACTTAAGACCAAAAATAACATGTATCAGGGTTTTTCGAAAATGTATTTTGTATTTTTATTAAAAACGTTGCCCCACACTAGGAATTTCCCCCTAACGGGATGAAAAGGTGTAGTTAGTTTTAGGGTTTTTCAAAACTCGACTCCTACCAAGGTGGAAAAGGGTAATAAAGTTTAAGGGATGGATTGCTGGGAAATATAGTAGGAAATGCTGTATCTACTAGCACATAGCTCCACCAGTGGTTCGCAGAGCACTGGCTCCAGCGAAAGAGCCAAAATGGTCTCCGACACATGACCCTTTGCACGACAACATCCTTGTGCCACAAAGGCTGAAAAGCCGAAACAGTTTTTTAAAGTGTGTCGTCTTTGTCAAGAAAGACTGAAGCTGTGGCGAGACAGTCCTTCCTTACCCAAACCGTTCGTCCCACCCGCTGAAGACCTCCCACCTGGACGTGAGTAACCTTGGGTAACCTGGAAGTCTTTAAACAGACTCCGGACGCAGGTTAGCTGAAGTAAGGAAAACCTGCTCAGGTGGAGATTCATAGACGACTCCGCCTTGGAGTGTAAATGTGGTGCTGTTCCACAAACGATGGGACACTTAATATCGTGTCCTGCATGTCCTGTCAGTTGCACGTTATAGGAACTGGTGGACGCTGGTAATGGCGCCAAACAAGTAGCCGAATTCTAGGTCGAGTCCATTTAGATTGCTATCGACACGCTAAGAAGAAGAAGGGGTGGATTTTACTGCTTGCTTCCATTAACTCGAAAATGAGTAGGTATCGGTCTTTGAGTCAAGTTATGGACACGTCATCCCAAACGATTTTAAAAAAATCCACCCTTGTTGGGGTGAAAAGCGAGGATCCTGTTTATTTGAAAAATCTGATTTCTTTGATCTACAAACTTAAAAATTGGCCCGAATACTTATTAATCTAAATAAATGATAAAGATCATAAACATACATATTCGAAATTTTTAGAGGAAAGTACGAAATACACGCGGACGAAGTCGCGGGCAAAGTGCTAGTAATAAATATGAGATGTTGTTAACATAAGTACTGAGTGTATCATCATCATCTGCCTAGCCTTTTCCCAACTATGTTGGGGTCGGCTTCCAGTCTAACCGGATGCAGCTGAATACCAGTATTTTACATGGAGCGACTGCCTGTCTGACCTCCACAACCCAATTACTGGGTAATACGATACCCCTTGATAAGACTGGTTTGTCAGACTTTCGGGCTTCTGACTCCCGTAACGACTGTCAAAGATCCACGAATGACAGCCGGGACCAACGGCTTAACGTGCTTTAAGTACTGAGTGTATGAGTAAAGAATATAGACACGATATTGCTTTTGGCCGTTCTTATAATCTTTTTAAATTCAGTCAATCCTTTCCCAGAATACTACAGTACACTGTCGTTGAAGTTTCTGTTTCTACATCTCGCAAGTCTTTGAAGCTGAAGATTGACATTTATAGGAACATATTTTATATAGTGGATTGACTTATATAGGTAGGTACACATTTTATATAGTGGTACATGGTATTCATATTATGGAGAGGCTTGTAACCAAGTAATAAAAGCCCCACGGATCAATCGGGCAGGTTAAGCTACGCTTGCCGCGGTTGCTCCGTGGATGGGTGACCATATTTACATACCGAGACCTGCTGTTTCATACATTTTGGTCAAGTTTTTTATACTGAAAGTTGTTCATATTCATGGATAGAACAACCTGTAAAAATTTGGAACCGGTAAAAAAAAACATCCTCATTCTGTATAAGTAGGTACCGAAATAATTATTCAGACTAAATTTTTTGCCTCGGGTGGCCACCCGCCGCTCTATGTCAGTTTAGGTTCAGTATAAACTTGTAATTTATTTGTGTATAAATTCATCTTGAAGAGCTTAACCTGTTTCAAGTTGAGAAGGCTTTATGTGTAAAAAAAGGTCCGGTACTTAAAAATTTTCTTGGAAATTCCAAACACTGCAAAATATTTGTTTGAAATTGGTATAACGTAGAAGCATTACCCACTAGAAATAATTTTGATCCTAAAATTATAAATTATGTTGTCTCTCAAAAACATGCTAAAGACATTGCAGTGGACATCAAAATTGAAAAAACCTTCTTTTTACTCCGAAACAATTATGTAAAACTTTATTTTTTTATTTTTCTGTACACGTGTCGCCATCTATCGCGCGACTGCTGTACCACGGGCACCCACAACAAACCACAGAGTGGGCACACGACACGTCGTAAAATGTTGCTCGAACAGGAATGCATCCACGAGCTACTCTTATTGGAGTAAGCTTTAAGTTTTAAAACGGTAAAAGTTAACTCTTTTGTCGGGAAGTAGATATTGTTTTTTTTTGGAGATCAATGTAACAATTATACAGACAGTTGTCAGTTATATTCACGGATATCGGATATCTATGGTTATATATATAGGTAGGTACTTCAAACTTTTACCCAGTTCCATCATTGGAAAAAACACGTTTGTTGTATGGGAGCCCCCCTTAAATATTTATTTTATTTTGTTTTTAGTATTTGTTGTTATAGCGGCAACAGAAATACATAATTTGTGAAAATTTCAACTGTCTAGCTATCGCGGTTCTTGAGTTACAGCCTGGTGACAGACAGACGGACGGACGGACAGACTGCGAAGTCTTAGTAATAGGGTCCCGTTTTTACCCTTTGGATACGGAACCCTAAAAAGACGAAATAATGATAGAAAATTAATATTAAAGTAAGCTTTAGTACCTACAAAGTTTGGACTGCATACAATATGGCTTATTAGTCGATCGCGAGTCGACAATAGAAAAAATTATATTATTTAAAAGTGACGAAGCGTTGCGGGTGAGTAGGTAAATTCGAGCGAATCGAATAATAAGCCATAAAATTTATACAGCATCTTTCAGAAGAGTTGACTCAATTCCAGATATTCAATATTCACTATTAAAAAGGTCTAAGCAAATTCAATTTGTTGAACTGTACTATTTAACGTTCCTACCGGATTCATAAAGTTTACCACAATAATGCTAACTGCATAAAACGAACTACCCTCAGAAAATTAGAGGTTTACTCCGCCAAACACAAAAACCTCAAAATGACTACAATACATAAAACAAAATGAAAACACAGTCACTTACCTACTACATGAACACCAAATTAATATTAGCCGGAACGTCGCAAGAACGTGAGCAGTGTGCAAAGTTACTATTAAATTAACTTAAATAGCACCGAAGTGACCCAAAGAATAATTTACAGGGTCTCCTTGCTAATGAAGAATAGTACCCTCTCGACGACTATTTGTACTAAACTTGAACCATTAAGATATTATAACCTTGATAACTGTGTATAATGCCCCCAATGTTAAGGAGTTTGGCGGAAAATAAAAAGTACGTAATAGAGATGTGTTGCTGCTTTCTGATGGTGATTTTTTTTTTGAAGTTATAATGGAATTTAGATTTAAAAATGTAAGTAGGGGAAAAACATGGTTTGTAGGCTTGTTACATCGAAGTAGATGAACAAAAATACCAAATTTAGACAAATGATCAAAAAAGATGGCAACATGACGATATCGCTCCAAATCATACAAAATTCACCATAATATGACATGAGTAATTCCTACCCAGCAGTATTCCTTTCCCAGCAGTGGGAACACACACTGCTGCTGGGACACAGGCCTCCTTTCTGTGAGAGGGAGTAGCCTGCAATTTACCACGCGGGCGGTGTGGTTTGGTAGATGTCACATGTCTTCGAAGTTTTGGTTCTAGGGCATGCCGGTTTCGTCACGATGTTTTCCTTCTCCGTTTTGAGAGCAGTGATGATCAAACACAACCTACGAACTACAACTCGTAAGTCGCGCCCGTTACTACTTGGCCATCACTGCTCCCGAGCCATACATAAAAAACCTATAATTGCATCGATATCAACATAGATAAAAGTTCAAAATTAATAGGCCAGCGCTACGAGGGAAACGGGAGATAAAAATAATTAATTCACCCGTTAAAATCAATGGCCATTAAAAATTATGAAGTGTCATCAGTTACCGAACAAAATAACTCACCAATTGCAGTGACGTATTGAAAATAATGATCAATTTACAACAGCAATAATTCATTAGAACAAAGCGTTTCAAGCTCGATTAAAATGTAGAAACAAATAATTATAAAGCGGTTATCATATCATACAAACATCGTAAATTCAACTTTTTATCTGTTTCAGTTACTTCGTCATCAATAAATCAATCGTGTTATCTTTCATCAATAGAAAATAATTAGAAGTTGCTTAATTATTCCGCTTTTGGTTATCTGACTTTTAAGATAAAGTACGTTACGTATCGAATATTTGAATGTTTTATTATCCGACCATTATGAGCTAATTATTTAAATTGCCCCTCTAACTGTAAAGATTATTAAATAGTTTATTGATTTTTTTTGAAGTAGCTTGATGAATTAATTAAGTAATTTAAAGTTCTAAATGTGATACTTGATTGATCATTGAGACAAGGGTTCATGATTTGTCTTCATCAAAATAAACTCGAGAACAGCAAACACAGTCATTTGTTTGAATCATTGCTAAGACAGTTGACCTACTTCGCAATGTTCGGAATATACAAGATATTTTAGACACTGGGGAATAGAAACGACATGACAGTCTTTACTGTTATGTACAGACACAAATCGCGCTATCGGTCAACTTGTCTAGACGGAGAATAGGCAATAAAATTGTTATATATATCAACATGTATGAGATACGTTTTGTCTCAATAGTTTCACTCCACTTTCTCGTAATTATACGTTAGTCAACAAACCCAGTAAATCTAACAAACGCACCTCTAAATCATTCATCTTAATGCCAACTCCTTGACCCTCTCAATCATAATAAACTAAGGGATTACGAGTGGACTGTAAGGTTTGAAATCAAACTGCCCACTGGCTCAAAGACAGTTCCTCTCCCTCTTATGGAGGGGTTTCGTTAAAGCTTTGGCAACAAGCTCCAATAATATTACGAAGTCCAGAGAAGCAATACCAAATGAATAGACACACGGAAGAGAGAATACTTGAAAAGCCTTTAAGACACAGTAACTATTTTAATATACAATACCCCTTGATCGGATCTCAAGGCTTACAATTAAGGAAGACCCGAAAAGGATCCACAGTCCACACGATCCTATAGCAGGGAATTTAGGGACGGTATGTAACAAGAAGCTTACAGTTCTAATTTACGCCATCCCAGTGAGTCCACTTGCGTCCGGAATGACCACTTGTCCATTCTCAAATTGTTCAGAGTTTGATATCAAAGGAACACTTCTGTTAAGTAGTCATCCGATATGAGATTTGAGCGAAATCCTCCTCGGCATTGGAAACCCTTATGAAGCTAAAGGCTTTCTCGTATTAGTTACAAAGATTTCGCGAACCACTAAATGTATTACAAATAAAGTTGTACTTACGATAAAGCATTAATGTAAAATGCTTTCTATTTGCGAGTATAAAACTTAATGCACTTCTTTTAACGACTAAATTCCCATATTCTATTTCATTTCTCAGGCATAGCACATTTTGTCTTTACACATCAGAATAGCATTATAATCAGCGTATATTACACCTACGCTGGGGTAAGGCCTCGTCTCTATGAGAGAGACAATTTATTTTTAATTTATATCCAATTTCAAACACCTTCCCCATATAATAACATAAACCATCACCTCATACGTCACACACTGATCCTACCGATCCTATTCTACCAATTAAACTCATATGTACTTTTAATTACAAAAGCAAATGTTGGACAAATAGGTCGCCAGTTCAAACAGCCCCTGCGATTAGCCCCCAATCACGAATAGGGTAATCGTGTTAATTAATGCCGTCCGTCATTTTGCTGCCACGTATTTTCCTGGAGGACCGGACCGTTGTGTGTAAATTATTGGCGTTCGGTGCAACTAGCCTTTGTCCTGTTTTTGGAGTATGTTGTGAATAAAAAAAACCAATTCCAACGACGGGGACTTTCTTGCCGGCTCTTCTCCATGGGAAATTACTAATTGGAACTATGCATCTAGCTTCTGACGTTTCATAAGTGCCAGTAGGTTTAGGTACGTAAAATAACATATTTTCGATATCCGTGCATATTTACAATTTGAATTGAATTTGGCTAAAAACGCCTTCATGTATTACCTAATTTACGATCAATAAATAAGTTATTAGTATGTTTTTAAAGTCTAATAGATCAGATTTGACTCATCAGAGTTCACGATTTAAAAACGAGTGTGAGTTTTGCTTGTCATCCAGATGTAGGTAATAGGCAGCTATATAGGTAACAAGCAGTGCCCCGCGGACTCAAACTGTCTCTATACCAAATTTCATCTAAATACGTTCAGCGGTTTAAGCGTAAAGAGGTAACATACAGACAGACACAGTTTCGCATTTATACTATAAGTAATATAGATATGTTGGCAGATATCCTTTTATTTCAATTAAAATTTTCAAATTAATGTAAACGCCATAATTTATGGGCCTTTGCAAAAACCATTTGAGTGAACACGCAGTTCAAACTTGTTTTTATTAAAACAAACTCATGTATTCCACTTATTTTTCAAAATGCAAAATAAAAAATCTAACAGCAGTTTATAAAATGTAAAATAAATTGCAGATAGAGAAAATCTCAAAGAGTTAGTTGAGATAAACGAGAAACTTATTACTGACAACAGTCAACCGAGGGGAATGTTTGAAGTAGTTGACGATGAACTAGTTGCCTTGTTCAAGTTATACTGTGATCTTTTGAGAGAATGTTAAAGGGTTAGCTGAAGAAGTAGCACTTGAGGGTTTTACTGTGTTGCGATTAGAAGTATGTGCGTAACTAAGAGGGTTTTTTTCCATGGAAAAATAGATTGCTAAAATAACAGGAATAGAATATGAGAAAGGGTTTTTGTTATCATATGTAGTTATAAGTAACAAGTTTGGTTTGAAATAACATTTCTCCAGGACGGTAGATCAGTCTTTAGAAGCGTATGTATTGTTAAATATTTTATATTTGTTCAAATATCAAGATCATATAACCTGAGACTTGGTTTTTTCATCTTAAACAATATGTTACGTAATAAGTTTAGTTTGAAGGCCAAAGAAAAGATGGATAGATTATGTGAAAGATATGAAAGAGAAGGAGGGAATGACAGCGTGACGGTTGACAGAGGAGAATGGAAAAAAAAGATGTTGAGTCGACCCCAAGTAACATGGGACAAGGGCTGGAAGGTGACAAAGTTTAGTTTAAACTTAGATTTCTCCAGGACAGTGGATTACTTACTGCTAGAAAGAAAAGCAAATCGCCAAATATTGAATGAAAAAAGTCACGAACTTTGATAATAATAATCGATATTGAAGAATATATTATGCGTATTTATAAAATGACGGAAAGACATTATTAAATGATATGAACGATTCTACAGAGAATGTAGAAGTTATCTTAAGCGTAAGTTACAATGTCAACATAATACTAAAATCGATGACACCAATAAGTCACCAGCAGAACTTTTATGTACATTTTATTACCATTACGAGCAAAATTATCTGGATTACACAATTAGTTAGTTGTTTTCATTATTTGTGTCGTTAACTATGTTTAATGCATTGATAGAATAAGCTACAACAAAAATGAAGACTGAATAATTTACTTTAAAAAGTTTTGATATGTCGATGTCGATGTTAGTTATGACGTTTTTAGTATTACAAAAGCTTATAATAATGCTGAAAACCTAAGATTGACTGGTGTAAAATGCCTCAGGCATTAAGTCCGCCTTTGTACAGTACTTTTCTTTTACTTGTGCATATAATTTTAATAAATAAATAAAACCTTCTAAAGATTTAATTTACCAAGGTAGACAAGATTGATCTCAAAATGCAGACACATGGTTTACACAACTAGCGTTAATTTTGTCTGAATTACTCTTAGTCACAACCAGTCAGTATCTTGTGTATCTTGTGTCTTGGATTCATGACCAGTTTCCTGCAAAGACAACTTTTGGAAGGTGACGAATTGATCCTACTTTATTAGAGGCCTGAATTAACTGCAATATTAATTGTTGACATCATGCATGAAGACTGAAGATGAAATTGCATATGTGTCATTGCATTGGTTAAAAACCGAGATCACATTACACTGGAGAAACATGAAAAATCTAGTAGGATCAGGAGATTTTGATTTTGTATGTAGGTATATTTGGTGATTATTCGATAGGGCCATGTTAGATTAGCCAATTGCATCTATCTATACTTACATATAAATAAATAAAATTGAAGTGTATGTTTGTAATGTCAAAATAACAGCTTTTTACTAAACGCTTAAGAAAGTATATACCGTACTTATAACGATTTTATTTAAAAAAAATGTTGTCTGTCTAAAACGAACGGCTTTAGCGATTTTGATGAAATGTGGTAGAACCCTGGGGAAGAACATAGGCTTTTTATCGACATGCCATGCGGGCAAAACCGCGGTTGGAAGCCAGTATACAATAAAATAAGCAGCTACTTTTGCTATTACATTTCTAATCCAATACACAGCTAATAATATTTTAGTGCCACTACTTTTTATTTGAACTTTAACACCAGCATAATAGATTGCCACAGCGCAAAAAAATCCAAAACAGATTTTTCATTTGCGCAAACTGTAAACTTGGTCCTTTGAGATTTTTTTTTTGTTTAGCGCAGCGTCGACTGAGCGCATTATTATAACAAACAAAAGAAACACCTATAATAATAACTCTTTACGACTGACTTCTCACGTTACAAATTCAATTTTGTTCTTTAGTTGCGACATGCTCTCTCGAGCGTCATATAAACTTTAACGCATACTTTTAAAATAACCGGCAACTTTCATGTTTGCATCAACTCTTAAAGGAAATTGAAACGTTTTATTCAACCAAGGTTATTTCAAGAGAGGTATTTTTGAACATGAGGCACTTTGCTTGCATTGTTGTGTTAGAATATTTTATTGCCTTTAAGCTAGGCGGTAATAATGGAAATAAAATTTTAAAGCCTGCCATACACTTTGTAATCTACTGCCAATGTATCATAATAATATTATAAAGGCGAAAGTGTGTGAGTGTGTGTGTTTATATGTTTGTTTCTTCCTCACGCTCAAACGGCTGATCCAATTTTGTATGGAGGTAGCTGACACCCTGGATTAATTTACTTTGTGTAATTTATTTCATTACCGCTGCTCTCAAATCAGTGGCGAAAAACATCGAGAGGTAACCGGCATGTCCTAGAACCGAAAATTCGAAGACATGTGACATCCTCCAACCCGCAATGGGCCCGCATGGTGGATAACAGCCAGCAGTGGGAATTATGCTATGACGATTCTAACGATGATGATGATAGGAGTTGCAAAGCTTTTGCAGATTCAGAGTTAGACATCTGCTATTTATACAAAACTTTGACTTTGTCGGTTAGGAACCACTAGTCTCAGTTTACATTCAAAATGTCTTTGCGACTTGATTGTAAACTTAACTTACTTAACATAAGTTGTTAGTTTTATCTTGACAATTGAAAAAATCACACGACTGTGTCACTTCACAATGACATATTAAGTTCGTGAGGGTAACGGTAGATAATCTATGGTTACAGTTGGTTTGCATCTTACCTTACTTTTTGCAAACAGTGTTCAAAACTACAGACTGAAATATTTCCAATGAATCAACTCAGCCTATCGCAGTCCACTGCTGGGCATAGGCCATTCTGCGCGACAACACTCTGTACTTCACATTCCGCATCCATACTGCCCCAGTCATCTTTTTGAGCGTTAGCGTCCGACACTACGCTTTCCGATACGCGGTCTCCTCTCCAGGACTCGTCTACTCCACCGGCCATCGGTCCTTCGACAAACAGGGCCAGCCCACTGCCATTTCAGCTTGCTTCATCTGCAAGCTAAAATAAAAATGTTTGACTGCAACTATTTTCTAGGCGTGAGAATACTTTTATTTGAAAGAAAATAGCGTTTCGTAATTTTCCAAAATGTATGTTTATTAATTTTAGTGGCCTACTGCGCTAGATCCGACGACCAATGAATAATGTTCCTTTAAATCTTGGTTGCCACAACACTATAAATATTTCCTAACAATTTCCAAGGACCATTATTTCAACACTTATTTCTCGAAGGACCAAACGAAGGTAAAACGATCCCATAAAGTATTTACAGATTAGGAGTGGAAATGGCAAATGAATTCCAGAATCCCAGGACTTTGTTAGGCACATATCCTGTACTCAGTCGCCGGATAAGTTATCACGCTTTAAATAAATACAAACAAGACTAACGAAGTGCCAAAGGAAAGTTAAAAGCGTCTGGTAAGGAAGGAGTTTGTTCCCTACTACTGGTTTTGTATATGCCTGGCGGTTGTTTGTTGTGAATCGATTTCCTAGTTCTAATTGGAATCTACAAGTGAGTATGGAGATTTTGAAGAATGATTTGTGTTAGAATAGAGATATTGGTGATAGTTTTAATTGCGGTATTAGAATTTGTCAGTTTGTTACAGAGGCTCGTGGCTAAACCCATCTGTGCCTCGGAAAGCACGTTAAGCCGTTGGTCCCAGTTCTCGTTCGTAGATCTCTGACAGTCAGTACGGGTAGTCAGAAGCCCAAAAGTCTGACAACCAGTCTCTTACCAAGGGGCGTTACCCAGTGACTGCTTTATGGAAGTCAGATTGGCAGTCGCTTCATGTAAAATACAGGTATTCAGTTGCATCCGGTTAGAGTGAAAGCCGACACCAACATAGTTGAAAAAAAGTCTAGGCTGATTGATTAAATGAGTTCGCTAGAATGTCCAATCAGAATTTTTTTGCGAGTTCTGTTTTGTTTGATTGACACAGTGTTTGGCTTTAGAATAATACTAGTACTGGTCTATTTTTTATTACGACCTACCTACACCTACTTTCATCTGGATAACCAGTTAAGAAAGCTATTGTTTTATTCCACTTCATGTAAAAAAATCTTGGCAACTAGTCGCAACCTACTTTTAGAAGTAACGCATAGTCTAGAAGTCTGAGCCAAAAAACAGCAAATGACCTAATACAGTTACTGTTTTTGTTAGCCTGTATCATTCCACAGCTGGGCAAAGACCTCTCCGCATGACTTCCAGTGCTTGCGATCCAGTGTTGCAGTATGAAAAGAAAATACTGAAACGAATTTGTTTTAAAAAAGCAGTACTATGGTAGGGGCATAGAATTTATTAATGTTAACGAACCTCTCGCCGCTCCATTAAATCATATCTGACCGAGCGACTAAAAATGTTACTCCTGGCGACAAATGACTATTTTTGGAGTCAGTTTCATTTTCTTGTGACTTTGACTCTGAGTACAAAAAGGTGATGCGTTTTTTTATGTCACAGGAAATGATTATTTTGATACTGTTTGATTGATTTGTGATGATGATTTTTTGTTGCTGTAATTCAAACATGATAGAGAATTCAATTAATTTTGAGTTCAAGATAGATTTAAAACCCGGTAGTGAGATTCTTTAATGTCTTTTCAGAATCTTAATTTGGTTGGGATAGACAGTGGTTTCAAAGTCAAATAATTTATTTTAAATAGGCACATAAAAGGCACTTTTGAACGTCAATATTTACAAAAAAAAAATTGAATTGATTCTAGTCACCCCTTCCAAAGGGTAGTTTCGTTTATAAACATAAACAAATATGTGGGCAGGGCAATACGAAAAACAATGTTCTAACTAAGTACGTAACAGTACTTTACAAAACTCACGTTCAAATCTGACAGCCTAGTCAAATTCCACGAAAAGCGCTTTTGCTAATTTTACGGAATATTAGTTCCTTTTGTATTCCAAGTACAAAAGTTACTATTTGAACATCAAATGCATTTATAATAAACCTATTAAATCTTAATGAGCAACTTCTAAATATAAGCTAACATTTTTGTCGTCGACCCAATCGGTTCGCGTTTGAACAGTCAGCCACCCACACCCATTAGCGTTAGTTGTCGTGTATTAATGACGATTTCTGCCTACCCACCCAATGTTTACAGTGATTTAATTAACATTTCTTCGCGATGATAAACGGAGACGTTTTGTTTTATGACGTCATCTTTGTAGGTTTATTTTGGTCTTTCGATACGATGAAATACTATTTGTGGTTCCTATGAAATCTTATTACTATTTTGATGTATCCTACCTAGTATTTGACGTAAAGGGAAATCAAATGCATATCCTAATTTATGCTACACATCCACTTGAAGTAAAAATACGTTTTTACAGTTATGTTCTATAAAAAATACATCATCAAGTTTCGGAAAAAGGGAAATTATTTTTATTATCACACCTACTTGAAAATATATTTAACTTAAATAATTTTATGATCGTTTTCCCGTCACAGTTAATTACGTTATTAAAATAACCACCTCTTTATTCTATGTCAGCGCAATAAAATTTGGCGCGTAGGAGTTTGATATGATTTTACTCGTAAAACGTCGCGTCGACAACTTTTGAATACATTTTCAACCAAAAAAATCACAGTTACTCTGAGTAACTGTGATTTTCTTGATAAAATGAGATAGATAACAAATAAACTGGATTTTACATTTATTGACCTTTGCCCGTCATAAATGGGTTTAATTTGATTCAGAATGTAATCGTTTTCTTAAAAGGTTAAAGCTATTATTATTCCCGGGTGTTAATAGAAATTACTTCTTTGAAGAAACTAAAGAAAGAATTGAATTGATTATTTAATTGAATTGAAATTGTTTATTGAAATAATTGATTTGCATAAATATTTACAAAATAGGGCAGGCATAATATACTAGATGTAGGTAAAAATAATTTTATTCTACCTAAACTAGGAATAACCCTGTCTCAGGTATTTCACTCAAGTGCTTATACATAAATATTACCTATCTAAAATTCCTTAAACATATAGTAAATAATTTATCCGTACTAATATTATAAATTCAAAAGTAACTCTGTCTGTCTGTATGTCTATCTATATGTTACCTTTTCACGCCTAAAGCACTGAACGGATTTCGATAAAATTTAGCAGAGAGATAGATTGCATCCCGGGGAAGGACATAGGATAGTTTTTATCGAAATACTCGACTCGCGGGTGAAGCCGCGGGCGGAAGCTAGTCTACTATAAATTATGGTTATATTCTGATTGACAGAAATAAGGCTACTTTTTTGCATCATCGTAATCATCGTAATTTAATGATATGTGATTGTTTTTCTTAGATAGGCCAAGAGGTATGAATGAGCACAAATTCACTTCAAAAATCATAAGACCATAACACAGTTCAGACACTATAGTTCTAGACTACGGCTACACTGCTGTCACTGTTATATAATATCATATAGATAGAGTCTCTATAGTACCTACTTACCATACCACACAGTTGAGCAGGCTCATTGCTCATTGAAGTAATGTATGCCTAATTGAATATGGCTTGAATTTCACATTTAACAAGACTGACAGGACCAACAAGACTTGACTTCGCACGCTGATTGTGGCAAGGAATCTTGGGTCAACTCATTTGACTCCTATCTCCCATCTCTTTTACACCTATGTAATTCAGATAATTCTGTCGCAGAAGGCCATTTGTTTCAATAGTTATGTGATTGCAAACGGTTGTAGCTTACGTAAGCTTTCATATGCAAATCTTGTATTAAATTACTCGTTTTATGAGTTGAAAATGTCTGAAGGGTACATACCGATAAAATAATATTGTCTCATGAAAACCATTGAAGTTATTTTGTTTATTATTGTTGTTTATTACTTATGTGACCTTCCTTGTTCACACTGTGGAATTTTGTTACCTCTTTACGCTCGAGTAACCCTAGGCAAAAAGTTTAACAAAACAACTTTCTGCATAGAACCTGCATAGCTTTTAAATAAGTATGATCGAAGCACTTCCTCTGTTTTACAAAACTTTCTAGAAAAGTTCTGCTTCTATTTAAAAAGAAAATGGGTTTATTGGTCTATAGGCAGCTAAAAAAATAAATACGGATGGTATATATTGGTGTCATGCATATTCAGCTTAAAATGTTCCCGCTCTTGGAACGCAGGCCTCCTCTCTTCGAGAGGGCGTGGGCTATAATCTACCACGCAGGCCCAGTGCGGGTTGGTAGATGTCACATGACACCTTTAGAATTATAGAGACCTAATTCGAAATTTGATGATTTCAACTTTGGCTCATAAAATTACCTTGCACGAACATCTTCATCGAATCTTAATAAATAGACAACTCTGACATATCTGACAAGACTGACATATTAAGTCTCCGTTTTATTAAGATTCGATGAAGATGGTCGTGCAAGGTAATTTTATGAGTCAAAGTTGAAAATTAAATCTTCAAATTTCGAATTAGGTCTCTATAATTCTAAAGGTGTTTTCGATTTTTTGGTTCGAGGCCGGTTTCCTTACAATGTTTTCCTTCACCTTTTTAAGAGCAGTGGTGATGAAATTATTTACACAAAGTAAAGCGCCTGCCTGGGTTCGAACCCAAGACTTACAAGTAAGTAAGTCGGGGCCGTTACCACTGTGTGTCATAGTAAAGGGTATTAGGTAAGCTATGTATACCAGTAATTTTGTTGAAAGAAGAAGAAATAATATTATGATTAAGCCACGGATCACAAAATTCCTTATTTCATATTGAGAAACTACTATAAAAACGTCATATTTTTACTACAGTCATAAGATTTCACCTTGTACAAAATCTATTTATTTATACGTCCAAGTATTTGTTTTCACAAGTTTCTTGGAGCATATGAGTTGGAATTTTCTAGGCAAGCGTTTCTAAACATATCACATACGATCTTTGAAGTGTTAGACCAACATTTACTATTGTTATAGCCTTGGCATCATAACGTTACAATTCAGTTTATTTGCCCACATTGAAACGGAACGGTCTTGTCTAAACATACTCAATTTATCTGATTCACTATTATTATACTCGTTAGCTGTAATAGATGTCAAGAGATCTAAATTGGTTGTGTTTGATTACTAAATCTTCTGTCGTGTTAATGGCACTACTGAAATTTATTTTGATTGGCATTGACATGGTTGCGCCCAAGTTGGAATTGGATACAATATCTACTCGTACTTCTGCTACTAATTGTAATATTGTAGAAATAAACTCCTGACGCACTCACTCACTCACTGACTAAGTCATGCATGAACACCTAGCTCAAACCCTTGGACTTAGGATAGTGCCTTTGAATGCATAGGTAATCAGCGTATAATGACACAGGCCTCCTCTTTGTGAGAGGGAGTGGGCCGTAATCAACCACGCGGGCCCAGTGCGGGTCGTCAGATATCACATGTATTCTAATTTTTGGTTCTAGGACATGCTGGTTTCACAAAGTAAAGGGCCTGTCTGAGTTCGAACTTACGACCTCTCTTAAGTCGTGAAATGATTTGACAGAGACTTTCCTCGGAGGTTTCCTTTATGATGTATACAATATATAAGGCCGGATTTTGTGCGGAAGAAGTTGCTGGTCGACAAACTCTTAACTTGCTTTTTTAGGTTAATTGTGCGAAAACATTGCATGTTATAGATGACATAACGTAAAGCAACCAGGGATACGGCCAAATCCAGCAAAATATGAAAACCCTCAAATTATGTATGATAATTATCAAACTTTTGAATGAAGGCCTTTTAAATAGTCTCCAAATGCAGTTGCATCATATTAAACTAAAAAGTAATTTAAAAAAATTAAACCGACTTCAAAAAGAAATTAACTCAAAATTATGAAATAACTTTTATTTCGGAAGTCGGTGTCTTGGGATCTGTATTTTAGTTTTATGCCACCGACTTCCGAAATTAAAGTTATTTCATAATTTTGAGTTAATTTCTTTTTGAAGTCGGTTTAATTTTTTTAAATTACTTTTTATTTCGTAATTTTTAGTTTCTGCACTAGTATTTGACCAAGGTTTTGAGATGTTTTCCCTTTGACACTACACCCGTAGCTCTTATCAATAAGCCAGGCCGTCACACTTACACGTATTAGTCCATATCTTGAAAATTACTGAATCGATCTTGATGAAACTTGCACTGTTCCCTAAGTTGAAGAAAATGTAAGCCAATAAAAAAAAAATGGTCACGATCCGATTAATAGTTCCGGAGATATGCGTGGACAAACATACATACATACATACATACGTCTATGAAATTTTGTATATTTGTTTGGAAGCCCTAATAGATCATCATATGTGAATATAATGCAATTCCAATAATATTACATACATACGTATCAAATTGATAACCTCCTTTTTTTTTGAAGTCGGTAAAAACTAGTCATACAGTGACGGAACTATTCTGACAGAAGTTCCGTAGACATCACAAGGGAAAACGAATATAAAGATAAGTATTTACGTTCATGCATATGAATGAACTGCAAGACAAACAGTTGTTACCGTTGCTTATCTACTTGTGGAACTAGCAAAAGTTGTTTAAGGAAAACAGATACAGGAGTTTTAGGTACTGTTTAAAATACTGCACCGGGTAGCTTGAATTTCGGTGCATTTATACTTTGGCTAGATGAAGCTGATAAAAATGACACATATGACGAAAATAGTGGTGACGTTGAAATCAATCGTAATAAGAATCATCTGGGTTTCATTGTGCGATATATTGGAGTTGATTGAAGAAATGAGGTCAATAAAACTTTATTATTCAATACGAATGGTGATTATTATGCAATAATGTCGTAATAATGTCTCCTTGCATGGTTCAAAAAAGCAGACAATTAAAAGCAAACTGATGACACATACATACATAAACTCACGCCTTCTTCCCATGGGGATAGGCAGAAACTACAGAACGCTACCTGCTACGATCCTTACATACTCTTTTTGCTTCGTTTGCGAGCACTACAACGGACCTTATTGGTGATATTCTTCAGATAGGAAATTTCTGGAGAACATTAATAAGGTCACTATAATTATACCTTTCTAGGGCATCGGGGTCCTTTCGTTTCCACTCACATCTACCTTTCATTCGTCCCCTCAACATGACCAAACCATCTATGCATACTCTTCTACATTTTTGTCACTAAATCTTCTTTTAAACCGCACTGTTGCCTCATTACATTCCTCAGCCTATCATTCATAGTTACATCACACATGCTTTACAAGGAACGCAATTCCACAGATTTTATTCGACTTCCATGCCTCTACTTTATCACACCCAACTCTCGCTTATCATTCAACCATATCTTGTGACACATTTTAATTATTATTCAGCTACAATATCACATAAATTTAGGAAGGCCATAAGGTACATTAACAATAAATTTTCATTAAGAAAATTGCATACAACTCGGATACTAATTAGAAAAACATCTACATACGTCGCGTATTCATATCTAACGGATAGATATCGCAGATACTGTAGATAATCAATATACACATTAGTCTGTCCTACATTATCATATAGTCAACCTTAACTGTCTCGTTGTCTGCATAAAATTTCATTAGGCCATTCACCTTAATATGAACAAGTAGATACTCAATTTGGGCAAAGCTCAACGTTTCGCTTATCAACGCGATGGTAGATATAAAACAAAGATGATATCTCATGATTACCTAACATTTTACTGCTTAATTAATGTTTACCGTCATAAAAAGCGACGGCGACGCGTAGACATTCGTAAATGCAATGTGACGTAAGACTAACCGCTACATCGTAAACCTAATCATAAGAACTATAAATTTAATCGTCTCATTTATAAGTAATAAAACCAACTATAAAATGTTCAATGCGACGTGTCTCGCATGGGCTCTGACTTGTGAATCAATGAGTTTCATCTGTAACAATTGAATTCATCGCTTAAAACGGAACCGTGTATAATCGGTCAGATTGGTGTTACAAAAGATTACGCCTGGGCTCATCCGTTTGAAATGTATGCATAGAAATGCATCGTAAACGCTTTTCGTCGTCTTTGTATTTAATTTCTTATTTTAATGATCGTGTTTATATGGGAATGAAGAAAGTAGGAATGTGTTCGGTGATCACTTTTTTGGTGGTACTTAACATTCATTTATAGTTTATTAACATGGTAATTGATTCTTAGCAACACCTCCTTACCTCCATAAAATAATTTCCTTTATAGGCCGACCGCTTACCTGATATGTTGCTTGAGGTAGCTGCGCGGTGCGGGAGGGGTGATAGTTGTTACAAGTTGACGAATCACTGAGCTCTCACATCACGTCACCACACCCCTCCCGCACCGCGCCGCTACCACAGACAACGTCTCAGTTAAGCGGTCGGCCTATAGTTTAGTTTTGTGTACTTTGTAGTTGTCAAAAACAAATGAAAGAATCATTTGTTTTTTCGGTAACTACAAACGAAACCGCATTCATTTTAATTTGCAGCAATAAAATTTGATTATAAAATTCTTACGAAGTGCCAGCAAAATAATAATTAATTTCGAAAAAATATATTAAGTAATTTTAATGAGACTATTTCTCATTAAAATTTATATATTTTTTCGAAATTCACTTTGTGTGCGTCAAAGGCGCGTGGCTGGCGGCCGCAACCCGCGACCTTCTCTCGTTTGGTGGTAACCACAAAATTATGCGCCTGAGCGCCTTGTAATGAGACCTAGAGTGACAATGATGGCGGGAAAATTCGACTTGTCATTTTATTCTACAGTCATTTTGTTCTGTATTTGATTGTTTTGACTCTGTGGTTCGTTTTTGTCCTAGGTTTTTTAAACTCCAACTCAAAGCATTTATTTAAAATAAACCAACTACAGGCACTTTTGAATTGAGATGAAGCTAGTTGCCCATTCTAAAGCGTAATATGTACTTATGGAGAACAACGGGAGAGAAACTCCACGGACAACCTTTTAAATCATAAAATTATTACAAAATATTGGTTACATCATTTATGTTGAAATTATGCATTTGAGAACGATGTAGAAAGACGTGCACGATAAAAGAGTCCGAAAAAAGCTAAAACAAAAAATAAAAAACAGTATATTGTTCGATGACACTATTATTTGCCAGTATCACATGCTTTAGCCGCTTGATGGCTTATTGCCATTTTTTGTTGCAGATAATAGCGATCGAACTACAACTGAAATCAAACTGCATATATGTAACATTAATAACAATTGGCTTCAGCCAAGAAAATTTTGCAAGCGGTTTAATAAAGCCGTCAAAATCGCATCAAAATAAACGCAGTATTTATAATAAAAGCACCATATTTTCAGTCAACACGTAAGCGTGGTGTCCCTAGTGACTGCTCGCAGAGTAACCGTGTAGATCAAAAACATATACCGCAAATGAGTTTCGGAATCAACTGAGAAGGGTGAAGCTTTCTTTATACAGTGATTATCGCAAATTGCGACTAACGGATGCCCACAGCCTTGTTTTTGCGGGTTTATCATTAAAATTGTGAATGTTGTTACCGAGTCATCGTGAAATGTTTGTTTGATGTTTTATTTAGCTCGGGAAAATTGTGATTAACTTAGCTTCCGTACATTTTGTAACAAGAGTAAACATACCTACTTATTATGGCTGTTGTTGTTTACGATATTATGGTTAATAATAAATACCATGCATTTATCAAGAAAGCTGTTTAAATTGTTCAAAACTTCACTCTATTATTCTAATGAACACCGAACATAGTGTCACGCTCAAATTGGCACCCGATTCGAGTCGCCGTCGAGTCATGTTAAATCTATCGAGTATGAAACTCGATAGTTTACCTTCTCGAATGACCGACTTATGGGAGCCGACGGCGTAAACGGTAGCAGAAGGGATCGAGTGACCGAAGCGCCCCCCCGTCGAGTACCCGATTTGTTTTCTCGATATTAAAATTACATTTTCCGAGATTTCGATGGTGTGACATGTTTTTATGATATAAATGTTTTTGAAATCAGCGGGGGCCTCTATTTTAGATGTGACGTCGAAGTGTGAGGATTAAGTTGCAAACTGTCGTGTTGGTAAAGTTAAATCAACCCTTATATTTTTGACACCTCGCTTGCTCAGTTTAATGTTTGAAACCTGCATTCCAACAAGTTCGTAATAAAAAATATCACCAACATTTTTGCATTGCAGCGTCTTGAGTTTATAAAATAATGACGGAACAACATAATAATCACCGTAGTTACGCACTTCCCACTGCATAATTTACTTGGTTGACTTACAGACCACACTATCTCCCGCTTTTTATCTTCCGCCTACTAAATAACCGCTGTACTTGTACTAAAATCAACAAGAACACGTCTAAAGCCGCTTGTAAATCACTGCCCTGCCGTTATGTTCGCAATCAACAGTTTAAAATAGAGGGCCCGACCGCAGGCTCTATTTACCCCAGCTTCCTCCAGTTAATGACGTCATAAAAAATAAAACTCGTCGCTTAGATCCCCGTGAGCCAGAAAAACTGGACCATTTTTCTCCTTGCGATGCAGTGACGCGGCAAATTACAATTGTCTGCTTATTTTAACAAAAAAATATGAAATATGACCGCTAGATTTTTCTCAAAACACGGAAGTCAAATGGAAGTTTATGAAATCTAAGCAATTTGTTCGGAGTAAGTATTAGCGTTTAGTCTAACTGCTCTGCTTTTCATGAAGCGTGAATTTTTAAATGAATTTCTATTCTCTTTTTTGTTTCTGTCCCATATTTTTGTTCACGGATGACGTTAAAATAAGGCAGTATTTTCACGAAAACAGAGTAAAAGAATTGATTATTAAGATTCAAACTTTATTGACGAGACTGATACCATCTCAAATAATTATGTTTAAAAAAACCACTTTCTATGATATTTGTCTACGATAAATAAAGCCTACAATACCCATCGGTAGTCTTAGTTTCATCCAATCTCTATTTATATCGAATATTTTATCATCAAGAAGAAAGTCGATTCAACAGTTTCGAAAACCAATAGCAAAATCCAAATGGGACAATGTAAAATAAAAGTATTTCATTCCCTAAATCGAGGTAGACGCTTATCACAATTTATGGCATATTGGACAGAATAAGGGAAAAATAGAAATCAGATTTATTAAGCATTTTCTAAAACATCAGTAATATATTAAATTAAAATGGGCGTAATACGATTTTTATTGCCATATCTTTGGGAGTAGTGAATTAGATTCTTTTAAGCTGATATTGTATAATATATTGATCGGTAAGAATATAATAAATGTACAGTGTTTAACAGAAATGCGTGTTCATATTTAAGGGTGTTATACAGACCATAAAACTGAACAACTTTCTTTTTGTGGGACCAACATCATAATCTCAATCGAAAAAATAATCGGCTCTCACAAAATTTCAAAGCCTACTCGACCCAAATGTGTGGGACGGCCATTTTTTTTGCGATTACCATCTTTATCCCATGGAGAAAGTTGTTCAGTGTAATGATCTGTACCACACCCTTATACAGGGTTATTGGGAAAACACCAACAACCTCTTAAGAGGTCATTGTACTCATCCTAATGGACAACTTTTACTATGGGACCAAACCTGAAATCGCGAAAAAAATTCATCTGTTCCCTACATTTATGTTCGTAGGTATAACTCGTCAAAATGTAGGGGACGGCTGATTTTTTTTCGCGATTTCTGGTTTAGTGTCATAGTAAAAGTTGTTCTTACTGATAAGTACTTATTAATGTTGTTAGTG
Organism: Oligia latruncula; assembly: GCA_948474745.1. Taxonomy (NCBI): domain Eukaryota; kingdom Metazoa; phylum Arthropoda; class Insecta; order Lepidoptera; family Noctuidae; genus Oligia; species Oligia latruncula. The sequence continues at coordinate 7,182,800 of OX419694.1, forward strand.
TTTTTCAAATAACCCTGTATTTGACCACACATTTAATTTTATGATACACGATGTATAATCTAAGACTGATACTGAATATAGCATTTAACTGTTCGAAAACAATATTTATATCAATTTGCTGGTTAAGAGTTTCATAAATCAATATGCGGCTTCTTGCTTTCCATTTAAAGCTGGTTAAGCATTATCGATTGCGTTTAAATGATTTGAATAAATGTTCAAAGCAGTCATAGAGGGTTAGAAATGAGGAAGTTATTATGATTGACGGACATTTAATATGATTCTCCGATTCCAATTAAAGTATCAATTCCAATTGGAAGCATCATGCGTCGTATTCAGAATAATTTAAACGAAACAAATGAAGCTTTGGTCAAATAAATGATTATTTCGTTCAAAAGACTTGAACCGAAGCCAATTTCAATTAAAAACGTTCAAAATCTAGTCGCAATCTCGTCTTAGTGACAATCAGTGTCAAAAAACCGTCAAAAATGTAAGGAAATTAATGGTATTATTGACAGATTGAAGACTTTGATCAGACCGTTAACGTTCTTAAAATTACGAGAATTGCTTCCCAGTTTTTCTCTTAGGTTAAGAACATGTTTATCAGTAGATTTTTGGCAAGTTCATATTGTTTTTATTTTTTCAAGAGTACGCGCCGCAATTGTTTTTATTAGACGGGTCTGTCTTATAAGTCAGTTTAGACCCAGGTCGTACAGCCTTTTTGTAGATAATTATGTACGATTTTGTTTTGAATGTAAGGTATATTAGTAGCATACTTCTACCTAAGAAGTATGCTCTACTTTAATACTAAGAAATTATCATGAAATATTTGTCACCCAGCTCCTGTCATTCCCAATAGAAGTGGAACGAATTGAACGCTGACGACAACAGAATGACATCAGACAACGTTCATTGTTTCGGGCATGTGACAAAGTTCACTTAATGGAAGTGATTTTTGGGGGCAAATGTATGAAAGGGGATCCTTCATATCTTCCGGATGTTGCATTTGTTGTAATTGTTGGTGTGTGCGTGATGCTGGCGGCGACTTAGAGGGGAATTTTATAAAAATATTTTTAACATAAAGGGGGTAATGTTAGGTGTATTTTCTTACTTTGTCCTAATTGGCCGCTAATTAGAATTAATACTATTGGTAGGTTCATCTATGGCTACTAACTAACCCGGGGAATACAAACGTGATCTAATGTTGTTTTATGCTATACTTTGTAGCTTTAAAAGCAAAAAATAAGTAGGTATTCAATTTGTATTGTAACAGCAGTACAGATTGAGATGCAAAATTTTCATTTTGACAAAAATGGTTCATACAAAACTAATGATGGTGCAGTGCTCTTACATCTAAAGGGGGAGAGTACGTATATAAAAAAAAACAACTTTTGGACTTCAGAACAAAACAAATTGCCGCCAATATAAAGAGGTACGTACACACACATTCACTCTCCCTCGCCTAGACAATTCGTTCCGGCCAAGCATGACGGAACAACTCCGTGCGCTGTCAAGTCCCAGCCACGCGTACTACAAAACTCTACTACAAATTAGCACAAACACCACTTTATTGTAACCCCATATTCATCAAAAAATCAACCTAATTACAAAGGTTTAAGAGTTACAGGAAGTGTAAAGCAAAGTTTGCATAATTTTGAGGATTTTTGTCATAAATGAGACTGACTACGGATTTAGGCACGTGTGTAGAGATTTATGACAGAATAATGGATTGGGCAATGTAAATACGACAGTGAGAATTTGCTTGCATGTGTATCAAGACAGTTAGTGTGAAATTAGATCGTTGTTTGGTAACGTGACACAGAAATTATTGGGTTATGCCACGTAATAATGCAAAAAATATTTAATTTAAAGCAAACCAGCGGAATTATACTTTTATTCGTCTAATTTGCGATTTTTTCTGAATCCAATTTATTCATGCAAGAATGATAACATATAAAGTCTAATTGGATATATTACAAAATGTACTATAAAAATCAAATAAGAATATTTTCTTCCCCAACCATCCTTCCTCAGAACAAATATCACTAAGCATCCATATCATACCCTGAGACATTACGTCATTACGTTTATTTATGTGAAAGCCAATGACAATATCAAATTAAGTAATCCTCAAAGAACGGGAGGGTCCAATTAAAGCATCGCCTTTTGATTTCGGTGCTTATTTATTTTTCGCAGCACGACCTCTGATGTCCGGAACAGGGGTCCGACCCACAAGACGAGACGCACCATCCGTGGAGCAATTCGATTAGGGTGCAGTACTGGGGAGAGAACTGACGGTGCAAGTAACCTAGACCACGACAAACTTACACCCGAACAAGACAAAATCCACCCTTATGATCACGAGCATAAAGTACAAAGTGAAGGTTTTGAAAGGTAAGTAAAGTTTGCAGTCGATATGTCATTTCATTTCATACACAACACTCACAAAATAGATCGGTGACGAAGCCCTCCACGTACCATTTGAGAAAAATGAAATTGCTATTAGGGCGACATTTCGTCATATACGTCGTTATGATTTTTGGAAGGCCCTTCATAGAAAACATCACAAGAAAATGATCCATTATGGAGTAACCAAAGCAACATTCAGTGCCAAAGCACTGTTTGAAACCAAGTTTGGTATAAATACGTCGTGTAAAATGCAACATTGCCCTTTAAAGTTACAAACTGCCAGCTTACTACTGACAGTAATCCAATATTTTAATGGGCTTCTGAAATTGTCATACTATCACACAATATTATTAGCTTGTTTTATACCGTTAATTTCTGAGAACTAGTATTTTAGTTTGTTTATGAGATGAAACGGCTGTAATAAGACAACATTGTTGCACCTCTAACAATGATTTGGTAATCGCAGTATATTCTTACGTTTGTTTTACCGGAAAATGCTACTTCTGGGCTCTATCTATGTTCTATATTAGAAGGTTAGTTTCCGCACTTAGTTCTTCAGGTGGACCATTGTGTGTGGGCCATGGCGGTCGTTGGTGGTAATTCCAACCAGCCCTCCTCCTCTTTTTCTTTTTTTTTTTGGTATGGGAAATCATCAAATGACCCCTCCCGCTCTGGGTGGAGCGGAAGGGAGTGTCAGACTCTTACTGACTAAAACCCACCCGCCCTTTATGTTCCGCCCTTTATGTTCGAGGCCAGCGGTAACCCTTTCGGACAATCCCGCTGACCCGGCAGGCTTCGGCCCTAAGGAAGGGGCCCCTTCTATGATGCTGACATCTCTTTAAGGCGCGCGTGGAACACGTACGCGCCGTGCGGCACGGGCCTGGTCCTGCTCGGACGGTGAGCTACTTACTCTCCGCCCGCAGGCCCGCGCCTACGGTGGCCGGGAGTCGTCGCGCCGACGCCCGGAGCGTCTCACGCGGCGGCTGGGACGGGAGGCTCTCTCCCTCATACATCCCGCCAGCCCTCCTCCCCTTAGAAGTTGATTACATCTCCTGGTCTGTTAACAACATCTGAGTACTCTTACACACGCTGTCTGCATCTCTTTATCTATTTTCCTATCGCAGATATGCTGGAAGAGATTTCTTTAGAAAGATGCATCACCTTTGTACCTATTTTTCTGTTCTTTTTTTTCTTGTCTGTTAATATATCCTCGCTCGCATGACTAACAGTCTTAACTAATTTTTTTGCTGATTTGAGTTAGGACAACTACATTTTTCTATTCGAGATTCATTACATTTTGTTGCCTTTCAAAGCAAAAAAATTAGAAAATTGAGATAGGACTGCCCGACTGCTAGTCATGCTAGCGAGGATATGTGTGTACCTACATAAATTATTAAATACATAATAAAATCTGGGTGCCCCGAGGGTTTCTGTCCTAATTAATCCCTTATTCACCTTAGTTTGATGACACAGACGGGAAGCAAGAACAGTAACCCATCAACATTTCAACTAAAATGATATGTTAAACTACCAGACACATTCTGTTGTTCTTGTGCCCATAAAAGCACGGCAGCAAAAGAGCGGCCATTTCTATAAAATTAATGTTCTACTCAAAATAGCGGAGTGAGTAACATCGTGAGAACTACTATTGTACTAAAAACAGAACTGTGTCATTTTATACCAAAAACAAACGTTTTGGTGGCGCCAAATGAGCTATAATCTTTACTTACGTAGCTATTTTGTAGACAACAGAGTTATTTCACTTTCCAAAACAATTTTATGTTGTCCCCAGGCTAATTCGGCTATTTGATATTTTGTCAATTTGATAATCACAGTTGAGACTTTCTTTGTCAGTCGAAATTATTTTCTTGATAAAAGACAATTGGCAAAAATGCTCTAAATGACTAAAATTTAACAAGACTTGTGTAACAGAATACTCTAATTACAAGGAGTACTTTATATTCAAATACCAATAAAAACATCTGTCAATTTAAAGATAATGGAAACATTAATATATAATTACACACACATAACACTCAATGGAGGATAACATCCGTCAACTTTTTCTTGCTCTAAATTCCTACAGCCACTGTAACTGGAATCAATAGTGAATTAAGAAAAATCTAATATACTAGCTTATATAAAATTAATCTAGCCGTGCAGGCTAAAATTATTGATAAAACAGTTATTTTTATTCGCTATACATTACTACATTGTACCGAAAGACTTTTTTATAGATATTTTAGTCAAAATAGTATTAGTAAAAGTTACTACTTATTTGATAGAGTCGTCAGTGTCACAGGTCTCGTTAGTGGTGGACATTTGGACCAAGTCCCATACATTTTTTCCAGTGTTCTTTGTGCTTACTCGATAGTTCTACTGTAAAACAAAAATGTAACTAGGCACGCAAATCGGTTCCCTCGAAGCCATAAAAACCTACTTTTAAGCCGTGCCCTATATGCAATCTAGTCTCATTCAACGGTATACAAAAGAAGCAAGCAACAAAGTAGTGTAATCGACTGCTGATGAATGCGATTCCTCGCGAAAAGAGGCTAATGGAGCCAATTTGCGGTTATAATGGCTGCCGGCCACGTGGGTGCAGTTGCTCTTGATTTTGACAACTGGATCGTGAGATGGCGCCACTGATACGTTGGTTGTCTGTCACGACATAATATGTGGTGATGTCGACAAGGTGTATGATACACAGGTTGGTAGTAGTGTACTGTGAGAGCTTTACCAGCTCTCCGTACCGGAGCGAGTAAATAAAACCACATGGCAGTTTGTCATATTACTACAATAATTATAATTCCTAGAAGACGGTTCTACGTTTTTATATTTTTATTCTTGTCACTTGGCTTGTTACTGTTATTGTTTTTATTTTAGTCTTTTTTTAAAAATTAATGTTTGTCTCGAATTTCTGCCATCTACTTTTAAAAGTGTTCATAAAGGTTGCATATGCTATAAAAACAGACATCCTATATAATATGGATAACCATTGAAATAAAGTTCACGTAAGATTAATATCTACCTCTACTCAAAAATTTCAACCCACCATTACAATCGGCATCAAAAGAGTTCATGAAAGCACATCCCGCAGTCACAAACAAGAGATTAAACATTTTATCAGTAAGTTCATCTCTTCCTACTAAAAAATGATTTCGTTTGCCACGGATTGAATCGGAATTAAATGAACGGTGCCCCTAGGAAACAGGAGGGTAGAAAAATAAAGATGGGAGTCCTTATCTAGATGTAGAAACGGAGGATTGTAATGAAGGGAAGGGTGCACGTGAAAAGGATACGGTGCGGCGGATCACTTCAAAATAATTGAAGTTAAATTTGTTCATTTAAATTAGGTATGGCTTAATGATACAGGAAGGGGAAATGTATATGTATAGTAACAGATTGAAATGATAAAATCTTAGATATGAATGCGAATATAATGCCGGTTTGTGTAACTGTTTTTATAATAAGGCAGTATGCTTTTGTGATTGTTTGAAATAAGGGGTAACAGGGGTTCATATTAGAAATACCCAGCAAGAACTTATTCACAGAAATGTAATACTTTAATTATCAATTTCAAATTGCATGTAGTATTTATTTATTTAATACTTCAAGCACATAAATGTACAGTATAAATAAATATTTTAAATATAAAGATACGCATAAACCTATTAAAACTACAAATATAATATATATCTAATTACATATAAATATAAGCACAAATAAATATAGGTACATAACTACATGAATATACTAAAAATAAATAAGACAAACAATGAGAAAATATTACCTTTGTGATGATATTGCCAGCTAAAAAAAAACAAATAGAAAAAAACAGTAATCAGATAGTAAATCTTGTGAATTTGAAAGTGATCGATGTATGAAGTCATAATAGGTTATTTGACTGGTTTCTGATAAACATCTCGGATTATTTAATGGTGTCTAACGAGCCCACAAAAACCTATTACTTCAAATTGCATAATGTATTTCTTTTAAAAAATAGTAAATAAAAATGTACTGTTTAAATAAGCCGCCAAAACGCTATCTTTAACAACATGGCGTCGTGACGTCATGATTCACGTAAACAAACGTTGAAACGGTCGAGATACTAGACAAAAGTCATCTGTTCTGTCAACGATAGACAGAAATTTACTAAATCATGACGTCATCTTAAGTTCAGCCAATCCAGACCGTTTTCGATTACGTGGCGCCAGATTTAAAAAGATGAAGTTTTTTCGGGATTTTTTTTTATAAATAATACATTGTTTTGTAGTAAAATTAATGCAAATCGATTTTAAAAGCGATAATCTATACGAGTGTCAATAATTATGACCTTATTTTTTACATTGTCAAATAGCCTATTATGTAAATAATATTATTTGAAAATTTCATAGTAATTGCGTAACCACACTATTAGTAGCAATGGCTTTCAGTTTGACAGTTCAACAACATTCATTGCGTTATTTACAAACACGACAAATTTTTCGAACATAATATTAAGCAGTGGATTAGCAATATCCTTCAAAATGATTCAGATTGAGATAAAAAATATTGGTGATACAAAAATTTAAAAAATCAACTAAACGCAGACGAAACTTCACCAACAAAATCAAATTAGTGTGGACTAGACCGTTAGTACTCCAATCACACTTTACTAGTCAAACACAAGTAGTTATTCAACATTTGCTGTTAATAAACCACGTAGCAACATTTCAAAAATTGATTAATCATTTGACCGCAACTAGTGAACGAGAAAGCCTGCAAAGTATAGGAGAATTGGTACAATTTGGCAATTTAGGTTTTCCATGTGAGGACAATTTAAAATGCCTGTTTCCGATGCAATTTGACGGCCATAATTGTCCACAGAGCGTGTTAAACCGTACTTTGTCCATTACTGTGTTTCAATTGTATGGGACACGTACGTTCAAATTAATAGGGGCCTGGATTAGGGTTTAGAGATGGGTTAAGCACTTCACTAATCACCTCTTCAGTTATAGCGTTGTGAATTCAATCAATTAATTCGTGCTTCAAGTGGACGAGATTTTATGCTGATTTTCTATTGGCATTGTTATACGGAGTGCAAATGGGCTTACTGAAATCTTCGGGTATTCCATTAGATAAAGGACTTGATCTTCTTAGCGAAGAAGAAGGACTTGATGTAGAACGAATTATTTTACAAGACAATATTTTCAATATTTTGTATTTTAAAAATTGCATATCTATACACGGCATAAACAGTGGTTGATTAAAGAGAGGGTGAATTCCTGATCCTGCATTGTCTACCCACTTATAGGGGGTGCTAATATCGATCTATTGTTATATGTTGATATACGTTGTATGTGCTAAATTCGTAGGTACTTAAGTATACATAAAGCGAAATCCATAGGTCTCCTCACAGTTCAAACTCCACATATTACACGGTAATATTGATATAGTAACTGCCCTGGAATTATCACCAATATAATAGGTATGTGTGTCGCTTTCACTGTGGCGTGTATGATCACTTCAAATAATATACTATTGTCTAGCAGCGCACGAATTAGGTCTCTAGATAGTGGTTTATGAGCATACGTAGATCTATAGGGCAGGCATACGTTGGTTTAGTTGCAGCAGACTGACAAACAATCAAATAAATGCCATGTTGTGTGAGCAAAGTGTATAAGCTAACAGTCTTAAAATGGTATGTACATTTTTATAAAAAAAGGAAGGGAAATAATATCAGTAGGACATCAAAAATTTATCTGCATACATTGCATCAGGCTTGCAGCATTGCCACGTTATATGGAAATGCTGATCCTTTGGGTAAAAACATATTAAAATAGTGTGTTAGATGGAACTGTAAAGCATAAAGATAATTTGAATTTTATGCCTTAATTCTATGATTTCAAGCTGCAATTCAGTGCTGTACATATTCACTACTACATACTTTAGGAGTTAACTTTAATACATAATGTTATAATAATTTAACCATTTTAGTTTTTTTTTTTAATTATTAAATCTTTATGGACATTAAAAAAACTGCATGACTGCGGACTGCTTATACCTGAGACATTTTCTACCTTAGGGTGGTGCAGAGACAAAACAGTGCAACATAATAGTTAGATAGGTCGATAATAGCTATAAAATACAGGAATACATTTTCTTCCGCAACGTTCAAATTGTCAGGCCTCATATCTGTTTACTGAACACCCTGCCAACATTTCTCTCATCTCCCGCAGAGTTGCTCTGGCTACGACTACTTTTAAGACAGTTCTGACGTACACCCCGGGTCGACGCCTAAACACAACTAAGTATCCTACTTCTACAAATTACTATTAAACTAAGACTTCGCAACACTTAGCAACAGGTAGCAGCTAGAACAAAAACTTTCTCATTGTTTCCTTGATGACACCAGAGATTGTCATAACCATTATTTATATTCCCACGAATGACAACTTAAGTGCACCCCGAACGTTATTATAGTAGAAAGTCTAACAGAGTCACGTCTGTCTTAGTTTGCATCTCAAACTTTCCCACTATCTGGCTTCGTACATCTGTCGCAGTTACCTGATACGGGCTTGTGCAAAACAAGTCATTAGGTCACCAGAATGCACAACAATGGATTCGTCTCGCCACAATATTGGCGATACAACGCAATCAATTGTTAGACTTTACACAATTGTCAGAGGATGCCACACACGTGTAGGTGTGACCCTTACAAAAAACTAAAAGGGCTTTGCATTGAATTGCATCATACAAAATCCATTGATGCCAAAGGTTTCAATATTCGCGTGAAATCGACATGTTAGGTGAAAGTGTATTTATTTCACTATCTATTCAAACTAGGTTACTATTATGCACTGCTCAAAATATTCTCATGTCAATCATTACCGTGGGAAGTGCCGAAGTTGGTCTATTAGCAAGTTAATTAGACTTCTCACATTATACTAATTAGGTTAAAAGTAATGTCCTTGCGAGGTGGGTCCCACGCAATGTGTTGCGCAGGTGACAATGCTCGGATTTTTATTCATCGACCAGATGATATGCAGGGGAGACAAAAACAAACATTCACCTGTTACTTCTTTAGATACTTGATAGTGCTACAGATGTGTGAACAAATGTTTAAGCAGGTTGCTTATTGATAATCTGTTGTTATTAAACAAACAGAGATGTTCAATTGATTTCCATTCTACAGTTTTACGCTTGCTTAGATGGTTGAGGTTCTATCAGGATGAAACTATAAATAAAAATTGATAAGAGGCTCGAATTTGTGATTTATAGAGTTGCATCATAGACCTCATCCGTCGATTTCCACCAGGTAAGATCGAGATCAAGAGCTGGACCATTTTTAAATAAAAAAAGAGTCACCATTAAGCTTATTTAAAGAGAACTCGGACATCAAAGGAAAGATGTGGATGTATGAGGAAAATGAAGTTCACATTGTGCGTACCTGGAGTACTTTATACCAACGTATAGGTAGGCTATTTATTTGCTCTGATATCTCGGCAATTAACTGAGCATGGGCACAATGTGTTTACGTGAGCGTAAATTTTCTCTGCAAAGGTGGGTTAATTCGAACCCCTCTAAATTTATGCACACCGAAGATTTTTTTTAATATGTTACAAACAAAATGACCCGAAGCGACAATCCCTTAATGGTTTTGCTCATACATAAATTTGTAGGCCGTGACCGAGCTAAAACAAACTGCGACCCTGTAATAATTAATGATCATCCACATCTATTTTACGGTCGCTTAATAAAAAAAGGCGTTATTAACAAATCAGAAAAAAATGTTCGTTGTCTAACGCAGCTGCTTCACCGTTTTATTTGGTCTGTTTATTAAATTTTTTTGATAAACACTGCTGTCATTTAGGTAAAAGTGTCTTACTTAAAATTTCAAAACAAAATTACTAAAACTAAAGTTTAATAAGATGGCTATAAAACGCAGCAGTTACAGATTAATCGAGCTCCATTCGAATTATTCAATTAAAATTCCTCTAATGCTTAACAGACAACACTTATTTCAAATTGTTTAACCGGAACCCTTTCTATAAAGTCATTGTAGGAGGCGTGACGGGGCCCAATGATTTAAACAAAGCTCTTAGTTGCGATGACACGGCATTCTTCGTGATAAATTTACTTCGGCGGTCTATTTACTTAGGGCAAGCATTTGTTTTTGAAACAATGAATTGAAAAGATTTTTCGTATAAAAATCTGTGGTGAAGATGAGATTTTAAGCACCGATGAAAGATGAGCTTTAAGAACCAACAATTTTTAATCTCAGTTTTATGAATTCAAAACAGAAGATGTCAAAGTCATTATAGTAAAAAAAAACTAGATAGCATGCAATATTTATAGATAACGATGGCCATTGAGCAAATGCGGAAGGTCTATTTAAGGTCAAAACAATTGGACTTAAAAATTAATTCATAATCCGCGCCACAAATAGTAAGCACTACCTTCCAAATAATTTCTATTAAATCTACGAATCGTCCATTCTAACTACGTAGTCATCACAACCCTTACGTACTTAGACCTTTACGTTCCCAGAACAAAATCACAACAAAACTGTTGACCTTTTCGTGAAGTCGTGTTAAATTGAATGATGGATGCGTACCTACGCAATAAACTCGGGCAGGGCCCCTTCTGAAATATGATATCTGTATACATAATGATGGAGGGATAACAGAGTCTATATTGGAGTTAAACTGAAGTTTGGGTAGTACTTTGGCACTAAATTACAATTTATAGGATTTCTCTAATCATCATTTTGAAAAGTTTTGTTTTGTCTTCATTCTGCTTACATACAATAATTATTACCAATTAAATTAAGTTTAATATTGAAATAAATGTTGCGTAACATTATTCAGATGTAAACTTGTTCAATAAACATCATAAAACCATTCCACCTGTTGTAAACTCAAAGGCAAAACCCATATACTTAAAACATCAAAAAACTTGAATAGTGAAAGTATCTTTGCTTCCCTAACCGCGCAATTAAGATACTTACCAAAGAGGATGTGCTCTTAAACTTCGCAGTCTTTTTAATTCATCTGTTTGATCTCCTCTGTTACTGATATCAAAGCAACCCCGAGGGCTATGCCAAGCTAATCTTGTAAAACCTGTATATTTTTAAGATGCAATTTATAACCCCTGTTTTGGAGTCCTTTAAAATGTAAATTTTTAAGTATCCGCTCTTTATCTTTGCGCTTTTTATTTTCGCTTTCATGAACATCTTCGTTATTATTATTTAGCGTTGGATCTGCATATTTCATAAATGTATTAGCCTATGTTTTTATAAGGAGTCTACGGGCTGTATATTTAATATTTTGTAAAGACTTTATTCATTTATATTTTGTTGTTTCTGATTGTTCTGAATGTTTGCAATTTTATCAGTATTCTTGCGTCCTTTAGTTCCAAAAATTTATGTGCTATGCAATTGCGTGTGTATTCGTTTGTATTTGGGTACTTAGTTTCGTTTTTTATCCTAACAGCGACACTATCCGATTATCTGCTAAGTATTTATATTTTATATTATTTTTATGGACACATGCCTAGCCCCATGAAATCAGTCTATTTACTTTGGTATCAGCCTGTTACTTCACTTACTTCAAATTAACTACTACTACAAACTGCAATCAATTTTAAACCTATTAAGATTGAAAACCTACTACAAAATTTAAAGGAACTAAAAAGTTTCTAGAGTCGCTAATAAAATCTTCGGCTAACTTTTATAGGTCGTATTTGGTTCAGTCTTCTTACAGTATTAAATGCTTACCTCTATTCCAAAATATTGAATGAGCTCTCATAGGCTCAGTTAATCGCTATATGTATTTTATGGGACTTCGTTTGGTCGGTCATTTATTACAAGTCAAGTACCACGGGTCATTTAATAAACACCTCTATGTCATAGGAGTAACAGACAGTCCGCTGTGCAGAGCATGCATGGAGGATGACGAGACAGCGGCACATGTGCTTCTAAACTGCCCGGTAGTCGCCACGTACCTACAGGGCAAAGTACTTCGGTAACCCAGGTACCCTACGTGAGACGGTCAGTAACATCAAGGCGTTGCTGGCCTTCCTTGAGGAGCTGGGGTGGATCGAATAATCGATTTTCCCACCCGTACGCAAAATACGCGCATTGTCGTGGAGTTGCGGAAACCAGCCCGTATTACGTATTACCTATTACCTACAAGTCAAGTAATTAGTCATGGTCAACTAGTTGGAAAAACTTTGTTTGCCAACCTAAAGTCCTTAAAAATAACGTAAAATTTTTAATGATGAAGAAGAAAAACAAAGTTGGTTTCAACTTCTATTTTTGTTTCGAACTAACAATAAACCAGAAGAAAATCTTGTTGAGGATAGAGAACAAATCGATAAAGAAATCTGAGATAGTGATTTCACAAAAGATATTACTTGGTCATTAGTCCATAGAGATATTAAAACGTGCCAAAATAGTTTTTCCTTTTACCTCTAATTTAATCTACAGGGCTGATTTTTTAATCGACAAATAATTTTTATTCGGGGAATAAAATTGACGTCTGACAGATTTTTTATAGAAGAACTGTCAAAAATTCAAAATTGTTCCTCGGATAAAATTAGCTGGCGTTGGAAAAATCAGCCCTTAGATACTAAAAGTTATTTTGGTCAACAAAACCGAAGCAATAATAACCAAGATATATTAATATTACCCAAAAACAACAACATTTAGGGTGTCCTATGATTATGTACTACAGTATTAATGCTTAAACAGAATAGATGGATCCCTCGAGGTGTCCCTGCACCTATAATATGTACAGGGGCGATTTTATTACTATCCTATCGTGAAGGATAGGCCCTTGCAGAGGTGTTGTGCGAAATTTATGAAAAGCCTTTTTGGGGAGCCGATAATATGTCCCCTTGTAAATATTACATGTCCTGTCAAGAGCTAGGATAAAGGAGGCTCTATATGTATAACCATAGTTTAACACTTCAATGGAATTGAATTACGCTGGAGCCGATCTTTTTAAGACTAAGAATTTCTTTTCTGCAGTTTGTTCGTTACAAAACCAAAAATGTAACAATTAATTAAAAACACAATTTTATTCTCTTCTCAAAATTGTTTGAACTAGGTATGACAATGTGTTCTCTAAAATGTTTGTTTTACAATATGTAAAACAAAAAAATAAGTTTTACCCACTTGCCAAATGAAGATGTAAAGTAAATTCTCGTTGATTAAAGTTCAAAATCTTTGCATTCAAGTAAACAAAAATATACAGGAATACAACCACAAAACACAACAGCAAACATACATAAAAATTAAAACCCAACCAATATTTGATCCAATTCCAAAAGCTATCATAATAGTCTTGGGCCTGTGCCTAAGCACACAAGGTTCTAAAGTGAAACATCTCGATGTCGGTCGTTTATTTGTAAGTCAAACTGCATAACGGTACTGAGACGTGGTAAGTGCTATAACCAACAACATCAATACACTCTTAGTGTGGTGCTGAGGGGAATGCCACCTAGTGAGTTGTGTGGATGCCGAACTATGTGCTTATATGTTATAGGGATGTGGCTGGTTTACATTAAGTTTGTGGAATATTGACATTGATTTTGCTAGTTCATTTCGCTTATTAGGAACTGGGTATTGTTAATATCCGTGGTTAGTGACTTCGTCCGCGTGAACGAATTTTTGTCGCATCTTATGGCACTTGGCAATAGTATAGCTTTCTATTTGTAATTAGGATTTACTTCCAGAGATTACCTCTTACAAACAATATGGCTTTAGAATTAGATCAGTGATCTGAAGATATATTTTTTCTTGTTCAATTAAAAAAACACGTATTTTGTTAGGCTTCTAAGTCCAGAGCCAGCAACGAGTATGAACTAAGGCGTGAAGATGTTGTTGGCAGACAGTCGAGTTTGTAGAATGTTAAAGCAGTTTTTGCTAGCTCATTTTGTTCATTAGAAATATCACGATCGTAGAAGAGGAAGAAAACCTTTTCCGACTCAATTTCTAACTGTAGTATTTTATTTTTCAGGGTCTATTCTTAAGTGCAGAATAATTCAAAGAGGTTTATATTAACTTATTGTATTTTACCTAGGATCTAGTTATGTCTATTTAAAATTCAAGTTGTTATACCTGATTACCATCATAGCTGGTTTTGGGAAGAAGGAACATTGTTCCTAAAAAAACATTCGCGTATTCGCTAAAATATAAAACAAACTCCTGCGGAAACACGCTTTCCGTTTTCCTTAGTTTCTTTGTCTTTGTCATACCCCACATAACGTCAATTGTTTAATTTAAAATCGTATTGTTGTATTGTAATTGTGCTCCCTATTTACCATAAGAATGGCCTTTGTGAATCGGGTAATTTATAAACATTACAAATTCAAACATGAGACTGACCTGCGGCTAGCGATATATACTTGCATTATAAGAAGGTCTTGGAAACTTGTTGGAATTATGTGTGAAGTAAGCCAATTTCTATGCTTATGTAGGTTTCACTGGAAAATAGAATATTAGCTGCTTGTTTTGCCAACTAATGGGCTTTAGAGTCGATGTGCTTATGGACTATTAAGGTACTTTGATGTTTCTACGAATGTGGCTCTGATTATCTATTAGGGATGGTCCGTTGGCTGTTCAACAGCGTTCATTGATAAACTTTCTACTTTTAAGTACCTATCCATGTTCATATGTGAATGGAGTGTGTTGTGGGGCTTTAATACGTATGTAATAGTGCCTTTATGTTATTGTGTTTTTTCCAGTAGGAACTTCTTAGTAACACCCGGAGTTTGGAAGTTGGAGGTGTGATACCCCGTAAAAGTGTGTGTAAGTCTGCCTTTGTAAAGTATTTTTTTTTACTTGTGCATAAAGTTTTAATAAATAAATAATACCCCCGTGCCTTAGGAAGAGTTATAGGGAGCATA
This sequence comes from Oligia latruncula, assembly GCA_948474745.1. Classification (NCBI taxonomy): domain Eukaryota; kingdom Metazoa; phylum Arthropoda; class Insecta; order Lepidoptera; family Noctuidae; genus Oligia; species Oligia latruncula. The sequence continues at coordinate 7,198,097 of OX419694.1, forward strand.
TTAAGCCGTTGACTCTGCGCCTGAACTCTCTACGGTCGTATCGGCTTGCTGTCCCACTGGACTATGAGTGTGAGGAAAGTGCACTTACCTGTGTCTACGCACTCACTTGTGGACATTAACATCTCCCGCGCGAAATTGGTCCTTATGGTGGAAATTCGGTCTGGAGGACTAATAGGGCCTTTAAGACATTTTTACGTACATATGCCAGCACATCAAGCTACCCGAAACTGTAAAATTTTCCCAATCAACTTTGAACCTTATGCTTTAGCGATAAAGTTGAAAATTTATTAAAGAAATTTGACAGATTGTAGTAGCTTGATATGCTGGCGTCTGTACCTACTTTATATTATTATTAGGGGTACTTAAAAAAGGAATGTTTTATCTAATCGCACTCAATATAAATTTTCAGTGCGATTATTGGATCAGCTTAGGTGCAATTCAGTCAAGTGCCGTTGAAATCGGTGCTCTGAGTGCAGTACCTCAACCCGTTGTCTGAATTGTATGTCTGGCAAGCTCTAGCTAGAATCAATTTGCAATCAGAACACCTTGCCACATAAACTGGAAAATGGTTTAAAAATTAAATTGCCTCAAAGGAATTCACGGGCGAAAGCTAGTAAAGTCATAATACCGCCAGTTTAATATCTCAGTAGTACTATTCAAAAGCGAATAGCGCACAGGATTTGCTTCTTATGTAAATTCCAGCCAGTTCACGTAAAACGAAAAATGTTGCAAAGTTAGCACTTTCGCACCTACTTGTACCGATCCGACTGCATTTGAACTTATTAAAAGTAACTCCACTTTAGAAGTATACTTTAGGGTCTTATTTGCATAACCCTGTGAAATATCCAGTTTGAAAAGTTTTAGTTGTAGAGCTACTTTTGCTGCAGTTTGACTTCGTTTCTTTAGGTACCTATACTTTTGAATTGGACGTTGATTTGCACGAAAGTGTGCAGTAATTGTTTTCAAATGTGACAGGTGCACTGCACTGCATTTTTTAAAAACATTGTTTTGATTAGCTTTTAATATATATTTACTTGGTTAAAATATCAACGCTAGGACATACCGAAACACAAAACAAATAGGTAACTTAAAACCTGACAACCACTAAGAAATTTAATTCCTTTAGGGGGTTAACGAGGGGCTCGTGGCTAAACAATAACAGCCGCACAGGTCGATAGATCAGGTTAAGCTACGCTTGCCGCGGTTGGTCTGTGGATGGGTGACCATCTTTACATACCGTGACCCTTCCGTGCCTCGGAAAGCACGTTAAGCCGTTGGTCCCGGCTGTCATTCGTGGATCTTTGACAGCCCGAAAGTCTGACAACCAGTCTTATCAAGGGGTATCGTATTACCCAGTAATTGGGTTGTGGAGGTCCATGTAAAATACTGGTATTTAGCTGCATCCGGTTAGACTGGAAGCCGACCCCAACATGTTTGGGAAAAGGCTAGGCAGATGAGGGTTTCAACGAGATAAAGTTTAGTCGAAAGCGAAAGTGTTACAATTATATAACATAGCGACAATATCCACTAATACCGCTTACAAAATAATCCTTGTTTCCATACCATTGAACATCCTCAATCACATTACTCAAAACACCGATCAAACTGTCAAATAACGATCAAGTTCTATATCATTAGAAGTTGTCAAACGTCTTAGTTCCTATGACACGTAATACGAGCCGATAGCGATTAACTTTCGAGAAGTAATAGCGTTAGCAATTGCACAGTCATGAGCTGTATTCTTCAGGTACCGATGGTGTAGGGTTACGAAGCGTGAGAGTTTTGCGGGACAGGTGTCGTATATGTACTATGTATGTATAATGTTTTTTTAGGAACTATCATAATACCTACTGATCAAAATGATTGTAAAAGTTGTGGGTATTGCAAAAAAAAAAAAAAAAATTATTTAAATTATAGAGGTATGAGGAACAGGGTGTAAAGTTCACTCACACTCTATATAAAAGGGAGGATCCTCCGACCAGAATTGTGTTGTGTCTGGCGGGCAACTGCCCAATGATTCATGGCGGGCCGTTGTATCTATGCTAGTTGCGCGGTAAACTCTGCTTGCGCGATGCAGGATTTGACGTCGTGACGTCATTATGACGCGCTGTTCGCATGTGGTGTTGTAGATACCGCTACAAAATCAATGCAGACAGAATCAAATAAAAAGAAAAAAGTAGTTCGGGATAGTACCTACTTCCATCACAGTATTTTCAAAATTTGAACAAAAACGAAGTGGAATACCAGTTAATAAACGCTGAAAAAGTAATATCAAGATTCTAGGTCAAATGAAAAATATTGAAAAACCGACGTTCTTTTTGACATAGCTTTATTTCTTTTGCTTTGTAGAACAGTTCAACTTTTTTAACTCACAATTTTCCATTTCTATTCCAGTTAAAGTCTCAGAGACGATAAAACAAAATGACACCCACCATACTTCTCATTTCTAATTCAGTTCGCAGGTTCAGTACGTGTGTCATTCAGTGCTAATATGACCCGCCGATATTACAGACTGTGAGCCGCCCGCAGGCGTTGTGTTCATACAAATGAATGTACAAACAGCTAAAGAGTTGTGTATGCAGTTAAGACAAACATCTTGGCACTACCCTGGAAGAATTCATTGTTATTGCGTACTGAAAAACTTTTTTAACAAATTATCCAATCAAACGAGGGATGTCGAAGATTTGACAACTCTTTAGTCATATAATGGTGTTTGAAAATTTGTTGTAATTATCTGGTTGAGTATTTAATTGTTTTGTTGACTGTACATTCTTAAAGCGATGTGCAATTTGCAGTTGTGAGTTGTGTCGTCATTGTGATGCAATAAATTGTGGGAATTTGAGTAACGGTCCGACTATTTGTAGGTTGTTGGTCACCCTTGTGTGGTCTGGAATATAAATTACTAGTATACGGATGTCAAACAAGAATTTGGGCACAAAATGATAAGTCTGTCTGAACTTTTTCGATATAATTTGGAAGATCAATAAGACCGTTCTGAACGAGCAATCTTTAACGAAACTTTTTTTAACTGCAGTGCAATAAAACATGCGATTCAAATTGATTACGTGAGCAGAATATAAATGTACTTACGTATCAAAGTGAGCACTTTAGAAAAAAAGCAATTGTCTCACTGTCAACAAAAAGAATAAGTTACTCAATTTTGGTCTGTAACAGTCCATCTTCAGAGTATTAACTGAATAACAATGACAGAAACTTTAAAGTCAATGTTTAAATAGGTTTAGCAATATGCGAGCCAATCTTATGTATGCTGAAACCTTTATTTAACGTTATACAAAGAATAAATGCTTTTAAAAGTTTCCCTCCCGCTTGACCGCTCAAAAAGGATAGATTTTATGAAGAAAATTAAAAAAGTTTGTTCAAACAAGGGCGTGGATAATGTCCATCAGATTCGCTTTGGGAGCGTCTATCTTTTGATAAATGCACTTTCTTAAAGCTTTGGACGCATGGTCATCCATTGCCTACCCAAATGTCCTTTCTTTGGTATTGTTCGTCGAATCGTTGAACTCCTTAAGTCTTGAGTTGAGCTGCACGATTTTTGACAAATGCGTGCACTGACTGGACAGGTCCTCTCAATCTGTGTGGTGCTTTCCTCAAAAGACCACCTCAGACATCGATCTACGTGGTCTTCATATAACCTGACCAAGATTATGTCTGGACTTTAAAAGAGACTGTGACCTCTGAGTTTTTTTTTTTTTTTTTTTTAACGTTTTGTTTGTTTCGGCCTTTCTTCTCAGAGTAGTCAGATAGGAAACGCCGAGTTCATCTAGTTTTAAAAAAACATGATTGACGTGTAAAAGTGTTTGTACAAACCTACTTACAAAAAATAAAATCATCATCATCATCATTGCTGTTAAAGATTGGACTTGAAAAACTGTAAAGTGAACTCAGTGAGCAGTGCATGAGTTGTATGGCAGCATTTAACGTCGATATTATCCAATATCCATTCGGGATATTGTGGATGCTATATCGTCCGGACGTTGCTGTGTTTACAGATAACACATAAAAAATGGTGCGGGGAACCGAGATTGATAGTGTCTTTGAAAATGATGTTGGGATAGTGGACAATGTCGTTTTACGTTTTTTGAGACGTTGAACTTCAGGTTATACAATTTTAATATAAAGGTAGATTTATTTAATTGCAATAGAGAAATGTTGATATTGTTGTGTTTTATGCTAGCTTCTGCCCGCGACTTCGTTCACGTGACGTTTCTCGTTTTAACATATAAACATATACCCTATGACACTCAGGTATAATGTAGCTTCTCATTAGTAGAAGAATTTTTGGGGTCGAATCAGCAGTTCCGAAGATTACCTCCTAAAACCGCATAAACTTTACCTCTTTATAATATAAGTACCTATAGATTATAAATTACAGTATAAAATGTCCTTATTATAAGTGTTTTGTATTGTTTATTAGAGTTTAAGTAATATGTAAGTTAGGTTTTATACCGAAGTGTAATTAACATTAGGTTCACATTGTACATTTTCTTATGCCGATATTAATGGCGGATATGTTGAACTTATCCATATGTTCCAATCAACTTTGTACCTACCTTATCCGACGAATAAATGTCTTTGTCTTTACACTAGGTACACTGTTGTACAATTATTAAACCATTTAACATTAAACATAAAGGGGGATGCGCTAAAGTAACCTGCGAATTTCAACTTTACTTACGTTTTTTGTAATTTACAGTTCAGTGTCAGGTTGTATATTGATTAAAATATAATTCACATTTATCTTAAGGCGAAATCATGATGTGTGGTATATTCCATATATAGCGCTACAAGGTTCTCTCGGCGCATGACCAAAATCGAAACTAATGCCACCATCTTGTTTTTTCAAAACAATAACTAAACAAATGTTTACCAACGGCGCCTCCCCCTATCAACGTCACTGGAGCGCCAAAACACCCTTGTAACAGTGTACAGGAATCTTCAATTCTTCTGCCGAGTGCTCACTATTCGCCATTGGCACTACTTCTTATGACTCATTATGGGAATGGCTGAAAATATTCTGCCAACTTTTTCAAGTACCTACTTACAAAAAAAAAAAAACTCCTGTTATTTGTGAATCATTAAACTATCATAGCGTGATTCTATGTAATACATGTCAGTTCACATAGAACAGAGCCCTGTTAATTTGTACAAACGCCAGCACATCAAGCAACTACAATCTGTCAAATTTCTTTAATAGATTTTCAACATTATCGCTAAAACATAAAGTTGAAAGTTGATTGGAAAAAATTGACAGTTTCGAGTAGCTTGAAGTGGTGGCGTCTGTACAATATTGCGTGGGAAAATTACTCGTATGACTGTATCGCACTACTACGCTAGAAAACTATGACACGTAGGTCAATTTCGAGCGTCACTTTGTTCTCGCTATTAGCAACTTTACTGATTCGGTAGTTTTTCAGGTTTCTCTTTTCATAACTGTTTCGCAAAATTTGCTGAACCAACCTACACACTAACTATGTCGCACTCCATTGTGTGCTCTTGGATTTCAAATGATCACCTGTCTTGTGTCAATTAAATTGAAATTGTTGAGTTTTACCTTAAATTATTCTAAAAATAAATGAGCCAAAGAACATACACTGAAAAAAATAATTTCTTACTACGAGTATATCACATTAAAGTGATTTCATTAAGATTTACTGACTTTATGCAGTAAGAAGAAAATTTTGTAAAACAATAAAAGACAAAACACGTTTAATGATGGAACATACCATTTACAAAAAAAAACGTTAAAGTTTACTGTCTTATCCACGGATATCTATGGTCATAACGGTAACATTTTGCCTGAAGCTTTAACTGTTTTCGGATCAATAAAAAATACTGTCTTGAACGCTAGTCTCTTAAGGAACTGTTTAAAGCAGTTCATATCAATGTTTTTTTTCATTTTTATTTACTGCTTGTTTCTTTCAGTGTCCCTACAATGCTCTTATGCAAGGTTTTTATACGGTAATGATGATGAAAAGTTGCTGATTATCCTTATATCTTATCCATTTACAACAAGACTCCTCTTTAAAATCACTGTCATTTATTTTCAGCCTTCCGAACTGAATGACGTCACTCTTACATTACTTTTATTAAATCCATCAATCATCTTTCTAACCTTAAGATCCAAACAGCATATTTGCAAATTCCTCAAACAAACAGCATCCTTGCGACCGGTTTCTGCTTCCTCATCCCTCCAAGCCATTCCACTTTGTTATTAGTTTCCTGAGCAAATAAATACTTAGTTACAGACAATCAGTATCTTGTAACTAACTTACTGAGAGACTAACTTTGAGGATGTTGACGGCATAATTAGACTATTTGGTAGTTACTCTTGCATATTGATCGTGGTATCTGATTCTGTTGGTAAGTTGAAGATTCTGTTGATAGGTTGTTGTTTCATGCAGTGATCCAATTAAAGACAAATCATTTATTAGATTGTTGAATTTATATGATAAAGACTGAAGCTGCACTAATCCTAACTTTATAATTGCGCATGTGATTTTTTTTGTAACGCTTTCACGCTAGAACGGCTGAATGGATTCGGATGAAATTTGGCACATGGGTTAGGACTTATGATATTTTTTATTTCAGTACGCGGGTGAAGCCGCGGGCAAAAGCTGGTTTGCAATAAACATGATAATGTCATCTCGTGTAAATTATTATAAAACCCAAATGGCACATTAAAGTGGCATACTTATAGTGTGTCATAACATAATCGTCAACATTACGAACTATCACAACTTAAGTCCATAATATATCAGCAATCTATTGTGTTATAGGAATTTTATTTTTATATTAGCTTCTGCTCCCGACTTCGCAAATTTCTTGTTCCCCTGATTCACCCCCGCATCGCATCGCCTGGCCGCGCTATTTTGTACTTTGTTTTTGCGTAGCGTTCGTACTGACTATTTTTTCTTTTTACTCAGCTCCTAAGGGCCATTAGCCTTCCTCAAGAGTTGGGCTATCAAATGAAAAAAAAAAATCTAATCTAACCAGTAGTAAGTTCAAGCAAACAAACAAACTCTTCAGCTTTATTATTAGTACAAGCATATAGATTATGGGACAATTCATATTTATGTTATTCCGTTAGCAGTTACAGCTAACATTGAATTAATTCCTACATACAACCAACAGAAAACTCTACACTATCCATTTGTAGGAGTTGAGTTAAAGTGAGTGGAAGACAATCATTTTTAATAGAAATAACCTATTTAGATGCATTATCGAAACAGTTTGAAACTCAAATACATAATGCAGTCACGCACCATAATGTGAATAAAATTCGAATTAATGACGCGCTCACAACTAGAGAAAACATTTTATTTTGACATTACACCATAAACTTAATAACAACACGATTGTTTATTGTCAACAAAGTTAAAAAGGCAGAAGAGTCAAAAGAATTTGAGCTTTGTGAAACAGTTGATAAAGATGAAGCTGACAGCTTTGATAAAATTATAAATTATGAGGCTAAGATCGTGGAAATAGCCGAATAAGCATAGAGGGAGCAATAATATGTCATTATATTATTAACTTATCTTCTCACCCTTGACAACAACAATGGCTGTTGAAATATTTTGATATCGTTATTTCGGCTGCTATAGATTTTACTGCGCTTAGACATGCAAAGGTTTAATTCAATTCGTGAACAGGTGGGGTGCTGGGTCAAATGACTCTAACAGGACTTACAGTTATTTCCTTAGAAGCGTGAGATAGATTATCTTTTTAGATTGCCATGACGTGACCAAGTATTTTTATATTACTTACTCATTTCGCAAGTACCCGTAGGTTTGCAAAGCTGATGCATCGCTGATGTCAAGATACTATTGTGTCACGAGTTGCTTGTGAGATCCGGGATGTTCGGGGACATTGCAGTTTTATGTAAGCTTTAATTTGTGGAAAAGATAAAAGTGTAGCAGGTTTAATTTAATTTGCATAATAAAACTCACTTAAATTATAAAGACATTATATTTAGTACCTACTCCAACATTTCTGTTAAAGTCCAGCTAATAGGGGACGAGCCTGATATTACCATCAATAGGACACAAATCCAGACTAATCCTTCGGTGTTACATGGGTGATGTTATGTTTTATTATATGGTATTTATGCTACTGTGTGAGGGGCCCATGGCTAAATAATAACAGACGCACAGGTCGGTCGATCAGGTTAAGTTACGCTTGCCGCAGTTGGTCTGTGGATGGGTGACCATCTTTACATACCGTGACCCCTCCGTGCCTCGGCGGCTGTCATTCGTGGATCTTTGACAGTCGTTACGGAGTCAGAAGCCCGAAAGTCTGACAATCAGTCTTACCAAGGGTATCGTAATATCCAGTAACTGGGTTGTGGAGGTCAGATAGGCAGTCGCTCCATGTAAAATACTGGTATTCAGCTGCATCCGGTTAGACTGGAAGCCGACCCCGAAATAGTTGGAAAAAGGCTGGACAGACGACGATTTATGCTACTGTGTAATAAGGCACACTAACGATTTTTATCTCACCAAAACCTCATTTGTTTCGGCCGTTCTTTTCTATTATAATACCAAGTATTATAATAAGTCCATGAGTCAAATAGGAAACACCAACGTCATTTAGTTTTTAAAAATATGGATGACGTGCAAAAGTGTACAAACCTACTTACAGAAATAAAACCACAATCACATTTCAAAACAACCCTAACATATTTTGTTTTAGCATGTTGGGTACAACTCTAAACAACAGAATCGTGATCTACCAAAGATATTCCCACTTACAGGACCACAGCTTGTTATAAAAATGTAAAATCTTGAATTTTTACTTTTTCAATTTAAACAGCTTTCCTCAGCATTAATTGAAAGGTGCTGACAAGATACGTTGATAACCAAAAGCGTGCGTGTTTTTCTTGTAATACGGCCAATTTCAAAGACACGCAACCATATTCTTTTCGCAATACCTGCCTTTACTCCCAAACAATTTAAACTGAAAACGGTAGATGGGATTCAAATAATACTTGAGCACTAAACAGCAAAAGCGTTTTTCATTTAACGTTTTACACGTGAAAACTAACAACAAAGCAAAAATTCACATATATTACGCAATTTTCGTTTAAGCTTTATACGACCAAAATTCCAGAGTGCAACTTTCTGTGCGGAAATTTTAAAATATCAAATAACGAACGCCGAATGCGGAAAGTATAATAAACGCACTTCCAAGTGAAGTGGGCAGTTATGAAAAATTTAATACGTACCCACTTTGAAGAGTTTCAAAGGACCTCACCAAATAAACCTCTTAGTGAATAGTCGGAGATATGGCGAGATTTGCATAAGAAGGCTGGACGGCCGACTCTGGGGGCAGACGATCGTGTCTTGCATCTAAATAACGTCTTATATTTGCAAATATTGACTCTTGCCCGCACCCTTCTAAAGGGTTTCAATACTTATTATCTTAAGACAGTTTAGTGAGTGGCAAGTTGATCTAAGAGGGGAGCTCAAGAGGCTCTTTTTAGCAAACTTGACGATAATGTTTATGTACACACAATGAAACCACAATTTCAGATGGAAATGTAAATTTTGTAACACTATTGTCCTGTTGCTCTCAATCTTTGGGATTCACAATATTTTATTGCAGGCTCTTACTGACTTTCTGGAAACTGCTTCTTGTTCATTTTGTATTTTTGGAAGGGAAGGCGGAGCGCTTGTAAGCTGTCGTTTGTGAAATGCACATTATGTCGGTCGTAAAATTTTCCAGCTCACGTTTACAAATCCACATACTGATGACTAAAGCCCGGTATACTGAATCATCATTGCTATAAGCCTACTTGGTATTCAGGACCTAAAAGCGATAAGGCAAATCATGGTTAATGATTCACCTACACTTTGTTCCCACCGGTTCATTTGTCAGCCACTCCTCTTCAGCGAAAAGGGATCGCTACATGACAGTGATAAAGATGTTATCAATGGAAGGTTATCATTTTGAGAAATATGCTGTTAAATGCCTCTTATTGTTTAAGGAAAAACATGAGATTTGTAGCTTTGAAATGCACCGCAAAAAAGTGTTAAAACCTTTTCCTTTCCATTTTGAATTGTTTCTTTTTCTTTCGAAACTCTGTATCCCAGTTTTAATCTTTAAAAAAAATGTTTCGCTTACTTTAAATGAACGTAAAGGCGAAAGAATCAATTTTTGGTTACATTACAATGAGTTCATTTCATAATTATATTTATTAAATTTCGTTTTGTAAATATGACGTCAACTGGCCAAAAATGTGACATTTTTCGGTCCATTATGTTCAGATCTAACATACTCATGCATGGCCTGATTGAAATGGTGAATCAAGACCGAAAAGGAAAACAGGGAATGAATAATGATAATATATTCTAAAAAACCACATAAACATCGTGCATTTGCATGATAAACCGTGGATCGTGATGGACTCGCCCAACTTTCGCCCATTCATACTTTGTACCGAGGAGTGTTCGTCATTTGTTATAACAATGCAACGCAGTTTAAATTCATTTTAAAGCTGCGCAGTTCACACATATCATCACTTGGTTTTTATTGCACGAAATGTTTTGAACATTCTCACGCTTTATTTTATTATATCGTCATTTTCAAGAGTCTTCGACTTCGACGAAATTAAAAACTCATATAATTAAAACAATCATGATATTCCAGGGATAGTTTACAAGGGGAGTTCACAGATTGGATATGTCAAAATTTGTTGGCAGTGATTAAACATACAAAACATGTTTTTATACGGAAACATCTAATCATGTTAATTAAAATTAACGTTAGGCGAAGCTAATAACAGCGTATTGTTGTCATTCATGCAACAATGATCACAACACAGGAATAAGTGGACATGGTGAAAGGAGAAACCAAAGATTCGTTGCGTTGATTGTTGAAGAACAGAGGTAACATTGTGTAAGATGGTCCGTCCGTCTGTAAAGTGGTCACAAATGTAGGCGTTGGCCAGTTTATTACCGTGTATAGACATGTATTTCGAAGTGAATGATGACTGACACTCCCACTTGGTATAAAACATTTTGAAGCGGTTTGGGATCTTGTTTGAACATCGAAATTTGTTCGGGAATATTGTTAAGAATGATTCATCGGAAACCTTGTTGCTTGAACAGAATAAATATTTCTGTCATGATGTAAGTTTACGGTAGCGATTAATATTTTTGAAAATTTTATCTTCAGCAAACATACTAGATAAAATGTTCATAATTTCTAAACGCCATTTCACTAAAAATTAACTGATAATTCCGTCATAAAGGATGTAACTAGTATCACAAACAGATAATGTGACGACCCCAAATCCGGTATAAACCACCATCGGGAGACAAAAAACAAAAGTGGTGTCCGTTGTCGATTGACACGCGCCTCTGCGGCTGAACGATCGTTCATACTACCCGGAATATACAAGATATAATTTTACTAGAGGAATAACGAGGTTACCGATATAAAAAGTATAAAGGAGAAAATGTTGAACAAAATTTAATGCTTCAGATCATCACAGTCGAGATTCATCAAGTTCTGAACGCAAAAATGTTTTAGATGGGTTCTCTCTAAAGTGTATCTCTTTGTAAATATAAGACATTTTATTTGGTTTGATAACTCCAAATGCTTATCTCAATAAATAATGAGACCTTGAGGGTTTCTACTAATTAATTCCTCTCTCTCATTATTCAACTTTTGAATACAACATTGTTGAATATAAATAAGTTCAAGGACCATCAGTAAACTCGAGGACGAGTTGGTAGTCACCTATAGTTTCCTATATGTCCCTTGGTCTGCAAAAAAGCACATTTGTTACCATCTTTAGCTGTAGAGCCGGTGTCCATCGTTTACTTTTTGCCTTTAGACAGGTTTTACGACTGCAAGACTATATTCTGTTATGGCAAGTGCAAGTCTACAATTTGCGCGATGCCATATGTTCTGTTCATAGACTTTGCCTTATAAACAAATCTTGTTTTTATAAGTTTAACATTTCAAGTAGCTTTGTGAACCAGCAAAATGTGACTTAAATCCGGATTGAATTATTTTCTGTCTTCATTGTTAGCTTTTACTTAATTGTATGTTGATTCTTCGTTTGGAATGGTTTTCCTGATAAAAACGACCAATCATGGGACAAGAACATCCTGATTTCTGTGGACTAGCGGTTTTCGTTCCCCGTCATTGGCTATCGAGTTTGCGGCCGTCGAGACCACCATGTTTGAAAAGCGGTTCAAAATTACTTCAACATCGATTTGTTGCATAATTTAACAGATATGTAAGTGTAGAACGTCAAGTTCATTTACTTTGAATTATTTATTAAAATGAGAAGTTACTAAAGTGGAAATAGCACATAGAGCAAACTGTTTAATGTAGGTTTCATGTTCTCATGAATATGGTAATCTGATTTCGATATCTTCATAAAATAGAGCATGTTATTTGTCGTCCTAGAAAGGATATTTCTAAAGGAGATACAAGTCTGTGGTAGGTAACACACTTATCCTGTGCAACTACTTAATAAATCTGTGCTTAAGTCGAGATGTTGACTTCATACATTAACACAACCTTGTATTCTTAATCATTCCATCATGAACGGTAATAACGAAACATCGACCACCACACTACATTTGTTTGTTAAAATTATCTTTTAGTTCTCACTCAATTTGGTAAACCATATAGGTATCATCTTCTCTCCTTCTATCTAACATCAAAAGACAAAGACAGTTGACGTCACAGGAACCCACGTACTGTGATGATACATCAAACATTTCCAACGGAAGTTTGTCCACGAATCCCGTTCGACTGGTTCCTACTAATTAACATAAAAACAAAGCTAGAAACTCATTGAACGATTTCTCTCAAACATTCCTTGGTGTTCAACCACCCATCTATTCGATATCTGTCTCATCTAGCCCTAATCCTATAAATGACATCAGATAAGATAGAGAACATGCTGCGCCAGTGTATTTTATGTAGTGAATTAAAAGCAAGAATTAATGTATCTCGCCTTTCGATTTAGATATAAAATCGACATCTCTGTTTCGTATCGATTCGATTAAGGTGATCAACAAGAACGGTCAGTTAAATACTGAGATAGATATGTTGATAAAGGCAATTCGTACTTTATAATGTCAGTTATTGCAACTTAATTAACGTTACTTTTTCCACTGATGACTGTTAGCGCGGGGAGCAATAAAAGAGTGGACTGTATTTTTAGGCAATGGTTTACTGCCGCTAATATTTACAATCTTAACTTTCCCGGACAAACAATAAGTTATTGAGAGGAGTATCGTCCGTCGCGGTGGAGTCCGTGGAAGCGAGTGGTCGTCGGGCCGAGCCGTGTCGCCGCCGCGCCGCGTCTCAACTCGCCGATGACGCGCTGATCACGCTGCCTACGCATGCAGACCGCGTGCAACGCGCTGTGTTGGGTTCGATTCCCAACATGCTGCCCGGGTTGAAGTGTGGACTTCAAAAATCTGGAAGGGGGCAGATATGAGTGCGTGCCTCTAAATGACGTCCCTCGTCGGTTTCACCTTAGTGACTACAGTCACTGTCAGGGTAAAAGCTCAGGACTCTTCCAAGTAAGCTGCAGGTGGTTTCCATTGCCATTAGAGACCTGTGGATAAGAATAGAATTAAGTGGCCGTCCAAAGGAAACAGAAGGAGTACAAGTGGAAGAGTTGAGGGTTCTGAGGGAAGAGGAATATGAGGGTAGGAGTTTGTTTGAGCCAGCTTTTATTTGAGTGAGGCAGGTAGCCATTTCTCATAACTAGCAAGCAATGATAAAGAATGAATAGGAGAACGAAGGAGAAGAAGCTAAGAATCGTATAGTGAATTCCGACAAATTACTGAATAACGGATGAATAGTCTTCACTAGATAAAACAATAACAACGAGTTCGAAATGACAGGCTTGTGTCGAGTTGCAGATAAGATAGCCAAAGATAACTAAGATTTAAACTCTGCTTCTCCTGTCTGCTAGCATCACTGGCTTAGCGTAAACAACGCTACAATACAAACATGGATAATTTGTACAACAAATAAGGACACATTAAAATATGAATGATTCAATTTACCACATACACATAGGCTATTGGATTATAAAATGGGAACAGGGAAATAAGAAATTTGTTATGAACATTAAAATAAGACCTATGGTTAACTACACTACATAAATAATCTACTTATGAATTATTGTTAGTATGTAGGTACAACAGAACAAGAAACCAGTACTGGTAGATCGTGTCTCTCGTTATGATGGGGCATTTTGGGCACTGTAGAACCAGCCCACGACAAGGATGAACACTGATGGAATCAGCCTTCAGCCCGCGGGAAACAAGATCCGCCGGTTTGTCTGACGACGGTAGGTAAGCTACACGCGTGATTGGTATAAATACTATTTAGTAACAATTACTATTATTATGAAGACAGCTAGGCGAAGACTCCCTATTTTTATACCTATATTTGAAGACAGGACCTATACGCAACTGCCCACGTGACATGAACCGACACTTTGGCTTTTGAAGCGAACCGCCTAAGACTGAAGGTTTTTCCTTCAGCGGCATGGTTATCACAAAGTGTCTGTCGTCCTTATGAGTAACCCGTTTCTCAAAGTTCTGCTTATAGGGACGTTTCTCAGGAGATAGGGAGTGCTTGGCTGCGATGGTATCTGATACCAAAAAAGAAGATGAGACTGGATCGGCGTCCACGTTTAAAAAATTACAAACGGGAGAAGAAGAGTGTGACTTATGACGGGCAACATACCCTGACACTACCCAACCCAGTTTAGTTTCGTATAACTTGGGCTGATTTTTACCCAAGTCGATGATGTTGTTATTTAAGACGGACCAAAATACTTCGGCCCCAACTAAGATGTCTATAGCTGACGGCATATTAAAGGATGGGTCAGCTAGACTTATTCCCAATGGAAGAGGAATGTTATCAATATTTATATTTGTTGAGGGTAATGCTTTGGTAATTTGTGGTAAAATATGACAGTGTACAGTAAGTGTATAGTCGTCATTGTGGATGGACATAATAGTAAGACTGCAAGACTGTGTACTACGAGAAGTATTACCATTTATACCAGTCACGGTGGCGCTCGCACTACGTCGCGACAAACCCAGCTTACCGCAAAATGACTCAGTAACTAAGTTACCCGTACTACCGTTGTCGAGCAGTACTCGGGCAGTGTGCACGTCGCCCTTGCTGTCAACCACCCTCACGAGCGCTGTGGAAAGCAAGACATTCGCAGGAGTAGTAAACTGCTCAACGCTAGTTGTACCGGCAAAGTTACTGACGGGGATAACTGGCTCAAGAGTAGAAGAAGTGTGCTCGTGTAAATGAAGCAGAGTACTGTGCTTTTTCTTGCAATGTTTGCAAGGAACAAGATTGCACCTAGATTCTACGTGCCCTGGTCGAAGACAATTAAGACAGACCTTTGCTTCTTTGGCCTTTTGAAGACGATCTTCAATAGACAGGGCTCTAAATGCTTCACAATTAAATAAGTAGTGTTGCTGATTGCACAGAGGACATTTGAAAGTTTTATTATTGTAATTATTGGATTTTTTATTTTTGTTGTTACTGTCATTTTTATTTTCATTAGATTTTGTCATTGTAAGTAGGTTAGAATCGTGTTTGCAAGTCTCTGATTCTGTTAAGTTTCTTTTGTGTTCTTGTACAGTTTCTAATAAGTCAGCTCTGTTGCTAAGAAAATTAATAAAAATGTCTAAAGAAGGTGGATCAATAAGCGTGTTTCTATGTTCTTCCCATACCCTACGTGTAACACTGTCAAGTTTTTCTGCCATCATATGAATTACGAGGGTATCCCAATATTCAGTTGATTGACCTAAAGTTTTTAATGCACGAAGGTTTTTATTCGTGACGTCGATAAGATTGCGAATAGAAGAACAAGATTCACATTGGATACATTCAACGTTAAACAATGCATGAACATGATTATTTACGAGCAATCTTTTGTTGTCGTACCTACTACACAATAAATTCCAAGCGGACTCATAATTCTGAGCTCTAAAATCTAAATTATCAATTACTAGTAATGCACTATCTTTAAGAGAAGCACGAAGGTAGTGCAACTTATTAATGTTGTCAATGTCCGACCGTGAATGAATAAGTGAAATGTAAGTGTCTCTAAATTCTAGCCAGTGTTGATAGTGACCGTGGAAAACAGGTAAATTAATTTTTGGCAACCTTACACAACTATATTTAAAGCCACCTGCCTGTACATCCTCGATACCCGTTATGGAACCATCTCGAAGACTGCAAGACTGGGGGGGACGAGCACCGAGCAGACTCCGCGCCGTCGCCACCAGCTTATAATACTGGTTCTCAAACTGCTCACGCTCCTCGCTCTCGTCATCGGGGTTATCCAGCAACACCTCGATGTCGCACTGTAATTTGTCGAAATCCACATATAAGCTATCAAATTTATTAAATCTGGTCTCTAAATCTAAAAGTTGTAAGCTGCTAAGTTCGGTGCAACTTTTAAGCATGTGAAGGTAGTTGCTAAAAATTGTGAGCTTTGATTTCATACAGCTGCGTTTCTTAACGAGTTTTTCAACCTTCTCGTCAGCCATAGCGATAAATACACCAGTAGCAAACTTGCAAATAAACTAATGAGATAACAAACCAGTTTTTTAAAAGTAATGAGAAATGTAACTATAGCTAATGAGTTATAAATGAGTCGACGGTGCGAACAAAAGAACAGCTGATGCTAGGGTAACAAGTACGTCGCCGAGCGATCAGCTGTTATAGATAAGAAGCGAAGGAATTACGTAAACAGATGGTTAATATTATACCGTTATATTTTAGCTTAATAGGTAAGCAGAAGAGTGATTTTAGAGAAATGTAAGGCTATGAATAAGAATGATTGTCACTAAACGACTTAAATTGAAGATAAATGAAAGCACTCACTTGAATATAGCTGTTTAAACATATGAAATAAGACAAAGAAAAGGAATAATTATGGGATAAATTGGAACGAACTCACAGAATGTCTAAACCACCACAGGATAAACGATGATCTGCAATTTTTCGTTTTTCTTTGTCCGTTGGTGACTCGAACATTCGACGGGTCCGAAGTCCGCGCCGTTCGACCTCTGGATGACTTCTTCCTCTAGGCGTGTGCGGGTGCTACGCGATGTTTCTTGAACAGGACCTTGATGACTCCTGCAGGAACTGTAGCCGCTGAAGACCGCAACCGAAGAGCTTCGAGTTTGAAGATTATCTTCCGAGACCGTTATTTTCTCGTAAATAAGACGGCGAGATCCTTGAAGGACCAATGTTAGCGCGGGGAGCAATAAAAGAGTGGACTGTATTTTTAGGCAATGGTTTACTGCCGCTAATATTTACAATCTTAACTTTCCCGGACAAACAATAAGTTATTGAGAGGAGTATCGTCCGTCGCGGTGGAGTCCGTGGAAGCGAGTGGTCGTCGGGCCGAGCCGTGTCGCCGCCGCGCCGCGTCTCAACTCGCCGATGACGCGCTGATCACGCTGCCTACGCATGCAGACCGCGTGCAACGCGCTGTGTTGGGTTCGATTCCCAACAATGACAATGTATCCTTTGTTCGAGTTCGATCAAAAAGTTTTGAAAAGTGAGAGAAATGTGGAGGCACTCAAAAGACAACAAAAAAATAATCAATCAACCATTGATAATCATGCGGTATAGTGACTACTGTACCGTAGGTGGATCATCAGCACCGGAGCGTGGACAATAGGAAAAAAAGAAAGCTCAGCTGTGGGTGAAATCGAGAGGTGGATGATGATGATAGTAGCCATCAAGGATTTCTGTATGATGATTACATTCGCGTTACTAACTGGATTCTTACGTCACGTACAATAGTACATCACACCAATTGTTTCTAAAGATTACATGGCAAATTATTAATTAAATAGCTGCGCCCCGCAATTTCACCCACGTAAATGTCGATCCCGCGGGAATATTGGGATAAAAAGTAGCCTATATGTTAATCCAGGGTATTAGCTACCTCCATACAAAATGTTATAAAAATTGGTCCAGCCGTTTGAGTGTGAAGAAGTAACAAACAAGAAGTATTAGTGTGATGGTATCAACGATAGTGTTACTAGTGTTAAATAAATTAATATAAAGCTGTCAGGTGGAATAACACTACTGACATTAGAAACTTAATTAAATCAACATATTCGATTGACCTTATCTTTATTATGCAATTCGTTAGCTTATTTGTCTAATTGCCTTTCAAACTACCAATATCAATTTATGATCTTTCGCTTCACTGGTGATATAATATCATTGTCTACTGATTTATCTTGCTTATTAGCATTATTGATTGAATTGAATGGAATGTTGTTTGTCTGTTTTAGATAATATTTATGTTACTGAATTTATGATTGTTAGAAAGTCACCTTCGGTATTGTTTGTTACAACTTTACCTATTTGTCTATGCTTTTAGATTAAATTGAGGTCGTATTTTTTTATCTTAGTCACTTGATGAAAATGAAGCTACATACTATTAAAATTTTTATAAAAAAAAACTTATAACAGTGACATGCAGTCTCATTATATATACATTCAGAAATTCAAAGTTTATTTGAAATTTTGAATCTTAACAATGAATGCCTGTATTTTTTTGTTCGACCTAAACTATTTTGGTAAATGTCTATTTTTTAATATCATAATTAATTGATCGTCACTAAACGCTACCCGCTCCTCCTACGAACGAAATCTCACCCCAACATTATCATACGCTATCGCAGTCATCTCGGGCGACAATATACGATCAGTGACTTCGGACCAAATCTCCGTTAGAGATCACTTTGACTCGCACCGAATGATGGCATTAGATGATCTTATATTTATAGCCGAGGGACCAAGCAGGTCGTCTTGGAGGAATTTGTTCGTTAAAAGTTGTACTTATTCGGTTGAATGAAAGTTTTGTTTGGGTTCGATTTGAATAATTGTGTTAAGACAGGTTTTGAGACGTAGTAATAATATTTTTGTCTGTGATTGAAATTAGCTGCATGAGTAATAGTATTTGTAATGATTCATTAATCGGTCACAAAAAGACTGTGAACTAGAAGATGTTTTTTTTGTTAATTTGCCACCACGAACCAGCCCTTACGGTACGCGTCCAGGTCATCTCACCATCTCTTTCAATATCGGCCTCAATGATATAAAAAAAAAAATCGTCGATTAAACTGAAAAGATAGCTTCAAAACCCAAAAATGGTAAAATGTAGATCCATACGGCAAAATAAAAATGAATAAACTAAAAACTAAATAAGTTTTGCAAGTGTATGATCGTCGATAAGCTCAGGAACTTCTTAGGTACAAAGTATTTACTGATAAAATTAGTATATTTATGGTAATCTGAATGCCAGGACATGTTATTGCGGCTAATAGTCTACTGCAATGATAGCGCCTGGCGCTTCAAGATCTGATTAGATATTCTTACTGAATAATTATTAATCAGATAAATTATAGGTTGACAGGCAGATCATTCCATACAAGAAATCCAGGTATTCAAATAAGAATTTGTAGTTTCTTTTTCAATTAATTATAGAATCAGCATTGCCATCCAACGTGGTAATACTGCCAGCCTTTTGGTCATTGACAGCGATGCGAACGAATTTTTTTATGCCCAATGAGCTCCTTAATTTTTCTTAATTTTTATTAGTAGGTATAAACTTGTATATTATATTAGTGTTAGCTTGTATATTGTAATTAATTATTAGAAATTCAAGGCTTATTTATTACCGAATCAAAAATGGATCTTCCTCAAGGGTATTGGTAAATTTTGCCTGGTTCTTATCCTTCTATTTACTGCATCCATTAAACGACTTCCATTCAGGAGACGATCGATGGCGAAACAAAAACTTGTATCTGCAATATACTGCAAAGATGAAGACGTGATAAATCACAGAAGTGAACATGCTTTAACTGGTACCTACCTCGTTAAAAACACGTGCTTAGTTTTATAAAGTTCAGATCATCTAATATTGTATTTTAGAATAATTTACGTTATGTGGCTCAGACAGAATAGCTCTATTTTGCTGCTGGGAAAATTGTTCAGAACCAGTCATTGTTTTGGTGTTTATTAAATTGAATTATGATGGATCATCAATAGGTTACCTAATAAAGTTAAAACATAAACAATGTAATCACTACCACTACAGACTAATTAATTATAGATCAATAATTTAGCGATAAGACCGCCCATTGTAAAATTTGTACATTTAGATCTGTAATTTATATTGTGTACAGTCAACAAAGGAGTTAAGTATACAGGAGCGTCGGATATTGTTGAAGTTTACTAAGAAACCGATGGATATTCTCGAATAAAATTTTAGTTTATTAATAGAAAACAAACAGCTCATTTATTAAATTAAATTTCAGTCCAGAACATCCATCGGTTTCTTAGTAAACTTCAACTATATCCGACGCTCCTATATACTTAACTCCTTTGTTGACTGTACATGCTAAAGAGTTTTCTATTCTATTCAAATATAAATTGTTTTTCATAAGTGTTGCTCCGGTTTTAGCTGTTCATAAAAATAACTATAGTTTTCGTATTACTTTGTGTAAATTATTTCATCACCACTGCTCTCAAACTGGTGAAGGATAACATCGTAAGGAAACCGGCATGTCCTAGAACCAAAAATTCGAAGACATATGACATCCACCAACCCGCACTGGGCCCGCGTGGTGGATGACGGCCCACATCCTCTCACAGAGAGGAGGTCCGTGTCCCAGCAGTGGGAACATTATAGGCTGATTATGATTATGATTCGTAGGTGCAACTGTAGTTAGGTAAGCAACTTCAACATCACATCTGCGCTATTTACTCGATTCTTCTTTGCCGCTACCCTCGTCGCAACAGCTGGCGCCATAGCGGATCGGCAAATAAACTGTTTGCTCACAGATATTAAATTAGTTTTACGACAGCTTATTGTTCGAGTTTTTGTTAATTAATTGATATGTCATTTTGTTATTAACTTTGTCGCCTGTATGGGTTATTAATAAAGTAGCTATGAGCTCATAGAGTTTGTTTTGTTCTATGATTTGTTGGGTATTTGCTATATGATTAATCATCTGCAGTTTATAACTTAGGCGGTTTGCTTTCATACAAGATAGAGCTCTGTATTTTCCAATAAGAAACTTTTTAAGTTTGCAAGCAAAATAAACTAATTATAAGATTGTAATAAAGTTTAAAACCTCGTGCAAGCTTAAACTTCACTGTACTGAGTTGGTGGTGCATTTACGTGCAAATTCTTTCGGTCAAGAGAATTTTGGATTAGCTAGTCCTATTACGTGTAGGTATAGCTTTTTGTACAAGCTACTGACGATGCCTCCAACCGCTGCAGCCGCATTTTCACCAAAATTATTTCTCAATATTCTCTGACATCATTCTCAACTAACAAATTAGATAAAAACCCAACTTTTCATAACACCTCAAATTACATTATAACCCAGTTTTCCTGGGAACCAACCACACGTCAACAAACAGGGGTCAGACGTGTCGGCAAAACAGACGTCATTGTCTCAGTTGACGCGTTACTTAACGTCTATTTGCAAACCTTTTAGCGCCCTTCGACGTAAAGTTAGAACAAACATTTAGCCCTACGGTTTGGGTAGAATGTGCGTAATTCGCGATGTGGCACTGTTGTTGGAGGATTTCCGTGGGAGTGAAAATTTATGTCACCTACGCAAAATGAAAGTAGGACTGGGCGTGAGAGGACTGGTCTGGACTAATGCTTTGGTTAGCATTAGTCTAGACCAGTCCTCTCGTCAAAGTATCGTCAATTGAGTGTCGTTTTGGCGGGATTTTTAGATTTAGAAATCTCGCCAAAACGAGACTCAATTGACGATACTTTTGAAGCTCACAGAACGGAATATAGCTCACTTTGTAAAAGGTTACAGCCAGCTGGCAGTCAGTGCCAATGGACACAAAGTACCATGAAGAAAATTATATAATGGCCTGATACAAATATACGCTTAATTCGCAAGAATGTTATAAACCGTTTTTTGCAAAAAATACTCATAATATGACAATCTTGGAAAAACATTGATCCAATAAGACATAGAATATCCCTTGATGGATAAATTGAGTGAGAAGTTCGATCTAAAAATACAAGTAGGTAACATGGGTAACTACAGTTTTGAGCCGTGTGGGGTCGCACTTGGGGCCCCATGACCTGAGTTCATAGGGCCCGAGTGCGGGTCGCCTTTTTAAGGAAATTTCACACCGGCTGATCAACACTTCACGTGACCAGAGGGCCGGGTCGTTCTTTGGCCAAAGAATTAGCATTGCCATTCAACGTGGCGATGCTGCTAGTCTTTTGGGCACGTTTCCGGATGACAGCGATGCGGACGAGTACTTTGACGCCTAAATATATTTTTGTATTTGTATTTATTTATATAGTTAGTTAATTAGTCTTTTGATTTTGGTACCTAGTGTAAATATTTGGTAAAGAGATTATGAAATTATTTATCCATACTATCCCTATTAATATTATAAATTCGAAAGTAACTCTGTCTGTCTGTATGGCCACGGGCGGAAGCTAGTATATGTTTTTAGTACCCAGGTATAAAAGCATGTCGAAAGTTTGAATTTCTCTACGAATTCACAGAAAGTTATGCATAAGTAAAAGTAAACCAGAAAAGAACCAGATGATGATACACTTTAATAGGTACCTAATAATTTATTCCATGATTTGCATAAGAAGCCCAAGAGCCTCTTATAGTAAAGTGCGGTTCTCGTTCAAACATTATTACGATGATCTAAGTCAACACAATCTTGTGGTTTTGTTTGGCATACTTTCTTAAAACTAAAAGCAAAAACTGATCAAAGAGTTCTTATATTTATTATTTTAGATCCCAATACTAAAACTGTACACTTATGATACCGTTCAATCCTCACGATGAAGCAAACAAACAAACGTTTGGCATTTGAAGTATAGAGGCGTTTTTATTTTCTAAGCGTGATAGGTCAAACAGTGCTGTATGGTAGCAAGTGTTGGAGCCAACGTTGGTTATGGTCGGAGTGATTAGTGGGGAAAGATTGTCACTATTGTTGGTGCAAATGTTGGGTGGAAATACAACATTGCAAAAATCCAATATTACCAATATCTACACAGGAACCGGCTTAAGGCTCCTACAAACAGGCGCGACCCGCGATATAATCGCGCGCGATACAAAGGCGCCGCTCGTTGCGCGACTTCCGGTGCCTTTGTGTCGCGCGCGATTTTATCACGTGTCGCGCCTGTATGAAGGAGCCTTGATAAACGGTTTTTGATTCGGTTTTTTTTGTTTAACATATATCGATTCTCATTACGACTGCTGAGTTTCTCTAGCTAATTTAGTTTACCTTGTATAATCATTATTTCAATAAGCACAAAATAACCTTGAATACCTTTACATTTATTTTGTAATCCCATATACATGTAACTGTTGTTCCTGTAGCTTTAAAAAAAAGCGCATTAATGCGAAAATATTGCTTTGAACAACATGCCATAACGTGCACCAAATCAAACCATTGTTGTTACTAAACTAAATAAAAGCCATTACAAAAAGAAAGTCCATTGAATTTAACCCATCCTTTTGTTGTTAAAAAATCACGCTGCCTACATTTAAAATTTATAATAATTGACAATAATAGATGTAAAAAGTGTGACGAATTGAGTTGAGAGTTATTTATTAACCGTCAATGGGCCCCTTGAAAATGATGATGTGGCTTATTGATAAAAAATATATTTTTAAAATGCATCATAAACTACTGTTAGTGGTATAAAGTACCCTCATGCTGTAAAAAATATACGAGTGTCTTCAATTGAAGGTAAAATGCGGTTTTTATTGGCGTTATTGAATTCAATTTTATATTTAAATAGGAGTGGGAAATGCATTCAATGATACTATAAAAAACTATCATTTTATAAACGTTAAGCTTCTATATCGTACATAGTTTTATGGTTTCTTGTAATACTTTCAGCAGACACTGCAATTGTGTTAAAGTTTCCATCTTTACTGTGGCCAGTACAAAATAAACCCGAAAGACCATTCTCCATTTCCCCAGTTCCATTAACTTCTATTCCTATCCGTTTACCCTTAAATCTCAGCCACAGCGAGCAAACACTGTCAGGTCTCCATGTCAAACCTCAATACAATTAAGTCGACGCGCTAATCCTATTCACATCACTAGCCTTCCAACCATTAGCGACCAACCCTTTTTTCCACTATCACATCATCTAATTAATTAATACCGGTTTTTGTCTTACAATCCGTAACAGTCGTAAGTCTGTCATTCCTAGATTGGCGTTCGTCTCAAGACGATCCCGAACGCTCGCCCACACGACGTAATTAAGCTCGAAGCAAGCTTAATGCAATCATTCAGACGATAAACAGCTGTTCCCATTTGCATTTAAAATCGATATACTACTGCTGTTTACGTGTTAAGACGTACCTTGATTGACTTGACGTCCACTATTTTTATCTGTCGTTAAAGAGTTGTTACCATAAATCTTGGTGGTTTTATCGATGGTTTGGAAGGCTTGGTTTTATCAATAGGTCTTTAGCCTGTTCGAACGACAGCTTATGGAAATGTGTTAAACCTGTAGGAAACTTCAGATGAACTGTCGCATGGAAATGGTGTCATAATCATCTTGTCTGGCAAGCAGATTACAGTACAAACCAATTCAATCAATCTGCTCAGCCTTTTCCCTGCAGTCTAACTGGATGCAGCTGAATACCATTATTTTATACGGAGCGACCGCCTATCGGACCTCCACAACCCAGTTACTGGGTAACATGGTACGCGTTGTCAGACTTTCGGGCTTCTGACGACCCGTAACGATTGTCAAAGATCCAAGAATGGCAGCCAGGACCAACGGCTTAACGTGCTTTCCGAGGCACGGAGGGGTTTTGGTATGTAAAGATGGTCACCCTTCCGCGGACAGACCATGGCGAGCGTAGCTTAACCAGATTGATCGACCTGTGTGGCTGTTATTATTTAGCCAGTGCACACAAAATACATACCACAACACACAAAAGCATAATTACATGATATCAAATTACATGAATATTTAAGAAACAAGGTACCAAAATACAAAAAAATAAATAAATGAAGACATACTTAAAGAAATTAAGTGACACTATAAAGTACTTTAAATCAAAATAACGAATATACAAAGGGCGGTGTGTGTCTCAAGTTTGCACCAAATGGTAGTCCAGCTCAGCATGTGTCAGGCAAATTTACATGACGCTGATATTCTGCTGGTTCCCTGCAGTGACATACGGACGTCGAGCAGACGAGATAGATTGGCGTTGTGACAAAGCGTTATATAGATTATTCGGTTACACTTCATGAATTCTCTAGCTGCCTTTAATTTTCTTTTAAGAAGACAACATGTTGCTTACTCTACTCCATAAAACATTACGGAACATTTTGGTAAGGATGTCTTCGACAATGATTGTATTTCAACGGAAATCGATAATGCCTAAGCATGTGTCATGTACAGTAATAAAATAAATAACACTTTATAAATATTAACTAATATGAGACCCATTAACCGATAATGAGCCATTATAAATGCACAATTAGAATCTTTCAATGCGTAATAGTTAGTACTTAATTACTTATTATGCATGACGACGTATGTATTAGTTAATAGTACTTCCAGCGGAGTATTGTGTAAATATTAACGGTAAAAGGAAGTTATTCATAGGTAATTAATTCAAATGTGTGTATTAAAGACTATTGATTTTGTGATTTAAGTATGCCCGGATGAGACAGTTATTCAAAGATACGTTAAAACATGTTTCGTATCTAAAAATCAGTGGAGTGTTTCTAATCACAACTGGTACTTACAGATAAGAAAAACAGTATGAAACAAGAACAATAACTGGTTTGATACAACTTTCTATACTTAAAACAATATCAATAAAATAAAACTTATTTTTTCCTGCAAAGTAAGTAATCTAAACATCAGTGTTGTTTCAATAAGGGATGGGTATGGTATGGCTATTACAGCTAAGTCTCCTGTACTTTAAACTAGGAAAATCTTGTATCTTGAAGGACAGCAAAAATCAAAATATATTATTTATTTCTTATTATAATAAGGAAGAAATTATGTTTTGCTAATTAGGTTCCTTTTGGAAAAGACACGTAAAACAAATATGGCGAATTTTCTGAACTAAAAAATAACTAATCTAGTTTCATAAATTGAATCATATTTTTATCTTGAAGAATGATCACAGGTCATAATTGACAGTTGACATTTTCACAGATGATGTATTTCTGTAAGTTGCCGCTATAACAACAAATAATAAAAATAAAATAAAGTTGAAATTTAAAGGGAAAAAGAAACGTTTTTTTCGGCGTTTTATGCCTTGTTGTACGGAACCCTTCGTGTGCGAGTCCGACTCTACTAAAGAATACTTAGTTTAAAAAACCGGCCAAGTGGTTTTTTAAACTAAGTATTCTTTAGTCATTGAAATCAATATCAACTTTCACATAAAACCTACTCGAAAGCGACCAATCTATTTCAATTACGACTAAAAATCACACCATCATCCACACACGCCCGTATTCGGGTGCGATTTGTTCCGGAGCATGGCGAATGCGCCGGCGGCGGGCGGCGGCGCTGTCTCTGCGCTTGCGCAATGAATGACGTCGCCTCATTAGGCCGGAACAAACTCATGCGACCGTTTGCCCATAAGTGTGAACTTTGGGTGTTTTTAGGTGTACGAAGTGTGAATTTTATCACCGGTATTTCTTAGTAAACTTCCATAATGAAACGTGCTTGTGACGGTCAAATGAATGGCCATAATCTATGCGTCTGTTGTCATAACTGATGTTGGGACAAAATCATGTTAAATAACACTGGATTGGGTGGTCTTGTTAATAAACCAGTACAACCTGAGTGAAGGCTAATAGTAACCTGAGTGAAAAAGGAGTTGTTGAAAATGAATTGTATATTAAAAAAAAATACAGAACTGGTTGTGCTATAATACTATCTTTATTATTCGTTAAAATAATTTTACAGCGAAAAAATAAAAGAATAACTTGCTCATTAATTTCATTTTAGAAATTCTATTTGTTTCTCAAGACAGCAAGAAACAAGAAACAATACCACGTTCATGCTCACAGTTTTCGTAGTCAAACCATTCTCACTGCACTGACCCGATTCGGTATACCCAGATAATACGGCTCAGAGATACAGGAAGTGACTATGTCAGTACGGATTTGTGAAAATACTACAATAGAGATTCCATTGTTCCCTTTTCGTTGGCACATTTGTGAGACTCCAGCCAGGAAGGAAGCGAATTTTGAGGGGTCTCCCTTGTTTTGCCGAAAAGATTTTGCCAAATTATCACTTCCCAAACAATTTTCCGCATAATTTCATTTGCCGAATTATTACTAAGCAAAAAATCTCTTCACAAATAATTGTAACCCAAACCTAATGTTTGGCAAGTGAACGTTTAAACAATAACTTGTTTACCAACTAGTACTTTTACCAATTTTTATTTAGTCAAATATTTCAGTTGGAATAACTCATTTTACGCAAAATTACATTTGCCAAATATTTAGTATCGTCAGTTTTCGCAGTTTGACAAATTCTAAACAGGTAATAATAATATTAAGTATTCTGGTAGTATTTTTTGAAATAATTAATCTCGTCTAACTAGTTCAGTTTCGGGTAGACTTTTTTTCCATTTTTTTTTTTCTATATAATCTAGTCGTTTCTGGCACTCGCCGGCCGCTGCCGCGGCACCGCTCGCTTCGCTCGCTCGGCTCGTGCGTAGGAGGTCACAGTTTTAACCTAACCTAACCTAAGCATTTTTTTTTAATAATTAACCTCGTCTAACTTATTCGGTTCTCGATAGCCTGCTAAAAATAATCTCTTTTTTCCATATTTTTTTTTCTATATAATCTAGTCGTTTCTGGCACTCGCCGGCCGCTACCGCGGCACCGCTCGCTTCGCTCGCTCGGCTCGTGCGTAGGAGGTCACAGTTTTAACCTAACCTAAGCATTTTTTTTAAATAATTAACCTCGTCTAACTAATTCGGTTCTCGATAGCCTGTTAAAAATAATCTCTTTTTTCCATATTTTTTTCTATATAATTTAGTCGTTTCTGGCACTCGCCGGCCGCTGCCGCGGCACCGCTCGCTTCGCTCGCTCGGCTCGTGCGTAGGAGGTCACAGTTTTAACCTAACCTAACCTAAGCATTTTTTTTTTATAATTAACATCGTAACTAATTCGGTTCTCGATAATGTCCATTGCAAAAAATTAAAATAGTAAGTTACAAATATTTTGTATTAAATAAATGATTATTTTAAAATAAAATTGCATTTTTTAATTATTTAATTAACAAAAAAAAAATTCTCAAAAAATCTTATTTATGCCTTTATATTTTTTGTTATAACAAATCGTTTGACCAAACGTTTATTGTCTAAAGATTGTTTGCCGTAATAAATCATTTGATTAAAGACCAAATGCCTAAATGACATTATCCTTAATAATATTCTGCCAAGTAAAAATTCGACCAAATGAAAATGTGCATACTAAAATTATTCCAAACATTGCATTGGTATAATAAAAGGTTGCGAAAATTTGTTTGGGTAGTGAAATTTTGGCAAAATCTTTTCGGCAAAACGGCAGGCTCCCAATTTTGAGTAATAATGCACATCAATTTGTTTTAGTCTCAAAGCGTGCATGATTTGGGAACATTAGGATTTTCTGTTCTTCGAATGCTCTCAGGATTTGAAAGGGCTTTTATCGTAATTATTAACCCTTTCATGCGTAAGGGCACGACATCGTTAAGCGATCGATAAGGCTTAACCGTAATTGTTGTCTTCTTCCATGAAACAAGATGGTATGAACCTCATTGTGCCAATGCATCTCAAATAATAAATAACGACTGTTTTTATGCCATAAAATATTTTTCTTATATTCCTCATTATATGTACAGACAGCTACTATAAATAGATTTTTTACTTTATCGCTAAAGTATAAGGCTCAAAGTTGATTGGGAAAATTTTACAGTTTCGGGTAGCTTGATGTGCTGGCTTCTGTACCTACAATAGTTTATTTTGAATAGTAGATGTAGTAATTGACAACGTATCATTAATTTCAATAATGACTTGCTTTTTTATTTCCTGAAAATACAATGAACATTAATTTGGCATACCATATAAGGAATATTTTAATCATGAGGTCGTTAGTAATAAACTTATATTAATGGCCGTGATTTTTCCGTACTGCAGAATCTATATCTAACTAGTAAACTATTTTTTATAAAAGTCAGTTAGAGACGCCTTCTAATTGAATAGGACGGAACAGGAATCAAAGGGAATGATTGCGTTCCCCTAAAATTTCAAGGGGATGTATAGCAGAGGGTAGGATGCGATGCGTGGACGAATTCTTTTAGGGAGACATGCCACGGAGCTAAGAAATACTCAAAAATTTCCATAGCCTATATAATGCTAAATATTAAACAAAACTGAGAGAGATAGTAGTCATTGGTGGCCTATCCCCGACTTACGAGTTGTAGGTCGTGAGTTCGAACCCAGACAGGCACTTTATTTTGTGTATTTCATTTCATCATCTCTGCTGTCAAAACGATGAAAAAACATCGTGAGGAAATGTGTCCTAGAACCAAAAAATCGGAGACATGTAACATCCACCAACCCGTACTTGGTTACGGTAACAGTGTCGCGAGTTCAATGGTTTTTTCCCATCTCGAAAAATGTCCAACGCGCCTAAAGAAGCTTTCACTTAATATTAAAAATTATTAATATTAAAAATTTGTTTTTTTCATATGAAAATAACAAATTTTTAATATGCCATGAGATTCCGGTAGACTTATAATAGCAAAATGATAATAATAGTAACAAATAAATTACGAAATCTAAAGTGCATTTCAAAATGATTGCAACAATAACATCTAACTTTGGAAACGTTTTATTTTTATCAATGAACAGAAACACTGATGCAACATTACATCGTGTAGGACATACATCTTATTCTATATTGCAAGTTTCATCAAGAATTTTGCAACTTTTAAAATATTAGAAGTCTATAAAATATAGCGTTAATAAAACTGCTAAAGTTAGGACGTTGATGTTTGCAATTTCACAACGTTTAAATGAATATAACTACATATGAATCATATACCTTCATACTGCGGCTAAGGCCAAAGTATTTGATGTTCAGTCAAGAGTTAACAAATTTAAGACAATTAAATAATAGAGCGGTAATCAAGGCCATTCAAGACATACTTTTGTGACTTGAATTAAGTTATTATCATCATCCTCAGCCTGCAGCAGTCCACTGCTGGACATAGGCCTCTCCTATCGCACGCCATTCAAATCGATTTTTGGCAACTCTCATCAAGCTTCGATCAGCCATCCTGCGTAGATCGTTGCGCCACCTATTCTGAGGGCGTCCTACC
The DNA here is from genome assembly GCA_948474745.1 of Oligia latruncula. NCBI lineage: Eukaryota > Metazoa > Arthropoda > Insecta > Lepidoptera > Noctuidae > Oligia > Oligia latruncula. The sequence goes on from OX419694.1 coordinate 7,228,530, forward strand.
TTACCTTTGCCAATTCGCGGTCTCCACTCAAGAACACGTCTACCGTCAACTTTCAACATATTATACTTTCGTAGCTCCGTAACAGTTTACAACCAAACATCGTGGGTGAGATTCCGCTGCAGTAATGTCATTGCTAAGATTGTGGGTAAAATTGCTTCATGTAATTTGTGGACGGGGGCTCGGCAGATCCATCTTGTGATGTCAGGGTGCAAGGTGCAGGGGATCGTGCTTTCGTTAATAAGTTAGGTTCTAGAGATTGAGGTAATTGGCTGGAAAACCATTGGCATTTAGCGACCGAAGGAATTTGGTGAAAGTTTCGTCTTTTGTTTTAGATTTGACCTCAAGGTTGAGATTGATTTTTATTAAAGGAGTTGTAAGTTTTTCACACTATTTTATTTTGGCTCTAGTCTTTTCATAATGTTACTCAATTATTTATTTCTAGATATTTTTAGAATTTTAGAAAGAAACATTTTTTTTGCAATATTACAATTGCAACTTTTCGTTTCCTTGCTTTTGTAAGAAACCAATGGTATCTTTACATGAGATTTTGCATTTACGACATTTGTCAGGCTGAGTACCTGTTATAGCACTGAGTATCACCACACTTCGATACTCACCAATTTTATGGCGGGGCGTTATGCACACCTATACGAATATTCATCGATAAGTAAATCAACTGTATCTCGACTTTTAGTCCCACGTAACTTTCTAAGAAGTAACTATATAAAATATTCGATTAGAATCTTGAAAGGGAAAGAGTATACAAGTAGTTACATTTCATCATTATCTCCGCACATGTTAAAAGGGTTGCTATGAACAGAAATGGAAGCCACTTCAAAGCGCTCCCACCGACAAAGTAAACACTTATTTTATACATGGCCGTTTTTATGGGAACACGGCTTTGTTTATGAAACGATACCAAATTTTAGGTGGAATCATTCAATACAGAATTTGGGTTAATTTTCAGAGTGACCTCCTTGAAGATATAGTTTCCTAGTACTTCGGGTTATCTGATTTCACTAATTGGTTTTCTTAAGTTCATTTATCAGCGCTTCTCCTCCACGTATAATATGCGCACAGCCAAAGTGTGGAACTCTCTGCCAGAGTCTGTGTTCCCTTCCACATTTAACCCGTCTGCCTTCAAAGCAAGAGTGAACAGGCCTCTTCTTGGCAAGCTCGTTCCATCATAGACCTCATCTATCGCTTTCCATCAGGCGTGATCGAGGTCAAGTGCAGGTCTATTCAGCAATAAAAACCAAAACATATTTAGGTACAGCTTCATGTTTAAACAGAAATAAACTAAACAATTATGTACCACTATGTTTTAATAGTTCATTTGCCGTCTTTAATCGTGTGTATGAAATTAGATTTTCAATCGTAAAATAAGTTTATGAAAGTAAAGTACATACCATCAAATGTGTATGTGGGAACAAATTACATAAAACTCATATAAATATCTTACTAAAATTTAAGCACTGTTAAGACATGGGAATGAAAACTACCAATAAAAGTTATGTTATCCCAAATAAAGTCTTGTAAAACTTTATTTCAATAACATGCAATATTGAAACCAGAATACAATGCTATTATGTCGTTCTTAAGATATTTAATAGACCAAAAGTGTCCATAAAATAGTGTATCGAATGCTGCGCTCAAATTTTTTGCAGCAATCGGCGAGCCCACGCGTTTATTAATATCCCCTTAAATATTCTGATCCATTGTAAGTCCTCGCGTATGGACATTTCAACTTTTTACGGTGCTACCAAACAAAGCTTATTTTCGAGTGTTATAAGAAACAGGACGGTTTATTTAGCCATTGTTGGTGAACCATTTATCTCTTTAATTTATGGGGTACCGTCGCGAATCGTGGACATATTTGTGTTGAAGTCAGCAGCTCACGCAGTTGCATTGTTATGCGTAGGTAGCTGTTTAGAGCATAAAACCAAAAAAGGTTTTAAGTTTAACACATTTTATTTTTAAACATAAAATATGAACTGAAATACTTTTCGCGTTTGCTTTCCAAAGGTGATCTGTATTTGACTTATTCATGAAGCGAAAAAATATGCTACGGTCTGGCTACTCTTGTTATTTGATTAATTATTACTCAAAGCCTTATTTCAAATTCAAATACATTTTTAGTTTTGTGAATGTTAATGAAATAATAATTAATTAGCATAGAATTTTAGGCAAAAAACTGATATTAATAAGAACTCATTTTGATTAGCTAAGTAAGTAAACTATGCATAAATAAAAATCTGTGAATACATGATTAAAAATACATTAAAAAAGAAACATTTGCTGCTGTGAGTGATCCTCAAAAGGCTTTCGATGGGATGCAAAAATGAATGATGAATGAAAGCACGGTCCTTCAAAACGTCACCAAAAATTTAACCAACCACGATGTTATTGTCGTATTCCCAGAAATTACGCATTCTAGACTTCTGTCCTTGTTCGCAGCGGGTGCCATTTTGTAGATATAGTGTACCACAGCACAACTACTGGCCTCCAGGATTCGTTACACACCGTAACATTATTAACCATTGTTTGAGCTTCGTTATGCACAAAGTAATTTTCTCTGGTTGAATTGTTGCACTTGTGGTGCACGGTAATAAAAACATTTATCAAGCTCATTCGGCGGGAGTAGGTGTTAACTTGTTGAACAAAGACCACCTCGGCTGCTTGCCTTTGCCTCTGCTACTGTTTATTAACAATTAGCCGGACGTGACTCATTGCTATGATACTCAAATTGTCTCGTTTTTGTGGTCTTGTGTGTAGTTGTGTTTACTTGGATGGGCAAAGTCATACATTGCGCCTACGCTAACATCGTTGTAGTCTTCCGTGTTGCTCCCAGTGAAGTATAGGCTACCATGCCCCTTTTAATGAGTAGCATAGCAGTTTTTATTTTATCAAGTACCTACCTGGTACTTGTTGACAAGCCTACGCTGTCGTCCCATACCTACTGTAATCTGGAAACATTGTAAAAGCCAATTATTTTTTAAAAGAGTATCTAACCGTGGAGTTTCTTGCCGGTTCTTCTCCATAGGAAACGACCAATTGGAACCCTGGACCTAGCTTCTGACGTTTTATAAGTGCCCATGTAGGTTTATGTGAAATAAAATTTTTGTTTTTTTTTTTTTTGAGCAGAATAGCGATAAAATACAAAACTGAGAGGATTAACAAGACCTTTCAGCCCACTTCAGGTTTTCTTCTGAGCTCTCAGCGCTAGTAAAACCATAATCAAGCGCCAACCTTTACAGAGAACAAAAATATCGCATAGACAAATACTAAACGGCTATTTATTTTAGCTGACTATTTTAAAGATCCACAGCTAAACACTATCGGTGTTTAGCTCATCAGCCTATTGCAGTCCACTGCTGGACATAGGCCTCCCCTAATGAGCGCCATAGCGTCCTGTCCCCCTGGAGGGGGACTTATGAGTTGTAAATCGTGGATTCAAACCCAGGAAGGCGCTTTACTTTGTGTAAATAATTTCATCACTACTGCTCTCAAAACGGTGAAGGAAAACATTTTGACGAAACCGGCATATGCGTCCAAGAATCAAAAATTCAAAGACATGTGACATCTATCAACCCGCGCTGGGTCCGCGAAATTAGATTACAGATATCGAACCCCGGCGGCAGGCATTTTACTTTGTTCATCACCACTGCTCTCAAAACGGTGAAGGAAAACATCGTGAGGAAACCGGCATGTCCTAGAACCAAAATTCGAAGACATGTGACCTCTACTATCCCGCATTGGGCCCGTGTGGTAGATTATAGCCTACTCCATCTCGAAGAGAGTAGGCCTGTGTCCTGTGCAGTGGGAACATTGTAGGCTGATTATTCATTACCCTTCAGGACCCTGTATTGAAACGTTATTACCAACAAGTTCACAAGCATTACCATTCCGTTCGCTTTAGTGTCTTTATCCTTCTCAGTTAAGTGTTAAGGCATGCTATTTTGGAATGTTTCTCTGTTGGTCATATTAGTTTAACTGAACCAAAATTAGAATCTTAATAACTTTCTGTCGCTTTTATGATACTTTAGCGACTTGTACTGTTATGCTTGGTAATTTTCTGAGCTGAATATGTTTTTAGGCAGGCACAAAATAATTATGAAACCGTCAAGTTAGTTGTTAAGAAAACTCCAGAACGACTAGATATATCCAGCATTCTAATCCTTTACTACATAGATAAGCATTACCTACTTGTGGAAATTAATAGAACTATTTCTACATCTCGTACACAGTCATTAGTACTGTTTTCGACCGTCAAATTCTCCAAAGGTATTGAGGTTTTATTCATTTTGACTTTATATACTTGTACTCAAATGCCTACTGTGTTATGTACTGATAACTTCTGAACATTACACACACACACATATTGACAATTCAGGGCATGTTAGTTTACGCATCAGTAATGCGAACACACTTAATCTGGTGATAGCGATGGATATCTTCGTAATTGGAGCAATACATGTGTAACCAGAAACTCATTGAACCATTTCACATATTTCAGATTGTAGGAGATCCTGATAATAAAACTTGTGATCAATTTAAATGTCTTTAAGTGTACAATATAGTGGGGCTATCTCGACGGTGAGGCAGCAGGGTGTGAATGTGGAGCTGTAGCGCAACCTATGTCCCATCTCCTACCCAGACGATCTCTGTAAAAATCTCACCGTGAAAACTTAGGCGAAGTGTGCTGTCAATAGTGTCAATCCCTAATCTGCATTCGCGATTTATTTGCCAAAAATATAAACAAATATGAGTTTATGGAAAAATTGCTTTAATTCCTACAGTTCAGTTTACGCTACAACTTGAAACATTTTTACAGCTTTTTCAATAGTGTTAGTCACTCTGAAATCAACTTAATTACCATTAAAATAAAGTTGATATTTGTTTAAAAATAACATCAATTTGAAACATAAGTTTGAATAGATTTTAGCATCAGGTTAAATGACAATTCACTTTAAGATCACCGCTGCCCTCTGTGCCCAAAATGCACCTCTGCGCTGCTATCGACGAAGCCGTGGACGTGGCGAAGTTTTGAACCAACTGAACACTGTCGTGCCATCGACACAACGAACAGAAGAACAGTGTATAATTGCTTGCAAAATAAAATCTTTTTTTTTTTTTTTTTTTTTTTTTTTGCTAGCCTATGCTGTCCCACTGCTGGGCAAAGGCCTCCCCCAAATCCTTCCAGGTACTCTTTTCCCGCGCCACCTCGAACCAGCCCAATAAAATCTTACGAAATTAATTTCTAACATTTCGCATTTAGCAGTACCAAAGATGACCTCACATTCAACATAAACCGCGATTAATTTCTGAACTGCAATTTGAAATAAAGAAACTTTACGATCGCACTGGGTAATTCACCTACTTTCTTAGCTAGGCATTAAGACGGGCCAATAAAAGTGAATGCACTAAACGTAACATAAGTCTCTTGGCAATTACACCGGTCACGCCTGTATAACTTTTAATTAATCGGTGAATTACACACGTATAAGTACTTTATTCGAGTATCGGAGCTGTTGGCACTGAAGCTTGTCGCGTACTGGTTTACGATAGCGCGTTTCCATTGAAGTTTGTTAAACGATACGCTATGTAATAATGTATGCTTCTGGACCCCCGTCATCTGTTTTGACTTGAGCAGTAACTCATACAGGACTAGCAGCGCCTCGCGGTTTCAATCACATAACTGTCGATGCCGTGGGCATATCGGGATAAAAACTATCCTTTGTCCGTCCCCGGGATGCAATCTATCTCACGGCCAAATTTTATCGAAATCCGTTCAGTGCTTTAGGCGTGAAAAGTTAACATACAGACTGACAGAGTTACTTTCGAATTTATAATATTAGTTTGCATAGAACAGACATTGCACATCTTAAATCGTATCTTTATATATAGTGATAGTCAAATGCGAGCCCATCAATAATTATAAAACTTCACGTACTATGATCAGCCTGGAACGAAGATGATTTGAAGGCAGTAGAGTCAATATCTTGAACTATACTTACATGTCACTCTCACTCCGTCATGAGTGCAATCCAATGACACTATATGAAAATTTTGATTTGGATTCCAATGTCGCACGACACGGCAAAAACGCTAATGCAAAGACCCTTTTCCCGTACCGTACCACAGTGGAACTCAAACCAATAACTTTCAGTGTGCAGTTAGTACGTGTCGATGATAGCTTGTTACAAGCTATGTCAATGACAGCTTCATTACAAGCTATGTCAATGACGGCTTCATTCTATGACTCAACTCTCAATTCACGAATTTTAATGTGTTTTTACGTCTAACCGGACTGCGTTGCGTTGGCGCAACTGATGTACGCACTGATTTCTGAGTTTCCGATGTAGGTTTTATGGCTGGATTGTAGTAGGACAATGTAAGCATTCACGGTCATATCCTGTAACTGATTGTTAGTCATGATAGCTGTAAAATGTCAGGTTTTATTAAGAGCATTTACGTCGGACGGCATGGCATTTTATACAAACTTTCATGCCCTTGTTTTTCGAAATGATAGATACAAAGGTCTAAAAAGTTACTTGAACATTTTCGAAATTAGACCGATTTTAAATTTTCCATAGAAACAGAGATTTCCAGTTATCTTTATTTCAATATTATATATAACATTTCGAAAATGTTCTCCCTTAAATTGGCAGAGTGAAGCCGGCTGGACGTGGATAAAAACTAAATTTTGTAAGCGAGTATACTGAAAATTGACTCATGGTGGCAAAAACAAAATTTTGATGAATTATTGTTCTGCCAATTAAAGGGTTAAGTAACTTAGTAAGTTAGTTGTGTTTACAGTGTTGTTCCTATTAAATCTTTTTTTTTGCCTATTGGTCTCAATTATTTTTTATAGTGGCGAGAATATGTTTTGGACTAAGCTTACAGTCTCGACCGTTTCTTTCTTCAATTTATCTATTAGATTACAAAATAAGTTAGTACCTACCTATTCCCAAAAATTTTAGTCACATCATGTTTCTTTTTAAGATGAATTTTAGACAATTTTGAAAAGAGATATAACTTTATATGTTGATAGAAAACTCCATTTCTACAATATTACAAAATTCTGCTACAAAATGTTTAATAGTTTCTTCAAACCATTATCAATTACTTACATCGATTCGTTCGAGACTACAATTACGAAGGAATGTTTATTAACAGTAATAGCTGACCTTTAGGTAGTATTTGAAGTAAACATACACCTGGTAAAATGTGAAATAGACAGACTTTCTTAATAAAATTCCAAACCTAAATGTCAACAAAATACACCTGATAATAAATAAGCATTTGACTCCTGTAATACAGTTAATATTAACGCAGGAGCCAGGGAATTCATTAATATGGATACACACTACACAGCTTGTGTGAGGTGAGGGGCTCGTGGCAAAGTAATAACAGCTGCACGGGTCGATCGATCAAGTTAAGCTAAGATTGCCGCGGTCGATCCGTGGATGGGTGATCACCTTTACATACCGAGACCCTCCTGTGCCTCAGAAAGCACGTCACGCCGTTGGTCCCGCCTGTCATTCTTGAACCTTTGACAGTCGTTATGGGTCGTCAGAAGCCCGTAAGTCTGACAACCAGTCTTACCAAGGGGTATTACCCAGGAACTGGGTTGTGGGACTGTGATGTGAAATACTGGTATTCACCTGCATGCGGTTAGACTGGACGCTGACCCAAACATAGTTGGGAAAAGGGTAGGCAGATGATGATAAAGCTGTTTCAAGAAATAAAACTATTATTATTATTTGGACTGATTTTGTAAACGCACGACAAAATCTTAGGCTTAAAAAAAGCCTAAGATTTCGTCGTGCGTTCTTTCTGAAAACTAGGTGACCCGCAGACGTTGTCCTGTTTTTGATTCGAAAGACACGTGGCGCCATCTACTATCATAATACCGTTATTGTTGTTTTCCTCGGGAACAGCACTTTTTTTCGGGATGCAGTTTTTCAGGATGATCGGTTCAGTGGTTTAGGCGTGAAAAGGTAACAAACAAACTTACTTTCGCATTTAATATTAATATAATTAATTGCAAGAAAGAGCGGAAATGAATGCTAAAGTTTTGTAGGTGCTAGGAACTCATAAATCATAATCTAAGTACCAGAATCACTATTGAAACCATGGTAGCTAGGTTTTATAGCCTAGTAATATTTGTTACCGTGCCTAGTTAAACTAGCTTTTAATCAACAAGGTACAATGTTTTACTGCACTCATGTAGTTAATTAGCTCTGTTGATCCGGAAATTAAAAGTCGTCAAATGTGAGTGGAACAATGACGGAATTTACCTTGGCAATAAACAACTTAAGAATTTTGTTCGAAAAGTTTAATATATGTAACTAGCAGCGCCCCGCGGTTTCACCCACATAAGTGTCGATCCCGTGGGAATATCGGGATAAAAACTATCCTATGTCCTTCCCCGGGATGAAATCTATCTCTCTGCCAAATTTTATCGAAATCCGTTCAGTGGTTTAGGCGTGAAAAGGTACCATACAGACAGACAAACGGACAGAAAGAAAGACAGACAGAGTTAGTTACGAATTTATAATATTAGTATGGATAGATGTTTGAATTCCAGTGACCGTAACTAATGGGATAAATTGCAGATCTATTATTTCTAAATGTCAGCCTTACCTGAAGGTGTACCTATACCTACGCTATTCGATAAAACACTATTGACAGTAATCACAAAAATCATTCAGGCTGGATATTGGTTATGGGATTACAAATACCAATACCTACAAATATGTTTTATTGTTGAACATAATGTAGGTTAGGTATAGATGTTGTAATTTTTAAAGAAGTCTAGCCGTCATTGGCGTACAAATATTATGGTATTATTTTAAGGTACAAACATGCTGATTATAACAAATAATTATCAAACGATTATCTGCACACATTATTAAATAATTGTAATTCAAATTGTCGACACAATAAAAAAAAGGCTGTAATTACGTATTACGATAAGGCGCTTTGCAGATGGAGCAACTATTGCAGCAACTGGCAACTAGCTGTTTACTTACATCTGGGGCTATTTGGTTGTAGCAACTGGCAACAACCAAGGAAAATTTCAAAAAGTTGATAGTTGCCTCAACTAAAGTTGCTCCAACTGCAAAGCGCCTAAGTCCGCTATTAGTGGCTGTATGATCCAGCTTGTAATGGCGGAGGTTGGTTTTACTATCACCAGCTTGATCTACAGATCATAAATAATTGTGTCGTGTTGTGACACGCCAGTTATGTTTAAGTCCCATGTTATAGGGGGCACAAATTCAGGCTCCAGGCTGCTGCTGAGAAATCTGACGGGAAAACCCAATACCTAACATTTTACCCGAGTTGAGAGCAGCAGTACCTAACTGTAGCGCTAGTGACAAGACCAATAAGGGAGCGGAATAACTATGAATACAGTGCAGTTTTAAAAAGAAGCTTTCAGCTCTGCTCATCTTTTGCATGCAGAATTGCAGCACCAACCATTTCGCTTCTAAGATATAAAACAGTCACGGCAAACCATCACGACAGTATAAAGTTAGATTAAGTAAAATTCACATTCAGTATTTTGTGCTGCGATGCAAATCACATTTCTGACTATTGTGTCTCGCGAGTCGTGGACCGGCCATTATAATATTTAAATTTTATAATATTTAACTTTTCTGTGAGCTTGCGAGGTTGTGGGCGGACCTGTGGTTTTAGATACAAGTATGTCGTGAAGCTTAATGGGTTGTTTGAAGTGGAATTTGCTACTTTGTAAGTTGGGCTGCATTTAAGTGTTTCTGTTTTCTAATTCACCTCTGGGTTATTCTTGACTATTTGTTATTAAACCGCGGGGATGTTTTTGGTCATACTCTACAAAGATGAGTGTGACAAAAAACATGATTTTGTCTCGATACTTTGTGTTTGTTTTTCAGTAGCAGCCTGGAGTCTGGATACAAATCTAGACTCCTGCGGTTCGAGGCTCCATGTCCGTAACTTTAAGAACGTTCACAATCTGATCTCAGCCTCAAACTGTCAAAAATACCTCTAATTTCCCTACATTTTTGACAAGTTTTTGATATTGATTGTCGCTGAGATGAGATTGCGACTAATATTAATGAAAAATTATTTTTATTTCTTAAACAGGTTTGTACAAACACTTTTACACGTCAATCATGTTTTAAAAAACTAGATGAGGTCGGCGTTTCCTATCTGAATACTCTGAGAAGAAAGGCCGAAACAAACTCAGAGGTCTCTTTTAAAGTCCAGATATAATCTTGATTGACTAGATTTTGAACGTTTTTAATCAGGGGAATTGGCCTTCAGGCTGCTAATGAAAATTCCCGATTGATGGCATTAGGCTCGCTCCTATACCCTCCTCGACTTAAATATAACTTACTAGCAGCGTCCCGCGGTTTCACCCGCATAAGTGTCGATCCCGTGGGAATATCGGGATAAAATATGTCCTATGTCCTTCCCCGGGATGCAATATATTTCTCTGCCAAATTTTATCGAAATCCGTTCAGTGGTTTAGGCGTGAAAGGTAACAGACCGACAGACAGACAGACAGATAGACAGACAGACAGAGTTATTTTCGAATTTATAATATTAGTATGGAGGGGTACACTATAAGTACACTTTTTTTTATTGCTGAATGGGCCCGCTCTTGACCTCGATCACGCCTGATGGAAAGCGATGAATGAGGTCTATTGATGGAACGAGCGTACCCAGAAGATGCCTAAGGCACTTCCACGCATCGACGAATCACAGCAGGCTGCTTGACGCCGGACTCCGGTGGGAGGGTGGTCACAAACCAGGCGGGCGTTAGCCCTACCATCGCAAGGGAAAAAATGGCCAGTCAAATATAGTAGCAATAGTGTTGGGTGTGATTGTCCAGGATGCGCCGAACGCTCGGTTCTGTTGAGCAACTGGCGGAACAAACTGCGCTACACCAGGAGGCTTCTTCATGCATCCCAAAAACTAGAGGCTAGTCCTTCGGGGAATACAGGTGTGTTGTTATGTTATTTCAATGGTCACTTCCTTAGTATGCACTATAAGCTGTTGAAATATTCCTTCCTTTACATCGTGTATCTCAAACCGCAGCCGTTTGTGTCGATTCATTTATAGTTTAAACCAGCCATAAAGCTAAAAACATAATTAACAGCTACTAAGAGAAAACATTTTGATTACCACTCCGCCACTACTTTATTACTTCTACTCCTGCACCAGGAAATATATGGTCAACAGAATAAATAAAAACAGCCGTTTTACTTATTAGGTTTACACGTTTCTGTTAAGGCTCTCCGCAGACAGGTGCGATGCAATGGTATGACGCGACTCTGTTGGAACAATTTCTATGAAAACTTTCTTTTTCTTTTTTTGCTTTTTTTGCCGTTACCTGTGCGTTTGATGACCTTATTTATGACTGTGTCCGTGAGTGCAGGTCACGTAGCTAATTTTGGACTAAACATATAGCTATAAACTTACCAATTAATACGTTAAGAAGAAAATGGAAATTGTTCTACTGGACTTGCGTCGCGCCTGTCTGCGGGAGCCTTTAAGCGGCCGACTCCGGGCGTGAACCAAGCGCCTTTCCGGCCAAAGGCACCATTCAACCAGCAATTCATTTATTCCTAATGTAAATGTTATAGAAAATTTATGTAAATTCATATTATTACATTACGCCCGATAGCAATTTACTGACTGTATAAATATGAATGCCGCATACCGAGTGGATATTTACGCGTCTAATAAGAAGTAAACTCTTTTGTTACATTGTCGAATTGTAGAAAGTCTCATGTGTGATATAAATGATTTTTATTCCAATGTCGTTTATCATAGGTAATTTGTTTCTTTTGTGATGTTTTATTGCCACCGGAGTTTATAAATTTGTCTCTGTAGCGTACTTTGTATGGGATTTAACAGATATAAGATATTTACTGTATGGTTTGCTTATGATGCAAATCGACCCTTCCGTTGGGACAGGCAAACAAGTTGCAGTGGATACTTGTCTTACGAAAGGTGAGGATATTGTTAACAGTGAAGTCCCGGTTGCCACTATAAGCATACAATAGGATTTGTGCTCAACAGTAAGTGAAAAATTATCAAAAGAAAAAAAAAACAATGGTACTCCGGGAGTGCCGACAGAAGTGAAAGAAAAACAAAACACAAACATAATATTTTGCCATCACATACAACATATCGGATATAAATTAAAACCGAGTACATCCCGAGGACAGCCGAACACATCCGAAGCGGGTATTTTTTTAATCGTCTTATAAACAATGCACGCGCGGTGGCGTTTACGGTAACGGTAGCGCGAGTTCAATGGTTTTTAGGGTTCCGTACCCAAAGGGTAAAAACGGAACCCTATTACTAAGACTTCGCTGTCCGTCCGTCCGTCCGTCCGTCCGTCCGTCCGTCCATCCGTCCGTCTGTCTGTCACCAGGCTGTATCTCAAGAACCGCGGTAGCTAGACAGTTGAAATTTTCACAGATGATGTATTTCTGTTGCCGCTATAACAACAAATACTAAAAACAAAATAAAATAAATATTTAAGGGGGGCTCCCATACAACAAACGTGTTTTTTTCGGCGTTTTTGCCTTGTGGTACGGAACCCTTCGTGTGCGAGTCCGACTCGCACTTGGCCAGTTTTTCCCATATCAAAAAAATGACCAACGCGCAATTCAATAACAATGATTAGTAGAAACTAGTCGAAAGATTCAAAGGTCAGGAGACAGTGTAGTTATCTATCAAATTAATAGGGTATATTATTAGGCAAAAGCAAATAGTGCCGACTGTAAACATGAGATAATACCAACTATAGACGTTATAATGAACTTTGTAATAAGTAATGCAAACATTGATTATGTACAAGTGTCAAAATATTTATCTTTAGATTATTCGTTGTAATTATGAAGAAATTGTAAGCGTTAATATTTATTTTCCACAAGTACGATGTACATAAATAATGAATCAAATGCGTATAATAATTTAGGTAGTACCTATAATAAAATATTAAAATCCCCGAGACGGAGAGAGGAAAATTATCAAAAATTTACAAAAGCATATCCGGTGCTGAAGGCTGAAAAGATTGAAACTTCATACGCATAGGTAGGATACAAAGGTTTAAAAAGTTACAGAAGAACATTTTCGAAAAATAGTGTTGCAGCCAAATTAGACCGATTTTAAATTTTCCATAGAAACAGGGATTTCCAGTTATCTTTTTTAAAATAAGACATTTCGAAAATGTTCTTAAAGTAACTTTTTAGACCTTTGTATCCTGCTTATGCGTATGAAGTTTCATTAAAATCGGTTCATTAATTTCGAAAAACAAGGGCTTGAAAGTTTGTATGAAATGCCGAACGACGACGTAAACGCTCTTATCCCTGTGGGGTACGGACCTCGGTTTAAGGCGTCGCTGGGGGAGGGCAGCAAGGGACATACTGGATCGGATTATGGTGTTCCTAACAATTGTTACACATTCATTTACCAACTTCAATCCACATCAACGCTATTAACTTGAAGATACGTTACAGAATTCCCAAAATAATATTGATGAAACATTATTTTCGTAAAAAATAAAATACTTTTTTAGCTGACACAAACAATCTCTTAGGCGAGTTTAATATCCGACATAATGTAGACAAACAGACTTGATTGATGATGTTTTGATAAAGGTCAACGTTTCAGGGTTACGTTTTTACGAGGTTTTGTAGGAGTTTATAAATAGGTAATAAGTTTTGTGAATGTTTTTCAGCTGTTTTTGTTAGCTTTCAATAATTTTAATATGAACAAAATTACGGAGGGGTAGGACATGATGAGGTGTTTGAAATCTTTACTGGTCATAAAGCTCGTTTCTAGGTCATTATTAGGTCTTAAGATTGTGTCTGTAGGTCTGTCTGTAGCATTCTACAGTCAAAATCTTTACTTTCACTATTGTAAAAGCAAAGATTTTTTCTCAAACTGTCAATGTGTCCCTAGTATTAGCACCTTAATTGCGTAACACACTATCAGTCTCAATCTGAATCATTTTGAAGGATATTGCTAATCCATTGCTTCATAAGTTCGAAAAATGTGTCTGCTTAGCAACGTAAATAACGCAATGAATGTTGTTGAACTGTCTACTAAATGAAACCCATTGCTACTGATAGTGTGTTAGGCAATTACCCCGCAGGTGGAATGAAAGCTCACTTCAAACTCACGTCACGTAAGTTTTCACGGAGAGTTTTTTACACATTCAGAAGCGGTATGGGCATTATTAGCTACAGAAACCTTTACGCACATCATTTCGGGTGGGAGAATAGTCAGCCTGGTCCCGAGTTTGTTTATTTTTCTTATAATAGTCGTTTTAAAATCGTACAAAAGTTAAAGAGGCAATTGAGTGGGAGGCTACGTAACGGAGGCATTTCAATTGAATAGTTATGTAAATAAAATAAACGACGATAGTTTCCAAATTATAAATTCGAACACGAATTATCCAATTATGTTGAAGCAATTTCGGGTTATCAGAAGATTACCAACAATTTCAACAGAATTAATATGATGTTTTCGTCTAGCGGTCGTTGATGTCTGAGGAGAAGACTAGTCGATGAATTCTGTACCACACGTGAAACTCACTTCACCTAAGTTTACACGATGAGATTTTTACAGAATATGCGGGTTGGGTTCGACTTCCTACAATGATTTCAAAGTAAGGATACGCCCGTCTGAACATTTTACATAGAAGTTCTTCGTTCGAAATTCGAAGTTCGCGCGCACCACTGTCAACTGAGTCGCGTTGGCCCTAAAACCGTCATTTTAGGGCCAGCGCGTTGGTGCCATTTAGTCGCGCCGTTAGCCCGGTCCTTACGCTAGTAATATATATGTCAATGACTTCCTAGTATAATTTTATTGTGTTATTGGCTGATAGAAAGTGATCAAAAGCAGCCGAAAAGATTAGAATTAAGTTCACCCACGACGCCCACTACATTGTAGAACAAATGCCTAACGAAATAAGAACAATGAAGACCTTTCAAAATAAGAGTTCACTTAAGTTCATTTGTTTTGGTCATTGTTATCTCACTCACGATTTTTCCGCGAATTGATATGAATGTTACAACACACATGGCGACTTTGTAATGATTCTACTTGGTTTACTTTGTCTGGTAAGACACACGTGATAATTTAATTGAGTGAACGTTGATATAATAAAGTATACTGCGTAGAAGCAAATTGCAAAATTTTTGATAGAAGATTTTCCATGCGATTGCAGAGTTAACTAAAATTCGAAAAACAATCAATCTCTGGTTTTACCTTTCTACAGACATACCCATAGACACAATCTTAAGACCTAACGATGAAGACCTATTCAATTATTATTAGAGATCGAATATTCGGAGGCATATTTACCTAAAGTGAATTTTTGCTATGAAAGTATGCTTCCAATACTTTCATAGCAAAAATTCACTTTAGGCTTCTTAAAATATTTTTTCTTTAAAAAAATCCCAGAATGCCAGGAACACCGGGAATGCCCGCATAACTGGTCGGGTGTGAATATGCATCCGAATATCCGATCTCTAATTATTATTAAAGATTATGCTGACCAGTAAAGATTTCAAATACCTACATCACCATGTTCTATCCTTATTTATTTATTTACCATTTATTTTCTTTCCTTGTTTTCAAAATTAATTGCACTAATATTATAAAGACGAAAGTTTGTGTGTTTATATGTTTGTTACTTCTTCACGCTCAAACGGCTGAACCAATTTTGATAAAAAATAATTGTATGGAGGTAGCTGACACCCTGGATTAACATGTAGGCCACTTTTTCTTCCGATATTCCCAGGGGATCGACACTTATGCGGGTGAAACCGCGGGGCGCAGCTATAGTATAAAATAATAGAGAATGTATTAAAATAATTGAGAGCTTACAAAAACAGCTGAAAAACATTCGTAAAACCTATTACCTATTTACAAATTCCTATAAACCTTGTAAAAACGTAACCCTGAAACGTTGACCTTGAACTGTACCTAAGTTAGCACGGTGTGATTTTTACTAAATACGTAGTTAAGCAGTTCCTTTTCTCAATAACAAAAGAAGACCTAACATATTCTTACGTTGAACAAGTTACGATAATAAGATGAGGTATGCCCGAAGCACTATAGCCTAGATTCAGATCTCCTACCAACCATGCCAGCTTTCTTTTTCACCAAACGAGAGAGAACAGGAGAAAACAGTCATGATAATTGAACATTCTCTTGCTATAAGACCTAAAAAACATCGTAAAACAGTACCGTATGCAAATAGTATTAACAAATATAAGAAAACGTTACAACGTACGTTTCTCACGGTACTATAGTTACGGAGTAAGTAGTACACAGTGATAACAAAGTCGGTGTGGCGGTGTGTTTGAAACCACGTGTTGCACATGCTCTTATTACCAAAACAATGTTTGTAGCCTCATTTATATGTACCAAAGTAGGAGTAAGTAGAGGCTTTGGTACCAAAGCATTCATTGGTAAATATATAAAGGCAGTTGAAATTGCTGGTTTGATATTGTTTTCATGGAAACTACTGATTATGTTACTTTGTTGATTCCTTGAAAATTTCACATAGTTCTGACCTATCAGGGACGAGCTGGTACATGTGCCACACCAGGGGCCGTATTCTCTATAAGTATGAAACAATGAACAAAACCGAAATCGAGCCGAAATCGAACCGAACCGAATCGAAATGAACGCAAGGTAGACGTGAGGAAACCGGCCTGTCCTAGAACACAACAAACAAACAAACAAAACATTCGAAACATTCGAAGACATGTGACATCTAGCAACCCGCACTGGGCCCGCATGGTGGATGACTCTCTCTGGAAGAGAGGAGGCCTGTGTCCCAGCAGTGGGAACATACAAAACTCAAGTATTTGACATGTTCCTTTTGTTTCTCCATAAGCCCACTAATAAACAAACACGCCCCTTACAAATACTAATCTAATATAGAGCGAAATAAGATTAGGATCAAACAAATCAATTCGATTTGTTAAGTAAATGAGTGGTCACCCGTATAACCGTACGAATGACGTAGATAGGACCGCATTAATAAAGTTCCCCCCATAACCGACGCCATTGTCTCTGAACAGATAAAGCAATTTATTTAATTAAAACACCCACAAGCATAGGGCTATACATTGAGATAAATAATGCAGCTATTAAGAATTCTAAGTTAGGAGCATGGGACAGTTTTGAAGTTTTAATTTTGTTAACTTTGAAATAACACTTTTTGAAAAAAAAATGCTCACGAATTGTGTATTTTTTTTTGGATTTGCCGACGTAATTACTCTGTTTTGATAATAATGAAATTTCATCTATCTATTATTAATATTCAACCCACACTAGCTGTGTTTAAAATCGCTGTAACAATGATCAGCAATAATTTTACATCTATACTTACCATATTATTAGCCCGAAAATCTAACAACCAGTCTTACCAAGGGGTACCCAGTAACTGGGTTGTGGAGGTCAGATAGGGAGTCGGTATTCAGCTGCATCCGGTTAGACTGGAAGCCGACCCCAACGTAGTTGGGAACAAGCTAGGCAGATGATGACTTACTATATTATTTAATATTAATTATCTATCTTTATATTTGTTTTTGTTTGTGTGTTGGTTTGAACGCGCTAATCTCTGAAACTACCAGCCGGATTTAAAAAAATATTTTTGCATTTGATAAGCCTAATTCTTTAGGAAAGTTTGAGGTATATGGTATATGTATTTCACATCACACTACAACCCTTAGGAGCCGAGAAAAAATGCAGAAAGAACGCTAAGACAAAACAAGGTAACGGGGCACAGCTATAGGATATTATATTTTATATTCAAACAAGAAATTTCACGCGGACGAAGTCGCGCAGAGAAGCTAGTAGTTAAAAAAGTGAACACTGTTTTAAAAATCGATCGATTTCCTTGTACTTATTTCTTGAAAACTATGGCAGATAGTACCTACACTGCATCTTAAAACAAAATTGCCAACCAATATGTACATAGTTACAGGTAAATGCCTAACCGATACTAATTGGTTACTTAGAGTAAATAGCATCGCATTCAATCAGTCTCCCAGTCGAAGCACCGAGCAGGTACGCAATCACTGTCTAATTAGAATCGATCAAGAATTAACATTTCCGTTATATTGACATTCGCATCTATAATTATTGTTTAAAGAGATGTCAGAGGAATACAGTGTTCCAAACTCGATTTTGTTAAAACATCTTTTTTTTTACTTTTTCATACGATTTTTTAGATGTATGGCTAGATACTGGCACTGGCTGGTATTGACTGTACCTACCTAAGTTAATTTTGGAAATCGATAAAAGATTGACGGTAAGGTTTAAGGTTACTGTAAGTTCAAAAGCTTTCAAACTCCATGTCTAACTTCAAGTTCACGTCAAATAGATTTTGATGTTAAAATTGCAATAAAAATTTATAGTTTTACATAAATGCAACCATCAATCCTAAGTTAAAGGCAGCGATTTCGTTGTTTTTCATTATCCAATTGCAATAGCATGATAACGAGGTTCGCGTGAATACCATCGATTAATGTTATACCTCCGCACCAAGTTCAACAACTGTCTGAATTCGAATCTACTCGAAAATAAAATCGATATTTTATTTTCGGGTAGATTCGATTGAAATAGGTATACGTTCTAAATTCCCATCACTAATTCAGAGACAGAACCACCAGAGTCGATAATTATAGCCTTTGACTGCTTAAACAAACATAACGTTAAACGAAATTTTAATAGCTTGCTGTCTTACTTCTAAATGGTATTTTAAAATAAATTATAGACTTCAGACTTGTATACTAAGAATCAATTAATATACTGATGCCATGAACTGACCGTGTCCGTTGGCGCAATTCTTCATAGGTTCTCCAAGTTATGACTTATGTTATGAGTCAGTCAAACCTTTTTGTTTCAAAGAATTCGCGGAATAAATGCATACTATTAGTAGAGGTATCAATTATGGTGTCCGAATGTCTGTCAGTATACAATTTGTGTTGACCCAAAACAATGAAAAGGATTGAATACGAATCAATGGATTCCAATGATAAGTTATGACAGGGTTTATGGAAATTAATCAATTATATAATGCAGTTTTTGTGTTTATTAACTTTTTGCATCGATGCAGCGGTGCATCAAAGGATCAAATCTGAATATATATATAATTGAGTTAAGTTTGTAAATTACAAATTATGAACAAGTTTTTGGACAGATTTTTGTATAATATTAGTGATCAACAATAACTCAAAGGGGGTTGTAATACAATAAAAAGTCCTATCTAGTGGTATTACGTCGGATATGACATTTACGAATGTTTGGAGAATTGCTGTCAAAACGATTACTTCTAAATCCTAACCGGTTTGCGTAAACGAACTTACCAAAACAGTTTCCACGTTAATTGGAATTCGATTTGTCCAAATTCAGGGGTGAGTAGAGGTTATTGGATTTCCTCTTCTCACCCTTTGCTTTGTGAGGCTTGAAAAATCAATGGTGAGCTGTTACAACCCTCTCATACTTGGGTTAGTCATCCAAAACATGATTCGATTTCAAGAATTCACTTACGCATAGCTTCACGAAAGGATTTTGAGGAGCTGCTTTTAAACTTTGATGTTGGATTAGCAGTTCTGCGTGGCTCCGCCTATGTGCTTTGAATTATTTTATATTAAAACTAGCTGTGCCCACGGTTTCATCCGCATAAGTCTCGATCCCGTGAAAATATCGGGATAAAAATTATCCTATGTCCTAATCTAGGTCATGGGCTACCTACCCATGTGCTAAACATCTAAATCCGTTCAGCAGTTTTAGCGTGAAAGTGTAACAAACATACATAGTATAAAACAAAGTCGCCAAAATGTCTGTAACCGCATACTTAACTTCCGAATGACTGCACCAAATCGGATAATTCTTTTTTGTCGCGTTCGGTAAAGCCAGGACAAGGTTTGTATGATAGAAAACTACGGAAATTCGAAAAAAAATTGGTGCCAAGCTGGGCCGGGCCGTTACCCGCTAGTCTTAAATAAAAAGAAGCCATTTTGATTACATAATTTCACCAATATTTTAAAATTTAAAGATTGCATGATTGGTCGTAATTCAATCATATCAATAATCATATCATATCATATTCTTTATCGGTGAGGTGGGGTAGTAGGTACTTACAAACTCAACTAACCGATCCAGGATATCCTCTAGCGCACCCTAAATGCGCAGTACCCACGTAGTTCTATATTGCAAACTCTTAATAAATAACAAAATATCAAACAGTTGATAAAGACTATTCATCAGCCGTTATAATTCCAGCCGACAGAGTATTTTTTCAAAACATTACTTGGTAATACAAAAATATCTACCCAAGGGATGTCTCATGTGGATTCCCAATTTTAACATGATTGATCTGAAGCGACATGATTGAGTAACAAAAAGAAATAATATTTCATCACTGGACCCTGGGGACTGCTTGCCAGGACGATAAAAAATAGCCTACGTTTTTTATGATAAAAATTCCCTCGATCCCAAAGATTGAGTTGATCTCACAAACAAGTTAATAAGGAAGTCTAAAAATGGTTAAAAATAGGTAACTCAGATGACAGAAAATGGTAAAGTTTACTTTTTTAATAGAATTCTTTATGACCCCCTAACAAAACCAGTAGGTATAAGCTGGCATCTTAACATAACATCATACATAATCAGCCTGTAATGTTCCCACTGCTGGGACACAGGCCTCCTCTCGGTGAGAGGTAGTGGGCCGTAATCCACCATGCGGGCCCAGTGCGGGTTGGTAGATGTCACATGTCTTCGAATTTTTGGTTCTAGGACATGCCGGTTTTCTCACGATTTTTATCTTCACCGTTTGCTACTGGCTTGAAAGCTGGCTTCAAATTCTATTGAAATTCCGTACTACGCTAGACCAGCTTAAGGCAAATCACTGTATATTTAAAATCGAGCCACATAGATGTAAGTAGCTATATGAACACATGAATGCAATAAAGAGTTTGAGTTAGCTCCACACGCACTTTTTTGTCTAACATGAAAATATTTCATGTATGCATGCGAACTTTCTGACCCTAAATACCAACAAAAACTAGAACATAATGCTGTACATTTAAAACGAAAACCAATAACGTGCGCAACAAAAAATCTCCGTTACTTTTTATACAAACATACCTCTCCTTACATGAGTACCAACTTCGTTTTTAAAGCGTACAATCTTCACATCACTGTGTAGTGCCTAATTGTAGATGTAAGGCTGTACAACGCCTTATTTGTATGTTTATCGATACAAAGTGTACTATTATGAGTCATAATCTTAAGTGGATTTGCACAATCATGGCCTAAACGTTGTCCAAACATGTAATTTTGGCGAATAAAAACAAACAAGTTGTATTAGAACTAACTTAATGAATATAATGATGTTGGGAAATCGTTGCTTGTTCCTTTATTGGGTAAAAAGTTTGATGTTTTTTTATTCTGTTCATAGATTTGAAAGAGCTTTAAATTAGTGCTTAGATGTTTTTTATGCTTTCAGGTGCTTCATTGTTCAATGTCAATTCTGGGAAAATGTTGCAGGTGAGTAGATTTATGTCCGTTGCATGGGAATTTACGACAATCGACCTCTGTAGGTATCCATACTAATATTATAAATTCGAAAGTAACTCTGTCTGTCTGTCTGTTACCTTTTCACGCCTAAACCACAGAACGGATTTCGATAAAATTTGGCAGAGAGATAGATTGCATCCCGGGGAAGAACATAGGATAGTTTTTTTCCCGATATTCCTACGGGATCGACATTTATGCGGGTGAAACCGCGGGGCACTGCTAGTATTTTATAAAAACGGTAAACGTAAGGTCCCTCAGGCTAGGCGAAGCGACGATCTTCGCAGAATGGCTGGTAGGAGATGGATGAGAGTTGCCGAAAATCGAGTTGAATGGCGTGCAATAGGTGAGGCTTATGTCCAGCAGTGGACTGCTATAGGCTGATGCTGATGATGTTTTATAATCTATCTAATGTTTTTTAAGCTAATGCTATTTGTATACACTGTTAGTGTACCTACCTACCTTTACATATATAAACTAAAACATATTCAAAATTAAAGTGACTTTTCGTGCGGTTTTCACCATAATTTAGATGACAAAATTAAAAAAAAAAATGTCTAACCAGTTTTTGTTTACCGTAATCTTCGGCAAAGGTATTGAATTAATTAATTTTATCATAGAATCATAACTTTAACACCCACTTAAGATATTAAACCAAACAACAACCAAACCTCCGTATTATTTATTAATTAACATAAGTAAACCACATGCGTGTACATCGCTCGTCAGAACATGTCCACACTGCGTTCATTAACTAAGTGCTATTATCATCAATGCTATATTAATCGTCAATTTTATTATCAAAATTATTGTTTCTCACAGCAATAAAAACCGTTCAATGTTCAGTCACAATTCCATGTGGCGCTTCATTTAATTTAATTGATCCTATCAATGTAATTGCTTCATTCGATTTTAAACTTTCACATTGAAAGCCTGACGATTCTAATGTGTCCAATAAAGATTATGTGTACCTTCTAATTTCACTAAACAATTATTTAACAAGCTTCCAAAGTTTAATGAGTTTATATTTTTTATATCTAATTCGGCAATTAAATAACAAGGCTTGTATGGCCCTTTTTAATATTTGTTTTCCAGACATCTTATAAACTAGTAACTGCTAGTGGCTTCGCTCGCGTGGTTGTCGAGAATTATCCTACGGGAACGTGCTACGGGGACAAAAAGTAGTATAATATGTTCTTCCCCAGGATGCTATCTCTTTGCCAAATTTTATCAAAATCCGTGTGGTTTAGGTGGAAACAAAATGAAAAATTTTGAAAAAATCCACCAACGACTGTTAAATGTAATTGGAAAAGGATAAAATAATTTAAAAACCCCCGACTTAAAGAATTTATCTAACGAGAGTAAAACAGATAAATACATATGGCAGTCGGGGGACCTCTTAGAATACAAGGTGTTCCACAGAACGGTCCCCCGACTTCCATATATGAATTTATCTGCCTGTGTCCCAGCAGTGGGAACACTGAAGGCTGATTATGTATGG
The DNA here is from genome assembly GCA_948474745.1 of Oligia latruncula. Taxonomy (NCBI): domain Eukaryota; kingdom Metazoa; phylum Arthropoda; class Insecta; order Lepidoptera; family Noctuidae; genus Oligia; species Oligia latruncula. Next base: position 7,251,637 of record OX419694.1, read on the forward strand.
ATATGGATTAAAGTCGCTTTTCGTGTCTGTCTGTGTGACCGCGTTGTACTTCTAAACTACGCAACGGATATTGATGCGGTTTTCAACAATACTTAGAGAATTTCTTCCGAAAGGATTATGTGTTAATAGACATAGAATACATTACTATTAAACATACATGTAATGACAAAATCTCCATGTTTTATCATGTTGTAAAAACCATTCGAAGACGGGGCTGGTCACTTAGTTACTGATAAAATATACACCGTTATTTTGAAGGGTTTGTTGGTTGTTTAACAAAAACTTGGTGTAATTATGCTGTTTCTTTTTATTGGTGGTAATAATGTATTGTTTACAATGCTCTGTTGTTGATGAGTTGTAACTGTTATGGCTGTAAGTTGTAAAACCAACCCTTCAGTCATTAAGCGAATGTAAATATTTATTTGTGTTGTTGTAGTTGGTTTGTGGATAATTTTGGTCATCCATACAAATACAAATAAAATTAAAGTGTCTGGTTGTAATGTCAAAATAACTGCTTTTTACTAAATGCATAAGAAAGTATTTACGTTTCGTAAGTATTATGTTTGTCTGTCTGTTTGTTCCGGTTTATCTCCGAAACGGCTGGACAGATTTTCTGACAGATAGCTGATGTTATAAGGAGTAACTTAATCTACATTTATTTTAGAAAAATAATTAGGTAGTACCTAAAGAGACATAATTATGTTTGTTTTCCGACAGCAACGCGAACTGAACTGCGGCCACAGCTAGTGTACATAATATAAACTGTATTTAATAATGATGTTCATCTATACTAATATTATAAAGAGGTTAAGTTTGTGTGGTTGGGGGGTTTGGGGGGAGTTGGGGGTCGCTGATCTCTGGACCTACTGAACCGATTTTGAAAATTCTTCTTCCAATAGAAAGCCACATTATTTGTGTCATCGGCTATTTATTATTATTATTTATATATATGAATATCTTAGAAGATATCAGAGATTTAAAAAGCGGGGGCGGAGCGGCTGGCGGGGCGGTACGAAGTTCGCCGGGTCAGCTAGTAAACTATTTAGTGGGAACTTATCACTATTTAATTATGCATTATTTAAATCGTTTAATCCTCCTAATAAGCATTATTCAAATCATTCTTTCGTCACGATTTTGAAATCATCATAATCGCTTAGTATGCTTGTTTGTACTACATTAGTACCTAATACTATTAAAGGTCATAGCACACGTATCAAATCGGAAAGGGATCGGCACCGTATCGCCTTTCGCCTCGCCGTCAAACAGGCGTCAACCTAACGTAAGCACGTAACCAAAGCGGATCAGAAGCTCCGATACGTCTACTCGGCTACGGCTAGGCGACGCCGCGCTTACGGCTCGCCGACTGCTGGTTGATGGTGCAGCAGGCAGGCCGGAGGGGTGAGAGGGGCAAGGGTTGACGAAGAGACTTAAGCTCGGGTACGGAGTGACGTAAGCGCGGGGACGACGAGCCGTAAGCGCGGGGACGACGAGCCGTAACGCACCGCACGGTGATTCGCGAGCTTGTCCCGAGGCGAGGCGATTAAGTTACGATTCCGATTAGTGTGCGTTGCAGTAGGGAGTTTCATACAAAGAATAGAATATAATATAGCCCGGCTCGAGCCGTTCTTATATATAATAATATATAAGAACGGCTCGAGTTCAAAGTCAAAGTCAAATCATTTATTTCAAATAGGCATATTAAAGGCACTTTTGAACGTGAAAGTAAATACGGTGACGATCTCTTTCCGGTTTGATACGTGTGCTATGAACTTTATACTTACTCAATTTAGGTTACCTATGACACCTCAGCTAACAACTTTGCCCATTAGGTACCTTTACCTGTACTTCTCAGTAACACAAGCACTAACACCTGCACTTAGAAATTGGAGACATTATTATGTATCCAGTTTCGATTGCGCTCACTTCATAGGAACTAGCGAAGCGACAGTTCTTAAGAACTGAATGCGACACTTGTAGTTATTAACTACATAATTTGAACAGGTATGGCTAGGTATGTAAATGATCTAAAATGTCTACGTCATGTGTTATTTAAATATTAACCACTAGCTGCGCCCTGCGTTTTCCGCGTAAATGTCGACCCAGGAGGAATATCGGGATAAAAAGTGGCCTATATGTTAATCCAGGGTTTCAGCTACCTCCATACAAAATTTTATCAAAATTGGGCCAGCCGTTTGTGCGTGAAGAAGTAACAAACACACACACACACTCACAAACTTTCGCCTCTATAATATTAGTGTTTTGACTTTGGTTTATTCTTCCTAGGGAGTTGGTAGATTTGGTAAGATAAAAAGGACGCCTTGATTACAAAAAGAAAACAATTTTTCTTTTTTTTCGAAAAGTAAGTAAGTTTCAAGGAAACGCTGGCGTGGTGATTTACATGCGTTTACGGGAGATTAGCCAGAGAAGGCAGCACAGAAGGAACAGTGGAAAGTTATTGGGGAAAACTTTTTCCAGCAGCAAAAAAAAGTATTTAGAATTCTAATGATTAGAGATTCATCTCTGTCTCTCGAATTATGTATACATCTTCCTACATTTGTTTTTAAAATAAATGTTTTGTAGTCAGCAATCCGATAAAGAGGTAATCACATTATGTGAACTGGAGCATTGCCAAGAAAAGTAAAATGTAATAACAATTAATTATTAGAAAACATCTCCATGATACCTAGTTTGGATGAATAAAGCATGAACTATTGGAGAATTGTATTGTTTTGCACATAAATCACTTACCCTGCAAGCATCTTAAAATGGTCAACTTGTAGTATATGATCTGGGAATCAAAGCGGAATACTGAGAATTAATTATTTTGGATACTTTCTCTGTCATTTCCCTACTAACGTCTAACTCTCTACTCAGCGTGCAGGGAAATCTAATCATGGTTTATCAATCGAACCACGTCAATCGTCCTGTCAAAGCAAGCAAAGCTGGTGCACAGAAAAGTATTGGATAGAAATCTTTAAAAATCTGATGGCGATAACGTGCTAAATAAAATATACCGACACCATTACGTCATGAAGCTTCAAACGACTCCACAAGAAGCATTGAAACGTCAGAATTCCTAAATAAAACTAACTTTACATAAATTGGCGACGGTGTGTGGCTCAACAGAAAACAATTCTTCTGAACAAGCTTTCTAAATTTAAACAATAACCCAATTCTTCAGTGGTCATGGGCCCATAAATTTGAATGCACTCAAAGAGAACGAGTCCATATGTCACTGCTAAAAGCCCTTCAACAGTAAAATAAACAATATTTTGCTACCGTCTTTTATAATTGAAGGTAAGTAACAGATGGGAACAATAGATTCTTAGGTTTCGTAACCCTATTATGTTTTTGGGAGAAAACAAATGATGGAGTAAAAACATGAGTATAACAATGAGTTTTGGTAGCTGTTGTCCGGTTTCTGTAGAATAAAATAATAAGGGGCTACTGGGGCTACCGGTTGTATATTGTCGTCGTTTTGAGCCCCGTTGAGCTTTACTTGAAGTGATTGCCCACTGGGATGTAGATTCCAAGAATGCTGCGTTCGCATTCTGTTTCGGTTTTGTTTCTTCCTTATGTTGGGCCTGTTCTATTCTGGTTGTATAGAGAAGCGTGAAAATCTTACTTCAATATTTATTTTTGTTGATGTGTACAAAATTGCATGAAATTGTGTCATTGCATATTAGAAATTTTATTTATAGCTCTCTTATTGTCTTGTAACATCTTAATTTAACCAATTTTGCTATTTCTAGCGCGGACCAGGGTTTACTTTAGTTTACTTTACTTTTGTCTGAGTCATCATCTTCTTTTATCAGTTTATAATCTGTCATAGTTGTGTAATCGTCTCTCAGGTCACAAACCATAAGTTGTCATGTGATTATAGAATAGAATAGAATATGTACACCATTTAAATCATCATCATATATATCATCATCATCATCATTATCATTTTCATTATTTATCATTATGATATATGATCATTATCATATATCATTTTGTATAAATACTTGATAAATTATTAAACAGTTTATTGTTCAGATTCAGCTTGCCTCTTGGTATGATCAGTTTTCTAAAACAATCTCAGGCTTCTTAATAATATTGAAATCTACAGATAACTATCATGATGTGTGTACGTGGCCAGTTGCTGGTTATATCATTTTGTTTTTAGATTCCAAGCAATGCAGCTGAGACATTATATTTCATCTTAACATAATGACGGAAACAATAATATTCCGCAAATCGTCCCACTGACTCGTATAGCACCTAATTATAGACTCGATATATTTTTCTGAATTCGACAGCTAATCACAAATCTCCATTGTATTCACAACTCAACACAAAGGAATAACACGGCAGAAAAACATCAGGTATATCGAGTATCAATGCGCAATTTATCTTTTGTGGGGACGAAATGCGACATAGTATCTATTACCTACTGCCAGGACAACATAGAAATTGCATTCAAAACGCAAACGAATATTTTCAAATACAATAGTCCTTGGACAAAAAAAAAATCCCGGACAATTGCCTTTGTAACTCGAATACTGATCGTTATCGGAGTTCGAACAGCTTATCTGTGTCGCAGAGGAGCCGATCGCATACTAATCTGTGATTATACAACTACCTAATAAGTTTCCCTTCAATTACACCGTAGACTGTGAGTAAAATTGAATATTCAATACGGTATAAAGGGACCCGCTTAGATTATTTCTTTGTTATTGAACAGAGTACTTAAACGTTTAATTGATGAAGAAAGTGCGTATTATTTATTCAGTGAATGCAAATTTAATTATGAAGCAACTAAATATTGCTCTATGTGTGGCGCACATACGTTAAATTGCCAACTATAATTAAGTCCAAACATGGGTATCACCGTCACTAGACACAATTTTGTTCAATATATTAACTCTGTCGTCAAGTTTCGTCAAGAAAACTTAGAAGATCCTGCACGTTTGCAAACAGATGAGCAGAATCATAAACAGCAATCATAAATCACAAAGGTTACATTGCTACGGAAACCTTGGCATTGGTTGGAAGCACGTACAGTTCAATAACTGGTTAGATTTCACCACACAAAGATATGTGTTTAAGTAGTTAAGGAATTACTATTCATGGTGGCATTAGGAGTATTACAAGACAATGTCGCTATTGAACAATTTTGTCTTGATCAATTCAATGCGATTTTCAGTCTTAGCAATAAAATCAGTCCTGCTTATGAGAAGAGGTTGAAACAAATGAATGATGATAATAGAATGAATTTGTTATAATGATGGGAAGTGGTTATTGGACTTCCTCCTCCTCAAGTTGTACTCCTCATTACTGAGGGTCGTGATCCTCCCTTGAAAACATCTTTTCCCTGACGATGTTTCGCCACCTCTGTCTATCCCTGGCCAGGTGAAGCGGTGATCATGGAATTTCGTGTCAAGAGAAGAGCTTATCTGGTCGGAGCATCGCAAAGGGCTGCGACCTCTTGGTCGTTTACCATCCACCTTGCCGGTAACCATTTGTTGAATATTGTTATTGTATTATTATTGTTGATTGTTGTGTGTATTGTTATTGTGTTGTATTGTTGTTAGTTGTTGTTGTATTGTTATCTGCTGTTTGTTGTTGTTGTTCGTTGTTGATTTTTGGGGTAAGATTTTTTAGGCCCGTCAAAATGATACCATGTGGTAAATTCATTACATATGAATCAGTTTTATTCATAGGTTTTATTCAAAGATAGTCTTCAAAATACATTTTAAATAAACATTGAAGTTGCCTCGCTGTACCGACTTATCAAGGATATTTTTTGTTAAATAAATTGGAATGTCTCGTAAGATCCCCGACAGTGACAGATAGATCACAGATGGTTGCACAATAGTATCATAATAAGAAAGACATGATCCTAAGAAAATATTCACGAGATTCCATAGCAGATTGATATTTTATAATATCTTCGTTTCTGGACCGTATCGTATGTATTTTTAGGGATAAACTCATCTGAATAGAAATTTATAGATAACAATATAAATTCGGGTAAACTTCACAGAAAAATCTATGAAAAGATTTTTTTTAGAACACAGAACTTGATAGAATACATTTTAGGCGTGATTTCTAAATTTTACAGCTCGTGCCTGCTGTCGGTTGACCCACTGGAATCGCCAAACATAATAGAAAATAATTAAGCGAAACAGGCTAGCGCATCGTGAAATCCGCAAGGCCGTAGACGAGTATCGATCGAAAATCAATTTCAAGGACTCCGACTATTGAGATAATCATAAATGATACCATGTCCGCAAAACGTATTGAACTTGAAGGTGTGATCAATCAACCGTGACCACATAAATCGCAAGAGACTATTAAAAACCTCTTGAGGCTGCAGAAAACATTGCCATTGAAATAAAACGTCAAAATGCACTTTGATCGACGGCGCTTCCTATTCATCTAAACGGTAGGTGTGGCGTCACCATGCATCGTCAAGATACGACGATTTAAATAAAAATCTAATTGTTAACATTTCTAACGGACTCTTTGTTGGATAGCGAGCAAGTTTCACGGTAGGTTACGAACGCTCGCTCGGAAATTCTGCAGCTGTCAACTATATTTCGGACCGCGACAGCTAGCCTTTGTGCTCGCACAGATACGACTTCATATAAATGTAGTTTATGTGAAATACACAAAAAAGAATGAACCTCTCAAGAACTAAGTCTCACGAAAAAAAATCTTCGTCTATTGTCAAATGTTCTACACAATATACGTTGGTCGTATCGTTGGCGCATTAAAAAGTATTCATGCGGTATTTTAAAAGTCCACCCATGGCATTGTGTTAAATCGCAAGGATCTTGACACTTCTATATTTGTCATCTTTTCTGAATCGATTTTAAATTCACCAAGTTTCGTTTCGGTCTTTCCTGTCTTTATATTCGAGCGTCCGACATTGTGAAGCAACATAACTGAAAACAGGTTATCCATTGGTCACAATTAAAGAAGCGTAAAAACAATTGCGAAAGTGTTAATGAACTACAGGTAATCATTGGAGTTCTGTCATGGTTTGATTCGGCGGCTATTCTTGTTATGGTTGATGGTACTGGGGAAATAAAATCATGGTTTCTATCATAGACCGTAACGGACCGATGCATTGTCTCAATCAGACGGCAATGAGCATCGAGTACAATGACCGCACTTGCTAAATGATGGGGAACTGTCCTGCAATGAGTCTTATTGGTATGCGTCGCGTGGAGAATTGACATTGTTCAAAGCTGAGAATAATTTATTCAGTATTGATTTGGAAAATTGTCTCTGGACTTATTCTCGTGCATACAAACTAGTCCTCTTTATTTTAGTATCGGGACTGTTGGCACACTTTGATGTTACCACAAGAGTACAATATTATTGTTGCTATGAAATTCTGAACGTGTAAATACAATTCGAAACACTATGTGTCGAAAATATATCGATTCAAAATCCTAGAATTGTTTGAAGTTTCCTCGACATCTCTTTTTTCTAAACAATGCCCAAACAAAGCATCTAAAACATAGTCTCGCCTTAATTATTTTTAATCATTTCCTTTAAAAAATATTGTACGAGAAAGGAATTCTTAGTAAAACGCAATAAATCTGTCATAGGCCTTGTTAGATGTGTGCTTTGATTTTATAACGATCAAAGGAGTTTCACTACTGAGGAATCTCTGTGTCAACTAATTGGTTTACGTAGAGAAGCAGAAGTCAGCTAAATATGGTACTTCATAGTTTTCATATAAATATACTAAGATTATTATGATATTCTCTGTAGGCAAGGAGATTCAGTGACATTAATGTCGTTTTATTCGTAAGAAGAAATATCATCAAAGTAGAGAGTCGTCTTTAATATATAACTAAATATATATACCACTCAATGTTGTATGCAATGTACTTACTACCTACTTCCGAACTTAGAACTAGTAATACCAGGCCTTTTGAACCTTGCAATGCAATTCAGTATGCCAATAAACTTTACCAAGAAATCATTCAATAGGCACTCAATCATTTAAGATTTTGTATTAATATTACTACGTTTAATAGCACTTCTCCCGTTGCAGTTATTAATGTATTTCTATGACTAAACAGCGACAATAATTAGGTATGTACATTCAGCGTAAGCAACACTGAACATAATTATTAAGTACTCTTAAACAAACTGGAAAGGACAGGTTTAATCGCACCTAAGCCATTAATTGAAGCCACATTTCGTATTCAACACGGATATAAATACATTTCGCGCTCACTCGTGTAATATTCCTTTTAAAATGTCCCGTCACGTACCTAGATGTACATTCCTGGCGCGAACGTCGTGTGAAATTAATAAAGTGTGTGAAAAACAATTTTGGGCACGACTGGACATGTGTGGCGATTACAAAGTATTTGGTGCTGATCTTAAAATACTACTATTATGATATCATGCGTCGAGGGTCCCATGGTGCGACTGCTGAGTAGGGGATCTTGGTTTCAATCCCCTATGTGTACTTGGATGTTTCCATTAGCAATTACTAAGAAATTCTTCTTTTTTCTTTTTCAAATAGACTTTGCTCGACTTGAGGAGCATCCTGGACTTTTTATGCTTGGCTGGTGGATAGAAATAGGCTCGCCCCAAATTACATGGGATTTAAACATAGTGAACATACTAAATCATCATCGTTTTTTTTCCCAACTGTGTTGCGGTCGACTTCCAGTCTAACCAGATGCAGCTGAATACTATAGTCGGACTTTTAATTAGCTGCAGTAAAATGACCGTTTATGTGTTACATAAATGACTGAAATTGGCGTCTTTTTGTTTTTCGCGGCCATCAACCAAATCTTGTTTTTCTAGTACCTACAGAATAGTGTAACAAACGAAACTTATTTGACATGCATATCTCTAAACTCAGTCCGAAATGAGTTATTAAGAAGTGTCATTTTACTGCAGCTAATTAAAAGTCGGACTATAGTATTTTGCATGAAGCGAGTGCCTATGACCTCCATACCCTAGTTACTGAGTAACACGATACTCCTTGTTATGATATAGTAGATACTATACACTTTCTGCCTGCCCCTTCGAGAAAACAGGCGTGCTATTATCTGTCAGAGTTAAATTATCTGTGGTTCTGTGATGAATTGATTTTTGGATCGTCTCATTGATCGTATGTTCTTTAATAAAGCAACTTGTACAGTTTATAGAGCAAGCTCTGTAAGTGTTAGCGTAGTGATTGGAATTCAATAAATTTATGTCGCTTCGACAGAGCTATGAATATGATAGATAGATTTCTCACTTTTGATATTATGATTAACGGTAACGGTAATAAATGACGTCGTTATATTTTTATCGGCTCGGATGTATTTATTTCGGCGAAATTTACGTTTGGAAATTCGGAAATGAACTTGTAAGAGTGGTGGGTAGGTTAATTTGTCATTGAATTTTATGAAGGCATGAAAATGTCACTTTCATTTTTAATTTATCAAGTTCACTTTTTCATACAGTAATTAAAGTTAAAATCAACAGGTTTAAAAAAATGAATTAATAAACCTGCCTCGTTGATCTATTGGTAGCAAGCGCTACTGCTGAACATGACGTCCTGAGTTGAATTTTCAGGTCGGGCAAACTGTTATTGAGTTTTTCCTTCAGGAATTACCCAGTAGCAGCTCGGAATCTGGATTTGTGCCCGGTTGATCGCAATAGGCTAGCCCCCCTATTACATGGGACTTAAATATAACTGGCGAAATGTGGGTGTCCTACTAGACCTCCGCTTAACCCTTCGGGTATTACAAACGTGACGTGACGTGACGTGACATAACGTCACGTGACGTGATACGACGTGACGTGAAGTGTTATGTTAAATTAATCCAAATCTGCGTCGCAATCAGCAGCGATTAAAAAATAGACGCAACGTATCATATACTAGTTAGAGCTTCCCAAAATGAAGAACAACAAAACGATTACACAAGAAAATCCACACCAACTCCTATTCAAATACATTCACACGACAATTTCCAAATCCAGTTTGGACTATCGCTTACATCAAAAGACACCGCTAGTTTATATGACGTAGTTTTAAAGCAATAATCATTATAGTGAGGAAGGTGGGACGCTATGTAGGTGGGTAGATCTTCACTTGTCCATCTGACTGCGTGCATCAGTGCACATGACTGGGCGGCTAAGGGACCTCGCTTAGTGGGAAATGTGGTGGCTGATGTTAATGAATTAATGAGGCTTTTTAATGTGGAGTCATAGTACTGACGATGTTTCGCCCACCTGGCCGTTTACGTTTAAACTTGGACTTAAAAATCAGTGTCAAGCCTCTTCTTCTTTTTAGCGTATCGATGGCAATCTAAAAGGACTCGGCCCAGAATTTGGCTACGTGTTTGGCGCCATCACTAGCGTCCATCAGTTCCTGTAACGTGCAGCTGACAAGACACGTAGGACATGATATTAAGTGTCCCGTCGTTTGTGGAACAGCATCATGTTTACACTCCAAGGCGGAGTCGTTTATGAATCTCCTCCTTAACAGGTTTTCCTTGTTCTTTTTTGCTTCGGCCAACCTGGGTCCAGAGTCAGTTTAAAGACTTCCAGGTTATCCAAAGCATCTCATGTCCGTCCGAAAGATTTTGATTTTGCCCTTCTTGTTGTATCTCCCAGAATCAGGTTTCATAAGATGTGTGGAGAGCAATGATAGTCAGTTTGTGTTTGGCAATGTCAGCTATACGAATAGTCTTGGCAATAGCCAAGGCTGTGGTTCTTACTTGATAGGTATTCCTACTATCAATAAATAAAGGTGATAAAAATAATAATCATTTTTATTTATTTCAAATAAACAGATTGTAGTTATACAACTTTTTTACATTAATAATAATAGATACTTATATAGAATAAAAAATATATAATAATGAGTCAGCATTTTACCGATCAATTACCAAATCTAGTTAACCACCTATTAAAAAAAAGGACTTCCCCGTGTCAAATCATTCGTATCCCGCTCAATCACCCGCCAAGCGACGGTCCGTAAGCCCTCACCACAAAGTCAGCACGCGATGCGAGCAGAAGCGACTGCGGGTCAATCCACTTTGTTTTTGCACCGCCCATAAAAACAAATTACCTACGCTTCATTTATCGATCGGAATAACCGCGTGCGACTAAGCTAATAAAGGAAGCACGCAACCTTAATAGATAGACTGTACTGAAGAGTTTATGACCTCATTAAATTGAGGGTATTTATGTGTCTGACTGTCTGTCATGGCCGTTCGTTTACAAGCTACCGCTGAATGAATGCGATAGGAACATAATAATTCTAACTCGATCATGAAACACAATTTTGGTTACTACTAGATATGCGCCGAGTTCTTGTTTGTGACTCGGTACTCGACATACTCGGTCATTTTGGTAGTACTCATTATCGGCCGAATAACTGGATGTAACTGGCGAGGTACTCGAAAGGAACTCATAAACTTACCTATAACCTGAGGGACAATTCTCCTAATTTTAAGAACTGTCAAAAATACCTCTAACTTCTCTATATTTTTGACAAGTTTGTCGCCGAGATAAGACTGCGACTAGATTTTGAACGTTTTAAATTACGAAAATTGGCCTTCTGACCTCTTTATAATATAAATGTATATAGATTAGTACTTGTCAGAAAAGTCATATGAAAACGACAAATTATTCCAATAATCAGTCTCTCGTGATAATCTTAGATATTGGTCTAACTCTATAACGATGGCACTTTTCGGATCTTCACGCTGTTGCGGCGCTGTAAATGCTAATTCCTTGTAGCAATGCAGAAACCTTCATTCTTCTAAGCGTTTCGTATGTTCCCAATACCTACGTCAACTAAATCGAGTTACTCGGCAGAGTACTCGGTTCGGTAAACATAACCATGAGTAATACTCGGTACTCGGTTACTCGGTAAAACTTTTACTCGGCGCAACTCTAGTTACTACCACCTACAGGAGGCGTCTATAGTAAAAACAAAATAGTTTTGTGGAATAAGTTGATAAAGGTACCGTTGGTCCAATTATACTATAGGAGAATATTGAGGTTAGTTTTTTTTTTTCAGACAATTATAGTGAGGATCTACGATTAGAATGTTTTATTAGGTACCAAACCAATCGTCGTAGTTTCACACATTAATCGGAAAATATACTTTGTTCACAGGAACGTCAATGTTATTTAAAAGGATACTGTTGAAAGATCACACATAATATTACTCGCAAAGAATTTTGCTAAGCCAGGAAGAACGGGATTTGGCAGATGTTTACACCCATCAAGTGGATTTAGGGGACACATGGCATTGTTTTTAAAAATAACACTGTAATGGACATGGAGTGGACGTACGAAAACAAAACTACTTTTGAACTCCTGCAGAAATGATCCGGGGATTATAAGAAAACAAAAGCAGATGTCTATCTTCCCGCGTAAATATTTCAAAGATGGATAAGAATGACCCACGTAATATAGTCGATCTCATAAATATTCCATCACTTTTGATCACAGTTGCCAGTAAATTGAAACTTCGCTAAGGTTGTAACTGTTTAACAGTCACAATTTTTTTTATAGGTGTTGTCGTTTTATGAAGTGCCAGTGACATTCAACCTTAGGGTGGTAAAGCAATAATAAGGTCGACTATTATATAATTACCTGTAATGAGTGTCTAAGAGATACGCCATATCTAATAACTCCTGTAGGCTAAATCCAGTAATTAAAAACGTTAAAAATCTAGTCGCAATCTCATCTCAGCGACAATACATGTTAAAAACTTGTCAAAAATGTAGGCAAATTAGAGGTATTTTTGACAGATTGGGGGATTGAGATCAGACTGTGAACGTTGGAATTGCTCCTCTGTATTATGGCGTCATTTCAGCTAGACAATCCATTCGGTTTGAATTTGCCAACAAATGTTGGTTGGTTAGGTCTTAATCCTTTGTTCAAATGGAATAAGCTGGAAACGAGTAAACCGTACTGAGTTTATCCCTTATAGAAACAAGCGTATTCATACGGTCTTATTTTTTATTCCATAACTTGTAGGTATTGGAATACCCCAAGAATGCGTTGTCTTCTATACTTGGAACAACATGCTAATCCTATGAGATCTCTGTATCTATTTAATTTTAACACGGTGCGCGGACAAAACAATGGGTCAGTGTAAAACCATTGAAAATTTTCCGATTCGCGAGATTTTAGTTACGTATTAACATGTCGGGGCCGACGCGGACACGGACATAGATGACCGCATTTAAATGTGCATACAAAATATCGATGCGGCACAATGCGAATACCGGCCTATAACAACCAAGTTAAGTTTACCACCACCAACGATACGCATCAATCTAAAATCAACCTTAGTGTAATAGAGGGAAGGCGTTCCTAAATTAAAAACGACTCTTTGCGACAGCACAACTATTTTGGTAAATGTGTACAATGCTGGACAATAACAGTGACATGTACTTGAATGCAAAACAGTTTACATGTCATGCCACTTTAACATGGATACTTTATAGGAAGTGCTGCATGCAAATGTACTATTATCCTGACTTATCTTTTGTGTACAAATCCTATCGCTGTCTGTGTAATTAGGCTGAGATAAAAGACACAAGAAATAAATTGTAAACTGCAATCAAGGTGTTGTACTGGATTGTTACCGTAACTTGGCAGTCTTTTCTTCTGGAACAGGTGGCCCAGTGGTACCGACCAGCCCCGACTTACGAGATGTAGGTCGTGGGTTCGAACCCAAGCAGGCACTTTACATTATGTATGTAATTTCATCACCACTGCTTTCAAAACGGTGAAGGAAAACATTGTGAGGAAACCGGTATGTCCTAGAACCAAAAATAGGCTGATTATGCTAACAAGCCCTAAATGCAGCTATAACTTGCAAAGTTATAAACAAGGTTTTAGTTTCAATACAAATTTTCACAAACGAACGAAACAATAAACTCAACAAAAGAACCGATGTTGAAAACAGATAGCGCTTTTAATTTATACATTATATCCTTCTTACAAACCGACTTCCATTAAAGTAGCTATTAGAGAAACAAACAAGGAACACCCTCACGATAAAATAATTATCGCCTTTATCCGGACCAACCCGAAGTTAACCGAAGGCAAACAGAATATATACGAAACCTCTCATAAAGAAACCGACCTTTCGAAAAAAAAAAAACTAATCTAAAATCGGCCTATAAAAATGACGTCAGCAAAATGGCTGCAAACCAAAAACGTTTCACGTTATTTACACAACAATAGCGTGACGGACTTAAAACAAACTTTTGGACTAATGACGATACTTTTGCCCTATTTTAAGAAAGGAACGTCTTAAAAAATCACCTCTTACACCTGTGCACCACCTGCCTTACTGACCGAATATTAAAAAGTAAAAAATACATCAATTCGTATTCGGATCTCGTCCTTGCCAACAATAGAGCTATGTTTTTCAGTATCATAAATATGTAATATCTTCTATCGAGGGGCCCGTGGCTAAATAATAACAGCCGCGCAGGTCGATCGATCAGGTTAAGCTACGCTTGCCGCGGTTGGTCCGTGGATGGGTGACCATCTTTACATACCCCCCTATAGACCCCTCCGTGACTCGCAAAGTACGTTAAGCCGTTGGTCCCGGCTGTCATTCGCGGATCTTTGACAGTTACAGGTCGTCAGAAGCCCGAAAGTCTGACAACCAGTCTTACCAAGGGGTTTTGTGTGACCCAGTAACTGGGTTGTGGAGGCAAGATAGGCAGTCGTTCCATGTAAAATACTGGTACTCAGCTGCATCCGGTTAAACTGGAAGCCGACCCCAACATGGTTGGGAAAAGGCTAGGCAGATGATGAAATATGTATCTTGTTTGTAGATACGTAACTTTTGTGCGATTCTTATGTTTATTCTAATTTTTAATGATTTTTGCGTGAATATTTGTTTATTTTTGCTCGTCTCCTTAGGGTCGTAGCGTCATGTTAAATATTTATTTGCCTCTAACCTTCAAGAAATAGGCTATCAAATGCAAATAGAATATTTTCAAATCCGACTGGTAGTTCCAGATATTAATGCGTTCAAACCAACTCTTTAGCTATATTAATTAGTATAGAAGTCATAATAGGTCATTCATTAGCAGAATTTTATATCATTTTTATGGCCTACATCTTATAACAAGAGAAATATGAGCTGAACCATTTACTTATATTGAGCTAAACGTATTCTGTTCTGATTATGAAATTAATCATTGATATTAAAAGAGAGCTCGAACTCTGAACACCAGATGTTACTGTAAAGATTTAGTGCTTCTTATTAAAACTGAGTACATTTATTATTTTCAAATTACACCTCGGTATTGGTATTTTTTTTGCAATTTTACTTAATCCTGTTATTTACGTCAATTTTAATGAAAAAGCTATGCATACCAAACTACATTTAAAATTTATAATTACGAAATAACTATGCATTTAAATTGTCAGATTTTCTTGTCCACATATTAGTTATAAAATAAACAAGGGATCATTATTCCTTTAATAAGCAGTTGAGGGTTAATTAAGGCGCATTCAGACGGTTCGGCCCCAAGGTATCATTTGCTATTGTGATGAGCTCATTGGCTCCTTCGGGGTTCGTATTGTTGTTCCGTTTTAATAGCAAAAATGATAAATGTGTCTATTGGGAGAAGAGCCGATGGTTAATATTTTATTGTGATACTTAAAAAAAGATTTTTGGGCTCCATTAAGTGGAACAGTTGTTCGATATCGTATATTCGTTAATCAATTCGGTGAATGAGCGATAATATTGTGATTCTGAATACGCACATGTCGCCAGAGAATTTATTAGTTCTTAAGTAAAGAAATTTTATTTATCGAAGAGTCAATTGGAAGATTTTATGAAAGAGACATTTTTATCGGAAATTCTACCATATACCTCTGTGACCTCTGAGTTTGTTTCGGCCTTTCTTCTCAGAGTAGTCAGATAGGAAACGCCGACTTCATCTAGTTTAAAAAAAAAACATGATTGACGTGTAAAAGTGTTTGTACAAACCTACTTACAAAAAAAATATAAAATCATTTCATTTCATCATTTCATTTCATTATAATTTCGTATCTTACACACAGTCTGTAAAACAGTGTATTAAAAACTTTATATTTTCTACGCAACTTCGTTAAAATTTAAGTTTCGTAACATAAGTGCAACAAAAAAATCAAAATGTTTGATATAATGGACCTCTGCAATGATATAATGGACCTCTGCAATGATATTAATATCTCTTTTACCATAGAAGGCAACACAATAAACGGAAGGATAACATCTGTACTCATTATTGAACCAAACAAACTTGGATACCAATAATTCGTAGCCGCGGAGGTATTAATTAGACACCTACGTCGGTACGACTGTGCCGCCAAGGAATAGCGCGGGTTCAACTAAAACAATATGGCAGAAACCCACTAATTAAACTGTAGAACAAAGAAACAAAGCAGAGCCCTTCATAAAACCTTTTAGAACCCCCACGATGCCATGTTTTAAGCCGGTCCGAATAGGCAACATAAAAAACCATACCCACGTAAGTAT
Source organism: Oligia latruncula (assembly GCA_948474745.1). Lineage (NCBI taxonomy): Eukaryota > Metazoa > Arthropoda > Insecta > Lepidoptera > Noctuidae > Oligia > Oligia latruncula. The sequence continues at coordinate 7,268,162 of OX419694.1, forward strand.
CATTCAACGTGCTATCGACTATGGACTGCTTAGCGTAATCTTACAAAAAGCGCAATGTTAATGGGAAGTCATGGTTTAAACGTCTTAAACCCTTTCCATAAACTTAAGTAAGCTCTTACCGTGGATGATATGGCTACCTCCTTGTTTAATCCGCTTTTGTAGAACCGCAACACTCTTTTGTTATTCACCGAGCCGATGTAATCCTCCTTCGGTCTTTTATAAACAATTTTCGCAAAGAAAATTTGTTTGGATATAAGTTGCTGAAGACGTAATTTGCTTGTAACAAAAGAAGAGAGCCAATGTTCGCGGTTTTAATCCTTTTTGAGCAGTATTTAACTCGATAATGGAAGTTTTTTTTCTTTTATCTCAAAATTAACAATGGTTCGCAATTATTTTGCTACTGGACTGGGCCTTATTCCATGTTATTCAAATATGATATAATAAAAATGAGTGGAGTTTATTCGGGAATATAAAAACAATGTGAGGAAAATGTTTCGATGGTACTAAATTAAGGCAGACATGTGGTGTGAGTGTGATCTTATCTATGACCAGTGAACTAATTCTTAATTTCTTTTAAAGTGATTGATTTTTATAGGAAGCCAAATTATCATCTAATATGTCACTACCTTCCTGGCAAGGTGAACATGAACGTCTTATTCACTTGGTAATTAGGTAAGCTCGGCATAATATCAAGGAAATGGAAGGGTTAGAAATCTCTAATCAGTTACGTCAATCTTAATGAAATATATTAAAATGCGTTATTGTTCAAGCAGAAACCTCCTCACATCTGACCTTATTTTAAAATTACACAATAGCCTGAATCCACATGTCCGTTTTTTGTCCCGTCAACTTAAGATTCAAACCGGCCGACAACGAAAGGGTTGGTTTAAATTTTTTCGAGGCGAACCAAAACTATCGGTTCATCGCTTTTTACTCGTACTATTCTTGTTTTGTTTACTTATCTATGACATCGAAGTGTTATTTACATAACTCGTTCTCCTATACGATTTTTTGTTAGATAAACACATCGAGGGAAGTAATCTTTGATGATATAGTACTGAGCAAGATATGACTTGAGAAGAACAAAAGGTATTGTTCGATGTTATGTCTAGTGGTCAGTGACTATGACTGCTATGCCGGAGGTCGTGGGTTCGATCCCCACCCAGGACAAATGTTTGTGTGATGAGCATGATCATTTGTTCTGTGTCTGGGTGTAATTTATCTATATATGTATGTATTTAGAAATATATAAGTATGTTTATCAGTTGTCTAGTACTCATAACACAAGCTCTGCTTAGCTTGAGACTAGACGGCGTTGTGTGATAGTTGTGGAATATTATTATTATTATTATTATGTTCAGTGTCACTGTTTTGAAATTGTCAACTCAAGAAGTAATATAACATTTAAATCTTCAATTAAATGCTTAGTACATGGTTGTAAGAATAGAATAGAATACTCTTTATTATGTTGAGGGGCCCGTGGCTAAATAATAACAGCCGCACAGGTCGATCGATCAGGTTAAGCTACGCTTGCCGCGGTTGGTCTGTGGATGGGTGACCATCTTTACATATCGTGACCCCTCCGTGTCTCGGAAAGTACGTGTAGCCGTTGGTCCCGGCTGTCATTCGTGGATCTTTGACAGTCGTTACAGGTAGTCAGAAGCCCGAAAATCTGACAACCAGTCTTACCAAGGGGTATCGTATTACCCAGTAACTAGGTTGTGGGGGTCAGATAGGCAGTCGCTCCACGTAAAATACTGGTATTCAGGTGCACCCGGTTAGACTGGAAGCCAACCCCAACATAGTTGGGAAAAGGCTAGGCAGATGATGATGACTCTTTATTATGTTCACCATATAAAAGTAAGTAAGTTTGTAAGTAATTTATCAAAATAAACCCCTCTTCCTCTCTCCTACTTTGCTGTGCCTGATGGGGTTCTCCATGATCAGATTATTGTGTTCGTCAACCCAACATAAGACCTAAGTCTATTTTGTCGAAAGCAATAAATATAATTATGTTGAATATTGTACCGAATATAAAATGAATTATTACTAGCTCTCAGCGACTAATAATTCCCATACAGTAATTTCATATTGTGTGCGAACCACGAACTCTTTAGAACTCAAAACCGAGCCATATCGCTTTACAGACTTTTTTTCGTATCAAGCAAAAACCATCGCGATCATTGTCCGCTCGAATTATATAGCAAAGAGCAATCGTTCATTCAAGAGTGTATTGAATAGTCGTTAAGAGGGCAATGGGCGTGGGTCACAATGCGGTCCGTCGCGATATTCTCTGCTCATGTCGGGGACCGCGCTCGACAATTTCAGATCACTCGCATACGAAAATGCATGTAATATAAATCTTTCCGGTGAAGCACGAACAAGTCGACCACACCCACTCGGCCCGCGGACTCGAATACGAATATTAAATTCCACCGCTACGAAGTCTTTATTTACAAATGGGACCAACAACTTTAGCTTGTATTCCGATGCGCGTAAGCACACTTTACAACACTTTAACCCCCCTCACATTTCGTCTGAATGGGTATTAATAATTTTAATGCAGGTTCTCTCATTGCCTTTAAGCCTTTTTTCGCGAGACGTTCATCAATAATATTCGGACATCTGAATGTCTGTTTTAAAGACTATATTGAACTGTATTTGAAATTATCTCGAATCGCATCTGCATTAAAGTGTTTTCGCATAAATTAGTCACGGGTTTTAATAATGGACCTTTTTGTTTATTGGATGTTAATACGGGTAATACGATAAAGGATTTTTCTTTACAAAACATTATCATTATGAGGATTAGTGACTGATGAGATGACTTGGGCGTTTATTTTATTGGCAATGAATATTTGGTTTTGAATTTGCATAATAATATTGGACAGATGCTAGCACATCAAGCTACTACAATCTGTCAAATTTCTTTAAAAGATTTTCAACTTTATCGCTAAAGCATAAGGTTCAAAGTTGATTGGGAAAATTTGACAGTTTCGGGTACGGGTTTCTGTGGAGAGGCTTGTGGCTAAGTAATAACAGCCGCACGGGTCGATTGATCAGGTTAAGCTTCGCTTGCCGCGGTTGGTCCGTGGATGGGACCATCTTTACATATCAAGACCTCTCCGCGCCTCGGAAAGCACGTTAAGCCGTTGGTCCTGGCTGTCATTCGTGGATCTTTGACAGTCGTTACGGGTCGTCAGAAGTCCGAAAGTCTGACAACCAGTCTTAGCAAGGGGTATCGTATTACCTAGTAATTGGATTGTGGAAGTCAGATAGCCAGTCACTCCATGTAAAATACTAGTATTCAGCTGCATCCGATTAGACTGGAAGCCGACCCCAACATAGTTGATGATGATGAACCACCGGTTTCTGAGCATAGCAATTGTGGCCTAATGGCCGCGAATTCCGAGTTGTAGATCGAAGTTCGAACCCAGACAGGCACTTTACTTTGTGTAAACTATTTCATCACCACTGCTCTCAAACAAAACGGTGAAGGAAAACATCGTGAGGAACATGTTCCTCACGTTCCTAGAACATGTTCTAGAACCAAAATTCGAAGACATCTACCAACCCACACTGGGCGTTTCACAGAGAGGAGGCCAGTACTGTGTCCCAGCATTGGAAACATTATAGGCTGATTATGCTTTTGCTTATGTATAAGTTTCTGTTAAAGCGTCTGCTGCAACATGGTGCTTGCTACTTGACAACTACTGTTTTTCAACAAAAATAAACCTGAACACAGAAAACACAAGACACACACAGAATTGGGCAAAAGTAGCCAATGACTGGATTCCGAATAGCAGGAATCGGCGACGCGGTAGGCCCAGAAAGAGATGGTGTGACGAATAAGACGCCTATCTAAAGGATTGACCAGATGTAGGAAGAGACAGGAAAAAATGGAAAGACGGAAGGGAGGCCTTTGCCCTGCAGTGGGACATAACTGGCTCATAATAATAATAATGACTGATCAAGTATCTTGACTTGGCTCGCGAGGTTGTCGACATGTGGGATGTGGACTCAGCGATCATTGTGCCGATAGTCGTGGCTGTCACGACTATCGGCTCGGCTATTAACCCATTGGTTAAGAGCCAAGAGCCTTGACCAACACCTAAGGAGGCTCTCGTTGGGCAGCTGGATCAAGGGCTTGATTCAGAAAGCGGTACTTCTAGACACGGCCCGTATTGTTAGAAGGTTCCTCTCTCTGGAGCCCTGACCGCCGGGTAGCTTGGACCCTGTTCCTGATACCGTTGGGCTACTATTTTTTATATTTTAAAATGTTTTTATGTTTTTTTGTACCCTAATATTTAAAAATATAAATTATGTGTGATATTTAATGAAATAAAGGAAATAATAAACCTGAACATAGTAGAGGATGCTATGCTCAACATTGCAACTTTCTCAACTCCTACCTTGTGCATCCTTAAGTTCACATGGTGACCTTTAGTAGCTTTCACAAATACTCATCCGATGCTTCCTTTGGGCATGTCATGCAACAATAATTCTTCTTGCTTCCTTGTTAGGACCTACCTACTATACGGAAACTATAGATGCAGGTGCACAATTTAATCATTTTCAAACTATTGTGTTAACAATGGGCTCGTGGCTAAATGAAAACAGCCCCGATCGGTGCACCTCACCTCGGAAAGCACGTTAAGCCGTTGGTCCCTGCTGTCATTTACAGATCGTTGACAGTCGTTACGGGTAGTCAGAAGCTCAAAAGTCTGACAACCAGTCTTACTAATGGGTACCTATCGCGTTATCCAGTAACTGGGTTGTGGAGGCCAGATGATAGACAGTCTATCTAAAATACTGGTATTCTGCTGCAAACTGATGTACTGGAAGGCAGATTGATTTTGTATTAACTTGACTATACATTGATCTCATTACAAGTTATCAGTTCCACGCATTAATTCAATATCTCCATCCCTACGCATCCTTTTGTAAATGTGCCGACAGTCGTTCGAAACAAAGTTAATATTGTTCAACCGATGTATTATTAGATAATTTAATAACAGCAACAAAGGAAGCGAGCTGTCACAGTGATGCGTCGTATCAAATCGCGCTGACATTCAAGTTCAAAAGATATCGCTGCATACATGACCTTAGTACTACGAGCTACGGGATCTCGAAGGTTACTCGCTTTGAGAGGCGTACTTGACGTACGGTGTCTACTTTGAAGTTATAAATTGGATGGACAGAAGTCAAGTGTTACGTAATTGGTCGGGATGAAAATGTTACGAAACTTTTGGTATGTTTTGGTAGGTACTGTGTTCTTGCCTTTAGCAAAAGGCACTGGCTGGAGATGATATTCGATTCGAAGGTTTAAACGCATGTCAAATAATTTAATAAGTTATTTTGTTCTAGAGGATTCATTCTTATAATTATCGCGAAGCTGTAACGTACAATTTTTACAATATAGTAATTTTTCCAAGTCTAAAGTTGTATCATTTGTGTACCTCCCAGAGGTACTCTAGAGGATCCCTCCGAACCTCTACAGTACAATATCTTTAAATGCAAGATATCTTTAGCAAATACCTAGACTCAGTTTTAAAGAAGATAAGTAGGTAATTGCGTAAGTGCTAATAATCCAACTAACTCTAATTAAGAAGCTGTTGAAGTTTTAATTACTTTAGCCATAGATTACTAAATGGCTTTAGCTAATTATCTCATAAACTTTGTCAAATTCCAGTGTGCATATTTTGCAAATTACGAAATATGAATTAAAATTAGCCATAATATCATGTAGGGTAGATAGACACCGTAATACACAGGTAAACACGTAAGTACCTAAGATATCTTGTTTAAATTTTCTGTGGAGCTGTTTTGACGACTCTGCAAGAACAAGATCCAATATTGGTACATTCTAGATCTAGTTCAATAGTAACGAATGAAACAAAGAAATTGCACTGGAGCACAAAACTTAATTAAATAATAAGTACCACGTCACTGACCGCCCACAAGTAAGACGAAGTAACTGACATTCGAAAATTGATTCCCACTATAAACTGCAACACCACAACAGATAATGATTACCAAGTTTCTAAAAATAAAATATGGTGACAAAAAGTTTTGTTGTAATGCAATGGCAACCTGAAATTAAATTATATTTTTGCTGGTCTTCACGAATTGCGTAAATTTAACGCACTTTGGTATTTGCGCCACTTACAGGGCTCTAAAAATTATTATTTTTGTACAATGTCCATTTTGATTGCGTTCAGGTAAATAAATACACACATCAAAAGTGTCTAGGGATCAACATATATTTTTGCAATAACTTTTCTCCTGATTGATATTAATTAAAATTTTCTTTAAGGATTCATCAAATAAAGTGTTTTCGTTTATCACAGTAACGATAAACCAAGTCACCTTTGCATTAATAAAGAAATTTGCCATTTTCCTAATAAAGGGATTTTTGACATTTGAACCACTAACACAAAAGTTCGAAAAAAAGACTGAAATAACAGTTTTCTTTAAAATTTTATTGGGTAACTTAAACAATTAATAATCCGTGTTTCTACCGCGAACACTAACAACACAAGAACATCGGTTTGGCATACTCAAAATGAGTTCATCCAAATCACGCTGTGGAATGGCCGCCCATGTTCGTTGCAACAACAAAAAAAGGTCTTCTTGCGACTGGATACCCTCCATATTCGGCAGAGCTCTTCTCTGTAGCATATCCCATGCATGCTCAATCGGGTTCAAGTCTGGCGACTGAGCAGGCCAGGGCAGGACATTGATGTTAGCTGCGGCGAGAGTCTGTCTTACAACTCTTGCGGTGTGCGGTCGTGCATTATCATGCATTAACTGAAATAAGGGACCGATTTGCACTTGTAGAGGAACGATGACGTCTGATACAATCGTCTCAGCATAAATTTGAGCGTTGAGGTTGCCTCTGATCCAAATCAACTCAGTTCTTCCGCCGATCCAAATACTCGCCCATACCATGATGGTTCCACCACTATAAGGATGGACTTCCTGGCAGGATTTTAATCGCTGTTGGCGTCCAGGGGTTCTCCAGTGTCGTATACGTCTTGTATCCGGTCTCATACCAAAACGAGACTCATCAGAAAAGCACACGAAACGCCATTGTTCTTCTGCCCAATTTCTGTGTTCAAGAGCCCATTGATATCGAATCCTACGATTGTGCATTGCTATAGGTGGTACCCGTAGCGGTCTTCGGGAATGAAGGTTCACTTCATGCAAGCGGTTTCTGACTGTTTGGTCGCTAATTAAGTTCCCTGAAGAGTGATGAAGCCTCACGGCTAACATCATGGCGGTTATTGTTGGAGCTCTTCGAGTTAAGATTTGAATGTATCGGTCTTGTCTCCGTGTGGTGCAGCGATACCGTCCTCCATGGCGCTCAGCCACGGTACCAGTGCTTCGGTAACGTGTCCAAAGTCGACTGATAACACTCTGACTTGTATTCAGAGCTAAAGCCACAGTACGTTGCCGGGAACCAGCTTCTATCATTCCCACGGCTCTGAGCATTTCTTCCCTGCTTAAATGACGTCGCCGCTCCATAATAACGTTGGTTTTAATCAGTAGTAGGGAAACAGTAGCACTAATAATGTCTTCAATGCGTTGTATGTTTTTATAGGGAAAATATTGACAGCTGATTTTCATCTTTTACTCGAATTTGATTCACAGTTCCTGATTCAAATTATGAAATGCACCAAAAAGGATCCATATAAATTTATAAAATCATAAATTTATTACAAAGCCACATCTCAATCTCAAGAAATCCGCATAAAAATGCTTGATCCCTAGACACTTTTGATGTGTGTAGTTGGCAAAAGTATTTGGCAAGTTACACTATATTCATTAAAATTAGCCATACTGTGTAGTGTAGATTGCATAATCAGCCTATAATGTTCCCACTGCTGGGACACAGGCCCTCTCTGTGAGAGGTTGGTATAATAAAGAGGATGTTAAGGGCCCCTTTTCCGAAATTCGACGACGGACGGCTCCTGTGCAACGCGGGCGCAAGCCGACTCAGCGCGTAAAATGCCTAAAGTTTCGGGAAAAGGGGCCGTTAATAATAAATTAAACAGTAGAGCAGTCGGTATTTCTAAAGGAGTTTCCTCAAATCTGTCTCAAATACTGACAAAAAAGTTAGCGGAATGCCTTATAGGTTTCAAATGTCGTGAAGATTTAAGAAAGTGGAGTAACTTTTTGCTCGGATAAGCAAAAATAACAAACTGCCAATAAAACTTCTATTATTACATGGAGTTTTATTTTACTTTCACAAATAGGTATTAAAATCTTGTCAAAGTATAATAAAATCTTAAATTGACGTCAAAGCTCAAGCTATGAATGCTTGAGCTTTGACGTCAATTTAAGATTTTTTGATGATTGATGAAATTGAACCGAACCTATTTCTAACATTATTTTAATCTTGATTTTATTATTTGTATCATAGAGACGCCACCTCCATTCCGTCCGTGGCTATCGAAAAAAGTGACTAAGTTTCGTTTTCACCACAGTTAAACTGATAACATCTATCGAAGCATCTATCTAAATAAAATTTGAAAATGGCGCTAATGAGCAGATTTGAATCAGTTCCAAAACCAAACAACACTGTTACTCTTATCTAATTGTATTAAGGTCATCACCTGCCTAGCCTTTTACCAACAATGTTGGGGTCGGCTTCCAGTCTGACCTGATGCAGCTGAATACCAGTATTATACATGGAGCGACTGCCTATCTGATCCCCACAACCCAGTTATTGGGTAAAACAATAGGTAATAGGTAATACGGGCTGGTTTCCGCAACTCCACGACAATGCGCGTATTTTGCGTACGGGTAAAACGATACCCCTTGGTAAGACTGGTTGTCAACTTGTCAGACTTTCGGGCTTCTGACGACCCGTAACGACTGTCAAAGATCCACGAATGACAACCGGGACCAACGGCTTACCGTGCTTTCCGAAGCACGGAGGAATCTTGGTATGTAAAGGAGGTCACCCATCCACAGACCAACCGAGGCAAGCGTAACTTAACCTGATCGATCGAACCGTGCGACTGTTATTACTTAGCCACAAACCCCTCTCAATTGTATTAAGGTGTAGCGGTATCTACAGCGCCACATGAGACCAACGCGTCATACTGACGTCACGCAAAATCCTGCATCTCGCAAGCAGAGTTTACCGCGCAACTAGCATAGATACAACGGCCCGACATGAATCATCAGGCAGTTGCCCGCCAGACACAACACCCGTCTGGTCGGAGGATCCTCTTTTTTCTATAGAGTATGAGTGAACTTTACACCCTGTTAGCCCCCCTCTATAAAGGTATAAATTAGAATGAATGCGAAGAGTTTGATCAAACTCTCGGCATCGATCGTGAATATGCTACTCGTTGAAAAGTTTTCTTTTTATTTTGGCATTCATTTAGGAGTCATTTAGTGTTAGTGAAAACTTTTTAAGCTTTAGGATAAAATAATGTCAAAATGCAGCGCTTTTACTCAGTTTTGGCCACAGCCCATTTGTCAATTTATGTATCTTCTATCGTAACGAGACCAATATTCAACCGTGAATGACTACGGCTGACATATTGAACAAACGTACAAAAGAAGCTTGTTAGCTCTGAAACTCCGTACAAGTATATAGTCCGAGCTTCACTTCCCAGTTCTATAAATGGATCACACATTATACTCATTCCTTCTACGTCCGCACGCATACTCTTTAGTTGTGTATTCAAAGATTCAAACTCAAGTTTATTTTGGACTGCTCTTTCATTACTATAACTTATAGTTATAACAAGCCGAGTGCCCGATGGGATTTCCTATCTGCAAATATTACGAAATTCCATACAAACTTTCTCCCCTATTAATGTTTAAAAAAATAATGATATTCATTTATTGTACGAGCAAAGGCAAAAAAGGCATAATGCTAGTTACAGACGCCAGCATATCAAGCTACCCGAAACTGTCAAAATTTCCTAATCAAATTTGAACGTAATGCTTTAGCAATATAGTTGAAAATCTATTAGAGAAATTTGACAGATTGTAGTAGCTTGATGTGCTGGCGTCTGTACAAAAATATGGACCCTGTAAGGGCACAGCGACAGACAAAACTAAAAAATACAAAAATCCAATACAAAAATAAAAAGTCTTGATATCTAAATTGCCTTAGCGCTCACTTTCACTATAATATGAGGAACTTTTGTAAAAAAAATTAATGTTTCAAGACCCAATGGTTTAGGTTGTACGCTGTCTGTCAGTGAATTAATGAATTTAAGTAGAAAATCATCTTTTATAACTACGAAGTTATAAAAGCCATATAAATGTTGTATCGAAGTGTATAGATCCTACATTGTAGACTTGTGGAGTTCTAAACGACATCGTGACACTGCTCTTACTCTATTTGTTGAAAGCGTCCTATAGTTTAGGCGCATTAGCTTGAAGTGGGCGCATACTGTTCTCACGAACGCCGCTCGATTGTTCCACAACCTCTTAACTATCGGGCTATCGGGCCACGACCCTCGGTTATACAATAAAAACTGATGCTCTGAGGCTAAACATGGCGGTTCTTGACGTGTTTTGATTCAAGATGAGCAACATTAATCATAAAATCAGAAGAACTATAATTACGTTACGATAACTTCATAAAATCAAGTCCATTTCAAGTTTGTTTGAGCACCTTTTCGAGTTCTGATGGTTACGAAAATTACGGTAATGGGTAGTCCTAGAAGATCAATTAGGACTGGGCTGATAGAAACATTTAAAATTACTTAACAAAACTAGCTCCAGGGGTATCTGCAAAAATAAAAATAAAACTGTTATCATTCACAGTTTTCAGGCTAGTCATACTTATTGCCATAGCAACAAAGTAGTTCACAAAGCATGTCGTCTAAAAATCAATTACGACCACCTGCTCTACCTTTAGACAAGATTATTTATTAAATTACATACAAGAAACACCTAGTAAAAACAGCAAACAATCAATATACGTAATAAAAAGCGGTAACTATAGAACATGGGAGTCTATTAAAGAGATTGCAATGTACGAGGCAAAAGCTACGATGATTGACAAGTGTAGTCCACCCACAGTGTTGGTGGCCGTTGGAACGAAACGCGTTTTTTACCTTTTTCCAACTTTTTGCTTTATCCACCTTCACAACCCTTCATTTTGATACAATTAAAAACTCACTGATTACGGTCAGTCTCTTTTTTTTGTGAAAAGTTTATAATTATGCGAATTGTTAATGCAATTCATGATTTACAAAGAATTTGTATTCCTTATGTTCTTCTATTATTTTTTCTTGACCTTGTTTGGCACTTCTACTTACCACCTTGTTCCAAATATCATCTGAATCATCCATCGGTCTTCTAGTGTACCTTTTTTGGGAAAGCATACCAAGCTTAATAAATACAATAAATTATTTGAAACTGCTTAAACGGTATCAGACTAACCAGGACACCACCAATCATTCATTCATTATTCAATGATAAAGATCGATTGAACTTCTGCGTAATTTTGTACTCATAATAAGTTGACCTTCCCATTATTTGTCCGTAACGGAGAACCTTAATAATAGGCATAACTCGCTCGTTATAGTTACGTGGTAATACTTTTTCTGTTACATTATTTTCAATCGATTTACGTTCCGTTAGAACTCACGAATCTATTCGCGATCCAATTTCAGGTATGAGCAATTTTATATTCGTTTATCATACTTCTTTTTAACGTTCATTTTATGTGTGTTCTCATCGTAATTGAATTCCGTCTGAAAAACAATAGTTTTGTTTTTTTTTGGTATCCCGTTAAACAAGAGGTTATGGTTTGGCACATTATTTTAAATTGAATGTAAACAGAGAATATTATCGATAATAAATGAAGCTTCGATGAAAATTGCAATAAAAACAAGTGCTTTAATACTCTTCATCATGATTAAATTAATGCTGATAAATGAGAGAACCGTCATAGTCCATTAAACAAACAACACAATATGAAACGTAATGAAACTCGAGCAACATAAAAAGAAAAGTCATCAAATTGTCGCTTCTAACTAGGCAAAGTTTCCCAAATATTGCTAGTGTCGTTAAGCAACTTACGCAATAGAAAGTGAGTACATATAAGCAGAAAAGATTCTTTCATTCCGTGACTAAAGAAATAATAAATTATACGTTGCGTTCCCAAAAATTGGTCACCAACGACGTGATTTCATATTACGAGTATGAAATATATTACGTCACTTTAGTAACATCAATGGAATCATTTGTGAGAAAGACGATTGTGGACTATTATCTTATTTGTTCTGCACATTTTTTAAGTAGTACCAGAAAGTTGTCAAATATTGTGGGAGAAGTGGTTGTAGCACTTTCTAATGACTGCAACATCACCATTTTTATATTTTACTTCTTTATTTGTATGATTCACAAAGTTATCGACTGCGATAAGGTTATCATAACGAATTCAAAAGTAAAGTTTTACCATCTTTAATGGCTGTTCGTTTACTCTAAACTGCACATTTATAATGTACTTCTTATGTATTTCACAATCAGCATTGCACTGTAATTAGTTTGTTTGTCCTTCAAAGAGCACAGTAATTCCACAATAGACTTTGTTAACAACAATAGACATAATCTTTTAAGTACCAGATTTCTGAAGATGTGTCTAACCGCAGACCGACCTCAAAATTCTGCAACTATGGTCACTATTACTTTACAAGTTGGTGTTAAAATCCCCTGTAAGAAATTAGAGGAGTACAATTTTTGTAGCAAGACTGTATTTTTATGACCTTAGAAGCATCTGGTTTTAAAATGTTACCAATAATGCTGGTATATCTAACAATAAAAAGCAAAAGCAATTGAAAATACAAAGCACAGTGGCATTGACTATTTATTGGTCTAGACAAAACTTTAGCTCACTTGGGTGAGCTTTATAATAACATTTAGATTTTTAACATTGTTAAAGCACGTTACATGTTTCAACATGGTTGCAATGTTATGAAACTAGTTCGTTATGTGGATCGGTTTTAGCCGCCGGCTTTGGTTCAATGTTAACAGTAACTGATTAACAAGTAATTTTAAAATTGTTTTGCTATAAGGCTTTGGTTTCAAAGTTAGAGGAAGGGACATATTTTTCAAATACGTATTTTTTTCATACATCTCTCGTAATTTTTGTTGTATTCTTGTATTATATGAATAATCTTAGTATATTTAGAGAAGAAAGTAGCTCATTACTTCGTAGTCATAACAACCACAGTGTATGTTAGCGTTTTAGTACAAAATCTATTTCCAATGAATTAAGTAGTTCATAAAATCATGGAACCTAGATACTAACTTCCTCAATAATGAATATAGTTTATTAGTAATACAGGGTTCTTTGTAATTCGAAGTAGATACTCAAACTTCATCTTCAGCAGAAAGCAGATTTGGATCATTTCCAACATGAAAAGCACTATCCCATCTTTTTGGACTTTTGTCAAATTAAGTTTATAGTGTAGTTGAATAAGAGCAGTGGTATCGGTCCCGACTTACGAGTTACAGGTTGTGATTTCGAACCCAGGCAGGCATTTTACTTTGTTCATCACCACTGATCTCAAAACGGTGAAAGAAAACATCGTGAGGAAACCGGCATGTCCTAGAACCAAAATTCGAAGACATGTGACCTCTACTGGAGGACTGTGTCCCAGAAGTAGGAACATTATAGGCTGATTATGCTAGTTGATAGAGTATCTACAAGAACGCTATCAGTAAAACATGCTCCTTATAACAAACACACAACAAATATTACTTTTATGTTGATTTTACGACACGATACAATTTTAAATATATCAGCTCGTAACATTTGACGACCGTTTCCTGGGGCTTCGGTAATAAATCAATAAACTGGTTCACAGCGTTATGCATTCAGTTGTTTATAAACATTAACTATGCATACATAAATATTCAAGGAAATCGTCTTTTGCTATAGGTTAGATGTTTTAAATTAAATATTGAATATACTTCTTAATACTGAACTGTCTCTAGTGGTCAAATTCCGTAAAACCTTGGTTCCATTTTAGGTGTGATCGAATTTTTTAAAATGATTAGTAGTCTTTAGATTTTGCTGATTAACTATAAAGCCATCTCATAACTTTCAACCTGTTGGTACTGGCCCTAGTAAAGCCTTCCATACGCCTTCTCTATGCATTGCCTGCCCGGCCAAGTCTGTTAACCTACCTGAGTGAAATGAAATTATTATGTCAACATTATGTATGTTTCTGTGTTAATTAACTATGAATAAATAAATAAGAAAGATTTTTAATTCTACTCGTTATCTTTTCTCGGACCTGCATCACCTATTCTATCACTCTTAAAAATCAAATCATTTTATTGGTGAATGAGTTTAGGTAGCTGATCTTTCTTGTTCTTTTTTTGTGTAACTCTTGGGATCACACTCAAGATAGTTGAGTAATGACTTAATGAGTGTAATGTTTAAATTGTAGGCAGCTAAGCCATAGCCCTCGGCTACTATGGACTTCTGTGTAGTGTAGGCGATAGTAATTTCCTTTAATTAATCGACTGCTTAACGCGTGGGACGATACATATTTTGATTCTTTGACTTTTTTGCTAGACAAACAAGTGCACTAGCGCTATACATTTTTCTGTTCTTGGGTTAGTCCCAAGAACAGATACAACTAGCTATTGATAACTAAGCTTAGTTGGCAATGTACAGTATTTATAATTTGATCAAAGCTGTACCTCAAAAATGAAGAGGTTATCTTCATTTCTGAGGTATAGCTTAGCTGAATTTCACTTTTAATTTTGCTCTCATTTCAGGTTCCAAAATAGCAGAATCAATTCTTTAGACATCGAGCCTCAGAATTAGACTTACGCCCGTTTTGGTAACATGAGCATTAGGATCAAGTATCCACATGAGCATTAGGATCAAGTATCTAGTAAAATGTAAGTATTATCTTGTTGAGAAATCTCCGCTTCGTTCAAAAATTTAACTAATATTCACCGTTATAATGTTGCAACTTGCAAGAATTTTAATTTAATAAACACCAGGATTTATTCACTTGTTTTCCGTATTAATGAAGTCATTTGACACCGAGCAAGCGATTATCAACTACTAATTACATATCTCATTCGTTTATCTAAGTTTATTAGCTGTCCGGTTGACCGCATTTTTATTTCACAACTGCCGCGAGGTAAGATATTATAATCTTAGAGGGTCATTTGTAGTTAATTATTTATATTCCTCCAGTCCTTTTATAAGGTCACATTAGAATGTTAGCCATACTTTATTTTGAAATAATATATTAAAAAAGACTTGTGGTGGTCTATTAACTTATTTTAATGAAGAAAATATGGTGGAATTTCTCGGTAGCCCGGTGTTTGGATTTGTTTCTAATTGATGGGCTCGCCTAATAAAATTCCTCCAGACCTAATTTCGGCCTTGGCGGCCAATCTCAGCAGAGATTCGGAGCCTTCGGTGTGGGAGATAGTATAGTGCACAAGTGTGTGCGCAGACACAGGTGCACTGACTCTTCCCTCACTCTCATGGTCCGATGGAACGGCAATACATGGCCCCCTAATAGGACTTAAACGTAACTGTCGAAATGTGGGTGCACTAAAAGGTACACCTTTGCCCATCCCTTCGGGGAATGCTGGCGTGATGTTATGTGAAATATGGTAGAATTTAAGGGGGAACTAAAAAGGCATAGCTAGTTTAGATTCTGACACCAATTCCGGTAGCCTACTTACTACACTTGCAAAAAAATTGGCCCACTCCTATTTGAAAAATCAAATTAAAAAATCGTAATGAATATAATTTGTTTTATATTGTGTGTTGTTCATTTCTGATTGTTTAGTCAAAATAGAAACGGTTTTGTTAAAAAAGGAGGTTCTTTATTCAACACCCTATTTGTAAGTTCGCGATTTTCTCAAAAACTGAATTATCAAAACTCAAGAATCAGTTTTGATAATTCTTTCATTCACTAATGTAATCAACATACTTTCAGGAAGGTTTTAATGTACAATATTATAAGGTTATTGTTAGTAAAACTTGTTAAATTATATATATTATTATACACGCAAGTGTATTTATATATTATTTTATAATTTAATTCTTCGTTTTAATTTTGTGTCCAAAAACGTTTAAAAAATGTAAATCAACACGTTTAAAAACAGAAACGAAAACGATAAAATTAAATTAGTCTTTAGACAGTCAAAATAATCTGGATAATTTATTGAATAAAACTACCTAATTTCACACCTACGATTTTATAATATCCTATTAGTATAAGTATAGTTTATTGAACAGAAACAAAGGCTAAGTTATGATAATTAATCTAGAAACATGATTATGGAACCTGTTTATTCGAATCTGTATAATATATACTTTAATTTATTTTATTATAAACTAACAAACACTAGTCGTTTTGTGACATGTTTTAAGTAGGTAGAAGTTTTTTTTAACCTTTCACATTTTTATTGGATCAAGGTTTCATTATTGGAATACTTTAGCAAATGTTTTTTAATTAGTTTATATCTATCTAAGTATACATACCTATTTATCATATTCGGTGTTCTCCGCGACGGGGGCCTCGGGGATCGGGGTACTTAGGAAATAACTATAACTACTAATAAAAAAAAAGATGAAACAAAAAAAGAAAAGATAAAGGTGAAAGAAAATGATGATGATGATGAAGGTATAGATGTAAAATATGTGAGTTGGTTTGCAGGGGAAATCTTCGGAACTATTGATCCGATTCTTTTATTAATAGGAAGCTACATACATCCGAGTGTCAAAGGATAAATACGAGTATAATCGGCCAATAATGTTACCACTGCTGGAACACAGGCCTCCTCTCTTGGAGAGGGAGTGGACTGCTTTCTACCACGCGGGCCCAGTGCAGGTTGGTAGATGTCGTCACATGTCTTGCCAGTTGACATGCCAGCTTCGTCACGATGTGTTCCGCCACCGTTTTGAGAGAGAAGTGGTGATGAAATAATTTACACAAAGTAAAGCGTCTGTCTGGGTTCAAACCTACGACCTACAAATCGTCGTAAGTCGCGGCCGTCACCACTGGGCCACCACTAATCTGTGTTATGACACAGAGTAGTAGATATCAAGTCATTTTACACGGACGAAGTTGCAGGCAAAAGGTAGGTAGGTATGTTTTCAAAAAACATAATATATGCAAAAAATTTCGTAACATTAAATTCAGAGAATAAGTGCCCTTATTAGCACAGCAATAAAGAATATAACAGCGTCCTATAAAAACAAAAACCCGCAGTTTATAGGGTGTCCGTTACCCGTTAGTTGACACGACTTGCATTTTAAACTGCCATAAAAGTAAGAGTTCAATATTTGAAGATGTGGTAGTTAAGATAAAGTTGATGCGATGCCATCCGATGGCACCTGCACTTATTTAACAAAAAAAAACGCGAACATAGAAAATCAACTGTATTTCTTGGCCAGTAAGGTTTTGTTTTCGGCGACGAGAACTGTCAAAAGGAATATTTGATGCGGTAATCTGGTATGCCGAAGGAATACAAGGCTGCCTGGGTTACTCCGTCTGTGATGTGACTATTAAATATCAATATTTTATAAGAAGGGGCGAGTTATTTTAGATACATATCGCGAGTATTAACACCTTGTTTGTTTATAATGTTGAGGTATTTTTATTGATAAAAACTGATCTTTTGATGCAGCATCTGCTCCGGATGCGATTGTGTTGGTAGATTAATGGTGTTTTTTAAAGTTATTGATGATTTCGATGGTCTCAGTATGTAATATCATGGGGTTTAATGTAGTCGATAATATATTTTTTTCAAACCCGACTGTTAGTTCTAGAAATAAGCGCGTTCAAACAAACTCTTCAACTTTATCACACTAATATTTTAAAGGCGAAAGTTTGTGTGTGTGTGTGCGTGTGTGTTTATATGTTTGTTACTTCTTCACGCTCAAACGGCTGAACCAATTTTAATCAAATTTTGTATGGAGGTAGCTGACACTCTGGATTAACATAAAGGCTGCTTTTTATCCCAATATTCCTACGGGATCGACACTTACGCGGGTGAAACCGCGGGGAGCAGCTAGTTATTAATATATGTAGGTTTTGCGTCTAAAACATTGAACATCGCAAGCTACAACTACTAAACAAGAACACAACATCAAAACATATAATCATAGAATTTCAAAATATAAACAGAACAATATAGAACTAAATTGCTGTGCATTTATTCGTAACATCGGTAGACATGATCGGGCAGCGATCAGATAGCTGCGCCCGCGACGACCTCTGTCCTAGGCTGAGGTCACACTAAGTCATGAAATAAGAATTAAGTGAATACTTTCCAAACAATACGCTTGCTTGAGAACTGTGTATGATTTGCTTTATTGTGTGCATATGGTGGTACATGAACTATTTTGTACTTATAGGTTTGAAGTGGAAAAGACAGTACGTCCTTTATAAAGGACAGTCTTCGCAGAAGTAGTGTTTGCTCTTTTTATAAGACATTCTTGAAAGTATTACTACTAAAGTTATTGACAATTTTGTTAAGAATTAAACAAATGATTTTGGGTTTTATCAGGTAGGTACATTTTATTTATTTTTATGGCAGCATAATTATTTTTCCTGTAAAAACCACTTATTACAAAGTACTCTTTTGTATAGAAAATTGTTTACTTAATCATAACTTTAACTTACCTATAATATGTAAGTATGATGATTCATAAGCAAAAAAGTCAGGTGTATTAAAGCGTCCATATTCCTGCCTAATTACTGTCAACTTTTGACAAAGTACCATACTGTGATGGAGTTTCACAATAAAAATAAAACATCAACTTTTTATACGACGTATCAAACTATGCTTAAAAGCGATGCACCTCTTCCAACGACGGTCATCTTCATCTGTCATTTCAAAATTATAAAAAAAAAAAATGGTTGCCTGTAAAGTCGGTTTTACGGGCGAAGATTTTACGTGACAACGTCTTTTTCTCGGTAGAATAGTTGAGTGGGAGAGAGACGCAAGGCATTCGGCGGGCCTCTCTCTCGTTCGGTGACTCATCGTAACGTTACCGAGCGTTACACTTTTTCATAAGTGACTCCCAGCCGCAACCTAATTTAAGACGTTGTCACGTCAAAAATAAGTGGGACGCACCTCTAAAATCTTCACCATACATTGGAGCCAACGTTGCAACCAACTTTAGTTGAGCGCTTACGAGATGGCACTTGACAAGCGAGTTGGTCCCAAATATCGGACGATCATAGCAAGATTTTAATAAAGAAAAAAATATATCGGGCACCCGCTAGGAAGATGGCCGCATTATCCTTTTTCTGACACAAACGTTAGATCGGATCTCATCTAGCAAAGGGAAGAATTTTTTCAAATGAAATATGCCGTAAAAATTTTTAAAGCGAACACTTTTTCTGATGGCCGTTTAACTAATAAAATATTTCTGTTATTAGGACAATTTATCGTGGGGTCTCCATTAAAAGGATACTTTATTATGTAGGTTTTGTGTTGGTTAGTTAAGCCGACGTTACGTAACGAGTTATAAGGACGAATATATTAAATAGGACGGCGGGCGTTTTTCATGGAATCGTTAAGAGTTTATTAGTTTGAGGATATTACTTTATTAAAATGAAATTCATCATTGTTACTTGGCATGTGTTATCCGTTAAATAGGTCTGGGCCCTAATTCACTATGACCACTCAATGATTCCTTATTTCGAAACCACTTTAATTTCTTAGCTAATCAAGCCAATATCGCGTTCAATACGCGCGATTTCGTTCATTATATCATAGACAATACCTTGACGCACATCAATTTATTGTAAAACACTGTTTAAATTATTTGTCCGCTTATCAGTAATGATCTTGTAATTATTGTCTAATCATTCATCCTTCGTCATCATTCATTTCAATTATTTACTTAAACTGAGCGGTGCTATCATGAATATACCTACTGTCGACTTCATTATTTTAGGCGATCCCGTCTGACCTCTAAAAACCTCAAGTTTTTACTGTAAGTATACCTACGTGTTAATAAACGTACAAAATCTAGAATATAACAACACATAACAATCAGTACAAAACCCCAGCCCACTGTAAATAATTTGCATAATTCTGTATACGTGCATTCGTAAAACACTCAAGCCGCGGAATGCATTCACACTCGCTCTTGAAATCTGCGATGGCTATAAAATGGTTCAGTTTCTTTTAGCACCTCGCATTACAGTTTATTATTGAAAGCTAACAATGAACGTAGAATACCTGACGTCATTAGCGGGCCCTTTTAACTTTGCCGCCTTTGGCTCCGTAATTGTTTGAGTTTGTTAACACTGAAAAGTTGGAAAGTTATTTTTTGTGCATTGATTTTTGTTTTGAGATTGCGAATGTTGTGGCGGAGTATATTTTTAAAAAATGGATTTAATTTTAAAGAAAAAGGTTATGTGTTTTGTAACAGATCGAGTTTTGTAAAAGCTCGTTTAATTTTGTAGTGACTGTCTCATTTTCAGTCAGTTTCAAATACCAATATTTTTTTTTTATAGTAATCTATTTGTAAAGTATTTACTACAAAACTTGATTCGTGAAATTAAACTACAAAAAGAAAAAGTCCCCTTCGTTACCCCATGGTGAACTTTTTATTCCCTCCATTGCCGTAAGGGGCGCCATACTCGTTCCCACTTCCGTAAAAGTTCTCTGGATTTCTTTTAGATGGCGCTTTAAGGAAATATTTCTAAACAAGAAAAAAACATAGATTCTGAATGATTTTATTTTATACTTTAAATTTATGTTTAATTGTAATTATGTAGGACATGATATTATCTTGCTTTAGTAAGAGAAGGTAGTTACCTGACCGTGCAATATTATGATTATCTTATACAATAATCGGCTGCATCATTATTTCCAGTCAAAACAATTTTGAATACACCTTTCGACTCATTTAACAGTTATATAAAATTATTCACGATCGCCTCTTACAAAAATGCACTCTATTATGACATTTATAGTTGTGTTCATAAAACCTAAAATAGAATAACACGGTGTCTTCAGAGCTATAAAGCTTCAGTTTCGTTTCCTTTTATAGAAACCTGGCAAAAATGTCCGGACTGAATTTTCTAGAAGCAAGGTTTAGATATACTCGTAAAAGTTACGTGCACTCTTCACCCGTTTGTTTTACGAGTTTAACTTTTTAATTTTTGAACGGGCACTTCAATTATCTTCCTCATTCATCTCAGTCAGTCTTCATAAGCTTTTGGTGGACGAAAAAATATTTTGATACTTACAGGAAAATTACATTTTCATTCGACGTTTGTGCTGTAAATATGAACATAAATCTTAATTAAAAACTGTTGAACTTTGACTCTACGTGAATCTACTTTATTTTTAATTTATTTAAAAATATAATAATTAGATGATCCTCCAAAAACTTTTTGATTTTCTTATGATAATCGCCTTTTTCACTCAATGATCTTCTTTTATCTTGGTATTTTTTTAAAACTATCTGTAACGTTAATGATGGTCGCGGTAACTAAGCTAGGGTACCTACCTACTACGATTAGATTTCTCTGTTTAGATTAGGTTAGAACGGTGACCAAACAAGCTGCACCCAATTTGGTTGCAGTTACTAACTTACTAGGCTAAAATCACAAAGAGATGATCGGTGAGTATTAGCGTAACAATTAGTATTTTTAGGAAAATCAAATGAGAAGTATTTGGGATTGATTAAATACATGCCATTTAGAAAATAAGGTCTAACATTAATTGCGTAATTTAATTACTGTTTCTTTTTGTATTGAGCAATCCTAACTAATATTATATAAGTTTGTTTGTTACCTTTTCACACCTAAACCACTGAACCGATCATCCTGAAATTTTGCATATACGTTGTCAGGTATACAGAAAAGGCCATAGGATACCTTTCATCCAGAAAAAAAAAAGCTGTTCCCGAGGAAAACAACATTAACGTTATTAAGATAATAGATGACGCCACGTGTCTTTCGAATCAAAAACAGGACATCGTCTGTCGGGTCAGCTAGTAAAGAATAAAATATTAGCAATACGAGATGCGTTACTAATAATATGCCTGTGGTTATGTGGTCTTTGACCTCTCGACCTCAACAGTTTCAGCCAGTTACGCTTTAGCTTCCTTATTGTATTTGTAATTTCTTGGCTAATCCAAGAAATTACATGTAAACAACTTTCTGCTAAGAAATTAAATACAGCCATTTTATGTGTTACAAAACTATCTGACGAGGAATAGATTTTTAGAGACACGACGTTGACTTTAAAAAAATATGTTGAAGTCGGCTTCCAGTCTAACCAAATGCAGTTTTTTTTGTATAAAGTTTCACTGTCTGTTGTACTTTACTCACATTACAATCTAGAGCTAATAAGTAATTTATATATAACTGAAACTGCTAAGTAACTATAAAATTAAGAAATCGTCCAATAAGGTCTTTCTTATTCACTATGTTAAGGGGAAGACACATGATTCACGTGTTCTTAATAATAGTCAGCACTCACACTGCAGTTAACTAACTCAAATGGTTTTACCCTTTTTAGTCTTCGCACTATATCAGTGTTGGCAAGGAATTGGATCGCCTCGACATTCACATGATGATGAAGTCTGTGTTTATGAGCTTCTGCAGATCGAATGCAGCTATTAGAATAATATTAATACCAGTATTTTACATGAAACGACTGCCTATCTCAGCTCCAGAACTCAGTTACTAGTAGTAGTAACACAATACCCGTATGCGTTTTTTATAAGTCTCACGAGGATTTAAATATTCCATTTTATGATTGATACTTAAACAAACAAAATATCAAAATCATAAAGTCATTGTATATGCAAGAAATGCCGAAGATAGCACCAACCGTTAGGGAACAATTCCGAGGGTAGGTGTGACTCAGCGGAATTATTGCCTTTTTTAAAGTACCATTGATTCAAAGGAACTGCTAATGGCACCTTGTTTTGTTTGGAAAGATGACTAAGTGTGTATTGGAGCGTATATTGTTTTTTTTAACCGCAAAATTGAATTTTATCTGATGACTTGAATCAATTTGTAGTTTGAATATGGGTTTTAAAAAGGTTGCGGTCATGTTCGACACTTTGAATACATATTCAAAATTGTAAATGTCTTGTCATACTTTCACAGTTAATTCACTTCTGATTTTGCATTACTGTCAAAATGTCAGTGATATTTATTCTAAATTCTATTCTATTTTTAATAAATTGCAAGCAAAGCCGATGTCGACTATTCTGCCAATGTCTAAAGTGAGCTGAAAAAACAAGTGTGCATAAGAAAGAAAAGAAAAAAAAGGGAAAAAGGTTTTAAACAAATAAAATTATTTTATTGATCCAGTTGATACAATCTTGCTGGGTTAGTAGGTACGGGACTAAAACTAACAAAAAAATAGAAATAAATAAATATTATTATTCTAATAGGCTGTTAGGTTGCTGCTGTCAAAGGTAAAATAACTGTGAACGGACTGTAGGTATAGACAGCATATTAAGCTACTACAATCTGTCAAATTTCTTTAATAGATTTTCAACTTTATCACTAAAACATAATGTTCAAAGTTGATTGTGAAAATTTGACAGTTTCGGGTGGCTTGATGTGCTGGTGTCTGTACCATCCTAAGGTTGAATGTCACTTGCACGTCATCACGACATCGTCTATTTGTTTATGTGATAGTTATCTATGGTTTCAACCTTAGTGAAGTTGCAATGGCGGAGCAGTGGTAGCCAAGTGGTGACGGCCGCGACTTACAAGTTGTAGGTCGTAGATTCGTACCCAGGCAGGCGCTTTACTTTGTGTAAATTATTTCATCACCACTGCTCTCAAAATGGCGAAGGCAAACATCGCGAGGAAACAATGGCATGGCATAGCATGGCAAGGCATGTTCCAAAACCAAAAATTCGAAGACATGTGACATCTACCAAACCGCACTGGGCCCGCGCGTGGTGGATTACGGCCTACTCCCTCTCAGAGAGGAGGCCTGTGTCCCAGCAGTGGGAACATTATAGGCTGATTATGTGAAGTTGTTGTCAAATGTGTCAAACCAATTACGTGGTGAACTATACCATACCTATTTATTGTTGTATATACATCTATCTATACATATAATAAATTTGTAGAAAAGTGGTGTCTGTACAATGGAAATATTTAAAAAAAAAGTAGCAGGGGTTGTTATTATATCGATGCCGAACCCGAAATTGTAATTAATTTTTTTTTTGTCTGTTTGTCTGTTTGTCTGTTTGTCTGTTTGTCTGTTTGTTTGTGCACGCTAATATCAGAAACGGCTTATTCGATTTAGATGCGGTTTTCACTAATATATTGTAGTAGGCTTAACTTAACATTTAGTGTTTATTTCATGTCAATCGGTTCATAAATAAAAAAGTTATGTCAATTTAAAGAATCACGGCGAACATTTGTTAGGGTATTCTATCAGAGTACGTACACGCCTCGGGCCTGCGCGTCCGATCTTCGGAAGTACTGGACGGATTTGAATGTTTTTTTTTTTTTGTATAGTTATTATATGGCTGGACAACATTCAGGCTATAATTTTTGTTGGAAACTTGAACACCTGATGCAGAACCGAAACAGACCAGGTTAACTATAAGAGATACAAAAATGGTACCATAGCAAAAATTGTTCCACGTGATGAGGATTTTCTGCTGAGAGAATAAATTTGAAGATCTGGAACACCTGATGGGGAACTCCAAGAGCCCAGCTACACCATAACACTTAAAGGAATGACGTCTTAGTAAAAGTTATTCGGTCTGATGGGCATTTCCTGTTGACTTATAAAAATCGAAGATCAGAAACATCTGATGTGGATATCATTGAAAATTTGACTCTACTGGCCAAAACTCCCATTTATTTTTTTTTATCGTGAAGAAATGCTCATGCATTCTACACTACCACGGGGAGATAGTGCAGTTATGTGGGACTCTAACCCACTAAAACTCCACTGTGTCCTCCTCTGCCACTTACGGCGGGAACATGGGCACGCGTTAGCACTCATCCGTGAACCCGCCGCAGCTGTCCGTCACCGGACCCTCCGCTGGGGAGTACTCCCCATCACCGGCGCACCAGAACACATAGCACGCCGTGACCACCCCAGGGACCAAACCAGCACATGGGCGCCAGACGATCCCGTGTCTAGGCACCCTTGGTAGGGGAGCAGTCACTTAGATTTTAATTGATCAGGTATCTTCTTCATAATAAAACTATAACCATGCCTAGAAAGAGGTCAAATCTTTCCCAATGTTCCAAAGGAGCTAAAAGATTGAGGATCATAAGATCCCAAGAATCTACCGAAGAGCGTCAGGAGAGACTTGATGCTGTTTGAGAACATCAGGCTGCAACTCGCTCCGTGGAAACCTCTTCGGATCGCGAAGCACGCCTGCGTTCTCAGCGTATTTATGCATCTACATCCAGATCTCTAGAGATCAGTGAAGAATATGATGCGCGACTGACCGCTGATACGGTGAGATTATCATACATTGTTCCGAACACGCACACAACAAAATATTCATAAACAGAAAGTGAGAAAGAAAGAATTGCTGGAGTACGGCATGAAGAGACAGATTAAGAAGAGCGCAACGAACGTTTGAATTCTGATCGACTTCGACATTCTCTGAACAGAATGTCGATATCATCTGAAGAATCGGATGTGTCTCAAGATATAGCCGTAGGGCATGGCGACCTTCCTTGGGTTGATAAGGAACGGAGTGCATTTACGTATACTCCTATGATTGACTACGCCACATATTCCGCCATCGGAGGTATGGTTAAAAATTTTACTTTTTGTGAAGCTGTTAAATAGCAAAAAGAAACAAACGGTATGTGTTGCTCAGGTGGGAAAGTACATATTGAAATATTACAAAATCCTCCAGAAATATTAAGATCACTGCTAATCGGTGACCATCACAGTCAAAACATTTCTTGGACAACATACGTTCGTACAATAATGCCTTTCAAATGGCATCTTTTGTTGCGAAACAGATTTCAGAAGGCCCATTTATGCCAACATTCAAAGTGCAAGGCCAAGTTTACCACCCTATTGGTTCATTATTGCCTGAAAATGACGTCTCGAATCGTCTCGCGCATCCCGTTGTTATCCAGTCCCCGGGTTCATCAAACGTTTCAGATCTTCGATTTTGACTACCCCGTTGTCGCTGGCATAAGCAACAGGATCCGCGTACGAAGTCGCGGGCAGAAGCTAGTTCAGCAATATATTCAGTGCAATATATATTCAGTGTGTCAATGCCTGTCAAACAGTAAATGCACATGGCCGAGGTCGAACGCTTTAGTAAAACTTGAATGGAATTAGAATGGCAATGACGGTAGACTGGTGGTCCATGGTTAAGGACACTCTTGAGTTATTCGTGTCTGGCAATGGTATTGAACAAATCTTAACAATATAATTTAAATACATTGTTTGAAATTGAATTAAAGTTAAAAGTTTTTCGTACAAATCATTCAAAGTTAGTTAAATAATTGTTATATAATAAAGTTTTGTTCTTCAGTTCGATAGTCTATGTTTTGTTCCAAAAGTGTCTAATGAAAGTGTTAAGAAACCCTCTTCAGGTTAAATTCTTACTCAATCACTCACTAAAGGAAGTTGGAAAACATTCATCTGTGTTTAGAAGATTCCAACATTATTAAATTGTAATTGAAAAATCATCGACGAAAATTGAGATTGTAAAATTATCCTCAGTAATTGTCAAATCAAAAATATTTTAAGGCATTCATCTATTTGTTTAAATTTTGATCAAATGCTGGGAACAGACCATAGTTCTATTTATGATAAAAATTTAAGTTAAAAATACGTGCGTTCCCCAATACGTGTAAGTGTAAATTCGTTTCGTCATTCATCTTCTAAATTCAATAGAGTCGATGAACAGTTACATCGCACGTGTTCAAAGTTAACTGTCGGTGATTCGTTCCTTTTAGAGCTTGCAACATCTGTCCCGATAAGATAGTTATCTTACTTCTAAGTGGGTTAAAGTGTGGTCATATTTGACTTTGTTGTGGAGGAGGTGGGTAATTAGTGAAAAGTGGGTTAGATGTTAATTTGCCAAGAATTTTGTCTGTCATACTGAGATATGAGGGATTTGAACACAAAAGTTACTGCTGTGTCATAAGTTGTGAGTCTTGAGTTCGTATGTAGGTACTAAAGTAGCTTATTATCTTCTAACGTATAAAACTTTTGTTTCTTCTCCATAATAAATATTCGTTCGTTAAATTTAATTTTATAGAAATTCTGAAACGCTGCAAAGAGATCCTCTCCTGATATTTAGAGTAAAGTTGGGCATGTTGTATTCAACACAGCAAAATGACAACAAAAAAACAACAAAACACAGAACACATTTAACAACAAAATACAGAAAAAACAAAAGCTTCAAATCCAAAACCATGCACTATTTTACTAAAAATCATGTTCCAACTAAAACGCCGTAAGTGGAAGTCGCTATCACGGAGCCGAAACTAAACGCCCGATGCAATGTCAAACTTTGAACTCGTTAAAAATTTACGTTCATAGTTTTATAGTTGGTTAGAACTCATCACTTTGCTTGCATGGCATTTGTACAGAATTTTATCGCGTGTAATAACGTTACTGTACATAAATTAAACGAAGTTTTTTATTCTCGCAAAGGCTAGAATGACACATCGTGGAACAACGAATGTGAAAACGTTGTACCCAATAAAAGCATTAAAATCGCAATATGATATACTAGGAACAATTATTCCAAATGATTGCAAACTCTCTAAAGAACCGTAAACCATTTATCGGTATCTAAGAATTCCACTCTATAAACATGAAATAGGAAATAAATCGAGGTGTTAGGAATCAAGCATTAAAACATTTCAACGGTTGCAGCGATACATAAATTGAAACGGACAGTAATCCATATGGAATAACTGTGATATACGATGTTCCGGGATAATCCAGGCATCTGCCCTACTTTAACTAGGACACGATGTAATGGTATTATCGCGAAGTTTGAAACTCAGAGTAAGATTCTAGGATCGATCCCAAGGGAATTATTACGTAACTATGCATACCAGCCAATAAGCTCTTGGAAGTAAGCAGCGTTCCTGGATGCATGCTTGAGATTGAATATTAAAATATTGTCGTTCAAGTCTCAGAGTTCGCTTAGCCACGAATTTCATTTTTCTTCTTACGTTCCTTTGAACCTGACCTTTTTTATTTACAGAATTACCAGGTTCTGGTCGTCTGTTGGTAAATGGAAGTGCAGTTCGCCTGATCGCAGTGAAAAAGATGATGGAAACTAAAAAAGATTGAGATAGAGAACATGACTTTATCATGAAGTAGCTTGAGTTTCTAAGGTAAGTTTTCTGTTTAGAGTTTAGACATTTCAATAGCCGCGTTCCCTCTTCCTTCACCCCTGTACAATAAAATACTGATAAAAAATATTTCACTTTCAAAGTCTGCCTTATTTAGTCCAACGCATCCTAGAACGAGAATTGATTACCCAAATTAACTTTGATCGGAAAGAATTTGTAGAAAAACCTTAACGGAACTTACTTTTTTAAAGATTTGTAACTCTCATTCACCGAAGAGTCAGTCATGCTCACTATCCGGGACATTGGGATAATGAAATCGTTCCATAGTTTTCCGATGCCAACATTTTTTTCTCCCGTCGTCGTGACAGTATTTTCGATGTGATTTATCCAAGCTCAGATTCCCACAACCGGATTTATTTTTCCTCTATTGATGCGTTTATTGGCGTTAAGGATTCGGTGTAATGTTACAGTTTTTTGACGCAATGTTTGAAACTTTCTCTCTAAGTAACCACATTTCAATTTATAGTGTAGGCAAGACCATATCGTGATAGTGTACTCTTTGCTACTGGCAATGAATATAATAGAACTACATTCTGCTTTCTAAAGGACTCTTTCTATATCTATTCTATTAACTTCATGACCTCATGACGCGTTGGGATTTCCTGCTCCACTCCTTTCTTCATTAATTGTATCAAATGCTTCTCGACAAGATTTATCATGCAATAAAGTTGTATGTACTCAACTGGAATTATGAATGTCCTCTTATCGTTCTTAAGTATATCATGTAGTCACAATATTCATCAGTCTTAGAAATCAAAGAAGCGTTTGTTTTTGCTCTCGAACTAAATACAGATAAACCTTTGTGTTAAAATATTGCTCATAAAAGAAGGAAAAATGAATTCAGTCTTGTAAAAATGTTTGAGTCATCCTTATCAACAATGTGTATTTTATGTTAGTTATACAGTAGTTTATTGTAAATCTTATCATATAAAAAGTTAATGTGGTGTATACTCGGTACAGTTTAATGCCTTTTACTTCCTGAACGCATACATGGTTTCTAGAAATTACATCTAATGAAGCTTCGTAATATTATTAATTTACTAAATTCCTTATCTATATTACAGAATGGCTGTCAGATCAGACGTTATGGATAACTTTGAAGTTATACCAGCTGGATTTGGATGTCAAACCCTACTTTACATAAGATGTTAGTCGGGTTGAACGTCAATCATGTGACAAAATTTAATAGACAAACAAAGCTACCCGGCGCACCCCAATCATCGCTCTACAAACACATCGCCTTATTTGACTTACAATAATTTAGTTAGTACCAACTTTGTCCGTGTTCCCATGCTCCCATTACCCATCCTAACAACGGAGCTATGCATCGGAATTGGCCAGAAAATCACGATAAGTATCTCTTGGTTGTCACGATCCAATTCCGACCGAAACGCTCCCGGTCGAGATTTGAGTGAGAAGACGTGACCTTTGTACCGAGTCGAAGTAACTTCAAGTGTGAAACGTCATGTCTAACCAGCGGGTGGCGTGAGTTGACCAGCCAAACAACAAATTTCGTTAATGTAAAGTACAAAACAGAAAAATCTTTACAACCCGCGTTCGGATATCAGACGTCGATCAATGTCACACTGAAAATACGAATCTATCTGATTTGATGTGACCCTGAGAACTGGGATTAGTCATTGCTTTTATTGTGAACGATGCTTTGAGTGGCTGTGGAAAAACATATTGGAAGTTTTGATATTGAAAGGACGGCCAAGATGATACAGGTGAAACGTGATGGTTTTGATTGATCGACACCGACGAAGATAATAATTTGCTTAGAGCTTATAATGACTCACTGATAAAATTAGTCGACACCTATTTCCAGTAAAGTTATCTGTATCCGAATCTGTAATTTATAACATAATCCGTTCTAAATTATTCACTTCGGATTCAATATCTCGAAAGCCGGCAAATTAATATTAATAATTTACAATTCGAATTGTGTTTGATATTGTACAAATCGAATTTCGTTACGATAAAACAATAAGCGACTAAGCTCGAAAGCTAAGGAGTTTGGTTTGATATCTGGTCAATTTCTTATCTAGTATCGGGTATGATAGGGGGAATCAACGGTGCGTTTAACCGTGAAATCCTGAGATAGGGCCGAAATCCCCGGATATTGATAGCAGGTATCTTGGAACCAGAAATAGTTTTGGTAACTTATTTGGAACAGTAATGGAATATGATTCTGCTAGTGACGTTTCTATTTGTTGGACATGAAAGAGCAGACAAATATAGGTATATAAATATATTAGCTGTGGGGTAGAGCGGTGTAGTTGATAAGGAATGTCTTTTGTAAGAAGCTGATTTTAGATAGAGAAATAAGCTTAAGGAAAATATTTATTTTGTTGTTCAACATATTTTCAATTACTTAAAACAATATTAAGTTTTTTATTGTTATTTCATACTGACATGGAACAAGCCGATTTTTGGTTTCTCTGTTCCTAATTGAACAATTGAGGTATTTGTTAAGTATAAATGTTGATGTAGTCAACTTAGTACCTATAAAGGAAAGAGTTACTTATTATATTTAGACTTAGACTAGCTGTTCCCCGCGGTGTCACACGCTGCGCGGCTCCTAAGGGTCGTAGCGTAATGTTATATAGCCTATAGCCTTCCTCGATAAATGGACTACCCAACACTAAAAGAATCATTCAAATCGGACCAGTAGTTCCAGAGATTAGCGCGTTCAAACAAACAAACAAACAAACTCTGCAGCTTTATAATATTAATAGTATAGATTATTAATCTAAAATTCTGCATACAGACTCTGCGATTGGTCAATACAAGTTTAACTTCTTTGAAACATTACCAGTATTAATTATCTTACCAAATACTTGTAAGTAAGATTTTAATTCTGATCACGAAGCATATAATATTTCATTAACACGATAGTAATGAAACATAATACTTACGTTATAAAGTCAATTACCACACGTTTCAACGATGCAACCATTCTCAGTATGGTTACTTTCTCTCGATTTATCTCACAGTTGTAAACACGAAGATTATCATTTAAATATAAACAACGACTGCAAATTGATGTTGCTTGTACGTTTACCGAATCGATTATTTCGTATGTAATTATTAAGGGAAGAATCTTCTAGCAATTTTGTAAGGTAGATATGAATATTACAGGGACAGGCTTGCGTATATGTAAGAACCTAACACTTCCAAGTTTAAGATGTTTAAGATAGCTAAAGCTGGCTGATTGCGTGTTTTACGAGTACAAGGAAATATGTTAGTATGGTCACTGGAAATAAGGCATCAAATAGTTTTAGATCCGAAATATCAATGGAAGCTTGGGCATATCATGATATTGTTTTGTAACCACTTTCAATAAATAGTTTGTAACTGTATTTGATTATTTATTTTGTAGTGGATCGATATTCAATAATTGTTAGTACATAGTAGTTACGTTCAATTCATTTAATATCGATCCACTACAAGGCTTTCAAAATATAGTAGAAACACAACCCAAAACCAAAAACATAACCTATATCTATAATAGGTTACGTTTTTAGAATAGCATCAGTGACGTAACTTACAATTACAACTGCCTCATTATTGTTATCGTCCGTCTTATATTATGTAAACAATAGTTCCGATGTGTGCTTCTGACAATGCATTGTTTTGTTACATTTTAGATTCGATTATGTAATTGTTTGATTCTATGTTACACGTCATTTAACCATTATTGATAATGAAATAAACATGTGCCATTGAAATATTAACTGTCATTTTATTATGTTTCCCTGAAGTTATATGCAAGTGACTAATAGCTTTTGAAGTATCTATTCAAGCAAGTATGTTAACCCTACATGCTTCTGAACAAACAATGTCAGTTGCAACAATGCGGCTGCAAAATGTTTCTCATTAAGAAAAAAATAAAGCAGCCGGGCAGCGGTCATTCAAAGTATGTCACACCATATGTCGATATCGAACCTAACGCTTTAGAAAACTATTAAGAAAAAAAATCAATATTCTCGTCGGACCGTGTCCGACAGAAGGTCGCATAACTAGCTACGAATACAGAACGTATTGTAAATCTCTTTTATAGCTACCATGCTATCCGTGACGGTTGAAATATGACTTGGGTGTGTTTCTCTACCTGAAAAGGGACCATCATTAAGCCCAAGATGATTGTCGGCAAACCAAAATTATTTTTCATCCTTTTTTTTACTTAATATTTCGATTTGGAAACAACGAAGTTAACAGTAATGCCGCTATTTGTATTTCTAAGATTCTTAGTTTTTGTGGCGGCGGCAAGACAAAAAGTTTGTTCCTAGTTCTTTAAACAAACCACAAGATTTAATAAATGGGTAACATTTAAAATTAATGGTTTAATGATAGCTAATCAATAGGGACAATTCCTTGAGCAAACTTTAGAAAATACTAATTCATATTATTAAAGCTGAATTAAGTTTTGAAAGAAAAAAAAAACGAGCATGTTATATTTGATGATATTGTTTTATTTTTAAATTAATATTATGTAACAGTCGAGGTTATTATAATTACATACACAGAAACAGTCAGTTACATACTTAGCGATAGCAAGATAGACATATTTGATACAAGTTCCTTCTAACAACAAACATTTTAGTAATACCACTGAATATGTAACTAAGTATCTACAATTTTCAACACTATGCAATAATTTTAACTAATGACTAGTAATACTATACAATAATTTCCATACAATGATTAGTAATGTCTATCTACAAAATATTTGGTAACAATGAGATATACTATATCAAAATACTCATGCTAGTCTTCACTCCTGATACTGGCATTATTTTGTTTTATACAATATTATGTATCAGTCTTAATGGACAACAATTCATATAGCTTTAGACAATGAAATACAATAAGGCTTCACTCTACTTAGATACGTTTAGAATACATTTAACAATACAGTCTTTTAATATGACAATGTCCGAACTATTGAGGAACGAAGTCGTTTTGGCCAAATTATCTAAAACAACATTTTTAAACTATCACGTTTCAATAAGGCATGGCCAACTCAAAAAGCGGTCTAGCCTACACATGCGCTTGGAATGTCAAGTTCCATTACGAAGTATCTTTTACCGATGATAAGATTGTTAAACTCTCCTTAGTTTAACAATCTTATCATCTGTGCACGGCTGAATGAGTTTGTGGCAAGCAGTCGTGTATAGATGAGCGGGGCTGTAAGTAACCCTGCTCGTCGAGCATCGATGGGGAGTGGTGCCCAGGATGTTTACGCAACGTATTAGGAGGCCTAGGCCTACCACCATACGGCTGCTCGTAATTTTGTGTATCAATAGAAATGTAACTATGATGTAAATTCTCCCCATCCTGAATTTGACTTGTCAATGTTGTATTTGTCAACATCGACGTGTCATCCTCAACAGTTATACCCACGTTAGCAGTAGTGGGTGTTTGAGGCGGTATCGCGTCGTATTTATACCAATGTTCCGGCGCAGTAGGCGAGGCCGTATATCTAGAAGGATGCCGTCTACCATTTGGACACACGCCATGATTGTAATTTATTGTATCTTTGTTCCAATGCAAATTAGAAATGTCTGGCATTACAAACCTAATTTTCTCCCAAAACTTCTTCTCGCCCCACAATAAAACGTTGCAAGTTTTCAAATAGTTTTGGAAATCTAGATCTAAGTTTAGAGCGCTAACATCTGTTGTTAAAATGAAAACTACTCTGTGGCGCCTTATTGAGGGGTGAATAGAAGTAATAACATGTTTCATAGCTGCCTTAAAAGTAGCTTTTGACCATTCGTTTTGAAGAAAATTAAATGACACAAATACCAAAATTCTCTTTGATGATTCAGCAGCGTTTGTTATTTGCTCAGACAAGTAATTGTCAGGCGCATGTTGTAAATCTCTGTAATGAAAGCACATCGTGTAACCAGAGTGTTCCATTTCTGGAGCCACAACTTTAGAAACAAAATCATCATCCAGTAAACTATATACAGCGTATCCATCGTACAATCTATCTCTATCGAGCTCACTTTCTTGAATTGAAGCACTTTTGAACAATCTAACTCCATATTTAGAATGCGCCCACAAGCGTACATTTTGCCTAAACGAGAACGCTAAGGCACCGAATAATAGAATAAGAATAACACTTATCAGAACTACAGCTAAAAGTGGCACAAAGTTCAATTTAATAGGGCTCACTTCGTCATATTGATACGGTTGATTTTCCGTAGGAATAGTATTGTCCGTAACACTTGAATCACGACACCTATCAATAGCTTCAAACACAGTATAGTTCGATATGAGTCCATTTTCACTAACACAAAACATTTCGACGGGGTCTTCATAGTACTTCTTGAACCAGTTCTGAAGAGCCGGGATGTTGTCACATGTACACGTGAACAAGTTTCCTTGAACGTTGACGCTTTCCAAATGAGATACATGAGCAAATTTTTTGTCAAGATCGAGAATCTTGTTTCCTTGGAAGTGCGCTACTCTTAAAGATGACAGGTTCTCAAAAGTCTTGTTTGCGACACTTGTCAAGAGGTTATCATTCAAGTATAACTCCCTCAAGTGTTTTGTTTGCGAGAACACTCCAGCAGATAGCTCGGTCAGATGGTTATTTTCGAGGTGAATAATGTTTAATGAATGCAACCCATTTAGGGTGTCATTGTCGATGTTAACAATATTGCTGTTGTTCAAGTAGAGCTTGTGTAATTTTTTCTTTCCAATGAATAGATGACTGTTCAAGGCTTGGAAGTCGTTGCCGTCGAGGTAAAGTTCTGTGGCATCCATCGGTATTTTCTCGGGGACTTCTGTGTAACCCACATTTGAACAATCAATGACATTAGAGTTCCAATTGCTGTCATGGAAACAAGAACAGCCTTCAGGAC
The DNA here is from genome assembly GCA_948474745.1 of Oligia latruncula. Lineage (NCBI taxonomy): Eukaryota > Metazoa > Arthropoda > Insecta > Lepidoptera > Noctuidae > Oligia > Oligia latruncula. The sequence continues at coordinate 7,303,371 of OX419694.1, forward strand.
AAGTCATTTTGCAGTCACAAGCCTCAAAATCGCAGCAGAAGCAACTAGACGAGCAGTGAGTTTCATAAGAACAAAGGAACTGAGTTTCAGGAACATCCATTAGGTTAGCTTTTCCTCCATACTTATTATTTACAACTTCGCATGTTACTGTATCCAAATCCACAAATCTTGGGTATTGCCTCATATGGTTCCAAAGATTAATCTTTTGCAGCCAAATCATGTGACAATTGCATACAAACGGATTATTTCCAATAAAGAATTTTGGCAGCATTCTGTGCTTCGGTATATGGGGCAACGTAAACGCTGATAGTTCAACGGTTCTCAATTTATTGTCCGTCACGACAACCTTTTCTAAGTTTCGTTTTTGTAAGAACGTACCTGGCTGAATCGTGTGAATTTTGTTGTTATTTAAGAAAAGGACTTCAATAGAATCAGGTATCGACTTTTCATCGACGTTTTCTAATGCATTGTAACTTACGTCAAGCATTTGGATGTTTTGTTGTGAGTTCTGTTCGTTTTCTAGTTTCGTAATATTGTTACTGTGAATATCCAACCATTCAAGGCTTTCTGGCATATAACTATAGTCAAAGTAAATAAGCTTATTGTCCGATATGTTGAGCCAACCGAGGGTATTTAGTTTGTTGAAGACACCTCGGATGTCGGTCAGTTTGTTCCCGTCTAAGCGGATAGCTTTTAAAGTCGGATTAGTTAAAAACGCGTCTTGCTCAATGGTCTCTATTTTGTTTGATGCCAAATTTAGTACTTGCAAGGACGGCAGGGTACTAAATGTGTCCTTTGGTACGCTGGTAATCTGATTGTCAACAAGCCGCAGTCCGTAGAGTTCTTCTAAGCCTTCAAAAGACGTATTCGCTACTTTAGATATGTTATTCTTCCCAATATCAAGTGATTTCAAGAACCTTAGCGTTTTTATTCCATCAGGAATGATATTCATACTGTTTCCATTTAAGCCTAGATCTTGTAAATAAGTAATGTTTTCAAAACAGCGCTCATGAATTGTAGTTATCTCATTATTATCTAAATAAAGCTGACTAAGAACAAACAAGTTTGAAAAAATGTGTTCATTCAGTGTTTTTATCTTGTTGTCTGATATCGACAGTTGATGCAAGTTCTTAAGCTCAGCAAAAGCTCCGTTGCTGATAGTTTCAATAGCGTTGTTGTCTAGATTCAAAACTTGTAAATTGTTCAAGTCGTGGAAAGACTTTGGATCCAAACGTGCAAGTGAGTTGTAAGACAAATTCAATATAACTAGGCGTATAAGTCCGGCAAAAGTATCTCTGTTGACCCAATCGTTGGTAAGACGGTTTCTAGATAAATCCAATTTCTCAAGCTGATCAAGTCCTTCAAGTAATCCCGGAGCCAACACAGAAAGCGAATTATTCGCTAATGAGATTTCTTTGATAACTCGTGATGATTGAAATAGTTCAGGAGGGACAGCGACTAACTTATTTCCCGACAAGTTCAGAATTTTTAATGAATTCAATCCGACGAAGGCTCTGTCGCCTATTTCATTAATTAAGTTGCTCTGAATATTCAACACTTCTAAAGATCTGAGACTAGAAAGACCGTTGTCAGGAAGTCGTAAGATATTGTTGTGAGATAAATCAAGCATCTTCAGTCCAGTATTGCATGATTTACCTGGTGCGATGGGTCCCTTGCCCCAATCCGAGAAGCCGATTTCCGATATGTCTTGAATTCTATTGTTGGTAAGGTTCAATATTTCCAAACTAAAAAGCGGACAAAATACTTCAGAAGGTAACATGTAAATATTGTTGTCACCTAAATCCAGTGTCCGAAGTTCCATTAGTCCACGAAAACTTTCAGCGTGAAACTCCATAGTCATCGCAGGCCAATCCGTATTGTAGGAACGTAGAGTTAAACTTGTTAAATCACGTAGCGGAGACAAGACAGTAGCAGGCACGTACCGTATCTTACAGTACTCAACGCGCAGATCCTCAAGTTTTCTCAGCTGGCCCAAAAAACTGCCGGTATTCATGTGCAACGAACTTTCGAAGAACAACAAATCCGTGCAAGTCAGTTTCAACTTGTTGATGTTGTACGCCTGCGCTGTGGTTATGTTTTTAAACAAGAAGTCAACTGAGCCGATGGTTTTAATGTTACACGTGAGAAAGTTTGATTCACTCAACTTTGTGTCCGAATAGTCCCAATGACAGCCGGTGGGGGCGGGCGGCGCGGACCGTGCGCGCGCACCGGCCACGACAACCAAACACATCCAAACTTTTAACGAAACCATGCCGTAAAAGTTCTTGGTCATTTTGCCACTGTAAAATAGTTCATTTGTCACTGATATATCACTAAAGTACTCGTTAAAACTTTATGTCACCAAACAGTCAATGTTATGAAGTCTGTGTTGTTGTGTACACTTCGTTTTATAGCGCATGTAAACAGTGAGTGCGAGATCGCGGTAAAACTTTTGACGCAGCCATGCTCCCCTGCGGTCGGGCGGTAACTGACCTACGAAGTTTGAACGAACGAAAGCCGCATGGGTATTGGGGGAGGGGGCAGGCGCGGGGAAGGCAACAATGACGACGGGTGGGACCCGGCACTGCATCGGCTTACAACAGATGGCACGCGTGTTTTTTAAGTACTCGAAATATTGGTTATGCAGCCGAAGACTTAGGCCTGCGTGATTCGTTGGATGCACCTCCTTAAATTTCATCTCAAAGGAGGTCGCGGTGACATCTGAAACAGTAGCAGTAGCGTGACTTGAAAAAGTTAACTTGAACTTTTACAAACACACTTGAACTTTGTTTATAAATTTTGTGGTGCATTACATTAAAATGTAAGAGTTAAATAATAAATTAACAATACATGGATTATTTCGGACTCAAATTATAAGGAAACGATTAAATATTTACTTTTGAGAGACACGCATGCAATTTTGACGAGATGGGCGGACATTTTTACGTCAATGCAAAATAAATGATTGACAGTTTAAAATCGGAAAAGAATGCACACAAAAGATATTGTGGTGTTTCAATTTCCTTTATGGATTATTGGAATGATTTAAGAACAGATGTTCAATAATGGGATTCTAGTACAATGAAGTGATGACTCTTAAAATTATGAGGTTCTTGTTAATAATGCCTTTATTTTTTTCATTAATAATATTAAGTATATATTTTGTTCCTCCGGATGGATACAGTCAGCGACAAAAGTCGATGAACACTTTAGTTTTACGCAGTTTTAGAAGTTTTATAACGTGAACGTAAAATTAAAGAAAATTAACTCATAGCTGTTAAGACAATACAATGTAGGTACTTATTGAACCCACCAAAAACATTTTCATGTAAAATGTTGCCAAGACGAGACCACATGTATGGCTCGCACTGTCAAAAAGTTATCAGATCTCATGTAGAGCCAAGCTTCTAACTCTACACGTCCTTACTTCACAAACTCTACACCTTAGTCAAAATATGAGGCTTAGCCGTTTCGTTACTACAAGAACTATAATATTGTTCAGAAAAGTAATGAAGAGTGAATAAATTTTTTACCTTACGCCCATGTGATGGTAGCGAAACGGCCAAGCCACATATTTTGACTAAGGTGTAGAGTTTGTGAAGTTAGGGCGTGTAGAGTTAGAAGCTTGGCTCTACATGAGATCTGATAATTTTTTGACAGTGCGAGCCATATGTGGTCTCGCCTTGGCAACATTTTACATGAAAATGTTTTTGGTGGGATTTCACATCTTTTTGAAAGTTGCTTATAAAATAAAAAAATATTTTTTTGGGGGGTTCTTTACTAAAAATCCTGAAATACGTATTTTATTATTTATAACAAGGAGTCCATATATCAATTTACAGAACTCTAGCATCAAAATTTGCGGAAGTCTCGTACAAACTTCCATCCCCTAGTTTAAGGGGTTGGAGGGTAAAAGTTCCAAGTTTTAGAGTTTTTTTGTTGTTTGTGTACTATTACTAGCTTACGTACCAAATTTCAGCTTTCTAGGACTTCAGGAAGACCCTTAGAATATTTATGATCATCAGTGAGTCAGTGAAGAAATCGGGGTATTTTAGATATCAATAAAATCTAAAGTATAAGAGCTATGCAATTGAAACTTTATAGGTTTAATAAGTCAACCACTGACATCATATCCCGAAAATTTTGTTTATCTGGTTTAATCCAAACCCAAGTTATGAAGGTTCAAAAATACGACGAAGTGCTTCGAGAAAAGGTAGGTAGTGCCCTTGCACTTCGCTTGGCTCGTCTTGGCGGGGGCACTACCGTGCCCCCAGATAACTTTGTGTCATTTTAGATGATGTGTAAAAATAGCAGTATTTGATGAAACTTTGTCGCTGACCGTACAACAAGTTTAAGTACAGTCAACCGCACATCGCAGTGGCAACACTTGCGCTACGAAAATCGCCATCACTGCTACGACATAAAGACACTGTCAATGTCACCACTGATGTGTCGTTGACTGTACCATCAGTCAGATTTATCGTCCTTACAGAATTGTTTAAATTTTAAACTAAATAAATAAACAATTTTAAACAATATAACCTACTAGATTCCGGTTTCCGTTGGTTAAAACCACAGAGCAGACTCAAATAACTTTCTTGCAATAGGTATACAAACTTTCTGAAAAATTCTTAGTAAAAAAAAGTCTAGAGTACTTGTGCTAGTTAGGCACAAAAACACGTCCATTCAAGAGGGCATCGTGCGTCACCGCAAACTCTAATCGTGGGCCATCGAATGCCATAACACGTGCGTGTCGGATCGCGTCTACCGTGGGAGACGGTCTGAGACCTTTGAATATCTTCAATGCCACTACAAATCACGTACCTCCCCCAGCCCAGACACAGAGTAGAATTTAATCCTTGAACTTGGTGTACTGACTAATGGGAAATGAAATAATGGTTTCAAAACGTCAGGATGTGGTAATGATGTCTCCAAAAGAGTAGGTTTGTTTAAGCAGTTAACTTTTTATGAGTCATAACAATTGTGGAATTTATTATCCTTTCCGGATGCCTGCTAGGACTTACTAAAAGAAGACTCTACCAAGTACCTTATCACTTACCAGTTATCAGTCACGTACTTAATGCACTCACAATGCTGCTTCCTGCACTATTTCGGGCCAGATTGACGCTATTCTATATGTAGATAGAAAGCAGAATATTTGATGATACTTTCTGAGAAAGAAGTCTCTCGGGCCAAGGTCGTATCAGGGCACCACTATTGATATTCTCAGTCAATATTGAGAGTAAATATCTCACGTGCCCATGACGTGATGGCTCAATATTTACAAGAGGACATCAAACACAATATTACCACTTATCTCGTAACAACTGACTCCGAAAACATCTTACATAGCGATCTTCCCCTAGGAACTTTATATAACACAACGAGTGTGTTGACATTGCCCGATATCGATAGAAGTTCAACATGACTTTTATGTGAAAGAATGGCTTCGTTTATCTACTAATATTTATGAGTTTTTCAATCTATTACAGATTGCCTTTAAATGGATGCTTCAAACCGTAAGCCATGTGTGGGTTTCATTATAAATCGTCAAACAAATAGATACTATCCATCCGATAAATGAACCGAGAATACAAGGTACCGAAGAATTGAAATGTGCCTATAACAGTTCTATAAAAAGCACATAGGCATTATGCGACAAATCGATATTGCAGAGACAACGCCCCTGCTAATACGTAGTTTTGTTATAATTTATCAGTCTATTGTCGATCACTCATTCGATCATAGAACTAGACTGTAATAACAAAGATAGTATAATGGACAACGGAAATGAGTCAATTACGATTAGAGCTATTGATAACTAATTTAAACTTTGTTACGTAGAATTGGATACATGCACTGTATTGTGAGCTTGTGAAAAAACTAAAGGTAAACAAACTGTGTCCAACGGAAGCCTAGACAACATAATTGAAACGGCTCTGCGGGAAACAAACAGAACAAACAAAGAAGAATCGGCAGCGAGAATTGAGGCCAAAAGTGACTCCTGCACACTATTGGAAACAATTACATTAGCTGTGACCAGAAAGTTTGACATTCTATTCAGAGCAGTACTCGTCCTTATTGAGCACTGAACACGGACTAGTCAAAAACAAAAGAGCTTCAAAGAGAGAAATTAACAATACGGCCAGTTTCTCGGATTCGAAGCAAAAAAGCCTTTGAAAGTTATGACCCGTAATAAAAGTTGTGCCAGGGTCTGTCTCGGTTAGACAAAAGGATTCTACCGCAATTATGTTATTGCCTCTATAAATTCGTTGAGACAATAGTTTTAAATGTAAAGCGATCCTGGTTACTTTATGGCTGTCAACGCCGCAAATATAACGTTTTGGTTGAAGATTGTAAATCTTAGAAAGCTGTGTTTGGTCTTGTTTGCCACAAATTGTTTATTGTCCAGTTCCTTTACTCCTGTGGTGTCATAAAATTATTATTTTATATCCCCGTCCCCGTGTTATGGGTTTTGTAACTGTTAAATATTTTGACTATGGTTATTGCCTTAAATATTCATTCGCATGTTATAATAAAACAATCTTTAAAATATGGTCGGAAACAGTGTTTTATTTACTACTTTAGTAAGAGTCCAATAAAATTCCAGTGTCGAACAAAAGGTTCGATTAAAAGAGCATTTAATATAAATCACTTCGGTATTTCACAGTATCATCTTAATGCTTTTCCTTTATCTTTAAGACTCATGTTGGACCCAACAAATTTAAAGCGTGATTGTTATTTGTTAAGTGAGACATCGCATCTGTTAGAGAGAGGTGAACGTTGAACGATAAAGGCATTTTAACTGATAATCTCAACAAAATATTGCTCGAGTCTCGATAAAGGTGGCCTCGGTAAACAGGTACTCCAAAGGCACGTTTCAAGTCAAATAAGCAGCAAGAAAGGGTCCGAAACAGAAAACGCTTTGTGCTAAAAACGTCGACCCCTTATCTTCCTCGGATGGGTCGCTACCATAGACACAAGAAGACGAAGACCATCATCGACAAATTAATGAAATGGATAATAAATCTCACATTCTAGTTTAAGTAGCTATCAAAACGTAGGCTCTAAAAAGCTGATTGACATTCATAATATTCCTTTAAAAAATAATCAACTTAAATTTTCATATCTTTGATGTTTTTAATTATAATAAAGAATTTTAATGAGGCATAAAAACATCATCGTCGTATTAAGTTAGTAGGTATCTTACCTGTTTTTTCAATAAGATTTCGTCATGAGAAATGTTGTCTAGCTTCACAGTTCTGAGTACTGTAAGATGCTAAAATAGGCAAGACTAAGAAACAATTTTGAATATTCAATTTCGCGAATTGAATTGCAATTCTCATTCGGTATTCATTTTAGAAAAGTGAGTGTACAAAATGCGGTTGAATCTCCATATTCGTGCCGTGTCTCTCGGCGTCATGTCTATCTGTGGAGACTGCTTCCAGAGGCTCAGCACGAAGTCATCATTCATACGAGGAGATATCATCGTCGCTCGTCGTGGCCACGGCTTTGCTTGTTAACAATAAAAATGTTATCCGGCGCTTACACAAAATGTATCTCGGGAAAACGTCCAGTCTCGCTCTCACTCATTTTAGTCTTTTTAGTTTCTCGACGATTATTTACATTTATGGGCTTTGCTTTCTTTGGCGAGGTTTGTAAGTTTTAATTTTAATTGAAATACATTTTTGATAAAAAAGCCCTGCCTTTTTAGAGGTTATTGCTGCATGCATATAAGTTGCACAAAACAAGAGCATTCTATACCATAATCCAAAATAAACGCCTCGTCAAAATTTCTTACAAGAGGCCTACTGCCCCACTTTTCAAATTCGCTTCCATTAAAAAGTCCTTCCGTGAACTAATCGTAAATTTAATAAACCTCGAATAATTCGTTGTTCAAATTATTTAAAACCGTAAGTCTTTCATAATCCCCTAATTAAATTACCTAATAGTCTTAAGGTTGAACAGTTACGGGTAATGCGATTAAGCAATCCAATATAGACGAAATGGCACCGCGCGCAAATTGCCAATCAATAATGACCCTAAGGGCGTGTAATTAACGGCTGCATTAGTAGGCTGCATTATGCATGACGTTGAATCTCTGGCAGACCCTGTTATCTGCGATGCGTATTTCGCTTACAAACATTTACATAATTACAAACGTTTACCTAATTTTAATTGGACTATTAGATGCTTCAAAGTCGTTAGGTGTAAATTTAAGTGTGGTAATTGGCAATTAGAATCTAGTGATATCTTTGATCCTGAATCACGGGGGACTCATATAACTGCGAGAGTGCAGTTACTCCAAATCCAAAGTAATTGGAGCATTTTTATATGCAACCAAAGCGTTTGAAAGCTTGTTAGAAATGGGCGTTATTTCAAGTCTCTTAAATATACAGAGTGTGAGTAAAACTACAATAACACAATGGTCCTCGTGGCTAAGTAATAACAGTCGCACGAGTCAGTCGATCAGTTTAACCTACGCTCGCCGAGGTCCATCGAGGACTATCTTTACATATCGAGACCTGTCCATGCCTCGGAAAATACCTACGTTAAGTCTTTGGTAGTCATTCGTAGATGTTTGAAAGTCGTTATGAGTCGTCAGAAGCCCGAAAGAGGAGAAGCAATCTTACCAAGGAGCTTAGTGTTACCCAGTAACTGGGTTGTGGGGATCAGATAAGCAGTCGCTCCACGTAAAATACTGGTATTCAACACTAGTTAGGTAAAGGCTTGGCAGATGATGAACACAATATTCAAACTGGAGACTTGAAGTGAGAAAATAGCTCTATTTATGTTTTTACCCGACTACGGCAAAACCAAAAAAAGAGGGTTAATATTTTAACAGGCTTTAAATGTTCATCTGTTCCCTCATAACTCCTAAACCACTCATCGTATTTTGACAAACGGGGTATCGTTGCAACCGTTATGTTGTTCCGCGGGTTAAAGGGTATATATTATGACCTCACATAAAATCCGTGTTTTCTTTATTATGCTTGTGCTTTACGTAACCTACCGAATAGGGAAATAAGCTACTAGGTACGTAGCTACTAAAGCTTTATATTGGCAAAAAAAGGCTACGTTATCAAGACGATGTCTCTCACGTCCGAAACAAATGCCTAAAGAACCGTGGGCAACAGTTTTTGTCCATCACTCGAGTCTAGTTAATCTCACGGGACGCGTACAATTATTTTAATCTTATTAAAATCATGTTTCTACTGACGCTTAGCTTATTGTGGAGTATTGTGGATGTTACTTAGTTTATATTTTCGTTTTTTTCTTCGAAGAAAAATAGCCTGCGGCTCAAACTCAGTAACTCAAGTAAAAAGAAATAACAAAATGCCTACGTTTTAGTAAATAGTACCCAAAGGAGATCACCGGCTTCAAGTTTAGAAACTTTGAAAAAAAAAAAATGAGAACTCAGAAGACTAGTCCGTTAGTCCCTATTACTTTTATGGACCATAATTCCGTTGGTAGTCGTTTATTTGTGAAAAAAAAAACATAAGTGTTCAACGAAATAATTAAACTGTCAAAATTAATGTGATTTAAAAGGCATGGTAAACGATTTGATGCGAAAGGTGCCTAATTATTGGGACAATTTACGATGACAGACTAATTAATATACAGTATTCAAATATTGATTTTATTGCTCAGTTTAAATTAGTTAATCACCTTCGGCATCGAAATAATGGTTTATTACACAAAATTGGTTTCGGAAACGAGTAATTTCTAGAATTATTTCCAAAAAATGGTCCCAAGTCATTAGTCGCTTGGATGATTTTTACCTTAAATTGGCATAGGGTGGTATTTGCTTATCTATGGTATAAATAAATTGTTTGCAAGTAGGTAACAATATTGGGAACAGAAAAGGGAAATGCAACCCCTAATATTAGGAGTAAAATATTATTATTGGGGGTGAATAATGCAACAATTTTATTCTGATTGCATGACTGGTTTCTGGTTTTGATTTTGTTTGAGCAATCAACTCATTAGGTAATACGACAATGACTCAAAGCTCTTGCATATAACAAATAAACACGACTCTATCCAAATCATATTATCACAAAAAATATAAAGTTAGACGCAAATGTTTGTTTTCACAATTTAGACAGTTTTCAAGTTTGTTCACTGGAAGACAATTTTACAGCTAAACTGTCAAATTCATTTTTAGCTACTATTTTTAGTTAGAACCTACTGATCTAGATTTGAGAAGAGGCCGACAGAAGGAGCCAGATGGACGGACGACCTAAAGAAGGTGGCTGGGGTAGACTGGATGCAGAAAGCGGAGGACAGGGTGCTGTGGCGCAGTCTGGGAGAGGCCTATGTCCAGCAGTGGACTGCGATAGGCTGAGTTGATTAATTTTGTTGATTAATCTAGATTTAAGCTTTGGTTTTCTAAGAAAGCGATGAACGGTCACATAATATGGAATATCCAAATACAGATCGTTTTTGACAAGTACTGGTGAAAATGACAGATTTAATGATAACCGTTATAATATGGCGTAACCGCTATCCTAGAAAACTAAAGCTTTAGTTACCTCATTTTATACCAAGCAATGTTTTCAAGATGCACCTCAAAAGAACATCCCCACAACTCCAACAGACAAAACTGTCTGGAGATAAAACAGTAATAATAATCGGACACGTCGCTTGTTAGACAAACATGAAGAGATCCCGTCTGATACCACCGAACAATGTGAATGTGTGGGTGAACAAACAGGGTGCTCTAAAAACTCATACGCTTTCAAAGTCAGCCATACAAAAGGTTGTGACTAATGCAGTAACCCTTGAGCAGCAAGACAAATTGATGGTCAGATGACTCTTTAGAGATTTGAATATGAAGCTTCAAAATATTTATTTTCTGACAAAAAGGTTTATTAATCTCAATTAATAAAGGTCTTCAAAAGTCGTGTTGTGTAGTCTTCTTATTGTCATCTTCATTGAATTAAATTGCGCCTAATATAAGAGTAACCGAATGAAAGGAAAGACTCCGTTTCAATGGTTACCTAAAATGTATTAACTGAATAACTGAACGAACTTAGCAGAATAAGATAAGAAAAGGGTTCCTAACAGCTTTTAATATACTAAACAAGGGATTTGTAATTCTGTAACCCCTAATGCCATCCAATAAGGAAAGATACCTGAGAAAAATAGCCGACAAATTTTGTTAAGGGGTTTGTTGTATTGGAAAAGGATGATCTTGTTACTTACTTTTACTTAGTAGGTCACAGTAATGATATTACTGAACTTGGACTAAGCCGTTTCACCCTTACTTAGCCTAATGTTATAGTATGCGATACACCGAAAGAAATCAGTGTGGCTAAATAGATTCAATTAAGTAAGGATTTTTTTGTTTGGGATCTAAAATTACTTGAATATTTACTTGCTAATAAAAATAAATGTAAATGAGAAGCAACGAATGAAAAAATAAAAGTCTCATCCATCTACCTAGCCTTTTCCCAACTATGTTGGGGTCGACTTCCAGTCTCACCGGATGCAGCTGAATACCAGTATTTTACATGGAGAGACTGCCTATCTGACCTCCACAACCCAGTTATTGGGTAAAACAATACCCCTTGGTAGGACTAGTTGTCAGACTTTTGGGCTGCTGACTGCCCGTAACGACTGTCAAAGATCCACGAATGACAACCGGGACCAACGGCTTAACGTGCTTTCAGAGGCACGGAGGGGTCTCGGTATGTAAAGATACCTATCAACAGACCAACCGCGCCAAGCATAGCTTAACCTGATCGATCGACCTGATTTTTTTTTTAAATATAACTAACCTTTGTCCCGATACGTCTATTATATTATAACAGACAAAGCAAACACAAACATAGTTGATATAAACCCAGATACTTATAAGGAACTAAAACACTTATCAGTATAATTTCAATCGAATAACAACGCCCAAAAACAAATAGTCAAACGACGAAGAGGCGTTACCAAAATTACACTAACATGGTATTATGAAATGTTGACAAGGTAAGAATTAATCATAAACAAATCATTCGGTGCTAGCGGACGTTATGCTAATATAGTAGAAGGCATCCAAGATTTTTTTTCATCCAGTGCCTCATTTATTTATGTTTAGTCATCATCGTTTAATATTCAACATACTTTGAAGAGATATCGTACACTATCAATCAAACTTTTGCTATTCCTATTTGGAATTTCGGCTTCATTTTATGTTCTATTATCTTCGTTGTAAAGAACACATTTGTCAGTCAAGTTCAAGATCGTAATACGTAATCGTTTCTTCTTTGGAGTTCCGTTGATCTTGAACCATAGGGTGCTGATTAAGAATAGTTCTTGATACGTTGTCATAATGCTTACTTTTGAAGTGAATCAAAATTAAACTTATGATATTATAGACTGTGAAGGTGTTATTTGAAGTGCACGAGACAGGTATAACATTTATTTCGGGAGAGATTTCATTCATTAACATTATTGTACTTATATTCAAATTATGTTTATAAGAGCATTTGTCAAACAATATATCAACCTTGCTCAGTGAGCAATCTGTCAAGAATGTTTAGCAATGTTCAGTCTGAATACAATTGAATTGTGTTTCGAAGGTATAAACTTGAATAGTAAACTTTGGACCTTCAAATGTTATAATAATAGCCCAAGTCAGTTTTAATCATTTCCTTGATTCGGGATTAGAAATCAATAGAGCATTTTTATATAGATCTATCTAATTTCATATTATTATTTAAGTCTGTTACCTTATTACCTATAATAGAAACAAAATAATCGTTATGTAATACATAATTTTGATATTACACGTGCTTAGGGGCCCGTGGATAAATAATAACAGCCGCACAGATCGATCGATCAGGTTAAGCTACGTTTGCTGCGGTTGGTCTGTGGATGGGTTACATACCGTGACCCTTCCGTGCCTCGGAAAGCACGTTAAGCCGTTGGTCCCGGCTGTCATTCGTGGATCTTTGACAGTCGTTACAGGTCAAGCCCGAAAGTCTGACAACCAGTCTTACCAAGGGGTATCGTATTACCCAGTAACTGCAATGGGTTGTGGAGGTCAGATGGGCAGTCGCTCCACGTAAAATACTGGTATTCAGCCGCATCCGGTTGGACTGGAAGCCGACCCCAACATAGTTGGGAAAAGGCTAGGCAGACGATGATGACGTGCCAAGCTAAAAATCAATAGAGCTGATACAGACAGATAAACAAAAGTGGAAGAAACAGAAGAAAGCGACTTAGACACGAGAATCTTAATTCAATAGCTATCTGATATTATCTTTCTACAGGGTCAAATTAAATTAGCTAGCGGACTCCACAGACACGATGGGCACCGAAATATAAACACGACCAAAAAATTAAAAATATTTGATGAAATTTTTGGGGGAGTCAACGACCGCTGGTAATGTTGTTACCTGAATAATGAGTTTTTTTTTGTTTTATCGTCTTAAGATATCGATACCCATCACGTCTGCGAAGTTTACATAAAAATATAAAAAAAATTAAACTGATATTTCAAGCGACTACAAATGCGGGTGAGGACCCCAAAAAAAATCTTCAAATTAAGGGGCTTACATTACCTAAAGCGCGGTCACTGTCGGACTGCATAGAAAAGAAAGAGAAGCGCGATGACACAACGCTGGTAATTTATTGCAAAATATGAAGCAATTATTAAATTACAAAAATACAATAGATTTTTTGTTTTTATTGTAAAAAGAAAGTTTTTAGAGGTATCTTCATGATTTTTTTCTATAATATCAAATTATCTGTATTATGTTTTTCATACACTATCTACCTAGCATATATCCTGAAGAATATCATATATTTTTCTGATTTGGTTTACTGTAGTCGATCATATACTTTTATTGTTTCTAAAGCTTGCGTTTTTTGCGTTTAGGTCCTGTAAGCCCCTTAATTTCGTTTTTGTTTTATCATGTTAAGATGTCGATACCCATCATCTGCGGAGTTTCGCTACCTAATTTAATTTGACCCTGTATGAACAAATGATCGTTAATTAACTATCTGGTTGCATAATACATGCAATATCTTTAGAATTTAATAAACACCATGTTAAAGAGACAATTAAGGCAATTATGTATTAGTTAGATAACCAGTGAAACTAATGATTAAATTAACGCTCAATTACAATGAAAGTGACTAGATCTCTACAGAACAAGTTTGGGGAAGGAAAGACCAAAAAAATAGAAAGTTTACCGTATGCGATTGTGTAAATTATTTGCGTCCTCAATAATGTCATGCGTGACAACCAATGGGTATAATTTGATTTTGTAATAACACTTCATCGTTGAATAAAGTAATAAGTTTAATGTATTACGTAAGTTAAAAGAAAGGTGTATCTTGATTGTCGCTAAAGATACGTTACTTCAGTTATGTATATGTTATGCATTCGATTACTGGTAAAGAAAACCTAACTTTTGATGATAGAAGAATTCCGTCTATAATATAAATAAACTCTGCTCCGAACTCTTCGAAATGAAAAACAACAATTAATCCCCTCACATTTCCATTGGCATTCAGTTTTGGCACTTACCCCTGTTCTGACGAATGGTCCTTGAACCAAAGTAATTGATGGACGCACCACAAACTAAAACATAGGCATGAATAGATTAATGACCAAGAGATAGCTAGGTCGAAACTCCAGATAATGTATCTGGTCACTGGGCCATTAATTCACTGTGGTTACTTAACTTGATCAATACCAATTTGTGTGTTTAGTTTACCGGTTTGTGTAAGCCCGCGTTGAAGTCAATAAAGTCTAAAATAATTAAGATCGTATGGACGGAGGTCCTGCATTTTGTCGAGTGCCGCGTTCTTAATTAGGTGACACTAATGACGTTAGTAAGGGTCTGGTTTTTGCTAGGAATAATTTAACATTTAGATTATTTCCTTGTATTAGATCTAATTAATCGAGTTGACAGTTGAAAATAACAGCGATTCTATTTTCAAAATTCAAATTGTGTTTTAAAAGGGTAGTATTTAAACGAGTGACTGTAAATTAAAGTTTTAAGTGACAAACATAATTAATTTACGATATAATATTACTAAGTGGGCGACTGACTGCGAGTGACGAGAAATCAACAGAACAGCAACTTACAAACATTAATTTGAGTTACTTAAAATACAAAATGAAGAGGTTTAAAGTAACCTAACACAACCGAACCTCGGGGTGCCCTTGGCTCGCTCTTGCATCCTATGTCGACGGAGCCCCGCTTCGCGGGGCCCCTATTTCTGTGTAAAGGGTTTAAAGTAACCTAACACAACCGAACCTCGGGGTGCCCTTCGCTCGCTCTTGCATCCTATGTCGTGTGTGTGTGTGTGTCTTGTATCCTATGTGTATGTTTCTATATCAAACGTGACACACCCCTGTATTTCTAGTCGCTCACTTAGTAATTTAGTCGCACGGCTAGAATTTTAATATCTGAAATGGATAATTACAACCCACTTTTTGTAAGCTCGTTCTGGATTTTAATATTAATTAATATTCGTCGTTAGTTTAGTTAATTTTTCGCTTACTCAAATTCATACCGCTCAAGTTATTAAAACAGTATCTCATTATCAGTCGCTAAGCTTTTTTTTATTCGATCGTTTTATAATTCCCCGTTTTAAAATACTATGAATTTCGAAGTAGGTAGGTAAATTGTCGAAGGATGAACACCCTTATCAGAACCTGATTCCTACAACATAGTTCACTACGGAACATGATAGCCCAAAAAGGATGCATGATTATCATATCAAGCATCATTTTTCCAGCTTAAATAAATTACAACGAAACGAACGTCACCCAAAAAACTAGGCCAACCAAATAAAACAAGTGCATCTATAAATTGATAACCACAACGTTTCCGAACACACTGAGTTTATTCGTACAACAAAATCAGTGCCACCTCTATCGACAAACGAGCGTATTTACAATAAAATAATATTATATCCAATTACACAATAAACCGTTGTCGACATGTCCTGTAATGGTGCAGTATATACATGGTGCTGTTAAAGCAGATACGAGTATTTACGATCACACCGACCGTCCCGATGCATATACGCAGATGCCACACATGCTCTGCCTTAATTCGAATAGATGACGAGTAGGGCTGGCCCTAGTACCTACCTATCAAAATTTTCTTTTTCTTAAGTATGTATAATCAATTGTTAATGGACACTTTAAGGACAATTTTTTGCTAGCCTATATTGTGTCCCACCGATAGACAAAGGCCTCCCCTTTTCCGTCCAAACCCCTTTGCCTTGTCCGATCTCTGGTCATGTTGGCCCTACAACTAAGATCGGATCGTCACACCACCTTAGCTATTTAAAAAAGTTTATATTAAATAGTTGTTGACAGCCTTAAGAAAATTGGCGATGGACCGATCGGGGAAAGATTAAAATATTTATAGCCCTTGAGTAAATCAGTCAAGTTAAGAGACGTATAAACTCTCAAGGTATTTCAAGAAACTTTATTCAAGGTTACATCATGTTATTTGAATGATAACAATAACCTACAACCGAAAGTATTTCGCAACTATGTTTTTTTTAGGAAATACTAAACCAGTTCATTATCGGGTCATCGGATTAGATAACATTTAATAAAATCACAACGACATTGACTTTCTATAACTGTCAAAATTATTATCTCAATGATATAATTGATTCGAGATAAGATTTTATTGACTTGACAAATTATTTGATTATTCGCGATTTTTTTATCTTATTTAGTAATCTCTGTCTAAGTGCCAACTTAAATTAATAAACTAGTTATAAAATAGTTACAAAAATTAACAGAATAGAGGTATATCAAAAATTTCGTGCAACCAATATTAACTTATGCCTGAAATGATGAATCAATTTTCAACCACCAATCAATCAATCAACTCAGCCTATTGTAGTCCACAGCTGGACACAGGCCTCTCCCAGGCTGCGCCACAACACCCTGTCCTCCGTTTTCCGCATCGAGTCCGTCCTAGCCAGTTTCTTTAGGTTGTCCGTCCATTTAGCTGGAGGGCGTCCCACACTACGCTTGCCGATACGCCAAAAAAAACCACAAAAAAATCTAAATATAAGTCATTTCCCATCTTGCCAGCCCTACGCTTAAAATTCATATTAATGCAGGCTAACAAGCACAGTGCGGCCCATTGGCGATATTGATATAAATTGATTACAAGTTGTCGCGACATTCATTAATATGGTCCGATGCAAATACTCATATCTTATCTAGTGCTTTCATTACCGATATCATTACTGACCGACGGTTTGTTTTAATCTTAAATAGTTCAATTGATTTATGATCGTCGGACACAACTGAGTTTTGTCTGGGAAAGCTCTTGTGATTTATGTAGCATATCTATTCCAATTTCCATTGTAAAA
This sequence comes from Oligia latruncula, assembly GCA_948474745.1. Classification (NCBI taxonomy): domain Eukaryota; kingdom Metazoa; phylum Arthropoda; class Insecta; order Lepidoptera; family Noctuidae; genus Oligia; species Oligia latruncula. The sequence continues at coordinate 7,320,729 of OX419694.1, forward strand.
TTGATGTGTTTATGGATGCATAGATACCTACATAGGCAGCTGAAATTCTAGGTCATAGCGACAAAACCTGAATGCAGGTTAGGCAAATGTAAAAGCTGGGATCTGTAGTAAAAAAATCTTTATTGACTTAAAAATATTAATATTATTATTTGTACGTCTTTTGACATTTCTCGGGACTCTGGGGTCCCGGTCCTTCGGAAGGCGTACGAGGGGCTGAAGGCAACTCGTAGACGCTCGTTAGACGTTTTAACGAAATGTGGCAAATCGACTACAGTAAACAAAATCAGAAAAATATATGATATTCTTCTGGATATATGCTAGTTAGATAGTGTGTTGAAAACATAATACAACTAATTTGATACGATTGAAAAAATTATGAAGATACCTCTAAAACTTTCTTTTTACAATAAAAAACATACTAATACATACATTTTGTTATAATAAATACAATCATTTTGTTTTTTTTATCAGATTATTCTACAAGTAACATACTAAAACACTAGTGTTTTAATTTTCAGTTCAAACAATAGATTTTTTGTAATTAAATAGTTGCTACATATTTTGGAATAAATTACCAGCGTTGTGTCATCGCGCTTCTCTTTCTTTTCTATGCAGTCCGACAGTGACCGCGCTTTATGTCATGTAAGGCCCTTAATTATAAGGTAATACTTGTAACATTGGTTTATAACACTGATCTTACTTACTTTTTACTTCATTAATAAAAATTGTGGATTTCTCCTGAAAGATTGTGCACTACGTAATCTGACCTCGAAATATTTATGTAATTAATGTTGAACAATAGGATAAAGGCCAATTTTTCAATCGGGTATCACGATTTATTAAAAATTCGGTTAGTGATTGAAAACGATTATAACAAGGTCACTTTTTAGAAACTTGACGTATTTTTTGTATAGTTTAAGCCTAATGACCTAAATAATAAATAAACGAAATTATTTATTACGACTGACTCTAGCATAATTGCGGGTTAATTGCATAACACACTAACAATAGAAATGCCACTGACAGTTCAACAACATTCATTGCGTTGATAACGATTCAGATTGTGATTGAAAGTATGTTACACAATTAAGGTGCAGATCAGTACTTAATAAAAAGTGGAATAACCTAATACCTATACGATTAATTACGTCTTTACAGACACCGAACAAACAATATTCGTAAAAGAATAATTCTACTGTTATCTTCATAGTATGCCAAGTGAAATTATGCCAAATAAAACTCTGCCATCTTAATAGTATGCCAAGTGAAATTACGCCAAATAAAATCCTGCCATCTTAAAAGTACGCCATTGTAAATTCGGATTTAAAAACATTCGCCCAAACAATAATTATGATTATATTAAATAATTTTTAAGCCTTAAAAATATTCGTTTAGAAAAGATTATGCCAAGTGTGTTATGAAAAATTAATTTCGGAGCATCAATATTCTGCCAGTTAAAAGGAACCCACTTGAAAGCAATTCAACATTCAAACCACCCGTAAGTACAATATTATCGACTTCGAGCAATCAAGTCAAGCAAGAATCGATCACTCCTCACCTATATTATTTATTTTTTTCTTAAACACCACTCCAGACAAATAAGGCATCCAGGATTGACGATAGTAATTTTTTCGCTCATTCTGTGCAGCCAGATACTTTCACAGAGGTTGAGGTTAAGGTCAGCTAGTGTTAGCCTTTGGGTTGCTCATCAATTCAATGTAAATAATCTCCGGGCATCCGCTGAGCACAATAAAACATGGCAACATGATAGATTGTTATATTTCACGGCCATTTTCCTTTGGCCGAGGTTTTATGAGAAGCCTTTGTGGTTTATAGGTTACGGTGTTGGGGTTTGATGTTTATTGAGATTCAATATATAATATTTCTGTTTTGGGAAAGGATTTGATTGAAGACCTGTTTTATTTCGTTACTAACTTATAAGAAGCTTTAAGACTTGTGAAGGTTCATCAGGGAAGGTTCGATCAGGTTAAGCTACGCTTGCCGCGGTTGGTCCATGGATGGGTGATCATCTTTACATACCGAGACCCCTCCGTGCCTCAGAAAGCACTACCGTTGTTGGTCCCGGCTGTCATTCGTGAATCTGACAGTTGTTTCAGTTCGTCAGAACCCGAAAATCTGTGAATTAGTCTTAATTAACTAGATTGTGGATGTTAAAAAGGCAGTCGCTTCATGTAAAATACTGGTATTCAGCTGCATCCGGTTATGAAATGAAATGAAATGATGAAATGAAATGATTTTTATTTTTGTAAGTAGGTTTGTACAAACACTTTTACACGTCAATCATGTTTTTTTAAAACTAGATGAAGTCGGCGTTTCCTATCTGACTACTCTGAGAAGAAAGGCCGAAACAAACTCAGAGGTCACAGTCTCTTTTAAAGTCCAGACATAATCTTGGTCAGGTTATATGAAGACCATGTAGATCGATGTCTGAGGTGGTCTTTTGAGGAAAGAACCACACAGATTGAGAGGACCTGTCCAGTCAGTGCACGCATTTGTCAAAAATCGTGCAGCTCAACTCAAGACTTAAGGAGCTCAACGATTCGACGAACAATACCAAAGAAAAGACATTTGGGTAGGCCACATAAATAACTCAAACTGCCTGACCATGAAAAAAAAAACAGAACAGAGAGAATAATAAAAAAAATATATATATGTAAAATGACCCACATCGTCTTCACATTCACAATGAAAAAATAATATAATACTTTACAAAGTAAGCAAATGTCATTGTTTAAAAAAAAATCATCAATGTCAATGTGTATATAAAAACGAAAAAAATCATTCAAAATGCAGAAATTGGAAGCAGCTCAATCCCAAGCCTTTTTGTCCTCAATATAATGTTTAACGGTATAAAAGGCTTTCTGGAAGCTGACTCCAACATAGTTGGGAAAAGGCTACGCACATGATGATGATGAAGAAAGCTATGACACTAAACAAAATCATGAATTTAGTTCAAGAAAGCAACTGAATGCGACCTACTAGATCTCTCCAAGTGTTAACACAACACTAATGAGACACTTAGTTCGTTAGAAATGTACATAGAATAAATAAACACTGATTTCAAGATGTCTAATTTATTTACATAACCGAAAAATGATCAGCAATAAAATTGACGTAAAGATCTCAAGTACCAACTCAGTTACATTCCAAGTACCAAGTACTCAAACCATAATGAATTCCACCACACCTACATTTCTCTCAACCTGTACCACATTACAGAGCCAATACAACTTTTTATGCTTCTCGTATAAAAGCAACAAGTCTTACATAAGGCCGTAATGAAAGTTAATTACTCGAACTGAGAATAGAGGGCTGATAAATCAGTCGATGACCTCGATTTGTATCAATCAAACCGAATCGCTCAAACTCCAATTTGACTTGTGTCAAACGATGATTGGTTGCAACACTGGCTACGTCTAATTGGTAGAATGAGTTTTGCTCGCGTGCCAGTGCGGTTTACTTGAAACTATAAACGTACGGATGTGGTAGTGACGGGAAACTGGTCTATGTTCTTTTTGGATTTTGGAATTACGAACGTAATATGTATTTCAATAAACCTCAGGAATAAAAACAAAAGAAAAACTGGATCAGACCGGAATGACAAAGTTTATAGTGGATAAGACTGATAGAGATTAAAACAGAAGAAGAACTAGCAGGGGATCGAGGAGGAGGGAAGGTGGAGGGGGTTCAGGCGATCAGACCGGAATAACTAGTTTTTTCGATATTGTTATTGTAATTTTATAGCGTGATTGTTAGGCTGCGAGGGTGTTAAACTTGTTGGTGTTTATTTACTATAACAGCTTTGTAAAAGGATAAATAATTATAGTAAATGACGAAAGTGTCATATAAATACATCTTATATCGTCATCATCATTCTTCTGCCTTTATCCCCCCCTCCTCCCCCCTCTCTTTCCTTGTCTGTGTCTTGTCCTTGTCTTTATTTGGGGTCGGCGCAGCATGTGTTTTTCTTTCATACTTCTTCTATAAGTCGTCATCTCGGTAGTCACCCCCTTTCGGTAAGAAATAATCTAAATATTTATTAATAAAAAAAATGAGCTAAACTGGCTCTTCGATTTGGATTTCCTGTAGGTATTACAAAAATCACAGTATTTAGACGATCTTAGATTATTGAAGAAGCGTGATCGACAAAAATATGGTTCTACTCGTATATATAATTTGACACAGAAGAGTCCAGCATTCTGCATGTATAAGATCTTTGAATCAGAAAACCAGACTTTTTTTAGACATTACTCCACCTAGATACGGCAAAATGCAGTTGCAATATATCGCTCAGTTTACGACGGCATAACAAAGCATATCGAGTCCGTCCAACAAGTTTATTTATGCCATCGGAATTGGCTCGTCAATGCTTGTCGCAAAACTACACTATTTCCGCGTAAACATCGTGTAGGGTCACTGGGTCGAGCGCTTTACTACGCTTCGCTATTTTCTGGACAGAAAACAAACTCAACGTCGACATTTTTTTCGACATCATTTTTTTTGTCTGGTGAAGATCTAGATTTTTTGCAAATGTAACTGAACGGTTTCGATTCGTACCGTAAATATTTACAGTTATTGTACAGTTGTAAGCACAGCTGAAATAATTATATGTACATTTAAGTAAATACCTAACAGTTGCCATGGAACTGTTTAACATGCAGTGTGCTCAAAATTCTACATACGTACTCAAAACACTGCTGTCAGCTAGGATGCTCCAGAAACGTGCACAAAAAAAAAATACCATCAATCAATCGTCAATCACCAAAATTACTACCTACTTGGCACTGAAAAGCATCATCCATACCCTCATTATTAGCTCCTGGATTTGTTGAATAGGCTATGTGATTGCAACCAACACTTTGGCCTTTGTTTCGAATGCACGTCGCGGGCCCATCTATCACTGCTCAGTGTCCGTGCCAATTTGTTAGTGCACGTCATTATGTACCCTATACCGGTATGTGTATGGACATTACTTGCCAAGCGAGACGGGACGCTTGCGAATTTGTGCAACGGGTTTTTGTAATGGCGGATTTGTTTATGGAATGATTTTGAATTTGCTCTTAAGGGCTGATTATTTTATCGTCGGATATCTTTTTGAGAGGAGAAAAACTGCCGTGGTGCGTGTACCAGTTTGTTAGTGCATGTCATTATGTACCCTATACTAGTATGTGTATGAACATTACTTGTGAAGCGACGGGACGCTTGCGAATTTGTTCAACGGGTTTGTGTAATTACTGATTTGTTTATGGATTGATTTTTAATTTCAAACTTGATTGTCAGGCTGGTTATTTTATCGTCAGATATAATTTTTTTAGAGAAGAATAATTGCCGTGGTGCCTGTGCCAATTTGTTAGTGCACGTCATTATGCTACCCTAAACCAGAATGTGCCAAGCGACGGGACGTTTACGAGTTTGTGCAACGGGTTTTTGTAATGGCTGATTTTGGTTTGTAGAACGATTTTGAACTTGCTTTTAAGGGCTGATTATTTCATCGTCATATCTTTTATTCGGGGAGAAAAATTGCAGTGGCTGATAATTTAATCGTCAGATATTTTTTATACGAGGAGGAAAACTTTATTGTCATTTGGTCGTTTTTTGTAAAGAAAAACGATTGAAAAATCAGCTCTTAGAAGTGATTTAAAACAACAGCAAGGTTTATACTACTGTGTAATTTTTAACCCTATAGCATAAATAACAAAATCAGATTAAGCATTAAGCTTTCAGCTTGCTGCAGTAACTTTTCCTCAATTTTAAAGCCGTTTATCTTTGAACTAAGTTGGCACGTGTATCCCAGATAAAGCTTCAAATATTTACTCTCTTCATATTTACCGATAATTATCATAAATTGTTTACATTTCCAGGATATCGAACACAGCTACCTTCGATATTACTTCAAACACTCGGTAAGTCAATAAATTACATAAGCAGCGGCCGTTTCTTTGGATATCAAAAGAGTATCTACTCAACGCTTCCTGGCTCGAACCTATAACTCCTTTCTCTAGCGCACAATTTTATTTCCATGAAAGCCATAATCATAAAGTTTTTATTGCTATTCATCCGAAGCAAACACTTATGATACGGGAAAAGTTGGTTCGTTATGCCTCGAGAGGTTACGAGAGATCCGTGTCAGTTTTGATCGGGCGTTCAACAATGATTTATTGGTCCGAGATATAAATTGTAAGGTCATGTTCAACATTCGTCAAATGGACAGCTAGTAAAACTTGCTATTCGTCATCTGCTCGATATAGCTATTGACAGGCACAAATTCTGTACACGAGGCAGTGTTTATTAAAGTTATGAATGTGTTTGAACAACGAAATGGTTTTCATTGGATTTTTCTTTTCTGTTCATATGGCCAAACTGAATTTAACGCGTGTGTTAACATAAATTATTCAATTTATATTTGGATCATAAACTTTTAAGCACTTTTCCGCTATTTCTGGAACTTTCACAGAATAAGCACCTATTTTACTCTTACATGAATTAAAAATAATAATTAAAATCCGATTTATTTTTGGACTGTTAATTATTTAAACACTTTTCTGTTATTTCAGGAACTTTCTCAGTAGAATGTTGAAATATTTATTTATTAATATTAATTTAATATGTTATATCGCCGACAAATAAATAAAACTTTACCCGAAGTAGGGCTTTAGAGTAAAGACCAGTTTCAATATGAAGTATGTTAATGGAACTTGAATTGTTTACTTGTCATAGGGTAACAATACCCAAGTAGGTAATGACTAGAGACTGCTGTGACTCCGGCGCCGGCGTCTAGGAACACTATGCAGTGATCTAGTATCCTCATTCGGCTTACGTGATTTATTTTTCACGTCAAGATCGTCATAGAAACAAGTTTAAAACTTTTATAGGATGCCACTGTAGAAGTGAACAAAATAACACAACTGTCGAAGGCATCGACTTGTCGTACCGGTCATTTTTGCGAGCTAGGAAAGCTTTAAGAAATGTAGTAGTATTTTTAAAAGAAAATGATACTTTAAAACTCGCAAGTACTATTGATAACGCTCCAACATCGACACCAGTCAGTCCCAAAAAACAGACACACGGTAACGAGAACACATCGACAGCATAGCAACAGAACTGCAGTGTGAATTGAAACTAATAGCATATGAATGGTAACAGATTGCTAGCCTATAACCGGACACCATAACAACTTATTATGCATTACAAGAAGGATTAAATCTCATATCGAGTTACAGTACTAAAATGATCATACTCAAAATATATGACTCTAAATAATGAACCTTGTATTATGGATCCCCAGTGTACGTCATATAGGTAATTTATTAAGAACTTTGTCGTTACACTCGCTACCAGCTTCCTTTCGTGGGCGATCTAATTACCGACAAGCAAGAGAACAATAATACGTAATCTGAATATTTATGAGCATCCGTACGATGCATCTGTGAATTTGATATACTTATACAACGACTGTTTATCTTGAACGAAAATTGACTGTGTGCAATGAATAATTTATTGTGAGCAACCCGGTACTGACGTTCGCCATATTTTAATATAAATCCATCTACCATATTGTATGCAAAATGCCATTGAATGCAGTGCAAGGCAGGATCATTATTCCAATATACTGCTGTGATATTCATCACGCGGGCCGTGGTTGCAGCATTTTAAACAAATCATCTTTAACCGTGGATGCGGCAAGCTCATCTGATGTGAATGGACTGTTGCTACGGAATCGATTTTAATAATGTTGCTTACTTACTCGGTTTAATGCGTTTTTTTTCTCGAGGCTCGCATGTTTCTGAAACGAGGTATTTCTTGGAGTATGGAAAGTAGGACATGTCGCAAATCGATCTTTGCGATCGGTATGGGTACAAAAACGGAGATTTAGCATATCTCAGATTGTCGGGTGCATGTCAACTGCTGGACATATAGATTGCATCTTGGATATGTGTGTCCCAATTACATGCACAATCGTTCAGGCAAGTCACCTTATAACTTATTGCTTCAATACGCGAATCAAAGCTTGTAACTTCATAGTGGAATGCTACCACGCACCTGAGGGCTTCAAATATATTTTACCCAATAATATAATAATTCCTTTCCGCTGGAGGCAAACTATTTAAATAATTATGACAATTTCAACGAAGAATAATGAATTAACATTTCCCAGATAATGCTTACTAAAATATCATCATCAACGACGCAACGTTCCAAATAACATTCGTTTCGCGAGTTTTTTTACGTTTTATTTAACGCTATTTTGTATAATTCCCGCCCTAATGATGATAGCATAAGAAAAACTATTGTTACTACAATATATAAGATTTGTTTTTAGAGATTGAAGGCCGGAATTAGCGGTCGTTAGCGTAATAGTCGCCCTAGATAAAGCTATTACAATAAATTTCTTAATTGCCACTGCGTTGTCAGATAGCAGAGATTCTTAGTCGGTGATGCAAAAGTGATCTCACTACTTAAATAAGAATGTCAACTGTGTCAAGTGTTTGACGTAATTCTTGTTTACAGGAGATATCTTGTTTGCCGTTAAGATGATGGGCCATGCTGGGAATGCTTTATAGTAAATCGTCCCGTTTTGCTATAGTTACAGTTAAAAGCAGTTGCATAGAAGAGCGTTTTAGTCATTTTACAGCATCCGTAAAGGGTGATTCTACCCGTCATATTAAACAACTTTCACTATGAAACTCATATCCGATTAAAAAAAAATCCTATACAAAAGTAGACACAATTTCGATGCACGTGTATAATGGTTTTTAAACTAAATCAGCATCTATATAAATAAAATTGCAAGTCTTGACTGATTAATATATCAACGCACAGCCTAAACCGCTGAGCCTAGAGACATGGAATTTGGAGGGTGTGTTCTTTGTGAAGAGTAGGTATCTAATAAGAAAGGGTTTTTCGAAATTCCACCCCTGAGTGAGGGTGAAATTTCACGCGACGTCACGGGCAGAAGCTAGTCCTGTATAACGGACGTCATGAAACTTTGTCATTATCACCATTAAATTGACAAAGGTGTAAGAAAACGTGTTCTCTGTATTTGGACACCATTATTGTGTGACTGTTCACCTTCTTCTTCTTAGCATTTCTTCTTTCCCTTCACCACTTGCCTAGGAAAGTTAGTAATTCTTCAATAGACGTTAAATGTACTTGGACAATTGAGGCAAGGTTGGTCGAAATATACCCTTTTAAAAACATTACTAAAAATATTTGTTTTAGAGCTTGCAAAACTCAGTTAGCTACCAAACTTTTAGATTCAGTTATAAAACAAAAAACGCACAGCAATTTGAAAAATATTTTGTTGTTTGTTGTTCCTGTTGTTGGTTTCTGGGCGTATTTTTTGGAATAAATGTTTGGCTCTGCACAGTGGCCACTTCTAACTTGCTGAATAAGATAAAGATTTATGAAACTTTATCAAACTTAAATAATAATTTTGTATTCGCCCAAAAATCTAGTTCAGTCAACTGTAATTTATATTATTTACTCAAGACAAAATATTTTGGAAGTTTACTCCGAAAAAACAGAACAAAGATGATTTATTTAGAAAAAAGCAAGCCACTGATGGGAACAATTCTAAAGAACTTCCCGAGCGCAGCTGTTCCTACATGGAAAGTATCAATCCGAAATCCTTCGGGATCTCCTACGAAAGTTCATCAACGAAATACGAAATTTTAAATCGCCGGAGTCCTCCTGAGTTACATAACAAAGTAAAGCCTACGGCGCCGGGTGGGCAAACAACCGTGATGGAATAAAAAATCTGTGTTTGTGTTGCAATCAATCAACAAAGCTTGCGCCCAGCTCCCAGTTTCCAAAGCTAACTTTTCGAAACGGGCCTGCTATTATTTAGTATTGATTTTCGACGTCTATTTTTATTGGTTTTCCAAACGTTCCAATGTTTATAGAGATTTGCGACGACTGTAAGGCTATGATTTCGTTTGATTGGATTTTCATTCAAAATAAAATGTTGTTTTTTTTCTCGCCTGAACATACTGTTAGCGATAAATTTAGCTATTCCCGTATACGTGTAGGTATAAAAAGTCTCTTTACGCTCCGATGTTTATTTGGTATTTTTATTTGACTGCCCAACATGAAGTCTGGTCCAATCTAATCTAATACGTATATCAAGATAAAATTATATTTTCTATAGGTATCTTTATAACGCTTCCGTACAAAAATAATATACGATTTTATTACTAGTATTTTATGTGTATTGCTCAGATATGTTTAAAGCCGGATAGGTATAATATAGATATTTGGCTGTAGCAATGAAATTCCGAGCGTGATGGTCCTGCCATCTAGGAGAATTTATCGAAACTTTTGTATTAAAAAACGGATTAATTAATGTATTCATGTTGTTTATAAATTAATAGTACCTACCTATGTTAATTACTTTTTTAGCAGATATCTATTTTAATTATTTTGTATGGAAAATTCTGGAACAAGCATTTTAATTACAAACAATGGAATGGTCAGATCTAATGATGGTGCTTCTGTGACATATTTTCCTTTCTATCTGGTGGTTACCCTACTTGATAATATTTCTGCTGTCAATCAAAACTATTAATATATCTTGGTTTCAATCTACAACTCAAAAGCGTTTTAAGTTTGCTAAATTCGCATATTCGCATTCAATTCCCAAGCTGACCGATTCCGAGGCATCAATTATTCCTAGAACTATAAAAACAAATAGACATTGCGTACATATCTACATGATCTGACTGTCATCCAGAGCAAATTGCGCGAATCAATTGAGGCCTATTATAGCATACAACCTGTCAACCACAATGAAGATCGCTTATGTATGATAAAGTGCTGGATACAAATTATCAGTACGCATTGCATTGAATGTAATTGTGCAATAAGACACCGGCCCACCATTGAGATTGTTTTTCAAGGGAGATACAGCTAATTAGATTAATCACTTTATTTCTACTACGACAAGCTTGCCAAGGGGTTTCGTGATACCCAGTAACTGGGTTGTCGAGGTCAGATAGGCGGTCGTTCAAAAAATCAAAAGTCATTTATTCAAATTAGGCTGAGAGACTTTTCGAACGTCAAAATTGCATAAGACAGTCCCAAAAACGCTCGCCCTTCACCACTTTCTAGTGCTTTCGCCGGGCAGAAGTGGCGCAACAAACTCCCCAGCAGCACAGCTGTCTGTTCAGTTAGAAAAACTTTATTCTATACAATAGTAGGTATGCAAAGAAAGCACGTTAAACCGTTGGTCCCGGCTGTCATTCGTGGATCTTTGACAGTCGTTACGAGTAGTCAGAAGCCCGAAAGCCTGACAACCAGTCTTACCAAGCGGTATCGTATCACCCAGTAACTGGGTTGTGGAGGTGAGATGGCCAGTCGCTCCATGTGAAATACTGGTATTCAGCTGCATCCGGTTAGACCGGAAGCCGACCCCAACATAGTTGGGAAAAGGCTTGGCAGATGGCAGATGATGAGTAGGTATGCAAAGTAACAAACAAAACATTAAATTATATTTTTTGCCTTAATAATATGTCAGCTAGCCACACCAATATACCAACGAAAACAATGAAAATTATACACAAGCCAAAGAATAATAACCAAAAGTAAAAATATACATAAATACTGGTATTCAGCTGCATCCGGTTAGACTGGAAACCGACCTCAACATAGTTGGGAGAAGGTTATAGATTGATTGACTTTATTTCTGACTAACAAGACAGTAATATCCGTTTATTAGAGGGATTTTGGTAAAGTGTTTCAAAAGAAGATTTTTATGGTATGTAAGCAGAAACTACATGGTGCAGCAGTAAGAGGGATTTTGATAAAGTTTTTCAAAAGAAGGTGTTTATGGTATTTAGGCAGAAACTACATGGTGCAGTACTCTCAAATAATTCTGCCTAAAAAAAAACAAAAAAAAAATGGTTAGAATACCACCCACCCCTTGCAATCACTACAGACGTAGGTTTTTGACCTGTAATCATCTCGTGTAATACTGACATGAATAATCCACAGTAAGCATAAATCTGTCACTCAAGAATTCTCAAGTGATTATCCAGTCAGCAAAAAGAAGACTAATTATAATTTTACAAGTGGCGATAAGGCGGTCAATACACAGCAGTCACGGTGTATCGTCGATGCCGATTTGACATGTATACAATTCGCAATCGAACAGATTTTTTTTATTCGATGCTTGTAAAAACGTGATTTATTGACACGCTTATTACTTCCACTTAAGAGTATGGTGGACATACGGATCGGAAGGTTGACGAGCTGAATAATTGTAGTTTTGAGTCCAGGCGTTCCACGTTCCACCAGAGATTCTTTAAAAATCAAAGCTAATAAAACATACCAAATTAAACCCATATCTGCTATTAGGTACGTAATTTAAATCTATTTAGCAGGAATTGGTTTAATTTGCATCTATAAAAGCAAGCTGACACTTCAGAAACCGGGAATTAGCTGGCTTACTTCTCTCTCCCTCTGTACCTGCAACAAATAAACAAAACAATTTTTTTAATTATTATTGCTACTGTTTCTGTATTTAAGCTTATTATAATAAAATAAAAAAGCCTTTTAATCCACCATAAATTAAAAGTACATTAAAAAAATTACTTAAAAATACAATAATTCAAACGTAAAAACATTACAAAACTTCAATTAAATTTCAATAAATTAAATTAAGAATAATGCATGGTAATGCATTTATATCCATAATATATTTTATTATTAGTGTAAACATAATTATTAGACATAAAAACAAATCCCGTTTACTGCCCACTCGCTGCACCCGTATGCCCCTCCATAGGCAACGCTCACACAATGGAGTCTTGTTTAAGAATTAACGTTGAAGGCACCCAATCAGGCAGACCATCGGTTAACTGATCAAACATAACAAAAAGCCCACACTCAATCAAGACGAATCCAACGAGGTGTTAAGCTAACACTATCAATCATTTGAACGAATAGGGCCTGCTTCGTTATCTCAACTTGGATTGAAGCCAAAATTGTAATAAAGACTCTTTCGTTAACCATTTGATGGTCTGGCTGGAAATTAAAGAAAGTTATTATAACGATGACAGGGATTTTGAATTAAGAAGTCTTTTTATTTTTTATTGGTGTGACATACTTAGGAAGATGTTCTGTTTATAGTAGGATAGTGTAAAGTAACGCTGATGTGGTTGTTAATTCGGCCGTTAAAGTTTTGTGGTTATGATGTCTCATATTTTTAGTTAAACATATTGGGGTCGGAATATATAGTCCAATAAGTAAAATAATTGGATTTATAGTCTCACTAGCTTCCGCCCGCGGCTATTTCGATAAAAACTATCTTCCCCGGAATGTAATCTTGGTCTCTGCCAAATTTTATCGAAATCCGTTCAGTGGTTTAGGCGTGAAAAGGTAACATACAGACAGACAGACAGAGTTCCTTTCGAATTTATATATGTATATATTTTTTTTAATATATTATAAATTCGAAAGTAACTGCCAGTCTGATTCCAATAAAATATGGCAGACTGCATTCCGGGGAAGATAGTTTTTATCGAAATACCTCGCGGGAGAAGCCGCGGGCGGAAGTTAGTACCTACACTATATCTTCTTATCCTAGCTAAGAATAGTTTCTTAGACGGCAAACTAGAAGTATTTATAATATTTAATGAAAAAGAAACAAGTTACTTAATTAAAGAGTTCTAATAAACGCAAGAACAGCGGACGGCAGCGAAAAGTTTGTACATAAAATTCTTTAGTTCATGTTATCGCGCTTCCTTAGATGGGAAAAATGTGTTCCGATAATGCCTTCGGAATTACCTTGTTTTTTGTTTTGCGGAAAATAAAGTGAACGTGCACATAATTAGTTAGTTAGTTGAGGTAGATGGGTAACCATCTTTACATACCGAGACCCCTCCATGCCTCGGAAAGCACGTTAAGCTGTTGGTCCCGGCAGTTATTCGTGGTTCTTTGACAGTCGTTACGGGTAGTCAGAGCCCGAAAATCTGACAAACAGTCTTACTAAGGGGTATCGTATTATCCAGTAACTGGGTTGTGAAGGTCAGATAGGCAGTCGCTCCATGTAAAATACTGGTATTCCGCTGCATCCGGTTAGACTGGAAGCCGACCCCAACATAGTTGGGAAAAGGATAGGCAGATGATGAGATTTCTGTGTATCTTATAAATAGGCGGAAGATGTAGGTTAGAAACAAAATTGTGGGTCATAAGTCCCAAAGATTTTTTATTAAAAAACTTACAGCACGTGATTTGGCCTACGCACACGTGGGATGGGTTAAAGTTAGAGTGACCCGTACAACGTGATAAAAGATGGCGAACGCGTTATGGCCCCATTGTAGGTACTTATGAACCAACCTACGTAAAACTATTTATTGATAGTAAAAGGTTATGGACGAAAATATACTCTTGGAATATGATCCACAACACTATTCTATTACACTCAATGTGTGATGTAAAAATCGTCAAACATGACGATTTTTGTGATTAAACTAGCTGCGCCCCGCGATTTCACCCGCATAAGTTTCGATCCCGTGGGAATATCGCGATAAAGAGTATTCTATGTGTTGATCCTGGTTATAAACTATCTGTGTGCCGAATTTCATCCAAATCCGTTAAGCCGTTTGTGCGTGAAGAAGTAACAAACATATATAAAAACAGACACACACACACTAGCAAACTTTTGCCTTTATAATATTAGTGTGATGTGATTCTTCACTGGGCGAAAACTACAAACATTAATTAACTTATAAGCTCCTGTTGAGGTAGGCCGTTTTTCTGCGCTCTCCAACGACTTCTTTCTGAGAGAAGGTAGACCTGAAATCGACGATTGTGGAGAAGTTCTTGGAGCATTCGGACAAAGTTCTGATCGCTTATCAATGTCTCACCTTTCACAGCAACCGATTGAGGTTAACTGTATCATAGGCAGCTGACAGATCCATAAAAATGTGGTGCTGTTCCACAAACGATGTTACACTTAATATCGTGTCCTGCGTGTCTTGTCAGCTGCATGTTACAGGAACTGGTGGACGCTGGTGATGGCGCCAAACAAGTAGCCGAATTCTGGACCGAGTCCATTTAGATTGCTATCGACTCGCTAAGAAGAAGAAGCTCCTATCATCTGTAGGTATAAAGAATGAACATATTAATCTAACACATGCATGACTACTTAATATCTTCAACAAAAACAATCCACAACTTGACTATAAATTCACATTTATCCACATCCATAACCCACTTTCAATTCCCCCTGCAATACATCACTTTAAGTACATAAAACGCAATTAATTAACATTAAAATAACCGAGTTGAGTGCAGAGCCATCAGTACTGAGCCTTGTCTAAACAAGATGGCGGAGATTGCTTCCATGATGACGTCATCTCAAACATTGCCAGCGTTTTTCCACGTCTCATTAAGGAGGAGATGCATTTGTTTTTTTTTAAAACCGTATACTGTTCGGATTATTGTCTGGGTTTTGGGGCGCGTTGGAAACATTTGAAATGTGATGGGTTCTATTTACTGTGTAGTCGGTTAATTTCAAATTTTACCTACGAGAGATCAATGAAAATGTACTAAAGTTTTCAGAAGTCGAGTGAATTAGGAACTAAATCTTTAAATTTTATAGTCGGCGGTGATTGCATCCATGATGACGTTACCTTAAACATTGACAGAGTTTTTCTATATCTCATTAGGGAGGGAGAAGGTGAGAAGAGATCCAGGCAGATCTGCAAAATGTATAAAGATACGATTTTTGGAGGTTATGAAATTCATAATTCAGGTAATGGAAGAATTTGTTTGTGGCGTTTACTAATTAGTCAAAATCAATTAATGTTCTTAAAAACTTTCAAAGCCTTTTGATGAATCTATAAATATAAAAATCTATAATCAGCGATGCGGACGAATTTTTTGATGCCCTATTATTATATTTTGCTTATTTTTTCATATAAGTAATACATACGAAAACATACCCATAATAAATATATAATATAATATGTACATTTGTACATTACATATGTACATTTGTACATATTATTATTATTTTAAATATTAGCTTAGATTATGTAAATATTGTTGAAGAAGTTGAAGTTGAAGAAGTTGTGGATTTGAAATAAATACGACATTATTAGAAAATAAAATCAATAAAACGTAATGATTTTGCAAATCACTTAACAACTATATGTTTTAAGCAGTGATACCTATTATATACCTGTATGTCTTAATTTTTTAATATAAATCCCACTCACCCAAAAAAACTCCTACAAAAAAATACAGCAATGAAAGTTTTATACATCCGTGTCTACAGATTTTCTGTGCTAGACAGTCGGTCGTGTCTGTCTGCGCTAATATTTGCGTCCGTGCATTATTGCTGAGCGAGCCAGCACAATGAGGCAGGAATTACCTCTCCAGGTTTACTTAGGCTACTGCACAGTCGTTCACTGCTAAATGAGTAATTTGAATACGTAATCGTATCTTTTTGTGGGTGAACTGTTTCATGTTTGTTTTAGAATCAAAATGATTGTGGCGATAATATCTGTGCTCTTTTCGAGAAAAAATACGCGTTAAGTATGTATAATGATGAGAGCAATGGTGGTCCAGTGGTAACGGCCCCGACTTACGAGTCGTAGGTCGTGGGTTCGAACCCAGGCGTTTTTGTGTAAATAATTTCATCACCACTGCTCTCAAAACGGTGAAGAAAACATCGTGAGGAAACCCGAAGGAAATTCGTAGTCATAAAATATCTACCAACCCGCACTGGGCCTGCGTGGTAGGTTACAGCCCACCTCTCGAAGAGAGGAGGCCTGTGTCCCAGCAGTGGGAACATTATAGGCTGATGAATAATGAACCTGGAATTATCTCTGCAGGTTTACTCGACATTGCAGAGTATCTAAATGAGCCACATGTTGATAGTCATTAATCACATCTGCAAGTAGAAGTCATAATATTATTAGTCAAATTATATCATTAGTTGATATGATATGAAAATCATAGTAATAATGCGCTATGAGGTCATAACGGATTTCGGTGCAAAATTAGCTAATAACATACCCACTGACTTAACTATCTTACTTATCGAAATCTAATTAAACAAGTAGTTATAAATGTAATTAGGAACTATGTAGCAAACAAATGTAATTAATCAAATAGCTATAGCTTATTAAGAACTACTTATGTGTAAAAGTAAAGTAGGTTACCTACCTAACCTACCTACAAAATTTTGCATTATTGAGGCTACTTTGATTGAAAGAAACTCAACATAACGGTCACTGCTATGTTACGTTAAAACGGATTAAAACATTGAATCTATACTTTAAAATTATATTTGCTTGTGTTAAAAACTACGTTGCGTTGTGTCGACCTATCCACACAAACCGATCTCCTTGCCAAAAACACCATCACATTCTAACTGGCCAACCAGCCACAAAAAAAAAACAAATTATGAAATACGAAAAAGAAAACAGATAGTAATCACAGCTCTATGGGTGTATAAGCTAAGTCAACAGTCATCTCATAACCAGATAGCGGGACGCATGCATTCTACATGAGCTACGGCTTCATTCCCGTCGACGACATTCGCGACTGTGTTTTGCATTCCCTGTGCCTTCCCTTTTAGGAGTTTTAGGTCTGCGTACCAAGTTTATGTGAAATAGTGATGTTTTTGGTGGAGTTAGTTTAACTGTCTTATGGCTAAATTGGCCACTTTAGGACAAATAACGGAGATTAAAAAAAATAATATAACTTTAATGTTGTCTGTTGATAATTTTAATAATCTGAAAAACGCTTTAAAACCGGCTGCCTCTATATTATTTCCCAGAATAAATTAAAAATACTGAAAATATAATAAGATGACCATTAAAATAATTAAGTAGAAGTTTAGCGAAAAGTATCACGTTGAAGGGGATTTTTTTACTTTAAATTTTATTTGGACATATTATAAAGAAAGCTTATCCATGTTAGGTGGGTAAAGCATATTGTGACAAAAATATTTTTACTTGGCAGAGGAGCTGCCTTGTGCTTTATATCCACATGGAAGTCTTAGGATGTGAAAGGTTAAATATGCTTATTACATCGTTGTAAAGTTTTACTAAAAGTAGATTATTAGATATTTTTTTTTTTCATTTGTATGTACTTAGGTATTTTATATGAAATCTACATTATATTGCAATCGTTCTAAAACACAAAACCTACTTTTTAAATAACTGCAATAAAAGCACAATACATAAAACTAAAATACAGACCCATTTCCAATTCAATTCCGGAACACGGAATTTCAAAATTTATTTTCCATTAAGTTCATAAAGTTGGTTTTCATTGCACTGTTTACTATACAATTAACTGTTACATGGAGCTCACCTAGTTAGGCCACCGGTAACGACATCGTTACATCCATTTGAACATTTAGCATACGTTGGTTTTACAATTTTAATTGGCAGTGTTCAATGAGAACGCACTTCGTTAAAATTTTACCATTTAGTACGCATTAAATGGAAACAAAAACACAACGTTTTTCGGTAATTGCTTTATTGCACCTTAATGGATGTAATTCCAATCGGTATAAAGTGGGCCAATGTCAGGTTGGTAGATACTATTTTGTATTTGTTTTTGTATGAATCGGTAGTGTCCTAGGAACATCACTTATCTTATCGAATTGAACTCAATATTTTTTTATTTTTCTTAATATAAATACTTAAACAAAATGGCATTGGCCATTAAAAAATAAACTACTTTTTTGTGCTTCGTATTAAATATAAGCATCTACATTGTAGATGCTTATATTTAACGCGCTTGCTCATCTTGTAGATTCTATAAGATGAGCAAGCGCGTCATTGACCGAAATGACTGAAAAAAACATAAAAAATATTCAATAACAGATAATTACTCTTCTAATTAACACCTTCTGAAGTAGCTGCAGCAAAATGTCGCCTAATACACGAGTGTTCGCATATGTGCATAATAACGACAGGAATGTAGGTCGAATGCTGATTGCAGACACTCTCCTCATATCGAATTCTCTTTTTTCCAGCCAACGATCTCGGTTGCGCGAAAAATTTCATATCGCCACGCGTTTTGCAAGTAAAATCAGATAACTTTTGACACTTCAATTACGTAGTGATGGCCGCCTTTAATTTTTTTTTTCGCTGCGTATAAACGCGGGAAACATGTCACGTCACGAGCATACAAGACGAAGTTTCCAGAACAAAATAGAGAAAAGTTTCTTGAACTTCGGGAAGAAGGTAATAAGAGGAAAATTAAAAAGTTTTTCGCTTTTAATATTAAATTAAATGGAGATCTGTTATCGCAGGTGCACTATCGAGTGGACGGAGTTCGCCATCCGCGCCCCGCGGCTGTTTCCTATTGTTTTATGTATTTTAGTTTACGCTTGTTAGTTTCCCATTAAGTTTGAGCGCTGTAGGGCAGACCTTTTATTAATTCGTCAGTCTTGCTTGTCTAGCAAAGATGAACGTTTATATTGCTTACATCTTCATAAAATTAAATCCCTTTGTGGAGATATTGCGAACGCATGTTTATTATTTTGAGAATAGTTCGAACCCGGTACGTCATGTCGGCGCGAAATCAGTTCAAAGCGCGCTGTAAATTATACGATTTGTATTCTCCTTTTAGTGTTGGCATAAAGAAGAAATCTCTTTAGCGTTTGTGAGACCACACTAAAGCTAACGGACAGATACAAATCTTCATTAACAGCTTGACAAAAAGTCGCAGCTGCTGGCTTGTGTAAATCTAACGAAACCTGGTTCCAATGTTCTCATAATGACACATTGAAAAAGAAAGCTGAATTCAGAACAAATTTAGAAGATTAGGAATGAATTTCTGTAAATATTTTGTTCAATCAGTGGCATTGTTGCTTTCTGGGTTTATAGAACTTAATTTGAAACGATAATATTTCGAAGTTGGGCACTTGTACTGGACAAGTCACCGTTCTATTTATATTAATCTAAATGTGAATACGTCGTGTTTACTTGATATTCGAATGCACGTACAAAGTGGTATCTTAATGATGTACATTAAGCTTCTCGCTGACAGCCACAAGTGTTGGTATCGATACTTAATGACTGTGTCACTTCACCTGGCAAGCGATGAACACCAACATTAAATCGTCAAGCACGAAATAAAATTATAAAACGAGACTACGACTTCACTTTCATTACATGTCGGACGGTAAAGTTGAAAATAACCAACCATTAAAAGAAATCCCGACTGAATTCACGTAAAAACAAAAATTATAAAAGTCAGATTTATCGTTCGTTCAACGATTTAAAGTCCATTTTTGTGTAAATAAAATACCGTTCGGTCCCACTGGCTAAGTTTTAATGAACTTTAATTTATGGAGTCTCGCACACTTTGTCGCGTT
Organism: Oligia latruncula; assembly: GCA_948474745.1. NCBI lineage: Eukaryota > Metazoa > Arthropoda > Insecta > Lepidoptera > Noctuidae > Oligia > Oligia latruncula. The sequence goes on from OX419694.1 coordinate 7,341,094, forward strand.
TACGGTCGTTCCGAGTGATTTTCGGTAGTCAGGATATGTGTTGTAGTCAGGAGACTGTTCAATGTTTTGGTTTACGTAATCCAGTCTATTAATTTCGACTTTATATCTTACGACGACGCGTTTGGTGATTTTTATTGACAAAAACCTTTTTTCGGATCGCATAATGGCCGTTTTTATCTTAGAACGCTAAACAATAAACGACATTTATTTACCAAAATACATAAAAGTTATAACGTGGAAATAAATCTTCAGCCTAGTTTAAAAATATGTAAAAGTGACATTGACTCTACGACTGAAACGCTTTATCGCCACAAACAACAACATAAACATCTGAAAGTTTTTTTCAGCGGTGCTTTCTTATTTTGATTCTTGAATTCGCTAACATAATGCTGATTCAATAGAAGTATTTCATGAAAATACTTATAACGAGAGGACAAACCATGAGTTAAATCAATGTCTTAAAAATTATCCTATATTTCCTATCACGCCAAACGAAAATGAAGTTTATATTGGACGACTTATTCTGATAATTATCCAACTTATTGTAACTAAAACAACATCATTCTCGTCCCTCACTTAATCCGCTAAAGTGAAATATTAATATTAACTGTTAGGCGATTTATCACGTAATCTTGGATAGGTTGATTCATTAACGTGATTCATCCTTTAGCCTGTTGAATTTATAACTCACGAACATTGGATATTTGACAAAATGAACCATTAGTTGTTACGAAATTATGTAAACACAACCGTACGTCAGTTTGTCTGAGAGCGAGGTTCCTCTTTGATTTTTCGTTTATTTTGTAAAGAATAACACAAACTAATGAGAACGTGTAAGCTTTGGCTCACATAAATCATGATTTTGTTGCGATAGTCAAAATATCTTCATAATTTAGTACGGCGAATAACAGCTGGAATATTTGAGGCTCGTCATAACATCCGAATTTTTTTTCGTTTTACATTGTGTGGTTGTGTCGTTGCATGTATTCGTAACTTGGTGGATATTCAGCCAAATGAATATGTTACTAGAGTGGTTTAGACGAACTACTGTAACATTTTAAAAAGGGCTTAATAGTCAATTCAATAAAACGTGTAATTTTTTCTTAACTTCATTGTGTAAAATTCAAAATGTGCCAATTGCCCAATACATATTTTTGGAGTTGTCGACTCGCCCTCAAATAAATAAAAAAAAATAATAATAATACGATTCGACCGTTTCCTGTAAATTCGTAATAGTTGTCCGATCAATTGCGGGACACTCGGGCCCCCGACGTAATAACAATAAAACTGGTCCTTCTATTATGTTAAGAATACACATACTTTTCCCACATTTTCTTTGTGCGAATTAAACTTTATCATGTTCATAAATATTTTTCCCTTTTTTTAAATCGATGTAGATGATTATAACATAAAAACCACCTCTGTACAAGTACTGCAACTAATATAGACATGCCTACTTGTCCTACACCTACAACCACATTACAAGGTCTAAGAAACAAGTCCGTACACCATTATGGTAACGCATCATAAAAAGCGTAATATTCAAGTCGAAAGCCAACAACACTATCCAAAGATTGTTTTATTCGTTGCGAACAAGTATCTTATTTGGCTTGCTACAAGCTAGCTGTAATATTCATCATGCTGTTGGCTCCGGTGACTTTAAACGGTGCATGTCCGTCTTTTATTTTATTTTTTATTTATCCTCGCCTCGATTGTTGCCAGAGAGTAGTATTCATAAAACTATGGAAGCGCTGTTCCTTGTTTTACACACTCTTTTATATTTCAACAGCCATTCCAGTTGAGAAACAGGCGACATTTTATAGTGTAGCTACACTGTCTTTACTGTGCAATGTCCATCCCAGTGGAAAATGAAAATGACCCGGAAAGAACTGGTTTTTTTGAAAAGGTTGTTTAAAAATGTAGCATAGTTTAGAAGTGGGTTAATAAAGGTCAAACTAGGAGATCGAAACGGGTTTATTATGTTTTTTTGTACGTTGTTTTACATTAATAAACCTCTAAAACTTTTTGGGTTGGTACAGTTGGTCGCTGGACACTGACACGCTGACTGTGGACACTGATGGTCGGGCTGGTCCACAAATTCAAGGTCGCTCAGCGCGCTATGGAGCGAGCTATGCTCGAAGTCTCTTTGAAGGATAAAATCAGAAATGAAATTATCCGGAAAAGAACCGGAGTTACCGACATACCTTGCGGAGTAAGCAAACTGAAGTGGCAGTGGGCTGGTCATGTCTGTCGAAGGACCGATGGCCAGTGGAGCAGACGAGTCCTGGAGTGGAGAGCGCGTATCGGCATGCATAGTGTGGGACGCCCCCCAGCTAGATGGACGGACGACCTAAAGAAGGTGGCTGGGGTAGACTGGATGCGGAAGGCGGAGGACAGGGTGCTGTGGCGCAGTCTGGGAGAGGCCTATGTCCAGCAGTGGACTGCGATAGGCTGAGTTGATTGACAGTTGGTCGCAGTAATCGAGCAAACCAAGCAATTAGAACTGATCAACCGCGCGTAAGTCGAGCGAGCGGAGCGGGTGGTGCCACGGTACTCGGTAGTGGCCTGCTAGCGTTACATTGGAGCTGGTCGCACGTACTCGGTTGTCTATTATTTTTAAGACCCCAAAATATTAATTATTTGAGGTTCACAAAAAGAGGATTCATTACAGATAATTATTATATTATATTTTTAGGATAACAAAATACGAATTATTTGAATACATACCATTAAATTATCTATTTCAACTCTGATTATAAAAAGTAGTTTATAGTTCTGTAGAGACTTAAAAAGATAAAAAAAGCGGTTGAAGCTGCTATCCATTCTCTAAAGAAAGCAATAACTTTCAAAGTTAACGAAGCAAGAGCAAACGAACTCAAGACGATAGGATATTAAAAAATCATACAATCAAGTAGCCAGGCATTGTTTGTGTAATCTACTAGTACTGTCTAATTGGAGGGCTTTGTACACAGAGGCCGTGTGAGAGAATAATTAATGTTGTTAACAAATGCTTCGTGTTGTTTCAGTGGCTAATGATGAATTATAACTTTACTGTTCAGTTAGTACATTGTTCTGTAATCATTATTATTTGGTAAAGGTGCTGGAATTCAATTTGTCAGTTTTCAGCATACGTTGGTCTTTTTTATGGTAGGAACTTCTTCCTACTTTTTACGTTTACATTAATTTAACAACAGATAAAAAAAAAATGGTTAAGAATTGACAACAGATTTCCCGTAAAACTAAAAATTGCTGAAAACGTAATATTGTGTTGAATTTTGCCTAAACTGAAAAGTTGTCAAATCTCACGTGAAATGTGGCTCATCACGGAGAGGTGAGATTTGATAACTTTTACCAGTTCAGAAAGTTGGTTTTTATTTAAGCCCACCCGTTCTCTTCAAATGCAAATCCTCCAAAAGAAACACAAAAAAGTTGACTAATTAAACTCTCCTCCCATTTAATGGTACAACAGATTCAGACTAAGATATACTACCATCTCGTTGAAGCTTGCTTTGATTCTAATATACAGCTTCACTATCGTAACGGCACTAAAATTCCCAGATTACTGCAATTAAACCAAACAACATACATGCTAAAAGCATTCGTACAGTCAGCCAGACCCGTAAGTGACTATTTTACAACAGCAATATAGTATGCAATAGTTCAACACTGAACGCTGTAAAAAGAGCGTAAAGTTGATGTTCCAACCAAATCAAGTATGCGAATTACTATTTCAGGTTCAACGGAGTTTTGGATGAATAATATGATGCAATTTGTTCTGAAGTATGTAGCTAGCTTTTGAAAGTAGTGGAAACGGGTCTGCCGTCTGCTCTCTGATTTTAGGGTTAATATTTTATTAGTGTTCTTCTTCATTGCAGTCAGATTGAACAGGATTCTCTTTGCACGGCCAAGAAAATCATTATTATCTTTACGTTTGGTTTTAATGAAATTCTTATGACTTAGGTGCACCAATGAGATCAGTATGAAGAGACAATCATTTCAGAAGTTATCAAGATTTAGTTAAAGTTATCAAGTTATAGATATGTTATAGGTTATATCAAGATAATTATAGTTTAATAACTAAATAAGTTATTGCGCTACGCATGACAAAATTATATCAAAGTTTTACCTCAAACGTGGTTATGTTTTTAGATCAAAGCTTAATTATCTTAGCTTCAGAAATGATACCGCGGTAATAAGACATTTCCCTAAATAGAATTAGCTTAAAACCATTAGAACCATGTTGGTTGAGATTAGATGCGCGTTTTATTGCTGGCCAAATTGTGCAAACGCACTTGATTACCCTTTTAAGCCCTGCATGATTCATACATTAATGTTTTACAAGCATTTTGCAAGACTCCTTCGACTACACGAAAGGAAAAAAATTACTGCGCAAGATAAATACGACAAGACAGTTGTTACTGCAAAAAATGGGTCACGGAACGGAGGCTGAACAAATAAAAGAAACAATATTAGAACTAATAATACAACAGAAGTAATATCACTTACAGAAATTACAACACAGTGAGATCACACCCATAGGAGCTATATTAGTATAACGCAGTTCACAGCGGGTATCGTAATTCCATCAAACATAACATAGAATGTTATTGGTCGGAAATGTTAGTTCGATCATAATGCTAACGAAAATATCGAAGCCGATGATTGAAACGATATAAGTGAATTCGCCGCCAATGGAACTATTTATAAATTAGATGAAAGAACACAAGAAAGGAAACGTAAACGTGTCAATGATATGTCAAAATTTGATTTCTGGCTGTTGCAACAAGCAGCTTTTCGGTTGGAAATGTGAAACAAAAAATGGCATTGATGAGGGAGTGACTTCAAAACATTTTAGAAGATCAAACAGTTAATTAGTGAGGTGAGAATGTTGTGAATTTTACGACATGTAACAATTTCGGGCTATGCTTGGAGTCTCTGAGGGATCGAATCTGCAACTAGGTAGCAGAGAACCAAAGTTGTCGACATAGTTCACAGAATAAGCATGCTGAAGTGGCAACGAGCCGGCCATATTAGCCATAGAAACGATGGCCGTTGGGGTAGATGTATTCCTGAGTGGAGACCGCGAATCAGCAAACGTAAGGTAGGACTTTCTCAGGCTAGGTGGCGATCTTCGCAGAATGACTTATAGCAACTGAATGAAAATTGGAGAAAATCGAGTTGACTGGTGTGCAATAGGAGAGCCCTATATCCAACAGTGGACTGCAGCTGTAAGCTGATGATGATGATAAACAATTTTGATAAGCCCCTTATAATATAACGCACTTATATAATATTCACAAAATAATGCAGATTGTGACAAGACTCACGCGTTTTATCAAATAAGTTATTATTTCCTTACTACACGGCAGCACCGTTTTATAAAAAGCACTCTCATCTATTTTTATAGAAATAATCACTGAGTCCTGACTCCTGCCATAATATTTTCATTAACCACAATGTATTTACGGCATCTGCTTTACAACTAATAAATCTGTCAATACCCAATTTTACTATATTCTTTACTATCACACCTTAGATTATAAAAACATGTGCTGTAAAACAAAACATATATAGATAATGCATCTAATAAAACCGTCGAGACTAACCGACTTATAACGAACTAAAAATATGGATTTTCACCCATGACGTACGACTTGATTTTATTTATATGTTAACACATTTATGCCTCTTTGTGAGAGATGCTTCACTTTACTTTATGACCCGTAGTTTAGTTGTTAGAGTTCTATCTAGCGATAACAATTTTATTATAGTGCGAGCGCTTTCGTAAGAATGAATTTTCATTTCTGCACCTTTGAAGTTTTCTTTTAAAATCAAACTCCTTCTTATTGTACTTATACTTTAAACTGTAGTAACATGCAGTCATAAGAAGAGGCTTCAATCTATATGCTATATACTTGAAGGCCAGTATAAAGTTATCACGTATATATTCATCAGTCATCGATACTGATAAAAATTATCTTATATGCAAGTACTAGGAATTTAGTTAAAAATAACGGCTGCCTCGTTTGTGGGAGTAGTTTTAACGGCCTGCTAACACCTGATGCTTATTCTCATTTATTATCTATTGTAAACACTTCTTCATTGTTTTATGAGTCATGTAATGGAAAAACGGACACGGCCTGTACCAGCTACACAATACCTTTTCACTTTCTCAGTCTTAATTGAAGACCTAGACTCATTACTTCTGGTGCTACTTCTAGTAATTATTACTTTTCCATTACAGAACCAGTAAACACGTGCGTAGACTACAAGCCGGTAACACTTGTTGCCGACGATGCCGACATGTTTATTACGCCGTTGCGAGCTGAAAGCGACTCGTAAAACGTTCCCAAGGTTAAGTTTGATTGTTCCAAACGTACAGGCTGCCTCTCTTCCAATTATTGCGAAGACGAACCCTTAGATACAGGAAATGTAACCCTAAGTGCATGGGATAAAGTAGAATTTGTAATGGATGATGTTGTCTAGCGAAACAATTTATGTTGCCCATTGTACATAAGATTGCAAAGCTTACTCTAAATGCGGTTTTGAGGTTAAACTTCTTTTTGCTTTTAACGTGATTTAAATAGGTCAAAGTACAAAAGGATTAGAAGAATGGTTATATCCTTTGAAGTAGAGGTCAGTAATAAAGAGAAAAGTTATATCTTAGCTTCTATTGGTCAATTAAACTTATCCACGATAGCATTAAACTATTTTGTTAATCGTAAAACGGCAATATCAAATACAAAGCTTGGCGTTCTTATGAAATATGCTAGTTTCGGTACTATCAGTCATAAATTATTAGCTGCCCAAGATTAGCTGTCTTGTATAATTTAGTGTTAGTTCCATGAACTAAATGACTCATAGATAAAAACTTTTTACAAAAAAAAAACAACCGACTTCCAAAAAATACACTACAAATTGAAAAATAACTTTAATTTCGGAAGTCGGTGTCTTTGGTTCCTCATTTTCGTTTAATGACACCGACTTCCGAAATTAAAGTTATTTTTCAATTTGTAGTGTATTTTTTGGAAGTCGGTTGTTTTTTTTTTGTAAAAAGTTTTTATTTTTCACTTTTTAGTAGGTCAGTTTGTAATTACAAGCTTTTTTATCTAAGTTACAATAGCCTAATGTCAACTGCTCATCACATGTTACAAAATATTGCTTTTCCCGATGCTGGGACGTTTATTGTTGAGGAGTTCTCCTGGTAAGAGCCAGGAGAACTCCTCAACAACCACTCACCATACGCATTGTAACGAGCATAAATTGCTTAGCAACCATATTAAAGTAACCGAATCGCAACCCGTGAAATATTTGTCATTGAGTAGTTCCGATGGCTATCTGTGGTCTTCATCATCAACTCCACTTTACCAAATGATGATTTCCGAGAGCAAATGCTCAAGTTACTTTAATTATTGAGTAGGCCACACGACGAAAGAGCATTGCTAGAAATGACGCGATTACTCAACTTAAATTCGGTTTCAAATTGACGCAAAAAAAATGTAAAACTACAATCTTAATTAGGTATTATTATTGTACGAACTGAACATTTTGGCATATTGAACCGTATGAAGTAAGTCCAACAAAAACTGCTGTAAATCGTCCAAACACAAGGTAGCTACTGTAAACTGTTGAGGAGTTCCCTTAACTGTCCTTCGTCTTCATCATCCGACCCCGAATGACAGTCACAACCATGTAGGTGTAAAGTTCTCATCAATACAAATTAATCAAACCCAAACACAAGGTAACTGCTGTAAATCGTTGAGGAGTCCCCTCGACTGTCTTTCGGCTCCATCATCAGATCGACTCCAGGCCTTCATTAAATTGTAGTGCTTTAAAATACCTAATGAAAAAATTAACAAACGCACTAGTCGCTCCTACGATTTTCGAATGTTCCCCTCGATTTCACTGGGATGCCATCATCAGATCCTGGTTTCCTTATCATGGTACCACTCTTGGCATATCTCCTTTCCAACAAAAAAAGAATAATCAAAATCGGTTCATAAACGACGAAGTTATCCGCGAACACACATAAAAAAAAAAAAAAAATATACGGTCGAATTGAGAAACCTCCTTTTTTGAAGTCGGTTAACAATAATGGAATTGTCAAATGCAATGAGACATCAACATTTGTAGCTGATATCATTTGGATTGTTAGTTGTTTAAGACTAGAGTAACTTAGATTCTAATTAACTGTAATGTCATTAATACCATGTTACAATACTATTTCTATTTGATCCTTAGTCGTTAAATTTACCATTATTACACAATAACACAATATTGTGTAATAATGGTAAATTTGATGAATAAAGTGAGCTTTTAACCCCAGGCCTGAAAATAAGGTTCTAACTTCACGAATGTAAAAGCATTAGTCTGAGCTTTTAACATTCATGAAGAATATACAACGAAGTACGTAGATCAATATTTGAAATAAGTTAAAAGAAAAACATAATCTTTTAGTGTGGTTTGTTTTTGAATCCATGATTTTTATGATCATGAAAGCTCATCAACAAACACGTGCATTACATATATTTAGATAGCCACGCTCATAAACACTGCATAATTATAATGCAGTTCATTTCTCACATCAAGTGAACTATAAAGGATGTACCCAAGAAATATCAATTTGTTAAATTAAAACTAAAAGTTACCAGATGCTGGCAAGGTTGACATCTGCGTTCTCCCGAATTTAATGATCCCCAAGGCGGCCACACTAAACAGCGAACATAATTCTAAATTTAAAGAAGCAAATCGTTCAGTCGATACATTGAAACGGAAATAGAAGATACACGATCCCGCGGGAAGTCGAACAAAAAACGTAAAGGAGAAACACATGACCTCATTTGTCGCGAAGCGAGGGAATTATTTATTACTTTTGATACCTCTCGCGTCGGCTCCCCCTTTGTCTTTGTGAGAAACTCTGAGATTTTAATATCGCTACTGTTTCTAAAGGAATTTGTAAATGTGATGCTCTTCTTAAAAATTATGGAAGGCTTATGTTGGATTTTTATAGCTTTGCTTTGATGTCAAAATTAATTTAGTACACGATGAAATGATCCGCGCTTATGAAGTTAGGATTTAAGGTGAAGGGCGATGTCAAATGAAGAGCAAGAGCAACATACAGCTAAAAGTAAAATAATTAAGGACAAGTAGCGGGATTATTTTGAGTACACAACAGATTGAGTGAATATTTGCTTTTGCTGAAATCACAAATAAACCTTCTGGAGCTTTGATTTACCACAATCTTGTAGTTAGTGGCGCTCCGATGAATGATCATAGTTCTGTTGCATTTCGTTCCATTCCATTCCAAGGGTAAGCTAACTCTTCCTTACACCACATGATAATAACACACCTGTAAGCTCGTTGCATAAAATAGGCCAAGGTGATATGGCTGCAATAGAAATACCAATAAGTTCAAATGATATTGTAGCAGTGCATATAGTCCATTACTTCCTTTTACATATATAAACCCCATAGTGGACAGTTTTAAGTCATGAAACGTGCAATTGTACTTTTATTCTTAGACCGACTTAAAACATTTTATGGCGGTTGAGAGTATTTTTTTTAAACAAACGTCTTGTATTTGTGAGACATTTTGGTTGGAGGAGTGCTTAACATGGTACATTCACGTCAAGGCAAGACACTGTGTGACGCATTTTGTTATGATTTTGAAATTTAATCATTCCAATATTCTAATTACTAAGTTCTTGATGCACTTAAAAGTCACAGATAGCAATCAATTTTAATCTTTAATCCGTATGCAATAGAATATAACGAGGGGTTTTATGCACAGCAGATACACTTTGTCAAAGGTTGTTAGATGCGTCCGCCAGATGCGCCTGCGACGAAAGTGTCGACTAATGACTTGGCGGTGACGATGTAAACATTCAACGGGCGACACTGTCAAAATCATCACGACAGCTAAGAAAAAAACTGAAGGGATATTTGTATTTTTCACGTATAGGTTTACAGTCGTCTGTGGATGTAAATATAGAGGAAGATGGATTGCCTCATATTTATGGTTTGAAAACAAGAGAGTTATAAACATATTATAACAATATTTTTAACGAAATTAACATACCGAATATTAAAAAACGAATGACAAAAAATCTAAACTAAATCCAGAACCCAGTTTTTCACGACTGACCCCATTTCGGCCATTTCGTTCAATCATGATTTAATATTCACAAATAATAATAAATATTTATAAATCTGTAGTAGCTCACGGCCTGAATTCTCTAATCTTAAAGGTTACGTCCAGCACTGGCTCATTAAAATCACCATCAATCATTTTACAAACCGCTGAATCACCAATTGATATCATAAAAATATTTTCTGTTCTAGAAGCTCAAACCACAACAAGTGCGAGTCGGACTCGCACACGAAGGGTTCCGTACCACAAGGAAAAAACGCCGAAAAAAACACGATTGTTGTATGGGAGCCCCCCTTAAATATTTATTTTATTTTAATTTATTTATTTATTATTAAAGTAAAAATACAACTGAGTATTTTGTGAATATTTTAAATGCCTACCTGTTGCCATTATTGATATCGAGCAAAAAAGGGCAAAAAAATCGCGTTTGTTGTATGGGAGCCCCCCTTAAATATTTATTTTATTTTGTTTTTAGTATTTGTTGGTATAGCGGCAACAGAAATACATAATTTGTGAAAATTTCAACTGTCTAGCTACCACGGTTCATGAGATACAGCCTGGTGACAGACAGACGGACGGACGGACGGACGGACAGACAGCGAAGTCTTAGTAATAGGGTTCCGTTTTTACCCTTTGGGTACGGAACCCTAAAAAACGGTATGAACAAAAGGAAACGTGTAACCCGATACAACTATGTTAAATGTTTACAAATGCTTTATGTTTGGCGAAATCAAACACGATTTGAGTGGCACGGGCGTTCCACAAAAATACAAGCCAAGGGGAGGCAGTAGCGAAATTCAGTGTAAACAATAGTACAAAGACGAGGTAAGATTATTGGAGAATTTGTTTTAAGCCACTTGAGGCACTTGTAAATATTTGGTAAGCTTTCGTACGCCTTACGTCTGCCATTTCACCTGCCTTCGTGACGTTAACGTTTAATGTTATTTGTTTTGCGATAGAAAATCGAGCTCCAACAACATTATTTTGACGTCCCTTTTTATAAAATGTTGAGTTCTCTCGTATTTTTCTTTTTTACATCCCGCTTTGTATGTTTATTTGTCGTAAAAGTGTTTGTTTAACATTGTGTGCGAAATGGTTTTATTGGAATAGGTATCGCCAATTGAAATAACATTTTAATAATTTAAATTTAGGTTTCTTCATTGTGTATTAAACTCCGTGGTGGATTTCATGCATCATTATTCAAAATATAATAATACTTCTGTTCCGCTCTGGCGATCATATTGTAGATACAATGTATTGCGAGCTTTAACATAATTTGGGGCAGAAATGCAGAGGAAACTGGATTAATTTCTGCTAATGGCCTGGAAGTGGTGACAGTGGTGGGAAAACAAATTGTATGACTTCAATTTATACCAAATTAAAGTGCAGCTGCTTTAAATGTTAACAATGTGAAAACATTTTCAACCGTATCAAATTATAAACAGTGATTTATGCTGAGTGTTTTATTTTTGCATGGGAAGAGGCTTTCGTTGAGCTTTTTCAGAAGCCAGATAAGTGGCAATTATAGCTTTCAAAGCGTTTTGTATTTCTACAACGACTTTCAACGGGATTGACATTATGCTTTTCGGTTGGTTGGTTGGTTACTTTTCCATCATCGTTTTCGCTGATAGAATGACAGTTTATCTATCCCTTGCCAGTAATACGTGGTATAGTCTAAAAAAAAACTTGGAACAGTTTACTTTCTGTCGAACGTACCGGACCGTACGCAAGTCATTACTCGGCAATCTGCAAACAATCATTGGAATTAAAACCGAATTAATTACTGACTCTGTTATGAAACACAAATCCATTGTTCTTATACCCACACGTGTGATCGATCAGTGCAAAGCTCCAGCTCCTTATGAAGACGAACAGACAGACAGTCGTAAAACTCGTGATGTGGACTGATTGGAAACACGTTCAGACGTTCATTCGTTCAACCGTGCGTATGCGCGCTTGCTTTCAATTATAAGAGATGTTATATGCCGCAAAGGAAATAGTGTAATGCACTGCCGTAACGAATGGGCGAAATATTAATTTGAATCTATTAGTATTTTTGGAAGTAATGTGTTTTTGGAATGGAAGTTTTATATTGAATCAAGATGTTAGTCTGCACATTCACTCACTGTTTAGTAATTTGTAATCTTTCTTTCAAGCTCTTCATTAGAGTAACCAGAATTTTAGTTGTCTAAACTTATAATAAATAGAAAAGATCTGATTTTTGTATGTTTTTTTGTAACGCTTTCACGCTATAACGGCTGCACGGATTTGGATGAAAATTGGAACATGGGTAATTGGGTAAACCATTATCTGGATTAGGACATTATGATACTTTTTATCCCGATATTCACACAGAATAGAGACTCATGTAGTACCGCGGGGCGCAGCTAGTTACGTACCTACTTATATTTTTATCTTGATACAGAGTTTGCTTACGCTCATCATTCGCTTACCTATTTTTTTACCTATTTCATAAGTCATTGACCCAAGACAACCAATAATGCCAGATAGGCCCATAAGTTTTTTTTAATTAATAAGTTTGCGACGTTTACTTTTTTAACATACAGCTCCAGCTCATAATCTGTATAATCATTATGTCATAATGTTCACATATGCGTAAATGAAATATTTACGAAAAGCGCAAAAGGTAATGCCTGAAGGTACAATTTCTTGAACAGTTGAGCATTTAAATTTACGTGCATAAATCCGTCAGTTGAAGTTAAAAGTCGATTACAAAACAATTTTGAAATTTAAATTCGATTATACATTTTTTCTTCGATACGGTGGATAAGTAGGGGGTTTCTCCTTGGTACGTATCAGGGACCGGAATTATAATGTCGGTAGTAAGTTATCTTTAGTCTGCCACGGTTGCCATATTATTAACGTCACAACATTGATATAACACGTGGCTCCTTTCCGCGGACATGTCTTCCAAACCGCACGTAGCAATCATCATTACGAATCAATCGTCGAAAGGCAGATGTGTAACAGTTACACTTCATCAGTTGTCCATGTATTTTTATTTTGGAAACGATGTAACGTAACCACAAATGCTACGCAATACTCGCAGTTTCCGTGACAGGATAAGGTTGATATTGGTAAAGCGGAGAAATTGAATATCGGTTCGAATACGAAAAGTGTTGAGTACGACTGGCTATCTCGACGTCATCCTGTGGATCCCTATATTTAGAATGTCACTTAATAGCGTACAATTTTGCAGGCAATACCGTCGATTGTGTAGGTGCATTCAGAGGAAAATGCTCGACGGAACGGAAAATTTGTCGCGGCCATTATTCGCACTAGCGCTTCGGACGATTAAATTCGGCTCACCCACGAGTTTAGCACTGTGATGTACATGAAACTAGCTTCAATTGACGCATAGGAGGCAGTTATCTCCACACAATTGCATTCACCACTTCCTTTGAATAATTCTGGGGTTGAAAAACTAATATTTCTAGAAATGTCTGTCCCACGTAAACAATTTTTTGTAGCTGTTCAATATTCACAGCGATGTCTGAACCTGATCTTTCTGAAAAGATAGGGAAACGTACCATCGTGTGCTAAAAGACCGAAAAACAATTATAATAATTCAAACAATCGCAAAGAGGTTCGATAAAGCAATTTGTCATCCGCGATAACTCTGTTTGAAAACATTAAATCGGTGAGTAAAATAATCTCTTCTCTCAAAACGAGATTTCTGAATCTGAATTCGATTGTCCCCTGAATGGATTGTAAGTAACTTAATACTTTGGCGCCCACGCCGTCCTACCACATTTTGGTAGCTTCTTCTCGATTCCACGCAGCTGTCATTATGACAAAGTGTTTACAAAATGCTACATCTTTTTTCTTTATCTTGTGTTTTGCATGTTTATTTGGGAAGTTTGTGAATATGTTCATGTTATTATGTGAAGATGAATTATGAGAAACGATATTTTGCGTTTTGTCACTTTGATAACTGCTAGTATCAAAGTTAAGTCGCTATTGCTCCAATAGTGATATGACATTTGACGAAGTCAGACGAAGTGTACACATAATCAGCCTATACAAATGTTCCCACTGCTGGGACACAGGCGTCCTCTCTGAGAGGGAGAGGGCCGTAATCCACCAGGCGGGCTCAGTGCGGGTTGGTAGATGTCACATATCTTCGAATTCTTGGCTCTAGGACATGTTGATGTTTTCCTTCACCGTTTTTGGGAGCAGCGGTGATGAAATAAATTACACAAATTAAAGTGCCTGGCTGGATTCAAACCCTCGACCTACCACTCGTAAGCCGGGGCCGTTATCACTGGGCCACAACTGCTCAATGAAGTGTAAAACATTAAAAAATGAAATATTTATTGTTCATATTAATAGATTTAGGATAATAATGAAACCAGAATAGTTCCTGATTCAAACATTGATGTTATCTTCAATACCCCTTACGAAATAACAAGGTCGGTAAAAGATTCCGTAGTAAATAAAGAGATTACGATAGAAGTTTGGTCGGGGCCTACTTTCTCTCATGTACCTTTTTTATCCTGACAGACAATAGAAGACTTACGTGCGGCACCGTCTTCATTGCAGTAAGACTCCCGGTATTTATTCCCAAAACGACGTAAAGTAGATAAGCTGCTCCCGTGTAGAAAAATTCCCTTTTAGATTTATCGGTAATCTCGTTTGTTGCCGCCTTTATTGTTTCTACGAACAATAATGAATTAGACTTACTTGCTCACATTATTTGCTTAGGCCCGGCGTCATTTTGTTTACTTTGGTAACTGCATATCCCGACAGGGGGAGAGTAGGGTTAGCTGAATCAATGCGGTGGGCGTTCTGCAAGGGGATTTCTAGATTTATCGTTACTTTGTTTTGTATTGTACAGTCATTTTCATTTGGGTCCGCGCACAAATCTATGAATTTCCTTTGTTCGATTCGGAGTAGCAAAATTTCATCCCTTTAATCTCGTTATGAGAAGCTTTGATGTAATAAAAGGAAAGTTTTTGAGAGAGAAAAAGCAATGTTAACATTCCACACGATGTTCGTGGCCATTTGATCACTAACGAGACGATTCCCGGAAGCTATAATACTTTGTTACTTTGTGAAATTAGGTTGTTATTTTTCACATAAATTGTTTGAAGCGTTTTAATTAGGATGGACTCTTCAACGGAATATGAAAGCATTATCTTTTCAAAATATTCTTTTTTAATTAAATACAAATTGTGACAGGCAATTTTCCACGTCAAATTAAAAGAAAACGATTAATGGTTTTGTTACAGTTTAAACAAATGTGTTGTTTTTTTTGTAGTTCACGCTTATTATGGGAGAAGCACCAGGGTAGCTCGCGAAATTAAAATTAATTTTCTAACGTTTTTTGCAATTTGCAGGACAGTGTCAGGTTGCTTACTGAACAAAATATGAATCACGAGCGTATCAAGTAGGTACGTATTTAATTTACAGAATTATAGTCATTAAAACCATCAAAACAACCCTCTAAATTCATATAATCCTATTGAATGACATATTATGTCATAAAATAGTCATTACACACGCGAATCATATTTTGTTCAACACACAACCCGACACTGAACTGCAAGTTGCAAAAAACGTAAGAATATGGCACTAATTTAAATTAACATTTACATTTAAATATTTCCCACGAAATAACATTACGATACGGAATCATCATTATTTAATCAAAATATGCACGGATTTCTGTGTCATTAGCTTGTTGATTCCACAAAATTCATCTGACGCCTCTAATGAGTCGCATACATTTCGGAGGCGTGTTATGGAATGCAACGTTACGACATTTGGGGCCAACCAAACGAAATAAAGCGCGCTCATTAGTATAGTACTGGCATCTAGAGCTAAATATAGATAAATTTACACAGAATCAGATAATACACCATATTTGGTTATTAAAACTATTTAAATAACGACTTTTGTGAACAAGTGTGGGCGTTCGGGTATTTTATCGTCGTTATACTGTTTCTATAGTCGGTTTCGTGAAGTTGTCTCATTTAGTTCATAATAATTATTTAATTTCGAGATGTTATGGACATTAAAGTGTAATTTTTTATCGTTTTAACAACAGTAACACTTAAACAGCCTGTTTCGCCACCTCCAGTTAACTTATCTACTGAATGGTTTCTTACGAATTACATATCAACATGTCCGTGTTCCCCGAATTCTTAGGCAGAGTTGGATCTAGGTATTATCTCAAACAATTGCAGTCTACTGCTGGACATTATAGTATCTGTATATTACTGATACTATACTTACGCTTCATTTTCATTCATTCTCATCATATTTATGATTTTGTATCCTTTTATAATTTTCTTATTAAATATTATATTTCGCACTTTGGCTGTTACACAAAATATAGAACTCGAGTAGTTTCTGTGTTAGCACTCTGCGAATCACTCTTAAACGAATCTTCTCTAAAGAATTAGGTACCTGATTATAAATTATAATTTTCCATCATTTTACACAATAATATTCTTGTTATGACATTTAAGTCAAACGCGTCAATCTGATGTCTACTTATTCTTCTAATTTCCTATGCAGTCTATTCAAAGAAGGTTGCAGTAGGATTGTATTTTTTAAAAATCATTTTATATCGTTTTGGATAATCTAAATTTGGTTTTTATACTTAATTGCGCTGTCTACTAAATAACGAAATTCTAAATTATAATTATAATATTCTTAAATGCACTCTCGGCATTAACAAGGAGGTTATATACGTCTTGGCTGACAAAACTGGCAGGTGAGACGGATATGGAAAAAAAAAAGAAAAAGGAGAGGGAGAACGAAGGAATTCGGGAAAGACGGTTTGAAAATACGAGAGCTGGAGCTAAAAAAATCGGTGAAAAAACTAAGAAAACAACTAAAAGAGACTGTTAAGAATAACGGAGAGCCGTGAGGTGTTTTGTGCGGACGGACTGTGCCGCCAATACGACCCGACCGACGCCTGTTCTGCTGAGCCATTTCGACGAGCTGCCGACTGGCGTCGACAGCCGTTCTGCAGAGCCACTTAGGTGCGTTCAACGGCCGTTCCCCGGAGCCGTCCCGTAAGCCTCATCCACTGTGCGTCGGAGTGCGTAGTGCGTGGGAGTGCGTAGTAGAGGGGTTTATCTTTTTTTAAATAAAATTTTATTGAACTGTCTACTCCTAAATTATTTGTTAGGGATAAGTAGACACGACAACATAGACCTCTCTTAGGCTGCACCACAACACCCTAACCTCCAACTTCCGCATCCAGCCTGTCCCAGCCACCTTCTTAAGGTCGACAGCCCATCTAGCTGGGGGGCGTATCACGCTACGCTTACTGATACGCGGTCTCCACTCCAGGACTAGTCTGCTCCATCGGGCATCGGTATATCTATAGATCAAATAGGTATTACCTAGATCCACCGACCATCTACTATTGATTTCGATTATTATTATTGTATGGTCCAGTGACCGACCACTGATCTAGCAGTCTGGGTGTACATGCTCAGTTCCAGTTATGTTTAAGTCCCAAGCAAGCCAAATCTGCTTAATTGAGAAATTCTTGACAAATCTGTTAACTCTCTCTATGTTAAATCTATTATTCTGTTGTGTATTTTTATTAATTGGTGGAGATTTCCTAATCAGCGTCAGGTGGTATACTTTTTGTTGTTATCTGACATTATGCTGAGCTGTGGCCCTTTTGGCGTTATAATCTTTGTTTTCTGTTTTTTATAGTTTTCCTTAAAACTATAAAAAACAGTGTATTTTTTGCTGTAATTCTAATAAACTAATTTTTCTTTCTTTCTATCAGAACATTCTGAGTCTCCCTTAAAGTTTAAATTCATTTATTTGGTGAACTGCGCATTATTCTTGTTGTATTTTCCACTTATAAAAGGGGTAAGAGAAACCTTGCACGGGCTGCCAAGCGTGAGAGGGGAGCGTTGGTATATTGAGTAGATTGCTGATAGGGTTGACGTTGTTTGGTGATGCGACAGGTGTTCGGAATAAGTCTTATTATTATGTTCGTTCTTTTTGTGTCTATACTATTTGATGGTGTTATTTTTATAAAAAAAATCTAATATGGTATACGAAAGAGGTCCGTAATGAAAGGTAGACTGGGATACCAAAATAAATTCCCCTAGCATAGGTCCATAATTATTGCCTCTCCTTTTGTAGTTGTGATCATAGCTTCTTGCTATCGAATGTCTTGTCTAACTGCGTATTCTTTGAATCCGAGGGGCAAAATTAAACTGCGACCGTTCTTAAAAATACGAGTCTCAATCTGTTAAAAATACGGTTTAGGTTACCTACATTTTTGACAAGTTTTGGACATTGATTGTCACTGAGATGAGATTGAGACTAGATTTTGAACGTTTTTAATTACGAGAATTGGCCCTCAGATATCTTTCCTATTGTCCCCTTGAACTAAAGACCAGCGAAAGAAGAAGGAATGGTAAATGTAGACCTGGAAAATTAAAAACGTCTTATATTTCCTTTTCTATTACTATGTTTATTTGTTATGAGCTTAGTTCATAGATTGGTCAACTTTTTCTTTCGTTCTCCATCGTGTACCAAAAATGATGCAAAATCGCTTAAGCAAATGCTATGAAACCCTACTAGTACTACAATAACGTTTATATTGTCACAGGGTATAAACTCTAATGTAATGCAATCAGCGTAGAGTGTAGCATAAATACAGAGTGCCTACATTTTGCACTGGATATATTTAGGCTATGGATGACGATGATAATAGGTAGATATTGACAAAGTAAGGATTATCGTGGGCTAAATCCAGCTTCGCATAACAGAGCTTATTAATCCTAAATCTCTATTTAGAAATGTAACAGTTCCTAAATTGTATTATGCTGTGGTAGCCATATTAATTTATCGATGCCATTCATTAAATGTATGCCAATTAATATCATTGGCACGGTGAATCAATATTCGATTTGCTTTTTGTAGTTGCAACTTCGATTAAGTACCGTAGCTAAGCATCATCAGTCCATTTAGAGTGTTTCTCTACCAAAACAATTCACCTAACCGTGGTCTCATCTACGCCGTACGACCAGTTTGCGTTTCATGTACATTGCGAATTAATTTTAAGAAGATTGGTGTCCACTCGTGCGCTATTGATGCACTACAGTGAACAGATAAACACTGCTGAGCCTTTGTTATGAATTTAAAGGATTTTCAACAGCTCGGTTACTCCCTGAATAAAATTTGTGCAATAAGTTTCCGTAATTTTTTTTTTTGTAAAATTTTCGCGTCTTTTGGTAATCTTATTACAGTGTTGCGATGAATTGATTGATTAATTATGTGGAATAATCTGAAGGTCTATTCTCATAATTTAAAACGTTGAAAATCTAGTCGACAAACCAATGTCAAGAACTTGTCAAAGATGTTGGGAAATTAGAGATATTTTTGCCTGATTGAGACTGAGATCAGACTGTGAATATTCTTAAAATTACGAGAATTGCCCCTCTGGGGTGTACAAGGTTGATGTGAGTGGAAACGCTGAAAGGGAACGCTCTAGAAGAACTTAATAATTAGTGACCTTATTTTGTGACGTTCTTCAGAAAAGTCAGGGGCGTACCTAGTACTCGCAACCTCTAGTTCTATTTCACCTATCAAGGTACACAACAATTACCTAAATATATTATATAATATATAATCTATTTATTTAATAAAATAATAATAAAACGAATCCTCCTAACAATCCACGATAAAAACATAAACGGTTGAAAATATTTGTATTGTTTTGCAGCTCCAATTTATTGCTTTCAAACGATCGTCAGTTAAGTCTATTAGGTTCAATAACAGATAGGTTTCATAGTTTTAAAACTGTTCGCTCATAAAATTCATAGCTATCATGCAAAAATTATATTTGGTTTGAATATTTTGTTTGTACTGTATTCCAAAACTTTCTCTTAGGTACCTATAATATGACTGTTTTGCATTCCAACAAAATAGGTAATATGTGTTTTCAAAAACACACAGTGTTGCTAGATGAAGAAGCTGATGTAAATCTGCCTTGATATTAATATCTATGGTTAAAACTTACCGAATTATCCGTGGTTTTATATCTGTCTCTCTCTCTCACCAGTATTCGTCCTTTTCTAATCAAGAAGAACGCTTGGCGCGAAGCTGGCGGTTACATCAGCTTCTTCATCTTGCAACACTGTGTGTTTTAGAAAACACATATCAGGATTTTTGAATCATAGTTCGTTTAATTTCGCATAATTGAATGTTCTTTGAGAATATTAATTCATAATTAGGCATATGTAGCTAAAAATATACAATATGCTCATATGCTACGAGATTGTTTTTTTTAATATTGCTATGTATTCTTTATTTATTGCCTTATTTAAAACTAGCGACCCGCCTCTGCTTCGCGCGGTTTTTACGACTTGATAAAACATTAACATTTCTTTATTCTAATAAATGCTATTTCATTAATAAAGTATTATACGCATAAACCTTTCGGAATTAATTCTCTAATTCTTAAATACCGCATCAAAATCCGTTACGTAATTTTAAAAACCTACGCGGTCACACAGTCTGACACGTACAGCCGGTCGATTCTGTAAAAGTCTCTCCGTGAAAACTTAGGTTATGTAAGTTTGTTTTTGCTAGGAATTGACACTATTGACAGCTCACTCCACGCTCACTTCACCTAAGTTTTCACGGTGAGATGGTTACTGGATCGAACTGCAGCGACTTTAATTAAAATGTAAAGATATGCTATATTTAAAATTAGAACCCTATAATTTTGTTCAAAATTCAAACCGAAACGAAACAAAAGAAAGATAATCAAATAAATGTGTAAGACAAAACACGGCGATAAATTCTCGGTGCTTCGATATAAATTCGTTGTCCTTTCCTCTCGTCCGCCTGTACTTTGTCATTGCGATAATGAGGACGTAGAAGTGTTGCCGACTGTAATTTCTCTTTGTGTCCGAGTATTTTGTCATGTTTAATTTCGTGTCTTCAACCGCATCTTCGCCAATTAGGTTCTGGGTGACGTCATGTCTTTTTGTAGGAGACAACTTTTATGATATTGTACAATAAATGTTTTCGGTAGACTTGTGCACACGGGCTCGTATAACAGCCGCACGGGTCGATCGATGAGGTTAAGCTACAGTTGTCGCGGTCGGTCCGTGGATGGGGGTGACCATCTTTACATATCGAGACCCGGACTCGGAAAGCACGTTAAGCTTTTGGTCCTGGCTGTCATTCGTTGATCTTTGGCAGTCGTTATGGGTCAGTAGAAGCCCGAAAGTCTGACAACAAGTCTTAGCAAGGGGTATAGTGTTGCCCAGTAACTGGGTTGTGGAGGTCAGATAGGCAATCGCTCCACGCCGCATCCGTTTAGACTGAAGGCGACCCCAAAGATAGTTTGGAATAGGCTAGGCATATGATGGTAGGGTTTTGCACATAGACATGAGTCCTCCCCCAAGCACAGCCGCTTCGACCGGTTCTGTGCTTCCCACATATTATGAAGCACTTTTAAACGAACAAACCCTAGGTTCTCAACGTTAAAGGATATGAATAGGAATGTTGTTTCTTTACATTGTAAGGATAGTTATTCAGAAGGGCAAGAACGAAGGCTTGCCCTTCTGAATAACTGAAAAAGCAACATTTTGTACCGAAGACATAAAAAAAAAAATCTTTATTTAATTTTGTAAATCATGAAACTTTTATTTTCTTTTGACTGTACTTACCTGTCAAAAAGAGTAAACCTAGATAATGTGGATAAGACAGAGATTAAAACAGAAGACGAACTTGCACGGGATCGAGGAGGAGTGGGGGGTGGAGGGGGGGGGTGAGGGGATCAGACCGGAATAAATCGAAGAATCAGCCCACAGTGAAAATTATACTACTCACAGTCAGCCGGGCGTACCACATAGCAGGGGTTCGTGACGAAACAATAATTATATCTAATAATAATCACCTTATCAAAGACGCTATAATTTGTTTTGGGCTGATTCAATATCGACATAATTTGGTTAGTCAGCTGTCTGATTGATCAAAGGCCAAGGAAATAATGGTCTGAACTGTTCACGGTAATTAAAGAATTTTATTAAGAAATAAGAATCGATACTTTTTTGTTATTCGATTTGTATTGGATGTTGATGGGCATGCGCTAAGCAACCTGTGCGGTTTGAAATGTTTTGTAGCAGTTGTTCGTTTTATAATAAAGTATAATTTCATATTATGTGGTTAAACCGTTAAATAATAATTCTTGATTTAATGTTTACAAAATTGTGTTAATTGATTTAGTTTCTTTAAGGGCTGATTTTTCACGAATAAAAATTATCGGTCGATTGAAAAATCAGCCCTTTTATTCTAATAAACAAGTTTTTCGAATCAATAAGAAAGTATAAAACCATTTAAATAGGCCAGATCCTTCCTCAAAACCTACTATACCATAATCAGCCTATAACTTTCCCAATGCTGCGACACAGGCCTCCTCTTTGTGAGAGGGAGTGGGCCATAATCCACCACGCGGGCCCAGTGCGGGTTGGTAGATATCGCAAGTCTTCGAATTTTTTGGTTCTAGGACACGTCGGTTTCCTCACGATGTTTTCCTTCAGCGTTTTGAGAGCAGTGGTGATGAAATAAATTACACAAAGTAAAGCGCCTGGCTGGGTTCGAGCCCACGACCTATAACTCGTAAGTCGGGGTCGGTACCACTGGGCCACCACTGCTCCACTCCTCCTCAAAGCCTGCTGTACAAAAATATGAACCATAATAAAGAGGTCACCTGAACAAATCCAATGAAATCCAAAGGACTGACGTCACCAAGATAGCCTACAGGTAATCACAGAAACACCTTATGACGTAATCTCGACCTACTTATAGCGTTGCAACTTGCACTCAGATTTATGTTACTACAGTGACATCACCACTATGAAACGACTTTATGTATTAGTGATGGATGCCCTGTTGAAAGGCTATTGATGTGAGAAAGCTCTTAGTTTTCATGAGTAGATTACATAAGCCAGTAACCTGATTTTTTATCGGCGTGTTGTGAAAATTGATGCTTGCATTATGTTTTTATTTTCTACTATGATTATGACGTCATCATATTTTGGTAGGTATCACAGAGATAAGTCATAGATATTTTCGATTTTCTAGTAGTGGTAGGCCACGTCCTAACCGAAGCAATCGTCGCGCGATCACGCGACTGTTGCGTTCATTTTATTCGGCAAACGCGAACATGTGGTTTCGTCGACAGATCATAATAATATATGAGGGACATACTCGTATTATGCGCGAAGATCACGTATTCGCTCGAACGCAGTTTCTGATTAGGACGCGGGGTTGATAAATATTAAGCTATTGAAAGAACCCTTGTAGTAAAAGGTAACTTAAGTATCTTTGAAATTTCCTACTATTTTCCTTATTCCATCTACGAGCATTTTAGCAGTCCGCAAATAAAATAACTAAGACATGTTATGCTATAACGTAAAATATTATTATGTTCATAAAACTTCCATAAAAGTTACTTATTTATAGCAGAAAGATTTAAAATGCTCGCTGTTCTATTGTAAAACTTCAGTAGCAATATAAAGTTAGTATTCATTGACAGAAAAAACGCATTCTGTATAACAACAGCTCGTTGAAAGTTCAGTCAGTTCCCAGTTCGATTTGGGATTAAAACTCTTCCTGGTTTTTCTAGAGAAAGACCGGCAAAAGCTATTTAACTTTGCAAGCAAATAATAGTTCGCTATCTCTGTCCAATTTGCATGCAGAAGCGTGAAACGCAATAGGAACTCCGTTAGACATTTTGTTATACATACGTAATTGAGAAGTTTTACTGATTCCGTTGAAATGAGACGAAAGAACGTGGAATGGGATTAGGATCCCAAAAATTGGGAGCCCCGCAAATCCCTAAAGGGTGCAAAAGTTGTACTTTTGTTCAACCCCTTTGCTAATAACAGTAATGAACAGTAAAGGTCTCAATATGACATGGAGCAAGCTTTAACTCATTTATCAGCCACATTGGGATGGGATATTTTTAAAGGGAAAATCTACTTAATCCCTTTTCGCCGGGTGCTGACGTAAAGTTCATTTACTTTTTGGAATGTCTGTATTTTGTATTGGCCTTGTAATTAGTCTTCAAATTCGGTCTAGTGGTTCGCTTTGTGATTATACACAATCATCATCTATACATACAGTATGGAAACCACATAATTGTATGTATTAAATTATACCACCATACTTGTTATCGTCTTTTCTGAACAAACAAAAACAAAGTCGGTCGCGAAAAGAAATCAGCTGTTTTTTTTCTCTTAGAGACTTTCAGATTTCACTTACTTGAGAACATTTTTTAAAACTTACTAATATTATAAGAACTTTGACACACAAACTAAGCAGATATTGTTTTTCTTTACAACAAAATCATTTACGCAATATCTAAGTTAATAACATTTCACTTCGTAGGTTCGCAAGTAACATTAACGAATACATTTTGACGAGTTATGCGAACATAAATGTAGGGAACAGTTGTTTTTTTTCGCGGCCTCAGCAAGGACAACCTCCACTAGTAGGGGTTCATGGAAGGAACTGACCTCCGGTGTATATGCGGTGTCTCTTCACAGACAATGGCTCACCTCCCATCTTGCTTCGCACGCCCCGTCACCTGCACATGTGAGGACCTAATGGCTGCATCAGCGAACGCTACCAGCGTTGCTGAATTTTGGGATAAAAAAAAAATTAAGAAAAAAAACTATAATTCTTGCCATCGACACCCTAAGATGAAGAAGCAGGGTTTTTATAATAGACTAGCAGCGCCCCGCGGTTTCACCCGCATAAATGTCGATCCCGTGGGAATATCGGGATCAAAAGTATCCTATGTGTTAATCCTGGATATTTGATAAATATCCGATATATCAGCGAACCCTTTACAGTTTGACCATCCCTTGGTTGACCGATGACTTTGTTTGTAGGTGGCATAAAATAAATTCAGGAAAATAGCCCTAAATAATTAGTAGATAAAGGTGTCTTTGTACGACTAGTTAGCTGACATTAGCCAATTGCAGCACATTTTTGGAATAAATCAGCAGTAAAATGGGCAGTAAGTCTCTAACGGCCAATCTATTTGATTCATAGCATAATTAAAAAGATAATGCTGGACATTTGTCTTTTGGTGCAGTTCTAACCAACTAGGTTTATTAGTCTGTAAACATTGTAGTAAGCATTTCACAACTTTATTGAAGAAGGCTTTTGTCTCCGTTCTCGCAATACATATCCCGTTGCATTATTAATATTATCATCAGACAGGCTGGAAGATGTCCTTTGCAAGACACAGGATCGCCCAAATAAAATAGTCTAAAATAACATAACGTGTATCATAACATCACGTTTGTAATCCCCAAAGGGTCAGGCAGAGGTGTATCAATGACATTTCACCAGTAACAG
Source organism: Oligia latruncula (assembly GCA_948474745.1). Classification (NCBI taxonomy): domain Eukaryota; kingdom Metazoa; phylum Arthropoda; class Insecta; order Lepidoptera; family Noctuidae; genus Oligia; species Oligia latruncula. The sequence goes on from OX419694.1 coordinate 7,366,634, forward strand.
GCAAGTCTATTGCCATCATGCAGGCACTAATCCAGGCTCCGGGCTGCTACTGAGAGATTCAGATAGAACAACGCAATAACACAGCATGTAACATCATTATCATAATTTCAGCCGAGAGACGTCTATTGCTGGACATAGGCCTCCCCCAAGCACCTTCACTTCGACCGGTTCTGTGCTTCTCGCATCCAACGGGTTCCTGCGGCCTTCACAAGGTCGTCGGACCGCCTTGTGCGAGGCCTTCAAAAGCTACGTCTTCCGGTACGCGGTCGCCACTCCAGAACCTTTTGGCCCCATCGGCCATCTGTTCTGCGAGCAATGTGCCCTGCCCACAGCATCGCCCACCGGAGTTCCGCAGGAGAACCAAGGTAACAGACATAGCCCGAAGAATTCCCAAAATTAAGTGGCATGACACACATGATTTCATGAAATCTGAATCGCATAATGATTACAGTCTTATCCAGGCATGCACTGGGCCCGCGTGGTGGATACCAGTCCCGTCCCTGGGAGGAGGCCTGTGTCCCAGCAGTGGGAACATTATAGGCTGATTATGTAACCTGTTGGCAGATGGTTACACAAGCTCGTTAGCACCTTATACCTATTATAAAAAGAAAACTAGTACCTCCCTAGGGAGTGTGTGATAAAATTAGCAAGCACTCAACCAAATATGCACTTTTGTTACATTATGTCGCGCTAGTTTTTACTACAGTCGTTTCGTCCACAACTTTTAAAGAACCACAACTCTTAGTGCCAACATACTTTAAATGAACGTCGTAAGTTATTTTCAAGCACGTTCCTAGATTAGCATGAAAAATAGAAGTAACCCAGCATCCTAAGATATAATTATGAAAGCATAAAAGAATGAATAAATCCGCTAATTCCAGTATTCCACTTAGTGGGAATGTTTTTGCTATTGAAAGTTCCTGTTTCGATTCAGTTCGAGGCGATGCTTTGAATATTAAGTGACGAATGAGGAGAATGCAAATTAAAAACTCGTACAATTTTACACGGGTTTGCTAGATTTATTTTTATTTCTCGGTAGGACTTGACAATAGATTTCCTCCACCACTTTTGTTTTAAGAATGGACGAGAAATTGGTCAACGATCATCATCATCATCGGCCTAGCCTTTTCCCAACTATGTTGGGGTCGGCTTCCAGTATAACCGGATGCAGCTGAATACCAGTATTTTACATGGAGCGACTGCCTATCTGACCTCCACAACCCAGTTACTGGGTAATACGATACCCCTTGGTAAGACTGGTTGTCAGACTTTCGGGCTTCTGACTACGCGTAACGACTGTCAAAGATCCACGAATGACAGCCGGGACCAACGGCTTAACGTGCTTTCCGAAATTGGTCAACGATGATCGATATAATATTGGTGCCGATTCTGTTGTTCACAAACTAAACTAAATTTAAGTTCAGTGCATCTTTTTCTTTCTATTTCATTAAAAAAGGGACAGAAGATAAATTTTAGTTTAGTCCTGTAAAATTAATAAGCGCCTGACTTAAATTGACGTAATTTTAGTAGGCAAGTTTTTAATCACGTCTAAACTTGTATGGAGTAGTGTCAGGCGCTGATCACAACTCTTTTCAGCTAATAGTCATATTTTATGATGAATTCAATATTATGCATTGTGGCAAAAAGGACGTTTTACTCAATTAAAAGAGCACCTACACCCACATCAACATTATAAACAAAAACACTATTAATTCAATACCTTTACAGAGAAAAACATTACTATACTTACTACCCGTAGGTAGCCACCGTACTTCCGTACCGTACTACCGTACTTCGGCACCTGTCCCACCGCCCACGAGAGAGCGACTAGCTATAAACGATTTTCCCGCTCATGAACCGTACAGATGATTGTAGGTCCCATCATCTGCCTAGCCTTTGGCTAACTATGTTGGGGTTTGCTTCTAATCGGATGCAAGTGAATACCAGCATTTTACATGGAGCGACTGCCTTTTTTTTTTTTTTTTTTTTTTTTTTTTCGCTTAGAAATGACGTTACGCATCTCCGCTCGTCGGGGGAAGAGACGGAGTATGTGGGACTCCCTGCCAGGGTGGCAGTATACCCACTAAAACTCAGCGGTGTTCCCTCATCGCCTTGATGGGGAGGTCATGGGAATCCGGCTCAGCCTTTGCATCCACAACCCCCCGGCGCATGCCCGCCTAGCTGGCGGGCCCCGCATGTCCCCCCGTCTGGGGGGCTACGGGAATGGCCGGGAACACCTGGCCATTCCCGTCCGGCACTGGTGGAAGCCTGTGCAATACAGGCGAGGGTGCCCCCGCACCCGTCGCCTGCTGGCTTCCACCTGGGAGGAGTCGGAGATGACTGTCATACTGACGTCTTCTTCGACCCCTCCTCCGCCTTCGGAGCGGCGCCGCGAGAGGGTCTTCCTCCCGCACGCGCTCCGCCGCCTCCTTCTGGGACATGACGTGTTCGCAGAAGGAGGCGACTGCCGCCCAGGACCCCTCATCCCCTAGCATGGCGTTGATCAAGCCGGGGAGCGAGAGGTCCGTTCCGATCGCCGCGGTGAGACTGCGGCGCGGCCCGGACCACGACGGGCACACCTCGAGAGTGTGCTGCGCCGTGTCCTCCGCCGCGCCACAGCCGTGACACGACGGCGTCTCCTCCCGCCCGATACGGTGCAGGTACGATCCGAAGCAACCGTGTCCGGACAGCACCTGCACCAGACGGAAGGAGAGGAACCCGTGCGACCGCTCGAGCCAGTCTCGCAGGACCGGCCCAATCGCGTCGAGGGTTCGGCGGCCGAAGACTGCGGCGGCGAGGTCCCGCGTCCAGTGGACGACAATTGCGTCCTTCGCCTCCCGCCGGACGGCCTCCCGCTCTTGCGGGGCTGGGCGTTCTCCTCTCGCCCTCCGCCCCGCCGTCCATTCATACACTCTGGCGAGCACCCACGCCTCGAGTTCCCAAGGCGGAGTGCCCGCCAGAGCACATGCCGCGGAGAAGCCGACCGTGCGGTAGGCCCTCGCCACCCGCTGGGCTATGGCCCTTTGGGGGGCCCGCAATGCGGCGGCGTTCTCCCTCCTGTGGAGGGAGTCTTCCCAAATAGGGGCCCCGTAAAGGGCCATACTCCTCAAGATGCCGGCGTAGAGCAGCCACGAGAGGGCGCCCGCAGTCTTCAGCAGGCGCGTCGACAGCCCGCTAAAATGCGGGCCGAAACGCCACCTGCTGTCGAGTACAAGGCCCAGATATTTCATCTGGGCCTTCACCTCGATTCGGACGCCCTCCACAAAGATGTGGGCGTCTGGTGGTTGGCGCTGCCGAGGCCCGTGGAAGAACACGGCCTCGGTCTTGTGCAGCGCCACCGTCAATCCTAGGCGGCGGATCCTCCCTGCGACCAAGGATCCACCCGCCGAGGTCAAGTTGGCCGCCTCCCTGAAACTCTCCCCCCGGGCGGTGAGGAGAGTGTCATCCGCGTAGCAGACCACACTCGTGCCTCGGAGGAGAGTTCCCCGCAAGAGCCAGTCGTAGCCGACGTTCCAGAGGAGAGGTCCCACGACTGACCCCTGTGGAACGCCGGCCTTGACTGCGTACCGCCGGACTTGGCCAGCCCTGTTCACGAGGACGATTGCCCGATCCTCCAGGTAGCTGGCCAGTAGACGCCGCATGTATTGAGGCACCCCGTGGAATCGGAGCGCCTCTAGGATGGTGCTGTGGGGAACAGAATTGAAGGCGTTGGCTATGTCGAATGACACCGCCAACAATCCGTCCCCCGCCTGCATCGCATCCTTCACCTGGCCCTTAAGGCGGGCCAGCGCGTCCACTGTGGAACGCTCAGCCCGAAAACCGAACTGAGCGTCCGACAAGTCCGGCCCCACATTCCGCAGGTGGCTCATTAGGCGGGCAGCGATTATCCCCTCGAACATTTTGCCGACCTCATCGAGCAGGACGATGGGTCGGTATGCCGAGGGCGAGTCTGCAGGGCGGCCCTCCTTGCGAAGGAGGCACAACTGCCCCTCCTTCCACGGCTTCGGGAACCTCCCAGACGCAAGACATGCGCTAAAGAGGTCCCGAAACCGCTCCTCCATTTGGGTGGCGGCAATTGCCACTACCCTCGCCGGGACACCGTCGGGGCCCGGAGCCGTCTTCTTGGCGCGGATGTGCACAATCGCCGCGCTAAGTTCCGACTCCGTGACAGGAGGGGCCTCCTCTTCCTCCTCAGCTGTCGGAGCCATCCCCCGCGGAGGGTCCATCACTGGTGGGGTAAAGTTGTCCCTGCACGGGAACAGGGACTGAACCACCCCATCCAGGAAAGAGGGCTCCAGGGTCTCGGCCACCGGGGGACCAAAGGGGCGCAGCTTGTTGCGCGCCACCCTGTATGGCCTCCCGTAGGGATCGTTGTCGAGACCCTCCAGCATCTCCGCTCTCGCCGAGTCCTTGGCGTCGGCGATGGCCCGCTCGAGGACCAGTTTTGCCTCTATGTACACCTCATAGAGGTGGTCCTCGTGGGCGTGGTCTCGTCGACGCCGCCGCCGGCTCCGCGCGTAGGCCCTCCTGGCCCCCACGCACGCCGCTCGAAGCCCCTCCAGCTCCACCGACCACCAGTACATCGCCCGATTGGGCAGCGGTCGGCCTGACCGAGGCATGCTAGAATTGCACACCTCGGTCAGAGACTCCCTCAGGTGTCCCGCCACGGTGTCCACGTCCAGGCCAGCGGAAGGCGGCGAAAGCCAGTCCTGGATAAACGCCGCCTCCGCCGCCGCTGTTACTGTTAGCCTGCATCAACTTACTTCTGGGCAAAGGCCTCTCCCCAAGGCTCTTTCGATCCAGATCTAAAGTGGACCACTGGTTGTTTGTTTTCTCCAGCTCGTCCCGCCATCTTCTACGGGGTTTGGTATGAAGCCTTCTAACTGTGTCAGGGCTCATCACCTCATCTAGCTTATTGTTTTTTTTATAATATGACCTAATGCAATATGGCCGGCCCAGAAGGAGATCGCGAGACGATCTGGATGCGTACCGCGAGGGCTGGTTCAATGTGGCGTGTATAAAGAGTTCCTGGAAGGATTTGGGGGGATGCCTCTGCTCATTTCATGTCGCTGCGCGTGTTGAACACGCGCAGCGACATGAAATGATGAATGACATGAAATGAGCGACATAAAATTGTTTATTCTGTAAATACATGTCTTTTTTTTTACCTTATACTTATATTTATTATACTTTATACCCACTTCTGGGCAGAGGCATCCCCCCAAATCCTTCCAGGAACTCTTTACACACGCCACATTGAACCAGCCCTCGCGGTACGCATCCAGATCGTCTCGCGATCTCCTTCTGGGCCGGCCATATTGCATTAGGTCATATTATAAAAAAAACAATAAGCTAGATGAGGTGATGAGCCCTGACACAGTTAGAAGGCTTCATACCAAACCCCGTAGAAGATGGCGGGACGAGCTGGAGAAAACAAACAACCAGTGGTCCACTTTAGATCTGGATCGAAAGAGCCTTGGGGAGAGGCCTTTGCCCAGAAGTAAGTTGATGCAGGCTAACAGTAACAGCGGCGGCGGAGGCGGCGTTTATCCAGGACTGGCTTTCGCCGCCTTCCGCTGGCCTGGACGTGGACACCGTGGCGGGACACCTGAGGGAGTCTCTGACCGAGGTGTGCAATTCTAGCATGCCTCGGTCAGGCCGACCGCTGCCCAATCGGGCGATGTACTGGTGGTCGGTGGAGCTGGAGGGGCTTCGAGCGGCGTGCGTGGGGGCCAGGAGGGCCTACGCGCGGAGCCGGCGGCGGCGTCGACGAGACCACGCCCACGAGGACCACCTCTATGAGGTGTACATAGAGGCAAAACTGGTCCTCGAGCGGGCCATTGAAGACGCCAAGGACTCGGCGAGAGCGGAGATGCTGGAGGGTCTCGACAACGATCCCTACGGGAGGCCATACAGGGTGGCGCGCAACAAGCTGCGCCCCTTTGGTCCCCCGGTGGCCGAGACCCTGGAGCCCTCTTTCCTGGATGGGGTGGTTCAGTCCCTGTTCCCGTGCAGGGACAACTTCACCCCACCAGTGATGGACCCTCCGCGGGGGATGGCTCCGACAGCTGAGGAGGAAGAGGAGGCCCCTCCTGTCACGGAGTCGGAACTCAGCGCGGCGATTGTGCACATCCGCGCCAAGAAGACGGCTCCGGGCCCCGACGGTGTCCCGGCGAGGGTGGTGGCAATTGCCGCCACCCAAATGGAGGAGCGGTTTCGGGACCTCTTTAGCGCATGTCTTGCGTCTGGGAGGTTCCCGAAGCCGTGGAAGGAGGGGCAGTTATGCCTCCTTCGCAAGGAGGGCCGCCCTGCAGACTCGCCCTCGGCATACCGACCCATCGTCCTGCTCGATGAGGTCGGCAAAATGTTCGAGGGGATAATCGCTGCCCGCCTAAAGAGCCACCTGCGGAATGTGGGGCCGGATTTGTCGGACGCTCAGTTTGGTTTTCGGGCTGAGCGTTCCACAGTAGACGCGCTGGCCCGCCTTAAGGGCCAGGTGAAGGAGGCGATGGAGGTGGGGGACGGATTGTTGGCGGTGTCATTCGACATAGCCAACGCCTTCAACTCTGTTCCCCACAGCACCATCCTAGAGGCGCTCCGATTCCACGGGGTGCCTCTATACATGCGGCGTCTACTGGCCAGCTACCTGGAGGATCGGGCGATCGTCCTCGTGAACAGGGCTGGCCAAGTCCGGCGGTACGCAGTCGAGGCCGGCGTTCCACAGGGGTCAGTCGTGGGACCTCTCCTCTGGAACGTCGGCTACGACTGGCTCTTGCGGGGAACTCTCCTCCGAGGCACGAGTGTCGTCTGCTACGCGGATGACACTCTCCTCACTGCCCGGGGGGAGAGTTTCAGGGAGGCGGCCAACTTGGCCTCGGCGGGCGGATCCTTGGTCGCAGGGAGGATCCGCCGCCTAGGATTGACGGTGGCGCTGCACAAGACCGAGGCCGTGTTCTTCCACGGGCCTCGGCAGCGCCAACCACCAGACGCCCACATCTTCGTGGAGGGCGTCCGAATCGAGGTGAAGGCCCAGATGAAATATCTGGGCCTTGTACTCGACAGCAGGTGGCGTTTCGGCCCGCATTTTAGCGGGCTATCGACGCGCCTGCTGAAGACTGCGGGCGCCCTCTCGTGGCTGCTCCCCAACTTGGGGGGGCCCAGTGTGAGATGCCGGCAACTCTACGCCGGCATCTTGAGGAGTATGGCCCTTTACGGGGCCCCTATTTGGGAGGACTCCCTCCACAGGAGGGAGAACGCCGCCGCATTGCGGGCCCCCCAAAGGGTCATAGCCCAGCGGGCGGCGAGGGCCTACCGCACGGTCGGCTTCTCCGCGGCATGTGCTCTGGCCGGCACCCCGCCTTGGGAACTCGAGGCGTGGGTGCTCGCCAGAGTATATGAATGGACGGCGGGGCGAAGGGCGAGAGGAGAACGCCCAGCCCCGGAAGAGCGGGAGGCCGTCCGGCGGGAGGCAAAGGACGCCATAGTCGTCCACTGGACGCGGGACCTCGCCGCCGCAGCCTTCGGCCGCCGAACCCTCGACGCGATTGGGCCGGTCCTGCGAGACTGGCTCGAGCGGTCGCATGGGTTTCCCTCCTTCCGTCTGGTGCAGGTGCTGTCCGGACACGGTTGCTTCTCGCTCCCCGGCTTGGTCAACGCCATGCTAGGGGATGAGGGGTCCTGGGCGGCAGTCGCCTCCTTCTGCGAACACGTCATATCCCAGAAGGAGGCGGCGGAGCGCGTGCGGGAGGAAGACCCTCTCGCGGCGCCGCTCCGAAGGCGGAGGAGGGGTCCAAGAAGACGTCAGTATGACAGTCATCTCCGACTCCTCCCAGGTGGAAGCCAGCAGGCGACGGGTGCGGGGGCACCCTCGCCTGTATTGCACAGGCTTCCACCAGTGCCGGACGGGAATGGCCAGGTGTTCCCGGCCATTCCCGTAGCCCCCCAGACGGGGGGACATGCGGGGCCCGCCAGCTAGGCGGGCATGCGCCGGGGGGGTTGTGGATGCAAAGGCTGAGCCGGATTCCCATGACCTCCCCATCAAGGCGATGAGGGAACACCGCTGAGTTTTAGTGGGTATACTGCCGCCCTGGCAGGGAGTCCCACATACTCCGTCTCTTCCCCCGACGAGCGGAGATGCGTAACGTCATTTCTCAGCGGCAAAAAAAAAAAAAAAAAAAAAAAAGGCTAACAGTAACAGATGTCAGCGTTTCCTAGGTACTCGGAGAAGGACGAAAAACCAATTTAGAGGTCACATTCTCTTTTAAGAGTAAAGAGAGATCTATCAAAGAGAGTACTCGCTCAGCTACGCTCGCTTGGCGGGCAGAACTCGCTCAGCTACGCTCGCTTGGCGGGCAGAACTCGCTCAGCTACGCTCGCTTGGCGGACAGAACTCGCTCAGCTACGCTCGCTTGGCGGGCAGAACTCGCTGGGAGATGCACGCTTGGTACATACGCATACCAGCGGGTAATCGCTTTTCGCCGTCGCGCAAGCGCTGCTCGTTACTCACCAACTCGTTTTTTGCTCATTGGCGACGTAGAACTGGTGGATGCCAAGCTTCACAGATTGGCTCATCGCCGCAAGGTTGCCAGCTTGTCGGTCTTCTACAGATTGTACTACGGTGAGTGTGCCCAAGAACTCCACGACCTCATTCCACCGGCCCCCCCGATTCCTCCCGGTTCCCCCTTCTACCTTCAGACATCCACACGCACTGCAAGTTACCATCCTTGCCTAGTTGCTATTCCACCAATTCGCACTAAGCGTTTTCAAATGTACTTTATAATGCCCAAAGCAAAAGAGTTGAACTATCTACCTGCGTCTATGTTTCCGAGCGCATACAACCCGAATCTCTTCAAAGTAAGAGTGAACAGGATTCTTATGGGTGAACTCACTCCATCGTCGACTTTGTCTCTGTCACCTCTGACCTAGACTAGAGTCAAGAGCAAACCCATTTAACAAAAAAAAAAAGTTGGTAGCTCTACTCGCTTCTTGATAATCGCCGGCAGTGAGGAAGGTACCTTCAATGGGCTCGGACACATCGCCCGCAGTCTTTTATTTAGCTCAAACGAGCCGTGTTACTTGCTTGCGTGATTGTAAACAGCTTTCAGTCGATTGGAAAACTGAATTGAATTTGTACGTATGTGCTGGTAACGTGGAAATGGATAAAACGTAGATAAAATTAGTTAGAGGGAAATTACTTGCGGATGTTAGGTAGGTCTGAAGATAATAATGAAAATAAAACTGTTGTGTATTATAGATTTAGTAGTCCATATCGACCACCTGCAGATTGTCACATATGACTATGTACGACTATAGTATTATGCTATCTTCCTATTCAGCTTTCTTAACAACCAAATTCGAAAATGGGTTAGTGTTTTCAACAGTATAGTTAACTAGCTGAACCGACAAACGCTGTCCTGTCCAAATTTAAATCCATAAAAAAAAGAACGGTCTGATTTTCCCGAATTTTAACATTTTCCGGGAATCTTTTCCGATTTTTCATGTCATAAAAACTTAATTCGGACTATTACGAACATTTCAAAACAAAAAATCGGAAAGTCGGTCCAGCCGTTTTCTCAAGGGGCGCACTTACCAACGAACAGCATTTCAATTTTGTTTATTATAGAATCACTACTTTTGGCTACTGACACCACTTTTTATGTAACCCAGGCCATTAATAACAGACATTCATAATAGAAATCTACACGCAACCATTTCACGACGACTGAGCAATAAATCCAAACCATTTCGATATTAAAACGTTGTCCACTCGAATAGAAAACAATCGAATAGAAAATCAAATAATTGATATAAACCGCGCGCTCATATCATTAATCACGTTAACTATCGATACGTCCATAAAATATCATATTTTGACGTAAATAATCCGTATATAGGGTAGCAAAAATAATGTGTATTACTGGGGTATTTATTATCATCATGACGCGGCGGGTTGGGACTGGACAATATATCTCTTGGGGTGGTCAATGCCCAGGATTCTGTTTTCCTTCACTTCTCTGACAGCGTGAAAATCGTCAAGGGCCATTTGTTGGCAAATTTACGGCTCATGAAGCTTGAATGTGTGAAGGATTCTGTGAATAAATAGGTATGTTGTAAATGTTCTATAAAATGAAGGTTGCAGTTGTTTTAACAAATACGTCGTTATTTGTTTAAAACTGCATTTTCGCTGTATTATATTGTCTAACTCCTATTTCCTAGAACCAGAAATTCGAAGACATAATTTATGAATTCTACAAACAAGCACTGGGCCCCCGTGGTGTATTACAGCCCACTCCCTCTTACCGAGAGGAGGCCTGTGTCCCAGCAGTGGGAACCTTATATAGGCTGACGTTGTTATTTGTGTCATAGATAATATGATAACATGTGTGTGACATATGGGGACAGTTTTCAGGATAGTAGAGTCATATTGATAAATTGTCAAATTCTATACAGTGGTTATTATTGTACTTTTATGCATTTTACACTATAACCTGACACAAGAACGGCGCCAACTTACCACAAACTGTTCAATAGAGTTTTTTTTTTGTTTTTTTTTTTATAGTTTCGATTATTACGATTAGGTACTTAAGTTTCTAGGAGTTTTTTAAAAACCACAAGTTTATCTGATAAGTAATGTGAATTAAAATGAGTTTATAATATTAAGTACTTATTTCGATCCTTGCACATGACATGACCCAAAAAGATTTAAAACCATATTCTGTTACTAATAAAATTCACCCCATTCCCCTAAAAAACAAAAAAATCTTCCACAGACCCAACAAAACTTTTATCGCCGCCCCTACCATTGCTTGTCGCAATGAATGCACCGAAAATTTCACCGTCGATTTCATATCGGTATCGGGCTAATCATCGACATTACACAGATGACTGATTAAGCAATTTCTCGCTCCACTAATCGCAGGCGCACAGACGCATTTCATTACAATATATTACAGAACAATATGTAATTTAGCACACTTCCTCTTGAATGGGGACAGGTATTTATATCGCTTATCATGTGGCCACAGGGTGATTCAGAAAAATATTCAATTATAATGCAATATTCAATTGTTTTGTGGATACGTTTGAGTGAACAAATCACATACACGTATTTATAACAAATGACACGTTCTATAACTATACAGGGTTGTTGGTAAAACATTAACAACCTCTTAAGAGGTTATTGTACTCATCATTATGAACAATTTTTGCTATGGGACGAAACTTGAAACCGCGAAAAAAAATCAGCTGTTCCCTACATTTTGACGAGTTAAAAGAACATAAATGTAGGAAACAGCTGATTTTTTTTCGCGATTTTAGGTTTGGTCCCATAGTAAAAGTTGTTCATAATGATGCGTACAATGACCCCTTAAGAGGTTGTTAATGTTTTACCAATAACCCTGTATAATCAATATTTTTTATTTCACAACAGACAAACTTGTCCACTTGCACACACACATACCTACCTACTACAAGTAATAATATAATGATTTGGTTGAAAACATTTGTAATCTTCGAAAATAAAAACAATTATCTCGTGGTAACAAAACAAAAGATATTCGGGTTATTAAGATATCTCAGAACTCAATATTGTTGCGGAGGCAGCCTGAGGCAATGAAGAAAACTAAGCCGCGAATACAGAAAGAAAATTAATTAAAAAACTTAATTTCGCAATATTGGATTTTTAAGATTACGGTCGGTACTTTGTTTCAAAAATATTTCCCTCCATAAGTTTCTGTGTGCTTTATTAAAAATTGATAAGCGGAAATTAATAAGTGCCTCCATGTTTAATTAATGATCCAGGAGGGAATTTTAAATGTGTAATTCTGCATTTTTTTTCTGAAAGGTAGGTAATTAGTGAAAAAGGTAATTAATTTGAAATGAGTATACCTACTTTAAAAAAAATGTTTGAATTTCTATATTATCTATAGAGTTTTTGGAGATTCTTTCAATATTATTTTATTAAATGATCAGCCGACCTGCACCCTAATTGGGTAACACACTATTACTCTCAATTTTAATAATTTTGAAGTATATTGCTAATCCATTGCTCTATATGTTCGAAAAATGTGTCTGCTCAATAACTTATTATGGCAATGGATGTTGTTGAACTGTCAAAATGAAACCCTTTAAAAAAATTGTTTGAATTTCTATATTATCTATAGAGTTTTTGGAGAATCTTTCAGTATTATTTTATTAAATGATCAGCCGACCTGCACCCCAATTGCGTAACACACTATAACTCTCAATTTTAATAATTTTGAAGTATATTGCTAATCCATTGCTCCATATGTTCGAAAAATGTGTCTGCTCAACAACGTAAATATGGCAATGAATGTTGTTGAACTGTCAAAATGAAACCCTTTGCTTCTGATAGTGTGTTACGCAATTACCCTGCCGCACCCTAGTTGCGTAACACAGTACCTATCAATCTCAATCTGAATCATTTTGAAGGATATTGCTAATCCATTGCTTCATATGTCCGAAAAATCTGTTTGCTTAACAAAGTAAATAACGCAATAAATGTTGTTGAACTGTCAAAATGAAACCCATTGCTACTGATAGTGTGTTATGCAATTATCCAGCTGCTCTGTAAAAATCTCACCGTGACAACATTGGTGAAGTGAGCTTTTAGTGAGCTGTCAGTAGTGTCAATCTCTGGGATCTGCCGGTCGATTCGAAAACTTAGGTGAAGTGAGTTTGTTTTTGCTAGGAATTGACACTATTGACAGCTCAATCCACGCTCACTTTACCTAAGTTATCACGGTGATCTTTTTAAGGAATAGCACCGCTCTGATGGAATAACAGCTCACTTCACCTAAGTTTTCACGGTGAGATATTTACAGAATAGACAGGCTGTAGTATCACTAAAGGATACGTATTTTAAAACGCTAAGTTTCATAGTTTACTTACCTGGCTTGTCGACTCATTATTTTCGTATGTCCATTGCAAAAGTGCCTCAACCTCAACTGACCCTGAACCTCGCAAAGATTATCCCTTTATTTCTCCAACTCCAAGCTTGATACATTTCCCATTTTTCCCACATTATAAAAGGCTCCTTATTTAGCATAAGTAAGGAAGACTAGCCAAGTTCGCACACGTAGCGCATTGTGATCAAAATAGGGAAAGCGGGTAAACAGGAATAGCACCGGTAGCAAAATAATTGTTGCAAGGATCGGGGAACTTAAACGGGGACGCTATGCCATTAAACTTTCCGCTCAGAAATGCTCTTTGCTGTTGGTTAATTTGCATGTGCATTGTCAAACCGTATCGGGAGTTCGAGCGAACCTAGCCACTGGCCAGCGAAACAGCGAAACAAACTTTTGTCATCCCAGCATTTTGCATATTCCGATTTATAGCAAGAAACGAGATTTCGGTTCACTCATTCCTGTTGTGTTTGAAGTAATTTGAAATCGTTTTACCAAGTTTCAACGGGTGGAAATGATTTTGTCGTATGTTAAACGATTCGGTTCGGAAATAGAAAATGGGCGATTTCTTTTTGGTCGTGTTTGTAATGTCGAGCAAATGTGTTTAATCAGAATAGAGGAGAAACGGATTTTTAAATTGCTTTAGCGTTAGAAAAATAGATGAAAGTATTTTTTTTTAATTATCCAAACCACAAAGTCCTCGAGAAGATACCTAACCGAGTAAATGTATTTTAAATAACTTTGTTTTTATCACCGTCATTTTCTTTGTTTTTGTTTCAACCAGAGGGGAAATTAACACAACAAGTTATAAAATTATTTTTTATAACCCTTGATTGCATCTTCATTAACCAGCATGGTGGTCCTTCGAGTCATAAACAAAGTTTTCTTTATACACGCCACTAAATAAGTTGACGTATTTCGCTATGAACCGACCTCTAGCTGAAGGCACATTCTGCAACATTTTCTCATTAAAAATACAAACTGCAGGAGGGAAAATTAAAAAAAAAAAACGCAACAAAAGAGATGTTTTAGAAAATACCAAGGAAGTAGGAATTGTCGATAATTTTAATAACAAACTACGACCTCGCTGCCTTTGACATAACGATTGACGTTTAATTTTAGTGCGCGGGAAAACAAAATGGTTTGCCTCAAACAATGGCTACTGTTTAGACGTTATTTTTAGAGTAATTTTGTAAGGACTTGGGTGTTTCCGAGTAAAAATAAATGATTACATAAACGTTTGTGAACTCTAAGAAATTGGTTTTATTTAGGTAGGCAGTTAAGACAAATGTGTCCACAAAATTAAATTACAAAAAAATATTAAAACTACACGTAATTAATTCTTCTGCTCTCTAGCTTTAGCGGCGTAGAATTACGTGTCGTAAAAACCAAATCTTTGAAACATTAATATTAACTTTTCCAAGTAAAAATATTAATTACATAATCATTTATGAACTCTGAGAAATTGTATTTAGGTAGGTACTAGGTAGTTATGACAGATATGTCCACAAAATTAATTATAAATATTAACTTAAATTATGAGTAGGTGTAATTAATTCTTCTGCTCTCTAGCGTTAGTGGCGTAGTATTACGTGTCGTAAAAACCAGATCTTTGAAACATTAATATGTCTTTCATTTTAAATCACACTACTTGCCTATATAAAGCTCTTGGTTGGTCAAAATCAAAACAAATTCGATTAAACTCAGCACAAATTCGAGTCTACTTAACAAGTAGAAAGGTTGTAAAGTGTAATTAGATACAAACTCGAGCTTTCATGTGAATTAGCATTCAGTGCCATTCATCCTCCCGATTCAAGTAGCTATGAAAAGGGCTTGAAGAGGCTTTGATTAGGAAAACATTTTCTTCGTCTTCAGTACTTTTAACTGTTTACATGTTAAACCTGGGGTTTATTTCTATCTCGTCTTGAATGATTACTTTTGAAGAGAGGAAAGGAAAATGCACCGTGCACGCTCCTTTTGACTTTTTTTCTTTTTTACTATGAATATGTGGCTCCCGTTTCAGAATAGAACTGCCCATTAAGAAACGACTAAGTAATTACATCTGATAGATATGTGAGAGGATTTTGCAATATGGTTCCCCTAATTTTTTTTTTGGTGTCTTGTCCTGACCGACAATAGAGAACTTTAATGTATACAATTTGGATACAATTTGATTAATTCTCGAAACAAAATATATAATATCCAATAATCCAAAGTCCGCCATACTTAGAAGTTTAAACAGCACAGCAATTTTATAAGCAATAATAGAAAAAAACGAGAAGGAAATTCCAATAACGTAGCCTTTAATATTAAAACTTCAGAAAACAATTCGTTTCAATAATGGAGCAATGCCCGCGAGCGGCGTTCAAAATAAAGTATTTAGAGTAAGGCGTAGCACAGTTTATTACGAAATTTATCGTTACTCAAACTTTGTGAATCGATTATTAATTTTTTGTTCAACTACTTCGATTATTTTAAAGCGGGTAATTGGAAAATTGTTCGGTAACTTCATTTAATTTTTGGAGCTTTGTTAAGATTTGGTTTTTCGTTGTGTAGGTTTTCCGTTTTTGTTACAGATATTTTTTTGCTATTCCTGTTTGGTTCAGGAGGTGATGGTGGGCCGCAGTCAACTTTTTTTTTAAGTATTGGCAACAACTGGCAGTAGATAGGGATAAGGGAGGCCTTTGCAATACAGTAGAACATAAACGGGTGATAACAATAATAATAATACCTATTTGGGCATCCTTTGAAGTTTCAGACTGAAACATAGCTCCCTGTGAATGAAGACGGAAACGGAGCCTTTGGCATAGCGAGAAGAGTAAATACTCTTTCTCTCTCTTCTCTCTCTCTTACACTTGACTCTTAAACTTGTATTAGGCTAACATTGTCGACTGTTGAGAAAGACCGAAAACCACCACCATTACCGAACCATTGGAGTAGACGTAATACACGTGGGACCAAAGGATTTTGGTCCCACGTGTTGTCAGACGCAATCATCATCTGCCTAGCCTTTTCCCAACTACGTTTGGGTCGGCTTCCAGTCTTACCGGATGCAGCTGTATACCAGTATTTTACATGGAGCGACTGATTACCTGACCTCCACAACCCAGTTACAGGGTAATACGATACCCGTTGGTAAGACTGGTTGTTAGACTTTCGGGCTTCTGGCTACCCGTAACGACTGTCAAAGATCAACGTCTTAACCAACGGCTTAACGTGCTTTCCGAGGCACGGAGGGGTCATGGTATGTAAAGATGGTCACCCATCCACACATGTTCACATCCACACGCACTGTCAGACGCAATATAATACCTACGCAGACCCGGTAAACCAAATTCCAGATGAAAGTTAATTACAACGGTTTATAAACGAAAGCATGTAGGGTATTGTATTTTATCACATAAAATCCTTAAGGCTACGGAAACCCACTGACTATGGAATAAATTTTCATAAAATAAATAAACAACAAAATTTCATATCTATTTTAAATTATTTTACAAAGAACAACAATATAAAGAGCACCAGCCTCGAAGCAACAAAAACAACTAACTCCGATACAAGAGAACTTGATCACAACAATATCGTGAATGGACGTGAAATATTCAGTTCCCATACACCACGCAACATGGGCATTTTATTGAGAATAACACGACCTCCCCTTAAATATAAGGGTATACCGTAAAATTTTAATTTATACCAGTTACTTTGTCCATTGAATACACCTCGTATTATGCTAATACTATACCATCACAAAGGCGAGACACAGCATTGTGGACTCGCCTACAAATTTGAATAAATATAAACAGTAAACGGGGTAGAATGCATTAACGTTGGCTTAAATTTTAAAAACGTCTCATAGAGTGTTATGTATGGGCTCTTAAGCGCATCTTGAGATATCATTAGGGCAGTCGCAACGTGCTCCGCCGAGATTAAGACTCGTGCTATCTCAGAGATGCCACGACAATGCAAGCTCTTCTATGTTACGTGAAATTGCGAACAACGTTAACCTTAAATGTGAGGCAAGCTTATATTTTGTTGGTTTATGAATAGTGGAGTGGTAAATCATAGCTTTTAAGGTCATTGTCGGTTTAACTTTTGAAGTGTTCTAGATCGTATTCGTGTGCTTAGTTTTAAATTATATACGAAGGAGCTCTCCGTCTGAATTCTGTGCCTCATGACACTTTATGAAATTTAAAATAAGTTGTTCCTACTTTTTTTGGTCCTGTATGTATCTAATTCCGGTATGATAAGTGACATACATAGATGCAAACTGTCAAAAAGTATTTTTTTCAAACTACACCTAGGTATATTTTAAACCGTCATTCGTGGATTTTTGACAGTCGTTACGGGTCATCAGAAGCCCGAAAGACTGACAACCAGTCTTACCAAGAGCTATAGTAATAGCCAGTAACTGGGTTTTGGAGGTTAGATAGGCAGTCGCTCCATGTAAAATACTGGTACTCAGCTGCATCCGGTTAGACTGGAAGCCGACGCCAACGTAGTTGGGAAAAGGCTAGGCAAATGATAACCTAGGTATATTTTAAATAATGTCTCCAAAATTCAAACAACAAACTAAATGTATTCACCCACTTTAATAAAACCATATGAAACAGTAACATCTGTAGTCTTAACATTACTCCAAGTAATTAACTCAGTGCACAAGCATGACTCATTATTAAAACAATGGTTACTTAAACATTAAGGTTATTCACAAACAGAAATCTCGACTATACAAGACGCACAGACTCTTAGCACTAATCTCGGAGAACGCCTCCACTGTTTATCTTGCCTAGTAATGTCTGGCTGCATCCAGGCATAATCCCATTGCATACAGTAGTGCTGAACCATTAAAACGCATTAAAATGCATACAGCAGTATTTTAAGCGTGGTGGGCGTTAAACGTAGTGAAGAATGACCAATTTGTTACTGCCATGCGATTGTTCGGACAGAGAATGATGAAGATTTTATTGTAGGAACATAATGTGGTCGTAGGTGTGTGGATTTCTGTGGCAATAAGTTGCGAGGCAACAAAAGGTGCCACGGGTGGCACCCACGCCGCTACTGATTGTCTAGTGCTTGGGGATAACTCAAGGAGCTTGTGTGGTGAATTAAGAATAAAAATGTACAGGAAATGCGCCTTATTTGGATCAGATTCTGGACTCTTGTTTATGGTATTATTTTGAACAGAGCGTGCAGCGTTCTAAAACGTGAGATATGGTTTTATGCAAAAGTTCAGGGAAGTTCCTTAAAAACTTTAATAAGCAATCTTAGTTACTATAGATCTGTAGGGTTTTGATATGAATAACAGCTAAAAAGGTTACCTCATGTTTGCAATAACAATTTCGAATGAACGACTTAAGTTTCAACCCACCACTGCCAAAGCAAACAGACACGTAATCGCAAAAATGAATGCACAAAGTTAGCACAACAAAACACAATAATATTATTCCTTGATACAGATCACTTAATCTCGACCGCGAGTGGGTAGAGTTTATGCTCTTGATCCACTTTATACTTAAAAGGGATGAATATTATTACAATATCAAATGCGAGTAGACATGCAATCCGGAGAGTTCAATCCCGCGAAGCTTAGCTGAATATCGAATTGCAAATGGCCGAGGAAAATGTAGCATTTAACGCTTCGCCAACTGCGAACGACTTCCATGACGTTGCGGGCTGTATACGTCGAATCTAGGTTATAGTTTTTATTGTTCGAGGGGAGACTACTGTCCTGTGTGAATAAAACTTTTTGGAATTATTCACAATCGTTGTATCGGTTTTGAAATGATGGATAGGTATAATAAAATTTGAAGAAAATTTGAAGTTCATCGTTTTTTTTTCTAAATAAGCATGTCATTTTGATTGAAATAACACAAAGGACCGGAGTAGGTAAGTAGGGATTGGCTCTTAAAGTAGCCGTTTGGGATGGGTCTTGACAAAGACTGGTTCATGCCATCGTGCAGGTTAGTCACCTAGACTCTGCGGTAGCGAGTGCTAGGTATTTTGGGCCAAACAGGATCTAAAATACAGTTGTATCAGCGACACGATGAAGAAGAAGAAGCGACTAATTTTAGTTGCTCATTATGTTGCGTAACAAGTATGGTGGATAATTTTTATTTTAGCTGCCTACTAAGTAATTGTCAAGGGATGCATAAAACCCCTGAAGGACGAGACAGATAGTATGTCCAGAACACACTGGGAAGTCAGCTCTGCTAATAACTTTGTTGATGACTAAAAAACTGACGAGTGAGGGAAATTGACCAGTACTACGTGGGTTCGTGCAGGAATAATATAAAGATCCCAATGATGATCGCTTACAGCTACAGAGCGACGTTAAGTTAATTATAAGATACATGTAACATTGGTTCAATAAATTCAAATTCAAATATCAATGTAACAGACATTGATAATATTCCACATCTAAGCTGCATTAAAGTTCAGGTATGAGTGTCGTCGTAAGGTGTGAGCGTCGTAGGTATATACTGAATCACTGTACGATAAAACGTTGTTAAAACAGTTGAATAAAAATTACAACTAGCAGTGATTCCCTGAAGAAGTACGTAGGCAGAGGTCTGTTAGCAACTTAGTAGTACCCTTAACCAAATTTTGATAGTAATGATATAGTTTTACTCGCATAAGACTTATGTTAAAGGAAGTCTATTGCCACCTATCGCGATTCAATAAAATTAAACTTGATGTTATTTTCTTACTTGCAAACAAAAACCGTATAAAAAACATAATTGTCGTTCGCAAATTAAAACCAAATTCGTCGTACACAAGCCGCACGTTACCAATGCTTGCAATCAGGCGAACGCACGCGACACTGTGCGGTTGCGACAGCGGGCCGCTCTGGATGCTTACCATGATTTAATTAAAAACGATTCAAAAGCAAGACATTTCAGTTTATGTTCCTAAACTGGATCGCTTCAAAGTCTTACCATGACGTCCAATACACTCATCGGCATTTGGATCGTTAAAAGTGAATGAAAGATCGCAATTTGTGGCTGAACCGCATTTGAAACGTTATTGGTGAAAAAGAGACAACGCTATTATTAGCAAATAAGTTTGTTTCACGCACATTTTAGTGTCCGACACGTTCAGAAGCGAGTAACATTTTATTTGTTCTTAACTCGTATATCATTATATAAAAGTAAAACAGACACTCAACAATTGTTTTTAAGATTCCACGTTAATACGTTAACTATTATTAAAATAATTCTTAGTCAAAGTAGATATTTATTTACCTTTTGCTATTTATTAAGCGAAAAAATATTTCTATTTCGACGTAATCTGTTTCGAACGTACCAGAGTAAAAATAAGTTGTGCGAGTTGTCAGTTTAACTAGATACGTAGTCTGTGGAGTTGTGATCCCCGTATTTAAATTATTGTACTATGTGGTTGTGATTACGGTGGGAAAATTAAAGTGAAGTGTATAAGTTTAACATTATTTCAAGGAATGTCGTAAGTATTTAACTTCTTCAAAAAACTCAAATAAAAGTAGTTCATCAGACATCTGTAAAGTTAAAAAATGCATGTAAAATAAGCATTTTAGACTTTAAAGGAAAGATTAAAGTACACTTACATTGATTTTTGTAAAATTCCACTAAAATAGCACAAAAAAACTTCGTTTTCGCCAATAATTCACAAAACGTTTCAGTTTATGTAGAGAAATAGTAACTTTTAGTGAATCGCTTATTTTGACAGTTAGCGTTTCAGTTTGAGCTGCTCTATGGACGTTATGGTACCAAACACAGTACAAAATTAAATGAATGAACCCAAAACTTGCGACTCAGTTTGGGATATTCGCTGTCAGATGGAGTGACCTAAATTGAATCGTTAAACTGACGTCATGGTACGAATTAGACGAACAGTTCAGTTTAGGTCCTAAAATGGATCGCGTTAAGAGGTTGTGGTAGGCCTCCTGTTCTGGGGCGGTTTAGAATATCAACAATACTTAAGCGTCCGTGCCGCCCTCTTGCGCCGAGCAATGCTCATACTGCATTTACCAGATGAGTTTCGTAATAGGAGCTCTGGATGCAACAGCCTTCGTAGAAATGGAAACTCGATCAGCTCTCGAAGATGCGACGAGTATGTGTATCAACATGCTTGAGATTCCATCTACATGATAGCGAAAATGCGAAATGAACGCAAGGCCTTTTAGAGAAATTAGATTTTTAATGCAAGTTGGAAGCAAGGAATTTATTTGTAGTTAGTAAACATACCAAGTGCATACGTATCTCGTTCAAGTTTCTTTTAAGTAGACTGTTTTCAAGTAAGCATAATATTATTTTATGTTTTAGGTAGACACTAAAGTTAACATAACATAAACATTACGCCCGTTTTCACCGATGGGGTTGGGCAAAGCTATTATTATGTACCCATATTTCGCCTGATTATTTGTCACTAAACATCTTCAGGAAGTAGACAGATTTTTTTGAAACGTGCAAGATTTTTGTTATAACGAAAATTTTACAAACTTTCCGCCATGTTTACGTCAACTAGGTACTTGAAATGTTGTATTATTTTAAAACTTCCTCCGTATAAACAAACAATGGAAGATTAGAAACTTGTTTGCGAACAACTTGGAACGTTCCATAGTTCAAAACAAAATGAAACTAAGAATGCAGTCTAGGTCCCATTCAAGTAATTGGTGGTCCACAACTTCTAGCATAACTGCTACCATAACCGTTCCGTTGAAATTTCCTCCAAGTTACGCATTAAAATAATATCCTACGTACTGGGTAAGGAAATTGGCCGCGAGATGGCGTGAAATAAAGCCGTTAAGACTTTAGACATTATACTTTTCTATCTTCGCGTTTACTTTCAGTCATTGCCAACAGAGCATGTAACACTTTAGTCATTGCCCGAGTTTAGTCGTGCGAACACGTCTGTTAGGGGAGTTAGGAAGCTCCGTGGTCACTATTATACGTTTCGTTAATTTTAATGAGAGTGACGTAAAATCTAACGTTGTGTTCGGAATGCATATTCTCTCGGCAAAACTTTATGCAATTGCTTTTTATATGGCCTGCGTTAAGCAGTGGTGTTTCTTGTTTATCTTCATCTACCTATTTTTATAGTCTCTCCCGCAAGCCGTAAGTTCGAATCCAGACAGGGGCTTTACTTTATGTAAATTATTTTATCACCACTGCTCTCAAAACGGTGAAGGATTCGAAGATATGTGACATCTACCAACCCGCACAGGGCCCGCGTGATGGATCAATCCGCCTCATCGAGAAGAGGCCTGTGTCCCAGCAGTGGGAACATTATAGGCTGATTGCGCTACATACTCTTAATCTTAATGATCCCTTATTTTGTCATAATGCAAATCTTCCGCTCCAGAAAATCTACTACCGCACAAACAAAACCACAAACAAAAAGATGATCCAATATTACCATCGTTAGAAATTCGCCGGCAGCAGCCGGTTGGCCCTTCACTAATATGTTTATACTTTAAATTATGCCTTCGTGATTTTAGGGAGATATGAGCTCGAAAGTACCCTGGGGGATCTAACGTAATCTTTGAACCGGCCACTTTGCGCTTAAAATCTTTGTTTAAGGGCCAATTGCATTACAATGCCTCCAAGGGTTCTATGCAGGGGAGCTAAAGAGCCCATACAAAAAATGGAGTATGAAGTACAGGTACGCACTGAAGTGAATGTGAAACAAGTTGCTGAATAACGGGTTCTGTGTTTATTTGCTTTTCATATTTGGCTTTTTTGAACACTGAATATGCTTTCGAAAAAATAGGAATATGTTCTTTTCATGGAGTTGTTTTTCATTCTGTACGGTTTTTCACAGCTTGTGTTCCCTGTCGATTAACTTTTTTTAATGCTCAGATTTAATTCAAATAAAATATTATCTAATTTGAAACATTTACGCGTAAAAACAAATGAAAATTTATAAAAATCTATCCCAAATTGACAGGTTATTGTTTTTTGTACCAAATCCCGTTACTGATTGGCTAAGGACGCCCTATACAAATATTTTATTTATAACAATTAATCCTTTTACGTCAGAGGGATGATGGGGAATATTCTAGAAGTCATACCGCTTTATGATCGCAATTTTAGTGATAACAGAAAGCGAAATTAAAAAAAATATGTTATTTCGAAAAAAAATTTGGTGCCGGTTACTTTAGCTCTGGGGGGGAAATTTGGCCCAATACAAAAAAGGGTTTTCTATTTTCTATTGTTGTATAGGGCTAGATTGGCTCACTGCTGTCATCAATATTGTTTTTGGGTCGACAAAATCTGCAGGTCTACAAAACCCTCTTCAAAGAACAACATTGACTCAAAAGTAAAAAAAATAAAAAAATATTTACACATACATATTGGGGAAAATAACGTTATTACTAATAAGCTCCTATCCTCACCTGTAAAACAAATCCGTTAAAATGCTAAGAAATCCACCATAATCCCTACTATCAAAGGGTTTCTAAATAAAGATTATAAAAATTAACGTAACGAACGTAACCCGCGTTTACGGTAGTAAGACTTCAAGATATTGTAATGGGGTGAAAATGTATCTTTTGGTCATGTTAATGCTCTGATGTTATTGTATAGGTATATGAATTCCAGAGGAGCAATTCTCGTAATTAAGAACGTCCACAGTCTGATCTCAGTCTCAATCTGTCAAAAATACCTGTAATTTCCCTACATTTTGACAAGTTTTTGACATTTGTTTGTCGCCGAGATGAGACTGCGAGTAGATTTTGAACGTTTTAAATTACGAGAACTGGCCTTCTGGTATCGTTCGCGTATTGACATTACAAAACCACCATAATGTATGGTTAGTAACGAAAGCTAAACCACGAAAGCTACCACCATTATCGAAGTCCAGATAACAAATGTATGCCACACCACGTGACCTAACCACTTAAACCTCTAATTGGATCATTATCACCAAAAATGCACTTACTGTTCTACATTTTTCTACCCTATCGGGGAACCGTTTGGGTCAAGAATACGTCCCTTTAAACCAAGCACGTGCATGTCACGTGACTAGCCGGATTAACCCGCAAGCGCTGCGGATAATTAACTGCACAAAATACTGGCAATCGCCCGCGATCGATGGCGTGAATATACGGGCCAGAGGGATTGGGCCCAATCTGACGGGGGACAATCGTACGCCTATTATTTTTGTGATTATAGGCGGCCTTTTGAAGGTTAATTATGGTGCTTGTTTCTGGTTGTGGTTGGCGAATTTCAACTGTCTCTTTAATTTTGTATGTTCATAAAAAATAGTTACGTTCGGTACCTAGGTTTTAAAATTTTAAGGTACCTACTGTTAACAAACACAACAAAAACAATTAACAAATTGTCCCAGTTTTTGATATTACCGAGGTCTCCATTTTTGCTATTTTTTAAAACAGCTTAATTTCTTTATAATAAGTAAATCACGTAAAAATACCCGAAATCTTGCCTTACACTCCTAATCCGCCTAACATCATACGTCTTTCAAATAAAAACCTCACTTATGGATGTCAACAGGCTCAATGCAATCGTGTCGTGTTGCTAAGCCCACCAGTTTGTAACTCAAGAACGTTGTCAGCTTCAAGTGTAAGGTAAATCCCTTGATTGACGAAATTTTGTGCCCCCCGCTTTTGGAGGGTTAAGGAGCAGGAGGTGTCTTGTTTCTGACGACTTTTCCTTTTAATGTACGTAAGGGTTTTGTCGTAGAAGGGGCTTTCAGGAAAATATTTGACTTTGCTTTTGAAATTATGCTAAAAGAGCAAAGAGATCAGTGATTACGAAATGTTTTTGAACGTTCAAATTAAAATTGATGTTTTAATTTGAAGGTGGCTAAGTGCGCACTGCGATGCGGTTTTATTAGCGATTTTTTAAAATAAAACCGCGATCGCTAATATTTTAATTATTTGAGTGTTTTTATACCGCATTGCTAGTATATTGGCATTGTTCACAGATTGGTGATTTTTTTCCGCAACGATTTTTCGTGGTGTGCGCTTAGCCTAATGCAATGAGGGCAATATAAAAATCAACAGCTCGAAATTCGAATCTTTTGTTTAGAATACCAACGAAATGCCCAAAATGCGAAGACGTTTCGGAATTTCAAACAAAGGGTCGTCGGTCCCACAAAACTATACAACAAAAACATAATTACCTCCGTGTGTTGGCACAAACAAAGGACATGTGTGGAAATTGTATTTTTTTTATCCGTCTATGACAGCCACACCGGGTATATAGTTGGGTGAGTTTAATCTACAGTGTTTACGCGCTGTTTGAGTTCAACTACCGACACACGTCGAATTGGTGGTCCTTTTTCCTGTCTCGTTTATATTTCGATATATTCCCAATTATGTTACTCGAGCATACCAGTTCCTATGTACGGTGCTGATGAATGAATCATTATGTTTTATTTGGCTGAAACAGGAAATTACTTAATTTCATTGTGTGGTCCTTGTCTTAGAATAGTTTTACGCTCTTCTTGTTATGAATAGACAAGTAAGTTATGATTGGAAAGATATATGAGGTGGATCGGAAGACATTTTAAGTTGTCGAAGGTCGTCACTTCTCTGTTACGGTTGAGTTTTGTAATAACATCTTTTACAATATCAAGGCTCGGTATGATCTGAAAAGTGACAGCCACGAACTTTAATGCGTTAGCAACACGCATTAAGTTACCGGTCTTTTAAAAAACTGGCCAAGTGCGAGTCGGACTCGCACACGAAGGGTTCCGTACCACAAGGCAAAAACGCCGAAAAAAACATGTTTGTGTATGGGAGCCCCCCATAAATATTTTTTTTATTCTGTTTTTAGTATTTGTTATTATAGCGTAAACAGAAATACATCATCTGTGAAAATTTCAGCTGTCTAGCTATCACGGTTCATGAGATACAGCCTGGTGACAAACGGACAGACGGACAGCGGAGTCTCAGTAATAGGATCCCGTTTTACCCTTTAGGTACGGAACCCTAAAAAGCATACCTACTGAGACTACTACAATAGAGGATAGAGGCCTTACCTTTACCCTCTATAGTAGTAGTCTCAGTAGAACCGTCTCATATGGGGGGAAAGCTGAAAAAGTGTCCTACTATAAGCAGTAAATAACAGTTAAAAACCATCCAAAATGGCGCTAGCGTAGGCAACACACCCTTTGCCTACGCTATAGCGCCATTTTGGATGGTTTTTAAGAATGTAGCAGTTGTTGACGGATTGAAGTATGCCAAGTTGACAGTGACTAGAGTAGTTAGCCACAGCCCAGTATACCAAACCTCAACTATTTACGTAGTCCAAAATAATTTTTTAAATACAACTTAAAATGACTGCTGTGAGAAAACCATGTTGCTACTGTGGAGCAATCTTAATTTAACGCAGTTTGACGGACACTTTTTCACAACAGAGACAGTTCTCCTTAACTCTGCCCTCCATACACAGAACGAATAAGTTCTTGCAAAACGCCCAATCAGTAAAAACATAAACCAAACAACCAAACCAACAATATAACCGTTTTCAAATTGGCCTTTACCTTCATTATAGGAAATTACTCTCATTAATGTCTATATGAAATGCATTGTTAACTTCATAAGAGGAGCATAAACAGCTAATGCTTGCATTTGTACCGCCATATTGGCTGTTTAGACGGCTGTTTACCTTTCTAAATGAGCGTCAAACGAGAACAAACTGTTATTGGCGGCGTTAACGCAGCGGTGTATCGATTTATTGTGTTACGTAGGCGGAAAAAGCACGTTCTCTGTTACCGTGGGAAAACAAGAAAATCACTATAAAAATATCTACTTACTATTAAAAAATCTGCGATTAAGTAAATTGAGGGTTAATAAAATAGACCTCTATAAAGTTTCATGGCTATTAAAAGTTAGTATCACTTTCTGAGAAGATATCAAAACGATATCTTATTAATGGATTCTGTAATCTTATCCAGAAATTGAACTTTGATAATATTTTAATTACTTTGGGTTGGAAAATTTGTTTTAATTATGGTGATGAAATATCTTCTACTCCTCTCAAAGACTTGAAGGATTACTTAAGCACGCTCTAAACACAAGCAAAAGGAGTATAAGAATCGTAGTAACCCAGTTATTGGGTAATACGATACCCCTTGGTAAGACTGGTTGTCAGAGTTTTGGGCTTCTGACGACCCGTAACGACTGTCGAAGATCGACGTATTACAGCCGGGCCCAACGGCTTAATGTGCTTTCTGAGGCACGGAGGGGTCTTGGTATATAAAGATGGTCACCCATTCAAGGACCAACCGCAGCAAGCGTAGCTTAACCTGATTGATCGACCCGTGCGACTGTTATTACTTAGCCATAAGCCCTGCACTATTTTCTTGTATCCAATAAATAATAATACACAGTGCAACAGGAGATTATAATCGCATAGTAATAAAAGTTTTCTGAGGAAAATGGGCTGTTTTATTTTACTATCATCCAGATAAGCAATCGGAAAATCTAACAATCTACTTTACAAGGAGGAACATGGACGTTATGTGCTATCGAGACAGCACAGAAAACAATAGAAATATACTTATGAAATAGGCTATTGACTACTAACAAACGCTCATGGCAAATAGCTTTCAGCTCTTTAAAAGAAAACCTTAGCGCAAACTGCATCGTTTTCCCCAACATACTTACCGAGAAAACTTTCCTGTTATATTTCTTCCAACGAACACGACTTCTAAACCAAACAACCAATCTCTTTAAACTCAACAAAATGCAGCAGTAAATAGTAGATTTTAATTAAGATGACGGAACAGTAACAGTCTGATTGCGGGGAGCGTCGGGCATTTTTAATAGCCATCATATCTTTGAACGGGGATCCTAGTGTGAACATACCCGCGTTCATAAAATTGTTATGAGTTCATTTTCTAGGCGCCATCCTGGGTCCCCTATATGTTACTGAAGCTGTAAAATTTTGACGTTGCACCACGGAAATTAACAAGCTATGTAATCGTAGCTGTCTGGTGAATTACTTTGTAGCGATTTTATCTTTTTATGACTATTACTTAAATTTAATTTTGTAGTGCTTTGCTTATTTTTAAAGAATATTAAAGGCTCCTATATATACACGTAAGAATTAATAAATGTGCATGCACCTACCTAAGTACAACAATAGAATAAAAAATAAATTATTAAGCATTTTTCTTTCGTTGTTACAATATTGCCTGATAATTTTGTCTCGATTTTCAGAAAACTTTTCATTTATCAGTAACGAGTACTGTCTTAATATTAAGTCAACAGTCATTTTAACTCGAAACAAATCCTCGGGCGTCAAACTTGAGCTATTGTAAATGTGTCGAGGGGCAGATAAATATATTATGTGTCCCTAAAAGCGTAAGAAATTCGTAGATTTGTAAAGTTTTCCCCCTTTATGACGGGTGAAGCGCCCTGCCAATGTTTTCTGCTCCAACGATATGAAAAACTTTATTGAACTTGCATTTTTTCTAATCTCAACCTTAGTTTCTGAAAGATAGAGTTTAATTTATTTCTTTGTTTTGTAGTTAGAAAAATTCATTTGCGATTTTAGTCGACAGTCGTTTAACATATCTTAGTTTATGACTTAACCGAACGACAGACAAGAAAACTATTTATGGGGGTCTTAAATTTAAGACAGATTGCAACGTCTTTTATGTCTTAATTTCATTTGGAAGTTAGAAGTTTTGTTTATTACTGTACCGTGAAATGTTTGCGGATATTATTTTCTTCCTTACATTCTTTTATAGTTTTAATATCGTGACTCGGGTACTCTTTTTAGGGTTCCGTACCCAAAGGGTAAAAACAGGACCCTATTACTGTCTGACTGTCCATCCGTCTGTCCGTCCACCCGTCTGTCTGTCACCAGGCTGTATATCAAGAACCGTGATAGCTAGACAGTTGAGATTTTCATAAATTATTTTAATTCTCAAACTCAAAGCATTTATTTCAATTAAACCATTTTGAACTGTCGAGAAGTCGATCAGTCAGAAAGTATGAAGCCAGTTGCCCATTCCAAAGCGTAGGTAATACCGAATCTATTATAATCACAGTAATATTATAAAGCCGAAAGTTTGTGAGTGTGTGGGGGTGTGTTTATATGTTTGTTACTTCTTCACGCTCAAACGGGTGGACCAATTTTGATAAAATTTTGTATGGAGGTAGCTGACACCCTGGATTAACATATAGGCTACTTATCCGGGCGGCGGGGCTATACTTATAGGCGCTTTTTATGCCGATTTTCCCACGGGATCGACATTCACGCGGGTAAAACCGCGGGGCGCAGCTAGTTCTAATAATAAAGCTGAAGAGTTTGTTTGTTTGTTTGAATGCACTAATCTCTGGAACTGTCAGTTAGATGAAAAAAAATTTTTTGCATTGGTAGCCTAATTCTTAAGGAAGGTTTATAGGCTATTTAACACTACGCCTGAACACTAGGAGCCAAGCAAAAAAATATGGCTAAGTGAAAACGAAGTAAAGGCGCGGGCAGGCGATGCGCTGCGATGGGGTTGATCGAAGTCGCGCGCTAAAGCTAGTAGGTACTAAATATTTTATATCTTACTCTTTGTCTTGTATATTTGGAGAGCTTTTAGTAACCAAAAAATAATTGTCAGTATTCTCATTTCAGTTTCAAAAGAAACTGCCATCCTTTTTTGTCGTTTTTCCCAACTAAAAAACGCCAAGTCAAACATGTTACCGTTGAATTTGTTGAACAAGTCCGGTCAAAAAGGCTCTAGAATCAAAGCGAACCTTAATATCCTGCTCGAAGCTCCGGACTGAACGTAAATATTAGTGACGTCACGGCCCCAGTCGTTTTATACTACGATTGATCAAGTAGTAAATGTATTTACTTTTGTTTGAAGCTTTTTCTTTTACGGTACGGGAATTAAAGAAAAACATTGGACTAGTCTTTTAGCATTTTTGTTTTAATTTAAAAGAGGGTTTTTTGTTTTCTTTAGGAGGTGGAGGAGAATAGCATAATATAAGTACAATGCTGTACCTAATAGTACAACTTTGACGTGGGGAGGTAACTAATTCGGCATAAAATTGTGTTATAAACAATTATTTTTTGATGAATAGATACAATGTAAAATGTAGAAATATAAACAAGCAAATAATGTTTCTTGCGATAAAGAGCAGAATTCCTTTCAAGTTTTTAATTGCGAAATGCAAAGTAACAGAAACTTTTAATTAATTATATCGCTGGAAATAATAAAATACTTTTACAAACTGGATCAATTAGTACGATTTTATTTACAAAACTCCTATTGGGTATTGTTGTAAAAGTTTGGTGCGCCAGTTGTCGTCAACAATTTGTTTTAATGACCAGGGTCGCCCCCTAGCGTTGGCGCGGAAAAACTGTGACTAGTAACGTTTCTGAGACGGTAATTTTTCATGTCGTAACCGCGATAAGCGTGCGGTCAGGTGTTAGAATGATTTGTGGCCGTCGTAGTTCGACCGCTGCCGTCCTCGTGTTGACAAACCCTGGCCGAATACGTTCGGGAGCCGTGTCTTTATATTTTTCTTAGATAAAACCTTATCTCCTTGATAATACTGTTTTTGTTTGGTTTGAGCGGCTACCGTTGTACGTGCTGCTGTGCACACATTTATAAACATGTTTAGCTACCTTTATTTTGCTTTTAGTGTTGGAATATCAACATTTTTACGTCGAAACACTATTATACACAGCTACATGATATTCCTTTATAGCCTTTATATAAAACTTCCAACGTTACAATCGCAATAAAAAGCATTGTCGTACAAACTAACAAACCGAACTCTACTAGGAAATAAACAGCAAATAAAAGCGGTTTCTTGCATGAACTCGAGTAGCACTTTTAATTGGGGGTGGAAATTGTGATTAATGCCATCTGATAAACAGAAAGTCGCGGCGGCGTCACGAAGGAGAAAAAGAACTGGTTTTCGGTCGAAACCCACACACATTAACCTAATTCGTTTTAATTGTGCGAGCTAATCGTTCGTAAGGATTTATAAGTATTGCGAGTGGATGTGTATATTTGGAGGTTGATTTACGATTAGACGTTTGGCCTCGCCTCACGTTAGGCAGGTGAGCTAAAGGGTGTAATGTAATACGTGCGTCAACACCCACCCGTAAACGTCACACACAACAATATCATTAAGTCGAATTTATTTACAAGTGCGTAAATATTTTTTACGGCGTTTCGTCATGATAATTTTCACGCTCGACCCTTTTAATTTTTTTATGGTATTTACGTAATTTTCTGATTTATAAAATGTTGGTAATAAGTACGGAATTATTTTACATAGGTAGGTAATTATTTCTGAAAATTGCTTTAGGTATGAAAAAATATTAATCAGGGATCGCGTGGAACTTTGCTATCTTAAGATAAAAATAAGTATTTGAAGGCTAAGCTTGGCTACATATTTCAATACTGGCTTACTGACTTAAATAAGGCCGAAGCTCTGACAATCAACCTTGCCAAGGGGTATCGCCCAACTCCAGTGACATTGTGGTGGTCGGATAGTAGGTACCTACATAATTACTTATCATCGTAGGCGCGGGCTTGCGGACGGCTAGCAATGGGCAGCTCGCCGTCCGGTAAGGACAATGTCGATAATAATTTGACAGTGGTAAAATGCTCTGCGCTGTGCTCCGCCATATGTGCCAGCGATCGCAGTCAGTTTAATTGGTGACATCATCCCTTTGTGGTTAGAGCCACCATACTGAGCAAAATAACTTAGTACCTACCTACCTAACTTAAGTATTCCACTTCATAAACCTCATTTATTTTCCATGGATGGTAATGAGTTCAACAAAGTATTCGTGGCCGCAATGCTAAAATATTTCTTTCAACTGTTATTGGTGAAACATTAGAAATAAATAAGGCATTTCGCCAGAATACCGATAATACTTCAAATGACATTCCAACGTAACAAAGGTAGGAGTCACGAAACGTAAATAAAGCGGGCTAGTGACGGTGCGACTTTAGGCTTTCATTTTTGCTTTTTAACCCAAGTGAAGCTATAATGGGAGTTTTAGTAGCATAATCAGCTTATAACGTTCCCACTGCTGGGACACAGGCTTCCTCTCTGTAAGATGGAGTAGGACAGCAGTATCCACCAAGCGGGCCCAGTACGGGTTAGCGGATCCGGCGGAGTTTTAGTTAAAAGCACGAATTAGTCAAGGATAGTGGTATGTGGAGCATAGATTCGTCATCAACTTATCACCATCTTAAATATTTAACTCGAGAGAAGGAATACCTGCGTTTATATTAAAGTTGTTATAAAATACAACTATATGAATGAACGAAAAGCAAATAAAGGATAAGCCCAGCCATTTATTAAAGTTAGATATTCTATAGTAACCACCATTTGGTCTGCTAGATGATTAAAATAAAATGGACATTATTTTGGAAATTTCTAATTCATCGGCAGTGTTTAGATGATCTATGCTGAACAGAGAATATTTTTGTTTATCTACTGACTGATGAAAGTCCACTGACACGGAAATCATAGTTACTGAAATAACAAAATATGACATAACATAAAATAAAAAAGTACCACGAATTTATATTATACTCCAGTAAAAATAATAAAGTTTGTTCATGTGTATAATCACACTAATTGTGGGGGTGTGTTTATATGTTTGTTACTTCTTCACGCTCAAACGGCTGGACCAATTTTGATAAAATTTTGTATGGAGGTAGCTGGACTCCCTGAATTAACATATAGGCTACTTTTTTACCCCAATATTCCCACGGGATCGACATTTACGCGGGTGAAACCGCGGGGCGCAGCTATTTAAAAATAAATATGAAAATAGGTAACTACTTTAGGGGAATTCACAATACGAATACAACGTTCTAACAGTTATTCACATTTTTAACCACCTCCTACATATTTGTTGAAAATTAACTTAGTTACAGTATTTTTATCTCACGAAGCTACACGCGTTGCTTCATGGGATAAAAATACTATAAAGCATCCCAAGGTTAGCCCGGTTAAGAAGCCGAAAACGTCCTAGATTAAACAGTGAGATGCCATTCACAGAAAAAGTCGCAAAATCAAACCGTGAACAGCACGCTTTACCGTCCGCCATGTAAGTACACCGTCGTCGCCTAGGCTACACAAAAAGCAGCAGCAAACGATATGCTAAGTGACCGTACTTGATAACAGTCACGTGGTACACTGTGCTTGCATGACCATACGTTACTTGAACGTGTATTGGATTCAGTATTAGCATAAGTCAAAATGTTTTGTTAGGTGTTGTTTGAAAGAAGTCAAATCAAATCAAATTATTTATTTGCTAGAATGTAGGTAAGTATACAAATAAGGTCGTGAAGAATTAAAGTTGAGCCATACATTCTGCCCAAGATTCGACATGCAAAATTTAAATGAATGAATATGATGCTATAACTAGTAAAAGAATAAGAACATTTAAACACAATTATCGGATAGAAATTAACAGTTCAATACAATTAATAAAGTCAAAACGTATAATAAGTTACTATCGGAAAGTAAAGATTTTCTATTATTTTATAGTTTTATATTAAACTTAGGGCTGATTTTTCCAACGCCATATAACTTTATCCGAGAAATAATTTGGAATTATTGACAGTTCTTCCATACGAAATACAATACAATCTACAATCACAACTAAATCAACAACAATCAAATTAACAATAATCAACAATAAAAAAACAATCTTGTTTCAGTCTTGGTCTAATAAAGAAAAATTCTATTCTATTCTATTCTTTATGAAATCTGTCAGACGTCAATTTTATTCCACGAATAAAAATTATCTATCGATTAAATAATCAGCCCTTAGTGGAATATCTATAGAGAGCCTTTTTAGTCTCCTTAACGTTTCCGAAACGAGAATAACCCTTGGTTTTGGTTCTTGGTAAAAAATACTATCATTTCGCAAGAAGAAGAAGAAAATGCTGAGTTCGGAAAAAAAGACGTTTTCTCTCTTTTCGACATTCTTAAAACAGTAAAAATTCAATTGAGATCAGTGAATAATTCTTCACTGTTTTCTGAATACATCCAGTCTGAGGATAACATTTTGGATTTGGTGTGAATCTTTTTTCGGCTTGATCAACCTCGTTCCTTGTTCTCACTCTTACGTCGTGGGAATATCCCTGGAGGAATTTGTGACGTTAGTACATACCAAGTCAGTGGTTTGCCTAATGAGCTGAATATAATGTCGTGGCAGTATGGCGTGCGAATATATTGGTATTAGCAGTTAACTTTAGTAGTTTTAATTATGATTTTAATGTAGACTAAAATACATCATTATTTCTTAGAACTACAGTTTCACAAGAGGGTTTAAGGTTTCATTTCAACAAAATCAATAGTTAAGTGTCCTAGATTTTCATCACACGATACAAAAATTAAAATGGAAAAATTTTAAAACGAATACAATTTTCTTCGTAGAACATCTCTGTGTTTTCTGCTGTAAGTACTTAAACAATTTTCACGAAGCTTTAATAAATTGAACATTGAAACAATAACTAAACCTGAATGAAGAATTTAATTTCGGCACAAATCACAAACAATTTTGGTATTACAATTTATACGTAACTAGCAGCGCCCCGCGGTTTCACCCGTATAAGTGTCGATCACGAATATCAGAATAAAAACTATCCTTTGTCCTTCCCCGGGACGAAATCTATCTCTCTGTCAAATTTTATCGAAATCCGTTCAGTGGTTTAGGCGTGAAAAGGTAACATACATACAGACAGACAGAGTTACTTTCGAATTTATTATATTAGTTTATTATGGATTGTTAAACTTGAGGCTATATACATATATCGTAAGTATTTCGACAAGAATAATTACAATTCAAACAAGAATTATAAAGAAAATACATTGCTAATTATGAGTTACACACAGTTGTTAGTTTAAGAAAATGCTTTAGCTCTTGAAAATGAGGAACCTATTTCTTGTCTTCTTAAGAGCATTTACGACATACGGCATTTCATACAAACTTTCAAGCCTTGTTTTTCGAAATGATTGAACCGATTTTAATGAAACTTCATACGCATGCAGGATACAAAGGTCTAAAAAGTTACTTAAGAAAATTTTCGAAATACTTATATTATTTAAAAAAAGATAACTAAGGCATTAAGTCCGCCTTTGTACAGTTTTTTACTTGTGCATAAAATTTAATAAATAAAAAAAAATAACTGGAAATCTCTGTTTCTACGGAAAATTTAAAATCGGTCTAATTTGGCTGTAGCACTATTTTTAGAAAATGTTCTAAAGTAACTTTTTAGACCTTTGTATCTTATGTAGTTGTATTGTAGCTTATGCGTATGAAGTTTCATTAAATCGGTTCATTCATTTCGAAAAACTAGGCCTTGAAAGTTTGTATGAAATGTCGTACGTCGTAAACGCTCTTAAAGTGAGTACTAATAGGTATTTACCTTCCTAATTTGGATTTTTGGTTTACATAATAAATGTAAAATTTAACCCGTCAATCATCCAATTTTATTTTTATTAACTATCTGTTCTTGTATGGTACTTCAGAGGTAGAGAATAAGCATGTAGGTACACAATTATTTCAAGCAAGACAAGGATCAGCATTTCCATACAACGTGGCAATGCTTCCAGCCTTTTGGGCACTTTTCCTGTTGACAGGAATGGGAATGAATTTATGAGCCTTTCCCCTCCCTTTTTTATGCACAGTCAACAAAAGAAATAGGTATGCAGGATCGTCGGATATAGTTGAAGTTTAGTAAGAAACGAAAAAGAATAAGGCATCTTCATTGATGTATACATCTAAAATCTTGTGCAATTTCCAACCATCTAGCCTAACCCTTAAAGCACACGTGACAACTACAGAATAAAGTAAAAGGTTTTTTTACTTACCATTACTTTATTTTACGATACAATACACTTAACTGTGTTATTATCATGAATTGTACTTGTTTTACGTTCGTAAAAATAGTCATAACACTAATTTATGTACAAGAATCACTTAATAATACTAGGTTTTGCAATAAAAGTGTTTGATAATAAAAAGTAGCTAAATTCCGTGTTTGTAAAAGAAAATCCATGTTATGAAAGTAACATAACATGCAAAGGATAATATGAAAATTACATTCGTATTGAAAGGTTCTACTGGAGAAAGTTGCCTACTGAAAATACAATACGCATGTTATAATTAATTATATTCTAGTAATATTTATTTTAGAATTATATTCTCATATTATTTGTTTTATAGGCTGATTCTTCCAACGCCAGATAACTTTATCGGACGAATAATTTTGAATTTCTGACAGTTCTACCATACCATATAAAAACTGTCAGACGTCAATTTTATTCCACGAATAAAAAATATCGGTCGATTGAAAAGTCAGCCCTAAGTAAATTGTTTTGTTGTTTTCTCTTTTACCCTTAGACACGCTGTCTACATCTCTTTACCTATACCTATTCTTATCGTAGGTATACCTACTGGAAGAGATTCCTTTAGAAATAAACATCACCTTTGTATCTATTTTTGTTCTTTTGTTCTTGTATTTTTATATAAATGTGTGTACATAAATGGTTAAATAAATAAATATTCATCGAAGCTTTTCATAGTTTAAATAAATATTAAGGATTTTTTGAACCGTTTGAATTGTATCAAGGATGACCCCTGGCAATAAATCTTCAACGACGTTTATTATAATTAAATGACACTTAAAAACCAGCAAACCAACAATTCAGGTGGGGATTAAAATTATTCAAACAATTCATTAGCGGCAACCCCGTGGTGTAATGAGAGCCTAATTTGAATATCTTCATTCTTTCTACCAAAGCTAAAATATGTTGACGTTAGTAATGACGTGCAACACGTTCGCATAAACGCGAACGAAATATTGAAGGAATTCGTTCTACGAATTTATTATAGCCACTTCGTAGGATTGCAAAGAAGTGGAATTACTCATTATTTATTATTATTAGCCTGTGATGTCCCACTGCAGGGCAAAGGCCTCCCTACTCTCTTTCCACTTCTCTCTGTTCAAAGCTGTTAAGGACCAGTTCTTGTTGAAGGAGTCCAGCTCATCCCGCCATCTCCGTCTGGGCCTGCCAAGATGTCGTTTGCCATTAAGTGGGACCCATTGGGTCGTAAGTTTGGCCCATTGTTCGTCTGACCCAGCCCTGTTCCATTAATTTCAATTAAGTTTTAATTAATTCTATTAAGTTCAATTACTCATGAGTATGAATTAAGTGCCTACATGGCTTCAAAGAATATTTACAGTCACGATTAAGCACTAAGCACTGTGCTAACTTTCACGTTAATACTCAGTAGTAGTACTCGTAATAATTATTACAGAACTTCAAGCCTCAGAAATGTTGGTAGGTACTCGTAAGTAACTACTGTTTCAGGCTAGGCTGTTATTATAGTTTTTTTTTCAGTATTCATGATTCCAGTGTAAGAGAGAGATGGAGCTATATATGGCCGACAGCACCATTCCTTTTTCGCACTGTAATCATGACGGCATTATTACTTCGTAATACCTACAGCCCTGAATTTGGTAGTACATTTTGCTAAACTTGGAGATTGACTTATAAAGCTCAATAAAACCGCTCCAAAGCCCAGTTTTTAAGCTTATGAATTACTTTTATTAGATATTATACTTAAGTACCCCTTGTTTAAGCCTTCGCGTTTTCACCTAACATTTTTCAAATGCTAATAAAATGCCGAAAGAATTTGTTCATTACGATTTTGTAAAAACCGCACCGTTCTGCATAGGTAAAACTTTTGGTTTAAATTGAGCAACGGATTTTTTTGGGAAAAATTCAGTAAAAACGAACCCATCGAGCCAGCTGGTCCATCTTTTAGAGTTTTATACGTGGCCCTGTCCGCGCTTCAATTGCAGGCGGTGACCAAAAATATCCAAAAATTTTAGAAATATTTTCACCGGATATAAAGTCTAGTAGCTAGATTTTATTTTTGGGGAAAAACGAGAGAATTTATTAGTGCTGGAGTTTAATTTTGTAACCATTCTATTAAATCATAATTATTATTATAACTAATTTATGTTTTTTTTTTTCTTAACATTGCATATTGCATTTTTGCTAAAGCTCAAAGTGCCGCTGTTTGCGAAAATGAAATCGTGATTATTTTATATTTAAGTTGCACTACCTATTTGCCAGAAGTTCTAAAAATACTTCGCAATTAAGCTTCCACAAAATTTCAAGTTTCCCAAAAAATCCTTCCCATTTTAAAAGCCCTTTTTTAGAGCCCGACTTCACAGAAAAAAGTCCACTAGAGTCCAAGCCACGCCACAAAGGTACACGCAGGCATTTGTCCAGTCCAATTCACTTAATGGACTTTCGTTCGGTAGCCGTCCAGTCAGCGTAAAAAGCAAATTACATAGTTGTTTATCATTCACAGTCTTACATAATTAAACCTAATTGTTTCCTGCCAAAGTTCACTGTAAAAGTGGAATATTTTATAATGAGCAGTAACGGGTTCAAATAAATCTGTAGGGAAAAGAATCGTACGTCAAAGAGATTTAATAATGCTGTTGTGTACTTCGCAAATAGATACTGGTTACAATTTCGCAATTAAGTTGAATGAGAAATGCGAAAGGATTTATTGTCTCGACAAAAAAGTTAATTTCCTTCGTTCATGGTGAATGAAACTGAAGATAGACTGAAGAAGGAGCCCAGAGAGCGGATGTACATCTTTTCTTTATCAACTCGACAATAAATTTCTGAAAAGGGAAACGTAGTTATGCTTTGAAGAGTCATCGTACTGAAGACCAATTTTCGTAATTTAAAACGTTCAATATCTATAATTCGTCTTTTAATTAGCTGCAGTAAAATTACATTTCTTAATAACTCATTACTATTCTGTACTAGAAAAACCAGATTTGGTTGATGACCGCACAAAAAGACGCTAATTTCAGTCATTTAAGTAACACATAAGCTGTCATTTTACTGCAGCTAATTAACAGTCCGACTATAGTCGCAGTCTCATCTCGACGACAAATGTCAAAAACTTGTCAAAAATCTTCGATCTGGTATTGTTGATCGATATCAAAAATGTAGGGAATTAGATGTATTTTTGACAGATTGAGACTGCGATCAGACGGTGAACGTTCTTAAAATTACGAGAATTGCCCCTCTGATGTAGATACACGGAAACTCTCTGAGTAACTACTGTGTGTGTGAGTTTCTGTTGAGTTACCCAAGTCAGCAAAGTTCCCAATTAAACTCATTCCGCCTTATTATAAAACGAATTCTAACTTTAGACCTAGCCTAAATCTTTGAGCCTGTTACTGTAGTTTGAACTTTATTCCGACAACCGTAAACTTCTTAATGCAAAATTGACAACATAGACTCGGGTTTAACGTCAGTTTTTGTAATAAGAACTTTAGCTTTGTTGGAAGAAGAAGAGTAAGAGAAATCATGCTTTGCTCTTGCAAGCTGTATTCTGTTACTCTCCAATCATGTGTTGTAACTGCATCCACGGAAAGAAACAGGGTGGCTTTTGAGAGGAACCGCACGATGAAATCAAACCATAGGTACCTACAAGTCTGAAAGATTAAGTGCTCAATATAAGCTTACACAATAAAACCAGTAATAAAATCGTAACGCAAGTCCATTGTTCCAAGTGGCGCCTATGCCTTTAATGCCGATAGGAGATCTGCTTACACCGTAAAGCGAAAATGAGCGTGAAACTCAACAGATCTGATGTGCCCTTGTACTCAGGTTATTTAGTGTAGCAGTTATGTGTATATTTACTATAGGTCTAATTAAATGTCAGACGTTTTTACGAGTTATCCTGTTCTATAATAAAGGTCCTACTGGTACCGTGTACCTGTACACCTTCTACCAATTTGAGATCTGAAAATAGGAAATATGAGTTTTTGTCTGTAACATTTTGTGAACCCTTTTAAGGCTAAAAATTCCAGTGATAAAACACTAGGGCTGTAACGGACCCTCGCCTCCACAAATGCAGAACTTCCGCAAGAAATCGTACCTTCGTCTCCTCATCCATCTCTGCAAGTTTTAAACGGAGTTGTAACGGAGGTCTTATATAGAAATTTGGCTCCAACTAAGCGAAGACCCTATAATGTTTCTAAACCAGCAATGCAAGCAATTGTTTAGTGGAGCCTTATATTTACTATCCACTAAGAAATCGCCTAGAAGGTGACAGAGCCGCAAAACTGTTTTTGAGTGTAAGTTTTTTTGCCCCTTTTTAATTTTAATTACCAATAGGTCCATTTTTCTTGTATAACATAGGTACTGCTTGTTTTATTATTTATTTTTCCACCTCCACCTCCGCGTCCGTTAACCGCCGCATCCGCGGAGGTCAAACTCGATACCTCCGCTTCGCGTCCTTAGCTTTATCCTTCGATTTATTTTTAGCTTTTATCCAAATAACTTTGCAAATGTCTGCTTATGCTGCATAATATAGGAAACTTTTTTAACGTTTAGAAGTGTCTCCATTGTACGTTTAAGCTGCAGAATCTTTTGAGAGTAGGTATCAAAAGCCAGACACAACACCCGTCTGGTCGGAAGATCCTCCCTTTTCTATAGAGTATGAGTGAACTTTACACCCTGTTCCTCATACCTCTATAACCTCATTTCCCGGGTGTACAACCTACTTTGTTATTGTAATGAAACTATTGTTAAAATATTGGTGTTAGGTGAGTTAACTCAATGAAAGTACCTATTCAAAAACCATGATTCAAACTCCAATCAAAATTGTCATTTGCATTACAAATAATATTTTTTTTGGACAATTCAAAAGTGTCTGTACAAGGTTTAATTGAAATAGATGCTTTGAGTTTGAGTTTGTGTTTAGTAAACAAATAATCTGGCGTTGATAAAGTGTAGTTAATATTTTGCTCACTTAAAACAGAACTTGAAATCAGTACGAGGTAAAAAGTTAAAATTTTGATGTATAACCGTAAAACTGTACAAACCACAGAGTGGTCACAATGTCCGTTTGTGCAACGTGACCAGCTTTATTATTATTTGCTCGAGGCACGAAAACTATAAAGCGGGCAGATAAGTTTGCACCATGGAGGGATTAAGTGCGAACGAATCTCTATTATTTTATAATTGGATGGATAACCACAATTTGCGTTCATACCGAAAGAGAATGAGGCGACCTAATTTCTTGTTAAAAGGCAAATGTAATCGAAAAATTGTTTCAGAATATTTTCAGGCATTTTAATTTTGTTAGTTGGAGTATGTTTTTACTGAGACTATGGAAATTGTTTTCCTGACTTTTATTTTCAAGGTTAGTTTCATGAACACTTCAGAAACTATTGGGCCAGTTTTTAGTACTTAAAATGCATCTTGCGAAGTTTTGATAAAAAAACTAAACGTAACGATAAGACACGATTTGAATTTAATTATAAAGATTGTGTATTTATCACATTTATCACGTGTGTACACTTATGTTACTATTTTACTGGACAATTTATTTTTTGTTTTCTCGCCTGATACATTCATACATTTTTATAAGGAAAAATGAATGAATTCATTTTAAGAAGGTTTTGCAAAATAATGTTACAGTTTTTACTTAAAAATCCTAGTTTCATGGCAACACAAACGTTATACGGCGAAAAGCCACCATAAGTAAAGTAAAACTGAGTTACGTGACGCGTTTTAGCGTTGTAGATATTTAAATGGGCAATAAACACTGATTTATACGAGTTTGTTTGGATTTCGGCCTTCAATTGCTGGCTGAACTATTTCAGTTCATTTTAATTTTTCTTCATTCGTTATTGATGGGTTTAACGCGTGAGAAAGTTTCAACGGTGAGATTTTTCGTGCTGGTTTGGGTTTTATTGAAAGTTAATGTGTAGTTTATGATGTCAAAAAGATGCGACTAAAATGACGTAAACCCTACCGAGTTCGTTTAACAATAAAATATTAATTCAGTCATAACATTTTAGGGAAAAATATGTGCATATTAATGGCAGCTGATATTTTTTAAGCCGAATTGAAAACCATTATTTTTATCGCAAAAAATTTTTTCACCGAAATATTCGCGGCCCAAAAAAAACATAGCATCTACAATTGAACTACAGTCTAATTAAAATTCAATGGAAACGGCCAAGTTTATTTTTTAACCTAGAAAAAAAATACAAAAGTCCGTTCCATAGGTAAACTAGTTAACTTTAACCAAACACATATCGCGTGTGCCCACAGATAAGGGGTGTCATAAGAACTGTCGACGGCTCGCCTCTACGTCGCCACCGCCCAGTCTGCTTCGTTACTTTATTGTTCATCCGACCACAAAGAATAAAAAGTTTAAACGTAGAATTTAATTTGTCGTTTGTCGTTTTGTTTATCAATGACGTGTGTGTTGGGCGAAGATTTTATGTGCTGTGACTGCGCTTGGATATGCAGTTTATATTCGGCATTATTATGACTCTACTAGATTATTTACTCTAAAATGAAAGGTGAAAAAAAAAGACAAAACTTTCAGATAGTAAAAATACTGACATCATAATATGGTGAAGAATGACTTACCTAACTAGATCAGATTTTTTTTTTATATTTTCCCTACCATTTTACTCGGCAAAAAGCTTATTAACTTTGGATTTACAAAAAGTACAAGTTAATAGAACAGACAACGTGTGTATCAATCCGAGTTTTCAATATTTATTGTATGACTTATAAAAGGCTCTTTTCGTACCCAGTTCACCTTAAATCACACTTTAAGGCATGCAATTTCTTACAAGATTAGGCAGTTTCTAATTAACCAACACAACAACAAAACAAAGTTAAACAATAACAATAATTTTGCTCTTAATAACGAGCTTACAAACTGCATGCTCAAAAGCATTAAAGTTCACCTCACATATCAGGGTTAATTACAGTGCTTTATTCGTTAAAAAAAAATACTACGTGTGAAATATTAATAAAAATGTGATTTAATTATTCAAGATAATCGCCTTAGTGTTATCATCGCGTGGCGTATTAGTGTCGGAACGATTCGATAAAGTCTCAACTTTTTTATTACTGGCAGGGTTTACTTTTCATTTAATGGTGGCACTTAATCAAATATTCATTAGTTGATAACAGCGCTTACCTACTGTATTATTTGTTCGTGGTTTTCGTTTGTGGTAACTTTTACTTTTTAATTTTG
Source organism: Oligia latruncula (assembly GCA_948474745.1). NCBI lineage: Eukaryota > Metazoa > Arthropoda > Insecta > Lepidoptera > Noctuidae > Oligia > Oligia latruncula. The sequence continues at coordinate 7,409,598 of OX419694.1, forward strand.
TGTGGGTACGTCAAAATTCGTGATATTAAGGGGGATGTACTAGGGTAGCCCTAGAAATTCAATGAAGATTTTTATGATTATACTTCGGTATATATATTTTTGTTAGCTGGAACTGGAAGCTCTGGAAATCTACCCCTCCCATAGTTGGAAATATACTAGGCAGATGGTGAAATACATATTTGCTAAATCTCATCATTTGCCTAGCCTTTACCCAACTATCATAATATGTTGGGGTCGGCTTCCAGTCTAACCGGATGCAGCTGAATACCAGTATTTTACATGGAGCGACTACCTATCTGACCTCCACAACCCAGTTTCTGGGTAATACGATACCCCTTGGTAAGACTTGGTGTAAGACTTTCGGGCTTCTGACTACCCGTAACGACTGTCAAAGATCCACGAATGACAGCCGGGACCAACGGCGTAACGTGCTTTCCGAGACACGGAGGGGTCTCGGTATGTAAAGATGATCACCCATACACAGACCAACAGCGGCAAGCGTAGCTTAACCTGATCGATCGACCTGTTGTGTTATTTGCTATATCTAACTTTTTAATTACCATCCAATCTGATACCTAGCTTTAATTATTATTATTATTATTTTGTCTAGTACTCATAACACAAGCTCTGCTTAGCTTGAGACTAGACGGCGTTGTGTGATAGTTGTGGAATATTATTATTATTTCCTTTATTTCATTAAATCACATATAAATTATATTTTTAAATATTAGAATATAAAATATAAAAACATTTAAAAATTTATTTATTATTTCCTTTATTTCATTAAATCACATATAAATTATATTTTTAAATATTAGAATATAAAAAATATAAAAACATTTAAAAATATAAAAAATAGTAGCCCACCGGTATCGGGAACAGGGTCCAAGCTACCGGCAGTCAGGGCTCCAGAGAGAGGAACCTCCTAACAATGCGGGCCGTGTCCAGAAGTACCGCTTTCTGAATCAAGCCCTTGATCCAGCTGCCCAACGAGAGCCTCCTTAGGTGTTGGTCGAGGCTCTTGGCTATTAACCCATTGGCTGTCACGACTATCGGCACAATGGTTGCTGAGTCCACATCCCACATGTCGACAACCTCGCGAGCCAAGTCAAGATACTTGATCTGTTTATCTTTCTCGGCTTTCACGAGGTTCTCATCATGCGGGACGGTTATGTCAACAATCATTGCGCGCCGCTCTGATCGATCCACCACCACTATATCAGGCTTATTGGCAACAATAGTCCTGTCAGTGATGATGGATCGATCCCAGTACAATGTGATATTACCATTTTCGAGAACTGGGTCGGGCACATACCTGTAGTACGGCACCTCCGATTCCACAAGGCTGTATTTCAAAGCAAGCTGCTGATGGATTATCCTGGCTACAAGGTTGTGTCTATGCAAGTACTCTCCGTTAGCCAGACGAGAACACCCGGAGATGATATGTCTGATTGATTCCCCCGGCCGGTGACATGCCCGACAGATGTCAACCGTGCCGTCTTTCACAATAAATCTCCGGTAATTGTTCGTCATCATAACTTCGTCCATAATTGCACAAACAAAACCTTCGGTTTCTCCAAAGAGGTCACCGAAACGCAGCCAGGCTACGGACGCTAGTAGATCTACATCGGGTCCATGTAGGGCCCGGAGAAAGCGTCCGTGAAGCTCCTTACTCTGCCATACCTCCATGCGATCATTAGTGTCAAGCACTACTGGTTTGCGCCAGTTCTCTTTAGCCAAGGAGAGCGGGGTAAGGCCCTTGTCCACTATGACTACATCTCGATGCATTCCCACGTCGGTTTCCAGGAAATATTCCCTGAGACTGCATATCTCACGATTGTGGAGGGTCTTAGCATTTAAAAACCCTCGACCTCCACATTTTCGCGGGATATACAGCCTCATTACCGATGACCGTGGGTGATGCATTCGATTTGCAGTCAGCAGTGTACGGACCCTCCTATCCAGGGCATCGAGTTCGGTCTGAGTCCATTTGAGTATGCCGAAAGAGTACATCAAAACTGGCATGACCCAGCCGTTGAAGGCGCGCACCTTGTTTCCGCCTGATAGAAGACTATTAAGTACTTTTTTCAGGCGACCAAAGAAGCGCTCCTTCAACGATTGCTTCATGTCAGTAACATTGATCCCTAACGCTTCCGACATACCCAAATACTTATAGGTTTCGAATGCAGAGAGGGCTCTAAGGTTTGTGGAATCCGAGAGTTGAATTCCCACGGATTCCACAATCTCCCCTCGCTTTACATGCATGACCGCACATTTGTCCACACCAAATTCCATCCTAATGGCGCTACTGAAAGTTTGAGTTACTTTCAGTAGTTCCATCAGTTGCAATTTATTGGGGGCAAAGAGTTTTAGGTCATCCATGTAGAGGAGGTGCGATATAACCTGACCACCTCTCCTCAGCCGATAGCCTAGACTTGAATCCTCCAGCAGTGTGCTTAGAGGATTCAAGGCTAAGCAGAACCAAAGTGGACTCAAACTGTCACCCTGGAATATGCCTCGCTCAATCCTTATCGGTTCGCTATTCCTCTGAATATTTCGACATCCTGGATAGCGAAGGACCGTCCTCCATTGCCCCATACACGACATCAGGAAGGTGCGCAGAGTTGCATCTACTTTATACAACTCTAACACCCTCATGAGCCATGTATGTGGCACCGAGTCATAGGCCTTCTTATAATCTATCCAACATGTCGACAGATCCTTTCGGAAACGACGAACCTGTTGGCTAATGGCCATATCAATGAGGAGTAGCTCCTTAGTACCGCGGGACCCATTCCTACATCCATTCTGAGAGACAGACATGATGGAGTTGGTGTTTATATGTTTGTTAATTTTAGTTCTCAAAATGGATGTAAGAACTTTATAGACCGTCGGTAAACACGTGATCGGCCTATAATTTTTGGGTTCCGCGGTGCTACCTGATTTATGGAGCAGGTGGGTAATTCCTGTCGTAAGGAACTGGGGTAGCGAACCAGACTCCAAAGCAGTCTGAAACTGAGATGCCAAGCGAGCGTGCGACCTTGAAAACCATTTGATCCAAAAGTTATGCAGCCCGTCCGGCCCTGGAGACTTCCAGTTAGGCAACGGACGAACTGCACAAGCTACATCTTGGGGGCAGATGGTGATAGCCCCCATTTCTAGTATTGGATCGCAAGCTCGCTCGACTTCCCGAGCCCAATCACCTTCGGTGTGACTGACAGGCACCGACCAGATACTGCGCCAGAAGGAACACATGGCATCATCATCTGGCAGGCACGTCTCAGCCACACCTTGGTCCGGTCGTTCCCAACCCCTATAAACCCACCTTTCATCGCTCTGGAAGGTGCGATTCTGAGTATATCGCTCTACTCGCCGCTTATACCTACGAATACGATTCGCCCATGCATACACTTTCTGCTTCAGGAAGTCGATGCGCTCTGTGACACAAGACATATAGTCTTGAGGACTGATATCAGTCCCCAAGAACGCCCGCCTCACAAAGCGCATCACTCTAGGGCGAGTATTGCCCTCCCTGAAGCAGATTAGTTTGCCGATGAGCGTTCTGGCCCCACCAATACGGCGTTCAATCCTGCATTGCCAAGCTGGTACGGCTGGTTTCGGTCGTGTAGCTCTAGAATCATTGGCAAATTTGACGTGAGCTACACGACATGCCGCTACAGCCGCGCAGTACAGAATCGAATGAGTATCGGTGAGGTCTTCGCAGGTATCAAAATATTTTGACAACTGCGAATCCAGGACCGCCACCAGCGCCCTATTTTTGTTATGCATGGGCAAACGAGGTAAGCGTGGCCTAAGTTCGGGCGACATGAAGCGATATTCCTGAATCGCATCCTCCAAAGCACTCCTCAATTCCTCATTGCACTGGGTACTTACATTTGTATCCATATTATTACTCCCCTCGTCATGATGACTTCTATTAGACTGCGGTAATATTACAGCAGTCTGCGACAGGGGGGCGATGACATGGCTACTCTGCATTTCACTTCGCAGGCGATCAAGTACAGTGTCATCCAACATATGATTACGCTGGATGACCCGCACCTGATCCGACAGTCGTTGTGCCGAAACGTTGACATCTGGTTCAAGCACCTGAAAAAGAGAGAGCATCCGAACACGGTACGCGGTCAGAATGTTTCCCCCCTCTGTAGCCCCATAGTATGAGCGCATGACATTTTCATTGATGGATCGTGTCCATCTCATGCGCTGCACACTACCGCCGGGAGCTGGGACCCTATCAGAGGCCGGTGGGCCTCGAAGTCCTAAGCCGTCCGGCGGCCGGCGTCCTCCCCGTCGACGAGCAGGTGGTGGCGTCGTGGGCGGGGAGAAATACTCGTCGCTCGAGCTCAACGCAACTGCCGCGGCCGGTGTCGTCACAGCGCTCACAGTGGGGCTGGGTACCGGCGGCGGCGAGGCGGAGCTGAGCGAAGAGTCCGGAGATGGTAGGCGTGCGAGACGTCTAGCGGCAGATCTTGTCAACATTTATCCTATTTTGTCTTCTTGTTCGTTTTTATACAGCATTATATTGTAGTCTTTGTTGAAGGTGACATGACAGATGTCACCTCCTCCGGTTCGGCAATTTTTGGTTTAATATTTATCAAAATATGGTCCATTGAAGTACTATTTCTTTATAAGATTATGTTAAAATTGAGAAGTTATAGGGCTATGGCTGTAGTATTTCCAAATGATTAATAAAACTGCTTTTATAAAATAAATTACTTAAACTGTAAATTGTTGGACCTGTTGACATAGGTGTTGCCAGCTTATTATTATTAATTTGCAAATACTCGTAAACGTAAGAAAGTTTGAATTTCGCGGGCTACACCTAGCACATTCGCCTTGTAGACAACAGATAGGTAGCTAGACATTTAAGTCTAGCATATCAGGTTTAAGTTAAGATCCTATGCTTCCTAATTAGTATGTGCAATGTGCATAGTCATCTTTCTCATTAATTTTATTTTATGGCTAGTTTCAAGTTCAAGCGTCTACCGTCTGCTGCAGGGCTGTAACCCCTTGGGAGGAATTTGTTTTGTTTATCCACATAATCAAGGTATATTAAGCTTCATATGTAAAATAATAACAGGGCAGCAAGCATCATAATAGTCAACGGTGATAAAACTTTTCCTTACCCAAACTATTTGTTCGACCCGCTGAAGACCTCCCACCTGGACATGAGTTACCTTGGGTAACCTGGAAGTCTTTAAACAGATTCCGGACCCAGGTTGGTCGAATCAAGAAAAACCTGCTGATGTGGAGAGACGACTCCGCCTTGGAGTGTAAATGTGGTGCTGTTCCACAAACGATGGGACACTTAATATCGTGTCCTGCGTGTTCTGTCAGCTGCACGTTACAGGAACTGATGGACGCTGGTGATGGCGCCGACAAGTAGCCGAATTCTGTACCGAGTCCATTTAGATTGCTATCGACACGCTAAGAAGAAGACTTCATCATAAACAGCCTATAATGTTCCCACTGCTGGGACACAGGCCTCCTCTCGATGAGAGGGAGTAGGCCATAATTCACCACGCGGGCCCAGTGCGGGTTAGTAGATGTCACATGTCTTCGAATTTTTAGGACAACATTTTTTTTTCTAGGACATGCGGTTTCCTTACGATGTTTTCCTTCACCGTTTTGAGAGCAGTGGTGATGAAATAATTTACACAAAGTAAAGCGCCTGTCTGAGTTCGAACCTAGGACTTACGACTCGTAGGTCGCGGCCGTTACCACTGGGCCACCACTGCTCTCAAGAAGAAGACTTGGTGGGTACAAATATCATCATCTTCATTTTCTTGCCCTATATCAATTTATTTGGGTTCGGCGCAACATGTATTTTTATTCCATACTTTTTTCTCTAGTAGTCGTCATCCCGGTAGTCTCTAGCCATGTCTTTCACACAGTCCATTCATCGTTTCTTCCTCTACTCTACTAGGTATTCAAACTCAAAGCATTTATTTCAAATAAACCAATTACAGGCACTTTTGAATTGTCAAGGAGTCGGTTAGTCAGAAAGATGAAGCTAGTTGCCCATTCCAAAGCGTAGTAGGAATTTATGAAGAAGAACAGGCAAGAAACTCCACGGACACTCTTTTAAATCAAAATAATATGGTTACAAAGTATTGGTTACATCATTCATGTTAAAAATTATGCATGAGAGAACGATGTAGAACGTTAAAAGCGTCCGTAATGAAAACACAAAAAAAAAACAATTCAAATATTAAATCAAAATAAAATAAGCCATGGCAGCAAACACATGACCAGTCCGTACTGACGGCACGGCGGCGCCCGTTCGTGAACATGACGCATGGTTTAGCACCATTCAACTCAACCATTTTGAAGGGAGCTAAATGATCCAACACATGCGCCACTATCAGCGAGACATTTGAGTGAGCATGACATACTCTCAGCCGCCAGGGCACATTCAAGTCAATGAAAGACGTACCCAGTAAATGGTAGCTTTTCACATTTCAATTCACACATGTGCTATGCAATTATACAATACTAGGATATTGAATTTATATAATGCAAAAATAGTATTTTAAAATCTTCAGTAGCTCTAACAGTATTTTAAAATGCTAATCAATTTATTTATGCGTCCTCATGGAGCAGGACTAGCAATTAACCAAGCATTTTTATCAGCAATGTAATCCATGCATAAATATCAAAGCTTTTATATATTATCTGCTCAATAAAAAATTATCGTAACCCAAAAGCTACTTATTCCAGATGCCTGAGCGAAACCGAACAAACCCTTATAAACCCTAACTTAAATTAAAATGAATCAACTCGAAGTTTTCAATAGCATATTATGAAACGATACCTGAGAATCGATTAAATTAAAACACTTCACTGCCACAGTCAATTTGGTAACAAGAGTTCTTAAAACAGTTGGGAAATTAAGCAAACTTCAGAAGGTATATATTGTCTTAAGTCAGTATGAATGATGGTAGCAAATATTGTTGTAATTAATAGATAGACAATCAATCATTTTTGTTTACTGTGCGGTAGAGCATTGCGGGAGAATTCTTGGGCAAAATTGTGGCTTTGTGAAGTATAAACAACCGTGAGTCGTAGATATAGTTTTCTTTAATCCACTTAGCTGTAGAAAAAGATGACCAATTTTTTTTGCTGCAGTATTCATCATAATCATCATAAACAGCATATAATGTTCCCTCTGCTGGGACACAGGCCTCCTCTCTGTGAGAGGGAGTGGGCCGTAATCCACCACGCGGGCCCAGTGCAGGTTGGCAGATGTCACATGTCTTCGAATTTTTGGTTCTAGGACATGCCGGTTACCTCACGATGTTTTCCTTCACCGTTTTGAGAGCAGTGGTGATGAAATAATTTACACAAAGTAAAGCGCCTGTCTGGGTTCGAACCTGCGACCTACAACTCGTAAGTCGCAGCCATTACCACTTGGCCACCACTGCTTCAGTATTACATCTTAATAATCACACTAATGGATAAAAAAGTTTAGAAACTTAGATGATTACACGAGCTTGTAATTTAAATTTTATATACTTTGTAGAATAAAGGCAGAACAGGCAGGCATTTAATTGCAGTTGTTGTTCGTCCCAGAAGGAAATGTGACGGTGTGAGGGCTACTAGGTCTGAAGGATCAGAAGATGAAGGAATTACAGGCCTTGAGTTGAAGATAGCCTCTATCTGAGCCCATTGTGTCACCCTTTGTACAGTTTCTATAATTATGTCTGTAATTTATGTACATAATAAAGAGTATTCTATTCTATTCTAAAGGGAATCAACAGGAAGTTTTAGTTTAATCCAAAATGTAAAACTAAAACCAACTTTAAATTGTCCTCAAAATGTAATAAATGATCGATTCCCAACCGACCCAGTTTTTGATGCCACCGAACGGAATGGAAAAATAACAGCAAACTAATTGGAACTCTCCTGGTTAAACCCTTTTCATTCGGGTTTCAAGTTATCGGGCTAATTTAAATGGTCTGCTTCGGCGGCGAATTCCGCGAAATTCATTCGAAGTTTTTATTGGAATAATTAATCTTCTACGTTTAGGTTTTCAGGTATTCTCGAGTGTTATTGTTTTAGCTTTTCTCGTATTTCAGTGAAAATTTCCCAACAAAGGATTTCTTCACCTAGTATTAATTTCTTGATTTGAAGATGCTTTTAGAGCTCTTGAATGGTTTAAGTTAAAGTGGAAGTCTTTAGTGTTCTTCGTGAAAATAATTACTATTTCCATTGTATTGTTAAGTTGATTAATTACGTTTGACTTTAACTATTTAATTGTCTTCTTACATATTTCGGTCATTAAATCGTGAGGCATTTTCAAGTCCCAGGAATATCACGTATCTTAAGATCGTAAAAAGTTACATCAGTTTTTATAATATAATTTTTATTTCTCAATGGTGTCTTCATAATTTGTAGAGACTGTGAAAGCCGCATATTTAGATGGATTTTCATAAAATCACACAAGTAAAACACGTCTTATCGTATTGTATATTATTTCAACATAATATGATAATTAAGTAGTGCACAAATAGGTACTCAATATCGCGCACAAATAGGTAGGTAATCCCAAAGCAGCACTATGAAATAAACAAATTCAATCAAGCTTAGAAAAAATATATATAATTGAATTTCAAACGTAGATAAAACAAAAATAAATCTACGATATAATATAATGGCGTTATCAAAAAGTCGAGTTTGACTGAGATCGCGTGCAAGTCGCTCGCGAGCCCGAATTTATAAGATTTAGTTGGAAAATAAATTAGCTACGACGGAAAAGTTTTCGGTAAATAGGAGAAGGGAGGTGTGTTGATGTCAGAATATTTTTGGGATAATGGATATGGTATACATAACATACATTCAGCCTATAATGTTCCCACTGCTGGGACACAGGCGTCCTCAGTTTGAGAGGGAGTGGGCATCTACGGGCATACCCAAATACTCCGAAATATTTTATTCCGGATTTCGATGTTCCGATTTTCAAAAGTCCGAATTTCATAATACCTAAGAATTGTAATGTCTATTATTAAAAATCACGAATAACGACATTCTGATTTTCAATACTTCGAATAAACTGCTAAAATTAGGATTCTGATTGAATTACTATAATATTCAGTTACGCATATAAATTCAAAATCTATAACTAAGTTTAATGTAATTTATAAATGTCCACTTTGTTATTAATATTTGTGTATTAATATTATTCTTTTGTGTTTTCTTCTTCTTTTTAAATACTTATACCTGCGTCGGTTATCATCTACTGTTATTGAATCCTTCGGGTTAGGTTAGAACAGTGGCCATTAACGCCAGATCGCTTCTACTGTCGGTGAATCACTTGGGTTAGGCTAGTTAGATTAGAACTGTGACCAGCGAAAGAAAATATTTTTATTTGAAAGAAAATATTTTTATTCAAAACTAAACAGTCATAGTTTTAATAAAAGAGAACCAATAATCTTGCTATTTAGTTTTACAAGGCGTTTTTATTTCGGAATTCTAATTAATCATAATATGTATTTTTGATGTTTCCAATTATCATTAAGACGGACTTTTTGTTATTCGATCTATTGAGACTCGGTATTTTGAATATTGAAATTTTGGAATTATAAAAATAAGATGAATGAAAAATCGAGTTGTTATAATTAGGAATTTTGAACCATTTGGAATTATGAAATTTGTATTTGTGACTGACGGAATGAAGTTTTTCGTATTTATGTAGTGTATTTATAATCTACTACGCGGGCCCAGTGCGGGTTGGTAGATGTCACACGTCTTCGAATGTTTGATTCTAGGACATGACGATTTCCTCACGACGTTTTCTTTCACAGTTTTGAGAGCAGTGCTGATGAAATGATTTACACAAAGTAAAGCGTTTGTCTGTGTTTGAATCCACGATCTACAACTTGTAAGTCGGGTCTGTTACCAATGAATTTGAAAAAAAACACTTGAAAAAAATGGGTGGATTGTCCGAAAGGGTACCGCTGGCCCGGACCATAAAGGTCTAAGGAAGGAACACGGGTGGGTTTTAGTTAGTAAAAGTCTGACACTCCTTCCGCTCCACCCAGAGCGGGATGGATTTGGTAATTTCTCATCCGCAAAAAAAAATTATATCACGGGCACATAGTCATCAAATGTAAAGTAAAATGTTGGTAGCACCTAGCCGTGTTCACATGTATATAAGGATAATTCGACTGAAAACAATAACGTATCACAGAAGATGCAATTAAGTACCAAATTGAAAACATAAATCTACATGAAGAACCAAGTAAGCATGGTTTGCTAGCACTTGGTTATGGAAAAGCTATATTGAAGAACATCTATAATTTTTCTACGCTTACGGGAACCTTCGCTTTCAAAGTCACGACCATTTGTGACTTGCTGTCATATCCAACAATTTACGTTCCATGTTCCACGTCGGCTGTTGTCTCAGGGTTGGTTCAAGTTTGTACGTCTTAATCGCCGCCAGCTAGCTCATTACAACCCGAACATTTCTTTGGCCGTCACCTAATGACTTGCGCCTTTTGAACTTATGCTATGTTTTCACAAATTCAATGCTGTTTTTTTTTTCACTTTAATATTCAAAGGCTTATTGTTCCTTTTTATATTAAAACTTATTCTTTCGTCCTCAAACTTTATTTGATCGTCAAATTCTAGATAATTTTGTTTGGTTACGAGATTCCCGAGTTTTGTTGTTTTGTGACTAGATTTTTCTGTTTCTGTATTGTTTTTATTAGATCTGTGCAAATCTAATTGAGAAATAATATTTACTCTAATAGAATTTCGATCAATACCAGTATTTTACACGGAGCGACTCCCTATCTGACCTCCACAACCCAATTACTAGGTAATACGATACCCTTTGGTATAAGACTGGTTGTCGACTTTCGGGCTTCTGACCCGTAACGACCGTCAAAAAACCACGAATGACAGCCGAGACCAACGGCTTGACGTGCTTTCCGAGGCACGGAGAGGTCTTGATATGTAAAGATGGTCACCCATCCGAACCGAAACCGTAGCTTAACCTGATCAATCGACCCGTTGACCGAGCGGCTGTTATTACTTAGCCACAAGCCTCTCTCGACGGATTAGTACGCAACATTCAAAATTCACCAAACCAACCCACTTTTCTGTAAGTGCATGTTCCTATTCATTCTTAATCCTGACTTCCATAGTCTCTCTTATCTTTTTGGCACCACCCCACTGATCTACTAGCGAAGTAATCTCGCCTATTTTAAATTGCATGCAGTTAGCTTCTCATTACTCGTTGAATATTTGCATAAGAGTAAAACAAAGTGCTGTACTTTGTGTTTTAATGTAAGTAATGAGAATGAAAATGTATATAGGATGCAAAGTGGACTATATTTCTACACTCAGGCAAAGGCTAGGCGACAGACTTAGTACCTACCTTAGTTTTCTAAGCAAAGACAATAGGTACGATATTAAAAGCAAGTAGAAAGAATAATTTTCTAAACAGAATAGAAAAGTCAGCTTTGGAAAATTTAACCCGTCGAATACATCCAATTTTCCATTTGAACATAAGCTGTTTTTTTAATGAAATATTATAGATTACTTCCTTTAGAAAAGTCCATTCTTGAAAGAGACGTTACGTCAGACGTAGACGTTTTGTCAAGAGTTATTAAATTGACAGAAAAAATTGATTCATGAAATATAATATTTTTACGAATGATTGTCTTCATTATGTATATACAATATCTTTGTAGTATTGAATGTTATTATTATGTTCGTATTATACATAATATCAAGAGACCTACTTTCAGTACGTCTATTTTTCATTGCCCTAATATAATCGACGTACTTACTATCTTTTGTCACGCGACGCTACTTCAAGAGTTGTGTCAAGGTTGGTCACACTTGATTATGGTATAAATTTACTTTGTGATTAGGCAATCGTATTTCTAGTTTAGTTTTTTTGTATTTTTCTTTTATGTCATTGTAATGGGTGGGAATAAGCTAATCTAGATAGATAAATCGTTCATTTGGAGCACACAAAAGCACAATTAAAAAACTACAAATTACATGAATAATAATAAAATAACCACAAGGTGCCAATATACAAAGAAACACATTATTGACTACACACATTATCAGATTATTCAATAATTTAAATGAAATAACGAAAATACTAAGTGCGATGTGCATCTCAAAGTTGCACCAAATGGGAATTCAACTTAGGAAGTATCGGGCACATATACCTGACGCTGATATTCTGCTTTATCCCTGCAGTAACATACGGACGTCGTCGAGCATACGAGACAAATATCCGAATTGTTGGTGTTGTTAAGGAGCGAGAAGTGAAATGATGTAAGTACACCCACGATTTAAATTATGTATTCTACAGTAAAGTTTTGCAACCCGCACTGGGAAGTTTTGTAACCCGCACTGGACCCGCGTGGTGGAGGCCTGTGTCCCAGCAGTGGGACCATTATAGGCTGATTATGCTATGTTATAAAACAGGCACCCCTGATTTATTTTTGCATTTGTTATAGAGAGAGTAAAGTAACTTGACGTCTACACTTCTCAATAAAAACTGTTACGTTGGACTGACGTTTGTACACAATTATTGCTGCTTAAACTTGCTACTTAACTAAAGCTTAAATGAGCCATTATTTAGTGCTAACATGGATTACCAAAATGTTTGATAAGCAGGAAGCGATATAATTGCTCCCCTCTGTTGACCAATTTGGGTTCTAATTAATCAATTCATTATTCAAAAACAAACCCTTTCTTGGTCAAATAAAAAATCGTCTATGTTTACTTGCGTAGGTAAATGTACCAAAATTCTGACTATAGGTGATTGTGGAGGGTCATTCAAATTTAAATTTTCGCTCTCGTGCAAATCCCTTGGGCGAGGGTGTCTGCACCGCGTAGGGGAGTGTGCTAATAATGTAAATTAAAGATTAATAATACATTGTCTTAATACAGATTTTTAGGTATATAGGTGCATGTATGTATGCAAATTTTGTTAACCCTCGCGAATTCGATATGTAAGAATTTGAGTGAATAAATGATGAAGTCGGTAATGGTGACATCATGCTAAGGAGACTAGTCAAGCTTTAGAATAATGGTCTTAAAATATCTGTACTTAGATTTATTTATTTACCCATAAGCTGAAGTATGTTACGCAGTTGCCTTTTTTGTTTCTCCTCCTACGTCTCAAGGAAAAGTTTTTTTTTTTTGAAAAGCTGAAAATTTGGTCCCTTCAAAAGTAAGGAAACGGTGAAAAACCGGTGAGTACCTAAAAATTATAACCTAAGGAATACCTAATGGAAGATACATCCTGTACGTTTAGTAATAGGAATGAAAATTAAGTTATTCCCAGCTTCCTAAATACATTTTTCTAGATCTCCGCGTCCACCTTGACATAGATAAACAACCTAATTGTTCTCCGTTCTTAATAAAAAGGATCTGCGCCTATTTTTACTATAGCAACACTCTTAAACTAAATTTAATGTTCGCCTTTCATGAAATAATAAACCGCATACAGTCCCCGTGGGAAATTAATGTTTTCATCAAACACCACGGAGTTTAAATATAAAATTATAAACCCCTCTTTTTAATTTTACTTAAAACACACAAATATGTAGCTATATCCGCTCTGGTATATGGGAAGCAAGATTTTATCAACTTTTAATTACTGGTCGTGTCGGGACCTTGATGAACGGAGTAAAAAATAAAGTTCGCACGTTAAACACCTCAGCAGATAAGGGTCAAAACTAAAGAAAAAAGGAATAAAATGCTTCATCATTTTTTAACCCTGTGTTTTTTTGCTGGTGACTAAAATAATTATCAACGCCACTGCAGTTCATCATGTTCTTTGTTGTTTGAAGAATAAGGTTGAAATTCTTTTGAGAAGGAAGGTTAAGAATGAATAAATATTGTTGTCGACCGCTAGGTTGACGCGGCTGGCCACCATCAGACATTGCACCTGTAGAATGTGCCTATCGCGCCGAAAGATTCAAAAGCCGCGTCGCCCGTTCAACACTTTTTGGGGAAACCGAAAAAAATCCGATGTTATTTTAATTGACGTCGGCCCGTTTAAAAAAGAAACATTGAGTGAATTATTCGAAGGCTGCTACTGGAATGAGAAGTATTCGGACCGCGTCCCCTATAATGGTATGCAAATAATTCAATGTGACAGTTTAGAGTTGAACCTATTGTGGTTTTTATTTTTTTCATTTTATGGTCTCCGGCTGCGACATATTTTACCACGTTTTATCTTCCTAGTGTTTAGAGATCACATTGTTTGTAAACTAAAGCTTGTTTACAGTAGAATTATTCGTATCAACTAATTATCAATAAGTAATACATACTTCTGCCGTTTTAATTATTCTAAATTTGAGCTGGTATAAAATTTAAAGGGTATTAGAGCAAGAGTAAAGAGTATCTCTTAGCTATAAAATGAAATGCTGGAAAGTAATGCATAAAATAATTTTGTATCAATTTAGATGGTAGAAGTAACTGTGTAGATTGTCTTTTATTGCTGACTGTACCTACGTATTTTGTCCCTGTATCAAATCACCAAACTGAAAAATACTTTGAGAGTCAACGGATTTAGACAGCTCCTCACAGCCAACATAAAATAAATGAGTCATCTAAGACCATCGATAAAATAACTTTTATTATTCCCATATTCCAAAGTATCTTAATACAATTCGATTTTATTGAGCAGAATTAACAACCAGAAATATTACATATTAGTTTACTATTGCCGTAGAAGTTAATGCAACAAATAAAAGAGAATTGTCGTTTTTATTATTATAAGGATATATTGTTGAGTATAGCATACGGCTGAGTGGGTATAATCTCGTCCAAGTATTAGGAAAGTTATACGAATCTTAAGGGTGGAGAAACTTAGTTTTGTACTGATATTGCGTCCACAAAAACTTTTGGCGATGATAACTTTTCTGTTTTGATATTAGTGATTTTTATATAAACAATGCTGTAGGTATATGTTGAAGAATATTATCAACCACTTTTAAAAGTATCTTTATCTATATACTAAATCAAGCATCTGATTTAATTTGTGCAGTTTGCTTTGCTTATACTTACCTACTTACTGTTTTTTTTGTTTCAATATGTTTTTTTTTTTAATAAAAACGTTGCCCCACACTAGGAATGTCTCCTGTACTGTGGGTGCGTTTACAAACATTTAAAATCACATACACAAACAGCCAGACCCGGAACAACTACTTGTAGGTCATACAAATATTTGTTCCGTGCGGGAATCGAACCCGCGACACGCAGCGCAGCAGTCAATCGCTTAACCACTGCGCCAACCGTGCCGTCAATATAATATAATATGTGTTTCATTGTTCAAAATTTTACACGTCCGTAGCAAGTTTGAATTTTACTTTTCAAAACAGAATTTCTTCAAACGTGTTATAGGAGTGCAATGGTAGAAGTTGTTGTTGTTGTTATCCATGATTTGTGTTGGCTTGCTGTTCAAAAAAATCTGGTAGGAAAATCCAAGGCTTTGTAGAAAAAATTTGAAGGAGCAATAGTGGGTTTAAGTCCAGTGCACAATAATATAGTTGAAGTTGCAATGCCGTTCCACGCACTGCGCCCGTTTTGTCTGTCGCAACTGAACCAGAAACTCCAAGGGAAAACTTTTAATAGTTTTTCTTTATTCAATCAACATATTTTCGCTCTTGGACACTTCTCCCGTTTGCCAACAATTTGTTTCGGGGACTTTTTTCTTTCACTAGACGTTCACTAACTCACGGCGCTCCTGACAAATTTGATCTCGAGGGTGCTTTAAAAAGTTTTTTTCCTTTGCCCTGATCTGGTCTAGACGGAATTTTTTATACTTTGGCTATTTTTATTTCATTTACATTCAATAAGTTTCTGATTTTCTTTTATTGTACTATCTCTACGCAAATTAGGCTCTTTGATTGGCACCAAAAACTTTAGACCAGTTTTATGATAGCTTCCAGATTTTTCTTTCATCATAACAGGTTGTCCATAAATCATAAAAGTGTGTCATATTTATTCAATACTAATGGCGTAGCTAAATATTATCTAAGCGGAACGGTTACGGTAATTTTCATCACTAATTTAAAGCTCCAGTGGCTTTCGTCACATCGTTGTGGGATCCAATAATTGGTGTGTAGGTGTTAATACAGTTTACGGACAAACACGTCGAAGTTGTGGAATTCAGAACATATGGCGTTATAAAGACATAAATTACGAATTCTGCCGTTAGATGGTAAACTGAGTTAAATTGTTAAATTAGTTTGAACTACTTCTAAATGAGTCCAATAAAATGATAATCGAATACGAGGTAGGCACAGTAGAGGTTTTGTGGTTTGGTTTCGCGAATATTATAGACGTTCAGGGCATGAATAATGAGATAGACACTATCTCCTAAATATATCGATCTGTCGGTTGATTTTCTCGTACCTATTTTATGATTGGAAAAGAATTGAGACTCAGCTTGTAGATCAGACAGAGCGCGTCATGATGTAAAATGAGTAGCATTTATTATTCAAGGAATAATTATTTACTAAATATGCCTTTCATTTATGATAATCCCGGTAGGTAACATAAGCGCGCGAAACCCGTACTAACAGTAATGGAAGTTAACAATACATTAAATATGAATTCACTATAATAAGTAACAGTATTGAATTCCACAGATCAGCAGCTCTAAGACCGTGTCAATTCAGCGAAATATGAAGACAAATTACCTGATGAAATAGTGCAATTGGAATTGAAAGAAATAAAAATCAGCGTCGGATCGGTACTGTGGCCCGTGACTGAAATACCAAATGAGTAATTTCGAGATTCCCCGAATGCCCGTACAGCAAGAGAGCAAATGTCAGCTCCTAATAGCATTGCGAACATGATACGAACGCCGAAGTGCAATCGTAGTTGTTGGTTTGTTGTAAAAAGTCTGCTAATGCTTGTTAGGATTTATTTTTCAATCTTGAACTTGATCAGGCCGAGTTCGCTGGTGGTGAAGTCGGGAGAACTGTTGAAGAGATTTTGAACGAAGTATAAATAATATTGATCGTGGATTTTATGTCTGATATATAAAAGATGCAATCAAGGATCATTACCACAGTCATCTATCTTAGAAACAGTTGATTTTGGTAAAATAATACGTGTGTTGTTGATTAATTAATTATTTTCAAAATCTCATTATGTCAGGAAAAAATTAAGTCTACTGTCGTGTATCCTGTAATTAACTTTTTCAAAACGAAGACGAAAATTAATGAAAATTCCAACATAAGCCACTATTAGTTCGCTGTCAAACTTAAGAAATCCGTAACACACAAAATGAATAATATACAAATATGATAGATGCACTCCGGCCATCTGTTTAGTGACGCTAAGCAAATAGCGGAACAGATTGTCACGAAATAACAAATTTCACCAGAAAAAGTGATAGTTTGGAGGGAAAATGATTTATAATGTTATTTCGGATACTTTGGAATGTTTTTTTTAGCGTCGAGGTAGTCAAGTATTGGGTTTCGCTACCGGCTATGTTTGATTTCTAAATACACTAGCGGACTTGTTTCGGCTTCGGTTATCTCACCTTTCTTGGTTTTGTTTGATGGGTTTTTTACTAAGGGGTCTGAAGAGTGCGTGGGCTGATATAAGAAATTAGTCAGATTATACTTTACTATACTTTAATTTATTAGGTAGGTACGGAGAGATTTAGATGATAGTGCTGCTTTAGAATTGATGCAAATTTTGAGTAAAAATAAAACATGTTACTGTGTCCAATACTGTTGACATTCACAAATGCTGCAGTGAAACAATGGTTTAAGAGTTGATTGGTTTATATATAGAAAATATTGTACATTCAAGGTTATTGACAATCAATCCAAAATTGGAAAAAAAGTTCCTATTATTAGATAATGTAAATAATTATATGCCCCTACAATTGGTAACTTATCCACAATTTATCTGTGCCTGTTTTTGTATACCCAGCGATTATATTATTATTGTGACTTTACCAGTAACGTTCCTATCTCCCCTTCATACTGAATCACTATAATAGTACACAGATTCCTATACTTATACATAGATATCCGTCTAACATAGTCCAAACACGTGGCCTCGGATGTCACGCGACAAGTCGCCGGATTTGTTGAACAAGTATCACATTACTTTCAGCCACTGTATGCACTGCATCAAGTCTGATTAAACTTGTTCCAATCCGCTGTTTGCTGTATAAAGAATAAACTAATGGACTTTGACAGTTTGTTTAGTTTTAACAAATTCCCCGTATTTGGGAGTTCACGTAAATAAATTGTAAACTGAATGTTCTTCGGCTTTGTAATGGAGAAAGTTTTAATAAAGGAAATTTTGGGCGTGATTTTTTTACGTCTGCTAACTTGTTCTGACATTTTGACTTCTGCAGACAACGTTTTGTTGTAGCTTTAGTATTTTTTGTACTAAAGTTTCTTTTTCAAGATCCACTGTTACTTTCAATGGCAGAAACAGAATTTAAAACCATAAAATGCTTTTATTCGTATACCAAACATTCATAAAGATATCCATGATTTCATATTTATTGTATTGTATCTTTTATCAATCTTTATTTGGAAAAAGACGGACGCTAAATTGTTATTGGCATTGACAGTTTTCCTATAACACAGTAGCTAAAAAACAGATAAACAGCAAAACGAAGACATTTATTTATACATATACATAAATATCTTTCCTCTCTGTTAACATAAATTAACATTTTTATTTTCGAGGAATTTGCACAATATAAAATTTTCGGAATTTAAAGTCATTGTTACTATAAAGAATACTTTTTATGATAATTATACAATTTTTATGCTTTATGGTATTTCACGATTTGCTATCTAGCTACCGAATGATCAGAATGACATTTAGAAGCCGTAAAACTTAATAACTCTTGAGATATTTTACATTCAATTTATGGTTAGCTGAATTGATATTGATCGAAGTATAGCGAGACTGGTTTCTGTAGTGTGGGCATTTTAACTGATTGTAGACTGAACTTTTTATTAAATTCATCTTATTAACAGAGTTTTTATTAATGCACATTCGCATTAAAATAAACTCTGATAATAATACATCTAGCTAACTTCTAAAAAATTTGATAATATTTTTTTTTACATCAGCCGCGCAGTGATCGCTGGGCAATAGTCTTCACACAGTGGGTGCCTGAAGATGGATGACGCCAACGAAGCCGGCCCAGAACGAGATGGCGAGATGACCTGGACGCGTACCGGGAGGGCTGGTTCGAGGTGGCGCGAAAAAAGAATTCCTGGCAGGATTTGGGGCAGGCCTTAGATAGCAGTAGGACACTATACGCTAACAAATAAATATATATATCCGATTGGCTTTTGATAATTCAATTAACCAGCGCTTGACAATTATTGTCTTGATTTTAGTTCCAAAAACCGGGCGTTATCAAGCTGAACCGCTGAACCATTTAAAAGTTTTAGAGATACTCGTAGAAGGGTTTTGACTCAATATAATGATTTGTCCTTACAACCAACACCACAGAATTACTTACTTTCACTAGGCCGCGTAAACAAGACTGTGATTATACAAGATCCACATTAAAATTTTAAACGATCCAACTTTCTAGACTAACATATTTACACAGGTTAAAATTAAAGCTTAATAGTGTGAGCGCCAGAATATTTGGAATTTAGTCGAAAACGTCATAGTTTTAAAGTTTGGAAACTCCATGAATACCGATGTTATAATTTCATCGGTGCTGCTAACATCAGTTCGGGCTTTGAAAGCTTTACTGAAAATTCAGAGTTTTAAAGGTAAAAATGAAAAGCCTCTATTCGCCCCAAATTGTGTACGAGACTAAGCTAACCGTAAACTTTTGGCCTTTTAACGAGTAATGTATGGAAGCTTGAATTGATATAAAGCTGTGTTGTGGTAATTTTGTTACTTTCGTACCCAAATGTGCGTTCGAGACTGTATCATGTGTAGAATGGGCCTAAAATCAGATTTTTATTACGTTATATTTATCAAGTGACATTACAAAAAGCGTTTTAACGAGTAGTGTATGGAAGCTTGAATTGATATAAAGCTGTGTTGTGGTAATTTTGTTACTATACTGCAGTTTTTGGGCTACTACTGGGAATTTACTATAGGTACCTACCTAGTGGTTCACACATTTTATTGATTTTTATATTGTTGCATCGTAGTTTCTTTTCATAATAATTATATAGTTATTTGCATATGAGTACATAAGTAATATAAACTCGGGTAAATTAATTGTTTACCAAATTGACTACCACCTCAAATTGTCAGTGTATTCAAATCACAACATTGACAGTTGTACGAAATGGCTATAACACGGCAAATTTACGTAAAGTGTCAATTTGCTTATATAGATTAATTTCGGTGACTGTACGTTACTTACCGAAATTGACGAAATATAACGTAGAAGGTACTTATTTCATCTATCATCTAAATAAACATCTAAAGTTAAACACAGACATGTTTACTCAACCAAAATATACCTAACCTAAATACTCTTCAGCTTCAGTATTTGCATACCTAATCACTAAGTATCGAACGCATCGATCTGTCAGACTTAAGTCTTGTTTTTAACATCCTTGTTCTTACCATGATAAAGTTGAAGTTTGTAAATCAGCAGATCGCGGCAATATTTCGCATTAGTTCGAAGGCATGCGGCCATTTCAGTAAATTGCCTCTCTATATGCAGAAAGCGGGCAAGCCGATTTTCATTAACCGCTTAGAGTCGGCCGGCTGACAAAGGCCGAGTGGTCGCGCCGATATTGTCAGTTTCGTAAGTTTTCGAACACGATTCGACAAATGTTATAGAAGTTTATATAAAAATTCAGAAAAATAAAATTATGTTCTTTCAGCCGCTCTATTCTGTAACCTCTCACCGTGCAAAAATTTGGTTTGAGTGAAGAGAATTTGAAGTGAGCTGCCAATCCATAGCATCAAGTGGGATTGACACGTCACTTCACCTAAGTTTTGATGGTGAGATTTTTACAGAATGGACCGTCAGGGCCTCCAGCAAAAACGCCTATTCTTCAAAGAATAGTTCATTCTATGATAAAAGCAGTACCCAGTCAGCAAGGTGGCAGTAGGACTGACTACCCAGGTTGCTACAGGCGTTCTTTTTAGAATTGCAAATGCACCACAAAACAGGTAAACGCATCTAAGAAGCTCTTTATAAAAAAAAAAAAAATTAATTTGTAGTCACCAGTCCATGTAAAACACTGGTATCGAGCTACATCCGGTTAGACTGTAAGCTGACCCCAACATAGTTGGGAAAAGGGATCTTTTTCACTAAGTTAAGTATTGTATTGTTTTGCATAATTTTTACTCATCAATAACTGACGGATCTGTAACACCAAAGACATTAAATTATTTATTTATCAACACTGTTTATGTGTAGGTACATGAAACAACAAAATTATTAAATGAAGTTTAAAGAACGCTAGGCTGATGATAATGATTTTTATTTTGTGTCGTAAGAAGTCTTCAAAATAAAAAAATCGTCACATTGGACCACATTAAAACAAAATGACATAACTCACTTAAAACCGACAATACCTACCAAATCTCCGGACGGGCTGTATAATTTTAGGTGTAATTAAGAAAGCGGTTAGGTGACCGGTCCCTACTTGACCTGCGATTAAACTGGTAAACTCCGTTTAAACAAATTATCCATGCAAAACTCTCGTTAAGCCAAGTGTTGTGAAGTGTACGTTAACTGGAGTTTAACTGAGCAATTCGTAGACATGATGCATATTAATATCTCTATTAAATTATCTAAGCAGTCCAGAACATTGGTTTTATTTCTGTTTTCTGTTTGTTGTGCATTTATGTTTTTAGTCTGTGAATTACATTTGAATAGAAATTGAGTACCTACTGTACTCATTTTTTATAGTTCTTTGTTAGCTGTGTTATAGTTAACTTCTATAGACCTATAGGGACCATCTAGAAAATACTGTGTTACAAAAATACTACCAGACATTATTTTACATAGACATCTTTTTTTTTTGGATGGGAAATCATCAAATGACCCCTCCCGCTCTGGGTGGAGCGGAAGGGAGTGTCAGACTCTTTCTGACTAAAACCCAACCGTGTTCCTTCCTTAGCCCTTTATGTTCCGGGCCAGCGGTAACCCTTTCGGACAATCCCGCTGACCCGGCAGGCTTCGGCCCTGTCGGGCCCCTTCGTTAAGTCACAATGTTTAAGCTTAGGTGGTTAGGGTGGGTGTTTGGTACATAGTCATCTTTACGTGTTATTTTAAATTATTTACATGTTTAGGTACCAACTAAATTAGTATAAAATATGTACTGAGAAATATGGCTTCAGAATCAGCAGACCCTATGTCGTTATCACATTTTATCAGATTTTTGATATTTTTTATCAGTTTTAATAGGTCCCTTTATTTGTTAGTTGTTAGGAGCCGTCTCTACGAGCGAGAGAATCGTGGCGATAGTCTCGCCGTGCCATCAAATTTTCGCCGCGATTTTATCGCCGCGCCGCCGCCGTCCGTGTGGAGACACGTTTTAGAAGAATGTATAGAAATACGTGGCACGACGATAATATCACCGCGATTTTCTCGCTCGTGGAGACGGCCCCTTATGGTTATATTTTTATTCAATCTGCTTTTTTTTTGTTAAAATATTTCCAGGAATATAATATGTCCTAGGTAATTATTTTTGTGCGGTAATGATGTCTCGTATTACGGTAGGTACTTTGATATATAATAATAAAAACTTAGCAAAGTAACCAGCCCACATGTTAAATTTTTGAATAATACACAACTCAACCCTATTGTCATTTGGGACCCGTGCTGCCGCCATTAAAAAAAATAGCCCACTCGAAGGGTTCGGTAAACCCCTATAAAATCATAACTTGAACCGGTTTTATTACGTGAGCATGAATAACCATTGAGTGCTACGTCACACCTTTCGATACTAATTTCACTGTTAACACAATACGGAACCCTAAATCATGAATGAACATGAGTCCAGTATTAGCCGTATGGGAGTAAGGGGTGACAGTGTTCACAAAAAAATCACGCATTCTGCTTTGTAGTACAGAATGTGTGCAAATATTATTAAAATTTTACCCAAATAATTATGAGGCACGTGCCCAATTTTTTTTAAACTAATCCTTTTACGTATTTAAATGGAGAAAAAGTATGCAATTTATTCCATAAGCAAACGGTTATGACCGTCAATAATAACTCGCCCAATTCCTACGACCTGCAACTCGCCAGTGCGTCCGTCGACGAACATACGAGTTGCAGTTCGTAGTTTCGAACCCAGATAATGCGTTTTAATTTGTGTAAATTATTTCATCACCATTGCTCTCAAAACTGCGAAGGAAAACATCGTGAGGAAACTGTCAAATTCTAAAACCAAAAAATTCGAAGACATGTGCCATCTACCAACCCGCACTGGGACCGCGTGGTGAATTACGGCCTACTGTCTCACCGAGAGAAGGCCTGTGTTCCAGTAGTGGGAATATTAAAGGCTGATTATGTATTATTGACGGTTGGTTCAGACTCATTAGTGCAAGCGATTTTGTGTTTCTAAGCATAGAACGGTACATAGATCTTTCGGGCCAAAATCGAAACTAAAGCCACCATTTTGTTTTTCTAATACAATTTCTGTGACAATTTCACAAAACAAAATAATGTCAATGTCATTCAGGCGCCAAAAATGATGTAGGCACGAGGGTTCATTTGACTCCTACAGACATACACACATGTCATATACAAAGTACATATAATGTTAACCACATTATATATTATGTACTTTTATACATGGCAGAATATTTTAGATTTATTTGTCGTTGCCATAATTAATTATAAACAATTACGATGAAAATAAAACATAATTATAAGTTCACACAAACACTCAAAGCGAACAAGCTCATTATAAAATAACATTTGCCAACAAAATTTCCCATCAAAATGTGCTCATTTGTGCCTAATAAAAATTTGGCAGATGTCCTCAAACGCACTCGACCGTATGTCATATCATGTGCATGACAAAAAACATTAGGGTCTGAGAGACCACCGAGCAAGACTAAGCCAGTAGGATCCCCTAATAATCCTCGACATTGTATTGTGATCGTTGGATTTGTGGGCCATATATCACTAATACCGAACATGTGGCGATGAGACGGATATGTCACGCACAGATACGATACGACTGTCAACTATCTTCGTGAGCTTTGGATTTTAGGACTAGTCATTTTTATTGGCTTATATTATGGTCTTGGTCTGATCTCATCGACTACTTTAACATCGATTAGTCTAATTATAGTAATAATAAACCTGTTTATCTAGGAACGCGCTTAATCTCTGGAACTACAAGTCGGATTTGAAAATCTATTTTTTCACTTGACAGCCCAATTCTTGAGGATCGAGAACCGCGCCCATAAGATCCAAAAAAATCAGAAAGAACGCTAAGGAAAAACGAAGTAATAGTGCGGGCAGGCGATGCAATGTGACGGGGTGGGTCGGGGAACATTTTCCAAATATGTTATTTAAAAAAAACATAACCGAAAATCTCTTATTCTATAGAAAATTAAAAATGAGTCTAATTTGGCTGTAACACTATTTTTCGAAAATGTTCTTTTATAACGTTTTAGACCTTTGTATCCTGCTAATGCGTATGAAGTTTCATTAAAATCAGTTCATTCATTTCGAAAAACATTGGCTTGAAAGTTTGTGTGATATTCCGTACGTCGTAAATGCTCATAATCTGGGTCAAATAAACTTATTTTCTTTCTTTAAATGTAAAAATTCGAATACAGCTAAATCTGAAGATCAAAATAAATCCAGTGACTCATAAAGAAAATAGATATAAAAGATAAATATTAAATATCAAATTCCAATATGATGACAAGCGAATACTGGAATATCCAAAGACTAAAGTCATATTTACCAATCTCTTAAAGCTTTTAATAACTATTCCCAAGTTGATATCAATGCAAACACCAGCGGCGTAGGTAAACAAATAACATTGTGGCTTACACGCCGCGCAAAATTAGCTTCAGATATAATCTTCTATTCAGAATCAGCTCATCCTCAGAAGGTATTTTAGTTTTACGGCCTTTTATAGTTTACTAAGAAAATGATTTGATTTTTATGTTTTTTTTCTCAACTATATACACAATATTATAAAACATATCCTATATGGCACTCGGCAATAGTGAAACTTTTTATCAGTGATTAAAAAAACAATTAGATCAAAACTTCCAGAGATTCATGATCAGCTTATAATCTTTCCACTGCTGTTAAGAGGGAGTGGGCTTATCCACCACGCGGGCCCAGTGCGGGTTGGTATATTCATGTCTTCGAATTGTTGGTACTAGAACATAGCAACAACCGGTTTCCTCACGATGTTTTCCTTCACCGTTTTGAGAGCAGTGGTGATGAAATAATTTAATTACATGCTTCGTCGGGGTTTGAACCTACGACCTACAACTCGCAAGTCGCGGTCCTCTACTGGGCTACCACTGCTCGAGTGTGGTCACTATATCTGTTGAATTCTGATGATAAGCGATCTTATTGTGGTATGGTCACGTTTGCGTTGAAGTAGCCTAGTATGTGCAAATATTTTTCGGAGTGTGGGCCAAATTGCTTTTTTACGACCATTTCACAAAATATTAGCACAAATATTTACCAACAGCACCTCCCATCAATGTCATTGAAGCGC
Source organism: Oligia latruncula (assembly GCA_948474745.1). Classification (NCBI taxonomy): domain Eukaryota; kingdom Metazoa; phylum Arthropoda; class Insecta; order Lepidoptera; family Noctuidae; genus Oligia; species Oligia latruncula. The sequence goes on from OX419694.1 coordinate 7,435,286, forward strand.
TAAATTAACGATCTTTGTAGCACTGTGCGATACGGATTTTTAATAATTACATCATCATTTCAGCCAAAAGACGTCCACTGCTGGACATAGGCCTCCCCCAAGCACTTCCACTTCGACCGGTTCTGTGCTTCTCGCATCCAACGGGTTCCTGCGGCCTTCACAAGGTCGTCGGTCCACCTTGTGGGAGGCCTTCCAACGCTACGTCTTCCGGTACGTGGTCGCCACTCCAGAACCTTTCGGCCCCATCGGCCATCTGTTCTGCGAGCAATGTGCCCTGCCCACTGCCACTTAAGTTTGGCAATTCTGCGGGCTATGTCGGTTACCTTGGTTCTCCTACCAACTAATAATTACATACCTAATTATTTATTGGTCACGAACTATTTTGATTCAATTCTTCACAGACGAAAACCTTTTTGTTATTCCGTTTCCGTCCATTGATTCTGTCGATTCTGTCATTCCACAATGACGTTACACAGCATCATATTGTAGTCTTTGGACGTTACACAAGTTTACACAATGTCAATGATCCAAATTTTAGTAGTTGCTTACATTATAAAATGTATAAACTTTGCCCTTTGCTATATGTTGGTACATTCAAAAAGCTATTTCTATTATTTCGCTTACGGTAGTAATTTGTTGAAAAGAAGAATCCTTTTAAATAACCCTTCCGCGGTATTCTTAGGAGTTGGGCGGCTTGATGTAAGTGGTAGGTACCTGTTTAAGGAGTTAAATGTTTTGCTTCAACACTTTCTGACTCTCTGTATTCTAAAATAAAACAAGATTTGAACTGTAGCATGAGTGTTTATACTGTTTGATTTGGAGAACAGGGAGTATGTAAGATTTTTGCAGTTCTGCCTTCCCACATGATTTTATTTCTGTATGTAGGTTTGTACAAAAACTTTTACACGTCAATCATATTTTAAAAAAAACTAGATGAGGTCGGCATGGGTAAAAGGCGTGAGTCTTCACATGAATGTGTATTTGTACCGTGCACCAGTTTTTGAAATCTTACGTTTGCTTGATACCTATGTATCTACTAAAGACAAATCTAGCTGCAACATGTAGGTATACCTACAGTAAACGAAGCAAAGGGAGTACGTAAGGAACGTAGCAGGTGGCGTTCTGTAGTTTCTTTTTATCCCCATGGGAAAAAGGCTAGAGTTTGGTCAACAAAAGAGATAAGTATGCAGGATCGTCTGATATAGTTGAAGTTTAGTAAGAAATCGATGGATGTTCTAGAATAAAATTTAATTTTATTAATAGAAAACAAACAGCTCATTTATCAAATTAAATTTTAGTCGACAACACCATGAGTTTCTTACTAAACTTCAACTATATCCGACGGTCCTGCATACTTATCTCTTTTGTTGACTGTTTCTAACTTTTATTTACCTACTTAATTCACCCTTAGACCAATTTTGAACTTTCATGTTACAGAGTTACAAGCTAGACTTTGTACAATATAACAATTTATGGAGAGGTGCAGTGGCTACTATAGTCAGAAGCGAAGAAGAACATGTATGGGGAGCTGTGTGGAAAATGAAGAATGATAGTCTCATTTCCCTTGACAGGTATGTACAAAACTTAGATAATAATACTGTTTAATTATCATCATCATCATTCCAGCTGAAAGACGTCCGTCCACTGCTGGACATTATCATAGGCCTCACTTAAGTCCGTAATGAGTATGCCCGTGATCAATTTGGCGTAAAAAGTGTCCTAGCAGTGAATAAGGTCAAGAAGTTGTTAATATCTGTGATCTCTATAAAAATTCGCTATGTCTTTCACCAATTTGAACAGCATTTAAAAGTATCCAATTCGGTCAGATTAGCAAAATCCTAGACGATTTTGCATTGTTTATTAAGAGTTATAATTAATAAACTTATTATATTATTAACGCTAAACAGATTATTCGAAGCTTAACAACTAACAAACTGAAGATACATTTTCTTTTTCAGTCAAGAGGGAGTCGACGAAAAGCATTATTTTCCTAAAGAAGTTGATATAAGCGGTGTTAACGGAAAGAAAACCAAATGCCAAACATATCAACACTGTGTTGTTCCGCCTTTCCTCGAATCTTTGTCATCTCTCCCTGAAGACAGAAGACCATCAATTACATACAAGCAATGTATTGTGAGTGGTGCCGTGGAATGTCATATGCCAGAAGATTATGTTAGTATGCTCAAAACTATACCAAATAATGGTAGGCTTGCCTCTGATAAGCTTAGGAGACGATTGAAATTGTAGTTCACTGAGTACACTTTGCGGGATATTCAACCTCCCTAGGGGGTCTACTCTTTAATTCCATTAACGAATATACGGGCCCGTCCGAAAGAAGTCGATCTGTTAAAACAAAAATATCTATGTCAAACACAATTTCGGATCAGGAATGAGCAGATCCGCAGGAGAACCAAGGTAACCGACATAGCCCGAAGAATAGCCAAACTTAAGTGGCAGTGGGCAGGGCACATTGCTCGCAGAACAGATGGCCGATTGGGCCGAAAGGTTCTGGAGTGGCGATCGCGTACCGGAAGACGTAGCGTTGGAAGGCCTCCCACAAGGTGGTCCGACGACCTTGTGAAGGCCGCAGGAATCCGTTGGATGCGAGAAGCATAGAACCGGTCGAAGTGGAGGTGCTTGGTGGAGGCCTATGTCCAGCAGTAGATGTCTTTCGGCTGAAATGATAAATACAATTTAGACAAGCAAAAACACACCGGGAGTAGGGACACCTGTCAAATCGTGTCAAGAAAAGAAAGAAAGAAAACACATTTATGTGCGGCAAACATGACGCGTAAAAAGGACATAAAAACAATAACAAGTTGGGGTAAAACATGCGTCACATCTACGCAAATCGGCCATCGCTCAGCATAATGCTAAGACCCTATACGAGAGCCCCAACGCTGGTTTTCAGCGACAGCTGGAGTTGATGTTGGTGTAGACATCGCACTAATCTGATGTCCGTGCGAGAGGTACGGATTATGAAACGTCCGTAAATTCGGGAAAAACTACGGACTTCGTGCTTAGGCACTAGTCCCCCTCGACGTGATAACGATAATTTTTTTATTGTGTCTCATTCAGTGTCTTTCAATGGGTTCATGACGCTAGATTGTTTTAACTGCAAGTTTCAGGATTTCATAAAAAAAGAACAGTAATAAAATAAATACATAAAGGTACAATCATTAATTAAGTGAGTAGCATTAATGAATACAAAAGAGTAATAGTTTGTAAAAGTAATGTTATGTGACAAGAGGTTATATATGGCTCTGATGGCTCTTTTCTGCAGAATAAAAATATTATCGATGTCTGCAGCCCGTCCCCAAAGTAAAATACCGTAAGACATGACACTATGAAAGTAACTAAAATAGACTAGTCTCGCGGTATCTACATCAGTGTATAGTTAAGTTGGATTCGACCTATTCTTATTTTTCTGTTAAAAACAAAATAATAAATTATTGTTGTTATTTTGAATTTTTCATTTACTTTACAGTAATACATGAGCAATACGGTTACTGTTACTGTTAGCCTGCATCATCCCACTGCTGGACAAAGGCCTCTCCCCATGACTTCCAGCTCTTTCGATCCAGGGTTGAAGTGGACCACTGATCCTTTGTTTTCTCCAGCTCGTCCCGCCATCTTCTATGGGGTCTGCCACGCCTTCTAGCTGTGTCAGAGCTCCACGTAGTGGTTATTTTGGCCCACTGCTCATTAGGCATACCGCAGACGTGGCCGATCCAGTCCCACTTCAGCTTAGTGGCTTTTTTAATCAAAGCGGTTTACTTTTATTTTTCACGTAACGTCGAATTTAGTGTCACTAATCTACTTTAAAACTTAGCTTAAACCCCAGTCCACTGAGTGTTTACTTTGTTTCCACGTCGAAATTGAATTAAAACTTTTCGAAACTCCGCAAACGGCCGAACACTCGCTGCATCTACCCCCGTATCGTGTGCAATTACTAAAAAAAGTACCAAATTACTTTCACAGAGTTGTTTGCACAAACCCTTTGGGTTAAAAAATTTATGCACCCTCGCGAAACAGCATCTATAATAAGTGTAGGTTATATGCCCCATTTGAAAGCTTCCTGTTGATTCCAAACATAAAAGATATAATCTACCACACTGGTGTAAAATAACCGTATTTTTCTTTTGTGTTATGATTTTGCGCACCCTTCTGTATCGGCGGGTGCGCTTTCGATATTGTTCACCCTGTATAAGTTTATTGTGTGGCTTTACAAATTATAAGAGCGGCTCTTAGGTCACGTTGTAATATTTTCATAGTGGTTTGATTAATTGGGTCGTAAAAAGGGACCCATCAGGTCAGAGGCGTCTTGGCCCCTATTATGACCTCTTCTTCTTTTGTTTCTTATGCAAAAAATCCATCATTATTATTACCATTTTAGCCATAAGCTTGGTACTCATTCAGCGTTCCCTCATGTTTCATAGGTATCCCCCTATAGGTAACTTAAAATCGTTTCCAAAAACAGAATCGCTTATTGAACTGTTATTTCCACATTCTACCTCCATTTTGTTCTCCTATTACCACCTAAATGCATTTGCGGTACTATCGCTTTGCATGAGCGCAACACGTGCACTACAGCACGTTATCCGATTATTACGTGTGAAACACTCGGGCGGAATTACGGGCGTCTTAAAACCGCTCGCGGAATGCTCATAGTCTATCGACACATGCGCGTGCTCGGCCAGTGTGGAAAGGGACTTTTTGTAAAACTGATCTTAACCATGCAGCTTTTAAAATGATAGAGGTGCTAAAAACATAAATACTTATAGTAAAATGACCAACAGTCGAAAAGGCATAGTTCGTGGGGGAGTGCCGGATACCAAAAGGGGTAAAACATTTCGAATAAATGAATAATTGATATCTTTATTTGCTGGAATATAGGATAGGTAGATGTTATATAGTTTGTTGGTTACACTATATTCAACCTTACGATTGTGCAAATGTTAAGTCACAAATGCATATACCATCTCCGTACTGTCACGGGGAAAAATAAAATAATAAGGAACAATGACATTTAACATTTACAATACAGCTTCATGTAATTTTAATCTTGATTAACAATAGCATAATAAGCCAAAAAAATCGCAAACTCCAACGACCAGCTGCCAGATCATTTATACAATCACAGGAAAGCCTTAAAAGTGGTTTTCACAGGTCAGAAGGGATTGGCTTGATGGTGAACGAACTTGTACCCAGTTGAGGGACAATAAGGGCTGAAGATTACGATGAACACGTTATCGTGTGCATCAGTATTCAAATTTTTGCCTTTTTATAACATTCGGAGAATTTTATACTCTTTGTACAAAACCTTCAGGTTTTAGGCAATAGAGATGATTCTTATAACTTAAAAACGATATTATAACTTAAAAACAATAGGTACCTACTTATTTTTTTTAAACAGGCGCCTCTTCCTTACTCTCGATTTTCGAAACGGAACGCGGGAGTGCGGTAAGTAATTATTGCATCATTGTTCCGAAGATCACAGTACTGAGCGACACTTCCTGTTTCGTGCTTCTAGAGTTGTGCTACTTTACTCTGGGTTTAATAGTAATGCTGATAGTGACGTCACTTCATTACGTCATCGCTCTCTGGGCAGCCCCGCTGACCAATACCAACCTTAGCTTAATCCAGAAACGTTTTTCTTGGAAACCGTAGGTAGGTATTGCAAAACAAATTAGGTAAAACTTATTTACTGGATTGTATAAAACATTTTGCTGACAGTGTTGCTTACAATAGATGTTTTTTAAACTGACAAAGCCATATTTATACTATTACGAGGGATAGCACTTTAATATTAATTATGATTTTAAAGTTTTTATCAAAGTAAGTGAACAAACGTGTTCTGACACCAAAGTGTAATCTAACAAAAGCGTTTTTTATATTACTTTGGACACAGCAATTTCCCAAAAAACGTCCGTAATTTTTTCAAAAACATTGCGCTGTTCTTGTTACCTTTCACGTAGTAAAGTTATTCGGCGAAAAAGAACAAAGCATTAGTCCCTACTTAATTAATTATTAAAACAATTTATATATATTTTCGCCGTCGAGGTAGACCAAGGCGAAGGTGGCTTGACGATCTAATATCATTCGCAGGGCCAACATGGCCAGAGATCGCACATGAGAGGGAGGTTTGGAAGGAAAAAGGGGAGGCCTTTGCCCAGCAGTGGGACACAAAATAGGCTAACAAAAAAAAAAAAAAAAACATCTTTAGACACAAAAACGTATTTTTAGTCGAGAAGGTTTTATAATTATCACTGTTTTGCACAGATTATAGGAGAATGAACACTGAAGAAGTATAGTGGCCCACAAAAGTTAGTTGACATTTTTCCAGTTCAGCGGTGACACACCACAATGATTTAAAATGCTAGCGATCCAAATGTTTGAACTGCTATAACGTTTTGACTGACTAAGGGCTGATTTTTCCACCGCCAGATAATTTTATCCGAGGAATTATTTTAAATTTTTGACTTTTTCCATACAAAATCTGTCAGGCGTCAATTTTATTCCACGAATAAAAATTATCTGTCGATTGAAAAATCATCCCTAATTCAACTACCTATGATTTATCATAAAACAATTATCAAGTAATCCCTTAGTAGCCTCACCGTCCGATCAGGACCAGGCCCGTGCCGGACGGCGCGTACGTGTTCCACGCGCGCCTCAAAGAGATGTCAGCATCGAGGAGGGGCCCCATAGGGCCGAAGCCTGCCGGGTCAGCGGGATTGTCCGAAAGGGTTACCGCTGGCCCGGAACATAAAGGGCTAAGGAAGGAACACGGGTGGGTTTTAGTCAGTAAGAGTCTGACACTCCCTTCCACTCCACCCAGAGCGGGAGGGGTCATTTGATGATTTCCCATCCGCAAAAAAAAAAAAAAAAAAGTATCAAGATAGGGGCCCCTTAGGGCCGAAGCCTGCCGGGTCAGCGGGATTGTCCGAAAGGGTTACCGCTGGCCCGGAACATAAAGGGCTAAGGAAGGAACACGGGTGGGTTTTAGTTAGTAAGAGTCTGACACTCCCTTCCGCTCCGTCCAGAGCGGGAGGATGATTGATTTCCCACCCAAAAAAAAAAATCTCTTAGGAATTTCCCGATTTTTTTTATTTTAAATCATAATGTGGCAGCTGAAGTGGTAAATGTAAACTAACTTTTGGAGGGTACTGTATGATTGTGTACGTTTCAGCAACTTATGATAAACAGGGTGGCAGGGACATCGACGACGTACAAGCTGTTACCATAGACTTAGCACATGATTCTGAACTAGGCCTCTTCCACAGAAGTGACTCACCAAAATGGAACCCTGTGGGACGGTGTATGTAATTATTACACAATGTTCCGGGATCACTGTGATGTGCAGTGTAACTTTTGTGGTGTGTTTAATCGGCATAAAACGAAATATCTTATAGATCATCAATTCATCACTGTCACACCCATTAGTGATATAGGGGGGTTAATAAGGGGTTATCGAATACCGTTCTATGACGGACGCCAACCGAGATGATCAGCTAATAGATATTTTCTTTTACAAGGAGTCCTATGGTCGTAACCTAATATAATTAACTAATAAATAAATCAACAATCAAAGTCACTTCAAAGGCGCATGTCACATAATTTATTTGTCTAACATTGGCATATTGTCTCTTAAATTTTCCAACAGGCCTCTTCCACAGAAGTGAATCACCAAAACGGAACACTGTGGAGCGGTGTAAGTAATTATTACACAATGTTCCGGGATCGCTGCTGCCGCTTCCTGTTCCGCGCACCGGGAACATTTGCTCAATGTGCTCTGACTAGATTTGGTGGTTAATTATGTTCTGATATTATCATGAGCGGGTTTTGATTGAGTAGGTTTTGTGGACAATTTTATAGGCGTGGGATTATCAAAGATTATCCTTAAGCTTTTTAAAAGGTTAGGTACAGTCAACAGCAAAAGTAGATGATCAAAATCAGAAATTCTATACTAATTAACGGAGTTCGCGTCAGAACTGTGTGGCAGAGCTGTTGCTGTTGTTGTTGTTGAGCTGTGTGCAGAGACTGTGTGGCTGTGTGGCAGAGTTCTGACGCGAATTCCGTTCATTAGTAGGTATTGAATTTCTGATTTTGATCATCTACTTTTGCTGTTGACTGTACTAAGGGATTGTAGGTTTAAAGAAATCTCAAACTCAAAGCATTTATTTCAATTAAGTAAACCATTTCAGGCACTTTTGGATTGTCAAGGAGTCTGCCAGTTATAGTCAGAAAGTTTTAGCTAATTACTAAGTCCAGTCTTAATATTATCAGTGCTCGATACAGGTGCCTTATGTTCTTAAGTACAATGTTTAAGTTGAGGTTCAATGTGGTGATTATGATACTAGAAGATACGATGGGAGAAATGTTATATAAATAGCTTTTTGCCAATACAGAAATACCAAAATCTATAAAAAACATCTTATAAGTAGTAACCAAACGAAACACGATTTTTAGCCGATACCGAAACCGTAACCTAACCTTCGGCTCCTCCTCTAGTTTTGAAACCGAAACTTAGTTGGTTAATTAGATAATATTATTTTCTGAGACCCGTTTTTGTAGATTTGTTACCTACAAATAATTTGCTATTAAAAACTGATGGGTCACGTACGCCATACTCTAGTCTCGGTCGGTCCGAAGATTCGGCCACCCTTTGGCCGAAACCGAAACGCCGAAACCTGATTTTTTGGCCGAAACTGGCCGAAACCGAACCTTCGGTCGGTCACTACTTATGAGTTGTTGAAATAAACTAGAGCCCACAAAATCATTCTCGGAACTAAACAGGATAGGACAACCAGACAAACTGTCTTACGGATAACGGAAGTAACACTTGAAATGTGTAGAAAATGTGCAAATTTTGACACTAGCCTCTATCTTTTAAATAAATCCATAAATCTATGTTGTAAGTATGTAAGTGCCGTATCAGTGTTAAGAGGACCCTTGAGAACTTTTTTCGACGACATCTGGACTGCATACTTCAGCCCTTGTGCTCACGTGCTCAAAATTAGCATACAAAAAATTTTAGAGGGTACCTTTGGGGCTGCATTATGTGTGAATTACTTTAGCTAATTTATTATTATTTAGCTCCAAATGTGAAATAGATTTTATTATAATGGAAGAAAAGATCAAAAATGCCGAATAGGTAGATAGATACACTATTAAGATTAACGCATTGAGGGACACTAAACAGAACACCCACGGGCGTAATAACAATGACACTTCTATTGTGTCTCGTCTAGTGTATTTTACCCGATTAAAGAACGCTAATAAGTGGGAGGTCCTTAGAGATACAGCCCGTCGAACAAAGCGTCAAAAATATTATGTAGTATCGCTAAGATATATAGGTATTAAGTACTGATCGTTCCTTTAGGGCCCCCCGACAAGTGCGACGCGATAGCGTAGCGCGACTCTAGTAGAACACTTTCCATGAAATGTTCATAGAATTTTTTCTACTAGATTAGCGTCGCGCTGTCGTGTCGCTCTTGTCTGCAGGAGATTTTAATATTGCTATGCTATATAAGGGTCATATTCAAAATAATTGTAAGTTACGGATAGGAAACAGATATGAATATTATTTGATTGTAACAGAAAAATAACAGAAAGGAATTATTAGGGCAAGTTTAAATAGCACACGTTTATAACAGGCTACGAGTGCGAAGTCGGTGTGGGTCGCTAGGTGGGTACATAATGAAATAACATTTTGGTGATCGTATTTTAGTTGGTATAATTGCCATAAATTCATCATCATCATTGCCATAATGCCTTATCTCCGAAACTACCGAGCCTAAAATTTTGATATTAATATTAAGGCAAAAGGATTCTAATGATTAGAATTATGTATAGCCATATTTGTTACGGTCGTGAATCATATTTTAATCAACATACAACTTTACACTGACCTGTAAATTGCAAAAAACCTGAGTCAATTTGAATTTCGCGGGCTACCTTGGCGCATCCCCCTTAACTGGTACTGAGACGGCCGACGAGAGGCTGGGTACGCCTCGGCGAGGCTGCGCGGTTAGTATAAAAGGCTCAAGCAGTGAGGACTGAGGATACGCAGTAAAACATGCACACACAGACAATACATGGCACAGCAATGCAATACATGGCACAATATACGCAAACTTTACATACTTCAAATAAATTTAAGTAAGTAAAAAAAAATGTTTTGGCTAACCTGCGGTGCACTAAGTACCTATTAATATTTTATTTTCATTAATTCATACATGAGACAATGTGAATAACGCCTAATCATTCATATCTGTTACGTAACGGAAAAAAGTGACAGATAAAATAACGTATATGAATTAATTGCACGTGTCTATCCTACAAATCTATTTATTTCCACACCAATTCACATGATTATACGAATATTTTATAGTTATAACAAATATCACAATACAGCCCTTTCCTAGTATGAGTAATAAAACAGTAAGTACTTACCGCTACTGTAAACGACTCACATTGAATATTTACTTTTAAAAGTCTAATTTTCTTCGACCACGAAACGAGCTGAAAAACTATATTGAACAAAATGGCAAAGCGTTTATTCTTACGCGTCGTGTAGTAACAGCTAGTGAACAAATTTTGCCAGTATTTCAAATTTCTTTATTCATGGAAATAATGTTAAAATAGCAAACAGAGAAGAATAACAGATATGTGCAAAATCAGGACACTCATTAATAAATTAAATTTGGAGTACACTAAATAGTATTTTATATTTTGTTTAGTAAAGTGTTGAAAGTTTAAACAATATTCTCTGAATATATATTTTTTTTTAACTTTTGTTGAATGGTTAATAATTAAATTATTTTTTTTAGTTTACCGTTAAAGACGTGGACATAGAATACTTGTATGAAACGGATCCTACGCAATGTCTGGTTTAATTTTTTTAAATGAATTGTTTAGGTTTACCAAATGTTTCGTTGTTTTTTATTAAGCTCAAATAAATATTTTATCTGTTTGTTTATGAAATTCTAGTCAGTTGCATCTCGTTATGAAAATAATTGGGTTGGACATTAAGACAGTAGTAAATATACAATTATTTTGAATATGACCCATAACAAAGCTAGAGCACCCAGGCTTGTAGCAAGTAAGTGAAGCAAGTGTTGATCATTATTTCAAAAGCCTACACTGAAAAAAATAATTTCTCACTACAGCACATTAAAGCGATTTCATTAAGACTTTCTGTCTTTCTTTTTTGTACAATAAGAAGAAAAGAGTATCTTGAAAAAGAGTAGCTTAGTACTTAAAACGTTAAAGTTTACTGTCATGACGGTAACATTTTGCTTCAAGTTTTAACTGTTTTCGGATCAGTAAAAAATACTGTTTTGAACGTTAGGCTCTTAGGAAACTGTTAAAAGCAGTTCAGATTAATGTTTTTTCATTTTTATTTACTGCTTATTACTTTCAGTGTATATCACACCTCTGTATTTGAACAAGACCAATCTAAAATGTAGTTACAACAGCAAGCCATCACATGAACCGACTCATTCCGCACTTAAGGGGCTTACATGACCTAAAGCGCGGTCACTGTCGGACTGCATAGAAAAGAAAGAGAAGCGCGATGACACAACGCTGGTAATTTATTGCAAAATATGAAGCAATTATTTAATTACAAAAAATCGATTGTTTGGACGAAAAAATTAAAACACTAATGTTTTATTATGTTGCTTGTAGAATAATCTGACGAAAAATCAGAATGATTGTATGTATATTAGTATGGTTTTTATTGTAAATAGAAAGTTTTCAGAGGTATATTCATGATTTTTTTCTATCATATAAAATTAGTTGTATTATGTTTTCAACACACTACTCGTATCTACCTAGCATATATCCTGAAGAATATCATATATTTTTCTGATTTTGTTTACTGTAGTCGATCTTAAACTTTTATTGTTTCTAAACTTGCGTTTTTTGTGTCCAGGTCCTGTAAGCCCCTTAACAAACCTACAAACGTGAACAGCTGCCAAAATAACCGAATAACCACACTTCGTAAGTGTTAATCACTACTCTCTATTCCGTACTCGCTTTAAAATGTATTCGACAAAACAAGATTTCTCGGTAGAATGGACATAACGAAATTATGCAGCGCAACCAGCGAACTCAGTGGAACAAAGCATAGGGGCCTGTAACCCTTATTACAAAGTTACATTAACTGTATGCAACCAACAATGTTGTACGCTGTCCAAACTTGTCTATTATTCCGCCTGAAGCACGTTCAAACGCGAATAGTGAGGTATAGTGAGTTGTTATTTATTTTGTAGTGCGAAGCGAAGTGAGAAGTTTTAGTTCTTGTTTTGGAAAGTAATAGTACCTACTGATTTTTGCTTTTTGTACATTTAAAAAGACCATGAAAAACAACATAATATCACGCTTAATTACGCGTAATCTCCAAGGTTAGGCAGAGGTGACCTATAGTACAGACGCCAGCACATCAAGCTACTACAATCTGTCAAATTTCTTTATTAGATTTTCAACTTTATCGCAAAAGAATAAGGTTCAAAGTTGATTGGGAAAATTAGACAGTTTCGGGTAGCTTGATGTGCTGGCGTCTGCACAACGACATTTCGCCAGTTAGGTATGTTTTAATAGGGGGCGAGCCTATTGCCATCAACTAGGCTGTATTCCTGGCTCCAGGCTAATACTGAGAATTTCCTGATAGAAAAACCCAATAACACTTAACTGCGAACTTCCAGGTTCGATTTCGACCTGGGAATCGAACTCAAGAACTATAAAAATGTTGATCTCAAAGGATGTTTTCGAGAAGATTGGACTGTTTACACTGCAATTTATAGTTGACCAGAGGTAAACTAAATTGTTTTTAATAGACGGCCCGGAGGTGACCTTTTTACCTTTCCAAAAACAGTAAAACTTGAAACTCGTACCTAAGGCAAATCCACTGTCTGCCACATTTGTCTTGCTAGAGACAAGTTTGATCATTTTTCAGTAAGTAATTTATGTTTAGGCTCACCAAAGAACTAACTACAATAAGAAGATTCTTTAGCAGAAGAATCCAGTAATATACCTGCACCCTAATTGCGTATCAATATCAATCTGAATAATTTTGAAGGATATTGCTAATCCATTGCTTTATATGTTCGAAAAATTTGTCTGCTCAACAACGTAAATAGCGCAATGAATGTTTTTGAACTGTCAAAATGAAAGCCATTGCTACCGATAGTATATTACGCAATTAGGTACCATAATTATGGTTTACTAGCTTCTGCCCGCGACTTCGTTCGCGTGAAATGTCACCCTTAAATGTCACTCTTAGACCCCTAAGAGTGACATTTAAGGAATTTCAAAAAACCCTTTCTTGTTGGATACCAACTCTTCACAAGGAACACACCCTCCAAATTTCATGTCTCTAGGACCAGCGGTTTAGGCTGTGCGTTGATATATCAGTCAGTCAGGACTTTGAATTTTATATATACAAGGTGTAACGTTAAATGCGCAAAACCTCTTAAGGGGTAATTATCTACAACTACTCATCATACTCATCATTATAAACAACTTTTACTATGGGAGCTGAAATTTCGAAAAAATAATCAGTTGTTCCCTACATTTATGCTCGCATAACTCATCAAAATGTAGGCAGCAGATTTTTTTTGCGATTTAATGTTTGGTCCCATAAAAAAAGTTGTTCATAATGATGAGTACAATGACCTCTTAAGAAGTTTTGCGCATTTAACGTTGCACGTTGTATAGATTATAAAGTTGTTTCGCATTTCACCTATAATAATATTAATAAGAAACAGTCACTCTATTTTATATGCGAACTCTTAAAATACCTAAGATAAAAGTCAAGAACAAGACCAAGTATGTAGGTAAGCTACAGACTAGCAATATATCTTGGATGCCAATGCCCACTGTGGTCTTTAAACTACAGTTTTTACTGTTGCACGTGTTCCGATTGGTGCAATGCAATCACTGAAAACGATTTTAAAGAAGAGGTTGGTGTAATTTTCTGTATCTTCGTGATTCCCAGTATATCTATACAATATAAATAAATAATATTGAAGTGTCTGTTTATATTGACAAAGTAACAGTTTTTTAATAAATGCATTATGATAGTATATGCGGTACGTATGACAATAAAACATTTTTTTTAATTTTTGTCTGTCTATTTTTTCCGGCTAATCTCTGAAACGGCTGGACCAATTTTGATTTTCACTGGCAGATAGCTGATATTATAAGGAAGTAACTTAGGTTACTTTTACTTTAGAAAAAGAAGGTTTCGCGTAAAAAAATGAAACCCATGAAATCCAATATACAGGGTTATTGGTAAAACATTAACAACCTCTTAGGTCATTGTACTCATCATTATGAACTACTTTGACTATGAAACCAAACCTAAAATCACGAAAAAAAACAGCTGTTTTTGACCATGGTGATGTTTGTTGACATAGAGAGATGTTTTCCCTTTGACACTACACCCGTAACTCGTATCAATAAGCCAAGCCGTCACACTTACACGTGAAAATTACTGATTCGATTTTGATGAAACTTGCACTGTTCCCTAAGTTAATGTAAATGTAAGCCAATAAAAAAAATGGTCACGATCCGATTAAATATAAAATTTTGTATATTTGTTTGGAAGCCCTAATAGATTGTCATATGTGAATATAATGCAATTCCAATAATATTACATACATACGTGTCGAATTGATAACCTCCTTTTTTTGAAGTCGGTAATAATAAAGTAAGCATATAAACATAATTTCGTAGAACGAAGAAAGTTGTTATTCGAATAAGTTTTCACCGTTTCATCAAGTAATCTCAGAACCTTCACAAACAGACCTTAATTGTAAACAAATTCAAATCAAAACAATCTTACTATTGTAATTCATCTCGAGAAGATACGACATAGTAGGTACCTATTTACTCACAACAGGAGCCCTCCGCTGAATAATACAGTCGCAATATTGAATAAAGGATCACGTACGACGAGCGAATCCATTGTTATTTTCAAAAGAATTATGTCAAAGTGAGTCTTCGCTCCGGGGCTAATAATATTGAACTATCAAAGAACGGAATTCCCAGACACTGTTTCACCTTTCGTAATACCCCCGAATTTGTATCAACTGGGCCTTTATTCGTGTCGTCGCCGATATAAGCGCATACCACACGTTAATACAGGCCCGAGGCATATCGCGTAAGTACCCATGTGTCTGCAAATAATGTTGAAGTAGGTATTCCATTATATTGGATCCTTGCCTTAGGCGGGGGAGCGTCCGGTTCTAATAAACAAGACAATATTCCAGCTATGCAATAGAGATGGATGCTTGTGTTTATTCAGCCTCTGAGAGTTATACGTATTATTATTTGTCTTTAAGTGTTAGCGAAGCGAGTCTGTTGTTGTTTTAGATACTCTTTACCAATAATTCTATTGTTGTGTTGTTATTTTTGGATGAATGAAAGTGTACCCTTTTGAACTGTGTGCTTATTTATTTTGAAAAGGTTACTTTACGTCGCTTTATCATGACGTGGCTATGCCACTTTTATAGCGTAAATTCAACTTGAAAAGTTGATTCCTATACTGGGAATTAAAGGAAAACATAGTGTGGTAGCTGTGTATTTTGTCGCGCAAATAATCTTTGACAGAAGCGGGTTAGTGTAACGATCGTATTTATCAACTGGATGACTGGCTTGTTATTTGCCAATGGAAGTACTTTTGCATTTGGACCAAAAGAAAATAAAGATGTAAATATCTGTAGGTACGTACTAATACTAACTGCTGCAGTCAGTTGAATGTAATGTCTAACTGATGGAAAATAACGATAAATTTTTAGGTACAGTTTTAGCATAATCGGCCTATAATGTTCCCACTGCTGGGACACAGACCTCTCGATGAGGGGAAGTGAGCCGTAAACCACTACGCGAGCCCAGTGCGGGTTGGTAGATGTCACAAGTTTTCGATTTTTTGTTCTAGGACATGCCGATTTCCTCACGATGTTCTCCTTTACCGTTTTGAGAGCAGTGGTGAACTGGTGATGAAATTATATTTACACAAAGTAAAGCGACCGTCAGGGTTCGAACCTACGACCTACAACGCGTAAGTCACGGCTATTACCTACTACTGGGCCTGGGCCACCACAGCCTTATCAATATTTATTTTTGAAATACTTCTAACATACATTATGTTTTTAAAGAATTACAATAATTAAAATCATTAATACAACTCCCTAAGTTTAAATTACCCCATTGACTGACTATTTCTTCAAATCATTACTTTAATTTGATGTCAATTCTAACTAAGAACTTGAATCGATCTAACGCTTATAGCTCTGCAAATTCATATGTGTGTTCACGCGAATCATATTTTGATTTAAATACATCTTGACAAATGACCTGCAAAAGTTTAAATTGCGCGTGTTGCGGTGGCGCTTCCCCTTTGAGAGGACTACGGGACCTAAACGCAAAAAACGCAAGTTTTATAATGCCTAAAAGTATATGATCGACTACAGTAAACAAAATCAGAAAAATATATGATATTCCTCAGGATATATATGCTAGTTAGATAGTGTGTTAAAAACACAATACAACTAATTTGATACGATAGAAAAAAAAACATGAAGATAGGTACCTCTAAAAACTTTCTTTTTACAATAAAAACCATACTAATATACATACAATCATTCAGATTTTTTTTCAGATTATTCTTCAAGCAACATACTAAAGCTACTGTTTAAATTTTTTAGTCCCAACAATAGATTTTTTGTAAACAGATAATTGCTGCATATTTTGCAATAAATTACCAGCGTTGTGTCATCGCGCTTCTACTTCTTTTCTATGCAGTCCGACAGTGACAGCGTTTTAGTTCATGTAGTACCCGTAAAAAGCAATCTTCATACTGACACTATACCTATTCATATATCTCCATCAGTAAGTATCGATACCCTATAAAAGAAAGCACGAACTCACGTCTACACACCCAATAACGATATCCATACAGTAAGTACATTCCTACATAAGTAATAAAGTATGATATCAAAAGAGTTCGACTTCTTTGTGTGACGGTATATTGTGAACAGCTACTTCTTTTGTATTTCACGAATTTGGCAAATTCATAAATATTCCTATACAGTCGTCAAACTCGGTTATTTGAGGAAATATACCTATTTGGGAAGCTGCGAATTCGTCATTTGTGAGTGTCTAAACAATGGAGTGATGGAATTTAATATTTTGTATTGGTTTTTAATTGTGAATTGGGAAGATTTTTTGGAGTGGAAAATTAGGCGTTCAAAGTATCCTTGGTAGTGGATTTATCTTTGTGTCAATAATAAGAGGAAAGTCTTTTACCCTGATTTACCCTAACCCATGATTAAACAAAAATAAAACGGCGACGTAAAGACTAAAAAAAAACTGGCCAAGTGCGAGTCGGACTCGCACACGAAGGGTTCCGTACCACAAGGCAAAAACGCCGAAAAAAACACGCTTGTTGTATGGGAGCCCCCCTTCAATATTTATTTTATTTTGTTTTTAGTACTTGTTGTTATAGCGGCAACAGAAATACATCATCTGTGAAAATTTCAACTGTCTAGCTACCGCGGTTCTTGAGATACAGCCTGGTGACAGACAGACGACAAAAACGCCGAAAAAAACACGTTTGTTGTATGGGAGCCCCCCTTAAATATTCATTTTATTTTGTTTTTAGTATTTGTTGTTATAGCGGCAACAGAAATACATCATCTGTGAAAATTTCAACTGTCTAACTACCGCGGTTCTTGAGATACAGCCTGGTGACAGAAAGACGGACGGACGGACAGTACTAGACAGGATAATTTGTACCAAACGCAACGGCATTTTTTATTGGAAACATTTTGATTAGATGCCATAATATTGCCCGCCCATATTTGCGCATTTTATCGCTTGGTAGGAGTATACTCACTATTGTAATTGCCACAGTACTATACATCAAGTAGATAATATAAAGACACAAAACCAATAACAAAAAACACAGCGGTCTAGCCTTGCTTAAGAAACTCGCACGAAATATTTAAACGCGTACCAAAGCCTACCTCTGAATATAATCTAAACAAAAACACAACATTGTAATGAAACTTGTACTGCTTTAACATGATAATTATAATTATGAATGTTTGTTAACGCCAAAACAAAAGAAGAGTAAGAGAGTTACAATAAAGATATTTGCCGCGGGCTAATCCCGCAGTCTGATAAAGGTGATGATACTGTGCGCAAGCGTAAACGGAGGCGAGAAATTCCAGGGACACATTAACTTTTAGCAAGATGATAGGTTCGGTACATACTTTCTGCACAATAACCGCCCATTGTGTCACCCCTTGTAAAATTTCTACATTTATATCATATTTATGGTGTACATAATATAGAAATTCTATTCTAATAATATCTCGGCTTCATTAAAACTGCCATTACTTCCAAAAATGATGATACAACACAAAAAGGATTGCACACGAAGAAGATATGGGAATAAAATAAGAGGTCGAGTAGAAAAAGTAGGCACGAGGTTTTTTCACTGCTACTTCAAAGAAAGGAAGAATGAAATTAATTAAACTTCTTCTCGTTTTTTTTCTTTTCTTTTAATTTTGTTCTCAATTGGACTGTTTTTTTGTATGTATTTTACGCGCTATTTCCGGCAATTGTGGATCGATTTGAAAAAATCTTTTTTATGGATGTCGCAGGTCCCGTAAATTTTATTAACTTAGCTTTGGTAGTTTTTGAGTTAGCTTCACTACGTTTATTACGTTTTTTTTTTTGTGTAAAAAAGTTTTTTATTTAGATGTAGATCGATACGATAGATAAAGATCTATTGGTACGAGAAAACGTTTTGAAGTAAAAGTGCATTTACGGAGCTGATTTTACTTAAAAGATTCATTAGAAAACCAGCGTCAAACAGCATCTGTCTGGTACTAATGCTGGCATGACCCTTTTTGGCGCAGCCGTGAGGCACACACTACTGTTGTTTGAAACATTATTTTTATTTTTTTATTAATTTTGTATTTTGTGTTTCACGAACTGTGTCCAAATAAACTATATTCTTTATTCTATATTGGGGAGATATTGATAATCTCAGATTGAAACACCAATAATACTTACTAAACGGCTACAAGCAAGTTACAAAAACACAGCCTTATTTTACGAATTCCATTCCGCCATGAAGGCTTTCGTAATGATTACTTCAATTATACTTTTATTACTTTGACCAGAACGGAACTGATCCATTTGTTCATTCTTAATTGATAGTAATGACAGGTAATAATCAAATGCTGTAAAATAAATGCTGATTAAATTTTTACTAGCTTTGCTGTGTGGTGCCAGTACTGTTTAAAGCCGCAATGCCGTCGTGATTATTTTAATAATTTAATGCTTTGGCAATAGCTGCCAAATGACTATACTGAATTAATGCATGACTGTGATGCCAATGTGCTGATAGAATTTACATATAGACACTAAATGGCTGTAACAACTGCCTATTCATTTTGTGTTTGAACATATCAGACTATATGAGCAGTGGTGGTCCAGTGGTAACGGCCCCGACTTACGACTTTGTAGGTCGTGGGTTCGAACCCAGACAGGCGCTTTGTTTTAAATAAATAATGTCATCACCTCTGCTCTCAAAACGGTGATAAAAAACATCGTAAGAAAACCGGCATGGCCTAGAAACAAAAATTCTAAGACATGTGACATCTACCAACCTGCACTGGGCCCACGTGGTAGGTTATAGCCCCAGAAGTGGGGACATAATAGTCTGATTATGCTATATCAGCCAAATAGTACAGAACACACACATACAAAAGAACAAGTTATGTACTTCGTATCGAGGATGAGGACATTGCATTTTTACGTCGTATTTACTAAACATCTATCCACATAACACTCGAACAACAAAACTTTATAGCATCTCATAAAAAATTACAGTACCTGCAATATTTTCACCAAATTCTACCCTTGGATAACTGTTTCTATTTCTGCATGAATCTCGGAGAGTACTCCTCTCATATCATATTCATTAGATTTCATTTGTCAGCGCCCGTTTCTTTGATGAATTATTCACGCACACGCAATTTGTTTACACTAGTCATATCCGAACTATTTCTGTTGAAGTTGGACGTAGATATATGCGCGTGATTACTCTCGCGTTAATTTATCTTGCGTCTGCGATGAAGCGTACTTCGTCCGGTTTTATAAGCTTTGTTATTGGCTGTCTTGTTTTATCTTCTGATAAATGATTTGTGTCATGACTTTGGATTGGACTCTCACTGTTCTGACTCATTGCAAATGATTGTTTTTCATCCTTTTAGCTTTTATTACATAACATAACATCACGCTTGTAAATCCGAAAGACTAGGTAAAGGTGTATATTTAGTAGCGACACTCACATTTCACCAGTAATGTTTAAGTCCCATGTAATGGGGGGCGAGCCTATTGCCTTTAATTGGACACAAATCCAGACTCCAGCTGCTACAGAAAAATTCTAAATAGAAAAACCCTACTTTTCCCAACCCGGGGATTAAACCCAGGAACTCATGCTCAGCGGTGGCGCAGAGGGTTTTATTATTACCCCCATAAATGACCTCTATAAACACAATAGACTTCAAAATCGAAGAACATAATTCCACAAAGCAAGGAAAATCCTACAAGAAACAAACTCACTTTTTTCTTCCTATCTCATATTTCACCAGAATAAAACAACGTTGTGGGGCAAGCGTACCCTTTGTGAGAACAAACAGGGTTATCCTCCGGATTTTGCGTTGAAACTTTTCAATAATCATTGAGGGAATCCTTCAATGGACATTTTCACCTTTTGTTTTAGATCCAATATGGCGTTACAATCCCTTTCATGTTTAAAACGTTCTGTGGTTTACTTATTGAAATTATTTATGTCCTCAGCATATTATAGGGCAGTTTTTGAATACAATGCTTTGTCTGGGCTTTTTACTGAAATAGACTTCTGAACATTATATTCGTCATGAATACGACGGTACACGGATACACAGTGACGAATATAATTCTTCGCTAATGTTACGGAACAGAATTAAGTTTCATTTGTTTTTTTATTATTTTTATTACTGTTTACCACTGTGACACTTCTGCTATTGATAATGTTCATTCGTGATAAACAAAAAAATATCACTAGAGCTCTTTTCATAATCATAGACATGAAATAAAAGAATTCAGGTAATAAAAGAAAAGCACTCAATGTAAACGTCCTTGAAATATAAAACCGTATTACTGAAGCCTTAAAAAAGGTATCAACAGATTCCAAACACAGGGATTTTACATATAGCTCGTATTATTTACCGTAAAAAATACATAAACATAAAATGCCTAAATACATCACGCTAAAGAGAGGTTAAACAGAGGTGTTTTTACGTCGTATTTCTAGACATAAATTTTAGTAGTCTAACGTAAGAGATAAAACAAAAAGAAAACATGTTTACCTGTTTTACATGACATAACAAGACAGGGTTACGTAGAACACAAAATTGATGTAGAACCGTGCCTTATAACCGACACACAGCATCCTGCTGTACGCTAATAACAGCATAGTGATTTACTGATCACCCATTTGCTAACCACAGTGATAATGACAATATGGCACGACCTACGATGGTAGATGGCTTGCGATGGGACAGACTTATGTCCAGCATTGGACTGCTAATAAAATTTAAGAACAAATTTGGCGAAGGTTATTGAACTAGCGAGCTGGCAACATGTTGTGTTTAACTGCAGATGTTTTTAACCTTTCGGTGCTGACTTGTTATCAGATACACCATGTAGAAAATTTAAAAATAATGTCCTGTGACTAAACTATTGGATATATTTGATTGAATTTTTATAATGACTGGGAACGTCATTAGGTATACGAAGTTTAATTTATTGTCGTATTGTCATCTCCACTTTGTATAATAAGATGACTAGTTTCTCTGCGCGACTTCGCCCGCGTGAAATTTCTTGCTCCTCCAATCCACCCCGTTGCATCGCATCGCTTGCATGCGCGTATGCTTCGTTTTTCCTTAGAGTTCTTTTTTTACTTGTTTTTTTGCTTGGCTCCTTAGGGTGCTAGCGTGATGTTAAATAGTCTAAAGCCTCCCCCAAAAACTAGGCAAAAAAATCGCAAAAAAAAAAACTAATCCGACTGGTAGTTCCAGAGATTAGCGCGCTTAAACAAACAAACAAAGAAACCCTCGGCTTTACTATTAGTATAAATGAAGATAATACAGTGTGACGGTAGAAAGCCAGTTATTAGAAGTAAAACAATAAAACAAAAGAATATTTGGTTACGTCACATATTATATGAAAATTATATTCGTGTACGATTAAATATTTTAAAAAACCAAGTAAACTGCTACCATTTTTCTCTCGTACGAAGTGCAGAACTGTATTCAAAACTTGTTTCCCCGAAATACATACATATTTTCATGTTTAACCAAAACTCCGTTCTTTCCCCAAAAGAAGTACTACGCAAGCCGATGAATATGAAAACGTAAATTGAACTCAATAACATATCAAAGGACTCGTCAGTCCCGGTAACACGAAAGCCGCTCTTTTCGGCCTACCGAGCTTTATCCCGGCTTTAGCACTGACAAAATATTTTCGGGACTTTTGAGGTTTTCATACATTTTAGTCTTATTTCAAACATGTGGAGTAACGTCCTAAAAGTTTGGGTATTCCCTAGAAAACGCTGCTCGTTAACGTTCATCTTGTTTTGTAACAAAATTTACTTGTAAAAATATGGTGTATAAAAAAATATGAACTGAATTATTACATAACAAGAAAACTTTTAGCAATTTTATAATTTCGTGATCAGAATTTCTAATGAATTGCATTTAAATGTAACTTTTTACCGATGTTACCAATTTATCAATATTAGCGCTTGTTACTAAGTATGTCAGCTTATTTCTCTGATTCATTGTTTTATGCATGTTGTGTTTACATAACACACATACATAATCAGCCTATAATGTTCCCACTGCTGGGACACAGGCCTCCTCTCGATGAGAGGGAGTGGGCCGTAATCCACCACGCGGGCCCAGTGCGGATTGGCAGATGTCACATGTCTTCGAATTTTTGGTTCTAGGACATGCCGGTTTCCTCACGATGTTTTCCTTCACCGTTGTTGTGTTTACCTATAAGTAATTGATGCACTGTTATTTTGCTTTTAAAAATGTATTATGTGGTTGTATTAGTGTAATCAATTGTTGGTGACCCTAATAAAATAAATAAATAACATACATAGAAAAATAGAATACTCTTTATTATGTACAGTCAACAAAGGAGTTAAGTATACAGGAGCGTCGGATATAGTTGAAGTTTACTAAGAAACCGATGGATGTTCTGGACTGAAATTTAATTTAATAAATGAGCCGTTTGTTTTCTATTAATAAACTAAAATTTTATTCGAGAATATCCATCGGTTTCTTAGTAAACTTCAACAATATCCGACGCTCCTGTATACTTAACTCCTTTGTTGACTGTACATACACCAGCAGAGAGAGCAGTGGTGGCCCAGTAGTAATGGCCGCGTCTTACGAGTTGTAGCTCACAGGTTCGAACCCAGACAGACGCTTTACTTTGTGTAAATTATTTCATCACCACTGCTCTCAAAACGGTGAAGGAAAACATCGTGAGGAAACCGGTATGTCCTAGAACCAAAAATTCGAAGACATGTGACATCTACCAATCTGCACTGGGCCCGCGTGGTAGATTATAGCCCACTCCCTCTTGAAGAGAGCAGGCCTGTGTCCCAGGAGTGGGAACAATGTAGGCTGATTATGATGTACACCATATAAATTACAGACATCACGCCTTATCCCCCGAAGGATCAGGCAGAGGTGTACTTATAGTATACTCACATTTCGCCACATACCTATGTTTAAGTACCATGTAATAGGAGGCGAACCTATTGCCATCAACCGGGCACAAATACAGACTCTGGGCTGCTACAGAGAAATTCCAGATAGAAAAACTCCACTTTGCCCAATCCGGAGATCGAACCCAGGATCTTGTGGCCACGTGCGAACTACGTATCATTACCGCGCAACTAGCATATTATTTACAACATCCCGACATCAATCACCAGGGCAGTTGCCCACGAGACACAACACCCGATCGGAGGATCCTCCCTTTTCTATGGAGGTTGAATGAACTTTACACCCTGTTCCTCACACCTCTATAACCTCGTACTCAGCCAGTAGCACTTGCTACCTTACCTTACCTTTTGTGGTTGACTAATTTTATTCTATATGCATCGTCTTCACATATAATTATATTATGTATACAAAACATTTTAAAAGAGTAACGGTGGAGTTTCTTGCCCATTCTCCATACGAAAACTACCTTTTGGAATTTGCGACTAGAATCAATTCTATTTGGTTGTAATTTTTGACGTTCAAAAGTGCCTACGAAATAAATGATTTGACTTTGACTTTGGCCACTAAACCTACGCGGCAGTCTGCGGACCGAATTATTTTATTAATTTAATCCAATTTATAGGCTGCAAAATGGCACATAATAAATGTGATTGATAGACTCTATAACAAAAGCAAAACCAGCTGTATTTAATTGTTATAATCGCCCACTTCAGAAGTACGTTAAAAACAAGGCGATTGCTACAAAATAATTCCGTAGGCGTCGACAGTTAATTTTATTATGAGCTTACAATAATTAAGTTTCGACCCGTTCCGGTATTTAAACCGGTCAATTATATAAATTCGAATTTCGGATGTCATAAAACTGAGCTGGGTAATAATGAACATGCGGCGCGTACAGTAAACTATGTCGCAGTTAATATCGAGTATGCGACTTATTGGACATTGTGCTATTTGGCCGGCCGCCGGCCACGTCGACTAAATAAAGTGCGGCATACACTAGTCATCGCTCTATGTGGATTTAATTTATTGAAGCAGTCTCTCTTGGAAGGTGACATGTTGCATAAACAACGCCAAACACCTATTTCTTAATAATTCATTTTCGATAATAATATCGGAAATGAATTATTAACTAATTAACAACAAAATTAAAACAAAAAAAAAACAAAAAAAAATATATAAAAGTACAAACAAAAAAAAAAAATTAAAAAAAAAAACAAAAAAACACAAATTACAAACACAAACAACACACAAACAAACACAAATTATTAACTTCAGTACTTACTCATAAGAGTAAGTACTGAAGTAAATCATTCTAAATTACACATTATTAGACAAGGCAGTTAAGTGTATTTAAAAAAAGTAATAGCTATTGTATCGTAAATTTAATTTAATTTCTCCAAAATCCATAATAAAACTTTAAATTACAACCGAATTCAATTCGAAACGGAGTTATATCAAAATCTTTTATGGAAATGTCTCGGTGTCTAATGTGTCTTCATAAAATGTGAGAGTAACCTATGATAGTGTTAATATCCCGGGAAGCAAGACTTATTGGTCGTTTGCCGTTACCAGAAAATAAATGGCATAGCCGTCTAGCGCAGTTCCATGAACGTACTTGATCAGTAGTTACGCTGCACACAATGTATATTATGATGAATTATGCTTTTAATAATTGTTTTGGCGCCATACTGTGGTTTAATAATTGTAAATTATATTATGAAACTCAGTAGGTGTGCATTTGAATTACATACAATGTAAATAATATTTATCTCTTTGCTACAAATGTTGTAATTTTAATGTTTAACAAAACGTTAAGTTCATATAAACGGATTTTGGCTATGGTATTCAAAAATAGTGTAGTTGCCAAAATTAATCCCGTGTTGGCCGTTCTACAAAAATCGCCGTTTTTTTGTAAGATTTTTTATTTAAAATATATAGGTAAAGACAAAATTAAAGACAGAATTGTGTGGAAAAGGGAGAGGGAGGCTTTTGTCCTGCACTGGGACAATACAGGTTAATTAGATTAGATTAGATGTGGGTATAAGAGTAGATACCGTAAATGTCGATTGTCTCTTAAAAATTACTCGCATTACAAAACTCTTATCTAATTAGTAAAAAATCAAGATTCACAATGTTATGCTAAAAAACTGAAACTTATCCGAGTGACCGGCCGGCTCGAACGGTCTATATAATATTAAATAAGTTTTAATTAAAAAGCCCTCGTCCCGCCGAAGTTTGGACGCAATTAGCGGGATTGGCCCGCAAATCCTACGGATCACGGGACCAGTTGGAACACAACCGTTGTCCTTTAATCGCGGACTAAAAGCACATCCCTAGCGTGTAAATGTAACATCTATAGATAGGTATGAATATGAAAAATATTTGACTAACATTTTTTGATTACGAAAATGTATCTGGGAATCACAATTCATCTAAATATTCATGTAAAAATAAATATGAATCTAAATATAATTATGCTTTTTTTTTTTTTTTTTTTTGCGGTTGGGAAATCATCAAATGACCCCTCCCGCTCTGGGTGGAGCGGAAGGGAGTGTCAGACTCTTACTGACTAAAACCCACCCGTGTTCCTTCCTTAGCCCTTTATGTTCCGGGCCAGCGGTAACCCTTTCGGACAATCCCGCTGAATATATAATTATGCTCAATGAGTTCTTATCCTTTTTCTCTTTGTATAGGTACTTGTAAATAATATATATATTTTAGCTGCCCATTACCACTTTGGATGGCAATGCTGATTCTTTGGGCTAAAAAAAATATACGCGTAGACTTGAGAACCTCCTCCGTTTTTTCGTCGGTTAAAAAAGGGCTTCTTTTAGTTTTAGATTGTATATTGTATTTAAGATATCTAAATATTAATATTCATTAACAATACTCACTTAATTTTAATAGGCGTACTACATTATGTTTAAATGTTTTTTGTAAAAACAAATTGTAATTAAAAACCACACATTTCTTTTTTAAATCTATAATCGCATTATTATTAATATAATATAATATAATATTCCACAACTATCACACAACGCCGTCTAGTCTCAAGCTAAGCAGAGCTTGTGTTATGAGTACTAGACAACTGATAAACATACTTATATATTTCTAAATACATAAATATATAGATAAATTACACCCAGACACAGATATATATATATATATATATACATATTGCTACGTATTGTGAAAGCACGTTCACAAAACTGAGCCGAATTTTAATTGAATACGTTATTTTGTTAAACAAATGCGATTGAAACAAGAGGCATAGTGTTATTTTAAACTTAATTTATTTTAATTGCGTCAAAGGGTACACAGACGTTCGAAATTAATAATTCAGGCAGCTCCCTCAGTTGGTCAATGCATAATAAGCAAACTTAGGACCGATGGCAGCTTCATATTAATCGGTTCGGTGCTTTCGCAAAACAATGGATCACAATCGAGGCCCGGCGCCAACAATAAGCCGTTTACAATTTTGACCGATTTCCCAGTACGAACGCAACATCGAATTTGTTTACCGACTGGTTTAAATTTACCTAATTATCAGCATGTTCTGGTATGAATACAGTGTAAATATTTGATAAAATTGTTACACCAAGGAGTTCAGCTAACAGGGTACGAGGCTTGTTAATTTTAATTAATTAAGCTCATATGAAGCTAGAACATAACACGGCGTTAACTCTAGTTATTCAGTTTCTACTAACAGCTATACCTGCGGCGGTTCTACGAGTTTTATTGTTATAGCAAGACCACCTTCGGCCATCCTTGTATTACTCAGGTTGTTATGCTGTCTAATGGACTTGATTCTCGTTTGCTGCTGTGGTGTCAGGTAGATACTGTTTTAAGTTTGACTGTGAATGTTTCAGCTAATACCTATAGGTTAAGAATAAATTTTGATGTATGTGTTTAGCCGGTATTGCCTATAATATAATAGCATAATGAGCCTTTAATGTTTCCACTACTGGGACTCAGGACTCCTCACGGTAATAAGTCGATTTATTTTTTTTAATTGGACGCACATCTTTTTGAGACGGAGTAGGCCGTAATGCACCACGCGGGTTCAGTACGGGTCGGTAGATGTCACAAGTCTTCGAATTTTTGGTTCTGCCAGTTTCCTCACGATTTCCTTCACCGTTTGGAAAGTAGTGGTGATGAAATAATTTACCTACACAAAGTAAAGCGCCTGACTGGTTTCGAACCTACGACCTACATACAACTCGTAAGTCGCGACCGTCATCACTGGGCCACCACTGTTCTGCCTTATCTAATAACTTGAAAATTATTATTTTCACCTAAAAACTTAAAACGCTAAACGCTTATTTTACGCTCAATATTTTTTCACGAAACATATTATGTAAGTGTTATCATCAATACAACCCTCTAGGTTCTTATAATCTTATCAAAAAGTAAAGTCATATTTGTTACGCTCGCGAATCACATTTTTAATTAACATTCACCATGACACTGGCGCCGATTCTGTTGTTCACAAACTAAACTAAATTTAAGTTCAGGCATCTTTTTCTTTCTATTTCATTAAGAAAAGGACAGAAGATAAATATTAGTTTAGTCCTGTCAAATTAGTCAGCGCCTGACGTAAATTGACGTATGTTTAATAGGCATTTTTTTAATCTCGTCTAAATTGTCTATGGAGTATCTTAATTTGACAGGACTAAACTAATATTTATCTTGCGCTTCCCCTTAATAGAAAATAAACCAAATCTACTTATCGCACCTCCAATAAAATACAACGGTTAGATACAACTCGAAAAACGTGGATTTTTAGAAAAGCGATATATGTGATCAAAATTATACATACTTGAAAAGCTAACAAATATGTTTTAATGGCATACGCTGTTTGTCTAATTTCCTGAAAAACAAACTGAAAATTGAAATTGCAGCAAAACCACTCACTAAACAACAAAGGACATGATCGCCAAATTAATCTTAGATTCCTTGCTTTACACAACGAAGTCCATCTTAAACCAAGCCCGAAAGTCTTGGAGCTTAGCTTACCAGGATTTCATAACAGCAGCACATCATATGCATACCACAAATTCCTCAGTCCGTATTTCAGATTATGTAGTACCTCGGTATTAGAACCAGGCATCTATTATTTGGCGCTCATTGCGAATAAGAGCTAATTACTCGCCTTCAGGCTGCTTGAATGCTGACATTCTTCAGCGGTTGACGAGAGACTGGGATGTGAGAAAGGGTGTGCACAGTTTTATGTTGAGCAGAGTCATTTGGCACAAAAAAGTACCTGGATACTTGTATTGCTTTAATACATACATAGTTGTTGCAAATGTTCTCGTTTGGCTTGACTCGTTTAGAGGCGGATTTTCTTGCTCATTCTTCTTTGGAAGAGGCGACTAGAATCAATTCTATTTTACTGTAAATTTTAACGTTCAGAAGTGTCTTTTATGTGCCTATTTTAAATCAATACTTTGACTTTGAAATCCTTTACTATAATCACCTGGAACTCCTATAAAAAATATGGGTATTCAGTCATAATACTAAGTACCTACGTACTATTGTAAAAGCTTGTCTAAAGCGTATAATTCAAAAACCCAATAAAAACGTAATTGAAGACACAAACCGATGAATTACGCTAACAACTCTAAGAACCACTTCAAAAGCTCGAAACTCTTTGTTCAGACGAAATTCCCAAAGAATTTTACGCTTCCTTTATCCGAAACTGATAGGTATCTACAACATTAACTAGCTGTTCTTTTATAGTTCTAGTTTAAATAATCATAGCGTTTATGGTTGTACTAAAATCATTGGCATGTGAAGATGTGGTTTCTAAAGTAGTGTTTATGGGCAACTGGCCTCCAGTCACCCATGACCGTTAGAAACAAAAAACAGTGTATTCTTTGTTTAAACATATTGTGGGCTGTCATTATAAGGTGCCAGTATGCTAGTTAAGTCATTATTTTGAGCAATTCTGTTGTAAGGTCTGCTGCTTATTCTGCGTGATCTGTGAACGCTTGATAAGTTCTTTTTTTAAATGCCAAAGACACGTCTAAAAAATAAACCGAGGTGTAGAAAAACGTTTCCGTTGTACTTAAAATTATTTATTTAGAAATTTCGTTGTTTGTACTTCCCATGACTGTACACGTACAGTTTACAAGTGTACGAACACAAATTTTCCATCGCCTTGAAACATTCACATACAATCTTTGTGTCATCATGTTGGAACCTTGAAACTTTTACTCTACTCATAACATACCTACGAAAACAAGCGTGTGTCCGCCCGTTTTCACCAAAGAGAAAATAAGCGTAAAATTGTATAATATTTGTTAAATTTCTAATAATTAATTCTAAAGAGCCCTTTAATAGTAATTGAAAAGTAAACTATTTGATCTGATAAGTTATCGAAATCTCAAACGATCTCACGATTTCTCAAATTCAATTGCTCTCATTCAATTAACAACAAATGGATAGAATGCGATACTTACAACAAATTAATATGAAAGTGGTATAATTGCTAACCAATTATCCATTAAAGACATACCTCAATTGAAAGACTCCCAGCAAAAATCATACGTGGCCTCAATTTTTCTTTTTTTTAAACATTCTACTAAAGTCGCTTTTCATTTGTTTCTCACATCCATGTATTCCTCCTTGCGGTCTCTTCCCGGCTCTATACCGAGGTGCTGCGTATCCCCAGCTAACATAAAGCCATCGCAGACAAGACCTGACGGTGTGGAAAACCTTAAACCCCTGAGGTATGTTGATGAAGATGGTGCCGTCAAATTAAGCCCGTTTAGGTTGGGGTAAGTAATTAATGTTAATTATGACATTCATAGTCCACGACTTGATTTTAATTTGCATACTCAAATATTTTTATAAGTTGGAAAGGGAGAATTTGAAATTCGAGGAGGGATCTTTAGAATTTTCAAGTAATTTAGTCTGGTTTGAAAAATGGAATTTGAAGTTCGTGAAGTTGAAGTAGTAGGGAATATACTTATAGCTTTTTGCAGCTGATTTTACAATAAATTAAAAAGTACGTTCGTTGTGTCTCTTGAGGGGTAACATTAATGCCAGTCGAGTGTCAGTTATTAAGGTAATTGCTAAGCACTTGACAACACGAAGTATTTTGACCAACGTTATAATTAACTGCGGCCACGGTGAAATTTTTAAAGTGGGACAGGAAATAATAGAGAAATGTTTGGTGTCATTATTTCTACAAGTACGAAAGAAAAAGACAGGAAATTTCACCCATTTATCATTACACGCTATTTTATATACTCGTAAGTTGAAGAAACGCATTGAACTACTTACAGGCTATAAACCGATGCCAAAAACAATATCGCTGCAAAAGAAAAAGAAACAATTGAAATCTATAAATTCCAGTTACTATAAATTAGTACAATCTAATCTAGACTTCTTTTTAATCATACAAATGTAGAATAAGAAGGCAGGAAGGATCGTTTTAAAGCAATTAAACTAAAGCAGTCAAGAAAGATTCTCAACCCAGCCGAAGCTTGTAAACTTTAATAAGGGAACATGTTAAATATTTTAGCGAGTGTACCGCCGACTGTATTCAGTGAGGGTAGTGGAACTGAGCAATTTGCAGAAACGGCTAATTTCACATGTACATCACGAGCACTGGGTGATTTGGCTAAGTGTCTTAGCCATTACTCCTATAGTTGCCATGCTGTAGGTGTATTGTTTCATTGAGATTGCTCCCGAGCTCGCTGTGTGCTGGGAAATTAGTGTCTTCGGATTTATTAAATAGTGTGTTATTTCGTTTGTTAATGATTTCTAATTAAAATGTTATTGTGTTTATCTAAAACACCAGCAACCCGCCCCAGTTACACACGGTTTTTATGACTTTTATCTCGATATTTTCGGTATATATATACACAGGGAGCAGTGGTGGCCCAGTGGTAACGGCCGCGACTTACGAGTTGTAGGTCGTAGGTTTGAGCCCAGATACTTTGTTCTTTCTATATAAATAAATAAAATAAACTATTTCATCACCACTGCTCTCAAAACGGTAAAAGAAAACATCGTGGGAAAACCGGCATGTACTAAAACCCAAAATTCGAAGACTTGTGACATCTCTTCACCAACCTGGGCTTTGCGTGGTGGATTATGGCCTACTGCCTTTCATCGAGAGGAGGCCTGTGTCCCAGCAGTGGAAACATTAGATTATGCATTACACATAAACCTTTCGGATTAGATGCTCTAAGTGAAAGTGCAAAACGCACAAAAATTCGTTAGTCGTAGTTTAGAAGAATAAGGCGATACATAAACAAAATTATCAAAAAATATATAATATCGTTCTTGTCACTGGAAAGTAAAACAGAAAATAAAGTTTCTAACGTATCATATGTATTTAGACTCTCTTGAGCGTAACTGAGCAGTAAATTGTCTAGAACTCGTCGCTATGTCTTTGAAGCCAATTGCCAAACTTTTGGCGAAATTGTAGTTAATTTTCATCGTCTCGACTATACTACTTGCAAAGAAGTAGACTTTGTAAGACAATGTTAACTGAGCCTAATAGTATTAATCTTGATATTAAGCCACGTAAAGAAGAAGACAAAGGTTCGATATTTAAAGTACGTGTTACCAATAAACCAATGGACCGAATTGCCTATGTCTGAATTATTTTAGTTGGAGCAGTCAAGACATCTAGATTGGGATGGGTGACATGGTTTGTAAAGGTGCCCCACGCTAGTAGTACGTTTGATTGATTTCCTAAGCACCACCTGCTTTAGATATGGTATAATGTATGCATCGGGGTATTGTAGTAAATATAGAAGCTGCTGCTGCTACTTTAATATGGTAACGTTTATACCTTTCATTTTACCATAATTGTCTTTTCGCTGTCCAAGGCTCTCCCTCTTCTTTGTCATTATTTGAAACCATTTGTCTGTCTGTATAATCAATTTGTATTACAACAAAATATGCTGTAGCTCATTCGAGATGCATGCGCCTTAATCCTGACACGTCGTCGTGCAATTAATTTAGTTTTCATGGTGATGAGCTCATCGCGCCTTTCGCCATCGCATTAACGCTACCCCGTGGAGGGAACGTTAGCTTAATCCCTAGTTATTGCTAAGTCACGTTCTTTTTCTTGTAAGAGGTTAAGTTTCTTAGTTTATATTTCATAAAGGATCATAGAAGAAGGTAATGAAACAAATAGATACTTCGAAGAGTTAATGATGACAAACACTGATTAAACTGATGAAAAACATTTTTTTTAAACACGACAATAATTTTAATATTCTGCAGATTATCATATTTCTACAATAACAACTATGTATTAATTAATTATTCACTTAATAACAATATATGCACCGTTTGTGTTTATAAAGAAAATACAGATGTGAAGCAACAGATCACTACAATAAAAACATAAGGTCCCACGATTATAGAAGAAGCCCCAATAATAATTATTTACTTACAATAACAAGAAAATTGACGAAGTTTACGACGAACATGAGATTGCAACTAGCAAAGCAGTTAATAAAGTGCACGCTCTTGATGAGGTTATCAAAATTGCATTACACATCACCCAAAACACCTTGTGACGGTATTCGTGAAGCCGCGAACGTTCGCATGTAGGCTATCAACTGGGACCCACGAATATTTAGAGGAGCTATGAATATTGACAATGGTTGGGGATGTAAGACACAATGAGAAAGTAGAACAAATGTAGAAGTCAGAATTTACATTTTTAGAACAGGAAAAAGTTTGTAAACATAAAAAAAAATAGAGAACAGTATAACCGACAGACAGAATTACTCATTGATTAAAGAGTGTATAAAATCAACTATGAATAAGTTTTTTTTTATTAACTATTTATTCTGTTTTGTTATTGGCGTTACATACAGATATTGTAAAGTTTATTAAGCCATCGTAAAACGAAAGAAATGATCATCTGTTTTAGTAAAACTGGCCAAGTGCGAGTCGAACTCACACACGAAGGGTTCCGTACCACAAGGCAAAAACGCCGAAAAAAACACGTTTGTTGTATGGGAGCCCTCCTTAAATATTTATTTTATTTTGTTTTTAGTATTTGTTGTTATAGCGGCAACAGAAATACATAATTTGTGAAAATTTCAACTGTCTAGCTACCACGGTTCTTGAGATACAGCCTGGTGACAGACAGACGGACGGACGGACGGACGGACGGACGGACAGACAGCGAAGTCTTAGTAATAGGGTTCCGTTTTTACCCTTTGGGTACGGAACCCTAAAAAGTTTCTCTAACTTGCTCATTTGCTATAGCGTTTTAAGTTTCTACAGCTAACTTTAAAATCGAACGAAGTTTCTCATTAACGTTCTTTCATGCTACATCCAGACTCACTTTATTTTACTCCAACGAGTTCCCTAATCGATTCCTATCGAGATTGCACCTCGCATTTTTGTATTGATTTCCATTTCATTAACATTCTAAAAGCATTATATTCAACAGGCAACTGGGTTTAGAACCTAGAGAGTCTAGACGGTGTTTTGCCGCATCTATTCTCTTGGTGTATCTACGCAGCGTTATAATGAAACGCCTGTAAGGAAGGTGTCTTATGAATACTGACTACCCCACCCCAGACTACGACTTAACTTGTCAACGGTGTAACAAATGGAGAGAGTGCGATCATCTCGACTCAATGTTTAATTATGGCAGTCATTAATATGACGATAATTTGTAAAATTATGTGTCTAGACGTGTTAACGATTCCTTTTGTATCTCACGTTGGAGTGCGGTAGGAAATTGCCATTCTTTTCACGTTCTTGTGAGGGCAAGGCAAAATGATACCATCTGTTTATAAGTACACGTACTTACCGGGTCTTCTAATTGGACTTTGAAAAGAAAAATATTATCTGACTTTTTCTTTACAAAAAATTAACAGCGTTGTTATCGTTTGGTGCATTCTTAAATGCAGTTGTATTTGTTTTAACAGTATTAAAAGGACATCGACACGCAAACTGTAACCATGAATTCAGTACGTGATTCTAGACTCTAGCGTAGAAATTTTTCAAATCAACCAATCAATCGAAAAAAAATCTGCTGTTTCATGGAAAATTGCACTTTTCTATCAAACAGCAGATTTTTTATCTACGCGATCAAAATGTTCTGAACATCATTTTTTTTTTTTTATCCTGGACGGAGAATTTCAACACATGGGGGTTCAGAATAATGCACTGAACCCATGGTTACAGGTTCTGCATCGATGTCTCTACTGGTACCCTGTATTATTATTATGCTTCTTTCAGTCAATCCACTCTTAAAAACACTTACTTCCTTACTAATAAACGTTATATAGCGTCTGTGTAGTAACACAACACTTTGTCTTCTTCTTTCAAAAGTCAAATTACTGACGACTGAAAGAGAGAAATCGGTGTGTAACTATGCATCTGAATAATACTGTTATTAATAAGGCGGTTAATATCTTTGACTGGACGTCTTGAAAACTGCTGAAAATGAAACATTTCAAAGAAAAGAAACCATCAATTAGTTTACCCGAGTGGTTCAATCTATGATTTTATTTACGTCACAATAAGCTATTAAACAGTTTAAGAGAGCACCAATGAAGATTGCATTCTCACTGCAAACAAATAAAAGTTCTCAATAAACCTAGGTATATCCTCCTCCTGGTGACGTCACATATTGCAAATAGTGACGTCATGAGAGTTTGATGACATCGCAAAGGCAACCATGAGGAATTCTCATCTAAATTAATGATAGAAATACCTCCCTGGTAGATTAACGCATAATGTTACATGAATTCAGATATGGGACATAAGCGGGAGATATTAGAATACGCTGTTTAATATAATATCAATTTAGTATAGGCGTTGATCGGAGACTACCTAGAGTATTAATGGCGTGTCATCAAGACGTTCCGTGAGTTGAAGAGGTTGATTTAGCATTCCAAGACTAGCTATTAATATGGTTGCGCGTTTTCGCATGGCAATAGCGGCCATTGAACCACTTTTCTAGCATTTTTTATTTCAAAAACTGAAAATAAATTCCGTTAACGTTCAGAATCAGTATCTATCTTGATCTTCTTGTTTGGGTTCCCACGGAGAGATATTAGGGAAAGGGCAATGCCTATCTTTTGTGTCAACTATAATTTAAAGTCTTTGCCTATTCCTTCCTATTACTTCATGCCATGGGTCTATGTGCTTCAAATCACTTGATACTACTTTTTAGGGTGCCAACAGGACATATAACAACAAATAATAAAAATCAAATAAAGTTGAAATTAAAGTCATACAAGAAACTTTTTTTTTTTTACTAAAGTATTTAAAAAATATATTTTGTGTAACTCTTCGTGTGTGACTTGCACTTTTTCGCTTTTTATTCTCACAGTGCGTCAAAGTGCGTCAAAGTGCGTCAATATTTACCAACAACACTGTCAATGTTATTCAGGTGCCATAAGTTTCTTAAAGCACTGTACAGACGTCACCCATTATTTTCTAAACCTACCTACCTCATCTTCTGTAGTCATCAGCATCAATCAGAAGACCAAAAGATCTGTCCAGGCAAGGGGGATCCTGCCACGTGCGCCCGACCCTGAGGAGATCGTGTTCGAGGATGACGTCACCCACGGGGCCCGAGTTCCAGCGCGAGCACGACGATGACGGCGACGCAGACGCACCAAAGATACTAAAGCTTTATTCCCGTATTTAAAAATGTTCAAAATCTAGTTGCAATCTCATATCAGCGACGATCAATGTCAAAAACTTGTCAAAAATTTAGGAAAATTAGAGGTATTTTTGACAGATCGAGACCGAGATCAGACTGTGAAAGTTCTTAAAATTACGAGAATTGTTCCTCTGGTCTTGCTCTTACGTTGATAAGTATTTTATTAGCCAGAAGGTTCTCTAACGATACATCTGCCTGCATTACCCTACTCTCTATTCCGTTAAGTTTACCGATTTGCAAATTACCAATTACCAGTAATTCGACTATTTCGCACAGTTCATTCATTAGAGGGCTATTTTCGATCCTCTCGGGGTGAACAACCCTCGCATGTTTAATTTATAGTTGTGGATGCAAATTTTCATTGAGCACCCCAATTTCATTCCCTATTATTTTAGTGTTGGCCGTTACGGTTCGTGTATCAAAATCATTATGTTCATCTTTTGTGAACCAGATACTGTGTTTGATCTTCCACGATATAAAAGAATCTCTACGGTAATAGTAACAAAGCGTAGCGATGGATTTCTTTGGATTTGCGACGAATTGTTATCTTTATATAGAGTTCAGACAGTTTTTGTGTAGGATGTATGTTTGTTTATTCAGGGACTCTTGCTGTTTATTTTTATCCCAAAAGTACTTTTTTGTAGAAATAAAATGGTTTTTATTGAAGAGTTTCAAGGGTTAAAAGTATACCAAAATAAGTTATTTCACGGTATTCTTAAGGTGGCTTCTATTGCGAAACCATTGTGAGATTTTCAATCCTTTTAGTAGCTGTAGTTGTTCGGATTTCTTTATTGAGTACGTACTCCAAAACTTATTGTGTATAATGTATCACATCTTTGGTTCCCAAGATACAGCCGCCACACAGTGTGGGATCCGCCGTAAAGATCAAAATGAAGATCGCTAACAGTTACAGACCGAAATTTAGTATAAGGTAATAAAAATCCCTTTCTCTATCCTACAGAGCTGCTATACAAATCCTGTAATGTGCTGACTGTTCGCCAGCTTTTTATAACGCACTTGGTATTAAAACAGCACACCATGCTCTCCTATAACATTGAAAGTACCTACTAATAAGAGACGGAATGATATTGTATGTGAGTCAAATGCATCCTCTAAATATGTCTTTGTAAACAGATTTTATACATTTTTAGGGCCATTTCTATACAATAAATTAAATAGGAAATTAAGTATCTATAAATTAAATAATTACGACTGTAAAAAGGTTATTCTGCAATTTTTACTTAGCATATCATACAGTGAGACAGAGGATTCACTCGTTGTCTGTAAATAAAACATGTTAGTCTTTTAAGTTTAGTTTTTAATTAGTTTTCTCAGTTGTTAATTATATATTTTTTATTTCTAAGCACCTTTCTAGCCTGAAACACAGGTCCTACCTAGTTCAGGCAAATGAGCAACTGTGTTTATAATTTTTAAGATGTTATTGTAAATCTGCACCATTTTTATAAATAAACGATATTATTATATATATTATTATTATTATTAATTGTAACATTGGTTCAATATATTTATTATTATTGTTGTATTATAATTCGTAAATCCAAAAATTTACCATTAAAATAATTAATTTAAAACGATAACTCACATTGAAATACAGCCGCTCATATTACGAGAATCGCAATAAAATTTAGTGTGACGCGTTTTCCACAAATTGTCGTGTTAATTCGATGAATTTGAATCCAGTTGGCAATTAATCTACAATTATACCACAGTGTGCCGTTTAATTAAACTTCGAAATGATTTTGGCTCGACTTTAATTTTGTTTTGTACGTATTCTATTGTCGCGTTTTCGACAAAGATTTACATTGATAGCAACCAGGTTGTAAATTACGCGCAATTAACTCAATAAAGCGACACCTCGCTGGAGTTAACCTGAAATATAAACGTATTTTGGGTATCGAACTGAATGTATGGAGATAGACTGAAATGTTGAATTTGTATTTCCAAATTAAACATTATAGACTGCCACATTTCCACATTTCACGTATGTCCTTTATATACTTTATTTAGGGCTGATTTTTTAATAGTCCGATAACTTAGCATAATTAGCCTATAATGTTCCCACTGCTGGGACACAGGCCTCCTCTCGGTGAGAGGGAGTAGGCCGTAATCCACCACGCGGACTCAGTGCAGGTTGGTAGATGTCACATGTCTTCGAATTTTTGGTTCTACGACATGCGGGTTTCCTCACGATGTTTTCCTTCACCGTTTCGAGAGCATGGTGATGAAATAATTTACACAAAGTTAAGCGCCTGTCTGGGTTCGAACCTACGACCTACAACACGTAAGTCGCGACAGTTACCACTGGGCCACCACTGCTCTCACCGTCCGATAACTTATAACTGAAGAATAAATATGACAGTTTGACAATTTTTTGTACCTATAAAACCTGTCAAACCGCAATATTTACTCCTCAGATAAAAATTATCTGATTATTGAAAAATCAGGCCTTAGACAAGTAATCATTTTAAAAGAATGTCAGTACCTATGTTAATAAAAAAACTAGTATACTTAACTAATATTTAAAAAAAAAATTAAAACATGAACAAAATCCTCGAAAACAAAACAAAACTTAAACGCCTTTACAAAAACATTTGAGTTGCCAAAAATTCCAAATAAAGTAGAAACACAAAGCTCTCTGCTCTAAACTCAGCGGTGCAGATAAAAAATCAAGCAGCAATTTTAATTTTCAATAGCCCGCAGGCGCCGCAAACACGGCAGTCGTTGTGATACAATGTTTTATACCTTTGGAACTTAACACTATGGGTTAAGACAGGAGCGAAAAGAGGGCTCAAGAAAACACACACTGTTTGACAGAACGGCAGTAGGGTATGGTTGTAGACCTATAAACCATACATGCATGTCCTCTCCTGCCCTCTGTGTCCCAAAAAATGCAGTCACAGTGACCTCTGCACTGCTACTGACGACGCCGTGGAGGTAGCGAAGTTTTGGGCCAACAAGATCTGAAATTCAGTCGTGACAGCAACACGGAGAAGAAGGGCTAAGGAACTTGGTTCTATTGGTGCAATATTTTCACTAACATTGTCGACAACTAACATGCGCTGTTAGCAATATTATAAAGGAAAGATACGCTACGTTCATACTGAGTGACGTTCTGTATTGTTGCGTTGTTATTACAAAGTACTTACTGCGATAGGTAATACGGAACGTATGATACAGAAAGAGATAGCTATCTGTAGTGTGTTGCTCGCTGCTATTAGCCGACTAAATGAAACTACAACAATTGTCTGAATTTTTCTGCAACAATTTGCGCCCGCTAGTGCCCACATCTACCTCTTTCGTGTAGTGCCCTTGTGTTCTAGCCTTTAGCCAAAAGGCACTGGCTAGAAACATTTAGTAAAAGGCACTGGCTAGAAGCATTTAGTAAAAGGCACTGGCTAGAAGTATTATTTAATTCAAAAGTTTAAACGTGTGTCATGTATTCTTTATTTTGTTATTTTATTCTGGAAGGATTGATTGATAGTTCGACCGCATAGCTGTACGCGTGTCTTTATAATTATAATTACTCTTCCAAAGTCTTAAAGTCGTCTTATTTGTATTTGTGTCCCTTACACATCAAATACACCACACAAATACACTATATTTGGTGGAGGCGCCGAACGTCCCTATACGTTTGATCGTTTTTTGTGATTAATTTCAGATGAAGTGAAGATTTTTGGTGCAAGCCAAGCAGAATATAATTGACGGCAATATTGAAGAATATCTTATAAAATAGCAAGAACTCGCACGCCAAGCAGAGTAAAATCATCGCCGGAGTAACAGCTAAGTGGGGCTAAAACGATAGTGCACCATGGCAAACACTATTTTCTTTTCCGGCACTGGTGCAAATTGTTTCAATGATTTTCTTGCACAATTCAGAATAGTGGCGGCCATAAATCAATGGCCCGAAGGCAGTTTGGCGCTCATATTAGGAGCATATTTACAAGGACCGTCGCGACGCATCGCCTAACCCTTAGGGGTAGCAAGGCGTGATGCTATGTTAAGTACCTATATCCACACACACATCCACAACACAAGTATACACACACACACACATACACAACCCAAACATAATTTTAGTAGGCACGTTTAAAAAAAAAACAAGAGTACACAGACTATGGTTGGAACACATAAGAAATTACAAAGGAACAAATCCTCAAACCATCACTCAAAACAATGAAATAAAAAAGACGTTTTAAATCTTAGCAATTAGCTGATCACAAATTGCATTGTTTTGAGGGGCTTTCCTTTTTTTATTTGCGCCTACGGAACCCTAAACCAACCGAAACGGGTGCTTTGATTCGCATATAAACCTCCATTTACCGCTATATTACCTAACAAAATATAAAAGGGCAATGCCCTGAAGCAAACAGGTGTGTGGGGTAGTTAAGTACATAAAGGAAGAAAGCTTAAAAAAGGTTGAAATAAAGTCAGTTTTGGATCGCGTAATATTGTAACGTTGAGTTTTGATTCGTAAGGTTTTGGGACAACACATGAGATGTAGCGATTTTACTTACTTAATAGTGATAGTGGCACTGAATATTTGACATTAAAATAAATTAAATTCTGGAGTTAGAAAAAGAGCGCGAAAAAGAACGGTGTTTTTTAGGGTTCCGTACCCAAAGGGTAAAAACGGAACCCTATTACTAAGACTTCGCTGTCCGTCCGTCTGTCACCAGGCTGTATCTCAAGAACCGGGGTAGCTAGACAGTTGAAATTTTCACGGATGATGTATTTCTGTTGCCGCTATAACAACAAATACTAAAAACAAAATAAAATAAATATTTAAGGGGCGCTCCCATACAACAAACGTGTTTTTTTTTCGGCGTTTTTGCCTTGTGTACGGAACCCTTCGTGTGCGAGTCCGACTCGCACTTGGCCAGTTTTTTAAGTCCTGATCACAATATTTCACGATGCTACTAGCATCTTTTGGCGCTCGAATAACGATGACACGTGGGCACTGTTGTTGTGGTTGGTGAATTTGTTTTGTACAATTTCCGGAAATTACCCTTGAAATGTATTCAAAAACAATATGGCGGCATCAGTTCCGATTTTGGTCACGTGCCACAAGATCCTTACAGCGCTATACTTTAAAGACACCGATTTTAGAGAAATCCAGTAGGTATGGCATTGTATTGAATTGTTTGACTGATTAATTAATTAATCAATAATTGTCTCAGATATTACTAAAAGCTAAATGGATCCCTTTAATTCGAAAAGATAAAATTTTTGCGTTTGAAATCGTAATGAAATTGACAACGTTATCTACGAATAAAAAAGAAACACGCCAAATACGAATAAAAAACATATCTGGAGGAATCACCTAGATGAATCTATATATATATATAAATAAAAAGAAAAGTCCTGACTGACTGATTGACTGACTCATCAACGCCCAGCCCAAACCCTTGGACCTAGAAAGCTGAAATTTTTCACAGAGGTTCCCTTTATAATGTAGACAAGGAATAAGGAAGGATTTTTC
The DNA here is from genome assembly GCA_948474745.1 of Oligia latruncula. Taxonomy (NCBI): domain Eukaryota; kingdom Metazoa; phylum Arthropoda; class Insecta; order Lepidoptera; family Noctuidae; genus Oligia; species Oligia latruncula. The sequence continues at coordinate 7,477,323 of OX419694.1, forward strand.
GAAATTCATCCCATAAGAGGGTGAATGCGGGGAGGATCAAATTTCACGCGGACGAAGTCGCGGGCAAAAGCTAGTGTCTCAATAAAAGCGCACTGTTGGATTTTCAACTTTCGGAGCTAAGCCGAGCGTTGAATGTCTAACAGCCAATGATATTATATTAGTCCTGGGTTAAATTCCCATGTCGGGCAATATTATTAAAGTTTTTCCGTCAGGAATTTCTCAGTAGCATCCAGAATCCAGACTTCAGGGATTTGGGCCCAGTTGAGCCATGGCTCGCCCTCTATTAGGTACATGGGACTTAAACATAACCTGTGGAGTGTGGGTGTGCTACAGGTACACCTCTGGCTCTCATGCTAAGCAGTAGCACTAGCGACCAGACGGACCACCTATTTATTAAAATAGTAGATTGTTTGTCAAGGGAGCAAACAACTATTTTGAAGGCGAGAGTGTTTCTTTGAATCCAGAGCGCAGCGAGGGATGCGCTTTGGATCAAAGTACGTCACTCGAGCTTAAAATAGTGTTGCTCCCGAGGTGGACGCTACTTTTTATCACCCTCTAAGAAAAAATAAGTAGGTAAGTTCATAATACCGTCCACGACCGACCTCGCTCGGCCGGCTCGTACTGTGTCGTATTCCGTTTATTTATTTACATACAATTTTGAGTAAACAATTAATTATTATATAGTAAACAATTATTATTAGTAAACACAAACTTTTTTTAATTTGGCTCGCGCGCGTTTTTCTTTATCATACAACCTGTTACTTGTTCATACAATGTTCGTGATTGATCTCTGTGGTGATTGGAACTTTAACTAACAATATCCACATTGCAAATTTAAATCACTTTTAGTCCCTAGGGATTAATGAGCTATTTTAGTCCCTGTTTACGAAGGATACAATAGCTCTTTTTGCAATACACCTAAAAAGGAATACACCTATGGGTTATAAACAATACAGAACCCTTAAAACGAATACAAACTGAACAGAAACGTGAAAAAAAACTGCTGTTATTATGTAACGTTTTTTACTTTATTTTGAAAGGCCTTCAATTTTACCCTTTATGTTATTCTGATTAACCTAAACAAACATAATATTCTACGTTGCAATATTTTTTATTCCTTTCTGCGTTTACTTTTTATTGTGTAAACGATAAAAATGAGAGAAACGGAGTGGAAACATTGTGTTTTTGCATTTTTATTTTATAATAAATTCAAGCACTAATATTAAATTTAAAACATCATAAAATATCGTTTACGATGTATTGTAGTTAATGATGCCTTTAAATAATTTATTTCTCTTGCTTTTATATTTTTTACTGTTATCAAAAAAGTAGGCGTATTACAGTAAGCACTCCGACATTACCTATTAATGCAATTTTAACATTTTTTTCAGGCAAAACAAAAGAAAATAATTTCCACGTCACGTAGGGACAGCACGTGTCTTCCATTTCTAATTTATGATTTATAAAGCATTAACCTAAAAGCTTCGTGAAAGTCGGTTCAAGAGCTACAAAATTGTACACCAGGGATTCGAAGGGAATTGTGTGAATCCCTCTATTCCACGGATGCGTTTTTTAGAGCGTGTGTAAATAAAAATGAATTTATTATTTAATTTTCAGGATTTATTTGCTCGAATTTTCGGACCTTTTTTAGTGGCGATATGGGAATGCGGGATAAAGTATTTCTTTTTTTTTTGCCCGTTTTTGTGGAATATTGTTTTTATGTTGTGTGAAAATTGTATAAGTTCCTAAATACATAGCAAAATTATAAAATAACGAAGCAATTAGGTCTGAGAAAAATATTTTGAGGTGCGCTACGACCATGAGCCGCCATTGAGCTTTTCAGTTCAGAAAGTAACCAGCAGAAAAGACTGTTGAGCTCACTGCAACTCAAAGGAATCAGAAAATAACTAAAAAAACCAAAGAAAAAGGTGAAAAAATATTAAGAGGCCGGTGAAATGCCAGTTTCTTGATGAAATGATAAATTTAGAAGCTATTGATATAATGATGAAGATATTGAGTATGCAAACAGAAAAACAATACAGAAGTACACAGCAAACAAACCGAAACTTTAAATATTAAACTCATCTGAAGGCAATTTCAAAACTTTGCTGCATTATTTCCTCTTCAGATACTCAATTCACAATATCTACTTGTGAATAATAGGGGAGAAAATTAAAGTTTGCCTACCGCCCGCCGTCTGTGAGCCTCCGCGCGCCGCCAAAGACTTCCATATAAATCGTTTATCATTAAAATTAATTTGACTCCATGTTCGCTAAACGCTCTTTATTCATTTCCTTCTCGTAATTAAGCAATCTGTTTACAATGAAGCAATTAATTGGTATTTCCATTGTTTGAATTTTCTCGAGTGTTTTAACCCATCCACTGGAATTGGCATTTGAAATTGAAACTGTTAATTTGGCGGCGATGTTGTTTTATTTTTTGTGGTTGTTACTTAATGAAAATTTATAGTATCGTCTTTGAACTTGGAAACAGATGAACTTAACTATGGATGAAGACATCCAAAACGATTATACCGTCAAGGCATTTGTAACAATTGAGTTGGTTGCATGAAGCTACGCTCTCAAAGCCAATATGAAAGTTTTTTTTTATTTTAAACGGTTTGTCTCAGACTGAAGAAATATGTTGCGCGTTGAAGACATTATGAACGTTTTTGATACTACGTGAACCTTGGCAATATTCCGGGGAAACGCTCAAGTTCGTATGAAATAAACGTACAGCATCTTTGTTTTAGTTTTCTAAAAAAAAAACTATGTTACAAAAGATAATATTTAGGTAGAAGTAAGTGGGAGTGGAGTATAGCTATCGTCAGGGAAAATAAACCGTTGAGCGCAGTGCTAATGGCGGGATGAGCTGGACTCCTTCAACAAGAACTGGTCCTTAGCAGCTTTGAACAGAGAGAAGTCGAAAGAGAGTAGGGAGGCCATTGCCCTGCAGTGGGACATCACAGGCTAATAATAATAACTTAGGAGTATAGCCATTTCATACATCTGTTAAGGAATGATAGAGTTTTTAATCAATTTGCTTAAAAAATAATTCCCCTAACTTTACTATTAAGAAGGAAACTTATTTACATTTTCTTATTTTATTTGACAGTACGTGTAGTGTACCCATCTATCTCCTCTATCGGTATCTATGTCAGTGTATACCCAGTAGATCCCTATTAACCTCTTTTTTTTTAAAACATACGCCGAAAATAAGGTGGAAATAAAATTGTTTATTCAACGTTCTACCTGCCTGGCCATTTTTTCCGTGGAATGACTGCGGTTGCATGTTACTTGGCCATTTATAAAAAGCTGGGTGAGAGCCCTTAATAGACTGACGACAGCTAAATGTCACCGAGCGTTTATTTGCTTACTTTTGCCGCACTATTTTCACGTAATTTTAGTATTGAGAGACGACTATAATTTTTGTTATTGACTGTACCTTGGCATTTGAGTATTATTGTTGGGTTGGTAATTGAATAGTTTTAGTGGTGGTATGGTTGTATAATATTATATTTCAAGACGCTGTTTTGTACTTACGTTAGTACTATTCGTTATTTTGGGGTACCTATGACTGCATCGACTACAGTAAATTAAATCTCTAGTCTTAACTTCGTTATTTTGTTACAAAGTTTTTTCAACACAATTTTTTTGGTGTCAATAAAGTTACTTAGTTTTATAGCAAGCCAACTAACATTTACATTATGCTAGTTTTCACTTTAATGGTCACTAATTGATATTTTATAGAATACTAGCTTCTGCCCAGGCTTTGCCCGGATGGATGTCGGAAATTATCCTACAGGAACATGCTACCAGGACAAACAGTAGGCTATGTCCTTCTCCAGGATACCATATTTATCTTTACCGTATTTTATCGAAATCCGTTCAGTGGATTAGGCTTGAAAACGGAACATACAGAGTTACTTTCGAATTTATAACAGGTACTAGCCGCGCCCCGCGGTTTCACCCGCATAAGTGTTGATCCCGTGGGAATATCGGGATAACAACTATCCTATGTCCTTCCCCGGGATGCAATCTATCACTCTGCCAAATTTTATCGAAATCCGTTCAGTGGTATAGGCGTGAAAAGGTAACATACAGACAGACAGATAGACAGAGTTACTTTCGAATTTATAATATTAGTACCTATGGATTAAGGTTATCCGAAACAAAAACAGTTATTTTTTCAAACCGTACCTATATTGTATTTTCTCCCCACAAAAATACCCTTATTTTCATTCCCATTATAAGACAACCCACACTTGAAAACTTAAACTAGGTAAACCGAGTCACGGATTCGCGTGCCAATGTTTAATCCAGTGCGTTTCTGCGTCATATAAACCATACCTACCGTGGGTCGAAACGCCAATTAACGTGATCTACGACCACCGCGCTCATATTAAGTATTTATAAATTACCTTCAGTTTATTAAAATGCCCCAAAGTGTTATTATTAATGAAGTGAAAATGTACGCCGCTTAATCATTCACGCTGTAATCGGTTGTTTTTTTAACTACTTTATTTTGTGGGTTGGTAAATAAGTTTATTGTTTTATGCTGATCTGGGGGGGAAAGTGTTTTCATAATATCATATATTTATAACGCCTTCCGCATTATACGTGGTTGCTTTTAAGTTAAGCTTTTCCTGTGGTGAAAGAGAAGAAAACTGTCTGATATAACCATTACACAGGATGGCATCATCGACGCGCATACTGTGTAACCATGAATTTAGCATATGAGAGAGTACCTTGCGTAGAATTTGTTATGGTTTAAGTATTAAAAAAAAACTGCAATTACCTTTGCGGTCAAAATATGTATATGGAATGTCTTTTTTTTTATTTTTGGGATGCATGAAGAAGCCTCCTCGTGTAGCGCCGTTAGTTCCGCCAGTTACTCAACTGAACTGAGCGCTCGCCGCATCCTGGACAGTCACACCCAACACCTTATTTGACTAGACCTTATTTGACCTTATTTGATTTGCTTAATTCCTCCTTTGCGGTGGTGGGGCTAACGCCCGCCTGGTTTGCGACCGCCCTTCCACCGGAGTCCGGTGTCAAGCAGCCTGCTGTGTTTCGTCGATGCGTGGGAGTTCCAATGCCTTAGGCATGTTCTGGGCACGCTCGTTCCATCATAGACCTCATCCATTGCTTTCCATCCGGCGTGATCGAGGTCAAGAGCACCCGCTCTTGACCTATATTTTTTTATTGCTGAATGGGTACCCACCCATTCAACAATAAAAAAACCGACGAAAAATTACTCCGCAGCGGTGTCCAGAATCATGTACCTACTGAATCCATGGTAACAGCATCCTAATTGCGTAATACAGTATCTATCAATCTCAATCTGAATCATTTTGAAGGATATTGCGGATCCATTGCTTCTTAAGTTCGAAAAATGTGTCTGCTCAACAACGTAAATAACGCAATGTATGTTGTTGAACTGTCAAAATGAAACCCATTGCTACTGATAGTGCGTTACGCAATTACTCCGCCGATTGCGCGTCCATGTTGCTCCCACCCTGTAGTATAATATTGATAATTATGTTATCACCACCATGGTTGTTTCATGAACTTAAAATTTTCAAGTAGGTACTTGGTGACAGTTCACGTGATTTCAATAATATGTTATTTCAAACTCTCAAACTCAAAGCAGCGTAGGTATAAACAACAAAACAATAATCCAAAAATAAAATAATTAAAAATAAGCCGAGGCAGCTAAGTGATGACCAGCCCCAACTGACGGCGCCCGTTCATGAACATGACGCATAGATCAGCACCATTTAGCTCAACCATTTTGAAGGGAGCTAAATGATCCAACACACACGCCACCGACAGCGAGACATTTGAGTGAGCATGACATACTATAATAATAATATTTTTATTTCGAGCAACAAGACTCATAGTGTTAGTAACAATATACTTACAAACTATGTTAGTAATACACATACAAGGACAACAACAATACCAAACACAGAAAACCGATTGTGACATCACTGCTGCATGGTGACAGGCCCAGCCGAAACCTTGCAGCAATGATTCACAAACGGACAATCAAGCCTGCTTGCTATCATAGACAGGATGCTGTTGGCGCTGCCCCGTACCCTACGGACCAAGGATGCACACCGCTTCCGCATCACCGTGTAGAAACAGTCCACGTGAGCTTCAGCGAACATCCCTGATGCGCTGCAGTACCGGGGCAACCCCATCAACACCCTGAATGCATTATTGTATTGGACGCGAAGGGCGCCGTATGATTTTTGAGTATAACAACTACTAACTATCAGCCGCCAGGGCACATTCAAGTCAATGAAAGACATTTTATTACCCGGTAAATGGTAGCTATAGGGTACATAGAACGCATATCTGTGCTTTGCAATTATATAATACAAAGGAAACTGAGTTTATACTCGTATAATGCAAAGATAGTCTTACAATCTTCGGCAGCTCCAACTTTAACTTTAACAATTTGTGTCGTAAGTCTTAGGACTTTTCTTTTGTAGGCTTTTGTGAAGTACCTAAGTAAAAAAGCCTCTTGATTTAGTTTATTCCTTTGTTTCTCCTTTACATTTTAATCATATTATTTTTCATGAAGACTTTCTTCTCACTAGAGGCTCTTTGGGGAAAGTATTTGAAGAACTGTAGAAGTTCAGTTGATGAAATTTCTGTTGGCCTTGCCTTCGCACATTCCATAACTAGGTTATAAAAACGACCGTTTTTTTACGGTAAAAACGTTAATTAAGTAGGCATATTATAAACTCGGATACTGTTATATTTTTAATTAAATTCTCCGCTAATAATAATATTCCTTTTGTTTTTGTATTTATAAAGAAGTTTTGTATTTTTTCTGTCGGAACTCTGGAATATGATAATACAAAAGTTCTGATATGAATATATTATGTATTCAAGTACCTATGCTTTAAGTTTTTTCATTATTTAACAATGATTATTTCCGGTTCCAACTATTTCAATGACGATGGAGAAGAAAACCATAGTGAAGAAACCGGCATTTCCTAGAACTAAAAATTCGAAGACATCTACCAACCCACACCGGGGCTTTCACGTGGTGGATTACGGCCCACCCCCTGTAGGCCTATGTCCCAGCAGTGGGAAAATTAAAGACTGATTATGTTAATTGAATGACTTGATGTTATGTGTAAATACTTAAAATGTTCAATAGTACAAAAAAGTGTGAAAAAAAAAAAATAAATGTGTGTTCAATGTGTGTGTAGTAGTGTTGTTGTAGTGTTGTGTAGTAGTAGTGTGTGTAGTAGTTACTTATTACAAAATTCTTAATAACACTTTGTCTAAACCGGGAATCGAACCCAGGATGCCACGCTCAGCAGTCGTGCTTGCAACCACGAGACCAACGGGGCTGGGGGTAATTACTTAAGGTATACATTGAATAAAATGTGGTTTTTCTATTTCTTGTAACTTGTTAACTATGTGGCATAGGGATTTAACATTTTGGTATATGTTTTTGACTCTTTGGTCTAGTACCATGAAAAAGGAATACACGATTCAATGAACTTTTCTTGATACAAAAAAATTGCAAATTGTATCTATTTTTTTACTTTTTCGACATCACGGCGTAACTCTTAAGAGTTATTCAATAGAATTTACTTTAAAACATAGAGAATTATCATATCAAAGTTTACTCAAACTGAATTCATTTATTTTGTTAAAAAAGGAATACATTTGTTTTGGCACATACGTCGTTTTTGTTTTGCGTTTCAAAAGTAATTACATCACTTTCGCTCGCTTATTAGATCTATGTTCTATGTTATGGGTTTGGTTTCCGCACTTGGTCCTTCAGTGGACCATTGTGCGTAGGCCATGGCGGCCGTCGGTGGTTATTCCAACCAGCCCACCTCCCTCCAGAAGCTGATCAAATCTCCTGGTCTGTTAAGAACATCTGTGTACGATCTGGGTGTCCCGAGGGTTTCTGACCTTATCTGGGTGACGCCTGTGCACTCAAAGAGCACATGTGCAATGGTTTCATCAGCCTCCATGCAAGCCCTGCACAGGGGACTGTTTGTTATGCCTAATGTGTAAAAAGTTAGTAGATCAATCGCTACGATTTATTTTCGAGGTAGCGCCTTAAGGCTACTCTTTCGAAAAAAGCTTAAGAACAGCGTGCAGATGAAGCAGCTTTTCTCCGGAACTTACAGAGAAATTACATCTGAAAAAATAGTTGGTAATCTACATGATATGAATCGTAATTTGGTTTAGCCATAATTTTTCTATCGATATCACCTATTAAGAATAAAAAACCACCAAATCACCTCCAAATCGTTGAGATGAAACCATTTTACTCTTTCATTTTTTATCAAAAGAATATAAAAGAAATATCTAGTGCTTTGCAATACAAACGAAAATTATTGGTTTTGTTACTTTTTAAAAACATGTATATTTTTTAATATAATAAATTAAAAATGCGATCGTTTAAAGTCCGTGTCTATATCATCCCCACACTCGTCCACGAATTCAGTGCGGGGCGCCTCGTGTTGCTAGGCAACGCGTTGGCATGCGGGTGCATGCGGGTGGCGGAGTGGCGCGGAGAGGGGTAGTTAGCTCCGCCCAAATGCACAAGGTCGTTGGCATGAATACAAGCCTTAATGGGACTGGTCATAACACCGATGCTAATTACTGAAACTAACTTAACTTTGTACTCGTTTTCGAGCGCCTAAATAAATATTCCCTCCTCTCAATAAATTAAAGATACGACATTAATGATTTTATTTCACTAGTTAAAACTTAACTAAGTATATCAAAGCTTAAGTCAAAACTTTACAGATAGGTGTCGTGATTTATCGCTGGGAGCCACTTCCTGTCCTTAACTTTTATGTTTGATAAACATCAAATGCGCCTGTAGAACTGTCTTGGTTTTTAATGCTGACCGTATCACATAAAGGAGTGGTTTAAGTTATAAGATCAATGTGACGATAAGCTTGTAATTTTGGCGAGAGTTGTCTACTCCTGCTATTTTTCACGGTAAAGAACATTATTTTTATGACAATATTTATCTTTTTGTCTTAAACTAAAATAAGAGGTTTATTTATAAACGTGCCCTGAGACAGTGAGGCGGGGTCGCGGTAGACCACATAGGAGATGGCGGGGCGAGCTGGATAGGTTCCGTCAAAACTGGAAGGAGGACACGTGGGCTCGCGAAATATGGAAGGAGTGGAGGGAGGCCTTTGCCCAGGAATGGGACAGTGCAGGCTAGAAAAAAAAAAAAAAGTCTGCTTAACTATAAAGTTTTGACGTTTTACCGTCTCTTAAATTTAAGCAACGATTATGAATTATAATGAAAACTAAACAGTCTTATTACAAAACAAGATCTAACTTTAGCCCGAGACTAAACCTTCGAGCAGGTTTTTGTATTTCGACCTTTATTCGGAATAAAGGTCGAAATACAAAAACCTGCTTAAGTAAAGTTGTTAATACAAAACTGTAATTCGAATACTGGTAGATACTTTTTTTTTTAAGTGACTCGATAATTTAAATCATTTCTAAAGAAACCTCGTTTGTAATAACACTGTATAAGTGTATATGTGTAATATGCTTAAATTAAAACCCGTCAAAAATGTTATAAAAAAAAACTTATTTGACGGTTTGACAATTAACGCATTTATATTTTTAGCATAAACATATTAAACGTGCAGTCTAGGCCTGCTGCGAGTCCTGGAGTGGAGACCGCGTATCGGTGTAATCGTAATGTGGGATGCTCCCCCATGCAGTTAGATGGACGGACGACCTAAAGAAGGTGGCTGAGACAGACTGGATGCGGAAGGCGAAGGACAGGGTGTTGTGGCTCAGTCTGGGAGAGGCCTATGTCCAGCAGTGGACTGCGACAGGCTGAGTTGATTGATTGATTGAGTCTAGGCCTGAGCTAATTGATACGGGAGGATGAAGCCAATGTGATTTTAAGAATTAGAATAACTAATTTCTAATCTGAAGAACAATTCAAAATCGCTATCGCCTGTTACTTCAATCTTAACACGTTTAACAGCCCCATCATTAAGTCCAAGGAAAGAATGTCAATCAATTTTATTAGCGGATAAATAAAAACAGTAGCAACACGTCACAGCGGGTTGCACTACGACCAACTATAAATTTTAACTCTTAAAATTCTAATAGTTAATCTTAAAACCCAACGCTCCTTTAATTTACGAGTTTCATGCCTCGGTCTGTGGTTTTATTGAAGTATTTTCGGACTAATTAAAATTTTCACCCCGATTTTTTCAAGTTCGAACTTATTATGAGATTCTCATGGAGGTTATTAAATTTACATAACTATTCCGTCAATGTTAAAAGCTCTATGTGAAGTTGGAAATGGTCTAATTCTTTGGGAACTATGAAGGACGAACGAAGTTATTATAATACTAAACTATTAGTATAACAAAGAGAAAAAAAGGTTTTTTGTATGTTTATTTGTTACGTCCATCCATCCATAATCAGCCTATAATGTTCCCACTGCTGGAACACAGGCCTCCTCTCAATGAGAGGGAGTGGGCCGTAATCCACCACGCGGGCCCAGTGCGGGTTGGTGGATGTCACATGTCTTCGAATTTTTGGTTCTAGGACATGCCGGTTTCCTCACGATGTTTTCCTTCACCGTTTTTGAGAGCAGTGGTGATGAAATAATTTACACAAAGTAAAGCGCCTGTCTGGGTTCAAACCTACGACCTACAACTCGTAAGTCGTGTCCGTGACCACTGGGCCACCACTGCTCTCAGTTAGTCAGTGTTACGCTTTCACGCTAAAACGGCTGTTCAAATTTGGACAAAATTTCGCAAATGAGTAGAATGTGACCTGGATTAGGACATAGGATAATTTTAATGCCGATATTCCCACGGGATGGAGACTTATACGGGTGAAAACGAGGGCCCAGCAGATATTTTATAATACCAGTAACAAGGTATCGAAAAAAAATCAAAAAGTAGTAAAAAACATAATTTTACCTACACGCAACAATGAATCGAGAAACATGGTTTTAATTTCAGTGTAACTACGAGCAGCGATATTAATGACTTCTTGTTGGAAAATAATCCGACTTCAATGTCAAAGTCAAATCATTTATTTCAAAAAAGCACATAAAAGGCATAATTTATTTTAGGTTAAAAAAAAAAAACTACTGTTTCATAGAAAAGTGAAACAGTACCCACGCGGTCAAAATGTATGGTAGAGGTAGAGCAATTTTTTTTTTAAACATACGAAAAGTTTCGTCTTCCAGAATCCATGGTAACAGGTTGTGCGTCGAAGTGATGATAATACCCTCTTTAGTATAAAAGAAAAAAAATACAAAGACAAGGAAGAGTTCCGTAGTAGGTAAATTAAGAATCAATTTAAAATCATTATAAACGTTAGAGTCATCCAATATTTCGATAATGCCACCACAAATTCCACATGATAGGCCGCATAAGGTAATCGTAAATTATTCGTAAACCGTATCTTGGGTACCGACAAGCGGTTCAAGTCGGTTAAATCAAGATTAAGTGCAAGCATACGGGTTGTACCTCAAAATGTGTCAACGATAAATCAAAGATTAAATAAGAAATTCGCCCCATCTAATTCTGGGCGACTTCAAAGTGAGATTTAAAAGTGAGGGCTAAGGGCTTGCTCGTAAATGTAAGCGGCATTCAAACAACCATTAAACAGTAAATCACGGCATAAAGAGTTGTGTTTTTCATTGAAACTACCCTAATGGGAGTTGTAGTGGAGCAAAGAATAAAATAGTTAAAATATATTGTGTTGATTCAGGTGAAGTGTGGCACGGTTAAATATACTATTTTTCCAACAGTCGCTCACCATGATTTGCTGAAAACAACATGATAACATTCAAAATTACAAAAGGCTTTTTGTTGCAAAAATATCAATGATAAAATTGACAGACACGTCAGATAATGGTAGAACGAAAGAGAACAAATAATTATTAAGGACACAAAGAATTCTAAAAAATGTATCGGAAAAACGCAAGACTAAATAAGCAATTAGAAGAATCTGTGTCAATGAGCAAAAGATATACATACAAATAAACAGAAAAAAGATAAACAAACTATGAAATAAATCAAACAGCAGTGTTGGACACGGAAAATGTTTTCCAGACATTACCACACCCGTTCAGAAAATTAACACTTGTACATTAAATCACAGTTCTCATGATTTGCATTGCTGTGTCTCATTTATCAAACAGTAACTTGTAGAAAACAACATCTTCATACATAAATTATGATTTGTATGCCACAGGTGGATATATTTCACTGAGAGTGTATCATTAAGCCAAGTCGTATTACGACTAAATGAAAAGTTTCTTTATGAGATAGAAACTTTGTAGGCATTAAACTTGGCAAGGCATTCGAGGAACAAAATCTTTGGATGGAGAAGTTTATTTATTTTATAGCTTAACCTAAATAGTCTAATTAAAATATGATACTGAAGTATAACCTTTACCTAGATTTTAAGATAATTATCCTATTGTCTACCTCATGTCGGACGACCAATAGGCCAAACCTATGACCCAATGGGTCCTTCTTTATGGCAAACGACATCGCGACAGGCCCAAATGACATCGCGGCAGGCCCAGGTGGAGATGGCGAGATGAGCTGGACTTCTTCAGCAAGAACTGGCCGTCAACTGCTTTAAACAGAGAGAAGTACAGGCTTTTGACAAATCATCTGCCTAGCCTTTTCCCAAGTATGTTGGGGTTGGCTCCCAGTCTAACCGGATGCAGCTGAATACCATTATTTTACATGGAGCGACTGCCTATCTGAATTCCACAAGCCAGTTACTGGGGAATACGATACCCCTTGGTAAGATTGGTTGTCAGACTTTCGGGCTACTGACGAACCGTAACGATTGTCAAAGATCCAGGAATGACAGCAGGCACCAACGGCTTAACGGGCTTTCCGAGGCACGGAAGGGTCTTGTTATGTGAAAATGGTCACCCATCCACGGACCAACCGCGGCAAGCGTAGCTTAACCTGATCGATCGACCCGTGCGGCTGTTATTACTTAGCTACAAGCCCCACACAAATAATAATAATATCGTGTGTATGAAATATAGGTGACAATTATAGCATTTGGAAACAAACGCTCAAGGATCAAGCATGAGCACACACAGAGACAAGAGAAGTTTCAACACATCTTTCGTTTCCGTAACGTGGCCTCGCCGAAATAAAGTAAACGTAAAACTCGATCAATTTTACACCCGAAAAATACGAAAGGAAATTATTCGCTTTTTAATAACACAAGACAAAGAAAACACAAAGGTATAAGTTTAACGACGCATAAAAATCGATTCCATAAATAATACTGTCGTTTGTTAAACTCAGTATTGACCGGTATCTTTGTAATGGATCACTTAATTTCGATTAACTCCACGAACCCGATATGAGAACAATACAACTCCGGATATTACTCGTTTTAGCTTTTTGATCGTTTTTCACGTTATTTTCGATACAGGCCAGGCAGTGGCGATCTTAAACAAATAGTTACACGTCCATTATAAACTGGCCTCTGCAATTCTACAGGTGAACCCTTCAGTGATCGCAAAATTTGAATGGAGAAAGCGGAGGGGCGGGTTTATGTAGACTGGTGGTGGGATGTTTGATGTAGAATGCCCCTTCGGCCTTCCAGCGATGAAGCGTATCGTTCAAGCTTGTGCCCATTATTTTAATGGCCAATCAACATATTCCCTATAGTTACACACCATATTTCACGTCGGTTATACCGAGGATATACTAATTAAGTTTGTTTGAATATTTACTTTGTAAATTGTTTGAGTTCAGCCGTTATTAAGACGTTGTTTGCGGTACCCTAATTTTCTCGTGCGGTTATAGGCTAACAAGCCTTGTAACAAATATCTGACGATGAATTTAATATGAATATGGAGGCGTTAACTACCGTAGGTTTGAACGATTAAACGGTAGATTAGGTTTTATAGGGATTCAGCCCTTTTTGAAAATGTTCAACATTTAATTTTACGAATTTGGCAAATAGAATGAAGCGAACCTACTTCTATCGCTAATAAGGGGCTATTACCCATATTATTATGTTCACGTAAATTCAACGTCATGTTGGTATGCAGGTATAAGATAGCTGCAGGCATTTACATTATTTCTATTTCCCATCGGTTATTATTAAACTCTTCAGAACCTATGTTCTGAAGATATGTCGCAACAATTTTTTTTTACATGAAGTTGTTGGTGCATAGTCACATAAAAATCTATAGCCGCATATATGCAAAGTCATCGCTTGAGAACAGCTCGTCCGATTTGGCAGATATTATTGTTGCGTTCTTAATTGTAATTTCGACGGTTTGGAAGATATTTTTTTTCCAATTCCACCTTAAAAGTCGGGAGACATGAATATCACCCTGACGACGCCGAGCACGAACAGCTAGTTCGTAATAAAAACGTGCTAACACCCTGTAAATTCACACCTTAAATTCATTAAAATGAAAAGTATATTAAATAGACACCACTTCCTGGTGTTATTTTTAATATCAAAGAACAGTTTCTAATCAGACAAATGGACTTTCTCACTCCGTGGCGTTGTAATAATATTATTTTATCCCCCTGTAGATGTGACACTCCTGCCAACCAGCCGAACTTTTTGAAGGCAAGCTTTATTTACATTTCTATTGGATCCCTCTTCATTTCTTGAAAATCTGTGGTTGGAAATAGTTTTTGTTGTTTATCGAAAGGAAACTATTTTTGTTATATTTCTTGGAATAATATTGATGAAAGATAAATAGTTTGAAATTGGGAATATTATAATTTGTTTCATCTTTCAATGTTTTCAAAAGGCACTGGTAAATATATATATTAAGCATCCATGCGTAGATATTGAACTATCAGACTCAAAGTAGATATTATGTGTACCAAAAGACCTCATTTCTAATTGAAGTACGTTTTTTTTTCCGTAGTCTATGTTGTGTTTGTGCCCCACAGCTGGGCTTTTTTCCTTCCAAACGATGTCTTGAGTGATAAGAAGAACTTAACAACAAAATATATCAATAAAGGCAAGAATAATAGGATTAGTATTAACTTTACCTACCAGATCAATTTACCCACCCCTTTATCGCTCTTCATGACAAAGACAATTAAATCCAACATCGAGAAATAAAACAACACAATTTAACGATGCTATCTCACATCCCTAACCAATGTGTATGCATTACGATATGCTTCACTAAAAACACCAGTATTCTTTAATTTCAAGACACTATTTTTGACACTACAATCTAAACTTTATCACTGATAAATTAAGGTATGATTTCCTTCAAATGCAACCCCCTTGCATTGAGTTAGCAATGTCCAGCGTACGAGAAAAAAAAGTAAGATTCCACCATGTCTGACCATTTCCGACGGCTATTATTCTGTCTCCCTCTATATCCGTTTCCGGCTGTCGTGAAAACAAAATACTGCTGCAGACAAAACAGGGTATAGGTACGATCCACGATTCAGGCTTGCCTAATGTTTTATTTTTATGTTTTAACAATGAAATGACCCTTTGATGTGTAGTTAAAAAGATGGAGTGCTTACATCCTATTTGTACTTAATGACTAGAGGAAATTATTACTGGTCAATGAATGCGTTTTTTTAAAATCTTATTTTGCAATTGAACGAAACTTAAACGCGGATATAACATCACTTGGATGGATGAGAGGATGAAGGCAAGAAAGACTACTCATTATTGCACTTACGTATGTACTGACGCCAGCACATCAAGATACCCAAAACTGTCAAATTTTCCCAATCAACTTTGAACCTTATACTTTAGCGATAAAGTTGGAAATCTATTAAAGAAATTTGACAGATTGTAGTAGCTTGATGTGCTGGCGTCTGTACATACTATTCGTGAACCTACCTTCATCTTTAATAGATTTCAAACAGCTCTAGTAATGTTGTTATGTAATACAAACCGCGATTGTTAAAAGCAAGGCTATCGTCTATAAATTTCCAGTTTCATCGCCTACATTCCCTGTAGTAAGTAATCTAATCCTTTCTTTTGACTTTTATCACCAACTTGCTATAAAATAACCTGATATACAAACCTATCTTACTTAGACATCGTATTGTTTTGGCCCAACTGTAGCACTTTCTATCAACACAAAAACTCTTCCTGAAAGACTGTAGGTATACTCGTACAGCACCAACTTTGGAGCTCGACGCATACGTCAATGTATTTTAAATGTACGAAATTTTACGTTTTTCCCGCAAACAGAATGGATCGGACCGACAAACAATCGTTGACTGTAAGTGAAAAGTTTGGTTGTTTGTGCTTTTAACCGTCCCCTAGAGTGTAAAAAACAACATATATAATTTAATTTTGTTTACATATGAAGCGGTGGAATTGGAGTAACTTTGCTTTAGTTGCGCTCGTAAATCAATTATTGTGCTTTTCCAATATTAAATAGCTATTCAAACACTCACCTTTATACATCTCTCACCTACAAACATTTGTATCTGGAACGTCATATTTCCTCAATTATAAAAACCATAATTCTATAAATAATGACTTCTGTGTACGAATATAAATTAATGACCAACAAATAAGATGTCAAGTTGTTTATAGCCAATCGTTACCAGGTCATAGATGAAGAAATAGAAACTAGGGAGCAACAAAACTCCTTAATTGGCACATAAAACAGTCTTCACCCTTTTAATCATATCAAAAGAGCAATCTTCCGGCCGGATGGACAGAAAACGACAGTTCAGAACCCTGTGTTTTTACACCACCGTATTTCTTTCACAATAAAGGTGTGATTCCTTTGTCGTATTCCTATCTGTTATCGGGGTGTAATTTCGAAACTTCTACGAATAACGATGATCTATCATATTACAAATTCGTTTTTGATTCGTGAAAATCTAATTTCGTGGTTCAGTCTTTCATGTTTGTGTTACTTGTTCTTTAATCTTCCGTAAAGTTTGGGTTACCTGCTTCTTTAATTAAAATGGAAGCTTTTCATTTGTTTCGATTAAAGTCATATTGTTTTATACCGTATCTGGTAACCGAATTTTGTGTGAAATGCTTTGACATTTTATCCGTAGAATTAAATGGTGTAAAGTTGATGTTTGTATTTAGAATTGAAATACATTTACATGCTGATCTAAGTTAAAAGCTTTTTGGTTGAGTAATTTTTATTTTGATGGGTTTTTATCCTATTTTTTTCGTAGACCGCGACATATAAAAAAATATTTCACTTTACATACACAGTATGGTTGAAGGGCTAGTGACTAAGTAATAACAGCCGCATGGGTCGATCTGCCGCGGTTGGTCAATGGGTGGGTGACCATCTTCATATACCAAGAACCTCCGTGCCTCGGAAAGGACGTTAAGCCGTTGGTCCCGGCTGTCATTCGTGGATCTTTGACAGTCATTACGGATCGTCAGTAGGCCGAAAGTCTGACAACCAGTTACCCCTTACCAAGGGGTATCGTATTACCCAGTAACTGGGTTGTGGAGGTCAGATAGGCCGTCGTTTCATGTAAAATACTGGTAACAGCTGCATACGGTTAGACTGGAAACCGACCCCAACATAGTTGGGAAAAGGCTAGGCAGATGATGACACACACAGTATCGTTATAGACACAGTGGCTTAACACTTTTCCTCCGAAATTCTATTTAAAAATAATCCTATTTATTGATATTTCATTTTTTTGTCATTCAATAGGATTATATAGGGTGTTTGGAAGCTGGATACAAAGCCTTAAGGGGGTGATAGTTGACACCATTTAGAGCATTTTGAGCCAATAACATATCAACTGATATGTTATTGTTATTGACTAAAAGTTTGCTGTTAAAAAAAAGATACTTCGTTTATGACATGTATGGCTCAAAATGCTCTAAATGGTGTCAACTATCGATACTTAAAGCTTTGCACTTCCAAAGACCCTGTATATTATGAACTTACAGGGTTATATTGATAATTTTAATTATTGTAATTCTGTAAATACATATTCTTTATGGTCGCGAATCATAATTTGTTCAACATACAACCAGAACCCTAATTAAATTATCATTTTGAAGAATATTGCTAATCCATTGCTGTATATGTCTGAAGAAATATGTCTGCTCAACAACGTAAATTACGCAATGAATGTTGTTAAACTGTGAAAGTGAAACCTATTACTACTGATAGTGTGTTACGCAATTACCCCACTGATACTAACCAGCAAATGGCAAAAAACGTAAGATTTGAATTTCGCTGACAACCTTGACGCTTCCCCTCAATTAATTTGTATACCATATCTATTTAAGGTACACAAATTAATTGACAGTAGTCTGTAATCTATTATTACTGCAGACTTAAAATATTTATGGCAAACGAAGCAAAATCGGTAATGATTTATTACAAACACACAACTAGGGCCATGGGGTCCGAGTGCCCACTTGGTTTTTCGAGATATCGCCAAGCGGTTAGTCGACTCTTCACGTGACCAGAGGGCTGGCCTATTTTTTGGCCCAAGAATTAGCATTGCCATACAACGTGGCAATGCTGCCAGCCTTTTGGGCACTGTTCTTATTGACAGCGATGCGGACGAATTTTTTGATGCCCTATGATTATTTTGCTTATTTTTTCATATGTACATATTAAAATAATTATATTTAATGTACTTACTTATTATTATTTTAAATATTAGCATAGATTTTGTAAATATTATCAACATTTAAATATGTCACAAAATAAATTTCTGAACGGACTAGAAATAAATGATTTAATTATTAAAAACATTAAATATCATGCTTTATTGAGTAATTAGTCCTTACTTACTAAGATATTAAACTCGACAGTTAATATAGTATGGAATTTAATAACATCTTTGTCGTATAATCTCCTAGTACCTTCAATAAATATAAGCTTCACATTAATTAGGCATTCGATTACTCCTATTAACCGACCAGCATGTAATACCTATCATAAACTCCTAATAACTAAGTGTAACCTCTGCTCCCATTATATCCCTCTCTTTTCTTCCTTATAAATAGAAATGAGACAACATAATGACCGTAAGCATATCCAATGGAAATTCATAGCCAACAGCATAATACCGTTGTTATTGCACCATAAACTTTACTTACAATTTTATCATACCGACTTCCCTACATTGTACGAGACATTCATATATTAATAAATATTAATATAAAGGCATTAATTTTATGAGGGCTAAGAGGTGGAAACAAACAGGAGCGGAGTGAATATTTATAGCTTTGCATGTTTCCGATGTAAAATGTACCGGGTGAAGTATGCCTAGGAGTTTACCTGGCTTGAAGAATTTTCCGTTGTCCGTTTATTAGTTTGATTTATGTAGACGATATTATGTTGTATATTTAAGGTGATTTTATCGTTTTATTAAGTGTAAAGTTCAAATTATGTATCAATCAGGCAAGCTACACACAGGTAAAGACGTTCACCCACTAATCTTACGCTAATCTCAGGCTTATTAGTCGATTCACACGAATTTACTCGCCCGTGGCGCGGCGCCCGAAACTGGCGAATCGTAACTTTTAAATACTAACATTTTTTTAAATATAACATTGCAAAAAAATCAAAATGTGCCAATTAATATAAAATATACAGGGTTATTGGAAAAAAACCAACAACCTCTTAAGAGGTCATTGTACTCATCATTATGAACAATTTTTACTATGGAAACAAACCTGAAATCGTGAAAAATAAATCAGCTGTTTTCTACATTTTGACGAGTTGTACGAACATAAATGTTTGGTTTAGTCCCATGGTAAAAGCAGTTAATAATGACGAGTACAATGACCTCTTAAGAGGTTGTTGGTGTTTTTCCAATAACCCTGTATACAATACATATTTCTGGAGTATTCGACTCGCCCACAAATAAATTAACTTCGTGCGAGCCGCCTATAGAAAAAAAAAAATTAAAGTGACGATTCGCCCGTTTCGGTCGATTAAATTCGTGGGAATCGACTAATAAGCCTAAACTCATCATGATACAACGAACAATGTTGTGCAAGAATGTAGGTATAATTTATTCAGAACTACAAAGCCTAGTAATAACTTTGTTTGCACTACTTATTTAATGCTTGTTGTAGAGCTGTTACCACGAGGAGATCTTTCGACTGTCATGAAAATCTCTCCGTGTAAACGCGCCTTTAGACTACCTTATACTGGATTTATTATAACATTAGAAAAATAATGTTTATAACCCTTTCGTGATTTTGTTATAAACTTATACTAAGATCAGTTATTTAGCAATTAAAATAAACCAATGTACCTAATCTAAAATGCAATCATTTCAATAATATTACACAATAACTGTTGTTATTTGACAGTTATTTTTTTAATGCTATAATAAATGGACATGTCATCAAATGACACTGTCATCATCTGCCTAGCCTTTTCCCAACTATGTTGGGGTCGGCTTCCAGTCTAACCGGATGCAGCTGAACACCAGTTTTTTACATGGAGCGACTGCCTGCCTGACCTCCACAACCCAGTTACGATACCCCTTGGTAAGACTGGTTGTCAGACTTTCGGGCTTCTGACTACCCGTAATGACTGAATAAATGGACTTAATTTCACGATCAATTCTATTATTAAATTCTCGTCCTCCTTCGAAATTAAAATATTACTAAGAATCTTATGCGAAATACTTGCACAAAACACAAAATACCGCCATTTCAATAATTTAAGCAAAACAAGACTCCAGAGTCATTTTTATGGCAGAATAACATGAAAAAATAATTTCTAATGTATCAATAAAAGGGGACGAGGGCAAGTTCCCCTGAACTCGAGAGAAAGAATAACGATAATATCCATAACTCAAGAAAGTAAACTAAACAAAAATAAAAGACAGTGTTTGTGAATCGACTTCCAAGTTTATTTTCAAAGGCCCATAATCATCGGGAAGCGAAGTTTATTACGTTTTACGAGGATACTTAGATGTGAAATGTAAACACTGGCACGGAGGGAACATGCAAAGTGTAAACAAATTAACGAACGAGATACCTCCTTGTATTTCATATAAATTGATGCGTAAACATCCTTTTGATTTCTTGTTTTTGCAATGTTGATTGTTCGACGTTATTAATTGGGGGCAAACAGTTTGTTTATGGAACGAAATCACCTTGTGTTTCTTTATGTTATGCCAATAAATAATGTTTCATTTCTTGTGAATAACAAGGACGTCTTGTCTTCTCATTAAATATTTGAGTTAACTTCTCTGTTTGTCTTGGAATCTTCTATTCTTATGGTCTTTGAACCGGATATTTCTGAAAATCTATATTTTATCATATAAAATTCAAAGTCCTGACTGACTGATAAATCAACGTACAGCCGGTCACCCCTAAGAGGGTGAATGGGGGAGGGTGAAATTTCACGCGGACGAAGTCGCGGGCAGAAGCTAGTCTGTCATGTAATAAAAATATAGGGCAAACGTTGAGTCTACTACTTATGCGTACGAATTTAAAGGCCTTTTATATCGATTAAAAATATTTATTTTAGTAGATTAATAGCAGCGGAGCAGTGGTGGCCTAGTGGTAACGGCCGCGACTTACGAGTTGTAGGTCGTGGGTTCGCATCCAAGCAGGCAAGCAGGGTCCCGGCTGTCATTCGTGGATCTTTGACAGTCGTTACGGGTAGTCAAAAGCCCGAAAGTCTGAAAGTCTTACCAAGGGATATCGTAATACCCAGTAACGGGGTTGTGGAGGTCAGATATAGGCAGTCGCTCCATGTAAAATACTGGTATTCAGATGCATCCGGTTGGACTGGAAGCCGACCCAACATAGTTGGGAAAAGGCTAGGCAGATGATGACTGTCTGCCCTTGTTCAATAAAATAAAGTTTTTGCCATGAAAATTTTACTCTACCAAACAGGCATACAGTCTAGCTTACACCCTTAAAATATTTAAACACAAAAGACACAAAAATTATTTCATACATGATAACAAGCCGGATAAATCTCACATACTTACCTACTTATCATGCAAAAAAAAAAAAACATTCTTGTCTTACCATCCTCAGTAATAAAGTCATCTGCACTTCAAGAGCAAAAAATATAAAAGCAGAACATTTAACGTCTCCATCCATGTGTCGGGGAATAGCGTGGAGGCGTCAAAAGATATGCAGATGTATCTTGTAATTATACTTTTTTTTATAACCAAGGCGAAATGGTACAAAGCGCTGACGTTTTTATGCTAAAATATGGAGATGGAGTCATTAGCAATTTTTTATTTTAATGAAAAGATGTCGTTCAGTTGCAAATGGAAGGCCCTGCTACTTTCGTTGGTCAGCGATTTTTTTATCGCGCAACCCTTACTGAAATGCACAGATTTTTTTTCATTGGATTTATTTTTATTTTTATGCAGTTTGTTCGGTGGCCGTTAAAATTAACTAGCTTAATAAAAAGGCGTTTTTAATTGCAAATTGCTTTTATGGATAAAAATTGTGAACATAAAATTGCATTTCTGCAATGTACAACAATATTTGCGCTGCGGCTTTTGCTGATTAAACTGAATTAGTTGGACCTCAATACAAAGCACACACACATTTCACATTGTTCTAAAGACCAATTCCCGTAACTAAAAACGTTCAAAATCTAGTCGCATTCTCATTTCAGCGACAATCAATGTCAAAAACTTGTCAAAAATGTAAGGAAATCAGAAGTATTTTTGACAAATTGTCACTGAGATCAGAATGTGAACGTTCTTAAAATTTAGAGAATTGCCCCTCTGTTCCTTACCTTCCATCCATAATGAACTTCTTTCCCACATTTGAATTGATTTTGATTTTTATGAGTGTCTGTGGAGTTTCATGCCTGTTCTTCTCCATAGATACCTACTACGCTTTGGAATGGTCAACTAGCTTCATCTTTCTGACTGACCGATCCCTTGGCAAAGTGTCTGTAATTGGTTTATTTGAAAGAAATGCTTTGAGTTTTTTTATTTAATTGCCACCATGAAGATTCATTCAGAAATCGTCAAAACAATAAAACTAACAATCCCAATAATTATGACCATCCTTCCCAAAATAACGGTTAATATTTTTACCCACAATCCCAATACGTCAGAGCCACTACTGTTTTTATTCCTGTCACTTAGTGGTTGTATTTTCGGTGGCACAATATTATTGTAGCATCCCCAGCGGATGCGTCCTCTTAATTTCCAGTAAATTGTGGAGCTCTTTAGATGGCCTGCATCTGAATAAACATTCGTAGACGTGATTAAGGTTCGTTGTAAACCGGCGACACGTTAGATTAAAGTTGTAATGGGCTCTGATAGAAGGCATGGTAAGTGCGACTAAAAGTATTATTACTGATCGTAACTAAATCGCGCTGGTAGGTAGCCAAAGTTTATTTTACATTCAATAGTAAAACCATAAAGGTGACAAGTGTCAAACCCGACGGTAACAATTTGCGATTTTGACAATTTGCGAATCGGACAAATTGCAAATTCGACGTTGTGAGAATTGGATATTTTGAGCCCACTGGACATTTTGCGAATTGGTCATAATGCGCCCAAAGGGTATTTAGAATACAATTAATGTACTTCTTAACTCTCTATCTCTCTGTGTGTGTAACTCTTTCTTTTAAGTTGAAATTAAATGCATAATTGCTTCATACGTAAGATAAATTATATAAATTATTTTTTTTTGAATGCTAATCAATTTTTTTTATTTTAACTATAATCTATACAATTAATGTTTCGAAAAAAGGTGATATTATGCTGCTTAAGTCTTTAAGTATGTTGTACCTATGGACATAGTTTGTCAATTTTTTGTATAAGTTACTGTTTTGGTACCTTTATGATGATTTTGCCTCTCAATTTTGCATTATGAATACTTTTTTAACCTTTTTAACCTTAATTTTGTTACCAGATTGGATATTCATTTCAAGTCTTGTCTCCGTAAGGAAATATCTTGACAGTTCTACAGTACTACATACTATATTTCATTTCATTCTAGCCTATAGGTACCATTCCTCTACTGGATAAATAATTAATGCTTCCCTATGATTTCTCTATGATTGGCCATTTTTATTATGCAGACATACACACATCAAGCTACCCGAAACTGTCAAATTTTCCCAATAAACTTTGAACCTTATGCTTTAGCGATAAAGTTGAAAATCTCAAAAATAAATTTGACAGATTGTAGTAGCTAGATGTGCTGGCGTCTGTACGTCATCGCTATTTTCGTTAGTTTAAATGAAAGCACAACATAACATAACATCACGCCTGTGTTTCTGAAGGGTTAAGCAGATGTGTACCTATACTACAGCCACATTTCGCCAATAATAATTATGACAAGTTAATTCAGAGAACAGGGTTCGGGCCCATTGCCAATGACCAGGGAAATGAAAGCACCTATCAATATAATATCTCTTTTTAATATTCATTTGTAAAAAAGGCATTAACATTTTTTACCGTTTTATTTTCAGCTCATCTAACGCCAGATAATCGCATGTGTGTGAGCCGCCTGTCGGCAGTCGACTGATAATCTCGTCGATATATCAAGAGCATTGAGCTGTCCGAGTCAAGTACCATCAACTTTACACGGGCACTGATTAATGAATTAATACCTACTCCAATATTTGTTATTATTTGTGTACTTAATTTATTTATTGCCAGTACTGTTAATTATAGAAGAGTTTATTATCACTGTCGTTTCGGCACGGATTATTGCAGATACCTACAGAAACAGGTTTATTTTAATTTAGGCTGGACCTATATCTACCCTGTTCATCATCGTCGTATTGTCAAAGAAAGAAAGAAGAATACCATGGGACCGTACCAACTTGCAAGGGAGCGGGTCACAGCCAAATGTAGCTCATAAAATTACTCCTATTTTTTTACCGACTTCAAAAAAAAGGAGGTTATCAATTCGATACGTATGTATGTAATATTATTGGAATTGCATTATATTCACATATGACAATCTATTAGGGCTTCCAAACAAATATACAAAATTTTATAGACGTATGTATGTATGTATGTATGTTTGTCCACGCATATCTCCGTAACTATTAATCGGATCGTGACCATTCTATTT
This sequence comes from Oligia latruncula, assembly GCA_948474745.1. Taxonomy (NCBI): domain Eukaryota; kingdom Metazoa; phylum Arthropoda; class Insecta; order Lepidoptera; family Noctuidae; genus Oligia; species Oligia latruncula. Next base: position 7,502,345 of record OX419694.1, read on the forward strand.
GTATTAACTTACATTTACTTCAACTTAGGGAACAGTGCAAGTTTCATCAAAATCGATTCAGTAATTTTCAAGATATGGACTAAGACGTGAAAGTGTGACGGCCTGAATTATTGTTACGAGCTACGGGTGTAGTGTCAAAGCGAAAACATCTCAAAA